>JAWDJC010000017.1:0-1253579 GCA_033682645.1 Phoma sp. ATCC 74077
TAACCCTAACCCTAACCCTAACCCTAACCCTAACCCTAACCCTAACCCTAACCCTAACCTAACCCTAACCCTAACCCTAACCCTAACCCTAACCCTAAGTTCTTATAGGGGTTACTAATAGTAGTTATAAGTTATAAGACCCCTATTAGGCCTTATAGACTATAGTTTAAGGGGTACTAAGCTACGCGGACTATAGTAACGCGCTTAACTAAATATAATAACTTTTCTACCTTAATATAAGTACTTTTAAACTCTACTCTTCTCTAACTATAGTATCTAGTAATAATAGCTTATATCCCTATTATCCTTACTCTAATAATCGCTCTTAAATAGTCTAGTTCTTATACTCTAATTTATCCTTTAAGAATAAGGGTATAAGTAATTATATCTAGATACTATACTAACTAGCTTAATACCCCTAAATAGTTCTTCTTACTACCTCCTTAATTATATTATAAGTTATAGAGTAAGACTAAAGGTTATAGCGTATATTCTAATAACCTCTATAAATAGAGTAGCCTAAGCTCTTCTATAAGCTCCTATATTATTTATTATAGCTAATTTTAAGCTCCTAGAGCTTAAATCTATAATTATAAGACTCTTAAGGTAGGTATAAAAATATAACTCTACGCGGCTATAATCTGCGTAACTATACTCTACGTGACCCTACTCTACGTGACCCTACTCTATATAACTATACTCTACGCGACTATACTCTACGTGACTATACTTTACGCGACTATACTCTACGTAACTATACTCTATGTAACCCTACTCTACGTAACCCTACTCCGCGCGACCCTACTCTATATAACCCTACTCTACGTAACCCTACTCTACGCGACCCTACTCTACGCGACTATACTCTACGTAACTATACTCTATGTAACTATACGCTATATATAACTACGCTTACTATAGCGTATAGTCTACGCAAAACTATACTCCGCGTAGAACTATACTCCGTATTAAAACTACTGTTAGGATAAACCCTAGGGTTTAGGTGTGGACCGAAATGTGGACCGAAATGGACTAAAGTGTGGACCGAAATTCAAATTTTCTCTAAGTCCTACCATTTCCTCGCCTAATCCTAGGCCTTTTCCTACAACACTATAGATTATACTCTTATTAATATATACTATTAGAGATAGTATATTTTAGTTAGGTCTTAGTAAAAGCTAGCTACTCGCCCCTACCGGTTACTCGCCCGTGGGATACGTTATTCTTGCGAGGAGTATAATTACTAAGCTTTACTTAGTATACAGGTAGCTTGAAAGCATTAAAGGTGTAAGTCCAGCTATCAATAGACGCTTCATCCTTGACACAGGCGAAATCGGAGCTGTTTCCCGCCCAGAGAGGGCGGCTGGGCCACTGACAAAGCTGTTGAACTTCTCCAGAGTATTCACCAGAGGAGACGGTTGCGTTGAGGCGGCTGGGTTTGATCCCATTCTCAACCCAATCGATGATGGTGGCCATATTGTCTTGCGGGTAAGGGCCGGGCTGAAGGGAGTTGCTACCGCAGTGGGCGGCACCGGGAATGAGGTAGAACTGATACCAATCCGATAGTGCTTCGAGTGCTTCCTCGTCGGACATATCGGGGTACATGATCGAGCGGACAGACTGCCAGTAGTGGATAGAGGAAGCCGCAGGGACGCTTGGGTCAGACTCGCCGTGGTAGTGCAAAAGCTTAGCTCGAGAGGATTGGAAAGGCGTCAGATCGGGGAGCGTAGTCTGCAAGCTATCGAGGTAGCGGATCATGCCGATGTTCATCCAGTCCACGAGGGTATCATAAGTGACGTTATCTAGATCAGAGAGGTTGTCAAGGTCGAGCAGCTGCACAAACTTGGTAACATACTCGCCGCCAGTAGAAGGAATGTTGAGCTCCCAAGCGTCGGTTTCGTTGTTGTAAGTAGGGTCAGCATCACCAAGATCAGAACCGATCTGCCAGGAGAGATATGCACGTTTTCCTTCGGAGTTATGCAAACCGTCATAGACAGCCTGAGCGATCGCGATATCGTCCGCAGTGATGGTTCCATTCTGCGCAGGTTGGGAGGATGACTGACTGCCTGGCGCACTGCCCCCCATTTGACGCTTACTAAAACCGAACCCAAGTGAAGAGCTGCTCTGAGCAGAGCAGTAGTAAGGCATGCCGACGAGGGAGCTGAGGTCGAAATTGAGCTTGCAAAGGTCGGTCCGAGAAATGACACCGTCAGTGCGGCCATCAAGCGGGTCGCAGGCAACAATTGTAGCGTTGACGATCTTATCTAACGCACACGGCGGGGGAAAGTAGTCATTGACAACCTCAATGGTTGCAGGGTAGACGTGAAGTACCTGTTGCTGCGCGAATCGGAAGGCTGGAGCACCCGCAACGACACCATCATACTCCTCGCCCCAGCGCTGAACCTGGCTCATTGCCTCACGGCCACCATCAGAGCATCCTTCAAAGTACGTGTAGAGCTTGGTGTTGTTCAGGCCATAGAAAGCCTGCGTGAGCGGCTTGCCAATTTTCGTCAATTCCCCAAGGGCGGTATAGGCGAAGGCATACGTCGCGTCCCAATTGATGGATCCATTGCCGTAGAGCACTTTCTCATCATAGCTGTAATTGAATGCATCGTATCCTGCCGCAGTAGCGCCCGAAGCAGCACCGTATGAGAGACCTCCGGTGGCATCGGAAGATAGGGAGAAGCCGCCTCCACCACTCAAGTAGAATCGGTTCTTGAAATCGGACGGTTCTGGGAAAGCATACTTGAGCGCAATAACATTGCCCTTGCCCGTGTGAGTGTAGCTGACGGTGACGTTGCAATAGTTGTATGTAACACTGCTTCCAGAGCTGCTCATACCCATACCCAAGCTAGCATTATATACAGCGCTCGCAGTCACAGTGGAAGGAAGAAGGTCTAGGCCGAGGAGGGTTCCATTCGCAGGGAGAGCTGCTCGCACGTTGGAAACAGTGCAAACGTCTGTGAGGGAAGCGGCACTGGCGCCTGCCGCCAGAACAGCGGCGCTCAAGGTCTTGTGCATGGCTGTTCTGAGTCGAGTATCAACAAGTCAAAAGGGACAATCGTTGTCTGTCAATATTGGAGCAGGGTGGGTCGTCGTCTTGTTGGATGCCGGGGAACTCTACATCGCGATACTCCAGCGCACCTTATACACGCTCGTCTTCGGATGGCACTCGGTGTACCCAAGAAGAGTTCAGTCAACAAGGGGGCTGGACCCATGGCTGTGGAACGACCGCGAAACGGCCGCGAAAAGGCCGCGCATTCGTCGAAAAACCTTATTATGTTTCCTCGAGATGGACTTGCGGTATTCTTGTGGAAGAGCGTTTATCCGCCCGAGAGATTATGAAGGCAAGGCGTAGCGTAATGACGCATGGAACAAGGACGCGTAACGGGTACCTATTATAGCAAGCTGGCCAGGTTGCAAACGAAGCTTTTCTTCCTAACAGGCTTAGAGATTTTGCGACAGCAAACACGGGCATTCATGACGCCTCAGGTGGCCACGCGCGGCTCTGAGCACGTTCCTTCGACCATTCGCTCAATTGCCATCTCCAGGCAAAAACCTGATCGAGAAAGGGATAAGCTACGGAAATGAAAGCTTGTTCGATGAGGATGGACGCGAGCTGTTGTGACGCGTCGCTTGAGCTGGTTTCGGTAGCGCCCGGCGCTAACCCATTTGTTATTGTAATCTCGGCGAAGCGCTCACACGTAAGAGAAGTTTAAGCTCGCTCCGCTAGGGCCTGGAATTTCTTTTCTACCACCGAACACAGCGAGGCCCGCTCTGCGACCATCCAAATTGTAGAGACTCTAGGCATAGTGGACGCCGGATATAAGTGCGAGCGTGTATGTAAGCCTTAATTAGAGTGGCAATCAAACGACGTGCACTTCCGATCGTATTGCCAGGCCGAGACGAATTATTCTATGTTGAGACCAAGTGCAATGTATCGCTCATCTGTCAATTAATACTATACTATACTCTGCCTCGTGTCGTTGTTGGTGTAGGTTCGTATCATGTGATCAACAGTCATATGACCTTAACCACGACCCCATCGTTCTTTTCCTCTCTGTATATATGAACAGATGCTCCCTCATATATAGAACACCATCAATCAATCAACTCCTTGTTCCGTTTCACAGCCGTTTCCCTCTTCTGGTAGCGTGACTCGTGGTTTGTGCGGGGTAGGCACCATGTTTTGTGCAGCTATCTAACCCGTGCCCAACAAACATGGCTTGCGAACGTGGGTTGCTCTGCACTACCCCTCAACACCATAAGCCTGACATACCCTTCATACCTTCCAAATTTAGTGATAAAGACACAATGACCGGCGTCGTCACGCAACAAGTCCCACATACCGTGCCGGGTGCACCTAGCGCAGCATCTACCAGCTATAATGCAGCAGTTCATGACGCTACGCCGCCTTTCGATACCATTGATCTTGCATCTGTGTCCATCGACGATGCATACCAAGTTCTAGCAAGAGCAGCCAGCACGACAGGTGTAGCCTTTGTCACCAAGTTCCCTGTGCCTCCACCTATTACGGCCATTCAAAACCTGTTTGCAAGGCTCTACGCCGACCCGCTTTTGGTTTCTCGCCTCAATGCAACCTATCCAAAGCGTGGCGTCTTCAAGAGCGCCTGCTTGGAGCCTAACGCATCTCCCAAGATCGACCAAAAGACCACAATTGATCTTTCCGTCAACCGCCTGCAGACGCTCTGCAAGGTGGATCCAAGCCTCGTCGACGAGCTTGGACAAGACTTCTCAGCGATCCTGGAATTCTACACGTACATCGAAGCTAACACTATACCCATGCTTACCAAAGCTATGTCTAGTATTAGCGGTGCTGATTTACGGCCCCTGCACAATGGCACGAACAACCACCTGCGCTTGATCGATTATTTCCCCTGTCCAATTCCGTCCGGGCCTCGGTGTGGCGAGCACAGAGATTACAACAGCTACACGATCATTTTCCAAGACGGCACTGTTGGCGGTCTAGAGTTCGAGAAGAACGGCGCATGGACGCAAGTACCAGCAAGCGTCGAAGCGGTCGTGTCTTGGGGGTGGTGCGGTGCAATTCTGAGTAACGACACAGTGAAAGCTGCTAAGCATCGCGTCCTGAGAACATGGCCCCCGATACAGAGGAGGACTACGGCCGTGGTATTTGTTGCGCCGGACCTGGATTTGCCGCTCAAACCGATGGGTGACTTGGAGAAGGAACATGTAGGATGGCGTCAAGAAATTGTGGAAGGCCGCATCACGGTTGGAGCTTTCAAGGAGATTATCGCTAAAAAGTGGAGGAGACGTGAGGGCACTGAGCCTGGGGATATCGAGGAAGGGGCACAAGATCGCGAAGTCGAAGCGTTCTTGAAACCCAACAAGAGCTTTCTACTATCTTTGTAAGACGGTTTCACACGTGCTATGTTTACGGTAATTTTCTGCGGTCAGATTCGTTCGCTGCCTCTATTGTGTCTTGACGAGTCTGTTGCCTGAATTTTAGACGCGGTGCGACGCTGAGCCGGGTATTGTCTGTATAATTTGCCGTGAGGCAGTCTGAGGGGCAGAGGCAGAAGTTTGGCTGAGTTTGACCTTGACTGCATTTCAGCCTTTCGAGTCCTCACAGCCTGGTCTACAAGCCCATCTTTTACATCTCGCGCCAAGATACTCGCCTATCTCTCTAAAACAAGCAAGACAATCCTGTTACGGTGCGTGCTTCGGCCTCACGAAGAGACCATGAACCGTGAGCGCTAGAAGCTAGTAATGACCCAGAACTCGATCGGCCTGCCATGGTCGATATTGCATTGTTTCAGAAGGCAGGACGAACACGTGCTTCGATACATACCCAGGACACGAAACTCTCAATGTAGGACAGCCACTTTCATCACGCGACAAGGCATTAGTGCCAAATGGCATAGACAACAGCTGCACACATGATTTAGGTTTCCAAATTCATCTCGAGACGCGGTCAGTATAACGGACTACGGCGACGAGGTGGGCCAAATTGGGCTAGCGTAGTCTTGGGTTGGATAGTTCGCGAAGCTGCAACGACCTTGCACAAAGCACCCAAGCAAGAGAACAGATAAGATGACTTTTCCCGAAATTGGACTTGATAGAATGTTGGCGCAATTTTTTTGAAACAAGTGAATGCTTTCGGAAGCGGAAGGCGCATGGATGGCGAGATCTAGTCGATGAAGAGTCTAAAGAAGCGCATTGCATTGTCTCAGAGATCGGACTACCAACCGCAGGACCCAAATAAGGCGCTCGCCCCATGGCTCAAACAACAAAACATCCTTTTGGAGAATTTCAATTACGAGATTTCTCTAAACTATCATTTCACTGGGTTCTTCGGCCTACATAATGATTGGGACGATGACGACGACTGCGATGACTACTACGGCGACGGACCGACCAGCTGTAGAGGCATCATCGACGATTTCGACTACCATGTTTACTATTCCGATTGAATCTTGTGAATGAGTTACTATAATTTGGTGCTAATGTCGTATGTTAATGTCCTACTTGTTCAGAACATGGAGAGAAGAATATGGTGGTAATGCAAGCGAGGTACAAAGCAGAGCAGAACTGGTAGCGCTGCCTTTCTGCAATATTATAGAGCTTAGTACTTATTTGATAACATGGAATTTCGAATGATAAAGCCATCAATGTAACTGGGCATAAGTCAACCAAGTGATGGTGCAGCAATGGCAGTAGATCGTTGTGCCTGAGCTGGTCGACCAGTGGTGCAGCAGCTGCCACTCCTACTATAGCAACAGGGATACAGCCATTCCCGTGGCCACCACAGTCGCACGCACATACAGTGTCATTGTCAACTTCGAGATGCTTCCACTGTTCTTCTGCTTTACGGCATTCATCCTATCAAACATGGTCGCTACGCCGGGACTCGCAAATCCACCCTCAGGCGCCCGCATTTTCGCTTCACCCATCGCCCTGTTCAGACGTCAGCAAGATAGGCTCAATCACACATCCCCAGCCTTTCACATGAAAAGGTCTGGACTTACGATCCACCAATCCACTCGTATATCGCTTTAGGGACTCTAAACTCATGGTCCTCCTTCACATAACTTCTTAGCCATTTCAGATTTGTCATCTCGAACAACGCCACGTACGGCGACTCTTCACAAACAGTAGGATGGACTTCGTCAATTCCGCCAAGAACTAGCATCTGCTTCTTGCCAACGAGGTGACAGGTCGAGCCATAGTTGGGCCGCGTACCTGCGAAAACTTGCGTCCACTGAAATTGGGGCAGAGACAGGACCCATATATCATCGTGGACTTCAGAGGACGAGCGGCCGGAGGACATATAACTGGAACAATGTGAGACGAGTGAAGAGAGTGGTGATGCGTGACTTACATATGATAGTTCGAGTCGTCTGGCGATGGGATTGATACGGCGCAGGTGGAGATGCGGACTTTCGGTGTCCGACCGCTTGTACGCTGCTGGTACCAGATTCCGTTGGTAGTGTTGTTCAAAGACGCGATATCGAATATGTGGATTATGTCCAACGGGACCTTCCATGCTCTCTGTTAGTGATCATTAGTTCGGAGACGGAGTGGGACGTGTTACCATATTACCCCACTGATCGGTAGTTATGTTGTTGTTGTGCTTTGTGGCGCCTCCGAACAAGACGAGCGCACCTTTTTTGCCCAGTAGAGGGATATACTGAAGAATGCCTCCGACTCGAGCTGCGGCATATGACACACTTTCGGTGTCTACCGTTCGAACTTCCTTCCTCCGGGTGTTGATGATCATCATCTTAGGATTCGCTGTCTCGCTCGAGCCATTACTTAAGATGCCGTTGAGCAGGAATACCAGATCATGCTCTGGTGCTTGCGCATATAGAGCATGTATCGGCGCATTCTTATTCCCAAAGTCCCCTAACGTGGACGATTTCCAAGTATTGCTGTTGTTTGACCAAGTCCACAATGGACCTGGGGTTGGCGAATAAGTCCTATGGTGGTCTTCAGAGGCGTTAACCGCGGCGAGGTAGCCTCCATATATATGAATGTCACCATCGCCATCGTAAAACATGCTGCTGCCGATGAGAGATGGTAGCGCCCCATGCGTCGCATTGGGAGGGCTAACAAAAGTTGTGGGCTGGTCATTATCCAAAATGCTCCAAGAGTAGGATACATTAAGCTTGATCAATTGTTGGTCTTATTGTGGCATTAGTTCGTGCAAAGTGTGATGAGATAGTGCTTACAACGCACCAAACGAATACGTTTCGTTAAAGCGGTTACGATTGCGGGCTCCTCCATAAGCATATATAGCGTCGCCTTTTTTAATGGCTTCGTACTATGAGGTATGAACAGACTGTTGACTTCGGATGAAGACTCACCTGAGTAGTCCAGGCGTGTGCAGAAATATTCCAAGGGGACGGAATTGTTTCGTGAAGAACTTAGTCCTAGACAGATACCGATACGAAGCATTAAAAGTAAAAGCGCTCTCATTGTAAGGAAGACTCACAAAATTGAACGTGCTGAGCCGCAGGAGGAAAACCAGGGAGCTCCTTTCACTTAGACTGCTTCAAGCTCGACATTTCTCATTTAGGACTTGTGGCTTCCGGATTCGATATTAGTTGCCTCAAAAAAGGCAAATCCGTTCGCCTTTTCCGACACAAGGCGCTGAGAAGGCTGCTGTCTTTCTGTTCACCCCCACTTGATGTTTCGCACCGCCTCACGGACAAGTCATCTCAGTTGGTCAGAGTCCAGGAAAGCATTCACAAAGCACTGAGGCCTCCTGTTTGCCTTCTTTCAATCGGGCGCCACACGAGGTCAGCAGCGTTGGCATTTACCGAGTCCGCATGTGGTAGCATGTGTCCGTCACGACATGGAACAATCGAGGCCAGAGTCAGCGTATCATGAAAGCTGCATGCTGTGCACGAAGAGGACGGGGAGGGCGCGGGACGAAGCGAGGAGCCTTCAGCTCAGCTTGCCTGCATTACACGTCACTGGGAGCGATCATTGGCGAGTGGAATATGCATGCACGCCTGGGCATGAACGTGTGGAGGGTTCTGGCCTGGTACTTTTTACCGCCTGCAGCTTGCAGCCTGAATGCAGGCTGGCCTATGACATCTAGTCTGAACTTTTCTCGAGGCCGGTAAATTTCCCTTATCCCTAATGCGCGGTTTGACACCAATTATTGTCAAAGCAATCGAAGCCCTAGAGACCTAACATAAAGTGTTCTAACCTACCCAGGAGCCAGAAAACGGCGATGACAAGGTGCAGTGGCCAATCATGTACGCGAATGAGTGTCTTCTAAGTCACACCAGAATTCACAATGCCCACCCTGCAAACCCAGGGCAATAAAAATAGTGCAAAGTCTACCCGAGATAATCATCCGCCGAAAGCTCGACTGCTGGAACTATGGGAGGCTGCCTCATGGTGTTGGCGGAAGACCAGAACTCTATTCACACCCCCGAGCGAGCCCCGGGGTGCGAACGGAAAAGCAACTTATCCAAGGACTGATACAGTGATGTTATCACTGCTGTGCTTGTTGATGTTCCTCATAACCGCCATTTTCGCCATCAAATATCCGACCGTAAAGGTCAAGTGGGTCGTCATTGCGGTGAATACGTTTCTCGCAAGCGCACTCGGAATAGCATTCATGATAGATGTTGTCTTAGGAAGAAGTAAGTGAGCTCCAACGCAATCAAAACATATCCGTGAAAGCTAACGCCTTGAAGAGAATAACCTGGAGCTGAAACGATCCCTAGTCAATACTGTACTCACCATGTTTCTGACGATTGCTGTACTGACAGCAATGTACAGCCAGATATGGCACAAAGGTCTTAACGATGTTGTAATCAGACAAGCGACGGATAACGTGGTATGTGACTGTTTCGCGCTAAAGTCAGGATGCTGACAGTTCAGCGCACTCCGCGGTTCCCAGCTGTGGCTTTCTTCCAGCGTATGGACAGCGCGCAACCCTACATTCAACCCGGCGAATTGAAATGCTCTTCCGGTCCGAGATATGATCATGCTCCGCAATGTAGCAGCATGTCGATCACCGAAGCCCTTCGCACTACTTCCTGCGATTGCGGCGACAGCTGGCCCAGCTTAGAAAAGTTGAATCGCGGTGAGAGCAGTGTGACGTGGCTGACCCAGACGACGACATACTATGCTATGGTTCCGAGTCCAAGCACCATATCGAAAGGAGCTGGGCACTTCCTTGAGTTGCAGATTTTCTTCACATGTAAGCTGCATGTGTCGTGACGATGGCTTTCGTGAATTCGCTCATGCGTCCGCAGATAACACAACGGAAGCCTACTTGAATGCCTCTTTGACGCCCGCACCCGGCATTTGGATGGTTATATACGATCCGGAATACGATATTGTCCAGATGATGGCAGATGGTCAGCTGTACACAGCTCAGATTGACGCGAATAGTCATACGGTTGTGAACATCGGGCTGAAGTACTATACGTACCTCAATAAGACCTCGAACTACAAATATGGTAAGTAAGATAATGACCTCAAAACAACTGAGGGCTGACGGAATCTCTCAGACGTAACGGTCTCAACACGTCAAAACCTCGATTTTGTCTGCGACATTGCAAAGGAAGGTTGGTGGCCTTGTCATCTCACCCTCGAGATGCAGATACCTAGCTTTCTTCGGACAATCATCCACGAGGAGAGAAGGCAAGATTGGTCGGTAAGCGATACTAGTACTTGACAAAATCATTTTATCGTGTTGCTGATGTTGTGCGATAACAGAGGGTGGTAGCGGATGCCGGGGCTTATTTCGCTTTGGTGCAGTTCCTAAGTTGGATAGCCTCGGGTATGGCATGGAGCTGAAGCAGGGGACAGTGGACATCTGACAGGCAATAGGGTGGCCTGGATCGGGAGTTTGGCAAAGCGTCAAGGACGACGATATATATGGATATCAGCTTGAGGACAGTATAATCTCAAGAGAAGCAGAGCATGTAAAATGAATAGAGGTAAAGTTAGTTCAAAATATCTGAACGTATGAACGTGGAGGATATTAACTAAATTATTGAGACCAGATCATAGAGTACTTCCAAAGGATTTAGGTTACTCACAATAATTACACGCTCATTATCCTTTACAGACAGGGCTCGTGTTAATCCTTGACCCTCTTGAGCTTACACCGTATTCGCGAGGGATCACCATCATGCATATGTAGTTCTCCTACTCCATCACGGAAGAGTGAATTTATTTCATAAAGCCTGCAGTCTGCTTCTCACACCAATCTACAAAGGCTTTTGCGACGCCAGTTCCACCATCTTCCTCGGATAGCAACGCTGCTACCAAGTCTGGCCTTGGTCTTGGATGTACACGACCCCATGGGAGAATGTAGGTTCCCCCATCTCGGATACTCAAGTCAGGCGACATTGCAGCCCAAAGTTCCGTATATGCGCCGTATTTGGCATTATATAGGAGTGGATATGCCATGATATCGACTATCTTAGGAAGGTGGCGTGTCAAAGCAGTCTTTACGTTGCCGGGATTCACCGTCACGCTAAGAACACCTTCGGACCCAATTTGGGATGCGAGTTGGCTTGCTAGATACCAGTTACCCACTTTGCTGACTGCATAGTTCGTCTGTTGGTTCCGGTAAGGTTCGGAGATTGTGGCCATGTTGACTCCATGTTGGGGTGCGCTCACGTCGACTGCGATGGATGATGTCCACACAACCCGCACTGCGGCAGGCGATGTGCCTCTTGCCGTGCGAACAATAGTGGGCAATAGCAGCTGAGTAAAGAGATATGGGCCGAGACAATTTGTCGCCATCTGAAGTTCGTGACCCTGAGCGGACACGGAACCGCTGGGTGGATTTGAGACTCCTGCGTTGTTGAACAAGACATCAAGTCTCGACTCGAACGCTAAGAATGTGTCGACGGCGGGTTTGACGGTAGAAAGATCATCAAGCGAGAGATAGACGAAGCGGATCTCCCCAGTGCCAGGGGTGCTTGGAGGTTCCGCCGTGATTTTCTCGATCGCAACGCTCGCATCTTTCTCTGAGCGACTCGCCAGGTAAACTTTGCCACCAGACCGGTAGAGTATCTTACAAAGCTCGAAACCAATGCCGGACGTTCCTCCTGTAACAATGAAGACCTTTCCTTTCTGGCTAGGAAGATTGGCCTCGGTCAACGTAGGAGCAGGTGGAAAGAACTGGGAAAAAGTGACGCCCATGTTGTGCACACTGGGAAACCAACAGCGTGGACCGGCTGATAACGCAGCTTTTTGGATCCCAGCTGACGCAACGTAAACGTAAACCTGTTCTGCCCCGCCGCGCTTTGCCTCGATTTGCTGACGACCATGACCTTCAGTTTGGATTAGTCAGCTGCCGCTCATGGTGTAGAGCGGCACCAGTCGTCAACCTCCCGTTTCGAGTCGCATACATTGTGCTCGGTAGAAGGCCAAACGTACCCTGGTCGCTTAGTTACTCAAGCAATTTGGTCCAAAATTGCGCATATGCGCGGTGCGTTGTGGGACGCGCCATGAGACTAAGTATTCGTGTCACTTGTTTTCATCTGCTGACAAGGTTGGTGCGGCATCAAATACAAGAAATCGGAATTAAACTAGAGCCCTGTAGCAGATGGGGCTTGTAGGATTACATTTTGTCTATCTTTTACATTGAGGTGTTAACCTTTGCACACTGGGGTATCATCCGAATCAACGACAAGACGATATGAATTCCGTGACCGCCGCCTCGAAAAGAGTGCTGCTACGACGAGAAACAATATCACGGCAGAGATCGCAGCATATTTACCAGCGATGTCGCAAGCGAATAAATGAGGAGGTGAATGCATTGGTCGAGCTGCTGACGAAAAAGTATTGGTAGGCAGGGTTCCGTTCAATTTGAACGAGGTTGTTGCCGTTGAGTTTATACTTGAGGTCGCAGCTACTGAAGGTACGGGGCTCATTGGGGCGGCTACTGAGACTGTCGAATCGATAGCCGTGGAGGGTATAGCTGAAGCGGCAGGCGTTGATGGGAGAGTGGAGACCACACTTGAAGGTTCCTGAAACAACGCTGCTATCAGCATACGCGAAATACGGACAATTGCACGGGGATAGAAATGAGAAGTAGACGAAGTAGATCCAACGGTCCCGCATGGTAGAATGTCTGACAAGGAGCTGTACTCACCTCGAGATCCGGAATGTCGTTCAACATCTCTTGGTCCAGAATCTCTCCCGCAGATAGATTGACAGTAACAATCCAATGCTCGCTCTCATCTGGACTAGGGTTCATCGCCGGCTCGACCTCCTGATTTGAAATACCATCCGAAACACCGAGAACAGAAACATTGCCCAAAAGCGCATTCGTCATCTGCCAGCTCCCATCGTCATTCTGGGCCAAGATCCACTGCTGGCCCAAGTCGCCTGATCGCGCAAGTAGTTGCGGCACAGCATCCGAAGCTTTAGTAAGGCCTAACTGCAGCGCTGCGCCATAGTCATAGTTACGAATCAGATAGCGATCGTTTTGACGGTAGAGTTGCCAGTTTTCGCTTGAACGGGAGCCTGAGGGCGTGAAGATGATGAAGGGTGACGAGTTCTTGTATCCAGTGCTGATGGTCACGCCGGTATGTACAGCGTTGGAGAAACGGTAGTATGACTTTGGGTCGAATGGGGAGGGCGAGGTCGCCATTGTCGGATTGTTGGAAGCGCAGAGGGATGTAAGACTTCGTGGGAGAGAGGTTCACCCTTAAGGCAGGAGAATTTCATCTGGAAGGCAGAATACGAGGCTGCGCCACCACCAACACCAATCAGGCGATAATGCCACTTCCTTCCTAATTTACTGCGTTTGAGACTCCCACAGGACCTTAGGAAGTCGCCAAATATCTCTTATAATTAGGCCGACCTCTCATGTGCTCGAAAACTAGACTATGGTTACGGCTTTAAATGTTCAGATCTGAGGAGTCGAAGCAATTGGTAGTGTCCCACTTTGATGCAACGACAATGGGGGTTCCATGACTACTGTGCACAAGTTCGATGTGATGTTCGCTTGTGGTCGCACAATGGCGATGGAGGCAGTTCGACTTGCATTTGTTTGAACGCGTTATGATTCGACGAGACGGCGTCGGGGACAAGGATGCCGTTTACATTCATCGAGAATGCCATCCGCGATGCGAGACGGCCAGGAGAAGGTCAGAGTTAAAATGAATCCGTTCTTCTAGTTTTCAACTAGGCTCTCGCAATATTCTTTTTATGACTACTCTCAAGATCTTCCTATCTATTGGTGGGCTGAGGATTGTGTGAGGTCTCCTGAGGGGAAGGTTCTGACCGCTTGGCTACGAAACTCAACTCAGCGGTCAAGCTCGCCAACTTAGACCGCCAATTCAACGTCATAGACTTTGCGCATATTACTTGTGCAGTTGGACTGCCTTCGCAGACCTCATCCGATACCTTCGCCTCTCCACCTCGTAAGTCGACGGAAAATATGTCTAGCGACGCATCCGAATCAGCGCTATCGAAATACCGTTATGAGGCCCTCTTTGGCGTGTGGCTCGCGGTGACTGGAGCGACATTTCTTCGCATCTCGCGCCAACCTTACAGCTCACGGCTCAAAATAGAACAGTACGAGAGCATCTTCAAGGGTACATCCCTCAGCGCTGTGCTCGTAGCACTCGGAATCACCCCAGGACGAAGAACGGCGAGGCGCTTTCGAGGGAACTGAGACACGACCGACGGAGCTAGAGACTAGCTGTCTAGGCTGTCTAAGCTGCAAGTTATCACAGGCCGAGTGTCGAACAGCCCGCTTATATCCTGGATATCGACGAGGCACTTGATGCTGTGGATCCCAAGCAAGTGAGCTACAAGGGCAAAAAACGTCTCTGTTGACTAGAGAGGCGATCCGTGCCCTGCCCCCGCTTGGCCGTCTCCACAAACGCTTTCACATGCCAGCATCGTCGAATCATTGAAACACGACTTCGTTCGCTCCTCTTCTCCGCAACCGTCCCACACCGCCATCATGTTGCTCCGCGCGGGCTCGCTGAGCGTCGAGTTCAATGTGTGGAACCCGCTATACGCCGTCGCTCCCTTTGTCCTGCTCCTGGTCTCGATTCCGCTCGCCATCTTCGCAATCGTAACGACGTCCCTCGCTGTCGCATTGCTCTCCTGCCGCGCCTTGGTCGTCTATTTCCAGCTCGGAGTCGCGCTCGTCGGCGCATGGCTCTTTCCTCAGCTCCCGAAATCATCAGGCGTCTACCGCCCACGATCCCCCTCCTCTCCTGTTCGTTCGTCTCCGACTCGTCAGCGCAATCGCCGTAGCAGCAACGGAACCTCTGCCTCGCAAGACACGGCCACGGCCGCACCTGCCGCACGCGCCTCGCGCCTTCACAATAAGAGCGGCTCCTTTTCCTCGATTGTAGGCACTAGCGAGATAACACGAGATTTCGAAGGCGTTGGCGGTTGGCGAGTAGCCGGCGACGAGGATGAGGAGGCACTGTGGATGGGCATCAACTCGAGGCTTCAATTGCCCGCAGACGTGCCCACCCGGAGACATAAGAGGAGCCTCACAGGTGGTGCCAGCCCAAGCCAACGATGGAGCTGGAGCCCCGGGGTGCTCCGGATGAGTCCCGTACAGAGCAGAGCAAGGACACCGGTACGATTTGCTATCGATGACGACAACGACTACTTCCCTCCGCAGCCAGTGCCGAGTATGCGTCCTATGAGTAGCGCTTCGGATCCCAACAAACAACACAGGAGGAGGAAGAGTGGGAGTGGAAGCAGCACCTCGAGCACCTCGGGAATCATGATGGCAGTGGAGGAAGCCGGAGAGTGAAATTGAAGTGAATGTGGATGCGGTCTACGTGAACTCGATTGCTTCTTTCGCTGGCCTGGTGAAATGTCTCCGCGAACAGTTACTGTCGCAGTGCAGTCTCCATACATTGAAACGAAGACTCGATTCACACCTCTCCCCACTTGCAATCAACTCGACTCCTCAATCGCGAGCAACCACTCGCTCCGGCGCCCAAAACCTCCCCATTGACAACAGAGCATTTCACATCTCTCGTAACCATCAACGCCATCTACTCATAATGACAGATAAGGAACCGTCAACAGCCTCGCACGAGGACGATGCTAAAGCTCGAGGCTTTGCCGTTTATGGAATTATCGCCATCGTATTAGTTATTATACTACTCTCCGCTTCCATGGTGCGATTACACTACAAGCGGCGACATGCTCAACCGGTCATGCGGCGCGCTTTCCTACTACCAGTCTACGTGCAGCGACATAGCTCAATTGCCGAGGTCGCCGCGGTTGCACCTCGGGGTACAGTGCAGCCACTATCCGCCTCATCTGGCCTTCCTGGAGATACGGAAGAGGCTTCACTTTTTACACGCGCTCGTCCCATCGTCGTTCCCATCGAGGCTCATGCGCACTCATCACAACATACTAGTTCAGCTCACAGCATCAATGGCGACCCACCGGTACTTGGCTCGGTTCAGAATAGAGGCCTTCATCGCGTTCTACAGCGATATGACGCAGCTCATCAACACGGAGTCTCCGAGGCTCGCGAGTCCGTCGATACGCTCCCTCGGTACGCCGTTCCTCCGCCCTACGAACCAGTAGATAAGTCCGCGGAGTCTACTAAGACCATGCCTTGAGCAATTGTCTTACTGCTCTCAATGCTGTGTCTCGACTGTCTTACTTCATACATTGGTTTTTGGGAACGGAAAGCGCTCTTGGATTCCAGCTTTCTTCGGTTGGTAATGTTAGGGTTCAGTTCGATTGAAGACATAGTCTCTATGGCGTTATATTGAGCGACAATGACCCGGCTTATGTAGTTCATACCAGCTCGGACAGTTGTGTATTACTGTTTCAGAATGAATATGAAATGAATAGCTTGTCTTTCCCAAGCTCGACTCCCGTTTTTTACTCATAACCGCCGCCCCAGTGAGATCTGTAGACGGAAGAACTCTGGGTCTGCATCACGTTCATACTCTCTATCTTTTGAGCCGTAGCCCGGCGGCGGTGTTTGCGACGTTGAATTCCGCCGCACGCCGAAACTCCGTTCGCTTAGTGACATAACAACATCAGAGAAAGACATGAGCTGACACCAAGCTGCATTACCTACCTACCGCTTTATGCATCTGTTAGCCAATAGTGTAAATCCGTCTGCAAAGAGTTGAACTATCAGGAGATGTCCAAAGGCGATTAGTCAACACCTTGAGCTTAGAAATCCATAACAGGGCGAAATCATTCGGGATTCAAACCAGTAGATGCTACTAATTCCGGATGACGATGACGCAGCAAGTGCGAAGCTTTGAGGATACAAAGAACGCGACGTGAGCCTAATAACCACAATCCAGAAGCCAAGTCCCGCAGGTAACTGATCAGGGTGCAGCAACAACCAAGTTCCAGACCAGGCCATCATCAATAGCAACATGGCTAGTACGCAGAGAGCAGTCTTCGTCAAGAAGATTGGCACTCCGCTTGAGCTCGGCAGCAAAGATATTGCATCTCCAAAAGAAGGACAAGTGCTCGTGAAAGTCACGTCGACAATGAGTACGTCTATCTAGCTTCTATCAAGCATCTATAGCGTCCCAAAAAGCTTAGCATGGCAGTTCTCCCCCACGACACGTTAGCTCGTGATATGGGCCTTTTGATCGGCGACAATCTGCCGGCCATTCTCGGTAACAACATTGCTGGAGTAATACAAAAGGTCGGCGTCAGCGTGACATCCTGGAAGATTGGTGACAGAGTATTTGGCATATCTTCCTTTGACGGTGTTCCTTCCAATCAAGCTGGATTACAAGAATATGCAATCCTCAACGTCGACGCTATCGGCAAGACACCAGAGGGTTTCTCGGACGAGCAAGCTGTTACATTACCGGTCAATCTCGTCACATCTTGGACTGCTTTGTTTACTGGACTCGGCTTTGGTATTCCAGCGCCCTTTGTAAAGGCGGAAGGTTTCGACCATAGCGGCACCAACATCGTCATCATCGGAGGCGGAACGAACGCTGGACAATTCGCAGTGCAGCTCGCTAGGATCGCGGGTGTCGGCAAAATTATCGTCATCGCTGGGGCATCCTCTGAACATCAGTTAGCGGCGATGGGAGCAACACACGTTATTGACCGTTACAGTCCTCCAGAAGACATTACTCAACAGATCCAGAAAATTCTAGGCACAGATGGTGCTACTCATGTGTTGGACTGTGCGAACACGCAATTGGATATGGCCATTGCTACATTGTCTGTTAACAAGCCATCGCGGCTGCGATCGCTTCGACATATCAAGGAAGAGGAGCTTAACAAGCTGAAATCGCAACGTCCGCTGTGCGACGCTTCGTTTTTGGGCAGTGTTGGCAACCACACTTTGGCGTCGCACGCTGAAGAGTTCTGGGAGACTGTGCCTAAATGGTTGCAAGAGGGTAGGCTGCTGCCGACCAGGTATGGAGTTATAGAGGGCTTGGATAAGGTGAAGGAGATCAATGAGGCGCTGAACGCATATCGTGGGCTTAGTAGGGCAGGTCCACAGACCGTGGTAAAGATCCATTGAAGAATGCTAAGTAGTTGCTGATGACGGTATTTTGTTTCCCAGACGTTTAGTCGTTGGCGCGTCTTCTAAACCGCATACAAATAACAATGCTCACCTGCCTAATATCCCCGCCATACGTTAAGCGCACGGCGTCGTTACAGCGTGATATATTTTGCAGTCGGTATGGTATTTGCCTCTGTGCTCTTTTCCCTCCTTCACCTGATTTTGATGGCACCCAGCGCCCACTCCAACCGCTATGCTAACTCCCGCATTTCGCACCGCGCCCCAAGCCTCTTGAAGCGATTTTCCAAGCTACCTAGGAGGTTTGCTTTGTTTACAGGCTTGGAACTTTGTCTTTGGTCCTTTCCTTGTCTGTGGGCCTGGATCTCTGTAGGTCTCTAGGAAAAAAACCATCTACCGACGAGAGTGGCGGGACTCGAAGGAGGGAAAAGCTTCATCAATTGTAATTGATGAAACGATAATTCCGTAATATATGACAAGTATTGACTGAGGTGCAGCTACCGAAACCCAGCGAAGTTGGGGTCCTGCAAAGAAAATCATGGCCTTATTCTTTTGCCTTTCTCCGCGCTCATCTTCACTTCTCTAAGATTTACTTTTGGAGGCTAGGCAAGAGCACAGCACTTCCCGGTCAGCGAACCAGACAGAACCAATCCGATATCAACTAAATAAAGATAACATAGGTCACGCAGGCTGTGCACAGCTTTGCAGGCACCTTGCCTTATAGGTGAGGAGTTGCGCTACTTCCAACCACGGTCTTTGTACTAGAGCTCACCAAAACCGTCGGCCTACCAAACATATGTGTCTGACTAGACGATGGGGAAGCAAAGCCGGCTTTTTCTTCAAAACCGGACCAAATTCTCAGGCGTACTCCGAAAAACTAGGTAAAACGGAATGTTTGATCCATAATTCCTTTTTATGCGGGTTACTCCTTGAAAGTCTACCACAGTGTGAATGACTAACACGTGCTTTATGCTCTCATAGTATGATTTGAGCATTTGGAAGTCGATAGAAAGAACATTGTGCACGCACACCTACCCTATCGCCCAAGCGCCATTCACAATTCATAAGCTGTTTCACACAATGCTCCGTTGTATATGGAGTATATCTTCATATCGTCCTTTTTTCTCAAGCACTACACCTCACTACCGGGAAAATTTAAAACTTCAAGTATTATTCCCGTCCGACGTCCAGCCTGTAACTATTCGCTTCATACCAAGAAACATGCTACCAGTCGGTGCCGTTGTTCTTGGCTGTGCGGGCGCAGTCATCGCTATAGCTCTTATCACCACGGCAGTAACCCGGTATCACAGCTTGTCCATCTTCTCACGTCGTAGTCCTCTCTGCCCTTCATCACAAGATTTAGAGGCGCAAGCCGATATTCGCGAGGACTCAGATGAATTTGAGACGTATGGAGAGCTAGTCATTCCTCCTGATCGACAGCCGACACGCGTGGGCCTAGACATTGTAACAAGCGTACTGATGGCCACTAGCTTTCCTACTAACACTGCCTGCTCATCCTCAAGCGCGCCTGTCACGAGCTCTTCACAAACTGTCGGTCTCGCTCCTCGACTCTCTCTACAGACGCCCCGTTCTTCATCGATGACTCCGGCGGAGCAAGGTCAACAAGTTATGACTGAAGCAGAAGCCTCAGTTGCTGCACTCAACGCTGAGCGATCGTTTATCCAATCCATGAGAAACGTTGTACGATTTCTCAAAACCGAGCGGCAAAGTCAAAGTTCATCCTCGCATGATTCAGCTGCTGATTACGCTGCTCGGCGAGTCAAGGCGGGCCAGTGGGTTGGTCTCGCTGATGAGGACGTAGCGATGGAAAACGTTGTTGATGATTTTGAGCTGCAGGAGGTATTTGTGGTAGGTGGTGAGGACGAGGAAGTTGCGGAAGAAGTGGCGGTTGATCCCATGTCTTTCACATTGGCTACAGGGAATACCATGGCAGAACTATACCGTTGAGGGGTGGATTCCATTTTTAGGAATGATAGAGTGTCACTGTGAAACTGCGTTAGGTTCTCAGTAAAGCCCATTTCAGCGATCCGAGACACCGTCCATTCCGAGACAGGTGAGGCTGCTTTAAATTCGAGCAACACGGGCTCTGCACACAAAAGAATTGATGCAACCTTATGTACGTTACATCCTATAGCTATTGGGAAGAGTTTAAACACCTTTGCAAATAAAGATTACGCTCATATTGTCCCTCTTGTGCCAAATTCGCCCAGAGCCTCTTTTCATAGCTTCGCAAACTTCCTTCTCAGTAGCACCACCAAGCTTTTTACAGCTTCCGATACTAATAAGAAGGTCCTATTGAAGTCTCAACCTCTTGCTCAAATGATAGAAAGTCCATATCAGCATTGTAGCTGCTGTCGCGCGCAATTCCATGTCAGGTCATTACGCCTAACAGTACCTTGAACCGGCCCTCACACTAGACCCTGTTACTAGCTTTGGAGAGCCTTGAGGAGCTTCTGAATCATTCATTCCTAGAAACGCGCGTCTTCATGTTTATGCCTCTAACGCCGCAACTCCTAATTGTTAACGTTCTCAACTACGGGCTCCATCCACCCGTGGATTTCCAAAACGTAGGGTACGGGTATTCTCCAAGTTGTGCCAGTCTCGCTGCCCAGTAAAAACGATCCATTGGATAGTTGTAATCCGTAAATTCCCATAGGAAAACGTCTTCCGCGACTTTATTTCCTTCGTAGATGATCCAGACTGCAGTATGGCCAGTTTCCTTCGCTACTTGTTCCACTATATTCTCAATCAATGTGCTGTGGACGTCGCATGCTAGACACAACGAGTAAGCAACATGCTTTCATAATAAGCGGTTGATCACATACTCAAGGTTACGCTGAGTGACCCTCCTGGAGGGGGGTTAATAGTGAAGGTGGCGGACATCGTGTTTGCTTGGGTTGTTGGTATAGTGGAATGTTGTGCGTACTTAGAATCCGAACAATCAACGAGAGAGACGCACCAAAACCTTTAGCGCTGCCTTGCTAGCTTTATATCATGAAAGTTTACGGGAAACCAAGGGCAAAGGATGCCTACATTGACGTGTTCGAATATCATTGGGCATAACGTGCGTACCTCAAAGATCTAGCCTTGTAGCCTTACAGACATAGAATGCTCTAGAAGCAAGCCACAGTTCATGTTTATCTGGTTAGTGTAAAATACAATAGACTACAGAATACTCACATAAAACTAGTAAACTTGCCTTTGCCAAGATTGACCATTTTGTTATCAGCCAGAACTAATTGGGGTGTAGGCCAGCACAGACTAAATACCTTGAAACATAAATAATTTTTTCTCTATTACTAGAACTAACGTTTCCATGCTCGGAAATTAGATGATGCATTGATAGATGAAGTAGAGTAGGGGTAGAGACGAGAGCGAGTCTGGGCGCCGAGAAAAGAACGGTCGACAGCATGATCAACACTTGCGTATTTGCTCATTGTAGCTCGGAGGCTCGAGAAGAAAAATCTGAAAAATAAGCTATGTCTGTGTAATACAACAAGTGAAAGAAATAATATGTCTAAACAATGATCACGTCTGGGTAAAGGAGGGTGTCTGACAACGCGGGAATGGACGTAAATCTAAATAGAACAGTATATATCACAGGACCGTACAGACT
The DNA here is from genome assembly GCA_033682645.1 of Phoma sp. ATCC 74077. NCBI lineage: Eukaryota > Fungi > Ascomycota > Dothideomycetes > Pleosporales > Didymellaceae > Phoma > Phoma sp. ATCC 74077. The sequence goes on from JAWDJC010000017.1 coordinate 22,119, forward strand.
ATGCAGCCATTCATGGCCCTTGTAACCACCTATTCTTACAGTCTCCTATCTCGTCCATGGTGCTCTGACTGTTTTTTTTCTTCCGTTTTGTTAATTAATTCTAATTATGCCGACGGACACAATGGCTAGTTAACAGCAACACGGGAAAGGGGTCTTTCAAGGCAATAAAGGAGAGTCACTAGCGTAGATGTTGTAAATTGATCTTGGTTCCTGTGATTGTATTGATAAACGAGTGACATAGGAAGCTAAGTACATAAAGTTCTTCCAGGGCTGGTGCTCATTAGAAGCATCAGACTATCTGAACGCCCGCCCCGAGGCGCATTGCGTACATATGCGCGAGGCCGCAGCGCTAGCAGACTAGGCGCCTACCCTAGAAGCAGCCATCTGTCTTATCGACAGCGCAGTGATGAATGCCTGCAGGCCCGTATGGGCAGCACCAAACGCCAGCACAGCATCTGATAGCGGCAGAGTCGCAGTAGTCACCATTTCCCTGGCACTGTGGTAAAAACTTTTAGAGGCAAACAGACATATAGATACTTCGAGGTTTCAACATACCCTCTTCTCAAGCTGGAACATCTCCGGAATGGCGACAGAAGCCACAAGAGTGGCGAAGAAGACAACGAGAGCGGTAGGCTTCCTACACATCGAGCAACGTAGTTAGCAACCAGAGCTATGCAATTGTGGATAGAGCATTCTTCTGGGTACAAAACTTCTTAGAGATCATACATATTGAGTTTTTGTGTTTGTGTTGAAGCGTCAAGGTGATGAAATAAGGTGTTGGAGTGGTCCGTTGCGAGCATCTCTAGGTTCGAGACTAGCTTCTTTTATACCTTTCCACCTCCATTCTCTCACAGATGGTTCTTTGAATAGTACCCGTCCTTGTTGACCCGGAGTATGACACCGCGTCGTGATGTGAACGGCACTTCTGTTCAACTTTACATGGAGCCAATGATTCACGACTGAGAGGCGCCCATGAATCCTCCACCCCTCAACTCTCGCAGATACCTTTTTGAAGAATTGTCCTTGTTAACCCGGAGGATGGCACCGCGTCGTGATGCGACAGGCACTGCTGTTTCATCTATACCGAGCCAATAACATGCCCGTTGTTGTGCCCAGCCGCCTACGCCGTTCCAGTGGTATAGCCACAATGTAACAGAACCAAACTCTACAGATCAACGATGGTTTGCAAGGCAAGGGTCCGCAAGCTATGAAGAGATTGTTAAGGCACAAAACGAAGTGGAGATCGAGGACGAAGGAGGATAACTCTACATCGACGTTAGCGAAATATGAGTCTGAAGAGACAAATGAAAGGTATGGAGGCTTGAAGTTAATGTTTCTAAGGTGGATGAAGAACTAAGCTATGACGCTTCGGCAATTTTCGAGTGCAGAGCTACTCACCAGCCACAGGCTCTTAGCCACAATCTAAGGATCCAATGACACATATTAAATCACGTCGTGAGCCGCACTAGAACAATGCGGGACCGCTTTTCATTAGCCGGAGTCAGTGGCCGCTTGTGATCAGGAGATATCCACACGACAGGCAACTTTGTTGCACGAATCCTTGCGCCGCCCCGAACGCAAGGTTAATAATGACTCCCTAGCACTGCAGTGAGACCTTGCATTGAGAGTAAATATTGCAAGTATGCTGCTTTGTTTTGATGATTTTGGGGACTTCGAATATAGGTCTGATAACTAAAGTTTGTCCATGGAGCCAGAGAAGCACCCTCAACGAGAGAAAAAAGGTACTTTGACTTCCGGCACTACAGGGTCACTATTGATTTCTCGCCACTGTGAAGAGGCATATACGAGCCTCCAAGTGCGCGATTTAATAATCTAGCGATAGAAGGTTATTCTGTGCAGTTGCATTAGCGCGTAGTTTTCGCGGCGCGGAAAGGCCATCCAGGTGTGTTTCCACTGTGGCAGCAAGATGAATAAACTAACTAACAAGGTAAAAAAAGGAGTACCCTTCGCAGTACACTAGCGTGCTTAACAGATTGACAGCAAACACAAGTACTGTGTAACTTGAGGTGAAGTAGGCAAGGCCTAGCTACACTACCACCAGTTTATATGCTATGCATTGTATTTTTAGTGCCTAAACTCAAAAGAATATCCAGCTGAACAGATTCTAAGCCGTATAATGCATGAGATTCAAGCTCAGAGCATACTCAGAACTAAATCCATCACACCCTCATCTTGGTTTTTTGAATAAGTGGCTATCAAGTGCTTGCTCGCATATCCACTATACACCTCAAAGAGACCCCTCTTTAACACTTTCGTGAAGTGGGCAGACTCGCTCTATTGGACCACGTGGTTTCTTTCGAAAACAGAGAAAATCGCTTTGAGCAAGTATAATGTTCCAAATGATTGTGACATCGAAGTCATCACGTTGCTGGAAGTAACATCGCTCGACGGGAGGGTAGAAGGGTGGGCCGATTTCTATGATTCGTTTCAGCGTAGCGGTGAAGATAAGAACCGTAGTACATACTACTTCTAATGACTGTCGCTATAGTTATTGTTACAAAACTAGAAAAGCTCTAGTAAAATACTAGTCATGAGGTGAATGAGGTAGCAAGGCCAAGGTATAGGCATTATATTATTAATACAATAATATATTAGTTAATTCTCCTTGCCTTAAATCTGATTTGCACGCATGACATATTGTAGTCGTACTCTAATAAGTGCACCTTTTGGTTGGAATCGTTTATTTTGGAAGTCGTTATCCAGACCAGCGCGACCGACGCGGCCGAACGTAGAGACGTTCAATTCAGAGAAATGGTTATAGTCCGCAACGCTCATCGATGGCACACGTAAGTGTGAAGCGTCCCACAGAAAGGATTGTGCAGTGGTACTAAATTAGAGACTTGTTTGATCCGCAAAGTCGAATGACGGGAACATATGGGACATTCTCGTGTATTAATATGTGTTTCTAAGCTTTGCAATTTCAGGAAAGAACACCAACACGGGGAAATTATCCAAGATTATTGAAGAGAGTGAAAAGCTAGCAAGATGTCTCTGATCATTGCTTGAAGAAGAGAGTCGGGCGCCAAACACTCGCGGCCATCAAGATAGCGTGAAATAGAGAAATGTGCCCAAACGTTTAATGCTTTCTAACTGCAGTCCTCCTTCTCTTCTTAGAGAGAGGTAATGACGCTATGTTCGCTGTGCCCCACATATATAGGTGGCTCGTTTAACCACCTTCCTCATTCAGCCTAAAGCTATCGAGAAATAAGCCTCTCTCGGCGTCAGCAAGCTTCCTACCAAGAGAAACAAGCTTTTTGACAGGTCTAAACGCTCTCCATGCGAGATCAACGGTTCCCGAGCGGATACCACCAGGTTGATCCGACCAATTCAATTGGTTGTGGCGAGTAATGCATGTATCTCAGCACGGAGAATGACACAGGAAGTGGTCGATGGTGGGAATGTCTAGGGTTCAAAAGGCAGGACATATGCAACCCCGATATCAATACGATGCCACCCCTTGGGCCGGTATGCTTCTATCGAGCATGACAAGTGCATGTTGTTGGTGGGAAAAACGGTTTGAGCGATTAATGTGATCGCTACGTCATGCTAACTAATAGTGTCTGAAGTACTTATTGCTAGCAGTTCCCTCTCCTGAAACGACTCTCGGCACAAGGTAGTCTGAGGCCAAACTTAAAAACATGCATATTTCGGCTTGGCTCTTGCTCGGCCTTAGCGGTCTAACAACGAGCTCACCACTCTCCACACATGCAGTTCATGAGAAGAGACACACGTTGCCAGTCGCATGGACCAAACATTCACGCGCACCAAGAGACGTTATATTACCCGTCCGGATTGGTTTAAACCAGCGAAACCTAGAACATGCGGACCGGTTCCTAGAGGATGTCTCTGATCCAGACTCGCCAAACTTCGGTGAGAAAGGGCCCGACCGACCGCGTGGGTGCATTATTAACCGCGGGATTTAGGGAAGCACTGGACCGCGGAACAGGTCGCAAATGTATTTGCACCGCATCCGGAGGCGTCTGACACAACCCTCGAGTGGCTGATAGCTTCGGGCATTGACAGCAAGGGAATTAAGCACTCGGTTGGTAGGTAACAATCTCTTTTAAAGCATGTTAGTTTTCGTTCTTATGGAGAAGCAGGACGCAATTGGGTTGAGTTCTCCGCTACCGTCGCAGAACTGGAATCGCTATTGGATACCGAGTACCACTACTACCAGCACAAGGCGTCCGGTGGATATCGTATTGCGTGCGATGAATATGGACTCCCAGAGCACGTCCGCAAGCACGTCGACTTTGTCATGCCCACGATTCAACTTGATGGCTTGCGACCGGTAGCTCAAGCGAGAGCAACGATTGAGGCACCTGTCAATATCACCGGCCTCTTTGGTCTTACTAATTGTTCGACGTTGATCACAATTGACTGCTTGCGCGCAATATACAACATTCCTGTTGGCAAGTACAACCACAGTGGCAACCAGCTTGGGATCGCAGAATGGGCGGATTACCTTTACCTTCCGGACCTGAAAACATTCTTTGAAAACTTCACGTCTCCCAAGATTCCATCGGATGTGGTACCAGAATTCATTTCGATTGATGGTGGGAAACCTTCAAATCTGTCTGTAGCAAAAGCGCAAGAAGTGATTGAAAGTGCGCTGGATTTCCAGACAGCATATTCCATCATTTGGCCGCAGCAGACGCGGTTGTATCAAAACGGCGACTCCGTTAATGTTGATTCTGTTGGAACATTCAACATATTCTTAGATGCCTTGGTGAGCCATACTTCCTTGCTCGGTTCCATCTGTCTCTAACATGCCCAGGATGGCTCCTACTGCACCTACCAAGGTGGAGATCAACCATACGTAGACCCAGCATATCCGGACCCAAACGAGGGCGGATACACTGGTCCACTGCAATGCGGCGGGGCACCTGTTAGCAATGTGATTTCCGTTTCGTACGGCCAGATCGAGGGTGCGCTCCCACAGTTCTACCAAGAGCGCCAATGCCGCGAATGGATGAAGTTGGCCTTGCAGGGCGTCAGCGTCATCTTCGCATCAGGAGATTCTGGTGTTGCGAACAGATACAATTCCGGGTACAATAACAGCTGTCTCAACTCCGAATACGGCTATGTAGAGACGGAGGGAACACGATTTTCTCCTTCCTTCCCCGCCAACTGTCCTTACGTGAGTCCCCTGGATTTTTTTTTTGGCTTCTGCCCGATCTCAGCTTCGGTGTACTGATTTCTAATAGATAACTTCTGTTGGTGCGACCACACTCCTTAACTCTTCCATTTATGGTGGCGAGAAAGCGGTGGCGTCACCCAACGGCCTCTTATCGTACTACTCAGGTGGAGGTTTTTCGAGCATATTCCCGCGCCCCTCCTGGCAGTCCAAAGCAGTCTCAAAGTATCTCGATAAGTATGCGCCAAAATACGGCGAATCGGTCTTCAACTCCTCCGGCCGCGCTTATCCCGACGTTTCAGCTCTGGGCCTCAAGCTAGCGACTGTGTACCTTGACCAGACGTTGGGCGTGGGTGGTACATCGGCGTCCGCCCCAATTTTCGCGAGTATCATCAATTTACTGAACGAGGAGAGATTGGCGCAGGGAAAGGGGCCCATTGGGTTCCTGAATCCGATTATTTATAAACACCCGGAAATGTTTAACGATGTTACCATTGGTAGTAATCCGGGTTGCGGTACGCAGGGATTTCCGGCGAGTCCAGGATGGGATCCTGTTACGGGAGTTGGTACACCAGATTATAACAAGATGCGGGAAGTTTTCTTGGAGCTAAAGTGAAGGACAGACTACATTCAATTAGAGTCCTTGGGCCGAAGACTTTTAGAATATGCACATGTCAGAAGAGTGTGCACTGATCTGTATTTTGTCCAGATTAAATCTTTAAACCACTCCTAACTAAACTAGTCTTTCTTCCACTCCCCTCGCCCCAACCATATCCTGTGATTTCAAAGTTTTGCATGTTGGTACGTGTTGCCTGTCACGTTCCATCAGCACAGATAATCTAGCCAGTTCAGAATACAAGAACAACGCTTTTTGCTAATCAGTATGCATGAAGTCTAATAGCAATGAGCTTTTAGTACCGCCGAAAATAAGAATACGAAACAAAAAGTATGAGCAAACATATTGGCCATGCAGAACTGAGGCCTCTTCCCCAATTGTGCCGGTCTTCTTCCGTATTTTCGATTCTTTCATCGTCGATCTCTTCACCCGCGACCCGCGACCACGAATGTAGAAGCGCCTCTTCGTCGATCCATAAGCATTGACTAGGAGGCAGTTCACAGAGATAGTTGTATGCGTTGGCTCGCTTCAGGAGCCTCTTTTTCCGTACCTCGCAATCAATACCGAGCCCCGGAAACAGCTTTCCAGCATCGCGCCAATTATACTCTATGTTAAACTGTCTCACGTGAGAGAGGGCAATGATTATAACATCATCTGCGCTCATTGTGTAGTCTGGAAAGAACCGGGTGAGCAAATCTCGCTCTTCAGCAGTGACTAGTCCTAACAGCGCGAAAACCCGATCTCTCGAATCTTTGCACATCGAGTTGCTATGTTTAATCAGGAGCTCGCATAGAGGTTGTGGAAAATCTGGATGTCGATCTGGGTGCCGTCCGAGGACTAGTGGCCATGACACAGAAGGGCTGCCCATTTATATGAATGTGCTCCGTCGGTGCAGCCTCGCCCCAAGTGTATGAGACTGCTGCGTAGTGAGGTGTGGATGTTCGTGGGAATCGAGACATCTCAAACGAAAGAAAATTATGCCGGATAACCAAGGGCCTAAGCAGGCGCAAACCATCGGGGCCCAATTTCGGATAGTTGAAAGCCATCATATGATCCGGACTTGAGCAGGGAAGAGGTGCTACACAGGGTCAAGTCGTCAAGTCGTTAAGCCGTGTGCAAAAGGTGGCTGCCTAGTAGGAGCGAGCTAAGCGAATGAAATGCCTGCACCTTTATGAGCACAGTTGCACCTCTCTTGCCAGCGGTATCCTGATTCGTGCGCGTACCTGAAGGACTAAGGTGGTGCATGAGCATGTTGTCCAATCAGATTTCCTCAAAGCCAGCGTCTACAAGAAACGAGGGACGGTCTCTGCAACGTCTAGTATGCAAGCTTGCGATAATACGAGAGACTGATAGAGACCCTTTGAAGAGGAAGGTACCGGTGTTCATATGTTCCATCGCTAAAGAACGTGTTGCAGCGTCACATTACTTCGAGCTGATACGAGCAGCGGGGCTCATGGGGCGTACAAGAGACGGATGGTCCAGTCAGGTTGTATTGTGGGCTCGACTTGCAGTTGGCGACCTCGATAGGCTCTCAGCCAGTTTAAGCACAGACCATTATTTGCTAGAAGACCAGCGATACCCCGCCGCGGGGTATTCCTGTCTTCACAAACATGGACATGTTGCGAACTCTCGAGGAAGACCCTGTTAGAAAAGTGCCAATTCTCCGTCGTACTCATGTAGCATCGACTTCTACAGAACACTGCTGATGTCATTCGCTATCTTGAAGCAAGCTAGGATTCGGCATTAGAACGGGCGTCCAATGAGCACTTTCAGACCTCTCGCTCAAGTCATCTTCTTTCCTTTTAATGGGTCAATTCCCAATGGGTTGAAGGATCTTCCTCTCTGATTCTTCCAACTTTCAACAAGCAGTTCGCATGTCCTCCACGCGGTCTCCATGATCTTCTCGTTTTCTGCGACCGTCCTCTCTATCCATCCCTCTCGCTCATCTGCGACCATGATCACTTCGTCGCCGTTGCCGGTATACTTGTACTCTTTCCACGGTATAATTCCATTCGCGAAATTAATCCAGAGTTGCGCATGCTGCGTAGATATGTCTTTTAGTCGCTGTGTTGGATATCTGAATTGGAATGTCTTAAAGACGAAGTACACATCTACCCAGTGATGTGCTAGTTGATATAGAGGACTGCCGGGGAATGGGTTACGGATATCAAAGATATAGCGATATACCTTCTTTTTGGTATGCGCTGTAAGGTACTTCGCCAAGTAGTGGATGGGTGCTGAGATGATTAGCAGCGTTCATACCAGGACAGGGTATAGTATCTACCATCGAAAACTACATCGCCAATCAGCCGTAGTGCCATCGTTGTGAACAGGTTCTGGTCCATCTCGGGGGTGATCTTGTAAGCTTGACTAACTAGCTCAGCACTTCCTTCGCCGAGCTGACCTCTAATGCCTGTAAGGAATGCCTGGGGAGTGACGCCGGCAATTCTTGCCATAAACGTGATGCCCTGTGATGCATGACTAAGCTTCGTGTGTTCAATAGCAAAGTGTTACAGCATCTTACCTCAAAACTCGTGGTTCCAAGAATAATTTCCTCTACCCACTCACATTTACCAATCAACTCCGGAATTCTGTCCCACGTCACAGTACCAGCATCTTTCCCAAACCACTCTTGGTCCTGCACTGCAAGCCACATCAATCCATCGTCGCCGAGCTCCGCAGATGCTTCAACGATCTTCTGCACGTCCACCTTCCTAAGCCTGGCCAAGGCGGCCCTTCCATTTTCTTGGATCTCGAGCTTTGCCAAAAACGTTTCGTACTGCTGCTCCGCTTCTTCGACTGAGGTAGGTGCTGTCGTTGGACCGAGAACACCAGACATCAGGACCACTCTTTGAAAAAGCGGGCCCGACGCTGGCGGAGAAGAGAGCATGTGAGCGCATATTGACATGGCACCTGCGGACTCTCCAAATACAGTGACTCTCTCTGGGTCTCCCCCAAACCCTGCAATGAATTGCTGAATCCAGATTAGCGCATTCCGCTGGTCGTTTAGAGCGAGGTTCGAGTTTCCAGGCTCGGGAGTGTGCAGATACCCAAATGCCCCCAATCGATATTGTATGTTCGCTGAGATGATGGGTTTGGAGTCCATGAGTGATTGGTCAACCATGAGGGCTGTACTGTGCTGTTCGTCAATTTTGCCGAGAACGAAACCGCCACCATGTATATAGACAAGAACAGGGAGCTTCGAAGAGTGGGCGGTGGATTGGAGACATATAATCGGTATGTTGAGCTGCAGAATGAGACATTTGAATTCATCTGTCGCTGGTGGATACACCTCCCCCGGTAATGGACCGCCGCTAACGGAGTCGGCACTGAAGGTTTGGGGACATGCGTAGCTATCCAGTGTTAGAATACAGGAACTTTAGAAGAGCTCACACGAAGAGCCGTCGTTGATGGAGGCTAGCAATTACCCAGGTGACGTAAAGTCCCCGTCGGTTGCCAAATGAGTATTCACAAGGATAGATTGCTTAAAGCGATCTGGAATCGTGGCGTAAGGCACAGCGCAAAATTGGACAACATTGTCAGGCATGACAACTCCGGTCATGCGGCCTGCACAAGGTGAAGAAACAGTTAACAGGATCCTCATAAATGTGAGTACAGCTACTATAGGAGCAAACAAGCGACAGCATCTATGATGCAGAGCTTATAAGGTATAGCGTTGGCGATCTTGTAACAAAAAATGTGGTTTAACTTGCTATCTTAGAGTTAAATAAATTCACTCTTAATAACACTCATATTACTAGCTTACCCGAGCTTAGTATGACAAAATGTGAACGTAGGACGTGCCGTACTATTCGATGCCATTGTCTTGTCTTCTGCTATGGAAAGTGCTTCAAATTACTACGGTTGTTCAGAAAGTGACCAAAAAGACGGAGTAGGAGGGCAGTATCAGGAATGCGAATAACAATATATAGATCTAGCGAAATGCACAGTTACTACTACATTCGGAGTAGTTTTCTGACAAATGCCGGTCATGGGAAACTAGGCCCGCGAACCGAGTTAGACGTGCATGATCGTTTGTGAGCCGGACGAAAGTATACTCTATCCTTGAGGCCTTCACACCTACGCTGTCACATTGTGTGACAATGTGAACTCTCCGGACGAAAGTGTAAAAGTGGCGCTACAGCTGGGGGTGGCCTTGGCGATAATGTGACAGCGCCACGTGTGTGGGAGATGTACTTCAGCTATTGCGAAAGTTCTAAGATGGGCAAGATCAGGTATTCCTAGCTGCAATAGCGCCCTTTTCACATAATCACAGAAGTCGTTGCAATACGAAATGGCGTTAGAGAAAATCTAGAGCGGGGATGGACCGACAGTAGGGTGCCTAGGTAGTGCGTCATAGCTCCGCCCCGCGTTACCCGCGGATGCGTAGACAATGAGGAAGAATGCAAAATTCGAGCGTGCAAGCAGTATCAGGAACTTTACTCGAATCTCTTCACTCCTCGTACGGCCTGTTCTTAGTTTAGTGGAGTGCTGTGCCCAATCCGCACGGGTCCTCACAGTGACAAAACTCACGTGATATTCAAGGAACGTTCGTTACATTTGGATTTTAGGTGGGCGTTACAACTGACCTATGTGATGAGGATAAGGCATTAAGAAATGATGAAGGAGATCCCTGATTCGCACCCTTTCCTGCGTGGGTCCAAAAGTTCCACCGTGCTAAGCCACGGCAATGTCGTTGAGCTCGGGTTATGTGATGTGGGTTGAGTGTGCTCACGAGTGGAAACAAACAAGAATGTATCTCAGACTTCGCAAAGGTAGAGAGGTCAGCGCGGCCGCTGGGATTTCGAGCTGTGCTGAATATAATAGGCACGTATGGAAGATAACAGCCAAGTATTTAAGAGGAAGGATAAGAAGAGACGTCAGGTGTGAAATCTCTCAGTTTGAGCACAGACCACGTGTTCGCACCAGATTTGAACCATAATCCTGTTTTCGTTTGCAGGCTGATCAAGCTGGACTGAGAAAGTTCTCTCTGAGTTAAGTTCACAGATACGTCACGCCTTGTTCAAAGCTCAGGCATATTGAGGAGATTGGGTTTTAATTGAAATACATTTTTCTTCAGCATCACCAACTATGTGGCCATTCTTGTGGAATATCCTGCTCTCATCGCTTCTCTACACTTTTGCTGTCTCAGAAGGCATGTCGCTTTCGTCGACATTCGACGATTTTGCCTCAGGGATATAGCCTTCAGCTCCAACATGCTCAATCCCAATTTTGCGCACTACGAGGAAGCCCAGAGGCAGCGCAATACCCCACCAAGCCATGATGAGCCCCGCCGAGATGATCAACGGCGACTTGGTCGAGCTGATACCGCTCGCAACACACTGACCAGCAGCCTCAACACCTCTAGCAACACTGCTATACCTTACAATCTCAACTGGCTTCTTTGCTAAGAAGCCCAACAGCCAATACCCGTAATTGTACGTCAACGCAAATTCAACCTGCTGGAACACGTATAAAGCCCATCCCTCGCCAAAAGCACCGTCGTTCCAATCGAGCGCCGGTGTGTGGCGCTGGTACTTGTGTTGGATGACGATGGCCCAAGTCCATATGCCGCCACTGAGCACCATCATTCCGAGAAAGCCGAAGCGCGCGCGTTGATTCAGCGTCAGTCGTTTCCAATCCAGGAACGTACCCATAATGCCGGTCGCGAGCACCTGAGCAAGGGCTGTGACAAGGGAGGCTAGGGCGCGGGATCGAACCGAGAAGTAGAGAGACATATATGACCCGATGTATGGTAGCGACCATGTCACGTAGAGGAAATACGGTACCCTGAAGAAAGTCAGCATCAAATTCAGTCCGAATCATACCGGATACCTACAATAGCAAGAATTCCTTGCGAAGCATTAGTTTACCAGCCTCCCTCATCTCAATTTTAACAGGGACCTTAGGTAGCAGCTTGACATTTGTCCCGTTTCTTCGCTGCACCTTTTCAGGGGTCGAGAGCAGCATTGCAACAGCAGGTCCAAGACATTCTAGACCTTTAGTCAGCCATGATCCTCCATATAGCAAGCAAACCACTTACGCAAAACTACGAAAACAATGTACGTCTTCCAGTTCAATTTGCCGAGACTTTTCCCGCTATAGTTGAACGCAAGATTGATCGCTCCACCGAGAATGGCACCGCTATTGCGATATGCGAGCCAGTATGCCAGGTATTTCCCTCGGTTTTCAGGCGGCGGGTAGCTTAGCATAATGGCACCCTCAGCTGCCCAAAAGAACCCAGCAGTGATACCGCATGCTGCAGAGCCGACGTAGATGAACCACTGTGTTCCATAGCGATTATTTTGATAAAGTGCAGCGGAGTATAAGGCGTACCCAGTTGTACCAAGGGCCAAAGTGTACCGGAGCCCGATGCGATTGATTAAGACAGACCCACTCAGGCAAGTGAATGTCATAAGCGCGAAGAGAATGGCATTACCAGCCCTGTATGGCTTGTCAGTAAAGCGAAACCATGGCTAGAAATTTTCGTATACTCACATGACAAGGTATGGTGTTTGCTGTCCACCAGCTCCGACTGACTGCATTGCATTCCACAGCCCTGGGGCCGTGAACGCGCAGAATCCGACCACTGTGGCCTGGAAGAAGACTCCACGATACCATTGGTATGGCCTATTGTCATGCACAGAAGGAGTCTCACTCGAAGGCTGCTCCTCCGAAATGGAGAGACCCTTGATTGCGTCCGCCATGCTGAATATGAAATGTGAATGAGACAAATCCCAACCACTGGTATAAATTGGTCAGCCCTGCAGCCAGTTCACGTAGGATGCAGATCTTTTATGTAGGCTGAAGATACCAAGACCTGACCCTTCGAGATCTCACAAAAAATTCCACACATTGCGTGCTTCTTGGGATTTTGCTGTCATCCCGGCTTTACGCGCGACTCCGATTATCGCTTGCGCCTATCTACATTGAAAGACTACTAACACAATGATAAGGCTTCGGGTAGGGAACAACACCACGCGGTAATAACTCCATGCCAAGACGTGATATGAGTCGCGAATTGAGATGCTGTGGGGGGCCTTGCTTTCTAGACCCGCACCAAAGAGCCGGCGTACTCCGACTAAACCCGAAATGGAGATTTTTCAATGCTTAAATGCATCTAACCACTCTACCCACAGGCGAAAGTGGATCCTAGAAACATGGCATCATCGAAACCATGTATTGCGTTCACAGTTCGCATCGAGGCCTCACGCAACATGAATCTATGGTGGCGTCCTGATCGCAGCCTGACTGGCTGGCTGTACCGTGACTGAATCAGGCCATGGGATCTCTCGGAACCGAAAATCCGACAGCATGTCGAACTCGTCTCCGAATTTTGGGGGTTGATTAATTGCGTTGGTTCCACGTTCTCTCCATTCGCAACTTGTCGCCTCCTTAACAATGGCATCGATACTCACAAACTTCGACGAGATCAATTTCAAGGGCCAGCAACGGACCGGTACCTTTGGCTATCTAGACAATCGTGCTTTCCCGTTGGCACTGCAAACCCGATCGGACTGGAAGCCCACTGTTGAAGATGCTGCCACGCATCTTGAATCGCTAAGCAAATCTGGTGCTCTCTTCGACCTTGTCCGTCAACACGGTGGTGCACTGCTCATTCGCGGTCTTCCAATAACAAATGCCGAAACCTATAGTCGCATCGCACATGCTTTTGGCTTCGCTGCGCATGATGAAGTTGGCCGACCACCTATCCGTACGGTTCTCGCAAAGAATGTGAAAACAGCAAACGAAGGTCCGCCAGAGCTTCCCATCTGGCCACACAATGAGTACGGCTGGTCGACGCATAACCCCGCCTGGCTTACCTTCTCGTGTCTCGCAGTCCCTGAAAGTGGTGGTGCGACGCCAATCATCTCAAGCGTGGGACTGGCGCATAAACTGCAGAAGGAAGCACCGGAATTTTATCAGCTGCTGCTCCAGAAAGGCGTCAGGTATCTATACAGATACGGCAGGGAGCAAGTCGAGTCGACGACGGGCGCGAGTGTCTTTGCCGCATATGGACAGCATGTCCAAGAGGGAGATGACGAAGCGACGATCCGTGAGAAGATAGAAAGGGAGGTGAAGAGACACAGCGAACTGTTTGAATGGCACAAAGACGGCAGTCTGAGCGTCACGCACATCGTCCCAAGTAAGGCGTTTGCATCAATTATAAGACTTCACCCCGCTAACAATACACAGTAATCCGCAAACACATCCCCACACAGCTAACTACCTGGTTTGGTAACCTGACTTCTGCTTACGGTCGCTCACGACACCACGGCGCAACGCAGCCACCTTTCCGAGGCGACGACGGCTCGTACCACCCACTACCCACATACGGGGATGGCTCGCCCATCGATACGGCACACCTCGAGCTCGCGCTGAACATCGCAGAAGACATGCAGGTAGACGTGTACTGGAAGAAGGGCGATATTGTGCTAATAGATAATTATGCGGTCATGCATTCGAGGCGACCTTGGGTGGGGAAGCGAACGGTGCTTGCCGCGCTTTGGGATGAAGAGGGTAGGATTGAAGATTTCGAAGAAGGTAGGAAAATATTGGAGGGACGGAGTGCGTACAAGGTCAGCGAAGCGGGAACGCCGTAGGGCTTAAAAGTTGCTATGTCAATGCCGTATGCTGCGTAGGTTAATTAATAAATAGGCTCAAGTCCTAATTAGACAACATGACATGGACAAGGTGAGGATCTACGAGCACAATAACTGCGCTCCTACGATAAAGTGTATTATTCGATGCTAATCCAACTATAGCACGGACACTGGTATTATCTATTAGCAATGTTGCTTAGTTGCAACTGCTGTCAGGTGCTTCCCTAGGTAAAGAAACATACTATATACTAAGATAAGTTAGTAGTTTCGATCATCCCTCGCGGTACTCACATGTTTCGAATACGACCTTCTTTCATGCCATACTCCACTGCCATCCACCCAGGCTGATATTTGACACCAAATAGCTCCAAGAGAAGCAATCAAGCATCTCTTTTAGAAAAGTCACCCCCCCCCCCCCCCCCCCCCCCCCATCACCTCCCAAGCAACGTTCAAGGAGCCGTGTCAGCCTCCATCTCCTTCGCCACAGTCTCAACACTAAACTTCTCAGCATTGCTCTCTGCCTTCTTTTCGTGCTCATTTTCCACCTCCAGCCCCATCACGACCTTCTGTCCCCTCCTCAAGAAGTTCACATCTCCCTGCGGCACAAAGCCGACATGCATATACACCGCCTTGGACATAGCCGAACTCTCTAAATACATCGGCGTGGGCGGCACCTCTGCATCAGCCTGTTGAATGGCCCAATCCAACAACCTCTTCCCCACCCCCTTCCCCTGCCACTCAGGCCACGTGATAATCAGCGCGAGGTACCAATGTGGCTCGCTCACCACCTTGCTTCTAATCTCATCATCTTTCTCAAAATTGCCGCTCCAAGCCTGTTCATCAGTGTGAGCAAACAGTTCATCAATATCAGCGTCCGACCAGCCCATTTTCTCTTTCCAGCCATAAAAGGCGATTGCAGAGCGCCGGAAGATGTTGTGCACGGGGAGCGTGGGCCCGGCCCAGCCTGCGGCGCCGATGATGGTGCCGGTTGGGGTATGGACGGCTTTGATCCAATGCATGCCGGACTGGGTGAAGGAAGGTTGGATTCTTTTTGCTAGGCGTTGGACGCGAATTTCTTGTGTTGCTGGGCGTAGGTGGAGGGGCTCTTTTTTGTTTATCGAAGATTCGGGGAAGCAGGCGTAGACACCTTCGGCCTGATGGGATTGTTAGGGGTTTAAGGAAGAAGGCGGATTGGATTTTCATGTCGCACGATTCGATAGGCATCTTTCTCCTCCGCGACTTGGATCTTAATCTCTGATGCGGCCAGTCGCTTTGCTTGGTCCACTGGCATAGTCTGGAAGCTACCCTCTGCTACAGGGATCTTGATGAAGTCTTTTTGTTGTGAAGTCATAGCTGTATTTTGGGATACGGTTGCAAACAAAGTTTCAAACAATTACTATTGTGTATACGATATAAAGATCTAAAGTAACGTTGAGATGTCACGATGTTACACTACGGGCAGATGCCAGAGATACATATAGCTTCGGAAGATGAGCGATTGCCCCGCAGGCGCTACGCCATATCGGGCAGCCGCTTACTGCGATTCTGTTGTTGAATTCCGAATTCCGCTTGATGCTTGCTACGGAATGAAAGTGTCGGCATAGATTGAAGTAGCAATATAAAAGGTTCTACGTCATGATTAGACTACATTACGAACATAGATGTTCGTGGGTATGCGCGATGTAAGAGCAAGATGCGCACATTTTGAAGCAGCCCGAGTAGGCGAGCGTTATATGAGCGCGCTACTATAGGCTAATACATGCAAACAGGTACTAGCGTCTCGTCATCTAGGGATGCACCTTACCATGGAGACGTGGGAATGTGTGGAATGCGGGGACAATACAGACCGCCTTGCTTTGTCAACTGTTGCTTCGACAAACATGATACTGTTTTCAACCGACCTCATACACTACAAACAAACACATGCACGCAGAATCAACTTGCGACACATCAATCTTTCAGCTTAAATTTCGATAAGACAATATTCAGCTTCGTGTACGACCACCCATAGCCAAACCTTCCCGATGCCGGCTATGAATAGCTTCCACGCCGTCGCGGCATTCGAAACGGATATACCAACTTCCACTCAGACTTCCGTCCCAGAGCCAGGCTTCGAGTCAGAACCGGTTCAAACCAAGCACCATGAATTAATTGCCGTCGGTGTCGTCACAGTTTTCGTTGGACTTGCCTTGCTTGGCACGGGTATCTTTTGCATCTACCGGAAGTGCGTGCTTCCTCGCCGCAAGAAGCCCGAATCCAAGCAGGAGGTGGCTGAGAAATGAAGTGAGTGATATTGGCTGAATATGATATGAAAAGAGGTGTGGCTAACTTTAAGAGTATAAAGAAAAGCCGATGGAGTAGCTAGAATTGTAACCGCTGGTCGGCTAAGTGTAGGATTAGGTTAATGACTAGATACGAAAGATAGATCAGTAATACGCCCTGGATTCATGTAAGTTTGGTCTTTTATGTTTCTACTAAACTCAACCTAATTTGTTCTACCACAGATAATCAATGCGATCTTAAGCTTTCTTTCACAATGCTCGACAGATATTATGCTCACTTTCGGGGATTTCAGACATATACTGTACCCTCACAATGGATGTGTCCACTGACATCCGTTGCCGCTATTTAGTACTACCCTATGCAATGTGAACATTCAAGTTTGATAGTCCACGACATAGTGCACCCACAAGATCGCGGGAGAACCTGATTCGAGGTATATAAGTTAGCCGTTCCCCGGCCAAAATATACTTATTCTTTTCATCGCAAAGTAACTCAAAAGTGAAGGGCATCGGATACCAGCACTTCACCAACCTGCAACACAAGCACAATTTGCTCCTCTGAATTAACACCCGACTCTAAGCAGTAGTCACATCCTCATTTCGGACAATGATGCTAACGAATATCAGTACGCTCGTCCTTCTAGCTGCTTCTATGGCTCTAGCTCAGAAACCGACAGCGGACCCCAGCATCGTTCACATCACGGTGACTTCCACCATCACCATCTTACCATCGCAGACGTTGACTGTTCCTAGACCTCAGAAAACTCAAGCAAGCCAGTGGATATGGCCTCGATCCGTTTCCGCCGGGACCCGGCCCGCCAGCATCCAGAATGAACAGACCTGGCTTCCTCAGACCCAATCTGCTGAGCCACCGACAACTGTCGCTTCTCCATGGACTCAAACAGCCTCCAGTGTATCGACACAGCATACTTTGCCTCCATCTACAGGTGAGGGAAGCAATCCGAGCGATCGTTCAACTCCAAAGCAGACTTTATCTCACGGTATCATCGCAGCCTCTGTAATTGGTTTGTTCGCTGGTGTCGGCTTCGTAGGGTGTGCTATCACGTACATCTGCCGTACATGCGCTGCTCGCAAGGGCATGCCGGTATCGACGGATGTGGAGATGAACGGAGGCTTGACTCGAGAGAATGTTCGTAATCATGCTCGAGGGTTGTCCTCGCAAGCTGAAACCCCACCATATGTGAATTGGGATTCAGAGTATGGTCGTTCGTCCCTCAAGCCGCCTCAGCCGACTTACTATGCAGCTCAGCCGGTTCACTGGCCGCCTGAGGAGATGCCGGTGCGAATGGATCATTGGTCGTCGGGGCCGTACGAAATAAGTGTTCCTGGGACCTCTGGAGGGAATGTTCGAATCTTCAGGTGAGATCACATTGTTTTTAACATATGCTCTTGAATCGTTGGGTTCGTGACCTGCTGATCTACGGTAGATAGCTCGGGCGGATTGGATTATGCTCTGATTGTGCATTGTTCCTGCGTTGTACGGTTGTTATTCATTGCAATTATATCATTATAAGAAGGGCTTTCCCTAAGAAAAATTTGATGTATGTACTGTGAGACTTGGAATACTAAAACAGTGAACAGGTTATGTCATTGGACACAAGCACTAACCTGAAACGAGTGGTTTGAAAGTTGGATTAAGAGGTAGATCACCACGTACCTGCAGTTATCGGAGAAGTGTATAGGTGCTGTTAATTAGTTATATTCGCACCTGCTTTCTGAACCAATATTGTGGAGTAAAGCACAAACAAACAATCCAATGCAAAGAGACAACGTTCGTATCCAGGGTATAGGCCTGTTTACGCCAAAAACGCCCAAAAACCATATTAATCCGTGTCATCGTAACCTCCGCTTCAGTTGACCGAATAGCAGATTACTCATGGAGAGTTGGGGGCGTTCAGTGCTCTGAACACCACCAATGCCCCAAACATCCCACGCCTCAGAGTTCAGGCTTGGGCTTGTCTTCCTTCACATCATCCTTCTCCACTACTACAAAATCATCCTCGGCTTCACCGGTCTTTTGTCTCTTCAGTGAGGGTTGTTGGACGCTTTCTTCATCTTGAGGGTCGGTCGTTGGCGCATCTGGGAGCTGCGAAGCCAACTCACTGGGCTCGGTCGAACGTTCTCGCTCAGCTGAGGAATCCTCTTGAGCTTCGGTATCGGTTGTGATCGGTGGAAAGAAATTGCTGGTAGACCACGTTAGGCTGATCATAGAGAGATATGAGTGGACTTACGGAATATAGTGGAAGTACGCATCCTCGTCCTTCTGGAGAAAATTGCAAAAGATGACGCGATCCAGCTTGTCGACCTTATCCTCCTCTTCTAGAAACTTGCGGACTGTTTCTAGCGCGACCAGACTAGCCTCACCGCTTGGATAGCCGTAAACACCGGTGCTTAGTGCCGAAAATGCAATGCTTTTGCATCCATTATCGACAGCCAGTTGCAGACTCGTGCGATAGCAGCCAGACAAAAGCTCCGCTGAGCGAGGGCCTTCCTTCCAATATATTGGGCCCACTGCGTGGATCACCTTCTTGCTGGGAAGCTCGTAACCATTGGTGATCTTGGCGCTGCCTGTTTCGCAGCCGTCAAGGGTTTCGCATTCGTCTAGCAGCTCGGGACCGGCAGCGCGGTGAATGGCGCCATCAACACCGCCTCCACCGAGCAGTGAGTTGTTCGCCGCGTTTACAATGGCGTCGACCGCTAGCGTTGTGATGTCCTGCCGAATGACGCTGATTTTGTCGTTGAGCTCCGCAGATGCCCTGTACAAGGGCGCCAAGTCATCCTCTGGCGTGATCTTCTTCAGCTTGTACAGCAGCGACAGGGTCGGGATCTCCTCGAGAGGGACCGCTTCGACCATGTTGCGAGATGGAGACTGATTTCGAAGGCTGGTTGAGATGGGCTTAGCGAGATAGTAGGAGCTAGTCATGGAGCGTAATAAGTGCTTTGTCGTAAGGAGGCGTAGCATCAAGGAGGGAGCAAGTGAGTCGTGTGAGTGGAGTTGCAGCTCTGTCGCCTTGGAGCTCCCAAATGGCGGGGTGGAGCTTGGGCCTCGTTCACATCACCGCCAAGACCCGGCTTACTAACACCATCTCATATTCCGCACTCACATGACCAACATGGACACCTTCAATACATTATAGATCATCATAATGCACCTCAAATACAAGTCCCCAATAGCCACTCGATGCATTGTCGACTGAAAGTGGAGCGTTTGCCGCTTAAGCGCCTTGTCTGCGCAATCAGGTTAATCGTCAACTATGAATTGCCATGAACAAACAAGACCGAGGAAAGGACTTCATAAGAACCACCTTGGGCACTCTATCAGTGCGGAAGTCATGCCTGATTCTTTTCGAGCGTACTAGCAGACAGCGAAGGTGTTCAAGGTATGGTCCAAGAGCATGCAAACACAATAGTGTCGGCGCGCGGAGTGAAAGTACACTCACTTCCATGGCACACCAATTGATTGTGTACTCCCCGATAGGGTGGTCTAAACACAGGTGAAAGGATTCATACAAATCCTTATAAAAGCATAGGATCAAATCTTTCCTTTCAACTTACTCACGCCAACTCTCAACTCCCTTGCACACTCAATCGGTGTAATGTCCGCAAGTAGACTCTCCGCAATCTTCTTGGCAGGGTCAACATACGACTACCAGCTTGAACCAAATACTGGCCCAGACGACGAGTGCTTCATCTGCAAAGAGCCATGTCACCGACCCACTGCAACCACGTCATCGGCCACCATTGCTTCGGCCACTTCTCAGCGCGCATACCGGAGACCTGCCCTTACTGGAACCATAATTTACCGTCTATCCCACAGACTATCTCGCAGACATGTTTGCCTAATGAGAACTGGAAAGTAACGCTATTGCGCTGGGCTTGCTCCACCCGATGGTTCTCATTCATCGACAATCATATTCCTTTCGTCCCATTGGATGAATACCTGAGGCCTGCATTCGTCGTTGCCGACATCGGCTTTCAGAACAACAGTTTAACGGCCAAAGATGGAAGTTCATCTTCATCTCATACCTTTGCGCTGTTATCCATGCTACTGGTATTTCGTGTATCGCACGATCGTAGTGCATGTTTACGTTACTCTTACTTGCAAAGGGAATATCTCAGCATATAGGATGGAGCATGGCGTCCTGGTGGTCGCTGCTGTACATCCTTGGTTGCATGTGGCACGCTCTTATCGTTCATGCCATCACTTTCCTCGCGATTGTTCGCTGGGCCCTACGGTTAGCAGTTCGCAGTAGCATTCGTCAATATTGAACAACTGTCTACTAGGGCCGTTAGATCGCGGTTTGGTCGTTGTCCTCAGTCCAATCCCTGTAGTCTGTTGCAAGATCTTTGGGAAGAAAGTAGTCATGAATAGTCTCGGAGGTATTCCTTGCAATCCCAAGAATGCGGAATGCGGTTCATTGACGGCCCAATGAAGCTTTGAACAGTATTATTCTGTAGTCACCAGCAATGAAATATCTTTGGATACATTTTTCCGTAGCCTCGACTTCAAGAGAACCATAATGGTGATGTGTATCCAGTTCGTGAGCCTTCATATGATCGTGATCCTTTTTCTTGTCCACCCTAAGCGATTCTCATCATCCCATGGAACAGAACCTTGTCCCAACACACAGCCAATCCTTTCGCAGACGAGATTACTAGTACCAGGAACTTCCATAATCTTGAGTACCAAGGCACCCCAAGTCGAGAGACTGTCCCGTGATTCTGCAAAGCCCGCTAGATAGATCCATCGATCATCGTCTATCTCGGGTAGAAGGTAGTCGGGAACGAAATCCAGACGGGAGTGCTGTCTTCGCTCTCGATAATGATTCGATTGAACTGCTGGGAGCGGCTTGGCGAGACACTCGTGCAAGCTCTTTGGATCTACGTCATTTACTAAACCATCAAGTACGAGATATCCTCTTTTAAGCCGGGACTGTACATAGAGGTTATCATGTACCGTTAAACCGTGGAAGGTATCGGAAATAGTTATATAAAACTGAATGGTGGCCTCTGATTCGTCGCCGGTCCTTGATCTAGTCCTACGACGTGAGAGAAGCGAGTCGACGGCCGCATTGACAGAAGCCCAAGACCACGATGGCGCGATGTAATCCCCGGATCTTGCTCTGGGAGGTCCCTTGGTTTCCCACAATAGGTCCAGGGGCAGAGTAGATTCCCACAGTCCGTCGACATTATCCATCCCAAAACCGACTTCGATGTGCTGTATGAGCCCTGTCAAGGCTATTAACCTATCCATTGGAAAGGTGATTGAACGGCGCGAATAAGCAGATACAAGCTCGTACCAGCGATCGTGGCATTCCAACATCTCCGCCTGAGAAAGCTCTCCGTTTGGCAGTGATTTTAGCATGTCTAAGGCACCTCGAATGCCATACCTTGCGGACTGGGAGATGAGCATCTGTTTCTGTCGCTCGTTCTCCGCATCGCGTGCATATTGTGGGTTTGCAACAGTTCGTATTCGCTTTGCAATCTGAATCCGGCCATTAGGGTGGACGTATTCATAGCAAGGTCTGTGAATGGTCCGTGGAACAGAAACTGTTCTCAACATTGCGAGCTCGGTCCCGGTGTATAATTTGCCATTGTGGCGAACGTATTCTTTTCTTTGGTGCGGCTGACCATTTGGTTCCCACTCTGATGCATACATAGCGCTGCATTCGAATAGGACTATCCCTTCACAGTAGTGTAGAATACGACGTGAAAGTAGCCGTTCCTGGAAGGTCCAAGCTCTTTGATTTAAGGGTGCCATGTCCGCTTTTTCTCGAACGAGATCCCCGAGACTCATATATTTCTCTTTGAGTTGGGATTTAACATATATGTATGAGTGGAATGAACCCAATAGTATACAATCAGTGGATAGGAACGAATCGCGAGGGCGAAAGCAGCCACCCCAGGTATTGTTTGAAGCTGTAGCGGCAATGGTGCACTTTGCACTTTTGTATATGTCGCTCATGACTTCAGACTGAGCTTTCCAATCATCTTTATCGTCTTGTATGATACACAGCGAATCTATCCAAATATAATCGTAGCCTAGCGATCGGGTTATGTGAATCGCGTCGCGAAAGTTAAGTGGCAAATCAGAGATCCGAAACGGGGTAGCAAGAAGCTCTTCGTTGGCCTTCGTGAGTCGAAAACTGGAACAACCTTTGCCCCAACAATGACTAAGGGCAGTGTATTCAATGATATTAATGAAAGAATTTTGGTATCGATGTGGCGGGGGCGAGTATACTTGCACGTCCGACCCACTGATTTTCAGCAAACGGCTAGGCCAAAAGGTGGAACTTCTTCTACACTCCATATGCTCGTGGGAGCACTTATTGATCCATGACTTGGCGAGAGACGTGACGCTTTTTGAATCTGTACTCATTGAACGAGGTGGGGGTTGACGAAGAGCGCGATCCCCATATCCTATTATCCAAGTCAGCGATGATTATTTTGGAACCAAATGTCATGTATCTAACCAATGTAAACCTCCAATGAGGGAGTCACGGCCCTTGACATGTGTAGTTGCAGGAAGGCACGGCTTCCATCATAGGTGATTTTGAGCTTTGAATTTTCTATGACAGGTTGATGAGGTCTCAGAGTGCCATACTCGGGAGTGTCTGCCGAAAGCAACAGTTCTTGTGGTAGATTCAATGGTGCTGGTCGTGTCTCGTCTTGGAGAGTAGCTAGGAAGATGACACAGAGTTGACAGGTTGTGCTAAAACGATCGACGTGACGGCTGCCAGCTCCTGGAAAATCGTACCATTGGACATCATGTATATCATCCCAATCATACCACTCTGACAATCTTGATTGCAGTAATACGTTCTGACATCGCTCGCAAAGTGGTGATACGACAGTCTTTCCGTCCCACTTTGCGTTTCGGAATAGAAATAACAATGCAAGGCCAAGTAAGCACAGGACCAACAATAAATAGAACGACAGCCAACGAAGATCGCCGAGAACTTCGGACAAGAAGTTCAGGCCACGAGCAGCCATGATGTTTGTTGCTGCTAGCGATCGATGATATGTCCCAAGTATGTTGATGAGGCTGAAACACGGAGGCCCGTAAGCTGCCAAGCCTCGTTGCGGCCAAGGCAAATTCGAGTTCGCGAGTATATATCGCGCCTCATAGTTGAACGCTTAGTTGAGGCCCAGATCTTTGCCATTCCGTTGTGCACTGGATGCATGCACTTCGACAGTCAATCGGGTATAATATTAGATGCGAGACCCTTTGTTACTAGTGCCTGCACCATGATACTCTCGTATTAATATAGTCAGGATGTAGGTTGCTCAAGATAGTAGTAGTTGCAGAAAGAGTGGGCTCTCTTCAGTGCGCAATGAGTATTTGTGGATCATACCTTCCATACGAAAAATCCATCATAGAGTCCAGTACGCATGATCAGAAGTGTGTTGTCAGATGGAAACAGAAAGCCAATGACGGGACGATCTTCAGAAGGGACCCTGCTCTGATTGGCTAGAGAACGCCAGTACACGTTGTGCACTAAGCCTAGCTGAACGGGGCGTAGGCTAGCCATTGCAATGAGGGGCGGCAACACAAATCAGCCTGATCCATCACATCGCCTTTCAATCTGAATATCGTGTCTCTGTGGAGGCGTTCATATGCACTTGCACGTCGCAAGATAATCTGTGTGTAAATACTTCGGGAAGCCGCACTACCACGCGCTGATCCTAGCCCCCAGAGCCCAGAGAGATCTCCGGGCGCTCTCCAGGCTTAAGCGCATCCGCTTGGCTGACTCCTGTAAAGGCTGCTCTTGTGTGGGCCACTGCAGTGCGTCCTGAGCTTGGCTTGGTCCTTCTCTACTGGGAAAGCAGGGATTTGAATCATGAAACGTGACATCCAAGGGCCGGGAAGGTTTGTTGAGCTACGAGAATGCAGAGGACAATTTAGACTGACATTTGGTCAACAGATTCCTGGAAAACATGGAGAACAATGAAGAAGCCCCTCTGCTGGGTCGAGAACTTGAGGATCAACCTCCCTCGTCGCGGCACAACAACCCACTACTTAGGCTGCCAGCGCAGCTTGTACGTTGGCTTGACACATCTAGTGAGCACCTTTTGTTGTACCCAAAACAATCAATATTGTTTAAGACAGACTTTCTCATAATGCACCGAACTAACTCGCGTGCTTAGTCATGGACGCTTCCTCGTTCATAGTTCGATATCGCCGGGCCTTATGTCATTTAGCGTTTACTGCTGTGTCGATTGGAGTGGGTATACCTCTGTCAATGTCATTGAGCCGAAACGAATTCCCGCTTGGTCTGCTTCTGGTTGAATCCGCTACGATGATAGCATGGGCTATCACTTCTCGCCTGATTGATGATTACGACACAGCTTTCGTACGTTCATCTGTCTGAAGGGTGATTTTCCAATGATGAAGTCGATGAAATCGCTCGTAGCTGGCTAAGGACAGTCAACCACTATACACTTTGAACCACGAACAGCCACCATAGTAAGATATGCTAAGAATGGATTCCAAGACGTATGAAGATCGAAATAGCAAACGACCGTTCAACGACCCGTACCGATCAGCACTTGACAAAGGCGAACGGGAGAAGCAGGATAAATATCCGAAAACGACCGATAACAAGCCCGAGTTTCTTGGCCTGGCGGATGCTGTCCTTATTGGCTTGTTTCCTTGCAGGAGAGTGTATGTGTCGACTCCATATCGCGTAACTCATTCAATGTATACTATGAAGTCGATGGCTTCGAACATCGCACCTGCCCTCGACTCTTCTCCTTCCTGTATCAAAATAGTATAAAGAAATAAGGCGTGAGGCATGATACCTCTCCCATTGTTGTTTTGGCTCACACCGTGGGAGTATTACTGTCTCCGAAGCCAAGGGGCTAGTAGCTAGCTGCATGCATGGTAGCTCTAGTGAAGGGCTGAGTAGTGGCTAGATATATCATCCCGGGATATCTTGGCGTTTCGAAGTTGAAGGATCAGTTCTTCTCGGCCGGGAAGCGATTGTGAGCAGGATGTGGGCGATGGTAGAGATACTTGAAGCGAGAAGATCACCTTTCTTATCCGGGAGATATCACCTTCGGTTGGGCAAGTCATTTCTTTAGACAGACCTTTTGGCGACCACTTCAAGTGTTGGAAGACACATCGGTATAGAGGTTGTCGAAAGTGGGATGCCGTTAAGGGTACCCCGTCCGTGCTGGTGTATGACTAGTTGTTCTCCCCGCGCTTACCCCGCAGACGTCAACGGCGCTTGCCGATCAGTCCCGCTCCACCACCCGAGCCAATACCATATGTTGGCTTGCCAAGTAACCTTCATGCGACCTTGGACTCCCTTCTACCTATCGTCACCATTCTTTTCCAATGCCAACTACACTCAAGGCTCTACCATGTCAACCGCCAAGCGGCTATTCCCCGGGTTCCCTGAGATAGTCTACTCATTGCCTCGAAAGAGAAGGTGATAGAATGACTATTAGACAAAATACTGCACGCGTGCATCCCCCGCATTGTATGACCATGGCAGCGTTGAGAGTAGTATCGCTGAAGCCGACGCGGCGTGGTGAAAGCAATATATATAAAGACCCTTCTCGCTGGAGCTCAACTTTCAACACTTTCGGCAATACGCCTTCCTTTTCTTCGCTCGATTACAGATAGCAATACTTTGATTCTGACTGATATGGGCTGCTTCAACACCCATGCTTCCGGCACCTTGGACCCACCAGAGGTCCGGAACTGGCGAATCCATCTCATCGCCCTCATCGCCTCAATGTCAGCTTTAGCTAGTGTGTAGCCGTGTCTCAATATCCAGCCTTCGAATGCTGACCGCAAAATTAGTGGGCTACGACACCGCAGTCATCGGCGGGACTATGGCGCTCAACTCTTTCATTCGCGATTTCGGGATGAACAATATCGCCAAGACCAACCGTGACACGATACAGGGCAACATCGTCTCAACGTTCCAGGTCAGTAGGACAGTACCCATGACATAGGGTCGAATTTGAGCTAACGACAGACAGGCTGGGTGCTTCTTCGGTGCCTTATTAGCTTTCCCCTTTGCGGAGAAGATTGGGCGAAAAAGGACAATGATAATAGCTTCATCAGTCTTCTTACTTGGAGGCACACTCATGACCGCTTCGAGAGGAAGTCTCGATATGATCTACGGCGGGCGGGCCGTAGCAGGGCTCGGTATTGGCGCATCCTCCATGGTTGTACCTGTGTATATCTCCGAAACAGCTCCACCTTCCATCCGAGGTCGTCTCGTGGGTATATTTGAAATCGCGTCTCAAGGTGGAGGCATGTTGGGCTTCTGGATCAACTATGCCTGCGATCGGACAATCAGTGTTGAGCGACAATCGCAGTGGATCATACCCCTTGCCGTTCAGCTCATTCCTGGTGTGCTCCTTCTCCTTGGTGTCGCGTGGTGTCCAGAATCACCTCGATACTTGGCCAAGAAGGACGACTTTGAGGGTGCCGAGAGAATCTTAACCAAGGTTCGAGGTCTCGATGCGGCCCACGCCTACATTCAGCACGAGATGAGCGAGATTCGCGCACAGATCGAGGAACGTAGTACCAACCGTATGAGTAAGAAGGCGCAGTTCATGAAACTGTTTCAGAAAGGCGTGCGCAACCGAATGGCGATTGGTCTTGCATTGATGTTTCTGCAGTCTTTCACAGGGGTGAGTCACCGCGACCTTGACATACGAAGACCAAGTGCTGACCCACATAGGTTAACATCATCACTTACTACGCACCACGTATTTTCGAGACATTGGGCATATCTGGCACATCGCTCAAACTCTTCTCAACTGGCTTCTATGGCATCGCAAAAACCCTTGGCATGTTTACCTTCACGTTCATTGTCGTTGAGAAGGTCGGTCGTCGCAAAGGTCTGATCTGGGGCGCAGCACTCGGGTGCATCCCCATGTGGTATATCGGCGGATACGTCATGAAAGCTGATCCAGCTGCGGCCGCATTACGAGGCGATGTCCACCGTAATGGCTGGGGTTACTTGGCCATGGTTTGTGTCTACGTCAATGCCTTTATCATATGCGCTACATGGCAGGGCATCACCTGGACTTATGCATCGGAAATCTTTCCACTCGATATTCGCATGCTGTGCGTATCACTTACGACAGCCGACACCTGGCTCGGTTCTTTCATCATTGCACGAAGTACACCATATATGATCTCGGACCTGGGCTATGGTGCTTACTTCTTTTTCGCTTCCATCCTCGCTGCGATGGGCGTATGGAGTTTCTTCTTTGTCCCTGAAACTAAAGGTATATCGCTGGAAGAGATGGATGCACTCTTCATGAGACCCATGCACAAGGCCGTTTGGGCTCAACTTCGTGGCAGGCCGGTATTAACAGAGGAGGAAGTCGTTGCAAGGAATAAAGGCTTGGAAGTCATTAAGGAAAAGGATGTGCAAGTCGAACGAGTCGAAGATGTAAAAAGAATGTAGGGAAACATGTGAGGACGATCATGCGCTAATCAATATGGATGACCACGTTCGCGACGCAAGAGCATGGTAACAGTTAAGATCAATATCAATCCTAGCATATCGATTGAATAATTAGCACACTGATTGTCATCGATCTATGCTGCACATCACCCTTCCAGATCATTTGGGTTTCTGCGACCGCACCTATTAACACCTCCCCTCAGCTCGCCTTAGCTCTCGCCCAATATAGGTTCGCAATGATATCGTCCTTCTCATTTCTCAACCATAAATGTAACACATCTCTCCCCTCGAAGTCTCCTTTCGTCACAATATAGTTCCTCGTCTGGTTTACCTTTAACCAACTCGGTCTATTGGACGTCAACAATGGACCGTGCGTCAACGTTCCCACAGTTTCATTACTGCCCTCCCAAACGTGCAATTCGCCGGAATAGTCCAGTGAGTGCTTCGCGATGAGTGTATAGTCCTCGTCAGTGAGGGAGCTGCTGTCGTTGCCGCGTGAAGGTGGGATGTGGGATGGGTCGGTCGAGGCGAGGTTTGCAGACATGTAACCCCGTGGGTGGTATATTAGGAGACCCACCGGAGCGGCGCCAATACCATCGGGTGGTCTTAAAGTCCCATTGAGATAAGTGCTATGTTGAGTTAGGAGAGCTCGGATGAGAGAAATAACGACGGAGCAGGACGAACGGCGTGTTGTTGAGAAGTTGCCATGCACCACCAAGAACAACAGCGATGTTATGGGGAAGCACCATGGTGTACTCCACTCGAATTCAGGTAATGTGAAAAAGAAAATGGGCAGAAATCTCGGGAATAAAGCAAACACTAGACAAATTCCCATTCAGCACTTTTATATGCCACAGCATAAGTACCGACATGCTACATGCTGCAAGCTCTGCTTATCGGTAATAACTGCAGGGCGAAACGCCCCGCATAGGACGGACAGCCTCAAAAAGCCCAACCACGTATGAGAAACATCGATGATGACATAAGCTTCATTTACTTCCTTTCCGTTGGGTCCAAGGCGATAGATGGTCCTGGTGACTGACATCATGGAATTTTGCGTTACAGTCCGGCTTATTCTAGTTATCGCCTTACCACAGATCATGAATGCCACTTCGTACGAACTCTGCCCGATAGCATACACTATTTGTTGAACAAAGTGCCATTTTATATCAGCTTACATATGAGCTAGTGTACAATTTCAAGCACTTTCACTGACCGCCGTTGCTGCTTCCAAACATGATTTGCAGATGCATTTGAGGGATTGATACTATCAAGCCAAGCGGGTTGAATTGAACAGGCGATTGCCGGTATCCGTCGTTCCGCTGCCAGTAAACTTAGTGTCAGAAACTCGAAGCGCAACAATATCGACGTGTCCATGAACACACAGCGCTTTGTACATAGCGCTGCTTTTGTGGAGGCATTGCGCCTGTATGACACCAGCAACAATGATAATCCGTATATTGGCGTTCAGGTCGCGGACAGCCTGAACACACTCCATGATAGATTTCCCCGTATTCACTACTGAATCGACGAGTATGACCTGAACTTGACCCTCAAGATGACAGAGTTTCAAATCTTGTGGCACTTTCACGTGCACGTACATTGCGCGTGGGAATGCCTCGCTGACACCAGATGCCATGGGATCTCCGCCACGCATCAAAGCCACAATCGTAGTCCGATCTTCTCCTGCAAGTCTGGAGCCGCTGGTTGGACGTCCCAGCACGTGTGAAATCGGGCAATCTTCGAGACCAATGATGCGAGACAAATGCTCGTGTGCGAGGTACCAGCCGGCTTGTTTGTGCGCCTTCCGCAGACTCGGGCCTTGAATGGCTGCATCTCGCATTGGAGTTGCTAGCAGCTTCGCTGCGCCTGTCGCTATGGAGATGGAAAGCTCTGTAGGTCGTATTTTGTCATCAAACAAATCATTGACAAAGTCGACCTTAGTCATATCAACTATTGGAAGCCTCGTTGAGTCCAGCCGCGGTGAACTGGATTTAGGTAGCACGACCTGAAGCGCTCGGAGTGCTTCATGATCTATGGCGTTGGAAAGCGCGATTTCCATAGATTTGCTCCTTGCGTGCTGATCTGTGACCACAACAACAGCCTGGTCCGCCATCTTCAACATTTCCAGGTCGAGCGGACTATCTCCGAAAGCCCAAACTCTTTTCTGGTGATAGTTCTGTAAACGAACAACGATTGTAGCCTTGACCGCCGCTGTGACCACCATACCATCTGCGATGCGTCCTCCGGCGATAATCCCCACCGTCTCCCTCAGGCCTGCTCTTTCAAGCACAATTTCCCAAACGCGCCGAAGGCCGCAGCTCACGATGATAGCACCAGCAGGTGCTAGCCTTGCCACAAGCTGCAGCAAGGATAAAAATTCTGGGTGGATCACTGTAGCTGAGGCTACTCGCTGGCAGACAGTCTCATACATCTCTTCAGTGATTTCTTCGTGCAAAAGCATGGCCTGTCGGAAGGCAGCATATGAATAACCGAGAGAACTGCTGAAAAGCGTCTTCAGCGGGGTTCTCTTTTCATTGCCTCGCTGATTGGCAAGAGCTTCTTCCCAAAATAATATGCCTGTATCCTGAGAGGTCAGAGTCCTGTCCCCGTCTATGACCAACACTGTCTCTGCCTGGCTAAGGTACGATGAAACGACTTGGTCGAGCTTAGACTCGGCATAGCTATTGTTGTAATCTTCATCGTGAACATCGAAATCCAGGATCAGTGATTCAGAGATCTCTTGCGAGCTCTGATTGATATCAAGGACCGAGAAAAGGATGTTCCGCTCATAACATAAAGGCCGGAGTGCAGCCATTTCAGCTTGCTGCCATTTGTGTAAGTGAGCGACTGATATTGGGTGCCGTTTCTTTGCGCTATCGTTGCTACAGCGTAGCTCGATGATCTCAGGGTGGATGTCCATGTATATGATATGTGTGTACGTATCCAGATCGCTGTCGGTCCAGACCACGTTCCCAAGCGCATCGTTCTCTCGCCAAAACATGAAATGGCCGGCGACGATTGCTGTTTTCCCGCTCTTGCGGCAGTCGTCATGAATCTTCTTGATGGCAAGCTGCCTTGAGTGCCTCTTAGTTTGCTCGTCCAGTTCCTCGAAGGCTGCTAGACCGCCATGAGTAGTTTCTGCGATCACCTCTGAGCCCTCATAGAAAGAGAAACGTCGAGCATCTAGGCTAAGCTTCAATTTGTTCAGTAAAGTCGTCTTTCCCGATCCAGGAATGCCGTAGATTCCGATGACTTTAACTTCTTTCATGTCATCAGGCATTACGGTCAGATCTCGTTTCCATTTTGCATCATTTGTAACACCAACTGGACCTTCTTGTGCTAACAAGGACATTGATGGAATTCTTTCTCAAGGTTTCGGATATTGAGGTCGTTGGCTGGTGTGTTGATTGACAAGGTTATTTGGTAGCGGTGCAGTTGCTTCAAGGGAATTCTGTGTCAAGGCTTTATACGCCTAAGTGCTTTTGGACCCAAGGGTGAGGCCCACACACCATTCCAGCTACCATTCACCGGAATCGAATTCTCGCTCATTCGTGTTTCAAGAATGATGCTTGTACATACGCAGCATGCAAAGGCCAGCACTTCAGTGCAACGCATGCTGCAGCTCCCCGCACATACCGTTACGGAAGAAGCGGCCATACTTGTTGCAGCCTGCGACAGGTCTTCTTGAAGGTCACCGGATCAATGCGGTGGCGTAGGGCAACTTCTTCAAGCTTGTGTTCCTTGGCGGGATTCACAACTTCGCAGACCAGGCGATGATTAGGACTGCGGCAAAGTCGAGCCGCGATGCGATAAAAGCTCCACCGCAAGGTATATTTCACCACCATGTAGCTATATACAGGCGAACAGCGCCACAAGCATATTGGCGGCAACTGCTTGATGGGATACCCATCGTGCTGTGCGCGAAGAATCGAAAAGAAGACGTCTGATGTCTCGCTGAGTTTCTGCCACGCAGTGTGAGCGGCGCGACGTTCTCGGAGCTCTTCGCGAATCCGATTACGGTACCATGAAGGAGGCGATTGTTGAGCGAGTCTCAGCATTGCAAACCACCGATGCAAGGGCATGGCGGGAATTGACGTGGAAGCACGACTGACAAGCAAGGTCGAATGTACAGAACGATAGTAGGGTGGTCAGTTTGCGGGCGCGTGCAACAGTTCGCAAGTTGGGGAAAGTGCAGACCGGTGTCGTCAGCGAGGCT
Source organism: Phoma sp. ATCC 74077 (assembly GCA_033682645.1). Lineage (NCBI taxonomy): Eukaryota > Fungi > Ascomycota > Dothideomycetes > Pleosporales > Didymellaceae > Phoma > Phoma sp. ATCC 74077. The sequence continues at coordinate 54,456 of JAWDJC010000017.1, forward strand.
CCAATTTCATTAAGCATTTTAATCACGTGTCAAACATTGTCAGTCACTGCGCTAGGCTAATCTGAGAGGCTGCAACCGTGCGGGTACACAGCCGGCCGAACTGGGAAGAGCGCTTCATTTCGTCTTGTCCCTGCTATACTGTAAGATATTGTACCGTGCTGAGTGCTAGTTGAAGTAAACAATTTCGAGAGTTTGAGTAGAATGAGGCAAATATCTTACTGGAAACCTACCCATCATGCAGAGCTCGACCGATGAAAACAAGAAATCCAATGTCTCGCTGAATTTCTGCTAGTAGGTGCCAGCATCGCGGCACTCCTGAAGCTCCTCGCGAGGCCGATGGCGATACCACAGCGGAGGTGGTTGGGGAGCGAGCCTCAGCGTCCTGTGCCACCCTTACAAGAGCATGGCCATCGCTGCACACTCCGCTCTGCAGTGATTGAAGTCTGACTGATGCGATTGCACCACTAGTGTTATCGGAACAAAAGCAAGGGGCAAATAGTGATGAACAATAGAGGTTGACCGGTCAATGTCAACCCTGATCGCTGGTTCGTTCCGGGACAGTGCCAGCAAGGAATGCTGCAATCTGTGTCCAGGCAGGCTCATGGCGCGCATATGCAGCCAGAAATGCCAAACTGCCTGTCTGGTCCTTTGCGAGCAATTCAGTGAGTCATAGTAGCCACGCTATGCCGTTTAGAGAGACTTGCAACCTTCAAAGTTCGCAACGTGCCGGATTAGGCTAGAGACCATAGTACTATCCCCTCGCCCTATTGCTTTACGCAACTAGTTCATTCTACAAGAGCTCTATCTATTGATAGCAGTTTTCCGTTCTTTCCTCTTCATAGCCCTAAAGGTTTGGGGAGCGCCGTAGCATAATGTCTCAAGAAGCTCAAAAGAGAGCTATATATCCATGCTCCCAACCTCCCCTGCCCTACATGTTGTGTGGCGTCAGTGGCGACGGCCTAGTGCTGTAGAGGAGTGGGATCCTGTTGCGCAACACAAAAATCAAATCTGGGCCCATGTGATTCTGATTGTAACTGGAAGATACCTCAGCAAGGCAGCACCGCTCACTCGGGCCAGTGATTATAAATGGCACAAGGGACGATATGGGCATGTTCGATGGTTATTTTCGTAAACTGCAGCTATGGCTTTACAGACTATGCCCCATTTTGTTGAGAAGAAAATCGATTATCAATTCGCAGATAGAGAACTTCTTAACTTAGCTCTAAAAGCAGCCCACAGGGACAAGGATGATGGAACAATGGACGATGGCAATAGGGGCTTGGCTCGAATTGGGCTTTTGGGACTGGAGATGGCGGAGACTCACAACGCTGTCATCGTTGAGAATATGACACTGAGTAAGATGGTCCGATCTAGTTCTTTTGATACCTACTGACCTGAACAGACGATGTGAACTCTCGTAATCTCTGGTGGAAAACCAAAAAAGGACGAGCGGCCGCGTGCAAATCATTAGGCATAGAATCTTGCATCACGCAAAGTGTCCGACAAGGACATGAGGCGCCGTCCACGGCAGTACTTGACAGTGCTCTCAGTGCCATATTTGGCGCTATTTGGCTCGACTGCGAATATCAAAATAAGAGCGTTACAGACGCTCGTCACACGACTCTAGAAGTGTTGCGTCAGATACACGCAACCGTCAATGATGCAGTGATAGGAATGAATGGAGATACTGACCCAATCTTCCAAGAAAGAAATCGCGCCACCCCTTCCACTACTTCGACGACAACATCTCCCATATCGAACGTTGGTCCTGAGGCTCGTGTGGATGATATGGAAGCTTCCATCCAACATTGGTTCGTGGGTATACAGCAGAACGGACTCGATTACGTGGACGCCAAGCCACCTTTCGGGCACTCTCACACTCGAGAGGCACAAGACGATGAAGGTACGTCTTCGAACTCGCCCGCTTGACAGTTTACTGAAACCTTCGAAGCCCACGTCCATAGCTCGAACATGCCGCATCCTTTCACGCCTGCGAGTACAATCAGCAGAGCCGAGATAAGCCTACGACGAGGGCCTATCACTAACTCGATCTGCAATAGCAAGATGGAAGCTAGAGTACAAGACTCTTCAGATCAGGGAGCTTCAGGCGGCATAGATGGTGCCCGAAAAGTGACCGTCAAGAGAAAGCGAGCGCAGGACAGCGAGGACGACGCCCGCTCGACTTACACAGCTCTTCTCCAGCAGGAACGACAAAAACTAACGTGTAACTCGGAAGCGAGCCTGATTAATCTGGGAAGATTCTTGGAACACGCTCAGATAAGTGAGCTAGAAGATAACTCCACGCAGTTCGCCCCTTATCGCTTCTTGTATCTGGCTATCGGCAGTTGGCAAACTCTCGAAGACTTCAGAGAACAGCTTCGGATTGCGAGGGGTACTCCGAATGTCTACACTACGCCCACAAGCTCTTCGTTGAGTGCCCCAGAGACTTTCAAAATAATATGTCATCTTGACAGCGAAGAAGCTGTTTGCATCCTTTTGAGGCGTTACCATGCCATCAAACTCCTGGAAGAAGAACAATACCACGTTACCCAGAACAAGGGAATTGTTATGGAGACTCTGGATACAGTCGCTGCTGGTGGTAGAGCTCAGATAGGAAATCCTATTGTAAAGCAAGATGCTGAATTAATAGACAGACTAACGAGCATAATTAAGCCAGACGTGCAACCAGGATCAGAAGAGTTTCGGAGTCTTCGTGAAAAGGTCAAGCGACTCCGAAAGCTAGCAAGGCGTTTGCAGAATTTGACGAAGCTTTACGGAGTTGGCATACTTGCTCTTCTTCCATCTGGGCCATCGTTCTCGGGACTTTCTTTGACCGATTCTATGTGAGTGTGCTATGGCTCAGCACCTGTACGAAGATGTGGCTAACCCTCCTAGGTTGCTATCCATGACCGAGAAGAGCTTCACTATGTTCGCCCAACTGCTACACCAAGAACAAGGTGCACTCCTCAAGAAGTTGAGCGAAGCTGTTGAACCGGCGCTGTTGTCGCTAGCGACATATGGCTTAACACACGAGATCATATTCCCTATCGAGTATACAGACATGGCACTACTTAGAGGCCTTCCTAAGGGTTTGTTGGGCTATTTCGAGACTTTTCCTGATTAAAGGAGGTGTCTGGAGTCATGAGCCTAATATCTGACTGGCCGCCTTCATCATTCATCCCTTGAAAGATTCTATAAAGCAGTGCGATATTAAATCTCATACTCGAGGATCAGCGTTGCATCAAACTACTCTGTGATAAGATCTACAGCACAATCTTCACTCCCGCTGTCTAACGAATCTTTAATAATCAGGCGCATACTTCGCGGCTTAAGTCCTCCGTCCAGTCCTTCTTTCACTGCGCGATGCACCACCACTACTTAAAGCTCCTTCCAATCCTCAATAAATACTTCTATCTAGGCCTTTATCTTGAATAGGGCAAGTTACGACAAAGGCCTTGTCTTCCATGGAGACTTTTCATGAGGCTGAGATCGCGACTGGTAGGCTGAGCGCTGCAGACTCGAAGAACAGCCTAGGCTGGGGCACCCAAGACTTGAGCCAGACCCTATCGCTTGGGTCTTAGACCGTCCAGATTGCCCGTCATCCCGTTACTCTTTGCCCCATTACCTTGTACTCAAAACCTCATTGCCTTGTTGCCTTGTTGCCTGCTGCTGTGTTACGGCGCAATTACTCTCTAGTCGCTAGCCCCTGCCAGGCATCGCATCATCCACCGTATCGTTCAGCTAGATTGAAACGATTAGCAAACACAGTCGCCACGTATGCACCACAATCTAGGTCGACATGCATTGTCCAGGGGTAGCCTACACTTCGCTCGAGCTCTGGCTTTCGGAGCAGGGCGCCTATTTTAGGGTTCTGTCCTATACCATCTGGAATGATGTCTCGAGCGGACATCAAGCACTGCATCATAATCTTCAACCTTATCGTCGGGTTGCTTGTCTCACCAAGATTACATCTGCGTTGTGTCTCTGCACGCACAAGAGTCTTATGTCCGGGAATGTGCTCTATGATGCCCCAACTCGAATTCAAAGATGGCAATGCACTACACCCACTTGTTTCGTCCGGTTGTTTGCTGATGCTACTCGAGGTTTCAATCCCCAGAGTCCTAGAATCCGGACCCCATAGTCACATATGCAGCCCAGTTCATCGAGATAAAAGTAGTCAACAATCGTCACTCTCGAAGATTATATCAAAAACGTCCTTAACTTCCACGACCCCGCCATTTTCGATCGTGCATGTAAGAACAGTAGGACAACAACTCCGCCAATGACGACCACTTGCGATGTATTTCCAACCGTGGTCTACGTAAAGAAAATGGAATATTGTTGTGTCTATTGGTTGCAGGTCTAATGCTTATCCCCACAACATCCTCGCGTATCCATTACTCTACCTATTCACAGCTGTAAATTTTCGACAAGTTGAATTTTAAATCAAGAATTTGATTCAATATATAGACTTATTCCATTAGAGAAGGACCAATGGCCTCTTTGATTTCAGCTGAAATGTTTCCACTCGTAAATCGAGGAATGGGCATGAGCTTTGCCGTACGTATAGATTGATATGTAAATCCCGAAATCATCTACGAACCCCTCTTGTAAGAGCTTCCCAGAATTTAAGAGGCCTTTGTTTCACCACACGATTGATGCAACAGCTAGGAGAACATTACACCACGATGCAGGAAAAAGGGGAATCAAACTTGACGATTTGTAGATCTCACTTCGCTCTGGTTTGCGCTACGAAAGTCTGCGTTATGGTACGTCGACTCGTTTCATAGAGCATATTGCATTACGCGGAGAGGGACTTAAGTCTGCCAAGTTGACACCTTCCCTTGCAATCACACTGTAGAGATGCGAACGGAACTACTCTTGCACTCTCGAAATGTACGCGTAAAGCATTGTAACTTCGGTGCGGCAGATTGTCAAAAAAATATTTGTTACTCTTTGTAAAGAGTCTAGGATCTGGATTTTGGTATGTGGGCTCATATAGAAAAGTATATAGCCTTTACTCCTGAGGCAAGGAAATCAAACCTATTGCTGCATTGCTAGCAATGACTGCATACTCTACAACAATTCGTTAGTCACCGATAGAACCGAAAGAAAAGTTTCAGCTCACAATCACTTTTTGTAATTCCTCGGTATCTAGTTCCGTCGGGCTATCATCCCATCCAAGTTGAGCGAGGTGTATCTTCTTCTGTTGCCTCGTCTGAATATGCTGTGTAGTACAAAGTCAGTAAAGCTAACCTTTAGACAGATTCACAGCCATCGTACCTGCTCTACTGAGTGCTCGACGACATATCGCACGATAGTGACGTGTTTGTTCTGTCCCAGTCTCAGAACTCGACCAATTGCCTGTCTTTCAATGGAAGGATTCCATTGTGGCTCAAGAATATGGACTCTGTTGGCCACTGTGAGATTCAAGCCAACTGCTCCAGTTCCAAGCGTCATGAGAAGCGCGGGAACGTTGGGGTCCTGTTGGAAGCGCTGGATTACCGACCGACGTTGAGGTACCGTCATTGAGCCATCGACGATACATACTTGGATATTCTGGGCGGCCAGATAGGCTGCGGTAAGTCCAATAGACTTCTTCCATGACGAGAAGATGATGCTAGCAATGTTATACGTGTCGTCCATTAAAGTTGTGAGAGGGGGAAAATGAACTTACTTTTTTTGTCCTTGATATTGGTTAACGTTGTGCGCGAGAGCTGTTAACTTAGAGCTATAGCCTATGAGCCTCAAAGGTGACTTTGCCCTTGTTTTTGATCGGTTTTGCTGAAACATGGGAGACGAGCAGATCGTGTCACAGACAGCACAGTGAATATGACCCAGATATGCCTTCTTGCTCCTATTCACACACTCAGGGCAAAGGAAGTGGGAGCAGCTTAGGGTTACTCCTGAGGTGACTGACTCAGGGTCATCAACGAAGTTCACATCCCATGAGCAGGACGAGCAGGCACTTTGATCGTCCAGTTCGAGCCGAGGACTTTCACCCTGGTCGGCATCGATCTGCTCCGAGTCCACGCAAAAGCCTAAATTGCAGAAGAGACGGAGTTGCATGATGGCTCGGAATAGACCACTAGAAGCATCTGCGAGATTCCCGCATTTAATTGCATCATCGATGGCCTGTCGATGAACGTCCCCGATACGGTTGTACTGATTCCTCTCCTCAGTGGTCAGCTGTACTAATTCAACGCTAGAGTCAGGCTCGGCAAGATTTAACAAATCTTTCGTTCTCCGTAGGCAGATGCAGTGAAGGAGTTCTCGTAATCTTCGAAGACCTTCCGCGTTACGTTTCTCTACAAGACCATTGACGTGGCGGTGAAAATCCGATGGCCCATACAGGTGCGGTACTCGCAGGAAACGAACCAGACTTCCCAGATCGTGGAGCGTGTTCTGAATTGGGGTTCCGGTAAGGCACCACTTGTATTTGGCCGAAAGTGTTACCACAGCGCGGAACTGTCTGGTCTGCTGATTTCGTATGGAGTGAGCTATGGCAGGTTAGTTACAACACGATAGGAAAGCATCGATCACCGAACCTTCGTCAATCACGACTCGAAACCAATGCATACTATGGAGGAGTGAATCTCGCCTTGAGTCTTCGATAAGTGTAGCGTATGTTGTCAACACAATTTCTGAATCAAGTATATCCCTCTTTGAGGCTTTAGAGGCGCCATGATAGCGGATGCATTTCATAAAGCCCGGAGAGATATGTCTAGTTGTGTCAGTTAGTAGAAGGAGGCTTGGGTAATGCTCACTTTGTGACTTCGTCTAACCAGCCATCCATGAGAACTATCCATGCACAAGTCAGATTTATTCAACACTTGGATAGGAATACTCACGGACAGCAGGACATATGACAAGCGTAGCCCTTGCTTTCTTCATGGTGCTAGGTAGTTCTTGGCCATCAGAGTTGTGGGTTTGAAACTGACGTGCTTGCTGTGTCGTTGTTGCGATAGCAGAGATCATGGTTAAGGTTTTCCCAAGCCCCATCTCATCGGCTATGATTCCTCCAAAGTTTTCAGGCTCTCGTTCTAGTCGCTTGCAACCAACAACAGCATGTTCGTAGCTACCACACCTATCAACAGAGAATTTCACACGGTTTCAATCATGGCGTTTACATACTACGTACGATTGTGAGAGTCAAAGCGTTGTTTGAAAAGCGAAAATGACTCTGACGTATATTGAGACTCTCTGTGTGCAATAAAGTCAAGCGCTACTCTTTGGTGCCTTGGTAAGGTGACGTCAACAGATGAAGTCAGCGGTGGATATTTTGTCTGCGTTCACTTACGGTTTCAACTCTGTTCTTATGAGATTCCTATCGACATCCCTGACGACTAGGCTGGCTGCGTGATCTAGGTCTTCCAGAACCGTGTCAATGTCAAGTGAAAGGTCTGTCAACGAACTGGGTACAGAATTTAATTCTGGTTGATGCGAATAAGATTCCCCGTTAAACGAGAAAATGAATTCATGGGGGTTGTTGTACGGAATAGAGTCATCCAGAAAGTCCGGGGGTTGGAGGAAGTGTCCCGTGTCAGAGAGAATTCTGCCAACAGTCGAGCTAATAGACATGGACCCGAAGAAGTATATGTTAACATCCAGGAACGTGGATTTCCCCAGCGATACAAACGAACGAATCTTGTTTACCCATTCATCTGTGGCTACATATATACTGTAGCTTACGGACGGCCAACGATCCAGATTTGAGAGGACTCTAGACGTTTGAGTATTAAGCACTCCAACATCTCTGCCATTCTTTGTTTGCAGAATATGGATCCTCTTCAGTGCAATCTGTACTTGATGATATGTACTTATCGATGGATCAGCGTTGAGTTGAATAGATGCGATTTGCGGGTCGTCTAGGAACTGGATTTTGACGCCTGGGACCTATAAGTCATCAATGACAGCATGTCTGAAGATACGGATAGTAATATTACCATTCCAAAGCAGACTTCATCAACTGACGATAGGATGTCTTGCGACGGTGCCCCGGTTCGTACGTCATGATCCGGCAATGACCAGAAAACGCTCTGGTCTGAAAGTTCAGTTGTTGCTTTGGCCATCAAGCCCGTCAAACATAAGGATTGGGTGGAATTGTTCGAATGTTCCTCCTCCTCAATGGGCCGAGCTTGGCGTTTGGTGTCTCTATGCCACGAGGAAGAATCCTCGAGTAAGTGTTTCTTAGCAGGAGACATCGGCGCTGTGGGAGCGAAAGACTGGATGAATTCACACAACAATACGACAGCATGCGGCAGGAAAAGTTGGGACCAAATTCGAGAGGCAGGATTACCAGCTAGGCACAGCGACAGTGTGTCACAACAGGGACAAGGCTCTGTGAAAGTTGAAGTCGAAAGCGCCTGAGACTTACCGGTGAGTCAGAACAGCGGCGGAGGTGATATTGGCCAATCAATAAGTGATAATGCGCAGCTGAGCTGCAATGAAAGCCGGTGGCGGAGGCTGGGGCGCGGCTGGTGGTGATCTACTGGATCACATAATAGGTAATCGGCTTGGCAGCACGGCCGAGGCAGCCTTGTGCGCATCCTTGTCCACAGCAACAGTCTACTTCATCAGCCTGGGTCATTTCCTTTTGAACATCGTACCGCCCCAACATCGTTCAACGGAAGTCATGGCGGCTAAAACCACAGCAACAGCTGGGGCTACCCAGTTCAACCATATCCTCAACGACTTCAAACGCGAATTATCTGAAGATGAAATCCAAAACTTCAACTTCACCAGTTCAAGAGACCTTAAGGAGTCAATACACCGTTTACAAGAGCAGCAAAAGTCCGAAAAAAGCATGCAAAACTTGCGCCGACTCAGTGCTTTTGTAGAAGCCATGGACCAGTTTGACAAAGTTGTTCACGTTTTCTTAAACGTTACCAACTATCTGGGGTTCATTTGGGTGAGAAACTTTATAGTCACTAGTTCAACCTTCATGCTGACAAAAGAATAGGGCCCTGCAAAATTTATGCTACTGGTAATAGTCTCCATTTTCTTCTACTGTGTGCAGCATACTGAGAAAGACCAGACTGCTAGCTCATACACAGAAGCTCTGAACACATTACTCGATGCATATCAAGAAATTGGGGAGCACATGCCCCTATTAGAGCAATACGAAGATCAAATCAACAGCAGTCCGTACATACAAGAACTTGTGGGTCTGATCTTCAAAGATATCCTGCGTTTTCATAGCAAGGCTATCAAACATTTTCGGCAACGAGGTATGGAACACTTGTTTTCGAAGGATGGGCTACGGGTTGACATACTTGCAGTATGGAAGAAGCTTTTTCATGCGACATGGAGAACATTTCGCACCGATTTCAGTGCTATCCTCTCCAATCTCCAGTCCCATCGACGACTTCTCGACAGTCAAGCCATCTTTCTAGGTCTACAAGAGATAATGAAAGTAATGAAAGTGCTACATGAAGAAAGAACGGTCCGCGACGCCGAATGCAAGCGACGGGAAGACGAGGATGAAAAATATCGACGATATACAGTTGTTTCGTGGCTATCGGCTGCAGACAGTGCAAGTGATCATGAAGAGGCTCTTTCAATCCACGAGCAGGAACCAGAGAGTGGTCGATGGCTATTCAAGGAAGGTGCTGTTAAGAATTGGACCGACCCGTATTTGCCATCAACCCCTATACTTTGGGTTAACGGAAAACCTGGAGCAGGTAAAGCTTCCTCAAATTCTTCTCAGAATTATACTTACATGTGGTGATTAGGGAAAACGATCCTGGCCTCAACTGTCATCGAGAAATGCCGAAGTCAGTCAAGCTTTGCTGTAGTATACTTCTACTGCAAGCATGGAGATTCATCTCGAAATAATTTCATTGGGTTTGCTAAAAGTATCATCATTCAACTTACCAGGTTCAATCCCTCCCTGTTACCATTCATTATAGAAAAGCGGGCGATCACTGGCACTGACTCGTTGCGGTCACCGAAAATTGCCAAAGAAATCCTGACAGCCGCAGTCGAGTCATGTGATAGCTTGTTACTTGTTGTTGACGGGTTGGATGAGTGCATTATATCTCAAAAGAAAGAGATAATTTCCTGGGTACGGTCAGCAGTTGCATCCACAGAGACGAAAGTCCCCCAGAATCTTCGTTGCTGCTTTCTCAGTCAGGAAGATAACGACGTTGGGAGGTTGCTAAGGGACGTACCAACATTCAGAATCACTGAAAGACATAATAGGGAAGATATTCTGCGCTTTTGTCGACGCCGAGCGGTTGATATTGGGGAGACCTTTCAGCTGTCCCAACACGATATCCATAATCTGGCTAAGCACGTCTCTGAGAATGCAGACGGTAAGGTCTTGTTAGGGCATATGAATAATACTGACGATAACAGGCATGTTTTTATACGCTAAATTAGTAATGGACAATTTAGAGGGCCAGGTATCGAAGGCAGCGCTGCATCAGGAAATGGAGAGTATTCCTCCTAATCTAAATCAAATGTGCGTAATTCGAAGATTGGACGGTAGAAAACGTTGACAGGACAAGGTATATTCGAATCAAGCATCGAATCCTAGAAGAGTCTAGCCCGTCGGAACGACGAATTGCTACAACGCTTCTCAGTTGGTTACTCTGCACGAAACGCCTACTCAAGTGGCACGAAATCCAGGGAGCCATGTCACTCAATCTCGACAACGACTCGTTTGATAGCGAGAGAAGACTTGTTAAAGGTATTAAGGACTTCTGCGGATCCTTGATAGAGATTCGAAAAGGAGGTGCAATATGCTTTGTGCATTTAACTGCAAAATAGTAAGGCGCCTTACTTATATCATCGACACCGAATTCTAATTGATTTATTTCACAAGCTTTCTTCAAGATGAAGCTGCACTCTCAACGCAGCTTGAGCATATCCATCTGACTCGCCTTTGTCTCTCCCACCTCTCCCTTGTCTCTCACTCTCCGGAAATGTCAGAGGCCTCCATTCGACAGTATATCCTTCGCGGCGAATACTCATTCACTGAATACGCTATCATATACGTCTTCGATCACTTGCTTGATGTGTTATCAGAGAGAAGAGAAGATGCCACTTTCGATTATGGGGCTCTCAAGGATACCTTACGCAAGTTCATCAAGACGCGCGTCACTGGACTTAAAACCAGTATTCCAGTAGATAAAACCATTGATAGCCAGCTTAAGGTATTCCAAAAAGAGGACTTCTATCACAATCTGAAGTATGCCGTCGCCTACCACCGAGACTCCTTAAAACAAAGGGAAAAAGATAGAGAAAGTGAAGCTGCGCTATCTCTACTCGAGCATTTTGGGCATGTTCGCTCTATTCTAGAGACGATGATTACTTCTGGGCCAACTGATCATCTCAAGACTATCTACGGCCAGGACGTGTTCAAATGCTCAGAACCTCTTTGTGAATCGTTTCATACCGGCTTTTCTACACGGACGATCCGCGACGGTCATAGTAACCTACATGACCGTATTCATCTGTGCTCCATTGTAGGCTGTCCATCTAGCGTGATTGGATTTGGTACCCTAAAGGCTCTTCGAGAGCATGAACAAGACTATCACAGAGAGACAGATGCCGAAATAAGCTTTCCTTGGCACGGTACTCTACAAACTCTCAATATTGCTGAAGAGATAAAAATTGGGAACGAAGCCGCTTTTGAATTGTGGATGTCACAGTTTGAAGGCGAAATTCCTGAGAAAGGGCTGGGAAACTGGAGTAGCAACTCAATAAGGATAGCGGCAATCTCTGGTCAGAACAGAATGCTTTGCAGGCTGCTTGAAAGGGTTGAGAAGAGTGTATTGACTGATAAAGGATACTTTCCCAGTATTTCAAGCAGTAACGATGCGATCCGAGTTGTGTTGCAACGCACCAACAGTTTGAAAGAAAAAGATATCTATAAATATCTCAGGAAAGTCCTCCAAGAGGACAGATGTGACATTGCGCAAGAATTGCTGAAATACCTTTCATCAGCGGCCCACGGTCGGTACCTGATTGAGAAGAAAGAACTTTACTTAAATCTCGCGATTCGGTTCGGTCGATACACAGTCTTCACACATATCCTTGAAGAATACCAAGCTGATCCTGATCGGCAAGATGACGAAGGGCGTTCTTCATTAGTTGCAGCTGCAGAGTTTGACCAGGCCGAGATCGCCGCGTATCTTATCAAGAACAAAAGTTGCAACAAGTGGGCCACACACAAGAACGGCGACAGTCCACTCTCCATGGCGGGTCGTCAGGGCCACGAAGACTTCATAATATCCGTCTACCGCGAAACGGTAGAAGAGGGTGGAAAAAATGCAGAAGAAATTCAGAAATGGCTAAGAGTGGCCCAGCTCCGTAGTGCCGCACGCAATGGAGATGGTTCGAGGGTCAGACAGATACTGAATGACAGCTTACTACACATAGATGAGTTAGACACGACTGACCGGTCGCCTTGGTTATGGGCGATAGTAGGAAACCATGAGCACGTTGTAGAGATATTTCTCAGCATGACTAACATCGTGTTCGACAGAAGCCTTGCTTCTTGGTGGACACACAGTAACCGACCTGGTGCACTTCATCTCGTTGCTGCGTCTGGGAATAGCTCAATGATGCACCGGCTGCTTCAGAGTGGCAAATTTAAGGATGAGCTGAAACGATCCTGTAAACATTTCGAAACAACAGGACTACACAGAACGAAAGTCAGTGGAACGCCTCTTGAGATTGCTCAACAGACTGGTTACATGGATATAGTAAAGCTTCTCGAAAGTTACGGGTCTTCTTTGGCCGAGGAAGACGAAGTATCATCAATACGCCGTCTTCTCTCGCCAGCGTCATAATCAGTAGGACTCTCTTTGTGGTCGAACGAACGGAAGATATATTCTATGGCCCACTCCAGTCACTTCCCATGTCGGCCTCTGTACAGATGGCGCAAGCGTTTAGATAAACGGAATCGTACATTAGGGCGTCTCTGTGTTAGATAGATAACCAAACGTAAAAGCGATATCAATTTACTTCCTTATCCATAGAGCGATAGAAGGTCCCAAATAATGCTTACATCTGGCTAGAAATCGTGTTTTTTAGAAAGCACGCAATGCAACTCACAGTTTTCTCTTGACCATGCTTGAGGCGAATAGAATAAAGTTTACTTAAGCCATGGCAATATTTAGGTATTCGCATGGCATGTACAATATAGCAAGGGTGAATTGATCGTCAGTCACGTAGTGAAAACATGAGATAGATCATGAGCATAAATGAAAAACCTGGCTGCCAGTCATGCGTTCAATGGAGAATAGCGTCTGATCCCAACACGCCCATTCCTAAGGACCTTTGCAAGAAGCCAGTGCTCCGAACTAGAAACATATAATTTAACAAACACACACTAATTAAGCAGAGTGCTAGCGGCTGGGCATCTAAAATTGCTGCAATAAGCTGTTGTGAGTACTGCAATAAACATGGTCCAAATGAAGTATAGCCTAAGCTTACTGCCGTATCTCTCGGTAGAGTATTAGAGGGTCTGTAAACCATCAAATAATCACTCTATCAGATGCAACCCAAGAGTCCAGGACATCTCGTACCTCTATTCAAGTCGATCACTGCACGTTCTCCTTAACCTTCCATGCCACCCGCCATGAAAAATAACAAAGTCAACGGCAACCATCAAGAGCAGTACTCAAGGTAGCGAATATATCAGCCTTGAATCTAAAGTACTTCAACTAGGTGAAATATAACGTCGAATCATAATATAGGTGTCACTTATATCTATAAGGAAGAAAAGGATTATTATTATGTAGAGCTATGCCGCACTAACTGTACAATAATTAGTAATAGCAACAAAAACTAAGTAGGGGCACATTGAGGCGCCTGAATTTAACTGAATGCCAACAAATATCAGCAATTTAATTACTGACATCATTCCGTTGCGCGTTATGGCCTTTCGGAAAAACGGTGATGACCTAACTATGGGAACATGGCGATAAATTATGTTATGAAGGCACGAAATGCTATGAACTGTAGTTCGCCGCTGGCTTCTGTCCGTTCTACATGGACTAACATATATGTACTCTTTGAATATGCTTTAAGATTTGACCCAGCTGTCGTAATGGATATAATGGATAATGTAACATGTATTGAGCGTCAATCACATCATTTAAGCGTTGGATCAACCATTCTTCTACATACAAGGGGTTGGTTTCGAGCCCCGACTCCCGATAAGAGCATGACGTCTGATCTCAAACACATAGTTCACCAACAGGTTAGGCTCAGGTCTGCGTACAGGTACTAAGGCATTAAGTCATTAAGCACCACCATCCCTCAGCTCATCCGCCTTGTGCTGCTCGACTGTCAGTTATTTGCTGTTCTTTCAGGCGCGGCATCGACGATCGATCAGTCGCGCCTTCTGAAGGAATCGTTCGCTGACACGCGCTTTTCGAAATGCTCGTACGTCATGCAATTTTATGCGTTTCGCGCATTTGCTGTTGTTGGAGACGAGCTGTATGAGAGGTTTTGGCCGACGGTGTGGGAGCCATGGCGGAAGATGCTGGCGAATAATATGACGACGTGGGAGGAAGACGATGTGAAGCAACGCTCTGATTGTCATGCATGGGGCAGTGTGCCGATATATGAGTCTTGTACCGAGTTGGCTGTTATACGACCTATTGCTCCTGGGTCGTCGAAGGTGCTGTTCAAGCCAAGCGTGCGCTTGAGCAAGAGTGTGACTGCTAAGGTCGCGTTGGGTAAGAATAATCTGGCAACGGTGTCGTGGAGCACAGAGAAGAGCGGCGAACGACACATCGAACTGAGGCTAGAAAAGCCAGTTGAGGTAGTCAGCCAGCTTCCAGGGGGTGAACGAACGGAACATGGAGTCAGAGGCTGTTTCAGCTGGTTGATAAGAGCTGACGTGTTTCCATCTATTCAAAGTACGAGCTTTCGATGGAATCGTTCACTAGGTGCGATAGGACTTCGCATCAAATCATGAAATAATTGTCATTCATATCCACAAGGAAGAAAATGGAAATCGATCATCATACAGAGCCCAGCCTCGCCGGACTGACTATGCCATTAACAATAGCAAAAGCGACAACAACCAATCAACGTGGCACCGAAGTGCCTGAACACGTCTGAACGCTGGTAACATAAGTACTTTCACAGTCCACAAGATCACCCGTCATTCGCTTAACATTCGTGCAGCACCTATGCCTCTACACCCTCCACCTTCCGCAAAAACTCCCGGACCCGTCCTACTTCCACTCCCTCCCCCTCTTCACTGTCTAATGCTGCTACCAGCCCTTCAAGACACTCTTCGATCCGCGCTTCTTCGACCTTCGTGCATAAGCTGACAACCTTGCGGTACATCTGCTCCAGCTGGCCGTCCTTCTCCTTCAGCTTCCTACTTCGGTTGAGCAGCGCGGCGTTGGTGACAGTGTACGTGTCGAGGCGGTGGCGGAGCACTGAAGCGGAGGGTAACTGTTGAACGGCGTAGTTCTGGTACTGTGGTTGGTGAAGTATCTGGTTGAGCGTAGAGAGGTCGAGTGGGAGAGGCGTGGAGAGATATGATGGCCCGTCTGAGGCGCGGCGGATGAGATGGTCGCCTACTTGGCGTAGCTCGTATGGTAAGTCATCTTCATTGACGATGATTCCAACGCCTTCTGCGTCGGCATATCCAATCCGCCTCTTCTCGCGAAGATCAGTCGCACCAGCGTTGACAGACAGCATATGCCGCTGCGGCTCTAACCAGCGTTTCAGGTTTGCTATTCGCTTTGCACGGTCTTGCCGTATGCGTAAGCGAGCACGGTAAGATTCGAGTCTTTGTTGCTCCTGTTTTTGTTGACTGGAGAGCTGGGTGATGAGGTCGTTGGTGCGGTCTATTGCGTCTTGTTTAAGGCGTGCTTCTTGCGTGAACTGCATGCTGGCGGATTGAAGAATACCGCTCATTACTAGATTCATTAGTATTAATCGCATGGTAAAGTGATTGTGCATGACTTACGAGGCTGTATCTCCCGACTGGTTTCCTCCACCTTGCTGAGAGGTGCCTTGCCCTTGCTTGGGCTACTTGCGGCAATCATCGCCTCCCCATCGCCCAAATCACTACCCACGCCAAAATCAATCGGTCTCGTGCCTTTGTGGTTGGGAATCGTTGGATCGGCTTGGACCTCCATGAGTTGGGAGATGATGTTTCGATTTCCGATCCGGGCTGCCAAATTGAGAGCTGTGTTACCTGCTTTGTCCCGCGCATTGACCATCTCTTGCATGAACCGCATCAATCCTATGGGCTTGGGATAATTACTGCTCTCGTGAAAGGAGGTGACTTGAGTCGCACCGATGTTACTTCGAACGAGGTACTCTAACAAGGCCTCGAGGTAATACTTGCTAGACGCTGCGCGACCTTTAATAGCGCATGTTACGGCGATGTGGTGTAAGATAGTCCTTCCTTGGGCATCTCGTAGTTCGATAAGGGGTGCGAGGATTTCCAACGTCTCAGGGAAGCAGCTGTGATCCAAGCTGTTGTTCACAGATACCGCGCTCATCAACGGTGTCTGACCTGAGGCATTTCCCCGGAACATGTTTGCTCCCTTTGATACTAAAAGTCGCATCAAGGATACTCGGGCAAGCGTCGCCGCCCAATGTAATGCTGTGTTAGAGGTATTGTCGATGGGCATGTCAAGATCGGTGCCTGATAGATGCAGTATTGCTGGATGGTTTGTGAAATCTGTCCGAGTCTGGTCCGCAAATAAATCCGTTAGCATGGCCTGTTTCTCTTCGTTATGCTTGGTGTCAGGATGTGGCAGTGGGGGTAAGGCTGACGGCACTTCGCCGTCTGGGAGACTGATGTGGTGTCCCGTTTGATGCTGATAAAACGACTCACTGGGCTCGGTCGGCGAGCCCAGATCCCGCATCGACAATTCTGCTCCATTTGGCTGCGAGAACGAATCCTCCTGTGACGTGCGCAGTCGCTTCCTAGGTGGCTCCTGCGCGTCGTCCATTCCGGTACCATATGCAGAATCAGCATGCCCGTTAGCACCACTGAAGCTGCGCTCCGAGGCAATGCTCTGCTGGCTGCTGGTGCGGAACGACTCTTGGCTGGCAATTGGTCCTTGCGACGGGCGACCCATACTCCTGCGCCCTTGCGAGGAAGATGCAGGCCGGGGTGCGGGCGAGTTCAGACGCGCCACCTTGTTCATGGCTGCGAGCGCACTGGTGGCCGTAGACGAGATATTGCTGAAGAAGGTGCCGCCGACGTTCTGGGCCGTGGTGCGGCCGTCCATGCTCTGCGTGTAGAAGCGTTTCCTGTTTGCTGCCATGGCCTGCTCCTTGGTCGGCGTCTCGATGCCCTGCCCCTGGTTACCGTCGGCGCTGATGTCGTAGTCGAGCAGCGGGCGCAATATATCCTCGACGCCGTACTGGCGACAGAACTCCCTTCCACGGCGGTAGTTGATCCATGTGCCCTGATATTTGCCGTAGCCGCCCTGCACCTTCTCGTGCTCACCCGTCAAGATCTCCTTCTCCAGCACCTTTGTGCGCTTGCCCTTGTCGACGCCGGCAACCTTCAGTATCTGAGTAGCGTTGAGCCAGCCGTCGGAGCGTCGGCGCATGACGGCGACGCGGTTTACCTCCATTTCGTAGACGGAGACGCCCGAGTAGACAGCCTAAAGAGTCAGCAGGTGCAAGGCGACTGGGGTCATGCATAGTCCATACGGTGTAGATCTGCGGCTTCTCCATGCCGTGCTGCTGGAAGCCGTTCATGTCGGGAAAGGAGCGGTTGAAGCCGGGAGCGGCCATGAGGCCATGGCCATGGGGCGAGTTGGCGTACATGGCAGCAGCTTGCGGCGGGGAGCCAGCGGGAAAGGAGGACGAGACGGACGAGCGCGCAACTTGCATTATGTCAGCGCAGCGCTGAGGGTGAATGTGCGGTTGCGAGAGCGAGAGGAGGATGGCTGGTGCGTCAAACGACGGTCGTCATGGAGGCAGGCAGGCAGGCAGGCGCGGACGGCAGCGGGCGAGGGGTGCGATTGTCGCAGTGCGCAGTGCAGTCGCTCGCTGTGGTGACTGTCGCGGAGTCGGTCGTCCGATGTGCGTCGCGATGGTCGAGTCTTGGGGCGCGGGCGCATGCGTGGGCGGGGAGTGAATTGGCCGTCGTCGTCCAAGGTGGAGATTCGCGTTCACGCGTCTCGGTTGCGCACTCATCGCCAGCCAATCACGCCGAGACGCTGTTTCATGCCCAGCTGGCCATCACCATTCATCTGGCTGCTGTTTCGTGTCGTCACCCGCATGCCTGCGTCAATCCCGCAGAGCGCGTCGAACCCCAGGTCGATCCACCTGCTGCGTGCCCTCCTGCGCGAAGCCTCGTACCTCCCCGATGCAACCGCCCGCAGCTACTTCCGCAAGTACATCGTCAACCGATACAAGGCCTATCAACCCAAGCAGAATGCGACGGCCTCGTTCGACGTGCAGGCGGTCGAGAAGTACCGCCACAGAAGCTTCAAGAGACGGCAGATAGCGATCATCAATGAGCGGACACGTCCCCTGCTGAGGAAAGCGCAGAAGGGCCTCAACTTTCTGCGGCGTGCGAATCAGGGCGAGATACCATGTCTGCAAAAGGTCCTCTTCTTCGCCTATGGCCGTCTGGGAAGGAGGAAGTATGCATTGCTCGATGGCCTGCTGAAGCCAGACCCGATCATGGAAGGTCACGCAGGACCTCTACCACGGGATGATGGGCCAGCACCACTCCAGAAGCTCTACTACAGCAACAAGCGCTATCTGCAGTATTTCGACGCCCCCAAACCCACCTCCAAGACCCACCACACCATGAACATCACGGATCGCTACTCTCGCCTACGTGCAGTCATCAAGTCGCAATACCAAAAAGGCATCTCGATACGCCGAGAACTCAAAAGTTCCGCCTTGATAACGCCCATCAACAACGTCTGGGAACGACCCATGCCCATTAAGCGCGCCCGAAACAACGTTCGACGCTGGTATGCCGATACGCTGACGAAGCTGCTTCCGCCATTGCCGAATGACGAGTGGGACAACCTGCACGCTATGATCATGAGGGAGAAACATATTGGTTTCGCCAAACGAAGGAAGCCTGGGCTTATTATCAATCCCGAGTCTACTTCTGACGAGGAGCTCTTTACGACGACCGTCGAGGAAGGGCTTGCATTGCATACACCGAGTAGAGCAGACAAGCCTGCAGGTATACAGCGGCCGCACACCATCAACGTCAAGTTCATGCGAAGGCTCTACACAAAGCTACTCATGCTATGCTGCAAGCTCGACTACGATTATGAGCACAAGAGATGGAGGACCACTTGGGGTGAGCCTATGAAGAGCATCAACCCCAAGATACACACTATGTCCACGGACGAGTCGCTGTTCGCTGGTGTTGACGCGACGGGACGAGTACCAAGGGCTTCCAAGAAACCCGACAACGATGTCGATGCAGGCCCTGTTATACAGCCGCGGAATGCAAAAGGCGAATACGTGCGCTTTCCTTTCTTCGTCGAATATCTCCCCAAGACCCATCCTATGCACAAAGAGCTAGTAAGGTGGAAGAAAAAGCGGGCTGCCGCTGCATCGGAATCGGAGTTGGTAGCGGCGACGGGCGGTGAGGCAACATCGAAATTCCGACCCTAACCCCAGGTCCCGCAATTCTGCCACAACGCGACATTCATAGGGCGCGTCTGGCCATACGAAACCTCGCTACATCATCTCCAAGACCTCTCCA
Organism: Phoma sp. ATCC 74077; assembly: GCA_033682645.1. NCBI lineage: Eukaryota > Fungi > Ascomycota > Dothideomycetes > Pleosporales > Didymellaceae > Phoma > Phoma sp. ATCC 74077. Next base: position 74,143 of record JAWDJC010000017.1, read on the forward strand.
GTCTCTACACCTCCAAAGCGGCCAAAACCTGACATCGACATCTACAATGGCTTCCAACGGCGCAACAATTCGCCACGCAACCCGCGAAGGTATTCCTTCTCCTACCTTACACTCCAACATCCAGCCACTAACCCTTCCCCCACAGATGTCCCCACAATCCTCAGCCTCATCCACGAACTAGCCGCGTACGAGAAATCCACCTCCCTCGTCGACGCAACCGAAGACCTCCTCCTCAAAACCCTCTCCCACGCCGACCCCTCCTCCCCCACCACCTTCACCCCAGGCTACGCAAAAACCCTCCTCATCACCGACCCAGACTCCACCATCGCCGGCATGGCCCTCTACTTCTACAACTACAGCACCTGGACAGGCGTCCCCGGTATATACCTCGAAGACCTGTTCGTCAAGCCTGCGTACCGCCAGAAGGGGTATGGCAAGGCGCTGATCAAGGAGTTGGCGAGGGAGGTGTTGAAGGTTGGGGGGAAGAGGTTGGAGTGGAGTTGTTTGGATTGGAATGAGCCTAGTTTGCAGTTCTATCAGAGTGAGGCGATTGGCGCGAAGAAGAAGAAGGAGTGGGTTGGTTTGAGGGTTGAAGGGGAGGCGCTGGGGAGGCTTGCGGAGTCGTGAGATTTGGAACAGGATTGGTGTTGGGAGCGGAGGAGTGTGTAGGATGAGTGAGTAGTGTCTGCAGGACCTAGGGATCAAAAAGGAACACATAAATACGTTCAGCCTACCCCAGGCACAAGCGCACTCGTCGCATTAAACCCCGTACAATAATACCACCTTCCATCACTCTTCGTGCTTAGCCCAATCAACAGAAAATCGTTCACCTCTGCCTACTCCCCATCCATCCTATCCACCCAGCCTTCCCACCATCCCACATCTTGCCATATCTCTTCTCACCCAACCCTTCGCAACACTACATCTATACACACCCATCCCTTTCCCACTCCGTAACAACCAGCGCCTTAGAACTACACGTACGTCCCCTATTCCCCCTTACATATTGCAACGCTCGTTAATAAGATTCGAATACGAAATACGAAATATAAATAACTCCTACTGTGTAACTTGGTACTAAGCATAAACCTAAATTCAATATCAGCTGGTGAAAGCAACCTGGGATTGGTAACGTAGGCGGTGTGTGCGCACTCTGGTATGTACGCGTTCAACTAACATGAGATATCGTTGGTGTTCTATTGGTCGTGGGTCGTGGTTTGTGTTCGTGATGGGTGTATACTGGTATCATAATTCGGGACTTGAAAGGATAGGTCATGGCAAAACTTCGCTGTATTTGAAAGATGGATGTAGTGGGTGCTTTTCTGTCATTGCGTGTGCTGACGTGCTTCGCTTGGTTTTGAGGTTGGCATTGGGATTAGGTGTGAAGGAAGGCAGGGAAGGGATGGTGAGGTCTGGTGTGGGATGTTCGGTTGGATGAAGTGGTACGTACATGTCCTGTAGAATTATGTGTGTTCTTGTTCGCGGGTTGGTGGGTATGGAGGATATGTTTTGGGCTGGGTGGAGATGAGGTGGTGGTGCTGTGGGGGTTGATTTTGGCGATGTGTGATGGTTGTGATATCGACGGAGCAATGGTGGTGTTATCTTTGAGGTATGTAGCTGGATGGTTTACTTACTTGCCATGATCCAACACAGTTCACTGAACGTGTTTCGGTGCGAGTTTCTGATCATATACTGTTCATATGAAGAGTCCTTGCGATCTAGCGCATGGGCTAACTAGCAAGTGCGGAAAGAGTATGCGTTGTATACGTAAGAGTGATCTGTGAGTTCATGTTGACAACTGCACGTCATTCCAAGAGAGTTCAAGGAGTTGAAGCTCTTCGATGGTATCAAGCACTCTATCCAAAGAAAGCGAGTGCAAGACAAGATATGAATATGGAATGTATCGTGGAAATTCAAGACAACGAACGGCCATGGAATATACGGCCTTGAACAGAAGAGTGATATTCAATCGTGTCTTCAACCCGAGCAGCGACATCGGCAGGCATATTTATATTGAGTTATGTGAATAATCTGGGGATGTGTGTTGGAATCATGCACTCCCAGCCGTGGGACATTGTAATTGAGACAAGGGATAGCCTTGTAATGATCTGACCAAAACTCATCTTGTGCTGATCGTTCACTCGGGGATTTGTGAAAGAGCGTGAAGTTGGGTATGAAGGATATGACACTATTTGCATTTTCAAAGCAGTAGCTACAACGATTATCAGAAACCGCCCATACAACGCCGCGACAAGAAACATCGGTTATTCGTTATCATTCTCGACATGTTTTCATCGCGGGAGACTTGAGAAGCTTCTCCCAATTCGTTTCGGCATCTTGGTACAGCACTATGGCATATATATTATGCTGCATCTTATACTCAGTCAGTCGTTTGCAGACAATACTTGAATATCTCGCATATTTGAGAAGAAAACTCACTTCTATGCGGAAGTTTCCTTTGCCTACCGCCTCGGATATCGTTTTGAGAAGTCTGTTAGGGCTTGGGGCATATTTTGCTGGTAGGTACCGTCGGCAATCCGAATTGCCACTGTTGGAGTGTTCGAGGGTGGAATTATTGGACATGGATAAACTGAGATGAGATCGAGTTTTGGGGATAAAGTAATGGTTTGATTAAAATGAGCTTTGAATTTGGCTTACGGCTAGTAAATCGCTGCGATTTCGATGGCTTGAATTGATGAGAAGGAGACAGAAGGAGGACCATATGGAGGATCTCGGAGTCTACCTGTAAGGCTGGCTGAAGGAAGAATCAACATCCGAAGCCTGGCGTTGCCGCTGGCGTGGCAGGCAAAATGCGAGTAAAGACCACTTAGTAGGGATGGGCGCGTCCCGCATGCTTGGATACTGGATGATACACCCTACTGCTACGATCAGCCGCAGCGATTGGAAAGGTGTCTGATGATGCAACACACCATCACGGCCAGGCTGACCAGTGAGACTTCGAGTCAACCATACCACTTCGCGTTGTCACCGCCATTGTGCACGTACTGGAACAGCTCGGCGAATCATCCAGGATTTCTGTCATTCACAGGCTGCTTCGAGATTTTCTCAGTCAGGTAAACCGGTGTGTAGCACGGAAGAAGGACGTTCGGGGCAAAAGGCAGTGTAAGCTACAGACCAATGTTCTCACTCCATTTGTGCTCAGCCTGGCGGTGACGAGGCACACTGCCCCTCCTCATAATGGAGGCAAGATTGATAGGATATTCAAGATTATCAATTCCATCCTTCCCTTGGAGTTTAGGAATCGAGGCACCGTGAGGAAGAGCATACCTGAAGGGCCTTTGCGGACAAGTAGTGGGGTCACCTGACCTAGTGTGGCATAGAAGGCTGAACAGCCAACCAGGCTGTGCATGGCTCCAGTCTGCCCCTCCACACCAGCTGTGTGGATTCATCAGCCTTTGGAGGCTCAGCGCTTAGGGATTGAGAAGGGACAACGAGGCTCTGTGAGGGACCTTCGCTTACTGCAGGCACCACATCAGGACAGTCTTTTGCGCGGCTGGTAGTGCTTTTAGGGTTTCATCTCGTGCCACTCATTTATCTGTCTTCCAGTCTTTGTGCTTCGTTTCTAGTGCCTTGCGCAACCTGAAAGCACATATCCGAGCCTGTCACTTGCCGGGCGGCATGAATGCCGTTATTAATGGACAAGAGTACCAACCTCCATTGGATGACACAGTAGAATCGGGACAGAATGAAGAAATCACGTCGCACGTAAGTCTTCTTTTGGTGATAAGGAGTAATATTGAGGCTCTCAGGTTTCACCAGCCCCTTCCCAGATCACTGGCCTCAGTACTACATCTGCACTGGCCCTTTCACAAACCAATGGACATACCGCAAGCAAGAGTAATGGCTTCCCTCTGCAAGCCGGAATTGCATTAGAGAGCTTGAGCAGTGAAGGCAGTTTATCCAGGAACGGAGACAATCCCAACAGTTTTCTCCAGCCATTAGATGGTCTAGATAATGGCTCAAGTGCTGATGACGATGACGCACAATCAAGTTACCACATATTTGAAGATGGCCACGTGCCGCCACCTCTGGAACATGGTATTCGACAAAGCATGATTATCTCGGCAGGTTCACATGAAAAATTTCTCCCTATATGCGATCTTGAGGAAATAATCACTCTCCCGAATATCAAAGGCGAACTCAAGCGATCAGGACGAGTGAGGTCAGACATAGATAAAATCGCCCGTCAAGTCCTAGAGTCTCCTCCTGAAAAGAACACATCGCGTCGAAGAATCTTTGCAATACTCTGCCTACTCCAAAAGGCTCCAAAGATCCAGGCTTTCATCGAGGAAGGGTACTTTGATTGTGATCTTCCTTTCGATTTCCGAAACCAAGAGAGTAGCAGTCTGGGCGAAGGCTTCAATCCCCCCCCTAAGCTGTTCAAATCATGGAAAGCTAAGAACATTGATGGTTTCGAGCAGTATCAAGGCCAGGTCTCAGCACCATATTTCACATTAAGCAACGAGAACAGGCTTACTTTCAGCGAACAGAAGTTGCACCACTCCGTTGTTCTCCCCTTTGTGGAGTATGAAGTCAAAGATCGCACGCTCGGAAAGACCGTCCAAGGCGGCTTTTCTGAAGTACGGGTCGTGAAGATACATCATGCACATCACGACTACCTCTCTGCTGACGTGAGTATTGGCCAAGAGGACATTAACACTTTCGCTGACCGCCACGATAGTCTATGGATGATATTTATTTTGCCGTCAAACAACTCCAGAAAATTGACGACACCTCATCGACGGCCGACCAGGATACAGTACAAGAAGTGCAGGCATATGAACGTCTTAATCACGTACAGCATCCCCACCTCACACGTCTTCTAGCGACATATACGCACAGAAAGCACCTGCACCTGATTTTTCCATATGCAACCGGCGATCTCCACAACTTTTGGTTTGACCAATTCCCAAGCCCCATAGAACCTCTGAGAGATCACAGATTTGTGCAATGGATGTCCAGACAGCTTGTTGGGCTTGCTCAAGCATTGCATAAGATTCACCATTGCGATGTGCACAAATTCGCGGCTCAGCATTCTTCTATCGATGCCGCAAAGACCCACGGGAGACACGGAGATCTGAAACCGGAAAACATATTGTGGTTCCGGCATGAGTCAGATGGATCTGGAGATTGTTCGTTTGGCGTTCTAAAAATCGCAGATTTTGGATTTGCAGAGTTTCATTCACCGGTTTCTTTGTCTGTCGAGGCGTCTGGTGTTGGAGGCATTACACCCACCTACAAAGCCCCAGAATTTGACATGAATCGGATTTCTCCCAAGTATGACATATGGTCATTTGGTTGCATTCTCCTGCAATTCGTTGTCTGGTATCTACGTGGTTGGGATGGAGTAGAAGAGTTCTCAAAAAGGCGTATGAATGAGTCCAATCGCTTGGATCATCCAGACGACTTCTTTAACTTCTACGGCATTGGTGAAGAAAAATTAGTGACGGAAGCAAAACAGTCCGTACGACTGGTATGAATCACACCAATCCCTCTCACATCTAAGAAACACTACGTTGACAACTGACGTGTAGGAAATCAGTTCCCTCCGAGGTCATCCCGCCTCGAGCGATTTCATCCTCGACTTGGTTCATCTTATAGAGTCGAAACTCCTCCGGATGAGTGCTAAGAATCGCGCCACTTGCGATGAGGTTAAGAAGAGCTTGGAGGAATTAGATGCACTTTGCAAGGAAAGTGTAGAGTACTGTACTCAGAGACGAAAACCAATCACGAAAACAGCCACGGATCTATCGGACAGAGTGGAGGTGAAAGTCTCAGCAAAGATGCATCGTGAAATTATCGAGACGATCGATCCAGCTTCACCAAAGCTGTCTCAAGTGAACGATGAGCCTGAGCCGGGCAGTTCCACTCCAGAGAAACCCACGACAGTGCCAGAAGCTACCACCGAAGTGACAGCAGACCCAGCGGCTGTTTCTGATTTCGCTTCGACGAGTTCACATTATCAAAATCAGGAATCTAACGCGCAAGTTGGACTGGGTATCTTTGAAACTTCGGATGAACCGTCAAACGACCGACGCATCGAGCCGAACAACGCATCTAGCAAAAATGTGAACCAAGCTTCGAATAATCTTCTCAAAGACGTATCGACTGAAATCCCCGAAAGCATCGAAGAGAGGTCTCATCGTCAGAAGAGCTTAAAAATATGGCTGAGAAACCTACTACCATGCTTTGTATAACTCCCGATCAGGGTAAGCTCACTCTAGACCTTGCCTGATTATTGTTTCTACTACTATTGTCCTCCATTATGATAGATACCCCATGTTTGATGAACCTCATAGCTCATTTGGTAGCTCGGTACATGTAATGAGCATTGCACCTTTTCAAAGATGGCAAGGTGTGATACGTCTAATATTGTATTGAAAGCCCCTTGTAATGTACCATGACATAGAATAAAACAAGTTATATATCATTCTACTATCACCTTCTCCTCGTCGACTTTGCAGTTCGTGCGACGATGTATCACAAAGTAATACCACAACCCAAGCGTGACGGAGGTGAAGAGCACAGTGACGACCACATAAATCCAAAGAGAGCTAGAGATTTGGCCATTTCCATCTCCATCAAACCAGTTAAAAAAGGTCATTGAAAATACAGTCTATCATAATTCGGTATTAGCGAGATACAATGGAGTGTTCCGGGATCACCTACTGCTAAGAATGTGCCTGGAAGGAAAACCATCGTGACTAATGAGATGGATCGCATGACCTTTGAGTCTCGGCTCGTGGCAAGTGCGATTTCGACTGCCGTTTCGCCTTGGGCCTGTAGTACTTTAGTGTCATACCGCCGAGGACTCAGAGGTCGACCTTACCCATTGAGTTGCCATCGCCATTCCATCGACACGTATAGTGCAGTCCCTTATTTTTTCGTCATACTCGTCCCTGATGGCATCCAGTCTCGTCCTTATCTTATCTCCCACGCTCCCCATATGCAGTAAATGGGTCGTCTGAGCTTCTGGCTGCATCACGCCGTGGCCCACAGTGTGGTCTATATCCATTTCGTTCTTATTTAAAACCGGTGATGATGATACAACACCACGATTTTTTACGTCTGAGAACTCTTCTGTGAAATCCATCACTTCTATTCGATCAGAATGCTTATCTGGCTCTCTACACGTATTGAAGAGCTTCGCATTCAATTCTGCTACATGCTTCGACATCTTCAAAGTCTGCGTGTTCCAGGTAATAAGCGAGTTTCTCAGATATGTTAAGTCGAGCCACGAAGTTCGCTTCGCTTCATTTCGTCTTTCAATTTCGTCTTTGCTAAGATATTGCACTTCGTTGGCTTGGAAATCCAGCTCGAAGATCCTTGTCTCCACATCATTAATACTTGATTCGACCAACCTCTTGTGTCGAAGTAATTCTATTTCAGCGAAGATCCCTGGCAGAAGGAATGGATGGGCAGCTTCGAATGTGACCGTATGAAGTCTCTCCACGATTAACTTCTCGATGCTTTGAGAACAGCCGAAAATCATCGCGTAGGTAAAGCCGCACTTGGGATAGTATGTCGCTGATAAGGCGAGATCTAAGTCCCATGAGCTTGGTGTACGGCAGTTATACACTACCCCGTAGCAGTTAGCCTTTACGCCATATCCTTGGTTATGAGGCTCACCGTAAGCTTTTTGACCCATACTCAGGCTGTTACAGCTGAAGCTTGGTATATCTGAACGAGTCATAGCTCGCATAATGGATTCATGAATGTGAAATCGCTCGCATATCTTTTTGAAAGTGTGAATCGAGAATGGTAACGTGCGGATACTTTGTTTCCCCTGCGGTACCGAAGGCTCGTGAACATGTGTAGGAGATTCTATTGGCTGCTTATCTCCAAACGGCGCGAAAGTTGTGGCCCGCCGAACGCTAGCTTTAGGAATCGCACTCGCATCTAGCCGTTCCAGGTATTCGGAATATGTCATGGCATTATGTGCAGATTCGCAGCCTGACACTTCACCAGCACGTTTGGCGAGTCTAAGTCTGTCAATGGAAAGTAAATATCTGGTATCCTAGGAATACTCACATCAGAACGAAGCCGTGATCGGAATGACTATCGTTAGTATGCTACAGTAAAGTTAGAAGATCGCATAAGACCAGCGATAGACTGACCTTACGAAGTGCAGCCATTCTGCCCACTCATCGTTCGATTCAAGTGACCATATTTGCATTTCATACTAAAATCATCAGTGGACTTATCTACACTAGTGAGGATAACATACACCATCTCTTTCCAGTATTCGGATAACAATAGATGGTCGTGGCTCATACTTGAAAACCCGCTCCAGATCCGCTGGCTTTTGGCTTAAGCAGGCATTGTCTCGAGGCCAATCCATGACGAAGAAGTGTGATCGAGAAGCGCTCGTAGTGCGATCTGAGGAGACGAAGAAGCATGCGTCCTTTGTGGTTCCGAATGTCACGCCGCTAAAGCAGGCAGCTGAAGCGGGCGGACTAGGCTGTCACCAAAGTAGCCACATGCACGACATAGCGTGGCACCAAGCAGCCGCGTAATTACCGGTCAGCTCACTCACCGGTCGTCGGCAAGCCGTACCGCGTTAATCGAGGCTACCAATTTTCTTAATCCATTGAAAAGGCACCTGAGGTCGCGCGATTTCATTTTCTTCGCTTGGTTCGCCCCGCTAAGGCAGAATAAAGAATTTCGATGGTCGTCGAAGTGTCAAATGCTACTATACCAGAACAGCCTTGCCGATGCGGGGCTTAACAACGCATCAATGTCGTGCACCGTACACTTCGGACGCTGACCTCATGACGCTTATAAGACAGGAAAGACACCTTCGGGGGAGCTCCATCATATCACAATTCTTCACTCTCGCTTGACCAAAATCGCGTGTTGACTGCCAAAACTATCGTTATGAAGATCGCGATTGTCTCCGCACGATACATGGAGCAAACTACTCTGGAATTATATCTTGGGGACATATTTGGCTATGGCCAAGCGAAGGTCAAGGTATGGGCAATTCTGGTGATGAGTGAGCAGCTGCTAAAAGGTCCGCAGTGGAAACGAGGCCGATTCCAATGCACCTTGCCTCGTGCGCTAACTCCTGTATGCCTTGGTTCATCAAAAGCATGGGCTTAGCTAAGGATGACAGGACGAACTCAACGAAATACAAACCTCAGTCGGGTACACTCATTACGCGGAACCCTGATTTGCTAGGCTCAGTAGGCAAGACGCATGCTCCGAAGCTGGAACGTTAAAAGTTGATTGGAATAACAATTAAGCTTACAAGGGAAAAAAAAAACGTGGGAATAAACAAAATTTAGAGCAGCTCATCGATTGCCTCTTGAGGCTCAGGAGAAAAGATTGCTTGGCAAGTCGTGCAAGAGGATAACGAGATGATATACCAAGTTAAGTCATTCTCTCAAGCTCTTGCATGGATTTCGGTTTTAGGGTCCGACCCGTGTGCGTGCTGAGAGCCGGTTTTCGATCGAATACCATCTTCTTGGCCGTAAAGTTCAAATTCGCGTCTACAGGCTCAGGTTCTTTGACACTTTGTATACGAGGGTTTGGCTGCGAGCCATACCCATTCGTCTGGTCCATGACTTGTCGATGCATTTTCTCAAGAGTTTCTAGTAGACGATGCGAACTGATCCTGTTTTGATCTTGTGATAAAGTAATTATCATCTTCGTCTCGACAAGGTCCAGAAGGTCGTGGAAATAATTAGTGCATGTCGGTAGGTTGTGCAGTTGGCATATCCACTAGATGGTATTAGCGCTTGTAAGGATGATGACGTGAAGGCAAGCTCTGACCTCTCTGACCTGCTTTTTTACCACGATAGCATACCCTCGCCCGCCTTCCTTGACCTGAACATCGAAGAAGATATCTGTAACGGCTCCAGTAATGTAGGGCGACTCCCTCGCTTCCTCAAATGCCTGGCGATTTTTCTCACCGCCCAAAGCCCAGCAGGTCAATTCCAGTAGAAGGCAGCCAAATGTCCAGATATCGTAGGATCGCGATATCTTGCCTCCTTCAAGATCACACTCGGGAGGCCTGTATCCCGGTGTACCTGGAATTCCTTGGTTTGGAATATTGGAACGACTTTTGTCTGAGTGGATTGCCGAAAGCCCTAGATCCGCAATGACAAGTATACCTGCAGAGTCTTCCTCCGATTGATACCAAAGAACATTCTCAGGCTTGAGGTCACCATGACGGCCGTATTTGGGGATTGCTTGTAGAAATTGAGGTGGTTCATGAACAGCGTTTAAGGCGCCCGCCATTCCGACAATCTGCTTCGAGATCCACTCCAGCATCCGGACGTCAAGGGGTCTGTTGCCCCCCAAGCTGGGAGAGTGACTCCAGTAGTCTTCGAGATTCGAGCCTGCCAGTGGAAACAGGAGATAATATCGAGTATTTATCATCCAGGACATGAGCAGGGTGATTAGATGTTTATGGGTAAACCGCCTCAGCGCGTCCAGCTCTTTCTTGAACTCCTCAGCAGTACCAGAAGCCAGTAGCTCTTTCAGAGCAAAATTATCGTTTACTATGATCTAAAGGGTCGTCAGAATGAGTATAAATCATATTTTCCGCAAATGGTGTTGCATACAGGTCTCAAAACATCATTGAACTTGTGGCAGTGCGGGTGTACGGTCACCTGCGCAACAGTCGAATAACCGCCATTTCGCATCGCCTTGGTGGCAGTGAACGGTAAAATAGCGGCAGACGGTAAGTCTTTGTGCTGAATGATTCTGCTATCTCGATCGAAGCCGAGAATTTCCGGGTTGACTTGGTGCTGATACTGAAGGAAGAGTTCTCTCTCGCAAGGCTTCAGTGACTCGAAGCAGCGAAGAGGCCGTTTCGGTGCGTCTCTTCGGGAAATTGAATAATGAACGGTGTCATCGGCTTGTAGGGGCAAACATCCATCTTTGACCTTATCCTCAATAAAATCCTGGATACGCTTTCCTTTACCAACAAGGGTCAATATTGCGAAAACCCTACGATAATCGGCAGCGATTGTATGAACGAGTTGGAACGAGTCACCCTCTATCCTCTTAAATCTTTTCAACTCTTCCGCGATGCGATGCGTTGTCATGATCTCTTCAAGGACCGATATAGGCCAGAAATTCTTACTGCCCCCATCCGCATGCCTGATAGCGTTCTCTCGAAGCAATTCGTCCAGATTGTCGATCTTTGCCCGAGCAACACCAACCTCCAAGGAGTTGACCCTAATGACGGGCTGCTGCAACGCCATGGTTTGATTGGTTATCTGTACCGTTCGTTTCCTGCCTGATTCACAGTCGCTAACCATGATCGACGTGGGGCCCGTTGACGGCTTAACCACTCACGATGTACATTAAGTTTATCGACTCGGACGGTTTTGTGGGAAGAGTTATCCAATCTGCAATTCAAATTACGAGTTTTGCGGAAGATGCGATTTGAAAGAATGGTGGAAGAGTCGCAAATGAAAGCAATGTCACCATTGATCTGAAGAACAACGGTTTGGGGGATAAACATCTGAAAATTCTGTCAAATATATCGATAATGCATCAGTATCAGCTCGTGGGTGCCTAATGAGGCTCTTGTAGGCGCAGCCTAGGTGAGGTATTGCTGAGCAGGGCGAAGACGGCCTGCATGTCGGTTCCTGGGAGATGGTGTGCAGACCTTGAAGCCCATTGATCAGACACCGAGGACCCTCTGATGGAGGACCTCAGAGACTAGGCAACCTTCATCTACCGACTTGGTCATCTAGCAACGAGGCTGGGCCACTCCACCCCTGCTTCCGCAATGCTGCCCAGGGTCTTGGCACGATTCTCTGGCGAATTGAAGCCCTGGCGCGTGAGGAGCCTCCGATGGATATGGAAAAGCACCGACTGAATATCGAGGAGCGTGGGCAAACGCGAGAGAAATGCACATGTGGGCGCGACGCGTGAATGAGGTCATTCATTCTGTTGACACTTCCAAAACCACTAAACCCTTCTAGGCAAGGGCGATTAACACAATATCTTGTCTTATAATCAGGAAACTCGGTTTTCCTACAACCCCTAATGCTTCTTGCTTCCGATGTTTATGTTTCGGTCCAAATTTATCATTTCTTACACCAAACATCCATTTGGTTAGCCCTGTCGCGCAGCTCATCCAGAGTTCTTTGGCTTTTCTAATATTTTTCCAACCGCCCGGGTTATACCGCATGGTCAAAGGTGAGCATGGATATAAACTACTAGACCAAGAGATTTTTTACTCTACGAGAGACCTACCATACAATCGCAGCATCAGCGACCGAAAGTCAGGGGATTCTACTCAATAGCAGCGGATAGCAAAGTGGTCAAATCTCAATGAGCCGGATACCCGTACCCATTCGTTCCCCTCCTCTCAACTCCGCCACCTCCCCCCCAGTCCATGTTGCTGCTCGATCGGCATAGTAGCGACGCTCTCATACTTGCGCTTCCGTCTCTGTCTTCGTCGCCAAAGCTTACTGCCTCGGTCACTCCAACATGTGAGGAATAACAACAGCACCACAGTCGGCATAATCCATCCAGTTGCAATGTAACTCTGGAGAACAAAGTACCTCGTCAAGCCAACAACCAACATTACAACGGCTAAAATTATCATCAACGCTCGTGACAAGATCGACAAGCTCATAAATCTTCTGAAATAATGTCCATGCCTGGTATCTGCATCTGCAAGGAGCGATGTAATGGTGTAGCAAACGAGTAATAGGATGATAGCTGACCAGAAATAAGTGTAAACCACGGTCCATGAGCTGAGGGCGATGTTGAAAGAGCGTACTTTCCCTTCAGGTGGGATATCGATCTCAAATGCCTGGACCATAGCGCCTAGGGTTCGGCTGAAGAAATTCGCAAAGATTGTTGGGACTCCGCGAAAATCATTGTTCAAGTCTGTCGTGTTGGCTGGTGAGCAAACACCCGTGTTGTTTCCGAGAAGATACATCTCCCGGAAGACATAATCGAGCGCGAGGGTACCACTAGCTGACTCGTTGATCTTGAAGTATTCGATATTCTTGGTGAGGTTGCTGGTAAGAGCTTGGCCATCTAGGTGTTGACCGACGCATCCATACCACGCCTCATTAAGAAGCTTTTCCATACTAGAGTAGATGTAGCGCGCTTGTACGAGTTGTTGTGATCCTTCTACGACGCCGAGAATAGCGAGGTGTAAGGGTAGATGAAGAGCCATCCAGATGTGCTGCTGGACGGTGCCGAAGCGGTACTTGGGAATCTTGTCGTAGTAAAGGATCCACATGAATATCTACGCAATCTAATTAGCCCTAGTTTCGAACATAGAGGAAGGTAAAACATACTAGGATCAGAATGATGCAAAAGATTTGAGCACTGGCTTCGAAGGTTGGACCGTTTTTGCCCATAGTACGCACTATAGTCTTCGTCGTTCCGATAACTCCCTCACCGATGATGATAAGGCCAAGCAAACCCAATCGTTCACCGATATGTGTTGCTTTGAAAGATAACTTCTGCCATATCATGGAGATGGTCAAGGTTCCGAAGAATTCTAAGACGAGCACAACATATACACCAACAAGTACGCCTGTGAGGTTCGTTCGGACGTTGCTGAAGCCACCAAAAAGGCCCCCAAATACAGCTGCGACGCATAAGAAGAGCAAGGCGTTCAATGCTAATGGTAACGTGAGACGTAGTGTTCGATGCTTCCGCGATGTGCACATGATTACTGTGAGGAGGTATTGCAGGGCAAGCCACGCACGACTTAAGAGAATTGCGAAGCACAGTACACGATATATCTGGGTTCGTAAGCTTTGGGCGGGACGTCTAAATCGAATGTTGATACGTACCCAATGTGGTGTCGCAGCCTGCACATTCTCCGCAAGAGGCGCAAATTTGTATCCAACAAGCGAGAACGCAGCAAACGCACAAAAGTGTACCGCCTTACATGCGCGCTCCCAGACCGAGTCAGAGGTAAACCTTGCATCGAAGCATACGATGTGGAACCAGGAACTCCACAGGACGAAGAAGAACGCGACGTAAGACCAGAATGTGTAGCGGTTCGTTATAGCGTGATACTGTGTAAAGATTGCGAGGTTTGCTATAGGAGACTGAGGTTAATTGATATTCCTAAGAATGCTGAATTGACGTACCAACAAACCAAAGATCGAAGAAAAGCTCGATGGTGGAGGCTTCATGTCGAGGTGAGAAGCATTTGGCTCCTTCGTTCCAGCCATTCATGGGCGATGGAAACCATGGAACTATTACCTCCTCTGAGTCGCTTTCGTGCCTGTCTCTTGTCAGGTACCCTTTAATGAGCATTATGAGAAGACTCACCTGTCGTGAGCGTGTGGCTTCTTTTCCGACCGCGACGGAGAAGGCGAAGATGAAGGCGAAGCCATGATGCTACATGCGAAAAGTGTGTACACAACGTCCCCTCAAATTAGCTAAAACTGTAACTTGATGGGTCAAATGCCCGTGTTCACGCCTGGTTGTGTTGGATCCCAAGCCTCCACTTTTATTATCCACCACGAACCTCCTGTACTCCAGACGTCTTCGTCATTGTATCGGTTCGTGCCAGTTGTACTGCGGTGCATTGTTCTTTGCGGCATGTACGCCCCCAAACTATCTGTCTGATGATGCAATATGTCAGCCTCGCCGCTGTGCACTCAAGTCTTAAGTGAGAGCCAAGCTTTCAATTCCACGAAAAAGAGATTGACTAGCGGGACGATTGTAGGCTTATATCCTCTTTTAGCCAAGTTGTGATGATGGTAACGCTGAGTTCGCGGAATGGGTCCCTTTTAAGCGATACGCTGCTCCCTGGCGATCCAGCCTAACGGGGCGGGAACTGCAAGGCCGCCAACATGGCAACGCGATATACACCAGTACTCCAGAAGCATACTGGACATGCGGTGAGATAAGGAGATGCGTGATGTCATCTGTGCACGCCTATTGAAGTGTCAAAATTGCAAAGTGCAGTGACGAGGGAGCTGCAAGCTTGCGCCTTGGGTAGCGACCCACTTCTCAGCCAACAAGGCAGAAGATGCAAGATGTCAGCACCCACTTGAAAATGCGCATCAAAAGAGAGCACGCCAACAATTAGCCTCACAAGCCTTTTGCTTAAACGTCTTAGCCTCGGTTCAGCCTCATTGCACATTGCTTTGTTATCCTTTTGTTCTACACTCGCTTGCATAATCGGCTTTTTGGTTCTTGCGCAAAAGATACGTTTTGACTTGTAGGGGTCTCTACTATACAAATAGCGTGTATGTAGCTACGATGTGTCATCTAAACCTAACACAAGGTTTCTAATTAGTAGCTTTCGTATCGTCAAAGGCACATATGTGCACATAGTCACTTGCGCTGTATCCTTTTAGAGCCGCTCTTGTGTCGCTTTCCGGATTTCCTGCCGCTGCCTTTACTATCTCTATGATCTTATCTTCGCTGCTTGCTGCCGCAACTACTAGCTCTTCTGTGAAATGCCTCATGCCTCGTTGGTTCAGAAAAAGTGCCACAACTTCAGCATCAAACAATTCGACTATCTTTGGTCCAATCCAATGGTTGATTGTTTGCTGCCTAAGAAGTAAGCACATGATTTCCTTCCTGAACTCAACTTGTCGGCGATCCAAGACGATGCAGTGTGGGAAAAATATGTAAGTTACAGCATGATCCTGCGAACGTCTTTTATGTACCACTATGTATTGCACACCACCGTCATATAAAGCTCCCGGGAGAGTATATCCATTTGGGTCACTTGCAAAGCACGACGTAGGCCAAATTATCTGTCGAGACCACAACATAATTAGCGGAGAGAGAGAGGTGTCCCAGGAAATCAGAACATGAATGATTTAATTGGATACTCTATCAACTTTGCTATTAGAATGGAAAGATTCACATGATGAGGTCATCACTCGAAACCTTGATTTCTCACGGCCTAGCCTCTCTAGCCTCTCGTGGCGTACCTGTGGTCGGCCTGTCTCCGGCAGTATAGCCTTAAAACAGTATCATCATAATCCCTACCTTAGATAATCCGCATTCCTCTCCAAACTCACACAACAACCAAGTAATAACACTGGTCTCTCAAAATGGGCTGCGGATCAAGCAAGAACACCCGTTCGGGGGAATCAACGGAGAACGCACGACCAACGCAAACCACTGGCGGTGCCGCATCGCAGAATGCACCGGTGCAGCGTCATGACCAGCTAGATGCTGCTGGAAGAGGCAAAGCTGAGAAGCCGCGAAGGCATCCAGACAATCCGGTTGTATATTTTGATGTTGCAATTGGAGGTATGTCGAACGTTTGATATGCAGATTGTTTTTTGGATTCGCCTTTATGATGGCAAATACGTGCATGGCTATGTACGCTTCATCTTCTCAAAGCTACGAGCAAAGCACATATAGTTGTCAGATTTGGGCATATAATTGAGGTCGGGTGACTAAAATCGCAAACAGGGCAACCCGTCGGCCGCATTCAGATGGAACTGTTCCTCGATGTCGTCCCCGCGACTGCAGAAAATTTCCGCAGGTTCTGCACAGGAGAGTTCCAAGGAGGTGGATACAAAGGAAGCACCTTCCATCGTGTGGTAAGCATCCCAAATCTGCGAAAGTTTCCCGTTCTCTACTACTATCACGTGGTCAATTCCCAATCATCCCTCGACTTCGACCTCTCATGCAATATACTTAACTTTAACCAGATCCCCGACTTCATGATCCAAGGAGGAGACTTCATGCGCGGGGACGGAACTGGCAGCGCAAGTATCTTCGGCGGCGACTCCTTCGATGATGAAAACTTCGAGCTCCGACACACGCATCCCGGTCTGCTCAGCATGGCGAACTCGGGTCCAAATACGAATGGATCGCAATTCTTTATCTTGACAGCTGCGACGCCGCATCTAGACGGGAAGCATGTAGTCTTTGGTGAGGTCATCGATGGCATGAGTGTTGTGAGGAGAATTGAGGGAACGAAGACTGGACCTGGAGATCGGCCGCTGAATGATGTGGTGATCACTGGGTCTGGGCAACTTTCTGGGGCAAGGATGTCGTGATAGGAGTATGATTTCAGAGGGATATCTAGCTATGGTAGTACATTATTTTGGCCTTTTCATTTCTTTTGACACTACACGTATATCGTCAGTGTGATAGCTAGTGCAGATTGAACTCGCCGAGAAGGCTGAGCAAGATCCAATCGAACCTGGAACAAGAACTTTTCTTAACGTAGGGCGTCAATATCCATGCTTTGTGAGCGTATTTGCATTAGCTTGCTTTGGAGAGAAACTAAGGAGCCAATATGGTAAGTTGCCGTTGAAGGGCAGGTGGTGCAGTGCTTATTAGTGTAGTCATTTCTTTGATATCGCTCGATCCTCAGTCAGCAGAAGGATCAAATTGCGGAAAAGCTGGAGCCATGAATACTATGGCATGAGTTTTATTCGAAATTGTCAAACCAAAGCTAGCGTGACGAGACATGATACTCTTTTACATCATAGTATTCTACCATATACCTGGTCATTCCGTGTACACATCCGCCCTATATCCCAATCGGTGTAATGTTCAGGAGATGGCCCGTCAGTATTATGCCTGGTGCACCTCCGTAACAGCTACAGCAACCCTCGCGCCCTCCGTATCCAGTCCAATTTCTTTCTCTTTCTTCTTCACGTCTCTTCTCTGCATAAATGCAACAAGTCCTGTAATGATACCTTGCGCCACAAAGGCACAGCATGTATAGATAAACCCTTTCCGAAATTTGGGCGCATCAACTTGCGGATACGTCAAGAGTGGCACCCAGGCATTGAAAGCGTATCCCATACTGTTCATAATTCCGATTACGATCGCCCTTTCTTCTGCATCTGCACTGCATATCTCATTCGCCCAGGACATGCTGAGAGGGCCATACGGAACTGAGGCGCGCTGAAGGAAAAATGCAGTCCACTTCAGTCCGGAAGGAATAGTCCATACAGCCAGACATAGGGCGGAGAAGAAGCCGAGTATGGTAGATATTGACATGATGCGGGCCCGATGTCGAATTGCGTCGCTAATCATAGCGAATGACACGGTCAACACCAACTGGATTGCTGACGCGCCTGTGGGAATTATGTTGATTTTGGAAACAGGTTCACCTTCAGCTTTCAGCCACAGTGAGAACGGATTCACACTGCTCGAGTACGAGAGATTGATGAATATGACGTAGAGAATGGTGAGGAGGTAGACGTGCCACCGGCCGAAGATTCGCTTGAAAGCTGTACGCCCAAGGCGTGTCCGCGGCGCTCGACCGACTTTTGCCATGCGGTCCTTTGCGAGAGCGCGATCCTACTATTATTAGGACACATTGCATCTTTGTGTCAATTAAGTGACTCACATCTTCATTCAAGTAGAACGCGCGCGTGTTCTCCGGGAGATCAGGGAGCAAGAAGAAACCTGCGATGCAGATTGGTGTGCTGATGACGCCGTCCATGATCTTCAAAAGTCAATATTGTGGCTCTCGACGGAAGTAGCTGACTCACAAATAACCACTGCCACCCTGCAAACCCGTTCACACCATTCAAGCCTTTATACACAGCAGCCTGTAAGTATCCTGAGAACATGGCCGCAGCAGCCGAAGACGCATGAAAGATGCATGCTCTTTTTCCTAGCTCACTAGGCTTATACCAGGAGCCTAAAATTGTATGCGCAGCTGGATAGAAAATTGATTCAGCCAAGCCAATGAAGAACCGTATGGCAATAACATGGTTCGACGTTTTTGCAGCCGCAAGACAGAATGTTAACATGGTCCATACTAATTCGCAAGACGGTACCCAAATCGATGGTCTCACTTTGGTCAAAACAATCTGGCTGGGTATTTGACCAACGACGTATCCCACGGTCCAAGCTGTGTCGACAAGATTGATCTCATTTTTATTCATCTGCAGGTCCTCTTTCATGCCGCTGACATAGGCATTGCTGATGTTTGTCTGATCAAGATTTTTGATGAAGTAACCAAGGGAGAGCATAGTAATCAGGTACACGTCGAGTTTCTGGATGAACCTGCGTTCTCTGTGGGTGCGACCGGGTTCGTAGTCCCATATGTATGACCACCATGGTACCTTCTTCTTGTCGACTGATCCTTGTGGCGAGGGGTCGGTTGCTTTGAAAGAAGAAATTGCAGTTTCGGCTTTTTTATCGAAAACTTGCTCAGACGTCATGACGATATGAACGGTCCAACAATGAGGCACAAAATCGCAAGAATGTGAAAACTACCATGTTCAACGAGCACTGTGCTACTCTTGTAAGCTGTCGTACTCGTGGCGAAAATGTGCAATGACCCTATATGTGCTTCAAATTGCGCGAGCGACATCTCCAGGGTGTATTTCTAGGGCTGTCGGCTGCATGTCGGGGATTGCTCTTTCTGTCTCTTGATGCCAGCATTTGGCTACGGGTGATGCGTCTTCGTATCCGCCGGCGCAAGACGAAGCCTGACAAGGCTAGATGATGATAGATTTGTGGGGTGTAAGTGGTCGCGCAGAAACGTCTGTGGGGTTTGCCGTCATCCCCGACACGGATGAGGTGCTCGAAGATGCAGGGTTCGAGCGTCGCCTTATCATTGAACAAGCTCCACGCATGTTATGCCAAGCGAAATTGGTGTTTCTCGAGCGTAATGCGTTCTCTAGTGTCTGTAGTATATTCATTGTGATATCTCCATTTGCTCAGCGATATCAGTCTCGACCGTGGCTTTGGTGTGTTGTGATGCTATCATTCCCAAAGTGGAAAGGGCACGTGCTGTGGACATCCTCGTTTCAAACTGATAGTCGTGTCTCCGCTCATTTATAAGCAAATCGTACAACCGTCTATAATAAGCATTGAGAGTGGAAGTTTCTTTGGATGATTAATTTGTTGTACATCTTCATTTCGTGAGATGACGAAACGGTCCGAATGTTGCTAAGAAACGTTAGCGGCCGCACAATATCCCTTGAAGCTCTCCAAGATGCTATTAGCACTTTGGACTCATAATTACTGGATACGTAGAAGTGAACTCCTAGGTGGTAAAGTAATAGTGAGATGGGATATAACCCTACAAGGCTTTCCTATGTATTAACATGATTATCTTCTAGCTAGGGAATAGCCATTATTGCGCGATGACACTCACCTTCCCTACCTGACACTCCCTTCCAATCATGATCAACCTTGGCAAAGAGAGAAACTACCAGGTGAAGACAGAGTGCCCCCTTCCACTACATTCACGGTTCTATCCCACAAACCCACTTCTTGCGCACTTTTCACACATGCATGAAAATCTCCTATTATCTACACGGCATTTGTCGCATAAAACAAAATCGCATCCTGAATAGCATCATGAATATTCTTCACCGCATCCTCCGCCCTCTTCAACTCCTCCTGTCTAACACTAGCATTACTCTTCGCCAGCACGGCAGCACTAAATGTATCATGATCAGACAACAACAGCGCCAGACTAGCTATCACAACAGCTGTAAAGCCGCTTTCTTTGAACTCTGGCTCCTTCTCTTGAAGATGTTTTGTTGAGGCTGGAATGCTGACGGTCACTGAGAGGGTGAAAAGATAAATGTCAGCGTATACACTCAACTCATGTATAGATACGTGGAACACAGGATTGGGCTTACCGGTTGATACCACTATGTCAATGACATCTAGAGTATCTTTCACGCTAAATGGTAGCGCAGCAAGTGCATGTCTGAAGTCCGCACGGTTCACTGAGTGGATTTCTGCAACACCGAGAAAAATGGGTGTGCCGCCGACGAGGGAAGTTGGGAACGGGGCGCCGGTGTAAGACTGGACTGTGTCGTCAAGAGCTAGTACGGCATTATGGATGTTTATGACGTCTTGTTTGATTGTTTGGCCGGTGGGTAGGAGCTGGCGTGGAGATGGCGCAAGGGCGGAGGTTAGGGCGAGGGCAGGAAGGAGGGCGAACGCTGAAAGAGAGAAGAGCATTGTTTCGTGGTTGTGTGTTGGTCGAGCTTGGGATACTCAAGTATGAGAGCAACTCTAATGGGCGCGTCGAGAACGCAGGACTTGTGCAGTAGTAGAGTATCGCTATGTGGAGTATCGCTATGTGGAGATGCGTGCGTCTAGTGTTTGTTCCTTGTTTCTAATGCCAGATCAACATGAACAGCCGAGGCTCGTTAAGTCGTCATCTCAATGCTAAAGTTTAGTAGCGTCAACTGCTAGTCTAGTGGTTTGCAGATCGATACCTACTAAGACGGCGCCACAGAATTAAATCGCTGCAGCGCATCATGACATCGGAACTAGACTCCGATAGGCAAGCTCCCTTTTTGTTCAGTATAAATCTCCTTTGATTTGACTATCCTATTCTCTGTCAAACAGAGCATGGACGTGGTAATAAAACTCTTGTCAGACAGCTATTGAAACTTGCCAGAAAAGCAGGAAGGGTCCGCGAGTGTTCCATCCTTCAGTGAGCAGCCATGTCCAGGCATTATGCAAGCATTGTAGGAACCTCTTCTTCACGCCCACTTCGATTATTTTGCTCCTGAAAGCTCACGCTTATGGTATTTTCGCCCCAATCACCCGTAGGTTGCTTCCACGCAGAGAATCAACGCGGATCGCACACAACAAGGTACGGGTGTACTGCAGCTATAAGAATGTCAGTACTAGAGCGGCTCCAAGATAGAAACTAAACATCGACTCACCTCCAATGAATAGCCGGCCAGTCTTCACATCGTGTCTAACTGTCGTAGCTCCAGCAAGCACCTTCGAATCCCGATCCTCAATCACCTTTTCCACTCGATAATCCACAGACCTTACACCGTCCGGCCTTACATCCACTGTCTTCCTGATGCGCCAAACACTGACTGGCGCGATCTCGTCATATGGATTGGCGAGACCCTTCATGTCCTGACGAAGGCTTGGGAACCCGGGGCCATACAAGTCGCCTTTAGCATCAGGCGAGACGTTGTCGAGCGGCATACCGATGTGAATGGTATCGAGTTGCTTCAAGGTTTTGTCTTCGTTGATGGAGAAGACGCGGATCTGGCCATCTACGCTGCTTGGCACGTAGATGAGGCCGTCAAATCCTCTAGTGAGACCATTTGGGAATTTGAGCTTCGTCTTTGGAATGAGCTTGAGTGCTTTTTTAAGGAGAGCCTTGTATTTTGGCTCGTTTAGCGAAGTTTGTGGCAAGTGTTCGTCTTCTTCGTCGCCGTTGAAGGCAGCGTGGCATTCGCCGTTGCCGTCGCAGTACGCGACGTTTCCTCCACCGATGAAGGAATCAAGTTCTTTTCGCTGTCGAGTTGTCAGCTTTGTTTCAAACTCCCAACACTAATGGCTCACCAAACCAACGGTGACAGAATGGTCGTTTGTCACAAAAAAAGCTCCTCCACCAACTGCTGCAATACGATTCGGCGCCCAAACAGCGGGAGACCAGATTGTGCGAAGATGGCGCATCTGATCCTCGCCCCTCCTCATCTCAAAAATCTCAATCGTGAAGTTTGCACCAACCTTCGAGGCATCAATGATATTATTGAAGGCCCCAACCGGCGGGCGTGCATTGACGAAATAGAACTGTATAGTGTCTCCATCTAAGATCTGGGCATCAAATCCAACGAAATCAATCGTATTATCGCCAGTAGCTCCGGTATAGCCAGCTGGCTTGACGGGACGAAGATTGAAAAGGCCATCTGCACCAGGATAGTCGATGTCCAGCGCAATCAGCCCCGACGTCTCCGGTCTCCGTCCAGTAGCATTCAATTTGCTAATCCTAAGAAGTGTCAGCCAAACACACATTCTCGACCACATCTCCACTACGATATCAATATTTAACAACTTACGCCGGATTCCACTGCAATCTACTCTCCGTCCCCGCACAGGCAGCATACAACGTCCTCGCCTCATCATCAAGCCACAAATCCTCACACGCTTCCAACCTCGGATGCACAACCCGTCGACAACTGTACGGAAATTCATCAATACTCTGAATCACGCGTCCAATACCAAATGTCGTCGTGAAAAGATCCCGAAGATACCACTGGTAAAACGACGCGCTCCACGCTACGACGAGCGCGTAGTAGACTGTCGTCCCAATGCTAGGCATCTTGGTGAGACGGGGGAAGAGAGGGAAAGGGGAATAGAAGGAGAGAGGGGAGCATAGGTAAGCTTACCGTCTAAATATCGATGTTGATGGGCGTAACGATCGATCACCGGAAGAGGTATGGCGCCCCCGCCCTCATCCCACGTCAGGGCTTCCCGAGGCCCGAGCGCAGCACACGTGGGTGCAGGAGAGCGTCTTGCGCAACGAGTTCCTCGAGCTTTTATTTTATTTTATTTTCTCTCATTATCGATAGGGTTTTGGGGGATGTCACTATGCTCTCGTTACAGCAAAGATACTGCGAAATGCTTGGCGGAGATTAGATGTCACAGAGCCAACGCAAAAGTATAGTTTAGGTTACCGATATCCGGCTACTCGATGTACAGACATCGTCTACCAAGCACAAAGTCTCATCCAAACACTTACATCCACACCCCAACCATCGATACCAACCCAACACAATGACTAAATCTGCCTCTTTCGACGTGATCGGCACCTGTTTCGACTTCGCCGTGCCCATCGCCAAAATCCAATCCCGCCTCGGTCCAAAGCTCACTGCCGCATCCGTGGACCCAAAAACACTCTTCTTCGCCTGGTTCTACGCCGCACAGCGAGACTTCACCTACGTCAGCCTCGCAGGCGCATACAAGCCCATTGCTGAAGTCCTGCGATTCACATTCCGCAGAGCATGTCGCGTCGTAGACTTACCAGCTGATGCAGTCACTGACGAGGACGTGGAAGAGGTGATGAAGGCTTTCAAGGCTATGGAGCCGCGAGAGGGGCTTAAGAGGTGTTTTGATGGGCTGCGAGAGGCGGGCTGGGATGTCTATGGCGTTACGAACGGTGGGCTTCAAACGTCTCTGAATTATTTCCATAATGCAGGGATTGAACTTGACGAGCACCATCTGCTTAGTTGTGATGATTTGAAGATTGCGAAGCCAGATGCCAGAGTCTATGAGAATGCTAACAGCCATTTGACGGACCGCGGTGTGGGACAAAAAGGCGATGGCGAGAGGTGGTTTGTTGCGGCGCACGCGTGGGATTTGGTGGTGCCTAGGAAGGCGGGGTTCAAGACGGCGTATCTTGAGTTTGAAGAGCATGATCCGGTTACGGAGGTGTTTGGCGAGTTTGATGTGTATGCTAAGGATATGGATGAGTTGCTGGAGAAGTTAAAGCAGGCTGGGTGATGAATCTATATTGGCGTGAACGAGGCGATAGTCTGAAACCAGCTACAAGAACTTTGCTTCATCAAATGTGACACTTCTTCTAAGACATGCGCATCGATTAATGTCGTACTAAGTTGGACACGTGACCGCTGAGGCCAGAAGGAATTGTAGAGATAAGATCTAGTCAGTGAGTAGAGAAGCATGATGTATTCGGGTCCAAACATTACTCTATCTTCTTCAGCCGAGGCTAGATTCTAATCCCATGCTCAAACGCAAGCTATGCACAACAGAAATCCTACAGATTCCCATGCTTGCCTCTCCACTACTTCGACAAGAATTACCTAGCCGGGACCAACCCCGCAGCCCTAGCCTTCTCTTCAATCTCCGCATTCTTCTTCCTTTGTGCCTCATGCTCCTCTTCTATTTTCCTTTGTTTCTCTCTCTCCAGCTGATCCGGCCTTCTAAGCGCAATATCCTTCGGCTTGTTATCACTAAACGCCCACTTCAAACCCTTCTCAATGACCCAGCAGGCGCCGAAATCCAGCGCCATGATGCTCGTGATCATGACCTTGAAGTCAGATGTGAATGGTACAAGCTTTAGTTTGGTGTTAAGCTCCGGGATGAATTCAGTAGCGCATGAGAATGCCACGCCGGAGACGAGGACAAGGCCCCAGTACATTCCCCTGTTCTCACGAATGGATTCACGGAAGGGGCGGCCTTGGTAATTGATTGCGAACGTGGAGATTTGTTGAATCAACTGTAGCAGGTAAATGGCGCTGTTGAGAAGAGAAGGCTCGAAATCTTTTTCGAGATCGGGATTAGGATCCTTGGGTTCAACGCGCTGTACGTATTGCGAGACATAGATCAGAGTAACAATGTGAACGGCGAATTGGCCAAGGACGGAACCAATGATGTAAGTGTTGAAGATGTTATGCTGAGGTCGCTCCTTCGAGAGGGCTTCGACGGTCTACAATCATGTTAGCATGGACGTTCAATGACGGTGGAGGGTGACGTACCTTTGCGCGGGAAATGGACAGGAAGCAGACGCTCATCATCATGCCTGAGATTGTGACTTGACCATCGCCGAATTTGATGCCATCGAGGTACAGAACCGACAAACTGTACGCAGAGATCAAACAGTTTAGCGCTAGGATCTTGTACATCTGAATCGTAGCAACAAGCGTGCATCGACCCTGTCGGATAATGTTCGGGATAGCAACGACATTAGCAAGCTTCGAGGTAAAAGGGGCAGCAACGGAGGCGTCACCAAGCTTAATTGTCGGCGGCTCGTTGCTGAGTTCGTCCATCTCTTGCATCATCATCTTTTCCTGCATTTGCTGCGCGAAGTTACCAGCAGCTTGCGCCGGCTGTACTTGGCCTGGCTGTTGTTGAACAAGGGTGCCAGTAGATCCATTCGCAACACCATTTGCCTCAGGAACAAGACCCTTTTTCTTAGCCTGAGCCTCCATAGCCTTCTCGTAGTGCGGATTTGTTGGACCAGGTGGGTATAAGTGTGCGATCAGAAGAGGGACAGGCGGCTGAGGCTGGTTGAACCTTTGCATCAATGAGCACTGCTTCTCGTACACTGCCTTCATCTGCGTGTTGCGGAAATGTTCGCCAATCTTGTCCAGGTCTTCGCGTGTACCGTTGAGCAGTGCAACACCGATATGAGCTTGTTTCAAAGCGCCAACATCGTTGGTTCCATCACCAGCCATGAGAGTCGTGTAACCACAGTCCTTAAGTCCAAGAAGAATATCCTCCTTCTGCCTTGGCGAGACACGTGCATACACCCAGGTGTGGCGCAGAATTTGCTTCCAGCCAGGTTGGTCGGTGAACTTCGAGAGCGCGTATCCAGTAACGCAGATGTCCTTAGACTTCAAGATCTCAGCGTCGAGGGGTTTGGTAGGATCGACAGGAATGTTGGTCTTGTCATCGACGCTGCGCCAGACAAGCTTCTCACCAGATTCATCACGCTCGGGCGCGTCAAGGATGTAGCAGTCGCGATCAACAATCTCGACTTGTTTGGCCACATGAACAGCGGTCAATGGATTGTCGCCAGTGATCATGACGACTCGATGGCTAGACTCGTTCAACATGCGAACAGCCTCGATCGCGTCAGGCTTCAAAGGACACTGTAGAACCAGGAAACCGGCGAAGTGTAGATCAGATTCGACCTGTTCGCGTTTGAGATCGTTGATGCGGTTTTGTCCCCACTCTCCTTCCTCGGAGAGGAATTTGTAAGCGAGAGCAAGCACACGACCACCATTTCTAGTGAAATGCTTGAATGTTTCTTCGTAGTTTGGCGGTACATTCACTAACATCTTTCGAATCGTCTCAGGGGCACCTTTGACGGCGGCGATCGTGCTCTTAACTTTCCTACCAGTCTTCGTATTACCAACCAGGACTGTGGCCACGGAACTTTGTCGCTTGAGCGCAGATGAGAACTGGAAGCGGCGGCGAATGTGAACGAGCTCAGCATGGGACTTTGCGGTGGTAGTCTTTGCAGTCAGGGTGTCTTTGGCTCCAAGCTTCCAGCCAAGAGACTGAAGAGTCGCCTTTTCCATAGGTTCACCAACAGTCTCGCCATCATCTAACTTGACTAGTGCGTGCGCAGTGGCCAAGACCAATGTAGTCTCGGTGCCAACATCAGTGACCTTCAAAAGACCTGTATGCGCACCATCTGGACCAGCCTTGACTCCATTCTGACCCAGTGACAGCCCAGCAATACCATCAACTACGAGGTCTTCTCCCGTCAAAGTACCAGTCTTGTCAAAGCAAGCAACATCAACTTGCCCAGCGAATGGAATGCGAAACGGCTCTGTACAGAAGATAGCGTACTTGCTCAGGGCAGCAAGACTGGTGTTGACGGCCAAGCTGAGTTCCATGGGAAGTTCCGGAGGTACAACGCTGGTAACGATCAAGACACAGTCGAGCAAAAGCTTGTTACGCTGGCGGTCTAGCCTGACACCCTCCTGCCAAACATACCACGAAGCGGCGACGGCGAAGACAGTAAGGAAGAGGATGAAGAAAAGGGCTTCAACGTTGTTCGCGGAGACTCGTTCAGTGGCGAAGATCATAGTCCTGACGAGGCTGCCCTGGTTCGTCTCAAACCCGGTCTTGATCACAACAGCAACAGCACCCTTGTCTGGCGGCGGCGGAACACCAGATGACAGCCTTGACACGGTGCCGCCGTCTTCCTCGGCATTGCTTCCGTGTGAAACCTGGAGAACCTTTGTACCGCCCCAGAGAAAAGAGTTCTTATCCAAGCCCTCTGGCTCAATTCGTGCATCACCAGGGCGCAGTTGTACCGACTCCTTGAGCACTGGCGTACTCTCCCCAGACAACATGGCTTCATTGACAATGGCAGAACCTTCAAGGAGCAGCATATCGCATGCCACACCGGAATCCTCCTTGGTCCTACCAGCGCTGACCACATCACCGGGTAGCAGCTTGTCGCTCATGATCTCCTGCCACTTCTTCTGCCTGTATACCAAAATCTCGTAAGGCTTGATGCTCATTCCGCGGAACTCATTCAGTGTCCTCTGTCTCTGCCAAACGACGGTGCTCTCGAAAGCAACCAGCATGAACAAGGTAAACAGCGAGTAGTACCAGTATTCGTCCAGCATCCATAGTCCCACGCAGAAGACCTGGAACACGAAAAAGGGCGCAACGGCGTGCTCCTTAAACAACTCCGTGAAGGTCGGCACAGGGATATCGAATGCGTTGTCGCCATAGTGTTGTGTCAATCGTTCGATTTCCGCAGGCGACACGAGGCCCTGCGTCTGCTGGAACGTCTTGAGCTGCGGCTTCGGTTCGGTGTCGAGGGCGTAGGACAGCGGGGCAAACGAGCCCTTCTCGGCGTTGTAGAGGAATCGTCGCTTCTGGAAGAGGAAGGAGAGGTTCTGCTTTCCGCCCACATTGTCGCGTACCAAGTTGCATATTTCAGCAGCACCGGCGTTCTTGATGGGGTGGACTTTGATGAGCTGGGCGGCGCGGACGTCGCGGGCGGACGTGGTAGTGAAGGCGCTTTTCAAGTTAACGTTCCAATGGGTCATGAGCCAGAACAGCGACTGGAAAGTGACGATGGTGGCGACCCAGACAAAAGTCCATTCTGAGGACTGAATGTATTGCTCGTAGCGCGTTGGGGAAAGATAGATGGCAGACCAGGCGGGCCATATTATCAGAAATGGCCAGATGTATGTATGCAGCTGCAGAGGCAGCGGGTTGTGCAAGCTCGCCTGCTGGATTTTGGGGTCGTCAACGAGCGGCGCCATGTTGGAGGAGTGTGTCGTGTCCACAAGGACGTCAGTGGGAAGAAATGCCAGTGCCCTCCACGCACACAAGTCGCCTTCGCCCTGCAGCGTCGGTACCAGATTCCCCGACGTGGTCTGTGCGCCACGTGTCGAGCATTCACATGCAGCCTCCCGTCACCTGTCGTACCACCTCCGAAACAACTAAAACATCCACATGAACTTCGAGTAATGCTCACACCTACGACATGAGTCCGGTCATCGCTCTGACACACATTGATCTAAACTCCTATCAAAATAACATTAGAACACAAAGTGAAACACCGTCGTTTTCAGTCTAGTATTGCAGCATACCTCAAGCCCGCGCAAAAAAAGCCAGCCATGGTGTACCTTTTCGTGAACGCTTCAAAAAAGTCATTATATCAGCTATCTTCCTTGCTCTCCCACATTTAAACCCAACCATCGCGAAGTATCCTCATCTCCTCGGCCCACCCGATGTAGATCCCGCCGCCTCAACCGAGTTTTTAGTAGCTTCGGTATCCTTCCTCGCCTTCTTTCTCCTGTCTTCTTCTTGTTTCTTCTCCTCCATTTTTCTCTTCTGTTCTTCTTCTATTTTCTTCTTTTCAACTCTTGCCATATCAACTCTTATTCTTTCCTCGGCTTGCTGCTGTTTCCTTTCCTCTTTCTTCCTCTGCTTGTCTGCAACTTCCTTATAGTACTGTTCTTCCCGACTTTTGTTCGAAGCTTCCCATTTTATTCTCTTCTCCTCTTGCCGCTGTTTTCTCTTCTCCTCGTTCCTCCGCCGCTCTTCTTTCCTCTCTTTCCTCTCTTCTTCTCGCTGTTTTCTCCTCTCCTCGTTGACCTGCCTCTCTTGTTCTTCCCATGTTGTCCCTGGCTGTTCCTGTGGTGCACAACTTACGCACGTCCCCAGTCCTCGCTTATCGTAAACCTGCGGAATAAGCCCACATGCCTCAATGTCTTGCTGAAATGCGCCCGGAAACAAAGCAGCACAAAATTCTACTTCACCGAGATTATCCTCATAATAGGGGGCATATTCTTTCCCAGCTTGAAGGCAAAGCGGACAGACAAATCGAGGTCTCCAACACATGGCGGTAGCACAAAAGTGTGACTTGAACGTGTAATGGATAAGTTGTGCTAGATTAAGGGTCCTGTTTACCTAACTTGTGGTCGTTGTCTCGGAAGGCGCTTAGATGTAGCTAATTTTGGGCGTATGTAATGAAGTAGTCTTACTATTAAAAGTGTTCATTGTCTGAGGGAAAAAAGTGGAAAATTTAGCAGTGTGGTATTTATTCCCACACGCGGCAATTGACTCAATCTACTTGATGTGATGTGAATGAATGACAGGAAGCAGCTTTTCAGTCACACATAGACCGTGAATCGGCGCATGACTTGCTACTAGATCGAATGTTATGTAACACATATTATGTGAACGAAAGTGCGATTGCAGTCTGTACACAGCTTTGCAGTTGACACTTGACCTGATAAAGTCATATGATTCTCATCAGCGAAGGTCACTCAGGCAACGCGAGTTTTTCAACTCTACTAGACTTCCACTCCCTATTTTGTACTGTTCCGAAAGTCCCATTTACCGTCTCCAAATGTAACCCAATCACTGTTCTCGCAAAGAAGAAGTACACAAATATGCTTCGGCTAGTCGGTTCTCGTATGCCGTCGTATGTCCACTCTCATCTTCTTTACTATGTCCCAACGCATCTATCTTTGATATGCCATGTTCAATTTTTGTGTTATATTGTTCCTCGGCTTTTAAGTCTTCCGCTGATATCTGTCCTCCTTCTCATTCTTCTTCATAGCCGCTCTAACGGCCTTCTGCTCCTTCTTTCTAATCATTTTCTTCTTGTCTTCTTCTCTTCTTGTACAGTCACTACTGTCACCTAGTTCTCTTAGAAGTTTCTCCGCTTGGCCCTCTCTAGGACCCTCTTGTTGGGATAGGGTACAGTAGACCATGACCCAAAATTCGTACGGTTCACAATATGGGGGCCATCTGTACGTTCTGGTTTTGGACAAACATGGCGCTGTCGATAGCACATGATCGTTGTGTCGAGGAGATAGAGTGTTTCAGGCGTCGATAGTTGTGTGATAGAGAAAAGGTAAGCGATTGGCCTTGGTGGAAGTCGTAGAGGGCAGTCAAATGGTCCAAAATGCTGGCTCCGGCATATATCGTTGGGCTATTCTCAGGTTATAGAAGTATATATTGAGAGAATAGAGAAGCAAATAGTTTAGTAGTAATTTATATTTACCACATATTGACTATTTCCAGCGGCTCTCGTGAAGTGCTTGTCCATCACGGGAAATAAAGTTAAAGCTAGCCTACGGCTCTTGAATTTAAACGGGACATGGAACTGCGTGTTATCATGAGAACAAATAAGTGAACACAATGAGCATCTTCATGAACTTATTTAGATATCAAACAAGAAAGTCTTATGGTTCTTATGACACTAGTGTCCCCCGACACACTCAACGCATGTTTAAGAAGGTTCATTTTAGGCTGGATCTAAGGATCATAATTCAAGTATACCTAGGAATTAGCACTAGTATTTCATACAGCGATAACAGCACACATTTTTCTACTTCTGTTGACTTCGTATGCCCCAAAGCAATATATATCAAAGCATCCGTCTTGTTCTTCTGTTTTTGATGACAAAGTTGAGACTCGCCCCAGGGTCTATTGACTCTTCACCTTGTGACTACATTGTCCTATGACTAGTACTGCATAGACTTATGAGACTGATCCCCATGTGGCCGGTGCGTATGATAAAGGATGCGATGCATGTGCGCATGATCTGAGCTTTGCTTTTGACTAACTCTAGAGATGTTGACCTCTCTAGCGTTGTCCTCAAACACAACCCAGTCCAGCTCCACGCATTCTCGTTATCTCATGATGTCCAAATATCACGTTCCCTCTGTCTCCGCTTATTTGCTTCTCGCTCCGCTGCTACTGCTCTTTCAGCCTCTTCCTGCCTCAGCTTTGCGTCCTTCTTTGCCTCTTCTTGTTTTATGACATATTTTAGCCTGGCATCGTCCTTCCTTTCTTCCTCGTCCATATGCTTTTTTTTGCAGTTGTCACACCATTCCTTCCCTACCGTCACTACCTCTACTGTGATATGGCCTTCAGCATATCGGTCTTCGCAGTAATCGTATTCCCAGTCAACATTGTAGGGTGGGTATTCAAACGACCCGCAAGGCTTTGGTGGGCGTGCGGTGCGCGGGGATGGGCGTCCAGGGCAAATTTTACGTCTAGCGACGCACATATCGCTAGTGCCGATATTTGTGATTTGTGTAGAGTAGGTGGGCAGATGCGCTGTATGGGGTAATTGCTGAGATGAGTATGGAGACTTGCTAGCAATATATGGATGATGTAGAGATCTACGAAAGATCATGCAAAGAAAGAAATATTTATATCGCGAATTCTGGCGGATCTTTGCTTCATGAGTCTACTGGATCATGACTGGCACTGATTAGATCTGTTGCGAGATCACCAGAATGTTGCTGCGTGTGGGATTACGAGCTTGACCTTTGTTTTGTGACTCCACTTCGAAGCATCGACCTCACCTCTATGCTCGTGCACAATCATCCCTCCTGTTCCCTCTCACACGTACCCTCTCCCCACCGCCCAATCCACACCCTCCTTCAACACCCATCCAACCCCCCAACTCTCCACAACTCCCAACTCGCCCACAACTAGCGCAGCGACAACCGCTCCCGTCTTCTCAAATTCGCGCTTCCCAAGCAAGTACTGCATATCCACGACCAGAGGGGTATGCACCAAAAAGGCAGCGTAGCTATATTTTCCAACATCGATGCCGGAAACTTGCCACTTCTTCCCTAATAACCTATGATTGGCGAAGACTTTGAGCAAGACAGAGGATATCAACAGCCCCATGTACTCGTTCCAGAATGCGTAGACGAGAGCGAAGATGTTATATCCGCCTGTAGCTTGCTCTACAACGCGGGTAAACGGTGTACCGGAAGTTACTGCCGAGATAACTTGGAAGAGGCCGAAGGCAGTGATTCCAACTACCACTGCGGCGACGTGGTAAAGAGTTCGGTTTGAGATTGCACCTTGGAGTGTATGGTTCGAGCGGTATATATAGATTCCAGCAGTGTAGTAGACGATGTATTGTGATGTGTAAGCCAGCTGGAGGCAAAGCGGTTTGAAATCGCGGCCTACGGGATACTCAGTTCGGATGAGGAACGATGTAAGTCCAGTAAGAGAGAGTGCAGCGAGGACGTAGATCGTGTGAAATGGAGATGTGGCCGGTTCTTTCTTTGGCTCCAGCGACTTTGTTGGCCGTGTTGCATCTGCGAAATGAGACGGGAACGAAAGAGTATACACCGCGTCAAATATAAGCAGCAGAGCACAATACCATACCGGTCCCCATACACCCCTCACACTCTTTACTCCCTCAGCAAATTCTTCCCAAACTCCACCCCAACCCACCCCCCTCATCCTCCACGCAATAATTCCTCGAATAACGCCCTTGGAGGCCACACTATAAACAACAGTAGGCACACCAAGCCTTTTCCATTTCTCCCACATGAATCTCTTTCTCGTGCGTTTCCGAGCTGCCATACTGGAGAAGTATGCCGATAGAAGAAAGAAGCATGCCATGAAGAAACTCTGGTTGATCACAAC
The DNA here is from genome assembly GCA_033682645.1 of Phoma sp. ATCC 74077. Classification (NCBI taxonomy): domain Eukaryota; kingdom Fungi; phylum Ascomycota; class Dothideomycetes; order Pleosporales; family Didymellaceae; genus Phoma; species Phoma sp. ATCC 74077. Next base: position 107,230 of record JAWDJC010000017.1, read on the forward strand.
GAATGATAGGATTGGTATGGAAGATCCAGGGGAGTGGTAAGGGGAGGTGTAGAGCCAAGATCCTGCGCCGCCGTAGGGAATTGCGGCATGGTGGAGGATGACTAGTGCTGTGAGGGACGTGCGGAGGTTGTCGAGGGAGTGGGAGCGCGGTTGGATGGTGGACATACTGGTGGCTGATGTGGGAAAAATAAAGTGAGATGACGATGGGTTTGGCAAGATTCTTTACTATATACTTGAGGCGCATGTTGACGAACGCTTCCCTTAGTGCGAGAGTAGGCAACCGCATCCTCTAGACGCGTGTAAACTGTGGAGCGTTCAGCTCGGCGAATCCCTGTCCATATAGAATCCAAGGTATGATAGCTTTGCATTAAGCTCGCTTCCTTATCTCCTTCGGGAATTGTTTACGATCCCGTAAAATACCCGTTCATCTCCATGCTCACGACTAGTCTCTCCATAGAATTTTCTTCCGCAGTTCCCTTACCTTTGCCATAACCTTGTTTGCCTGTCAAGGCTTTGCAAACACTCAGGAACACTCGGATCTTACCCTTCAGCTTTGCATACAGGTCCTTCATATTTTCTTCGGCTAGCGCATTACGGTTCTGCATCTTCGCGAAGAGCAAGATATGGTCGAAAATCTCTTCGACGAGGGTCATGATCTTGCGCTGTCGCTTTCGCAGTAAAAGTGAGAACAAGATGCCGTCCAGACACTTCTCGTGCGCATCGCGCAATGAGGCTATGCCTTCTTTAACGCGTGTACCAATTTCGCCGACAGCATCTTCTTCATTGACCCGTGTCTCAAGGGTGCTGACGAAAGAATCAAACTCGTTCCAGTGTTCTGCGATGCCTGTTTGGAATACATAGTTTGCCAGCACGGTGACAAAGTGGTGAGCTTCCATCCTGAAACGGTGCGTTTGGTGATCGCGATAGTGGCGGGGAAGATGTGAAACTACGAAGAGCATACGTAAAAGTCGAAGAAGGAACTTGAAGACAACATCATACTTGTCCAGAGCTGAGGTTGTAATGACAAGATTGAGTGGAGGCGGAGGCACATACTGCAGGCGGAGAAAGTCAAGTGCACATAGTGCATCTGGATCCATAACTTTCTCTTGTTCAGCTTCGGTAAGGTGTCTTATGGCGAAGTTCAGCTGCCCCGGAAGCTCATCATTGTCTCTTCCGGCAATCGTCGTGCTTGTGGAAGCGACGTCTCCAGTCTTCTGACCAAAGTGATACAGCGCAGATGAATAGTAGCTTTCACTAAGAACCCCGCGAAGTGCGAGTCGCAGTTCTGAACTGGCCGGCGGCCAGGAGGTCCGGGATCCCAGCTGTAGTCCCATGTGTACACCGCTCCTCATTTGGCCCTTGTGTCGCTCAGCGCTCTCCCGTTCAGGATCGAAGAGCGAGGTCGCTAACAAAGACGAGAAGACCCCATCGCCTAGAAGATGGTACTGCCGCTGCAAAGAAAGGTGGAGTCGCAGATTGTGCGATCGTAGAAATAAGCGGACGGTCGCCGCATTGACTAACTTCGCCTGAGCCGTAATCAGCGGGCGGAAAGATAGAGCGGACGCTAGGGTAAGCGGCGGGGAGAAGCTTTGGAATGGAGTTGAGTCGTCCTTTGTGCTGTCCAATATATCGTTCATTACTACCTGTATTTCATCTGGTAAAGAATCTGAACGCTGCTTGGGTGGAGTATCAAAATGACGTATTGAATCCTCAAAGTATCGTTCCAGGCTTTGAGCTTTGACTTGAGACTCTGGGGCAAGGTCCGATGCACATCGTGCGGCGGACGTCTGTGCAAAGGTGGCCGAGCCTCTGCGGAGATTTAGAAGCGTTCCTCGCAGCCGGTCCTCGTATGCTTGGGCTTTCGCGGCTATGGCCTCAATTTCTTGCCACTCGAATCCCCATTCTAATTCTGGTGGTTGGAGTGTCGAGTTTTCTATACGAGCTAGTGGATGATCTGGATGTTGTGTCTTCAAGAAGCGGAGACTGTTGCCAATTTCGAAAACGGTATTGCCATCCTCGGGAGTAACGAATCTTGGCATCATCTCCGATCGATAGGTAAACTCTCGTGACGCTGGATCAGCTGTTGCGTCATCAATGGCCACGAAGCTGTTCCGTTCCCAGATCGGCACAGTTAGTTGCTCTTCTCGAATGCCTATCCATTCACCCAGTAGCTCTAGACTAGGGCCCGCTACTTGGCGCAGGACTCTACTCGATAGTTGACGAAGGTACGACTCGCCTTCTTCGAGTTCCAGTAAGCGGTGATGCAGGATGGACGACAATTGCTCGTTAGTCTTGGCGTGCTTCGCCGCGTCCACCATGCGCGCAACATGGATCAGTATCTCACGCGGTCTCGCAAACTGATGCTGGAGCTGAACGAGGGAAGAAATTTTGGTAGACTGTTTCCCTAGGTTGTCCTCCAATGTGGATAGAATGCTCGATACGGATGTCGCCAAGGCTACTTTCGCGGGGATGGATGAAGCCGATGCGAAAGTGCGTTCGGCGAATGATCTAAGGTATAGGAACGTGTTCCCCGTATGGAGGAATTGTGTAGTCAAGCTTTTGGCAGCACGGAGGCTTATACCTGAGGCTCGCCCATCTGGTATAGCAGGTTCGAATGTCTTATGGTTCGGGTTAAACTGGAACAAGATGGATGAGCGACCAAGGCCCAAGTTCCAAAGCGAGAGCAGGAGCACGTCACCCTTGACAACCCTTCCTGTACTGACTTTGGCCGCGTCGGTTGCTAAGGCTGCATCGAAGGGGTCTTGCCCGCGCTCGGTGATGTATGGTGTCCGACTCTTAGCGTGCTGGCCGCTCTCAAAAGCCTCCCATGTGTAGAATAGAACATCTTTATTCGCCGGTCCGAGTTCGAATGCGACCTCCCAGACGTCTTCTTCCGGCTCGAGAGCAGGGGGTTCGATGGATATACTAGATTCGTCGAGAGAGTCTAGTTCCGGTAGTGGCCCAAACTCGAATGTGTCCAGATCTGGCAAGCGAAGCTCATGATCGAGGTCATGCTTGGGCGCGTACGGGTGATCGAACTTGATTGAGGAGACTGATATCACTTAGGCTTGCTGAACGCGTTTGCGTGGTAGACGCGACAGAACCTACTGTCTAGCTGGAGGGGTGCAAATAGCGATGATTCGCACGTCTCAGGGCCCTCAAACAGCGTGGACTGCTTCCACAGGTGATCGCTGCTGAAGACGTCATGTACTGGGTCTTCCTCATCCATGGTGGTGCATGGGGAGTTATGGGATTGTGGAGGGGTATGACGCGCCGTTGTTTCCCGCGATCAGCCCTACGCGGACCCCTGCACCTTCCGTTCATTTGTTCCTGCAGCTTCGCAACTTCCCCACGAAACTCCTGCGCCTACCTCCATTCCCACATCGCCCGTCGCAAACCACCTGGGATACTAACAATGCCTCCGCGGAAGAAGGCAAAGGCCAGCGCTGCCTCTACTCCCCTTGGAGATGTGCAGCCCAAAACGCCGCAGGATTCTGGAGTCGCGCAGTCGCAAGATGATGTACTCAGCGATCTGTGGGCCGACGAGCAGGAGGCACAGCTTTTCAAGAGCATGATGAAATGGAAGCCAACAGGTCAGCACAGCGAGCTACGCCCCAATTCGACTGCTAATTGGCGCATTTCCAGGCCTCCACAAGCACTTTCGCATGATCAGCATCCACAACGACATGCGCTCGCATGGCTTCGCAACCGAAGACGCGCCACATACACGCATACCCGGCATATGGAAGAAGTTACACCAACTGTACGACCTAGACACGCTCGATTCACGCGAAAACGAGTTCGCCTTCTCCGAAGATCCCGATCCAGTCGACCCTGACGAAGCAGCCACCATTCCCGACTTCGAGCTGCCAGAGGACGAGTTTGGCGAATTGATGTGGCATAAGCGCTTCCACAGTGAGGGCTCTGCCTCAGCCTCTTCGCCACCCATGATATCCACCGAGGACGACAAAGCGCTCTACGCGCCAGGCATTGGTCTCCTCAAGGATCTACCGGAGAGCGCACGATCACGAAAGGCAGAGAGTACAGACGATGCAACTCCAACACCGAGGAATGCTAAGAACACAAGGGCTAGCAGAGCTAATACGAAGAGCGGGAAAGTCACAAAGGCTGGCACTGCTACTGCTAAAACTAGCAAAGCTCAGTCGACGGTATCTGAGTCTGCGGAAGAAGAGGAAGAAGATGGCGATGAAGAGGAGTCCAGTGCTGCGTCTGAAGAGGACAATGCGCCTAGCACTCGACGAACGAACCGTAGTAGGACGAAACCGGCTCCAAAACGGACGAGAAAGAGGTAGCTTATCTGGCAGAAGAAAGGAGACCATTGCATGTCCGGCGTTTGATTCCTGAGATACCCCAATCCATTTCGAGTACTATAATATCGTATCATGAAGGCTCGCGCTTCTCGTTTGGTGGACACACGGTCGAGGACCACGGCACCTCTTCACTGAACTTACTAAAAGCATACCTTTCACAGCAGTGAAGCCTCAATCTCATCACGCACTCTCGCATTCACCGGCCAGACTTCACCATGCTCACCGAAGTAATAAACTCTGTTTGCGTTGGTGACATCATCGCAAACTCTCCGCTTCATTTGGCTACTGGACCACCAAGCGCTCCTTCCCGTACCCGTTCGCACCTGCCACTTCTTCACTTACAACCCCCGCAGCTAGCACGAGCTCCAGCTTGTTTTACCACCATCGAGCACCCCAATCTCTCCACTCCCTCATCACCACGCTCGCTCGCTCGCACTGCACATAGCTACACTCGCTCACCCCCAGCAGCTGATTATAACAACAAGCCAACATATCTCAACACAGCTCGTTTTTGGACTCGTGAATCTCCTCGGCAAATTCAACGTCAGTGTGAGTACAGCAACACAACAAGAGCCAAAATGAAGGTCGCCACTATGGTCTTCGCGCTCTGCGTCGCCACCGTCACTGCCGCTCCGCCTCTACAGAACGAAGTCGCGTCCCGCGCTGACTGCAGTTGGTGCATTAGTATGTACGACTTCTGCGTCAAGGTAAGCCGCTCACACGACTTTGAAGCTATACATGTACAAGACACTAATGTGAGCTCAGAACGGCCATTCGCCGGGTCAGACAGGTTGTAAGCAGACTTGCCGTGAGCATGTGTGCCATCGCTACCCCGAGGTAAATGCTATTGTAATTATACGTAAATTTGGCTGACTCCATGATAGTGCAAGGGCTGCGGCGGCGACGTGTTCAGTCTCTGCCCCGAGGTCTCTCGTTACCATCACTAGCTCGCAACTCGACCATTACGTGCTCAACGTCTCTTTATTCGGGTCAGCTTATTACTACTTCTCGTGCGATAGTGGTAATCTGTGATGGAAGTTGTGGGTTACTATGGTGCTATGGGAGTGATCTTTGTCTTGGCTTGTGTTGAGTCGACCTAGGATATACCAGAGCTAAGGGTCTTCATGAGAATATTTTGGCCTCAAAATAGGATAAATTGCTACACGGTGCTTTCCACTACCTTTCCAACATTCACAAAAGGCTTTGAAGAGATCTAATTAACCTCTATGCTCACAACTTACTGCCCTTCGGAGCAGTCCATTCACCGCTTTCGACACGCTCGCATAACTTCTTCAGCGTCCCCGCCGCCCACTCAAAATCGCTCATTTCGAGATATACCTGCCCGCTCAATCGCGCCCACCAACTGCCTCCATAGAACAGCGATTGGATGAATGTCCCGTAATCGTCGATGAGCGTACGGCTCATCCAGTCCCTAACCAACATGCCAACGTCATCCTTGTCGATGCCGGCTTTGGCCGCAGCTTCTTGCGCTTTAGCGACCGAGATAGGCAGTCGAACATTCGACAAGCAGCATCGGCTCAAAGTCTTAGTCTCGTTGTCGAGCACCTCCGTACCTAGGACGCCGGCAATGTGTTTTGCCCCTTCCTGAGCTAACGTCGAGCAGTAGTCCCTAATCACATCTTCACCTCCAATGCTTTCACGCCACTTCAGCGCCGCGGGGATACACAAGTACGGCGCATTGTCGATGGTGCCGACAAATTCGAAATTGTTAACATGTTTCGACTTTCCGCCGTCCACGAATGCAGACTTCGGCAACGGAGAGGCAATCTTCGAGTTACGAGGCTCGAAACCATGCGATGTGGGAAGTGTAGAGCGGATGAGATGCTGGTTGCGGGTGGGGACGAAGAATATTGCGCAGCCGCGCGGCACGTGTAGCCACCTAAACAATATTCGTTAGCTTGCCAGCTCTGTTTCTCTACAAATGACATAGAGCTGATGGATGAGGAGAGATTTGGAGACGACGTACTTGTGACAATTGCTCACAAAGAAGTCTGGATCCAACTTCCCTAGATCCAACTCGACGTGTCCAACTCCATGCGCGCCATCAATGCAACTCAAAACACCCAGCTCTTTGCATGCGGCGGTGAGGCGTTCGAACGGCATCCGCACACCAGGCATGCTGACTACGGTGTCGAAGATTGCGATTTTAACTTTACCTGCATATGGAAAAGGGATATTAACTTCTAAGTTCCATTTCAGAATGCGTATTGAGTCAAAACTTACCGCCCGCGTCCTCAACTTGTTTAACCTTTGCCTTGAATTCAGAGAGGAGCCAATCATCTTCCACGGGATACGTGTACGTGATCTTCACCGAAGAAGCAGGCGTTGTCTCAGTAATGTACGCTACCGTCTTTTCGCACGCGCCGTAAATGGTAGCGAAGTAAAGGATATGGTCGCCCTTCTCAAACGTCAAGTTGCGCAACACGGTGTTTACACCCGTCGTGGCATTTGGGACGAAGACGAGAGTTGAAGCAGGGGCGTTGAGAACCTGATATAGAGTTAGATGGTTGCTGGGTGTGAAGTATCAAGGGAAGTAATTGGGAGGGTGAGTTGGAGAAGGAGACGAACTTGTGCCATTGCCTCTCGGGATTTATCGACGAGTTCGGGGTATTGGTAGCGGACGAAGTAATCTGGTCGTCCTTCTGCTGCGTCTTGGAAGGAACGCAATGTGTCGCGGACGATACTGGGGTAGGTACCGAAGGAGCCTGGTGGTGTTGTTAGACCTACTTTTTCGAAGTACGAGATATATTATGAGGCAGCGCCCTGCAGTCCATGCTGTTTAGACTGTGATACAAAGACTGTTCGAGATTCTTTACGCAGCAATCTTGTACGGAGCATGACGAGGAAATGTATCTTCGCAGACCTGTAAATAAGGAAGAGAAAGAAGACTTCGAAATGAAACTCGATGCTGGAGGGAAACCCCAACAGCACCCGTACGCTACGAAATCAACAAACCTACCATGATTCAAATTCAAAAACCCCTTCTGGAACAAAAAGTCCCTCTCCCTAAGCTCTTTCCCAAACTTAACCCCATCCTTCGTCCGAACATCCAATGACGTTGAAACCATGATTCAAATCTCTTTCTCTCAACACAACTCAATTCAACTCAGTGTTCAGCTCTTAATAATTATCCAGACACACCACGGCTAAAAGTCCAGCTTATATACTCTTCAAAAATCCACGCGGTGACTCAATTGAATTCTGTACAGCGAAACAATGACTCGAGCAGCGCCGAAAACTAGTCTAAAGTTCAGCCAAGACTTGATGTGGTTGCGTAGGGCGCGCAGCGGAATCGAGTTAATCGTGTGGGTCGGGAGATGGCGCATTGGCGAATCATGAGGAGCACGGCTAGACGCGGGCAGGCGCGCACCGCGCCCATTTGTAATCGGCTAAGTACTACCTACTACAAAGGTTAGGGGCGCTGTATTGCTTCCACTTTAGGTTTGAGAGGAAGGACCTCTGTATTGATTGGGCTCATGCATGTGTAACTCTCTGAAATGTTTAGTGCATGCATGTGGATACAGGGGTTTGCGATGTGTGGGGTTTGTGGACGTTTGAAGGTCGAAGGTTGGTAGCGGGCGATTTAAGGCTGGATAGCGGCGGTTGAGCTTGACTGGGACATGATGTTCCCTGTGTCTATGTAGAAGCTTGGAGAGTAGGTTGCAATGTGAAGCCTGAGCCGGAATATTACGACCAAAGACCAAGACTCGTATTGTTAGGTGTATGCCGTTGTTTGATGTGTGCATGTACTGCACGCATATTATTGATCAAAGGCTCAAAGTCTTCAGAAAGGCACCCTGGGGTCAAACTAGGATTTATTTTCATTTTTGTTTAACTACTTACTGTTTGCAAGATTCTGTGCTGCTGCTGCTGCTGCTGCTGCTGCTGCTTAACCGTCGCCCAAGTCTTCTACTACCAATGGAGCATCGCCAGGATGTAACGAAACAAGATGGGTGTGAAGCTCGTTCTCCTCATCGGAATTATGTACAATATATAAAAGTGAAACTGGGTATTCACGCGAACGAAATTCTCGTATGGATCAGAGACGCTGTCTAGGTCTTGACAAACAACACGCACCAAAGAAACACTCATAGATTAGATGGTGCGCACGCCCCTCGCTTGCTCCATACGAACGCGCCGTCTGTACTGATCGCGGTATTGAATGCGACCGTATGTGCCGAAACCCACTGCCACGAAGAAGAACAGAGCCCACACAGACGTGACTACAAGGCCAATTGGGAAAAAGGCAAGTGCAGTTCCAGGGACGACGAAAGGCGCAGCAGAGGATACGGCGGCTGAAGCAGATGCTGCGGCTTGGGGGTCGGCGTTGGTAGGACCACTGGCAGACCTTGCGAAGACGCCGTTAACGAAGGAGGCTTCCTGAGAGGAGAGAGTCGTGGTTACGTCTTCGTTTGTCAAAGGATTGCGGGCGGCAAGGTCGATTTGCGGGATGAGAAGGGGTTGGAGAGCCTCTCTGATATGGAATTAGTAACAGGCATGCATGCGATCGTGGAAGCTATGCTTACTTGGTCATGGCAGATCCCATGAGGTTACTGTTAACTCTGCCGACGTACATCAGCACCTTGAGCTCAGTCATGGTGCTGATATCCTGCCTCTCAACCAGAAGCCCATCATTAGGTTCTCTTGCGCGGATTGGCGGCCAACTAACGTCTCGCTTCGTAAAATTGCCATTCATATTTTGCACCGTAGCGCCGAGGTATGACAGTGTCATACTAACATCCGCAGCGGTAATCCCCACCCATGGGTCGATAGGCGCTGATACATTGTACATTCGCAACTCTGCCTGGAACACGCCGGTCTTGTTGTCGAGGAACGGAAGGTTGTAACACACGGCGATTCCACTTGGGTTCGAGGCTTGGCCGTTGAGGTTTGCTAATGTGCTCATACATGCTGCTCGCGTCTGTCTTTCCCATTCCGCAAGGTCGGCTTGGGATGCATCGCCAGATGCGGGCGTCAATGACGCTAGTGGTGCAGTGTCGGCGGGGTTGGCATCTTGTCGTTGAGTGAGGGTAGCCATTAGTCCTGCGTCCCTTCGCAGAACTTCCTCGACATCATCGCCAGGTTGAAGGAGAGCGTTGAGTTGGCCACCCTTGAAGGCAGCTGCGTGTCCAGCAACAAGCAGACCGCCCAACAAGGCGCTCCTGAATAACATCGTAGAAAGCGGTATTAGTCGTGAGTGCTGTATTAAAGTCGATAGTGGGAAGGGCGCCGGGCTGCCCAGCAGCGTGCTAGAAAGAGAGTGGCGAGCGGTGAAGCTTCAAAAAGAATGAAGGTATGAAAAGTCAATCACTACTCAAAAGAAACCGGCTCTCCAGGGAGTCATTAGCAGAGAACGTAAGGCGTAGAGACGAATAAGAGAGGTGGCACGCGCTAGACAGCGAAACGCGATGTGAGAGTCTCGCTCGTGCGCGTCGAACGATGGGCTCAGTAATGGCGTGACTTGGTGTGGCTATCATACTCGCGCAGCAACACAAAGCCTGAACGGAGACTCCATGACAAAGTTGAGACCGGTTCTGATTGAGGCTGCGACGGTTGGCATGGGCGATATCTATGCGTTCGTCCCATAGCGACTTGGCTTAAGCTTAAATTAGCAAACTAGGAGCCGCAAGTGGTGGAAGCCAACCAAGCTTTTGCAGGCAGCAGATGAATTTGGCTGTGGGGACAGACTGGCATGACGATGCTGGACCCCTTGAGACAATTGGTGTTGAGGTCTCGAAGTGGAGGCGCACCGCCCAAACTAGGGGCGCTTCAGATGTACGCTTCGAGCACGTGAGCCCGCGTCGGCAGCCAATGAGGGCCAATCGCTGGTGGCTGCCCGGTTTCATCCTCACACGCACCCCATGGACTTTTCCATCGCTTGAGGCTCTGTGGCGCCGGCGAACACCCCCTGCCTTTGCTACACTAACGGTCCTCGACATTTGTTATCTCAAGAACAAGCAATATGAGACTCAGGAACCGGCCGCTGTTGCCTCTCGCCCGCAGCGACGTTTTGCGCTGATGGACGGCGTATCGCCAGAGGGTAATGGGATGAACAATCTGTACGACGATGCCATGCTAACACCAATTGAAATCTCGTCTACCGGCACTCCTCTAGTGTTGAGGCACGTCACTCTGCTTCCCGAAGCCACAGTGCCGGAGCCAAGTTCTTCCCCGCCGTGCGGCTGCCCAGAAGAGACGGTGAGCTGGGCGATGCGAATCATCGTGTCTCTTCAACCTCACCATCCAGCCTGGCAGATAATCAGCCTGGCAGCAATATTGTCCTCAATCATCTCGAGTGTGCCAATAGGGACGTTGCGCGTGCTAAAAGCAGGGCGGTCCTGCGTCCTGCTCTCATTGCGAACGCACGTAGTCTCTGGTCCTGCAGTAAACTGGCAGCCTCTTTCCACAGTACTGCGAATAGTGAGGGACGCAAGGAACGGAGCCTGTTGGTTTCGGGACGGCTCGCGCGCTACACATGAGATTTCTCGATGATCTGGCACCATACGGGATTGTCTGGCTGCGAACATATGCACAAGTTACGCCTGTGAGGAAGAGGCGACTCTTAGGTGGCCACGTTCGCCTGCATACAACTAACCCGCAAGGGTGCCCTCGTGCCCAGTGTGCATTCGCCCAACACACCTACCTAAGGCCATATATTGTCGCCCTCTACTAATGCGCTCCGGAATGCAGGCGAGTAATTGCCAACACATCAAAGCCTCCGCGCGTTTGCTGGAGGAAGCCTTACTTTGTCCCGTCAGAGGGCTGGCAGCAGTAGGGTCTGCCCGAAAGGTGCTGCTGTACTTCTTCTAGACACTGGGGCGTCAGGGCCCAACTTCCTTCATCGTCGTCTCTCACGTTCTTCGCTCTGTTACGCTGATATGCTCTCTTTGCTTTTTGCATCTGTTCTTGGGCTCTTTTGGCCCTAACTCCCCCAGTTGCTGCACCCATCCCACTTGCAACTGAAATCCCACACTCTACGCCGTCTACATTGCTCCTCGTTGGTCACGCCTTGTTCACCTGATAGAAAGACTCCTCATTCCTGCAGCAATGCAGCACGTCTCGAGCTCACCATGGCGGACGCCTGCGGTCGATTACCCCAAGCCCCAGTACAGTCTTCAGCACACCATATCAATGGTCAATCTTCACGATGATCAGACATGGTACAACAATCGAGGCCCTTCGTCTCCAACGGCCTCATCCGTATCTTCCTGCACTAGCCGGAGTACAACACCTACTACAACGAACAACAACCCATGGTCAAACATGATTGTAGCAAGCCCGGGCTCGTCATATTCGAGCAAGTCGACCAATTCATCGCCAAGGGACAGTCCGAACCGTACCCCGCAGTACACAAGCCGATCGACAACGCCAGTTGCACCCCAGCCACTCAGGCCTGTCAATGTGGTAGCAGGATTCGCGCCCATGTCTCCTGGGCCTTCATCAACGGGAGAGTCGTTCAGGAGCGTTGATTACCCAGGTTCCCCAATGCCGGGCTTCCCTGGCTCACCTAACCCATATCGACAACCTGCCATAACTTTAATACCATTAGTGAATGGTTTCATTAATACCTCGATCTTGTCTTCGCAAGGCCAGTCGTTATCTGGGTGGTTTTATGAGCTCTGTCGTAAGCAAGGATGGGACGCCGGGCTCGTTAAGAAGATATGGCAGTGGACGTTGTCGAACCCAAGGCTAGCGATCCTTCTTTTTGTATGCGACGACGTGGCATCATGGCGACAAGCGTCGTTTTTCGATCTTAGAGATGAGAGCCTACCGTTCCCGGAGGATCGTCTCCAAGGTATCGTGGCAAATGCCAGGAAGGTGGTGGAAGAGCAGTGGCGTGCTACATCCAAGGAGCTACCGTTGACTGGAACACACGTAGACTTCACCGCACGCGAGACAGTACCGCTCCAGCACCTCGGTCTGATCCGATCTTCCAGAAACTCTGAAAAGAGTGTCGACCGGGTGCGAATGCATGGGAACAACGATGACCGCGTTTTAGTACGAAAGCGATTCGTTATCACTCGACCATCTCAAAAGGCCACTGTGCTGGAGCAGATCAACAAATTCAAGCAATATGAACACAAGAATATTGCTAAGCTATTGTGTTCTTACGCACAGCCAAGTCATATCGGTATTGTCACGGACAAGGCAAAATACAGTCTGGACGAGTATTTGGCGCTTCCTGGTAGCGATCCAAGTCGTTCAAAACAACTCGTCGACTGGATGTACGATCTAGCCTCGGCGCTCGAATACCTTCATTCGCAGTCGATATGTCACCGCAGTATTCGACCTCGTAAAATTTTGATTGATGGAACCAGAATCTTCCTCGCACCTTTCGACATCGGCCAGAGCGTCGATACCTTTAGTCCAACTATGGCGACCTCTCAACGCCTAGATCAGCTACACACCTATTTCCAGGATCAGTCTTACGTCTACGCAGCGCCAGAAGCAATCGTATCACGTGGGAAGCGAATGGCCGACGTTTTCTCGCTGGCCTGCGTGTTTCTGTCCATGATGACAGTGGCGCAAAATCAGTCACTATCCATCTTCACTCAGTACAGAGCAGGCTCTACGCAAGACGCGTCGTTCCATGCTCACCTTGACCGTGTTGCGAGCTGGCGAAACCGACTACATGCAGCAACTACATCCGGGCTAAGGAATGGGCTCATCGGTTCCAGCAGGAGACTGCGACAGCTGAAATCGGAATCAGAGTGGTTGAGCATCATCGAGAAGATGTTGTTGCCAAGACCCAAAGAACGCATAAAGATGAGCTTGATCCTAGCGAGTCTAGGCAGCGGTAAAGTGACGGGAGGCAGGCGACGAAGTCTTGATGGCGGGGGCTACAGCGGACAAGTTGCTTCATCGCTAGGTGTGAGCGGTGCGACAGCAGCTGCGTTGGTAGATATCTCAGAAGCACCTCGAAAACCGGAACTCAGCGTCTTTGATGGCTACTTCCAGTCACAATCACGGCGCCTTGAGCCCGCGGGAGGATGGTAAGAAATGCCCAAGAAGTCAAACAGCATGTCAAAGATCAGCCACAACGAGGTGACACTCGGAGAAACATGCAAGACATCGATGTTTACAACTTTCGGCATGCACCCAACCCAGGATCGAAGTGACACGAATGAAACACAACAGCTCAGAAGTGTCGGAAAGCCTCGAGAAACAGCAAGAGTAGGAAGAACAAGGGAGCACGGGTACAGCAAGATCTGGACCAAACTACCGTCCAGCATAAATTTCCTCACATATTTATTCCTCTTCCTGTCTGAGCATGGGTCGGACCTTTGATACCCCTTGATGCGACGAAACCCCCGACCCCATTCCCATTTTCTATACAGCGATGCAGCGTTCAGCGAAAGCATTTGGCGAATTGATCCATCACCACGAAGTCACGATTGCATGAATTGCATAAGAGAAGAGGAGGGATCTCACGAACGGGCTATCAATAGCACAGCACAGAGCACAACACAGCACAATACACTCAGACTGCCTTTGCACTTCACCGGCGCACCACCGCACCCGAGCTTCCATATATACTAGCTAGCTAGCAACCCAGTAGAGACGGATGAGCACCCTAGCGTTCCTGGCGTATAACTACGCACTACCTACTCACTTTTTCAACAGTCAACGAAACCATTTCATCATGTGCCCTTTTTCAGCTGCCTGAGTAATTAGTGAATTACCAGCTTCTCTGGTAGCCATCTCGTGTTATAATAGATTAGTCCACTCACCCATATCGTCTGGATTCTACATGATTTCTGTTCTGTTGTGATATATCAGCAGAGATATCTATGCGCCGTTTCGACGTTACTTCGAATGCATGGGACGAATATATCTACCTATTCATGAGCCTCGCATCGACACTGACCCATTAGTCACGCAAAAACAACGAGATGAATTGAGGGCATAAAGTCATGGTTTGATGCAACATATTCCTATATTCTACACGACGCGGATAGGGGCGGTAACACCCCGCCCGATCGACCAACAACAGATGATAGTTGGCACATATGATACATGCATGCAGCTCACTCGCTCACTCGCTTTTGAGCAAAAGCAAAAGACGCGCTCTTCCCATCCAGCCCATGCAATAACGTCTTGCTCCCCGGCCCCCTGATTTCCTTCTTCAATCCCCCGTGGCATCGGGTAAAACATCGTCTTCTTCTCAAAGTGTACAAAAATGAAGAGTATGGTCCCTGAGCAGCGGTCTATGCAGTTATGGTTACATTACAGTTGCGTCCAAGCAAATGCGACCCCTTGAAGAAACGCCGAAGTGTGGTTTTAATGCTGACTGCCCCCTTGTATCTTACACGATGACTTCGCCGCAATCGATCAGGTTCGGTCGCCATTTGCTGGTGTCTAGTTCTCCTTCCATGCTGCTTGGTACGGTGACTTCGACGGGCTTGTAGAGATACCACGCCTTCAGCGCGGCTGCCGCTGCTCTTGTTCTCGCCTCGTCTAGTGAGCTTCCTGCTCCTTCTCCGAGCTTGTCTTTGCCGCTGTATACGCCGACTACGAAGACGGGGTGTCTGCTTAGACGGCCTGTTTCGGAAATGAGGCGCGCAACGGGGCTTTCGAAGCCTTCTCGTGCACATAGGCGGGAGAGATCGCGGGTTGGCGTGCGGAAGTCGAAGAGAGTGCTGATGTCGAGGTGGCGGCTGAGGAAGTGGTCGCGGAAGAAGCGCTTTACGAGGGGTGAACCGAGATGGAGGTGTAATGCGCCGATGAGGGCTCGGACGAAAGACTGCGCTGCTTGTTCCATGGGTACGGGTGTTTTCTGCAGCGCGTGGGGACCAGGCGGTGTAGAATCAGAGCCGAACTCATCTGTCGTCATGATTTTGTGTGTGGTGGTAACGTTCCATTTCCAGGGTGCTTGACGGCGCAATGCTGGTGGAAGGTCGTCGCCGGATTTTATCCTCTTGAACTGCAGCAACCCTGAATCAACCTCCCCTCCTGGTTCCGCCGCTGCTTCGATGCCCCATTCGCTCGCAACGGTGGCCAAGGCCTTTGGGCCAATGTACGCTTCTACCGCGGCGAAGACGACGGGCATTGGCAGGCGGGGGTAGTTGCAGAGAAGCCATTCGGAGGTGTAGTAGCCTAGTAGATGGCGTCCGAGTATGGATAACGAGGCATTGTTGAAGGCGGGATTCGGGTCTGCGGAGGGGTGTACGAGTGTTCGGGCGAGGGCTTGCAGAGGAAAGCGCGGGGGCAGAGAAAGTCGACTTCTGAGGGCGTGTAGCTTTGTGGAGCGCTCAGCGGCGCTGGGGTGTGGTGATGGGAGCTGCTCGAGGGGCAGGGGTTTTAGGTGGGCAGCTCTTGGGCCTCGTGATGCATTCCTTGAAGGTAGTGTTGATGCTACTCCGGACGCCTCTGGGAGCTCGACTTCCAAATCGCCATCATGCTGACTTGCTACTGTTGATTGGAAACGCGCTTGTATCCTGTGATTATGTGGAGTGATGCTATTCTGTGCATTCTTCGCTGCCGCGAAGGGACACGAGGGTCGGCGTGGCAGCGGTTGTGCCAGCAATTGCGAGGCGCATCGTGGTATGGGTATCCGCTTCATTAAAGACACAGGGAATAGGAACACACGAAGGAATGGAGGAAAGCGGAGGCAGACGCTGCAGCAATTGGACCGGTCGTGTGTTCTCCTTGACGGTTCATCGCGACCGCCAAAGAATTTCCGCCAAGCCACCAGGCCCGTGCTTGTTAGCTTCAGATCCGACGTCGACCGCATGTCGAGCTCCAATTACTACGACCCCACGACTTCGCACAAGCACACTTCACCATGGGCGGAGGAGGCAAGATCCCGTACATCCAAGCGCCCAATGCCTCATACAGCGGATTCTGACGGAGACTGCAGGTACCCAAAGCACGTCTGGTCGCCGGCCGGCGGCTGGTACGCACAACCCGCCAACTGGAAAGGCAACACCGCTGTCATGGGCCTTGTGCTCGGCAGCATCGTCGGAGCCGCCTGGATGCTCAGCGCCAACCGAGAGTACCGCGATAAGATGCCTGAGCCGCACAGATTCTTCCCGAGCCGATAGTATGGATCCCCATTAGCGCGGCATTTCACCATGGAGGAGCTAACAATGGCGCAGTTGGAGCAAACAGATCATCGAGCACGAGCGGAAACAACAGGATCAGGGCGTCATTGAAAGGACAGTCGAGGGATAAGCGATTACAAGGGAGGACTAGTAGTGTGCGCTGGAACACGACTAAGGCTGTATATATCTAGCCAGCCGCGACTTGAATTCTGAAAGTCTATCTTCGACACGAACACCATTCCATGTTTCGCCCTGCGGATTGTGAGACAGAACAGGCATGCCAACTTGCTCAATGGCGAAGCTCGCTGAGATTGATCCCCATATTGCAGCCTCCTCCAAGTTCTCGATGCCTGGCGTGTCACCAGGTCGCACCAAGCCAATTGCTAATCCGCCTAGGAACCCATTACCTCCGCCAGTTGGGTCTACTACCTTCTCAGCCGATTGATGATACGCAGGCAGCCACTTGCGCAAGCCGTTACGCGTAACTAGGCATCCATCTTTACCACAGCGCACTACGATGCCACCATGGCCATCAGGCCCAACTCCACTTTTGAGCCATTGACCGCACAGGTGTTCGATCAGACGAAAGTCGACGCTGTCCTTGCCGTTGGTATCCTTGCCAAAGAAACCTCCCAGCTCACCATGATTCGGGCTGACTACGTCAACATACTTTAGCGCTTTCAAGCAGTTATCTAACTCATGAGTGGTACAAAGATCTGGCACCGGTTCCCATATAAAAAGCGGACGTGGCGTCGACCCCGCGTTCAACGACTGACGGCGTAGTGCAAGGATGTTTTCAACCAGATCAATGCAGCGTAAAGGCGAACAGATCAGATGGAATGATTTAGACCACAAAAGCTGCGTATCAACCAATGCATGGTGATCCAACCGTAATTTAGGAGTGGTATATCGAAAAGCTGCAACTGATCAGTGTTCAAACCCCCCTTCGATGAAATGATGGTTCCTTACCTCTGTGCTCATGCTCTCCATAGCCATTCCAACCTCGCGTAGTAAGTCTCTCAGGCGTCTCGCGAATCAATACACCCGTGTCCCACTGCGCAATGGCCTCGCGGAGCTCGGGAGGAAAATCAGAACCGCAGTCAACAATCCAGCCTACAGACTTGGACCTGGGGCTGGGGGAGAAGATGCGTGCACCTAGTGCAGAGTATGATCCAGCACCGCCAAGTATGTCTTTGACTGGTGGTTTTGGGGGTGCGAACTCGATTTCATCTAGTATATAATGAGCGATAAGGCGTGATATTTGATACAATGGCAATGAATACCAATGATGAACATGCCCAGTGTGCAGAAATCAATACCTCCAGCACCAGCAGCCATATTGAATGCTGCCTTGAGAAACGTGACCGCGAACGCGATGGAGATAGTCGCTGACGTACATGCACCAAATGAGAGCCCTGGGACCATTGGAGTTGCAGTCTCTTGGCATGCAGCTAGCGCAACGTGGGCATCCAGGGCATCAGCCGCCCGAGGAAGCTCACCCATCGGCCAGCTACTTTGTGCCTAATTGCATTACAAGTTACACCGTCTGCTAGGCAATCCCCTTCCTGAGCTCCAGCCGTCTATTCTTGACTCTATATATTCTACCAGGCGCGTCCAGACGTTGTACCAGCTGCAGATCGCCCTGCCCCTGCCCCTTCCAGAGCTCGCGGTTACGCATCCGGAGAGACAGACGGAGACGTACCTTCCCTGCGAGCACGCGCTGCACCTTCCCCGCCCCATGGCCCAAAACAACATGAACAACCTAACGACTCTGATAAAGCGGTGAGTCCATCCTGACGTTCCTCAGACGCCCGTCTCCCCAGCCGACATCCACCTTGGACGCTTTCTCCCTTACCGTGCGACCTCGTGTCCCCCACGACCAACCTTGCTGCCATCAATTCCATACGACCTACCAATCATGGCTATGGCGTCGTCCGATCAGCAAAATGGTGGCCGCCACGGCCTGACGCAAGTCGCAGGAGACAACATACTAACGTTAATGGTGCGCAGGCTTGAAGCGGCTACGAGCCGGCTAGAAGACATTGCGAGCTCGTCACTTAATGCGAATGGAGAGTCTCCCAGTGGAGCGCCTTCCTCTGCGCCTTCTACACTGGTAGCGGGAGAGGTCGCGCCGACTCCAGCCGCCGCGCCGAAGCCACCTGCGGAGAGCGTGCCCCCAGCTATTGAAGCATTCGATGAGTTGGTGGATACAGAATTGAACAAGTGGTTGGAGTTGAGTGGCATGTTGGGCGATGTGATTGGCGGTCAGGTATGTTTAGATATATGAGGGAGCTCCATGTCCAAACGAGTCGTCTTACAACATGCCTCTAGCGCATTGTACAGGCTGCACGTTGAATGACTATAGAGCAACGCACGTGGACTTGACGGGGATAGAGTTACTGACAATCTACAGTCGAAAGCAGTACAGCAGGCCTTTGCCGCGCAGCGACAGTTCCTTTTCATTGCGAACAAGGCGAAGAAGCCCGACGACCGCACCATCATGGAGCTCCTCAAGGACCTACAGGCGAACATGGAAAAGACGGACGAATTCCGACAAAGCAATCGAGAAGCGGCGCTGAAAGATCCCCTCTCCATGGTCGCTGACGGTGTTGGATCGCTTGGCTGGGTGACCATTGGGGTAGGCGGCGGCCCCAAGCCTCACGAGTACATCAATGAGCTATTCGGTGGGGCGCAGATGTACGGCAACAAGGTGCTCAAGGAATACCGAGACAAGTATGCGCCCTACACATGTCGTCTTCAGCAGTCCGCTAACATACATGCACAGGCCGGAGAACAAGAGCTTTGTCGAGTGGGTGCAGGCATACTATAAGCTATTCAAAGCTCTGTCCGAATACGCAAAGAAGTACCACGCCAGCGGTGTAGCGTGGAACAGCAACGGCATCGATGCCAAAGAAGCTGCCAAACAAGTCTCAAGCGGTCCCTCCGCTGGCGCACCGTCCTCGAACATCCCACCTCCACCCCCTCCCCCAGCAGGTGGAATCCCGCCTCCACCTGGCCCGCCTCCACCACCAGGGCCACCTCCTCCACCCGGCGCTGCGCCCGCGGCCAAGAAAGCTGCACCAGACATGAACGCCGTCTTTGGTGACCTGAACAAGGGCGCGGACGTTACAAAGGGATTGAAAAAGGTCGATCCCAGCCAAATGACGCATAAGAACCCGTCGTTGCGTGCGAGTGCCCCTGTCCCAACAAGAAGTGATAGCAGTGGCAGTTTGAGGAGTAAGAGTCCGGCGCCACCAAAGAAGCAGAAGCCGGAGAGCATGCGAACCAAGAAACCGCCGAAGAAGGAGCTAGATGGAAACAAGTGGATCATCGACAATTTCGACTCGCCCACGGAAATGATTGAAATCGATGCCGAAATAAACCACTCGATCCTTATCTCGCGCTGCAAAAACACCACAATCCGCATCAACGGCAAAGCAAACGCCCTCTCTTTGGACAACTCGTCTCGTACCTCGCTCATCATCGACTCGTTAGTTTCATCTGTCGACGTCATCAAGTGCCCAAACTTTGCGTTGCAGGTACTCGGTACACTTCCGACCATTTTGCTAGACCAAGTCGATGGCGCTACCGTTTACTTGTCAAAGGAGTCACTGCAGACTGAGGTATTTACAAGCAAATGTTCAAGTATCAACATCAATCTGCCAACCGAAGATGACTACGTCGAGAACCCTCTACCAGAACAGATCCGCAGCTATATCCAGGACGGAAAGGTCGTCAGCGAGATCGTCGAGCACGCTGGATAGATAAGAATCATGTAGTCTTAGCATGAGTTGCTGCGAGCGGAGCGTGTTTTGGTTAGTGCGATGCATTGGGTGGAGTTTGACATTCTTTGCTGCTGGCTTGGCTGAGTAGCAGTTTGTGTCTTCAATCTAGTGGATTTGGAAAGAGAGAAGGAAAGGAGAATTTGAGCGAGAGTCGTTGTGTCTGTATGATAAGCTTGTATAGACTGTTCTGTCACCTCCTAAGATCTCTACCTCGTCTATCCTGTCTTGTGACTTACCACATGATGAATCACTTTTTCCAACGAAAAAAACGAAGCAACTCCGCGTAAGCGGTCAACTTTCCTTTCAATCAACCAATCAGTCTTTACGTCATTTACAATATATACAAATCCACCCCCTTTCCCCCCTTCGCCACACACAACATCCCATACAAATCCCTCAAACATCCGCCTCAGGCATAGCATTCTCATTCGCCCACTGCTTAATCACGTCGAAATTCCGACACACATGATGACTCTCATAATCAGGCCAATACCCCTCTTTTTCCCGCCCGGGAATCTTGTGGAAAGTGAAGACGTTGATA
This sequence comes from Phoma sp. ATCC 74077, assembly GCA_033682645.1. Taxonomy (NCBI): domain Eukaryota; kingdom Fungi; phylum Ascomycota; class Dothideomycetes; order Pleosporales; family Didymellaceae; genus Phoma; species Phoma sp. ATCC 74077. The sequence continues at coordinate 127,952 of JAWDJC010000017.1, forward strand.
TCAGACAGACACATCAGGTTCATGCGGAGGATTTCAATGCAGTGATCTAGAAAACAACTAATCAGTAAAATAAACAAACATAAAGTAAGTTAAAGTCCTGAGGCGTTGAGAAGTATGCGAAGAAACGACGGAGGCTAGGTAAGAGAGAAAAGAGGCAGTATGGCTAGCAAAGCGCGTTCAGGCAGAAACGATTGGGTAGGGGAATGTGAATGGAATAAGCGTACCGAGATGGCCCCTCACGCGCTCAGGCTTGTCGTTCGTGTCGCTCCACCATATCTTCGGGTAGTGCTCTGGGTACGTCGACATGCGCAGCAGGTTCAGACAGTGCAGTTGGTGGAAGACTTCTAGACCCACGCGGTAGCCTGTTTCGCCTGTTCGCGGGTCCGTGACTTGCATGCTGTCTGTGGGCTTTTGGAGCGCGGGGAAGTCGGATTTCGAGACCATTTGGTCGGGGACTGTATGGAGAAGAAGGTGTTAGATTGATGGATGTGTCGTAGATGGATGAATGGATGAATGATGGGATTGGGTTTGGATTTGTTTGTTTTTGATGATGGAGGGGGGAGAAGAGGGTGAGGACTTGAGGACTTGAGGACATACGATATGCGATATCCATCCATGCGTTTTCCACATCATCTGTTATGCCGACGTATTTTGACGAGTTGAGGGGGTTGGGTAGTTCGAATTTTACGTTCGAGTATTCTACTACGTGCATTGCTGGGGCTGTTGGGTGTTGTTAGCCTACCCTATTCTGTTTCTTCCTCGTTGCTTTGGTTCTTAGGGTCCATACAGAATACTCCAAAGTTATCCATCAGCTTGGCCGTCGAGTGGCCTGAGTTATCCTTTTGCGACATGACGGCGCAGATTAAGGATAACATTGATAATGTGAAGATGAAGAGGTTGAAGAGCGTTAGGTAGACATAGTTTCGCCGCCGTTGGGATTCTTGTTTTTGGTAGAGTGTGTTGAGGAAGGCGGTGTTTTCTTGGTCGGAGTGTGATGGTGAGTCGAGGTCGTTGTATTTCTCCATTTTGAGATATTCGTACGGTATGGCGAGTGATAAGCTGTGAAGAAGAAGGAAACTTCTTCCGTAAGTCAAGTCCAGAAGAGTATTACTACGTGTCGACCTGCGATGTGATGAAGGCAAATACGCGCACAGCGCCTAAGGAAACGAAGTAACACAAGAAGAGGAAGTTAATGGAATCGTGAGAGTGCGAGCGTCAACTTCGTCTTGCCTGCAAAGCTACCCTCAGCAAGAATTGCCGAAGCATGAACTCCTTCTAATGCTGCTCGAGTGTCGCGCATCCCGCACCCCATTAAGGCACGCGCTCCGCACTCCCAAGGCAACAATAGCCAGGCTGCCCCATCTGCGACAACGCCAATCTGTAACAAGCCTTTGACAAGCCTTTTACGAGACACAAAGCGGAGTGTGTCTCATTGTCCCATTGGTCGAAATGTCGTTTGGGTTTCGAGATGTGCGCTAAGCCAAGACTTGCTTCGCATAGTCCTGCACCATCGTTTCACCTTGGCGATCTAACGAAACTGAGAACTAGTGACGGTCGTTTACAACACTTGAGGCACATATGGAACGAATGTGCCAAGGAAGGCTTGACAGTCGCGTCAAAAGATGCCCCGATGTGTTCTATGGCCCGGTTATGTGGTCCCTTTTGCGGGCGGCATTTTCGACTTCGATCGCGGTAGCCAATGAGACGACGCATACTTCTCCGCATGTTCCACACTTCCCTCAGGTCTCGGCGAGGCTGTAGGGAATTATGTTGCTATTGGTAATATCTGAGCCGCGGAGATGAAATAGGGTTTGGCTTTACCTACGTGTAGAAGTGGAGCAGTCTTGACACAGCCGACAGACCTGGTCATTGGAGTCCTTGTCAAATGTCGACAACGTCGTTGGTGGAGGAAAAAGCCCATACCATGCGTCGTGAGTTTGGCCTCCTGAAGTAAACGCCAGTGCAGCCGTATTGTCGTAGAGACCGCCGCCGTGTATGAGCAGGAGAGGCTCCGCTTGTGCACGGTGGATGATGCAAGACGTCTCAGGGACTCTAGGGTTTGAGCGAGCGACCAAGCGGTGGTGGTAGGAGGGATACAGTTCAGATATAAAGCGTGTCCATGTTGCAGAAGAAAGCTCGGCAGGCGTTGAACGTGCTCATTCATTCTCACAACCTGCTCAGTCCAGTTTCATCTCTTCTCTTCTGCTGGCAGATACCTGACATTCGTTCGACTTTCGAATAACCCTAAACCTTATTCATTATGAAGATTACCGCTTTCGCGCTCTTGGCCTTGGGTGCCTCCACTTCAGCTTACGTTGTACCTAACAATGGACAAATAGCAGACAATGCCGTAGAGGCACGTATGCCGGTAAGTTCAACAACATGGCGTATAGTAGGGCATATTAACTTACGTCTGTATAGGGAAGTGGACCGGCCCTAAGATCTGATCTCGCTGCTGCCCTTGCAGCACGTCATATCGAAGCCCGTCACCACAAAGGCAAGGGCAAAGGGAAAAAGAACAATCGCCGCGACGAGCTTACCGATGCCGAGGATGACGCACACTGGGCGGACCTTCACGTCCGTGACCCCGAGCCTCACCACAAAGGCAAGGGCAAGGGAAAGAAGAACAACCGCCGTGAGGCCGAGCCTGAACCACACCACAAAGGAAAAGGAAAGGGCAAGAAGAACAACCGCCGCGAAGCCGAAGACGAGGTCGACGAGGACGAGTTCGACGACGAGGAGGTAGATGACGAGCTCACCAAGCGTGATCCTCATCACAAGGGAAAAGGCAAAGGCAAGAAGAACAATCGCCGTGAAGCCTCCCCCGAGCCGCATCATAAGGGCAAGGGAAAGGGAAAGAAGAACAACCGTCGCGAAGCCGAAGCCTCCCCCGACGCTGAGGTCGACTCTGAACTCGAGACCCGTGAACCCCACCACAAAGGCAAGGGCAAAGGCAAAAAGAACAACCGTCGCGAGGCCGAAGCCTCCCCCGATGCCGAGGTCGAATCTGAGCTTGAGACCCGTGAACCCCACCACAAGGGCAAAGGCAAAGGCAAGAAAAACAACCGCCGTGACGCGTCCCCTGAGCCACACCACAAGGGCAAAGGCAAGGGCAAGGGCAAAGCCAACAACTAGCCTCTAGACTCTACCTAACTGCATTGCTCGGAAGCGGTAGTTTATTTACTACCGACCTGACTGTGGTGCGGGCAGAGCAGACTAGGAGTCGATGAGATGAGATGGTGTGAGTAGGGTTTTTGTTTACTTTGTGTGTATTGTATTCTGTTTGGAAGCAGCCGGCAAGCGCTTGAGGGGTGATGTCTTTGGTGCGTTACGAATGTAAAAATTGATATATCATATCAGTCAGTATGATTTAGTTATGCATTTGAGTTTGGGTCGGTGATTGTGATGTGGATGTGATTATCATGCTAGGGAGGTCCAGTCGTGCCTGCTTGGTACCTTGACCTGCTGGTGAGTAGTCCTAGGATCTGGACTGTTTTCTTTTTTCGTAATGTTCGGGACAGGAGCGCATGAGCAAGACTGTGTTGAGCATTGTGCGCTGAGGTGGTGGGAATGGTGAAGCGACAGTGTATGAAGTCGTGTCGGACGTTTAGTTTCGTGTGCACGGGCGCGTTTCGTGTACGCGCTCGGCCCGTGCATTGCGTCAGATTTCACGCTAGTATTATCCTGGTTATAGCTGCTAGTTACACGAAGATCAAAGGTCCAGAGTCGTCGCGACTACAAAATCGATGAGTTGGGTATATATGTGTACTGAACACCAGAAATCTCGTCTAATGTACAAGATGTAAATAACACATTGTTCTGCCTTTACAAATCCAGGTCTGGCATCTGCATATCATCGCCTGCTTCCATGAGGTTCATCAAGTACCGAGAACCGGAGAACCAGTCTTGGATTGAATTTTGACTCCCGCTCGGTGGCCCAAAGCCCATTTCTGCAATATTTGGGCCTGAACCACCCCTTGTTCCCGGAGTTTGTGGATAGGCTTCCATACTGGATGATGGAGGTACGTTCGGTAAACCCGCTATTGACCACGCTGAATTGGATACTAGACCAAGAGCACTTAGGTAAGGATCAAATTCGGTCATAGCATTGAGGTCGAGTTGTGTACCATCTGCGGTTGTGTAGTAGTTTGGTTCGTTGCTTGGCGAGAATGATGGCGATTGGGTCGTTGTCGTCGTCATGTCCTGGCGCTTTGCTGAGATGTAGAGCCTTGCTACTTGCAGGAAGATGCGGCACATCTTGTATAGTTTGTCGGCACCTTCAGAGATGGTGCGACAGGATTCGAGGCTGGTGACGAAGTCGGTGAGGGAGGCAAGATCGGATGAATCGGCTTTCTGGATGGCGTTGCAGAAAATCACGATGAAGCTACGATCACGTGTCAGTAGTACTACCAGAGGAATGACGTGTAACTTACGGAGTGAAAGGCGCCTGCGTTCTGGTTAGTCGTTGATTGGAACATATGACTTTGAACTTGGCTTACTTGAAGGATCGACCAGTGAATGTATCCAGACCATAGCTTTTCATTACCTTCGGTATTGAACTGCGCGTTGGCTCTCATGTGGGCCACAAGAGCGGCTCGGGATGACTCGAGACATTCTTGATTGAAGGTGACCTGATCCGGAGAAACGGTACGCTGAATCAATGCACAGGTAGAATAATGCATCACAACGTCGGCATAGAAGAAGATGTCCTGGACGCGCTCGAAAGACCCTGAACTATTTAGCGGTCACGAAGTCACCGGGTCCAAAGGCAAGCTTACCCTCTACATATTCCGTACCACCAACAACAGCTTGTTCCCTAAACGGCTTACGTTTCGAAGGAATATCTGTCTCGTTCGGACTACTATTCGGAGCTGCCGCACCCCTTCGCTGATGTAATGAGTACGCTTTGAAATTCCTTAAATCTGTGAAATCTGTCACACTGGCGTCCCCTCTTTCAAACCATGCCAAATTCATTTGATCCACGAGCTCGACTGCGGTGCGAGTACGCTCGGCCGGCGACTTAAGAAAGGCAGCGGGACAAAATAACTTTTCGTACGTCTGGCCTTGAACCCGCGCGACCTTGATCCAGTAGGCGAGCATTCGATTACCTTCAGAGTCTTCTGGCGTGTTATCACCGGGTGCGACAAACGGTAAAGATATGTCCCAATCTTGAATAATACTCGCACGGCCCAAGCGGAGCGAGAGCGTTTTATCGAAGATATATATCATCCAGAAGATGTGGATTTTGGACTTTCGCTCCTCGACCGTGTCATTCAGCATGGTGTTGATACGATGGTATCCTAGATTCTGACATAGCCCAGCTGCGCTAGATATCAAAATCCAGCAAAGTGACGGTTTGCACATCTCTATCGCTTGTGCGGCGCCGAGTAGGAGGGCCATGATATTTTCGTAGCTGGCTGGCATGAAGATGTCAAGCTGGCTCATGGCGACTTCCAAATGCCTTCTGCATAGCACTATATATGTGCTAAAATTGGTAACGTCCATGTTGATCATTGGGAAGTCGTTGAGTTCCATGAAAAGGTTCGTCATGATGCCGTAGGCGAGTACGCGTCGCGCCGCACCACAAGAGCCCGGACTGTGATACACATTCTCGAAGATATCTTTCAGATTCCGCATTTTGAGAAACGGAAAGATGACGGCGAAAGCCATTGTCGGATATTCTATGGAGGTCAGAAGCAGTTGTGCTAGCAATATCTTTGACCACTCAACTCGTAGCTTTGTCCAGAACGTTGCTCACTACCTCCCAAGGCGGCCGTTCTAATTTTTCCGGATCGCACTCCGAGAGGGAGCGGTTGATGAGGGGATTCCCTGATGCAGTGTTATGACCTTGTTGAGTAACCAGCTCTTCGAGAGCAGTCAGGGCTGCTTTGATCTCCGCATTGTGGCCGATGGAGGGCGTGCTCCCGACTGCCTGGGCGAGCAACTCTCGGGCATAGTCCGACTGACTATTGATGGTCGTTTCGCCTTCAAAGGGTGCAGGTGTCGCCGCTTCGGCGATTGCTCCTGGGCTTCTTCCAGTGCCAACACGACTTGACCGCGACTGACTGCTTGTTTCGGCGGAGTCTCCCCGAAGATCAAGATTGCCGAGTTTAGAGGCCAGAGCCTCGAGGACATTTTCGATGCCTGTCAGACGATCCTCGATGCGGTCAATCTTCTTCTCGCTGTGCTGGGTCAGCCGTCTCCCAACCCTTCAGCGTGTGTTCTGAAGTGGGGGCTCTTGACATAGCGTGCAGAGCTCAGAGATTGTGCAGTTGAATGGAACAGCTAGCTAGTGTCAGAGTTCAAACCATGGCAAGACGTACTATTCTTCAGAAATATGGACCCGTTGCCGTTGCGCCTTCTGTGTGGGTGCGGTGGTTGTACAGGCTTCACGGGTCAACGACAATGCAGTACATGTGCGAGCAGATGAACCTACTCAGCTTGCTCGCTTTGCAGTTGGAACATGGGGCGCCTCGGTCGCAACGTATTTTGCGTGTTCTGCACGAGTCGCACTAGGATTGTCAGTCCCAGACACCGATTTGAGCCATTTCAAGCGCGGGGCTTGCACATACGGCGCGTTTGGAGGCGGCTCCATCAAGCGACACATCCATATCGTCCCCCTCGTCCATATTTTGCATCTGGTACGCCACTCGAGCGATTCCGCGGGTGCCGGACTGCGAGGAAGGCGTGTTGTAATGTGGACGGTTTTGGTTTGAGTCTGCGCGAAAATCAATTATGTCATCACTCACGTCGAGCCTCAGTCTGGACAATCATGATCTCTGGGGCATGCAGATGATTCAGATGGCTTTGGTGCGATAGCCATAGCGATGCTTGGGAGACAGGGAGGCCTCATTTGGCAACTCCAGGCAACAACATATGTTCAGGCAACAATCCGCGTCCATCGCGATATGAGCATTGTTTTTGGGCATGGGTACGCGCGATCCCGTGCTGCAGCCGTACCTGGCGCAGCTGCCAAGCTTTCCGCGCTCGCTTTGTTCGCATTCGACATGACGCTGTTGGACAGCCAAGGGGCGGCCAATCAGGCTGGTGGGAGAGTGACTCACTTGCGCTCACAGTAGTCCAGATCGCGGACTTGCTTGGCATGGACATTCGCACTTTCCCGGGGTCCGCGGGTCGCAGGCTAGTTCTATACCACTTCAATAAAATGCACTTTGACGCAGCCATGCCCTGCTCAGATACACCTTTGCGTCAACTGGGCCATTGTCGATGGAGCCGCCACGGTCAACCGAGCAACGCAAGAGCGCCGACGAGAAGAGGAGTACGGCCTCAGCGGACAAGGTCGATGGTGCACCCAATGCGGCCAAGGCAGGCAAGGGTGGCTACTTGGTGAGTGAACACGCCGCCTCATGCAACGTGAGAGGAACTAGAAATTCACATCGTAACAGCGCGTCTTCAAGTATGCGGACGGCAAGAGCTGGGCTCTCAATATCATTGCCTTTATCGCAGCCATTGCAGCTGGTACCCTTTTGCCGTTGATGGACTTGATATTCGGCAAGTTCGTCACCACTTTCACAGGATTTGCAACTGGCGCACTTTCACCGGCACAATACCGCTCCGAGGTGAACAAGTACACCCTTTACTTCGTATATCTGTTCGTCGCTAAATTTGGTCTTGTTTACATTCATTCGGTGAGTCTTCACATCTCATGGTGAGCGGAGTCGCTATTATATTAACATGAAGCAGGTCTTCATCTCTATCGCAGCAATACGAACTACCAAGGCGCTGCGTATCGACTTCATCAAGCACATCCTGCGACAAAACATTGCATACTTCGACTCTGACTCAGCCGCTTCCGTTACAACTCAAGCGACCACGAATGGAAACAACGTCAATAACGGCATTTCCGAGAAGCTTACCTTAACCATCCAAGGCGTGTCCACCTTTGTATCAGCCTTCATCATTGCATTCATTGTGCAATGGAAGCTCACTCTGATTCTGATCTGTATCGTTCCAACTATCCTTGTCGTCTCAAGTATCTGTATCGCCATCGATACCAAGAATGAGACGCAGCTACTCGCCATACACACCAAAGCTGGACTACTTGCTGAAGAAGTGTTTTCGACAATTCGTACGGTTCATGCTTTTTGGCTGAACCCACTGCTATCCCGCAGATACGATAATTTGCTTGGAGACGCCATGGACGTCGGGATGAAGAAGTCTCCCAATTATGCGGTCCTCTTCTCGACCGAGTTCTTTTGTGTCTACAGTGGATATGGGCTTGCGTTCTGGCAAGGTATCCGGATGTACGCCCGCGGTGAAATTAAGGAAAGCGGTGGGTTATGTTATACACATCGCAGACTTCTTGAGACTAACGATTTCACAGGGGATGTATTCACCGTGATTCTAGCCGTCATCGTAGCCGCCACCGCTATGACTTCCATTGCGCCCCAGATCATCACACTAACCAAGGCTTCGTCGTCAGCTGCGGAGCTATTCGAAACCATCGATAGGAAATCCGAGATCGATCCTTTGAGCGAAGAGGGTATAGTGCCAACAACGTGCCATGGCGTTGTTGAGATCGAGGACATCACCTTTGCATATCCAGCTAGGCCTGACATCACCGTCCTCAAGGGTCTAACCCTATCAGCACCCGCCAGTAAGACCACAGCCCTTGTAGGACCCAGTGGCAGTGGCAAGTCCACCATTATCGGCCTTATAGGTATGTATTCTATAGCGTCGACTGCTATACGTGCATCTTCCAGTACTGACTTCTCCAGAACGCTGGTACGACCAACCTAGCGGGACGATATACCTCGATGGTACCGATATCCGAGAATTAAATCTTACCTGGCTAAGGACCAATATACGACTAGTGCAACAGGAGCCAGTCTTGTTCTCGGGCACGGTGTATGAGAACGTTGCATTCGGACTTTTTGGTACAGACAAGGCCGATCTCCCAGCAGATGAGCAGCGTGCTTTGGTAGAGAAAGCATGCCAGATCGCCTACGCTGAAGAGTTCATCGAACGACTACCCAAAGTAAGCCACCACTACCGTGATCCATCACAAAACCTTGCTCTCCCTTGCATCCATATTTGGTATCACCTTGTTGACTTCCATAGGGTTATGATACTCAGCTTGGTGAACGAGCCATGAATCTTTCTGGTGGACAGAAGCAAAGACTCGCCATCGCACGCAGTATAGTTTCTGAGCCAAAGGTTCTCCTTCTCGACGAGGCTACGAGCGCCTTAGACCCAAAAGCGGAGAAGATCGTGCAGCAGGCACTCGATCGTGTCTCGAGAGATCGAACAACAATTGTGATCGCGCACAAGCTTTCAACTATCCGCAATGCGGACAACATCGCTGTTCTGGACAAGGGTGTCTTGATTGAGCAAGGCACACACGATCAGCTTTTAGGACGTGGAGGCGCTTACGGTAAGTGGGTCAATGTTGTGGATCCCTTATGCTAATTACTACCAGCTCGACTTGTCAGAGCCCAAGATCTCGGTCAAGGCCATCGCGAAGAAGTCGTGGATGAAAGTAATGGCGCAGAAAAAGTAGCTCTTGTGCGAACGCAAACCCAAATATCTAGTGTTGGTCCAGAGGGGAAGAGGCCGACAAAGGACGGCATCAACTTCAATCTTGTGCACTGCACTTGGATCCTTTTGAGGGAGCAAATACACCTATGGAAGTGGTTCGTTGTATTACTCATTGCAACTCTTGCTGGAGGCGAGTTTACCGTGATTCTTCAAGCACGAGTGCGATGCTAATATCAGAGTAGGAGCAACCTTCCCTGCCCAAGCTATCCTTTTCTCACGTGTTGTTGAGGCGTTTCAGCTACCAGCCGGACGAGCTGTAGACCAGGGCGATTTCTATTCTCTCATGTTCTTCATTGTAGCGCTAGGTAACCTGGCTGTCTTTGCCGCCGTGGGGTGGTCGAGCAACGTCGTTGCGCAGGTGAGTGCACTTTTTTAACTACCTCCAAGTTGACCGGCTGTATTGACAATGTGCTAGCATTGTTCGAGAAGATATCGACGTGAGATCTTTGAGCTTATCCTCAAGCAAGACATGGCTTTCTTCGACGACGAGGTCAATGCAAGCGGCGCATTAGCCTCAAACCTCTCGAGCTATCCAACAAACATCCTAGAACTTATAGGGTTCAACCTCATGCTCATTTTCATCAATATCGTCAATGTTGTCTCAAGCTCCATCTTGGCTATTGCAGTCGGTTGGAAGCTAGGTCTCGTCGTCGTTTTCGGAGGTTTGTCAAGTCCATCAGTCTCCGATAACGGTTCACTTACTTCTTCCACAGCTCTTCCGCCGCTCGTATTTTCTGGATACCTCAGAATCCGGCTCGAATTCAAGCTCGAAGATGATACCGGTAAACGATTCGCCAGTAGCGCTGCTCTGGCATCCGAGGCTGTGTCCGCTATCCGGACTGTATCCAGTCTTGCACTTGAGCGACATATCCTAGGCAGGTATGAAGATCGTCTCCGCGGAGTTGCACAGAAATCCATGAAAGCTTTAATCTGGACCATGTTTTGGTATGCCCTGACGCAGTCTATATCCTTCCTTGCGATGGCTCTTGGCTTCTGGTATGTTCTCCTCTTTTCATCACCGTCAACTGGATTCTAATAAAATGTTAGGTATGGCGGTCGTCTTATCAGCTTTGGCGAGTACACAACTACCCAGTTCTTCACCGTCTTCATTGGTGTGATCTTCTCGGGAGAGGCCGCGGCTTCATTCTTCTCATACACTACTAGCATCACCAAGGCAGCTACTGCTGCAAACTACGTCTTCTGGCTGCGTCGATTAAAGCCTGCCGTTCAAGAGGATCCATCAAAACCACCTTTCGACGACGAGAAAGATAGAGGGCCAGCGCACGTGGAGGTACAGGATGTTGCTTTCGCGTACGAGTCTCGGCCACATGCGAAAGTGCTGGAAGGCATTGATGTTGATGTGAGTGCTCATCTACCCTAAATTTTGTTACGCAAAACTGACTGTCAAAGGTACGTCCGGGCAAATTCATCGCTTTTGTCGGCGCTAGTGGCAAGTCTCCGTATATGAAATGCATTGAATTATATACTGACTTCGGAATCGTAGGTTGCGGAAAGTCCACGATGATCTCTTTACTGGAAAGGTTTTATGATCCCCTTTCAGGACGAATCACCTGCGACGACCGTGCCATCATGGATTTGTGCCCCCGCAAATACCGCAGAGATGTCTCTCTTGTCCAGCAGGAGCCCGTCCTATACCAGGGATCTGTACGCGACAACATTGCAATGGGCATGGAGACTGAAGTCACGGACGCCCAAATTGAAATGGCGGTCAAAAACTCCAACATCCACGAATTCATCGCTTCGTTACCCGAAGGCCTTGCAACACTGTGCGGTAATCGAGGCACTCAACTGTCTGGCGGCCAACGCCAGCGCATAGCAATAGCTAGGGCTCTGATACGGGAGCCGCGTCTGCTTCTTCTCGACGAAGCTACCTCTGCATTAGATACAGAATCCGAGAGGGTGGTTCAGGTTGCTCTTGAGAAGGCGAAGAGCGGGCGCACCACTATCGCGGTAGCTCACCGTCTCAGTACGATCAAAGACGCAGATGTTATTCTTGTTTTCGCAAGAGGAAGGATTGTGGAAAGCGGCACGCATAAAGATTTGCTTGCGAAGAGAGGCGTGTACTATGAGATGTGTTTGGGACAGAGTTTAGATCAGAGTATACCCACATAAAGCGCAATTGGAACATAGAGAAAATCTCCCTTCAGAATAAGTATAATAGTCAATAACAAGAAGCAATCTCGACTCTTGAAGCACACAACAAAGTTTTAAACGACCCGTAGCCTCTTGCTGTTGAGATACTCGGAAATTAACGAACACTTGCTTATCAAGGATGACATCTCGTAGTTGTGCTAGATGATGCCAAGAAGGCAGTGAGGCACACGACTGAACGGAAATTGAAATTGATCCGGGAGCCTGAAATGCCTTTTGATGCGGAACGAACGCATCCCGTGAGTTCAACTATGCAGTGTTTGCTTACATCATTAGCTGGCTAGGCAGGTGCACGGACTCGACCTTCCATGAGCACATCACTTTTCTCATTCTCTATCGACTCCGGGCACCATCAGTGAGCAATGATAGCAGACGCGTCAGAATTACGTCCGCGTCGTCTCATGTTGTTCGGTGGGTTCGGTACGCCATGAGCGACGCGCCTGCGTTGTATCTACGTGTTCCTTCTCGAAGCACCGCACAACTTCAGACCAGGTCCACGTGTGGTGATATCGCGGTCCAATAATGAGTATCTATACCCTCAAGTTATGAGAACATGGTAGCTACGCGGCTCTAACCTCTCTTATGCCAATCTAGCACGTGCGGAGTTCCTGAGGCACATCACGCTCCATCATGCGCTCGTCAAACCGCCAAGCCGTCTCAGATGCCCACGACAACCAACCACCAACACTCAACGACCTTGACATCTCAGCGCCGAGCTACCACAGTACTGACCACGTCAAGGGCAACGTCGTCTAATGATGCTGTTCGCACACTGCACCTCTTGGCTACCTTTTAGCCTTAGGCGCAAGCATGCAGATCATGGCCCCAATTACAGCGAAATCGTTTCAATGGTAACTCTCCAGGAGCGTTGAGGCGGAACTAGCTACGGGTAGGACCCACAGATGTGCGATTTGGAGACATCTGCTGCTTGAGGAGACGACTGTGGGCGGCAAAGTCCCACAGCATCGTTCCGCATTCATAGCATTGGCATCCCCATCTTCCGTTGCTTCTCTCCTTCTCTCCACTTCTTTGTCTGCAGGTGTGAGTAAAAGTCAGGCGATATTTTTGATTTTCCGTTGATCGGGGGGGTTTTTTTTTGCGTTTCGATTCGTAGTCCTGGCGACTTTTCTTTAGAGGTTAGAGATCAGGTCTATCGAGCGAGCACTCCGGAGCATACATCCAGTTAATTAACGCACACTCTAACAACATGCCTCGCTATCAACTTCGACGACCGTCGCCCGTGAGGATCATTCCTAGGCAGGTCAGACGACAAGTACCAACCGCAAGCACTGCCCCACCTGTGCCCGAAGAAGAAGAGGTGGAAGAAGGCCCAGAGAGTCCAGACTCGCCTTTCAGTAGTCCTTCAACTGTGGGCGCGCTATCGGAAGGGGAAGACTCAGAGTCTGAGGATGAAGCAGAGCCGCCATCGCCAGTGGAAAGCGGTGCAACTGTCCCAGCCACTGAAGCACCTGGTGCTACTTCGACTGGAGCCGCCCTTCCGGAAACTTCGCCAGCAGCAGATAGTGGTCAGACTACATTGCAAGCCTCAGCCCTACCAACTTTCACGCCAGATATCACATCACAAAGTACCACCAATGCAGCTTTACCACAGATCACGCCAACAGACTCACCCACCGACACCGCTACTCGACCTTCTTTAACAACCACTGTTACCTTGGAGACAAGCCTCGTCTCAAGACCTGAGCGGCCTCCAACGTCATCTTCAAGCCTTTCACCACCACCGCCGCCGCCGCCGCCACCGAACTCAGATACTGCAGGAGACAGCGGTGCTCCACAACGGTCACTCCCGCGGCCAGATGCGCCGTTGATGACCAAAGGCGCCGCAGTGGCCGCTACTGTTCTTGGTGTCTTAGGTTCGTCTCATCCAATGCCATCTCACTAAAGCCGAGCTAACGATCTACTAGGAGCCGTCGCACTCATCCTCGGCGCAATAGTCATCTTCAAACGTCGCAAACGCAGACAAGATGCATACAACCAGCGCCTCGCAGACGACGCCTTCAATCCCGGAAACACAGGCTCACTCCATGCCCCGGAAACCGCACACGTCGGCCGCGGTGTATCCTTTCTACAATTCCGCGGCGGCGGCACCAACAACAACGACTCCCACCTCACACGCTCCTCGGACCGCAGCAACACCCTCTTCGGCCCAGCAGCCTACTCCCGCCCAGAAACCGTCTCCACAGACCGCAACGCCGCCTCCCGCATCCCACCTACCCCCAATCCTTTCGCGGACCCACCCCTCAACAAAGCATACGACGTCCTAGCAGGCCGCCCGCGCTCCACAACCCTAACTGATAGAGGCAGCTGGATCAAGAACCCGTTCCGCGACCCGGAAAGCGAGCGCTTCGACCCGTTTGGCGAGTTGCATGAGAAGGCGCGGAAAGAGCGAGTGCGGCATATGGAGGAAGTGCGGCGTGAAGCAGAGTTCCAGAGGGAGAGGGAGATGTTGGAGACAGAGAAGCAGTTTGCAGCTAAGGAGAGAATGGGGCTTACGCCTGATGGGTTGCCGGTTAGGAAGGGGAGTAGTGTTACTGTTGAGGGGTTGGGGGTGCTTGATCGGAGTGGAAGCGGGCAGTATAGGTAATGATGAAGCCGAGGGGAGAGTGTGTGTGTGTGTGTGAAATTAGTCAGGGAGAAATCAGTGGAATTTTGGTTTGTAAAGATAGATACGAGTGGTTGTTGAATGTTTTATTTCTGGATTTCAGAGATATGGGCTCGGGATGCGGGGCGTTTAGAGAAATCGAGGTGGCTATACCAACTAGTTGTGATGTGAATGTCTAGATTCAATGGATTCGGTCAATATACTTATAACTACATCTTAAAGACATCGCGATGGTTCGGGTCTAGGATGGGGATTGGGCTGATTCAACGGCTTTGCACTACTACTAGATGCATTGGTTTAGGATACTTCTAGCAACAATGACAGTTGCGTAAAGACAATGAGCACTAAAGAACGGTACGGTACTAATAATTCCGAGCTATAGAGTTCATGCAATTATAGTAGAAACTGCAGGATGCTCTACCGTCTACCTTTTGCGTAAGACTTAGATCTTACATAGGCGGATCTATTAGACAGCATTTTAAGTATTCCAATTTCACGACCAGGAATCGGAATGTAGGTGGTGCTTCCTTCCAACCTACAGAGCAATTTCGGGCGAGTAGAATTCGCATGAGCACCAGAGGATATCACACGCCTAAAGCTATTAAAGGTGCTCTTTAGAAACTTGTTTTAAATACGGGGCCGTGATAAACCATATAACAATGGTTGAATCATATCTCTAGCCTTCAGTGTTGGTTCGACGTGCCAGCTATTGTTATATAGTTGCGAAAAGTCAGAGTTTTCGGTAGAGAAGCATACGAAAACACAGTTCAATCGATGGCCCCTTCTATTTAGGACCCTTTTGACAGGAATAAACATAATCAGAACAACCAGTCGTCTCAACTCTTCGTTCTTCTCGCTCCCTCCGGTTATCAGTACACTTTATTAACCCCCTTAACCTTCCCCACATTCGCATTCGCGTCAACGCCCAACCAATCTCTCATCTGCGGCGTCAAACCCTTCTTTGTCTCCTCACTCAACCCAGCCGCCCAATTAATCTGCCCTCGCAAAAACGGCGCATTATACGCACCAAAAAGCAGCGCGCGGTCCTGGTCTTTCGTGATATTCTTGCCGGAAGTATGCCATATACGGCCTTCCATGCAAATAATAGACCCAGCTTTCGCTTCAAAAGGGACGAGCAGGGACTCTGCATCTGCAGGGATATCGGCCGTAGATTGCCATTTATGAGAATTGGGGATATACAGCGTTGAGCCGTTCTCAAACGTCGCGTCCGTGAGACACCTAACGATCAGCACGTGATCAGCAACTCCAGTCCACAAGAAGACACGAAGAAAAGCGAACATATTTTTGATTTGGGGTTAAGATAAGTTACTTGACGTACCAAACAACATTCAGCCCCCAAGGTTTCACCCACGGATCCGGACACTGCAAACTCAAATCGCTGTGCAAACCCATACTGCCGCTTCCCGGCCTCGCGATGTTCGCAGTGAAGTTGCTGACGAGAAAAGTCTCGCCTAGCAGGCTCTGCACCATGCTGATGGCTGTTGGGTGGGCAATCAGGTCTCGGAAGATTTCGTCGAGCTCCATGAGGTAGAATACGCGGACGTTGCTTTCGTTCGGGTCCAGGTGAGGGAGGTAGGTGTCGGTGCCGCGGCGGCGGGATTCTTCGGCGGCTTTCCAGAGGCGGGCGAGTGCTTCTTTGGCTTTTTCTGGCGGGAGGACGTTGGGAATTATACAGAATCCGTCGGTGTTGAGCTGGTTTTGGTAGTCTGTGAGGTCGCGACCTTGTGCTTCGGGGAATTTGGTTGAGGTCATGCTTTATTGTAGGATCTTCGTCTCTTTCTTCTTGGATATTGTCCACAGATAGTGTTCACAAGCATATTGCGATCATATATGTCAGGCTTGATGGTGACTACTTGAGTCGGCGTTGTAGAGTTGTGATGATTGCCGAGGGTTACACAGTGGAGAGGGGCAAATGCGCTAGCCAACTCTGGAAACGGAAGTAGACTGAGGATCACTTTACAGTCTTACACTCGTTTTCGCAGCAAGGACCCTGATTCACTAATTTCGGTCAAGTAGTGTACCTGAACCAGGGCACATTGTCTGCGAGCTCCTTTTCTAAAAGCTTCTGCTCCTCTGTCAATTCCTGCGTTCCGACCTCCAATGCGACCTTGTCCCGTCTTGCGTTCTCTAGTCGGCACCAAGTCGACATGAAGAACGTCAAGAAGAAAGCCATACTGCCAACTGTCAGTGACTTGAATGACTACTGGGTGGTTGGATTTGACCAGGGATGACCTACCTCACAAACCCAATCAAGATGCTATGCCCGGTGATGTACCTTGGCCCGTCACGGGTGAGGTAAACGTACGAAGCTATTATTCCGCCACAGTTGCCCCCCATGACTTGCATAGCAATTCCAGTGCCACGTTTGAGACTACCGCCAATGTTTCCCGAGTTCCAGGCCATGCCTAATGGTATCTGTGGATAGATGCCAATTGCCGCAAGCACAGTCCCAGCATATTGCACACTCGGCTTGGACGTTGCAACAAGCATCGAAAAGCCCGCGATACCCACGAGCTGGAAGCCCATAAGGAACATACCTCGTTTGCGGATCCGATCTGCGTACCAACTAGCCGCGATTGTGAAGAAGCAAGCGCAGACGTATGGTGGGACAGACATGAGCTGCGCATCATTCGCGGTGTATCCCATGTTTTTAATAATTGTGGGAAGGAAGAGAGCGAACGAGTAGATAGGACAGAAGCCCGCCATGCAGATGAGCATGAAGATGTATATCTTCCAGTCAGTGATGGCTTGCCTGAAAGTTGAGACGACGTCAGTAATCTCTTGCTTGCAGAGGAACACCAACGTTACTTACCAGACATATTTCATATCGAAGTCGTTGGAAAGGTGGCCATGATCTGCGGTGAGACGACGTTCGACTTCTGTTCTCTCCTTGGAGGTGAGAAAACGTGCACTAGTCCAAGTAAGTAAGGCTGTACATGTGTGTTGATAAAAAATCGAAGTAGCGCTTACGTTGCAGGGTAGTCGTAGATGCACCAATACGCCACCATTGACACCAGTATACTCAATATGCCCTCGAGGATGAAGATCCAGCTCCAAGCCGCCTTGCCACCAACGCCATCCATCTCTGCGATACCTCTCGCAAGTATGCCGCCAAAGGCTCCCGCCAAAGTCGCCGCCGAGAAGAATAGAGCCATGCGGAAGCCGCACTCGCTTCTCACGTACCATTGGGTGATATAGTAATTGACTCCAGGAAATAACCCTCCCTCGAATACGCCTAGGAAGACTCGCGTAGCCATCAGCCCGGAGTAGTTGGATACAAACCCCTGGCAGATCATCGCTAGGGACCAGAAAAACATGATGAATGTAAGCCAGATAGAAGGGCGTGTGCGCTTCATCATTATATTCGAAGGGATTTCGGCAGCAATGTAGAAGGGGAAGAGGATAGCGAGGCAGTCATTATATTGGAGTCCGTGAAGTTTGAGGTCCTGCTCGAGGTGGTCGAGACGTGCATTGCCGATGTTGGTGCGGTCCAGAAAGCAGAGGCTGGAGGTACCTGAGTTACCTTGATACAGGTAAGGTAGATGGAGACATTGACTTACAGGTAGATGAGCGACATGAATGGAATAATGTGCCAGTCTAGCTTGCGCAAAAGCTTCTTCGTCGCGGAGTGGTCGAATCCTTGTGTTTCAACATCTCCAGCTAACATATCGGGCGATACGGCGATGGCAGCGTCGCTGGACACTTTCTTCTCCGCCATGACGATTCGATGGATGACACAACGACTTGAAGATGAGCTTCGAGGACATTATGCAGGCAAGATCCAGGATATAAATAATTGCTCCCTTGTGCTGACGGCCCGTAGTCTGAAATGCTGGTACAACGCATCCAAGGCCAGACTGCTACTAATTCCTGAGGGTTCCGAGATTGTGGTACTCATCTCACGCGCCTTGCTCTTTTAGTAGCCAAGCTCCGAGACCGACGATCTTGTGTAACTCATGACTGGAGCTCAGTGGTCGTGATGCCGGTCGGCAGTGTACTCAATTAACCTGTCAGATTGGTTAGGCCGAAATGTCCTCGCAACTTCCTTTATCGGCCTTAATGTTTGATAAGCCGTGCTGAGATTGGAGCTTGAGGAGCCAAGCGACGAAGCTTATGTATGTGAGCTGACATGCATGCATTGTCTTTACTGTTTCAAGTCTCGTTCTGGGTTCAGAGAACATCGACGTTTCTCCAGAAATTACTAGTTGGACTGTACAGGTACAGTTCCTGAAGTACAGCAGGTGTTCACCTGTGAGGGGTAAATTGACATCGGTAATAAAAACACGTCGAACGAGTTATGTAGTAGCTCGGTTGGTCCTTAGCGATCGTGAATTGTTCGTCGTATGTGACAGGCTGCTGTATATATGACGATGGGAGCTATTGGAGAGAAGATTGTTTGCTTCAAGAGTGTACAGGGTGCAAGCCGTGAATTACAGATCATCGTAGACATGGGGCAGGGCGCGGCATATCAATCCCATGTGCTGGCGTTTAGAAGGGCTGGCGGCTGTGGCACTGTTGTCACTTGGCTTAAGATGATATGGAGAAGGTCAAAAGGTGCTCGCTTCATGAAAGGACTTTGACGCGTTGTCACGTGTTGGCCTCACCGCGATGGCTCGTGCACGCGAGACTGATGCCTGGCGGATGGCTTGACCAAGGGTCCAACAGCACTCCATCACATCAAACAAAGCTGTGGCTCAGTCTCTTGGTGGCATGGCTGCTATATATTGCGGTTCCGCCGCTGCCGCTTGACAAGTCTCTTCCCCCCTCTTCCCCTCAACCGCCTTCACCATGGCCGAAGCCACCGCGCCCCCAGAGGATGTTGCGCACGATGACCTCTGTCCAGTGAGTCCCGGAGAAGAGCAGAAGCGGCTGCCGAGTCTCATCTGATCTCTAGTAGATCTGCCAACTCCTCCTGTTCGCGCCCGTCCGAACACAATGCAACCATCTTCTCTGTGCCTCTTGCATGGCGCAATGGGCCGATGTTTCATCCACAAACCGCATCCAGCACGCTTTCCTAGACGTGAACATCGATGACTTCGATCCCAACTATGTCCCTTCCTTTGACCTCGAGACGAATTGTCCCATGTGCCGGACCCGTACAACCGCGTCTTCCGATGACGCGCTGGCCAGGCAGCTCGAGCGGAAGTATCCCTCCACTTATGCAGAGAGGCGCTTGGAGGATGAGGTTGATAGGGGAAGTAGGGTTGGGGAAGATGGTGTGGAGGGTGTCATGATCTTGATTGGAAACAAGCACAGATTGGTTAGGGGAGTTGAGGACGAGAACCAGCACGACTGGACTTTCTTTGTACGGACATCGCGACAGGACCTTGTGAAGGAAGTGCGCGTCGATCTTGTGAGTGTCTTTGCTCCCTCTCGTGGCAGTCTTCTGCATGTGGCCGAAACAAGAGGTACTCTTTGTTCTAATGTCTTCAACACCCTGCTCTCCTCGAAACTTCCGACGGCATTCGGTCAAGTCACTCTGCATGCTAACATCACCAGCACCCCACCTTTCGGCCACCGCGTCTCACCCTTCGCAATCCCCCGTATGAAGTTCGCCGGCTTGGCTGGGGATACTTCACCATTGAAGCCGACATCATCCTCAAGGAGCCATACAGCTGGATCATTGACGAGGCTGGTACGAGGCAACCGGGACTTTCGCTTACTTGGACTCTGGACTTCGAGGGGAGGGGTCGGCAAGGACGAGTGAGGGCCAAGGTGAAGAGATTTGAGGCCAATCAGAGCGATGCGACAGGCGCACCAGCACAATCACTAGCAAACGGTCCAGATCTTGAAGATGAGGATGAGGAGGAGGACGATGATTACGAGGCAGGTGAAGATGACGATGAGAGTTCATCAGACGATGAGGATGAAGACGAAGATGTTAGCGAATATATAGAGACACCTTCTCGAAGATAGTAAGTGGCGATGAATGGCTGTCAGCGGAGGGTTCCGCTTTCAACGACTGACATAAGTCTCCACGCTTATCTTGGACTACCTAAATTGAAGTTTGAAGTGAGAGCTCTGGAATTCCCGACCAAACGGCGCAATGAGTCCTAGACAGATCCATATCCCCACCCAATGCATCTGATCATTGGTTGAGAGTTAATCAGAGGTTGCGCCTGCTGCCACTGCATCCTAAAGCGACTTGAAGTCGCAGAAGAAAGGTGTCCCAGGTACGGGAAACAAAGCTTCTATCGACTCTGCTTCTCTTCGACTCCAATCGCATTTAATCGTTGCTGCCTAGGCCTGGCGCTTGATAGCTTTGCGGAATTTCACTAACAATGGATAACTAAAATGACGCTACTGCAGTCTTCAAGTTACCGCTCGAATGTTTTGAACCTAGCCTGTCTCGCAACTTTTGGCTTGTTTCCGACTGATACATACTCAGCCCGAAACCGCAGCATCCTGCGAGAGTCTGGGCGTCATTTTCTACGAGCTTAGCCAAAAGCTTGGCGGTGAATGCTCATTCGTTTTCCAGACCAGCTCGTCTTATCTTTCCTGCAGCGATCGACTTGCCCGACCACGATATTGGTCGCCTCAGAAGGTTTCGGCCCAAATTTGTCGCGATTACTGCTTACTCTGCAATCGGCACTGCAAGGCTCACGATAGACTTGTCCCACCAGCAGCGTGGACGGGCTGTGGTGCACGATAGACAAAAATACCTTCCGATTTCTATGGTAAGGCACCAGATATGCATGCTGATCCAGCGATCCACGCGGTAGAAGCTTCAGTACTCTAGTCTACGTCATCACTGTTATTATTGGATTTGTTTCTGCAGTTCGTAATGACCAGCTCTACGGATCTCCAAACCGACAAGATTAAGCGGTCGGTAGGCCTCTTATGGGCTGCTAGAAGTGCTTTGTGAGGGGTCGCCAGTCCCGACAACGTCCACGTTTTGGGGCGTCTTCTTACCGCGTACATATTCAGATTACTACTACCTGCGCCTAGTTTGCGGTTCGATGCGTCTTTGCCACACATCACTATACGTCGCGTTCCCTCCCATGCTGGAGCGCAGTCGACGTATATATCACTGCTTGGCATAGCTGCCCATGTTGAATACCCACAATCATGCTAACGCTTTACACTTCATCTTTGTTACTGTAATCAATATCGCGCTTCTAGCAGCGTATCCTATTGCTCTTCGTTATGGATCTTGCACGATACTTCAGCATAAGACGAAAGGAGCAAGGTCATCATGGAGGAACTCAACAATCCGACGACACTAGAGAGCAAAAGGGGTATCTTCCTCTGATAGCGAACCCAATCAACAAAGATGTCCGAGAGGTTTTATCTAGCAGCTCTCCAGACCTAGAGAAAGTGCAAACCATGGCTAGTACGGTCGATGGATCAGACTCAACTACAACATTCGCCGGTAATGGACGGACGAGTCGAGGAAACCTGATCATCTACAAACAGCATCATGAGGCTAGCACGATTGAGCTGCTGTATGATCTCTTCTTCGTCGCGAATCTTGGTATGTACTGATCCTTTAGCACGGAGTGGATAGTTTCGCTGACCTAGCGCAGCATATTTCACAGCCATGTACCAGCATACAGACGCGCAATGTACGTTGTCCAGAAAATGCTCACATCTTGTCGTCTAACTAGGTTTTAGCACTGATAAATTATCTCAAGCTATTCACCCTGATGTGGTTTACCTGGCTCTCCACTACCCTGTTCGACGTCCGTTTCAGCATCGATTGTGTGTGGAATCGAGTTCATAAGGCTATCCAGTTTGGTGTCTTCACCGGATTCGTCTTTGCCGGCTCTGTCTTCGACAAGTACAACAATAGCGGAGATGCGAAGTCGTATAAGAACTTCGCTATCGTGCTCATCGTAAGTAGGGTATCTATCGCTATCCAATACGCCGTCGTCATGTGGCAAGGCAGGTTGTTCCGACAAACCTTGGTGCCTCTGGGCCTCAATACTGCCGTACACGCAATTGCGGCTGTCGGATACGCAATTACCTTGGTCGTATTCCCAAAAGGAGCGGTTGGGCTTGAGGAGCAGGCCACTTGGTGAGAACTGAGGATGCCACCAGGCTTCTGACAGTGACTAACCAAAGCTCATAGGTTCGCCATCTCAATCGCCGAGGGTCTGTTAATCTTCCTCATCGCCATGATCTGGCGCATCGTCAGCTTCAAATATACCCATTTAGTTGAGCGACTGCAACTACTCACCCTAATCATCATCGGTGAAGGCATCATCGGCATGGTCAAGAGCGTAGCGTGCATCACGAAAGGTCAGTCAGACAACAACTCGAAGGAGATTGGTACAGTGGCTGCATCTGTCGTTCTATTGGTAAGCATCTCTTTGCCAGATAGAAATGCCAAATAACTGACTGAGACAACAGTATCTTCTCTGGATGCTCTACTTCGACCAGCTCTCCTCTGACCGCTTCGGCACCGTGCGCCAACAGATCTGGTCTGTCCTCCATTATCCATTACATATGGCAATCCTCCTGTGTGTAGAAGGCAACACCTCCTTGATCGTGTGGAATTCTGCTGTCCAGGCCTTGAAATGGATGTGGAGTCTCGAACCCAACAATTACTCCGACCCTGCCGCCGGCTTCAATAATACCAGCGACTACCTTAGCTACCTCAACAAAAGTATGTACAGTATCGATGCCCGATTCAAAAGCAAGTACTGGAACGCGACGTATGACTGGGAACGCAATTTCACTGTTATCGAGAATTACACGGCAACATACGGGTACCGGACTCAGGAGTGGAACAATCGAACCGGTGAGATTATACGATACCTCTTCGACAGCGCGCAAGTCTTCGTGTTTGAGGCACATGCTGACTCGCTTGCGAAACTTAATGCTGTCACTGCGCCGTCTAGTGGGCCGAGATACAAACTGGATCGCATCTTCGACGTCTTCAATGTGACTGTCATGCAATTCTACATCGGCGCAGGCGCCATGCTTCTCATCCTAGCGATGATGTATTGGTTCAACAAACTGCACAAGACGAAGTATGAGTTTGGAGAGATGATCAACAGAGTCGTAGTGGGCTTCACGCTAATGATTGTCGGCGTGGCGGCCGTGATTGGGGATAAAACGACCGCTGGATTCAAGTTCAGGTTAAGCCACTGGGTCATTCCAATTGTGGTCTTGCTGTTCGTTGCTAGTGAGTACAACACCTTGCCATCGCAAAGTCTCCATGCTGACAGATCGTTCAGTACTTGTTTTGGATAATACTCTCCTCGCGATCTCGCATCATACGTCCCGCCGCTCTTCCCATCTCCGCGGTGGCTCATGGGGCGGCTCGACTGTCAACGACACCTCCGATGACAATGATACAGTGAATCTCATATCCAAGTCTCCAAGAAACGCACCCTCACCAAACCCACATCCACCGACGGTGCCATTGGACACGGTCTACACCGCGTACGGACCTTACGACTCACCTCCACCACAAGAGCAAGATTTCGCGGCTCGCATGACCTACAATGCAACAAGAGCGCTCAGCAGAAGCCCGTACAGCGCAAGTGGTATTACATTGAATGAGGATGTTGACGGTAGCGGCAACCTTAATTTCTCATATCAAAATACTCCAGTCGAGGCTTTGGGAGTTGGAGTAGCGGTGTCACCCATACTACAAAGCGAGAGCGACGTTGCGGGAAAGAAGCAAAGTAGAAGAGCGGGATATGAAAGTCTTGGTGCAGTGGACGAGGATGAGTATGATGGAAGGGAGTATGTGCAACATCCTATGCAGGCACGAACGATGAAAGAGGGCGTGAACGTCTAGGTAGGACTGATGACTATGTGTCTGTTTGCAATAGCTTTATGCCTTTTTCCACTTGTAATTTAGCTGAACTAGAAATGACTGAATGCATATACCGCCAATCTAGCACCATTGACCGTCATTATACAATCGACACAAGGTCACACCTTCACGTGATTCATTTTACTACCATGTTGCCAGTACTTTTTCTAAGTTCCAAACGAACACTTACATTGACCATGGTGGTCAAGTCAAGCAAAGTTGCGTCAAGCAAAGTTGTGTCAAGCAAACCTGAGCCTCATCCAAGCCAAAGTATGCGCCTTGGTCTCGTGCGGGGCAGGACGGCCAACTCGGCACGCCTGCCACCCAGCTGAGTCAGTCAGCTTTCAACCTACAATCCAGGAACATCAACACCACAACAAGGACAACGGGGCGCGCGCGATACTACGTTGTAGCCTTTCCCATACCTTGCGCGACTGCACTTCTTTCCCTGACTTATTCATCAACGTCGTCAAACAGATTTAACTGTGACGCTGCGCACAGCGTTGGTTGGAGTGTGCATGCGTGCGGCTCGGCAGTGAAGAAAAGACCTTCGCGCAAAAACACATTCATTACGGGAAGCAATACGATCGTGGCAAGTTAATAAACGTAACGTACCGTTTATTTACTTTTTTCATCTGTGCGGAACACGATAGTCCAGACGGGTCGCGAAGAGGTTACAGCGCTATTGTTGTTGAAAGAGCTAGCTGTTGGGCGGGATAGTAGCCTAGTATTGCAGGAAGAAAGGGTGGGTCTCCGCAACGTAGAGCGTGTCGTTAGAGTACAGAGGACAACGCGCGAGAAGATTGTGTTGGACGTATTCAGTTGGATTGTGAGGAAGGCGTTGCACGCTGCGACTCGAAAGGAGAGGCAGGCGGGACGACGGAAAGACAGTATTGGATTTGACTGAGTTGGTCTGGGACGCAAGAAGAAGAGTTATTACTACTGTCGCTGTTGCCCCTTCAATCGACGTTTGGCAAAGCAGGACCACGCATGCTAGATTGTGAAGAGCAACATCCACTCTAAACAACCACGAACGCAATATTCAATCACTGGAAACCATCGACTTTCCGCATTGCCGAGCATCTACATCGCATCGTCCATCGTTACCACACACGCACACCACTCCTTCCAAACCACTTACGCATCACATCACATCACGTTATAGTACCAACCAATACCGTCAACACCACCACAATGTTCACAACCACACTCCAGCGCCTCGCCATCTTCAGCCTCAGACTTCTCGCCCTCGCGGCAGCACTATTCATCATCCCAAACCTCATCCACCGCATAGTCCGCAGCATCGACGATGTATATGAGCTCCTAGGCAGGAGGGCGCGATCACCATATACAATGATTTCATGGACGAGCGTTGCTGTCGCGGTGTTGGTGTTGTTGGGGTGGCATGTTTGGTTGGGACGGCTGAGTTATCGTGTTGTTTTGGAGGATGGGGATGGGAAAAGGGGAAGTGAGGAGAGGAGCGGTGGGAAGGAGATGGAAGGTGGGAGTATAGAGAATAGGCGCGTTTCTTGGGGAAGGATTCTTGGACGCATTGTTGTACCGCTGGTGCTTGTTGTTTTCGCGGTATCCTTCGTCTACAAGGTTCTGGATAGATGGGTGGATCCGGCTCCGTTCATCACTGCCAACATAGTCGATGTCGACGAGGTTGGTGGTCTAACAGCGGATCTGCGATGAACTGAATAAAGGTCGTTGATTGTTACTCTTTTCTCGTATAACAAGAGCTGTCATCAGTGTATCTTGTGCCAGAACATCGAGTCATGTTACTTTGAGAGCTCTATCAGACCCTGACCAATGAAACATAGGACCCTGGACGAAGAAATAGAAAACCCTGATCGCAATAATCATCCTAGGGTCGTCCCCGAAACTCCAGCAACTTCGCTCCACGCCTCCACATCAACCGAAACTGCGCTCTCCGCAACATCACGCGTGGAACCAGCATCCCTTGAACCTATTGGGTTAGCAAAATATATCTCACCTGAGCCCATGAAAAATAGCGCACAAACCACTCTCAGCTCAGGCATTAAAAGTCTGCCTCGAGACGGAAAGACTAACGAGGTGATGCGCCACCTGCAGCCGTTGCACCAATCATCCGGGCTGCAAGTAGTGCTTGGCTGACGTCTTTGACCGGTTGAAGCACGGACACACGTGAGACGACGGCTTGCAAGCTGCATGCCCAATGGACAAGGGTGGTGCAGCTGGTTGCAAGTGCCGAGGTTTTACCAGAGTAGGATTAGCTGCACAGACCGCTCACGTGCTGTAAGAAAAGCTCGTTCCTTGGCGCTCAGAGTGGACTTGGAGTGGTGCTTCGGTGTGTTTAAGATCAAGGTGCGGCTCCGCAAGCGTGGCAAGAAGATGCAGGGACCACGTCAGCGGCTCTGTCAAGTGGAGCAGGAAATGTTGGCATTAATATTGTTATGTGATGGCGTGGGTGGGTACGGCCGGAGGACGGAGTGGTCCGGGGTATGGAGTACTCCAGAAAATAGTTGTGAAACCAGTGTGTGATGGCAAGAGTATCGAGTAATACTTACGAAGAAAAGTCTAATAAGATACTGTCGATCATGATGCTGTCGTTGAGGTTTATGTAGATATCTTGAGAGGTCAACAGAATCCGATGCGGGCAACGCCTACCATTTGAACGCGAGATTCTCGAAAAGTAGCAAGTCCAAGGAGACGAGAACTAGCCTCCTATGGTAACGGGAGTTTGTGTGCGCGAAAGTAATGGTGTTCCGACTCCTAATGGGATATGAGCACGGATATCAGCCATTTGCCAGATACAACGCAAGAGTACGCAGACAACTCGACCCGGCGCCGTATAGCTTGAGCTGCAAGTCTCCTGACGTGAGTTTTCTTGGTGGCATTCCAGCGGTTGTAATGAAGATAGGTGATGTCAACGTATCCAGTTAACAAAAGATTGTGCTTGACGGTCACTCCACTACAAGGCGAAGGGTACTGTACGTTCTGATCGCCAGGTCGCAAAGGAGCTGACTGCAGCTGTCCTGCTGCTCCAGGCTGAATGATGGGGGATGCATCAACGCGGCAGTACCGCCTCGGCGAACTTAAATCTATAGCCAGCGTGAACGGACAGCTGAGCCGAATATGGTGCGTTCCAGCTCGAATCCCACCAGGGCGGTTCACTGGATGGTCAGCGAGCATAGGAGTCCCAGGGTGACAGAGGGAGATTTCTCCTAGTGCAAGACCGAATCCCACGTCCTAGCTGACTCTTTGACCCATTGAAGGGGCGTACACAGTATGATCATCCTGGCGTAGAAGCCTGAGTCCAATATAAGCGCTCGTTTTGGATAATCCAATAAAATTAGTCAGGAGTGGCATTCCTTTGACCAGGTGATGCTGCATATTCCAGCACCACTCCTCATGAATCATCGTCTGAAGATTGTGTTTAGGTCTTGAATTGCGGCTCCGCAGACGAACTTGGATTCCAAGGCAAGCCATGTCCCACGTTACGGACGTAGCCGGAGAGTCCAAGATGCTAAGAAGGGGCTATTGAATGAGGCCGTGTCCTTGATCCTGCGGCATGGTTGATGCTATGAAATGCGGAGAAGAGGCTGTAAGGGACGGCATATCGACCACCACATTGGGGCAGCTGTGCATGTTGGCGGATCCATGGCGGCAGCTTGTGCCCCTGATGCTTCAGTAGACATGTCGGGGCCTGTGATCATAATATCGCATTGTGAATTATCGAGCGCCATGATAAAGACGATGGTGTTGTCCACGGGATCAAATCGACGTTTTGGGATGTGAAAAGCGGTATCGTATGCTTACGCGGCAACTCCAAACCCAACGCTCGGGGCGTAATGTCTACTTTTTTGAATACCGATAATTGTTATCGTATCGTGTTAACCGTCGGGAAACAGTTCAAGGCGCGGCGAACTTGTTCGCGCCCAGTTCGTGTCAAACTCGATCGACGCTTGCAAGACCCGAATGTGAGGTATCCATAAGACCCCTCGCGATAACATACCATTCAGCCTTACCCCTACATATAGATGTAGATAGTGGCGTACGTATCATGTACTGTAGTAATCCGACCATTATGCGCCATGCCGTGGCACTGTGGGTAGCTTGCATAAATCGCCCATCCCGAAAATTGGGTCCTGATAAGCCGCAAAGCTCTGAACTTGCAGAACGCGAATCACCGGACATCCATTGCATGAGATTTGCCAGTCTGCTGTGCATATCGATTTCCAGCTAATCAGACGACGGATGCGACTGAGATCATTAATTAATGAAGGAAAGGCAATTGTTGGTCTCAGCACAGACGAATTCCTCGGAGAATTTGAAGTCGACCACCATGTCATCGCCAGCGTATTGTCGCATTGGTAGAGTCTTTTTTTGAATGTCGCATTGGTCTAGTCGCGTTGGTAGTCGCATAGGTATGATCAAGTATGTTGAAGTTATCCTAGACGATTAATGCTGTCCACGTTTCTGCTTGTCGCTAGGAAAAGAGCAGAAGGTGTTCCTTCAAACATGTATTTGCCATGTTTCGGCAATAGTCGTTGAATGAATGAGTATTTGAATTCATGTAATTGCGGTATCGGCGCTCATAAGCTGCTGACCAAAGGAATCTATCCACCCGTGATATCAGTCGTAACAAAAAAATCGCTATACTTGTGCTGCTGTGCATAATCTTGCATCAACAATAAGCTTAAACAGCCCTCTTATCAACGGGGACATTACGCTTGAGGCCGACAAGCTGGAGCATCTCAGTCCAGAAGCCCACTGGAGGTGTAATAAAGCTAGCTTCGTAGGCGTCGATGAGAGGAGCATCCCAGACAAGGTCGACCTCTTCCGGCTTCAACCACTTGGTCCTCTTGAAGAGCTTCCAGAAGACGAAGAGGATGGGAGCGAGACCGACCATAGTGTAGTAGGTGAAGAAAGATTCAACCGTGAAGGCGCCAGGCTTGAAGGTGGAGTAGCCGTAGACAAAGACAACCGTAATCTCGAAGCACAGCGCGAACCAAGTACCGTATGGTTGAAACCAACCACAGTACGGGAGAGTCTTGCGATCAAGGCCCTGAACCTTGCAAGCCTTGTAGAAGGCGAGGTAGGTGCCGCACATGACAATGAAGTTGATTACACCTCCAGCAGTGATGATGTTGGTGAGCCAGGTGAGGACCTTGGCAGAGTTATCCGACAACTGCAAGAAGGATAGGAAGGGGAAGACCATAACGATGAGGAAGCAGTAGATCGGCACACCGTTCCTAGTGCACTTGCGCAGGAACTTTGGGGCGCGGCCCTCAATGGCGAGCGAGTACAAGCTGCGCGTAGCACAGTAGGTATATGTGTTACCGGCAGAGAAGATACTCGTGATCAATAGGGCATTGACGAGATGGGGAAGACCACCGATCCTAAGGTTCTTCATGGCGATGACATAGGGAGACGCAGCTGCACTGCTCTCGCCAGCCTCCAAAACGGACAAAAGCTCAGGGTCGTTATAGGCAAGAACAACGCCAACGCAGAGAGCACCGAGGATGAAGAAGGCACCAAATCGATAGTAGACAGTCTTGAAGGCGTTCTTGATGTAAACGCGAGGGCGCTTGGCCTCACCGGACACCATGGAAATGTACTCAGGCCCGACGATACAGAAAGAAGCAGCCCAGAGCGAGCCGAGGAAGCCTTCGAATCGTCCGAGGTTGCCGTCGTCGTGACTGTTCATTGGACCGGGATCGCGCCAATGACGGAAGCCATAGGCATCCTTGTCGGGGTTACCTCCGACCATGGTGATGAATGTGAAGCAGTAGAGGATAAGGATCAAAAAGACCTTGCCGCCAGAGAGCCAGAACTCAGCTTCACCATACGCTTTTACAGCGAGGATGTTGCAAGCACTACACGATTATTAGTACTGGATTAGTGAATATTCGGACACTTGAGTCTTACCCATAGAGAACGATAACAGCAGCGCAGACAGCAGCGACTGGGATGTCATCTCTCCAGAATCTCAAAACAATGTTGAGAGCTGTGATCTCGAAGGGAATGAGTAGAGCCTCGTAGAGGAAGAAATTCCAGCCAGCCATAAAGCCGAGAGCTTCGTCAACCCAATGACCTGCCATTCGAATGAAACCTCCAGAGATAGGCATGAAGCTAGCCATTTCGGCCATGGCATTGTTCACGAGCGCAATGACACACGAATAGCCGGTATACGCAATGAACAGTCCAAGAGGACCACCCTTGTTAAGGGCACCACCGATGCTTACGAACAAAGCCGTACCGATGGAACCACCAATGGCGATGAGTTGGATTTGACGATTTCCGAGATGTCGTTGCAAATCGTCGGCATTGTCGTGGACTTCACCATGCTGAATATCGTCATTGGGGTAGGCTTCGCGGACAAACTCGCCCGAGTACTTCTTTTCTTCGGTCATGGTTGCAGTGGGACAAGTCGCTTAGGCAGTCGTGGAGCTGGTGCAAGGGAGCAAATGTCGCGTGAGGTAATGTCGCTTGGGAGAGGTCGCTATGGAGTCGTAGCAGGTGCAGGGGCGCCGACCAAGAGTCGCGTGGGGTGGGGGAAAGCCGAAGCTACAAAATGAGTCTCACTGCGGGCAGTGGACGTGAAGGAGGGCGGTAGGGTAGCAGTGGAGTGGAGGAGGCCCTTAGCAGCTCGGTTTTCGGGGTGAATGGCACGGTCTTTATACGGGAGGCAGGCGTGGGACCTGCCAATGAGGCGTGCTGGTGGATCCTGACGGTGGTGAGCGTGCCATGCAAGCTAAGGCGATAAAAGCAGTATGGCACACTCCTGGCGGCCGGCGCTGGCTAACGGCTTGTAGCGTAGTGGATGTACCCATGGCTCTGGGCATGGGATCGTCGGTAGGGCGGCACAGAGTTTTTCGCACACCCCGGCCTCATCGCTGCGCCCACCACCCCGCTTGTTGCACTTGTCGCGTGCGAATCAGGATGCGCCTTCCCTAGCTAGCAGCGTGGGCGGCGCTGCCTTAGTCACCCGGGCTGGGCGAAGCTTTTGCCTCACCCAAGGCCAGCCACCGGGAACCGCACCACCAGACAAGGGCCCAGATCCTCTGCAAACCATAGACAATTCAGGAAACGTAATCCAGTGGGTTCGGGCGCTGGGCACTGGGCGCTGCGAAGCTCCGCTGCTTGCAAGTGGATGTAGCCCTTCCTTCCCGCTAGCAGTGTCGCGTGCGAAATGCGGTCGCAATTCCTAGCTTTCAGAGCAAGCGAGCCATTTTGTAAAACCGCGTCCGGAGTCTGGGGTCAGGAGTGCCTTTGCTTTTGGCTGGGGCGCCATGCTGCATGCGGATAACAGAGCCTCGCGTCTTTTGTTTGGAAAGAGGTCGTCTGATAACGCGTGACAAGTGTAGCGTAGCGTGCTTGTTTGGCCTCGTCCGGTACGAAGCCACTGGCTCGACTCTTGGCTGATAACAACAGGAAATATCGCAACAGCGGTTGGTAGGAGCTCCCAATGGTGGCACTTTTGTTGAAATATGGCCTCGCAATAGCGTCCAGGTGTCAATCAGATGACGGCATGGGGCGTCTCGTACTGGCTGGGGTGAAAGTTCCGATCCTGGCGCGAGGCGTGAGCCGTGAGCCGAGCTATGCGACCGCGGCTGGGATCAACTCTGCTTCCTGCTGCACATTCGTAGTCGTACCACAGCACCTGGACTGAGACATAATCCATATTCGACAGCCTGCTCTTGACCAAATGCGCCTCGTCGCTCTGCCTCGCCCATAGAACATATAGTGGTGACCTTGCAGCGAGGCAGGCGAAACCCAGTGTCGAGGCCGCAAACTGCATGCATATTGGTCGCTAGGAGCGTGAAGTGGTCAGCACAAAGAGCAACGATATCTCAAGATCAACAGCCGTGGAACACCACCAGGTCTTCTAGAAGGATTGCGCCTAGCTCAGCCTCTCACATCAGCGTCCGGCTGCTGCTTCCCTTGATTCGCTACATCTGCGGCGATACCTTATCAAGCTGACGATCAGGCTCATCGCGTCGATGTCTCTAGCCTGCAGATGGGCGCACTGCGCATTGTGACAGAAAGAAAGTGAGAAATCCGGATGAAGTCTATGGCGAACTGTGCGAGATGAAGGTCGAGGAAAAGTCACGATGATGATTGCTAATCAGACTCCGTTACCGGCAGCTGATCCCTAGCGACTTCCCCTCCCGGGAGGCTTCCCGAGACAGAAAGAAGAAAGCATACACGCCCTACAAGCAAACCTTCAATAAATATTGCGACATCGTCAACAAAGTACTTCAGTGTTGTTGTTCCCATCTTGTGCTTGCGTTGCGTAGCAAACCCGAAGACCGTCAATGATACCTCGTGCTTCGAGTGCAGATGGTGGAAGATATTCAGCCTCTGCTACTGAGAAAGCGGCCAGCGTTTACCACGCACGGACGCCTTCACAAGAACCTGTCCTCAACAATGAGAAGCTATTTAGTTTGCGACCTTTTATCCACAGTTACGGTGACCTTCTACGGACCTATGGACAAAGTTCACAACTCCTTGGAGCTGCTGTGGCCTTAATCTCGAGATCTAGGTCACTATCGCCGCCATACCAAGCCACGCCTAACATCAAACTAACAACAACACCATGCAGCCATTATGCGCCGAGAGTCTCTCGGCGACATCTTTATGATGGCAAATCAAGCTCACCTCGTCTACGGATGCCTCTCCGCCGGCTCACTGTCTTGATAGACAGGCTTGCCATGGCTTTCGTCAACTACACCCCTCAGCAACTCGCAATACATGTTCGAACTAGGAGAGCCTGTTCACGCTCAACCTTGTTAGAGTTTAACGTTGCAATGTCCACCCGCGAGACGTTGCCGTTAGATCTGCTTGTCCATCCTCGGCACCGGTAAGTGTGACGCTATACGGAACGCTGATCCTGCACATACGAACGAGATGTTGGCGCGTCTACTAGATCGTTTATCAAGATGGCATATCCCCTTTGCGTCATAGCGAACACCGATCGATAGCGAAGACGATCTTCCGAATTTGCCTAATTAAGACATGATTGCCAGCTTGGGCAGCACCATACTCTGCCGCGAGCCACTGTGGAACCATATCAACTGAGATAAATGTCAATTATTATGGATTGTATTATGAGATTTTCCAGTCATTTGCACTGGGTCGCCGCGCCGCAATCGAAGTTATCGGAGCAGGCTGTGGAGATACGCACATATGAAACGTCGTGAGATCAGTGCTCACATCTGGCAAGGCAAACACACGTCGAGGCTAACAGACCAAATACCGTTGCTGCGATGATCCGTGCTCAACAATTAAAAATGCGGGACATTCGCTCCTAGCTCTCACCTACGCCAAGCTTGGACTCAGGTAACTTCCAAACTACATCACACTGGTACACTGAAGAGCTTCAAAAAGTCCTACACGCTATTCAATTCTGCGTTTATTCGCTCCCAATGTCATCGTTGCTGCTTATCGTCAGCTGCCCCGCTCCGGCCGACTGCCCCGCTTCGTCGGCTCGGACTGTCGTGGACACTCTGCACAACGTTCTTCTTGTCACTCTACTGCTCTCCAACATTGATCGAGAAGGACCTGGGGCAAACACTGGTAATTGAAGTTCTGGCGACTTTCATCAGCCCGTCCATGAGTTTGCCTCTACGCACTGCTGACCCCTTCTATTCTACTCTTCAAAGGCGCGTTCGAGGATACATTCACGGAATCTTTTGACCATTAGAACCTGTCTCTGCTTTATTTTCGTGGCCGGCTTCATTCCCGTGCTCATTGGGCTCACAATCCCGTGGTCGCTCTGTACAACACGCCCCTCGAATTCATCGTAACCCCCCTCACCTACCAATTCATCCCACGTATCGAAAACTGCCTCAACAGATATTTGTGCCACCGACAGCATTCGGCAGATAGAATCACAGGCCCTCTTAAAACTTGATATTCGCATCTGTATAAACCTGATCCTCAAGCGAGCTTGAACCCGATCTGCTCATTTTCTCCAGGAGCAATATGTGTCGCTGGTTCGCTTACATCAGTCCAACGGAGCCATGTCTCCTATCCGATGTTCTTATCACTCCTGCGAACAGCATCAGCAAGCAATGCTCTGAGCATTACCTCCCAAAGCTGCTTCCCCACGACAAGGACAAGGACTTGGATCATACTTCTGATGAGCTCTTACGCATGCGGAACTCGCTGCTGAATATGGATGGTTTGGGTATCGCTTGTACGTAATATGTCATTATCAAGCCGCTGCACATTCTTAATAGTCATACTCGAGCTACAGCTTGCATTGGTTCAGTAGTTCTTACAAACTCTTGGTCGAGGAAGGCGGAGGCTACTGAACCCATGCATGTGACAGCTAAAGCACTCGTCGACATCATTCCAGGCAGCATGAACCTCATAGCTCAAACACTACATCTCAGGGTACACAGAGGCCAACTCTTCATACATCAAGCACGTCGCCGGCCCTCGCCCCGCGCTTTACAAGTCCCAGTCGCCGCCGATCAACGACTTCAACTTCAAGTCCCTCTGCGAGAATACAGAAACCCACTGCGTATTTGCCCACATCCGCGCCAGCAGCGGCAGCGTCGTCACCCAAGTGAACTCGCACCCATTTGTTTTTGGCCGCCACGTCTTCATGCACAACGGCGTGATTTCCAACTTCTCCTCCATCCGGCGCGACATGACGGATCTCATGTCCTTCGACGCATACTGCAACATCATCGGCTCCACGGACTCGGAACACGCTGCAGCGCTGTATATGACGAACCTAACGAAGCACGGCGGGAAAGACACATGGGAAAAGGCGTATCCGCTAAAAGACATGTTCGACGCGCTACGCAAGACTGTGCTTCAGATCCTGCAGCTTCAACACGATAAGCTTGGAGGAACTGCAAATACGCCTAATTCACTAAACTTCTGCACAACAGATGGTTCGCAGTTGCTTGCTATCCGCTTCCGTAACCACGCTACTCAGCAGCCTCCTTCTCTCTACTGGTCTGAGTTCGCCGGCCGCACGTTGAATACAAAGTACCCGGGCAATCCTGACGGTAAGAACATGGTGAATGAGGAAGCTGTGTTAGGCGAGACGGAGAAGATTGGTAAGCATACGATTGTTGCGTCTGAGCCGACGACATTCGATGAGAAGGAATGGCATTTAATTAGTAGGAATTGCGCGTTGCTTGTGGATAGAGAGGGGGTGGAGACAGAGGTTGAGATTGGATATGATGAGGAGCTGAACGCTAAGGATCCAAAGTTCGATGGTGGAGCTTGATGAAGCGTGGCTTTTGAGTATACTTTTGAACCTAGTGCATTTGAGGCTGGGCTGATGCATATATATTGTGAAGCTAAGGAGAGCCCGTGAATGCGCAAAGATGTGTATGAGCATTGCTTAGCTATAACCTTCGTTCCTTCCACGGCTTGCTCTTGATCCCATGTCGCTCTATAGCCATCATCTGCTGAAGAGGGCAAACCTCCACCAGCTCCATTAAACCATCTTCACGCGTGCGTTCTTTTGTGCCCAAATTCCTTCGAACTAGAGCCCCCTCCTTGTTTTTGTGCCAGAATGTGTTTACCCAGCACGCACAATCATCGTCGAAGATGTGATCGCGGACAAGTGATTGCACAACAACGAATGCAGTTGGTCTTAATGCGCGGTCCGATCCTAGCATATCCGAGATGTGTGTTGCGAAGATATGAGATGAGGCGAACCACGTGTAGATTGAGCTGATTTTGTGACTGTAATACAGTGGATTTCTGCTATGGCCGGCATCTTGGTTTTCAGTAGCGTCATTGCTGATGAGCGCTTCATGAAAAGAAGAGACGGATCGACCAGTCAAGACCGTCAACATATCGCAGAACACGCAACCGAGAGCGAAAATATCTGATGCTCGGCCATGTCTCTTGACGTTTCCATTATACTTGTCGATGATCTCGGGGGCTGCATACATCGGAGACGAGCGTGAGGGGTTTTCAGTGGATGTGGTGTTGCCTATATCGAACGCGCAGGACGAGCTGAAATCTGTGAAGTAGATTCGTTCACCCTTATGGATGATGTTTGAAGGTTTGATATCCTGATGACGTATGCCGTTGTCGTGCATATATGCCAAGGCAGATGCGAGACAAGTGAACCAGCGATAGATCCAGCCTCTCCATAAGTCTGCTTGTGGTGCTGTGATGTCCTGCTCCAGTTGCTCTCCAGCTATATCTAAGAAGTTCTTCAAATCGTTGTCGCCTACTGGACTCATGAGTAGGAAGTATAAGTGGCGGTTTTTATGTCTCATCTCCTCGTAAGTGCCGATCAAGGTGACGATATGCGGATGAAGAAGTGATTTCAAATTTTCCGATTCTTTTTGAATGATGTTCAAAGTCGCCTTGGCCTGCGCTTTCCGAGCGGATAATTGCACGCGCTTTCGAACAAAGGTGGGCAGGGTAGTATTCCTACGGCGCACTTCGTCGACAATGCCGAGACTGCCATGACCGAGGACGCTGCCTATTGTAGTGAAGAAAGATTAGTTTTCTAATTTCAGGAGTGTGTTGTATAGGTGTAACGTACACGCAACCACAGGTTCTTCATCATGCTCCCCAAACATATGATGTTCTAGCTCCCAACCATACGTCCTTGGGTCCTGTTCAGCAGCAGGCTTCCGCATGTCACCAATGAGATTTGTGAGCCTTTGCTGGATGATTAATGACAATGAGCTGGCTTCCACGGCCAGAGGTACCTCTAAGACGATGACACGCGTAAAAGGATGCTGGTATGACAACGATCCATCTGCATGGACAAAAGATACCCAAGCCTCAGGACCATTTCTTTTGCTCCCTGAGGATCTTTGAGCTCTTACGATCTTCATATTATCACCTGAAAACTGTAAAATCTTGCAGTAGTTGCTTGGAAACCAGCCGCGATGGCCTTTCAAGACTCCATCCCACCATCCATCCTCTGCCTGTGACAGAACCAGTAGAATGTCACCTTTGCGAAAACCCAGGCTTGTCTCATCGTCGGCGTCGAAGTCATAAAGGGCTTTGACGAACATGCGACCTGAATGATAGTAATTGGCATAGTCACCGAGTCCTGCAATGATTGACTCTTGGGGATTATGTAACCGAGATACATGCGGCCACCTTGGAGTGCTAGCGCCCGATTTAGTGTTAAAGTAGAACAACCCTCCGTCAAGAGTGGTTTGAGGGACCCAAAAGCTCGAGTAATCCTCTTTGTCGTTCTCCTTTTGATACACATGCTGCGTGGTCTCGCTAATACTTGATTCGTCCTCATCTGGTAGAGTCATGCTGCTAACGCCCGTCAGAGTATTGAAGTAGAACAACCGTCCGTCAGGAGTAGCCTGAGGAATCCAAAAAGCTGCCTCTTCCTCTTTGTCGTTTCCCTTTGGATCCAAAGGTAGTGTGGTCTCGCTATCACTTGAATCACTTTCATCTGGTAGTTCCATGGTGCTAACGCCCGTTAAAGTATTGAAGTAGAACAGCCGTCCATCAGGAGTAGCCTGAGGGATCCAGAAAGCTGCCTCATCCTCTTTTTCATTCCCCTTTTGATTCAAAGACAGCGTGGTCTCGCTATCATCTAAAGAATCTGTGTCTGATTTGACATGATTCAGAGATCGTGAGAATGAGCGAGCTGGCGAGGAATAGTTTTGCGAGATTGGCTTGTTGAAGTAGTCTTTCGGTAAATGTAGGCTAGATAGGACCACCTGTGCTGAAGTCTGTTTGTCTTCCTTGCGGGTTTTGCGTGTAGCTGTTGACTCTTGGGAGATTGCGTGTTGGCGTGGCGGAGTCGGATCTTCCTTCAGTGAACGCAAGCCATCGGGCCGCTTCCCCGGGCTTTGTGGAAGGGGCAATGAAATAATTGGTTTTGTTTTTGGCAGTTGGAAAAGTCGCGAGAAAGAGAAAGTGCGCTTCGCTTTGCCTTTTTCTTCCTCTGCCGCTCGAATGCGGGCATTGTGCTCTATATTCCTTAGTCGTTCGACGCGCCTCCGATTCTCATTGTACTCCTCGTGCCTTAGTTGAGGCGTGGGCATTATGTAGAATATTTGGTTGAAAGCCTTGTGACCTCGAAACTCGAGAAGATGTGGGAAACGTGGACTGCGGTTTTCATGAAGTGACAAGGCTGCGGCGGCTCAGCCTCAGCGCTTCGCATAAATCTTGCATAAATCTCGTCCAATCCTGTCTAATCATGACGACTAGCTCATATGAGGCGCGCGAGTTGATCTCGCGCAAAGGAAAAAAACGGAAATGAATGGCCCAAACGTACCAAAAAAGTCATTATATCATTATGCCAAATTAGCAGGTACAATCTAGGCGAGCTTGCTATCAGCCACGCGTGTGAACAATTATACCAACCGAGTAGGTTGTGTTGGAGCCATCGTCCACTCCCCCGGCTCCTCATCATACCTCCTCTCGAAAGCATCCTTAACACTCGGCACCATCTGTACGCCCTCCGCCCTCTTGGTTCTCCGCAATTCCTGCTCCTCCAGCAACACTACCTTGACCTTCCTCATCTTCATCCAAATCCAAACTCCCATCACAACCGTAATCAAAAATACTGCGCCGAACATGACCGTTTTGATTACATTATCATTGCTCTGTTCGAGTAATAAAACGCCGAGGTACACTAGAAAGATTTGCTTGGGCAAAGAAAGGAACGTAGCAACGACAAAGTGCCAGAATTTGACGTCGCATGTTGAGAAGACGGCGGTAGAGAAGTGGGCTGGGATGGCGGAGAGACGGATGATGAGGACAATATAGAAGCCGCCATCACGGGTGAGGCGTGCCATGGCGCCGTAGTTGAGGTTTGTGCGCTCGAGTTTGAGCGCTTTGCGCCGGAAGGCGTATTTGAATGCGAACCAGGTGCCAACTGTTTTGTGGTTAGATTGTGTAGTTTGTGAGCAATCTGATGGAAGAAAAGCTTACTTTCACCGATAAAGGTACCTGCTGCGACAATTGCGAAACCGATCCATAAACCATATACAACACCGCATAGTACCGCGATAATTTCGTGGCCGAAAAGTGGAGGAAAAGATATGATGATTAAAATAGCGATCGGAATTAACCAACCTGCTGGAAGGTCCCTGACTTTCTCTGAGAATGGCCGTAATTTCTGGTACATTGTTAGCCAATTACTAGAAGAAATAGATATTTAATCGCAAACCGACCTCAACGACCTCATCATGCCGTATGGTTATTAGAACTGTTGCGACACCGATCGCTATAAAGAGTATGTGCCATGCTAGGTACTGGTTAGACGATCGCATCATGGTCTACTGCTTGCGACACCTTACGTATATATTTCGGCGACAAAAACACCTTCTTCCAGTTGAACGGCCTGTAATCCGTCTCTTCGACCTCCTCCTCTTTCCTCTGCGGCCTCATGCCCTCCATCTCAATATCATTTTCACGTTTTCGGAACCACATCAAGTGGACTGGCGTAGGCTAGCGGTGACCCTCCAAGCGTATGGGAATAACAGTCGGACGGAACGTGTAGTATTTACCACCTAGAAGTTATCACAAAAGCGAGGGTGAGAGAGCTAGAAACGTATATCGACAGGAGACGTGGGGTGGCAATCAGGAGCATATGATGTATGCGACTCGCCTCTGAAACCGGCATAGCCACATCCGCGTAATTGCGCACTCGCCCAATCATGACGCGCCGACAAATTAAGATGTGAGACGCTGGCGCGGGAGATTAGCGCTTGCGATGGGAATCTTAAAACCTATCAAGCATCTGGCCCTAGATGTAGATCATTTCCTATGGTCCTGGCGTGCCTGGGTCTAATTGTGGTCGACAACGTTTGGAATGAATAGCCGTTGTCGCCTTGGCGCCTGCTTTGCGATTCGAGGTGACAAAACCAGATCCGAAGGTTTCCCTTGCAGGTCTAATTATAATGGTTATCTGAACAGTCTGGAGGGACCCCTACTTCTTCCGAGGGAATTTGGAGAAATTAGCGCGCAAGGAGTTTAATGATTTGTAGCACAGGAGGATTATCTCAGTCGTACTTGTGAACGTCCTTGTGAGGCGTGCATTGGCAGTAAGATACCTCGATTCTGTGAGGCTCCAAACGCACATAAGCGACGCAAATGAGGCTTGTATATACGGTTACTATCTTCGAGGTCGAGGGCAGTGAGTATTTCTTTTGCATGGTGGTCGCTTCGTCGAAGAAA
Organism: Phoma sp. ATCC 74077; assembly: GCA_033682645.1. NCBI lineage: Eukaryota > Fungi > Ascomycota > Dothideomycetes > Pleosporales > Didymellaceae > Phoma > Phoma sp. ATCC 74077. The sequence goes on from JAWDJC010000017.1 coordinate 168,229, forward strand.
CAGGATCAGGGCGCGATGGATTCAAGTCCAAGTGTGCTACTCTCAATATATAGAGGCTCTTGTCATTAATCGGTGGGATGCGGTTGCACGGACGGCGAAATGATCTAGACAGGTACGCTGAAACCATGCCTAGGCACAACAGGGAGGAGATGCGTCATAGAAACACATCGTGGCTTAGTCACCTAGCTCACGAATAATAGAGTTGGTTCACACTTTAATGAATGCCATCGATTCCAAGAACCTTTCTTCCCATTATCATCGTCGTACTATCTGACATGCCATCTATGGACTTGCGGGCCAAATTTTCACTGTTACTATGCGTCTATACAGCCTTCTCTTAGTTCCCAATCTCAACCTCGCCGTGAACTCTACGGCAGTCTGGCTCATCTGGCTTTGGCTTGATTGTAAGATACCTACCATGATGCATCATCACCGTTCGCATCATGGCACTTTATCTTCGTCGACATCTGGCGATTTCTCCCTGTTAACTCTTAGCTAATGTGCTTCAAATGACATTGGTCGACCTACGGTTGAGAGTTGTCTCGGCGCAATGATGCAATAGGAGTTCTGCATTATCTAACAATGATACTATCAGCCTCGTTCACCCTTTCGAGGCGCCTGCTATGGCAGGTTAATACCTACGTGGACGTCGTACGCTCCAGCACCGAATTTGATCCTGAGGAGGGTCTTCAATTTCGTTGGGTCTATGTTCCTCCCTGAAATGGACTGGGTCGGAGTTATATCAAGAAACTCGTCGTCGGATTCCTCCCATGTGGGATCTGGTGTTGCAGACCATGATGTTACGCTGGTGGAGGACATTGATGACCGCGCTGGAGTCGAGCGACGGTGCTAGCTCCGAAGGACCAAAAGCTTGCGTTGTGTCTTTGACAGGATGAATAGCATGATCATCACTTGAGGTTTCCCTCACGATTCTATATAAACTAGGGGTGGGCGCCTCGTGAGGATGAGAGGTTTCAGCTGATCGCGCCAGATGAGGCTGCGCCACCTTTTTGCATGGAGGGCTGTACGGTAGGAGCAGGCTGAAGTCGCTTCGCAGACGCTCATTAGTTGCCTGCAAGAAGGCAGCCAGAAAAGCGCCACACCGGTCGAGTACGTTCGAGGTCTTACAGCCCCCACAACATGGAGGCTGGCCGTCATGCGCTTCCTTTTGGCGCAACCTGGTCCTTCAGGCTAGCAACAGCGCGATAGCCTTATTAGAGTGCGGCAGCTCGACAATGTCTTGCTCTTTATGCAACCTTAAACAGATACCCTACCTTGAGAATTCGATATGCACCATTCGCAGGCAGAAAATCGAAATTATTCGCGAGTAATTCCGGTCAGGGATTCAGCCCTCGCCAGCCTTCCGGCGCAGGAACCCACGACACCTCCGCCTCATGAGCAAAGACATCAGCAAACTGTCCCTGCGGAGCTATCAGGCGCCGGAACGTGGACCGTATCTAGTGCAGAGGAGGCGTGCGACACAAGTGCGTTGGATGATTCACAACTTCCGTCTCACGGTACGACGCAGGCCACATCGCAAAGCCAGCGCCACGTCGCCCGCTTGAGCCAGGTCACCAGTAATGGCAGTACCGATGCCAAAGACCTCCTGGTCTCTGCAGGAGACCTAGAATCTCGGCGCGACTCACTCTTCCATACGTCGACATCAAGCATTCGAGGTCATGGAAGCTTTGCGTCTGAGCCATCATCATCCTTTGACTCAGACGCTAGCTTTAGCGACGAGGGGTGTGAGTCCTACGCCGAGTTGAGCGCCCGCTTGAGGCCTGTCATTGAGGTGCAAGATGACTCGACCGTTGCGGATGCCGAGCAATCTCGGGATACTGACGATGACAATGCAAGTTCTTTGGTACGCTTGTAACCCTGTGGCCATTTTTGGACCTAAAAGCTAAATTGCATAGGATACGCCTATTGAATCGAGTCCTTCGGTTGGCCATGAGCGGCTAGATCCAGACCGGCCCTATACAGATTCTCTAGGCCCTCCAATTCAAATTCCTATAGGTGCATCACCTGCGCTGAGTATCATCTCAGACGCCGGTCATCAACAACAGTTGCGCCAGAAGCAAACAGTAAGTTCAAGGTCGGGCCAGCACCAACGGGCATCTCAACAAGAAGATGCGTCTGATTCGTCATCGACTTGCCCTTCGGAATTCAACTTGCAAGGGAAGATCTTCCATGCCCTTGTGCCGACAAGAAAGGCGGAATCACACATACCCGATTTCGGCTTTCTTCCGCAGGAGCAGCTTTACCGGGTCGTAAATACGAAGTCTGTAGCTAGTCAGCTCAGGGATGATCTCATGCACACGCACACTTCCGAAGAGATAGCAAAGTACGCCAGTTCCGTATGCAAGGAGCCTGAAGTCTTCCGCAAAGGGAAAAAGAAGCTCAAATCCTTTCAGAAGATTTTCGCTACCTTGGTCATGGTTGAGATGTCGGCTTCGATCTCTCACTTCCTCGATGAGGACGTTAGCGATCTCGACTTACCTCTAACTCCTATAAAACAACACGGCATGGTCATCGGTTTGTGCCGCCGGGATTCTTCAGGAAACCGATCAGCTCCACTGCGATGCTTCAATCGTGATTTATGGTCATTTGGCCAACTTCGGAACTTTGAAAGAGACCAGTGGATTATGTTAGCCCCATTCTTTTCCCAGGGAGAGCACGGCGAGGTAAAGCACTATATTCTACAGGACCAGCATATTCTTCCTTTCGTTGCTGAGCAGATGGCTGAAGACGACGATGTCGAGTATCACGGCGGGTTTGCGAAAGTTATGATGGTCCGCATTCACCCAGACCACCACAACTTCAAAGACAAAATACTGTGCGAACGCGGCTTTGCGATTAAGCAGCTACACGAGAACGATCGCGAGGCTTTCAAGAGAGAAGTGAATATTTTGAAGAAGTTCAGCGGAGCACGCAGCCATAAGCATATCGTATCCTTGTTGGCGACCTACGAACAGCGCGGAAAGTTTCACTTCATTTTCTATCGTGCTGGAGGCGACCTGTTTAAGTACTGGAAAGAACTAGAGCCTAACCCTGTCTTCCACTACGCGAACGCTCTATGGATGGCTGAACAATGTGCTGGCATCGCTGATGGACTTATGAAACTTCACAACCATCTAACATTCACCATACGAGACGCCGGGATTGGAGAACAAACCATCCAAGAGCCTACTGAAGACAGACGCGTCAAGGTCAAAATTGTCGACCCCATCTTCCATGTCCGATCAGACTCATTCCAGTCGAACGGCGTCCGTGTGCGACCTAGTAGTCCAACCTGGTGGAATAGTCAATCACAGAATACTAGCGGTCGACCAATGCCTAGGGAGGTACCACAAAACGCTGAGCTAGTCGAAGAAGAAAGGTTCGGCCGCCATGGTGACATCAATCCTGGGAATATTCTCTGGTACCACGACAGTTCCCTCAAGATCGCCGACTTTGGTCAAGCAGAATTGAATTCCGCGCATAGCAGAACCAGGCCGCGAGATGTTGCAAACACAATGACTTATCGGCCTCCGGAATGCGATATTCAACCTAAGATAATTCGTCAATCGTACGACATCTGGTGCCTAGGATGTGTGTACCTTGAGTTTGTCACATGGATGCTTGGAGGTAGGCGACTGCTAACTCGGTTTGGTGAAAAGAGAAAGGCACGTGATAGGTACTTGAACAACGAGATTACTGATACCTTCTTTGAATTTGTGGAAGATCCGGATACTGCTGAGCTTGAGGTCAGGATCAAGCCAGCGGTCACAAAGGTATGCGATGCCATAAAAATAATACTGTATGATGCTGTCGCTAACGACTTTGTTATAGTTCATCGAAGAACTACATCGTCACCCTAACTGCACGTTATATCTCCACGAGCTCTTGGTCATTATCCAACACGACATGCTCATCGTGGACTCAAAAGACCGCAGATCTTGTAAGCAGATCAAACAGCGCCTTGAAGACATGTATAAACGATGTGGCGAGAATATGGAATATGCATCAATGCCAATGCCGTGGTGTAATGTCAGTAAACTCATGTCAGAGCCTCGAGTATGCTCGGTTAAGGTGGAAATGACAGAGGAGGCGGAGCAGAAGATCGCCGAAAATCTTCACGCCATGCCGAAATTATCGCGACTGCAGAGGAAGCGAACAGGCCTCAACGAACAGCAGAGGGGTTCTTCCGCCCCCGAACTCTAGTTCAGCTCATACTAAATGCGCTTTAACGATCAAGATGTTCTACGTAGGCGCTTATGTTACTAATCTGTGTCGGTTTGCTCTATCTTCACTATGGTCATACGTGATCTCAAAGCCGAGGGATGTAGGTTCAACGCCGTACCTCAAGTCTTCTTTTAGTTCGACAGTCATCAAGATAGAAGATAGATTTCCACACCACAGATACAACGGTTGCAAAATGTTCCCCACCCACCGACTCCGAGCCATCAGTCACGATTCGACCTCGAAGAAGAGCCAATCTTGCGACTAAACATAGCTCTGCCGATCGAATTAAGCTGAGATTCGCCGGCTGAATCGCAAGTGCTGGCGTTCAGTAAAGATCGGTTCATGCACCTGGAAGATTGGTGGGGTCAATCGCGCATATTAGCTGCGGGGCCCGCGCCAAAAAGATATGCACCTGTACAGTTCTGCATGCATATCACCTCTGCCACGTCGAGCTGAGGATTGCCCCTACCAATGAAGTCCTTAAATGCCCATCGTGGCGTAGTCACACCATTTGTCCGTACATGGGACGGCACACCTTGTCCACATTTTAGGGCACATGCGGCTCTGCGAGGACGCACCAACGAGCGGGGTTAAATGTTTCCTTGCTTGTACTTGTTTTGTATTTTGTAATTATCATAGGACTCTGCGAACCTCTCTCGAACCAATCATTCCAGTGTTTGGCCCTCGCTCCTTGGCTATCGTATCATCTTCTTGTGGTTGCAGTACGCCTTATCCACATACGTCCTGGGTTCTATTAACACTTTCTGAAATTTCAACCGGAAAAATTTGTGAAATCGACTTGATCCAGTCAAGGCGACAATGAGATCCAAACGTCCCCGTGCCACAATATCCGTTGCATCTTTGGCGGATCAAATCCCAAGCCTGTTCGCAATTAGCACTTTCGATGCGCAGCCTCGAGACTATCTTCCCGAACCACGTATCGAAGTCCTGATAACGAAACCTGCTATCGAAGCAGAGCTGAGCAAAGGAAAGGAATATTTAGAGAATGATGAGGCCGATCGGCAAGAGCTACTCGACTGGATCTTTACAAGATCGCGAAAGGTGTTCACAATCACACTTCAATGCGACCCTAGTCCTTCATTTCTACTTGAGTCCATGTTTCAATTTCAAGAAAACGCTTTCGATGACGATAATCTCCCCATCAAAGATCCGAAACCTCATTCCCTGGCAGCAGCACCACCACCGCCTCGACCAGCCGGATTCGATGATCGCACCCTTTGGACCGACTTCAAGCATTACAAGTTCTACAAAGAACAATGGACTTGCCTTGCCCCTATCTTTACGCCAGAAAAGTACTCATACAACGAGCCTTCTGAATGTATCTTTCCATTCACGGTCGACGGCGCGCTGCCTAAGGTTGGAGCTTTCAGTTCTGTGTACCGAGTCAGGATACATGACGACCATCAAAGCAACCCAAAGTTGCGAGAAGTATGTCGCACCTACAATCCGTACTCTTGAAGAAACTAAGCAGCAGCAACAGGTTGCCATCAAGGAGATCAAAGTCACAAGAGGTAATGATAAGAGTGGAACTGATGATGCGTGGGATCTTGAGGCGAGGGCGCTGGCTAATATCAACAAACTCAACCACCAGCACATTACAAAATGTGTAGCCGCGATAAGAAGAGGCGATAGTCGTTACTTCATGTTTCCATGGGCCGATGGAGACAGCTTGCGGGACTATTGGGACTCGAAAGCACAGCAGGCCCCAAACGGAGAGCTCGTCCGGCAGACTCTCTGCCAACTTAGAGGACTTGCAGATGCTCTCGATAGTCTGCATAATTGCAATAGCGATCACTCTGACCAGGATTACTCAAAAGATTCGGACGAAGAAGAAGACTTGAAGCTACCAGAGATGCATATCTACGATGAAAATGACGAAAGGATGGATCAGGTGGCCACAGTCAATAAAAAATCCATCAGGCACGGGGATCTCAAGCCAGAGAACATACTACGATTCATGGACGACGAGACCGGGCTAGGAACTCTTAAGATCGCCGATATGGGACTAGCAAAGCAACACATTGTTGAAACAGTCAACCGAACCCATCTCACCAGCACACGATATGGCACGATCCGTTATGAAGCACCGGAGGCCGTAACCGCTATTCGTGGTGGTCGATCACGCCTCTATGATGTCTGGTCGATGGGCTGCATTACTCTCGAATTTATCATCTGGATTTTGTACGGAAACGACCAGCTCAACAATTTCTACAATCAAGTGAAAGGCGACGCGAAGCAAATTTGCCAGTACTTTGAGATTCCAGAGACCGGAGAGCTGAAGCGAGCGGAGATCCATCGAGTTGTACTTCACTGGATTAACCATATCCTGAACGTTGATCCAGAGTGCTCTCAAGAGTCAGCAATCCACGATCTGCTTAAAGTCGTCAAGGAAAAGCTTCTCGTCGTACCTTTGCCGCCAAATCGTGAGAGCTCTGTGACTGGTGGTCGTGGACTTGAGCCACCTGGCGTCGGTGAAACAGTCACTCGGTACCGCGCAACGGCTGCCGAGTTCCGGGACGCTCTGGACAAAATATTATTGAAGACCAACAGTCCGAACTACCTATTCACCGGAAAGAAGCGAACAAATGTCAAGTTACCATTGCCTAGATCTAGCATGCTGGGGTTGGGGTCAGGTAGGCGAAACGATGGGTCTGCGGTTCCCACTAGAACTGATGCTCCAAGGGGACCTTTATTAAGCGGAGTTCTTGGACAACCCATCAGGGCTGACTACACCCTACCGCCGCTCAAAGATTGGGAATTTCCGGTCGACAATCCCTTTGCCGAGGCGTTGTCTACCCGAATTGGGCCTCAAGCTATGCTGCCATTGTCACCGAAAACTGCAAGACTCTGTAGTCGCTGTTCGAACCTGAGTTTCTGGGACGGCGGCTTCACTTTCGAGGATCGGCCAGCAGCACTGCGAGAACGTGCGAAAATTTGTGATCTTTGCAGCATGCTACACAATGTGTCTTCGAAAGATGGAGTCCAACAAGGAGATATTATCACTTTTGAACGAAAGCAATCGAACCTGATATTGACAGGTGATCCGATTCCAGTACTTTCTATTCTTCGAAGTGCCGGTGAGTTATGCACCATTCGCGAAATTTCCAGAGTAATTGATAGAGTTTGTTGCTGACATCATGTAGAGCTAGAGACGCCGTCCCAGATCCAATTGGGTTTTCCAGAGCTACCAGAGCCTGGTACGGACACGTTTTACGCCTTGCTTCGACTCTGGCTGGAGGATTGCAACTCAAAAGATCCTCGCAACGTGAGGCACAGGGACTGCCACGAAGCAGGTGAAGGACCTCTCCCAACCAGACTGATTGATGTTGGAAGCCTCGATACCCCCGTTTTACGCCTCATAGAGACGCGCAAGGAAGGAATCTCTAGTAAAGACTACATCGCGCTTTCGCATCCATGGGGTGATGCAACTAAATACACACCTTTCAGAAGTTTACGTGAAGATGTAGAGACATTCAAAAGAGCAATACCTTACGATCAACTTCCGGCCACTTTCAAGGATGCTGTAGATTGCACTCGGAATCTCAAGATCCGCTATTTGTGGATTGACTCGATATGCATCATTCAAGGACCAGATGGCGATTTTAATGAAGAGGCTAAACGCATGGAGGATGTCTTCAGTGGAGCGCATTGCGTTCTCGCCGCAAGTCGTGCGTCCGATCAGCGCGATGGCTTTCTCGGGGCTAGAGCCCAAAGAGAATATATCACCATTCAACGCGGGAATGAGAAGCCTTTCTATATCTGCAAACCTATTGACAGATTCAGCCAAGATGTCATCGACGGATCATTGAATAAACGCGGATGGGTACTGCAGGAACGCGCGCTAGCACGCCGGACAATATACTTTACAGAGAACCAAACCTACTTCGAGTGCGGAGACGGCGTGAGATGCGAAACACTAGCAAGAATGCGCAAGTAAGTCCTCGATACCCAACTTTTCCTCTGCTTAGATCGTCACCAGCTTTTTCTATTTCCCCAAAAATGCTAACATTCACGTCCCAGCAACATGGCCGACTTCCTGGGCGACCCCAAATTCCCTAACAAAGCCATGCGAGCAAACCGAGCCGAGAAAATCGCCTACTTCCAAGGCCTCTACAAGCAATACTCGCGGCTGAATTTCACCCGCTACGAAGACCGCCCCATCGCCATCGCCGGCCTCGAAAAGCGACTACAAAAAGCCTTCGGCACAATAGGCGGCTATGGCATCTTCGACGACGGCGACAGGCCGAACGGCGGCCTGTTCCACCGCAGCCTCCTCTGGCAGCGCGGCGAGGAACAAGGCGACAACGAAACACTCACGCCCATCGACTTCCCATCTGACCGAAACATTCGCGTACCCACCTGGTCGTGGATGGCATATAAAGGGGGGATAGACTACACTGACCCTCCGTTTGAAAGCGCGGATTGGGAGACGAAGGAGCTTGTTCCGCCGTGGACGCGCGGTGGGAATCGAGATACGGATTCAGCGCCGCTGAATGGCGAGATAGCTATTCTGGCGACGGTGCGGGATTTTACTGTTGCGGGGAGGCAGTTGGGAGAAGTTGAACTCATGTACGATACGGATAGGACGAGGGCTTCTGATGGGCAACGCGCGCAGTGTGTTATTGTGGCTAAGGGGAAGGAAGGGAGGTCGGATAATGATAGGAGACACTACGTGTTGCTTGTTACGCCGACGCAAGTCACGACGGGACGTGGAGAGAAGGTGTACGAGCGTGTTGGTGCGGGGTATATGCTTGGGAAGTATATCACCCTTGGGACTTCGGGCATCGCAGCGAAGATCATTTGACGTAGAAAGTAATTCATGGCTCTATCAGCCTTATCTCTTCTAGGCTCACAAATCCGGGTTGGCCTCCAGAAACTCTCGCAATGACGTCCCCTTCACACCCACCTTCTCGTTATCCAGCTCTCCCATCTCCCACGTCCCATCCAACATGTGCAGCAAATAAAAGTACATGATATACTCCCACCACCTATGTCTCTCCCCTTTGCTCCTCGCTTCATACGCTTCCTTCCTCAACTCCTCCACACTCCCCTTATACTTCACGTTGATCTCGCACCCCCTAACCTCCCCATACACCCTAACAAAGTCCTCAAAGCTATTCACGCCAGAAACAACTTTGAAAACCTGCTGACCATACAAGGGCGAAGTCTCCGGCAAGCTAAGAATAGCAGCCGTAAACTCCGCAGCATCAGCCTCACTCGTCCACGCAAACTTCTTCTTCCCATCGCCCCAGACTTCAGCAACCCGCCCCTTCGAGTCCCAAGCCCCGTTGCTAGCAGGCGTGAAATCCACTCTACCGGGCGCAGAGAAGAATACTTCGGCCAGCGTGCCCGTGTACACCCAGATCGGCTTCAGACTCGAGGTAAGCTCGACGTGGTTCTTAAACGTGATGTCGGGATCATAGCTGTCTTGCTGGCCGAGCGGCATGCGTCGCCAATCGTAGCTCCAGCTCGCAGCGACGAACTTCTTCACACCTGCTCTTTCTGCGGCTCTGAAGAGCAGCAATTGGCCGTCCAGGTGGAGTTCTGGCGTGCCCTGGTAAGCGCAGATGACTGCGTCGACGCCAGCACATGCTTTGTCGAGGGCGGGTATGTCGTTGTATGCTGTGATCTCAGCGAAAGATTCTAGATGATGCGCGAGCTGGGAGTCTATTTTTGAAGGGCTGCGTCCTAGGGCTCGGACTTGGTGGCCGCGTTTGAGAAGGCTGGTTACTAGTTTTTGGCCTAGGTTACCTGTTGCACCGGCGACGAGGACGAGCATTTTGAGGGGAAAGATGTGTTGAGTTATATCTTAAGGAGTAGATGATATATGAGAAGTACTGAATGAAATTTTGTAGTTTCATACTTGACACTCTTATACCCATCGTCTTCTCCTCATGATCTCATAAAGAAGCTCCGATTAAGTAGAGAGACGGAACAACAATTGAGCCGATCGAGGGTGATTGCCAAAATCGGTCCCAGACGTCAGCAAGGCGATATTTGCAAACACGAATCGATTGGTGTTGAGGCGGAAGGGTCCTGCAGGTACGGCTTGGCTGTGGCAGGTCAAAGAGCATCTGCTTACACAGCTCGGCATTATCGCCCAAAGAGGCCGAGCTCGAAATGCGGCTGCTTCCCCACAAGCACAAAATCCACGCCCATTTCGTATCTCTTCCCAAATCCTCAAGTAAGTTGAAATTCACTAATACTTGATAGTCGGAGGTAAAATCCCAACGGATTTTGATTTGATTGAACTTAACGATCTTAAGTGTGAAATGGGACGTTTATCTCCAGCTTCTACTGACTCTTCCCGGACCTGATATTTTGACCTCGCTTTCAAGTACAACACCATATCAAAATAACTCTGCACTTTACTTTACTATCAATCAAACAGCAAACCCAAAGACCACGAAAGCAGCACCCAACACCTACCGTCGAGACTTGTCCAGCACAAACATCACAATACACCTCACAACTCACCTACACCTCACCTACAGCACATCACATCACAACAACCCATCAACTCAACAAGCACCAAAACGAATCCCTCAAAAAGAGTAGAATATATATATATATACCAAGCATTCATTATCAATATATCCACATATCTCATTCTCATTTCCACTCATGGATTCCATCAAGCTCATTACAAGGAAAGTCTAGAAAAGGAAAAAAAACGAACATATACAAACCGTCAATCAATAAATCAATCACTCTACCAACCCACTATGCAACAACGCAATCGCATCGCATCGCATCGGCATTGCTCAGCAAGGGTATAATGCAATCTCATGCCACGAAACGGACCGCAACGCAACGCAAAACAAAGAGAGGATGCGACAATTTCCCTCCCATATCAACCCAGCTCTTCACGATCGGTAGGTGCTTGTCAACGACTAAGCCGTCTCAACGTCTTCCTTCGCCGCACCATTTTCCTTAGTCTTCTCCTTCTCCAACTCCTTGATCCTGCCATCCTTCTCCTTCAACTTCTCCATAACGCTCTTATTCAACTTCTTCAACCCCTCAGCATCACTCTTCGCCTTCTCCAAATCCTTCTTCAAACCCTCAAGCAGCGACTTGCTCTCTTCTTGCTCCTTCTTCGCATCACCAACTTCCTGCTCCAGAGCAGCGTGTTTGTCCTCGTGGGATTTAACGGCTGCTTGGGCTTCTTCGAGGGCTTTTTGGCTGGTCTCGAGTTGAGTGGTGAGGTCGGATTTGGAGGCTTCGAGGGCTTTGAGGTCGGAGGAGAGGTTGGATGATTCGGAGAGTTTGGACTGGAGGTCGGCGAGTTCGGTGTCTTTGGCGGCGCGTTCTTTTGTCGCGGTTTCGAGAGAGGATTCTAGGTCTGTGATTTTGGCGGTGTGCGCTTGGATTTGCTCTTCTAGCGAGGTTTTTTCTGTGGATGACTTCTCGACTGACGCCTTTAGCTCTGCGAGCTCGGTTTCGAGAGACTCGGCCTTGGATTGAGCTTCCTTAGATGTCTTCAGCTCATCCTCGAGGGCTGCCTTAGCTTTCTGGGCCTCGGCTAGATCGGCTTGTGCAGTGGAGAGAGTGCCTTTGGTCTCTTCGTGAGCAGCCTCTGCCTTCTTGATCGCATCGTCGTGTCCGCTCTTGGTGGTCTCAAGCTCAGATTGCAGCTCGGAAGCCTTGGCAGCATCCTCCTTCGCGGCCGCCAATTCCTTCTCGGCAGCCTCTTTCGCCTTCTGGAGCTCTGAAAGCTCGGCCTGAGCAATGGAAAGAGACGTCTTTGTCTCCTCATGCGAAGACTCTACCTTCTTGAGCGCCTCGTCATGATCGGCAGTGACCTTGTCGAGCTGGCTTTGCAGATCAGCAACCTTGGTCGAGTGTTCAGTGGATGACTTCGTAGCACTTTCGAGTTGTTCCTTGGCTTCAGCTTCAGCTTGCTTAGATGCCTTGAGCTCACTGTCAAGAGCCTCGCGTGCTGACTTGACCTCGGCCAACTCAGCTTGGACGGTTGACAGAGTGGTCTCATGGCCGGCTTCGGTCTCCTTGAGCTCGGCAAGAGCCTTCTCTGCAGATGCCTTGGCCTCTTCGGCAGCGGCGAGCTGGCTCTTGCTGGCTTCTTGTTCCTCACTCTGCTTGGCGAGATCCTTCTCCAACGCAGCCAGCTTCTCGGTAGCTTCTGTGCTTGATGACTTGGCAGCCTGAAGGGCTTCAGAGTGCTCTGCCTCCTTAGCTTCGAGCTTGCTCTCAGCTTCCTTGAGCGACGCCTCGACCTCCGCGATCTTACCCGCCTCCGCCTTAGCCTCGGCCAGTTCCTTTTCCAACGTCTCAATCTTGGTCGTCAGCTCGCTAGTCTCACCCTTCGAGGATTCGGTCGCCTGCTGAGCTTCACTGAGCTTTCTTTCGGCCGCCTGTAGCTTCTCGTCGGATGCCTTGAGTGAGGCCTCCAGTTCTGCGATCTTGGCGGCCGACTCATCAGCGCTGCCTTTAGCCACATCGCCTGCTTTAGTAGCCTCCGCAAGCTCTGTGTCCTTCGCCTCTAGCTTTTGTGCTGATTCGCTAAGAGATGCCTCCAGCTCCGCGATCTTCGCCTTCAGCTCATCTGCACTACCCTTGGCTGCATCGGTAGCTTTAGTGGCTTCTGCAAGCTCCGTCTCCTGTGACTCCAGCTTTTGTGTCGACTCCTTTAGAGACGTCTCTAGCTCGGTGAGTTTCTTCTCAAGGTTTTCAGTCTCCCCCTTCGCCAGCTCAGTAGACTTGGTTGCCTCCTCCTTCGCAGCAGTGACCTCCTTCTGCGCGGCCTCAAGCTCTGATTTCGCGGCAGCCAGAGCCTGTTCTAACTCGGTAACCTTCGCGGTGGAGGCTTCGGTAGCCTTGCTGGTATCGCTCTTGGCAGCCTCCAACTCAGACTCCTTCTCCGCCAAGCTATCCTTTGCTTCTTTCAAGGCTGTCTCGAGCTCGGTGATCTTCGTGTTCGAGGATTCGGTGGCCTTGCTTACATCACTCTTAGCAGACTCGAGCTCTGCGTCCTTAGTAGCTAGACTGTCCTGCGCCTCCTTCAATGAGCTTTCGAGGCTGGTGATCTTCGTGTTCAAGGATTCCGAGGCTGTAGTAGCATCGCCCTTTGCGGCCTCCAACTCAGACTCCAGCTTGCTGATGGTACTGCGAAGTTCCTCAGCCTCTTCTTTCGCAGACGCGGATGCTGTATTGGCATCATTCTTTGCAGTCTCCAGTTCAGACTCCTTTGTCGCTAGATTATCTTGTGCCTCCTTGAGAGACGCCTCGAGCTCAGCCACCTTCGCCGTGGAGGCCTCAGATACGGTGCTAGCATCGCCCTTTGCAGCCTGTAGGTCGGCCTCAAGCTTGGTGATGGTGCTGCGCAGACCTTCAGCCTCCTCTTGCGCGGAAGCAGAAGCCTTGTCAGCAGCGCCCTTCGCGCTCTCGATTTCTGCGTCCTTCGCGGAGAGTGTTTCCTGGGACTCCTTTAGGGAAGCTTCAAGCTCGGTGATCTTAGCATTCAGAGCTTCAATGTTGCCTTTTGCCTCATCCGCAGCCTTGGTAGCAGTGTCCTTCTCTGAAGCCAACGAAGCCAATGAAGCTTCGAGCTCAGACGTCTTCGCAGCCAGTCCGTCTTGTGACTCCTTGAGGGAGGCCTCTAGCTCGCTGATAGTGGTGCGGAGGCCTTCCGCATCTCCTTTCGAGACATCAGCAGCCTCTAGCTTCTCCTGGAGGTCGCTGATCTTCGACTTCAATCCATCAACCTCTGTCTTGGTCGACTCGGTGATAGATGCAAGCTCTTCCTTGGCCTCCTTGAGAGCTGTCTCTAATTCTGTGGCCTTGGAAGTTGCTTCGCTATGGGCAGTTGTTCCGGCGGCAACTGAAGCTTCCAATTCGCTAATCTTGCTGCGAAGACCTTCAGTCTCTTCTTCTTTAGCCTTGATAGATTGCTCATGGTTAGAGATGGTGCCGCGGAGACCTTCAGCTTCCTCCGATAGCTTGCCATGTTCATCAGTCTTGGCAGTGAGCTGGGAGGTAGTCTCGTCGTGCTTCGCTTGCAGCTCCTTGATCTGCGCGTCCTTCGCCTCCAACTCCTCAAGCTGCGATTTGAGCGAAGTGACCTCGGCCGTAAGCTTCTCTACCTTCTCGTTTGAGCTGTCTCTCTCTGAGGTGAGAGCAGCAATAGCCTCTTCCTTGGCCTCAAGATCAGTCTTGGGCACCAGGGTAGCAGTCTGGCTCTTGAGTTCTTCAATCTCAGCATTCGCCTTAGATAGCGACTCTTCGGCAGTACTCTTCGCGGCTGTAAGCTCGTCCAAGTCCGCCTTCGCCTTGGCAAGCGACTCCTCAGCGGCGGCCTTCTCTTCCGACAGCGCCTTGATCTGACCGTCCTTCGCCTCAAGATCCGTCTTGGGTACCGACTCGCCAGTCTGGGCCTCCAATTTCGCGATCGTGCCCTTCAACGACTCGATCTCCGCCTTGAGCGACTCAATTTCCTGCTGCAGCTCGGTGATGCGCGCCTCGTGCTCTTTCGTGACCTCCGCCATCTTATCTTTGAACTCGTTCTCGCACTCGTCGCGCACGATGTTCCTCTCCTTGGCTTTAGCTTCGCGTACTTGCTGTACGACGACGCTTACCATGTGCTCCTCGAGATCTTTTTTATCCTGCTGCAGCGTTGCCTCGCGCTCCTCAAAGCCCTTCTCGCGCTCCTTGTAGTCGTCCTCAAGCACCTTGACGTGCTCGTCCTGTGATTGTGCCACCTTCTGCGCTTCGTCGAGATCGGCTTCGACGTGTGCGAGCTTCTTCTTAAGCTTTTCGATTTGCACTTCGAGCGAGTCGTCGGCTTGGGGGGAGGGGGGCTCAGAAGCTGGGAGGCGACGGGTTAGTATTGAGGAGGCAGGAGCGTAGCGCAGTCCAACGTGAAGTGAAGATGGGTGGTGAATAGGACCACGTCCTGCGCAATAGTTCGTTATTGGGCAGGTGAGTAGAAAGAGAGAGTCAAACTTACCGGCTTCATCTTCACTTAGCGGTGCCTGGCGGGGCGTCTCGGGCGGTGTGTCAATGCCATTTTCACGCGGAGCCTGCTCATCTTTGCTCGGTGCCGTTACATCGGTTGTAGTTAATGGCGTTGTTGGTGAAGCCGGGGCGGGCGCAGGCTGAGCTCCGCCAAAGAAATAGTTGTAGGCTCTCTTCATACTGCTGGTACGCTTCGGTAGTCCTGGGCGGACTGAGCTTGTCGATTTTCGTCCTCTCCGCTCTTCTTGCTGCGCTCCTTCACCAAGTACAGTGACGGGAATTAGGGTGTCTCCGCTCTTTTCTCTCTTGTGACTATTAGTTCGTGGTGGTAGAAGCCTCCGGCTGAACTTCTGAGACCCCGACTGTATGTCAGCGAGGATCTGCTTCTGCTCTCTTGACGATCCACTGTAGAAGGTAGTCAGTATAAGCTCAGTGGTTGGCGTATAAACTGCGATTGGACCACTCGGTGTTTGGCAGGAAGGTATGGCCGAACATCAACCCAGCAGAAAACCAGAAAGTTTGGATGCTGAATCTACAAAGTCAAGACATCAGGCAAGAATCTCTCTTACCAAAGCGTAGAATTCGTAAAACCGTTCAGCGTGACTTTCAAAAGTCGGTGTCGAGTAATGATGAACAACGACAACCAAAAAAAAAAGTATCGGTGAGACGTGACAGAAGTAGGAAAACACTCACTCATAGCTTTCTTTCCTGCCCCAACTAGGCATGATTCTGTCAAACGCACAAGCCTGCTATCAGCGGGCTACTCAGCTCACTAGCGAATAAAAATTTGTTATCAAAATGCGGATTGCCGCCGTGAGCACGGCGTAGGTATTGGACCTTTATGTACAAGCACAACACGTCGATGCTGCAGGGCTGCAGGAAGGGTGGGCAAGCCGTCTACCAATGGCGCAGTCGCACGTCAGAACCACCACGTCGCGTGGGAAGAAAAAAGACGTGCTTGCGCTCCGAGGACAGGCAGGTAGATAGCAGCTTGTTAATCAACGACGGTGGGAAAAGGGTCTGTTGATGAAGTCGCCAGCGCGTGGGATATGTGCAGTGCAGCACTCAGGCTCTCCTCTCGTCATGTCGTGTCGTGTCGTGCCAGCGTGCACAAGATACATATTACAGTACTTTGAGCAGAGCTTGAGCACGGATGCCACGCCACGCCCGCAGAGCAGAGACGGGCCAGGTACGCGCTGGCGTGTATATGCTGGCCTCTCCTCTCCTCTCCTCTCCTATCCTTCATGCGAACCATCCAATGGTTCTGCAGGAACAATGGCCGTTTCGTCTCATCCGTCTCGAGGCGACCTGTCAAAGCAGCGCAATTCCCATGGCCAACGACAAGGTCAAGGGGATCCTGAGACAGCTAGAGCACTTTCGCGCCCAACAATGCAATGCTGGCGGGTCGCGTTATGCAGGGTATATTTGTCGAGGCGGTTTGGTTGATGCGTTGTCGGATCCGCGCGAGATTTGGCGAGTGGAAAGATGGACTGGCCTCGGACCATACCTACCGGCTTGCACGCCGACTGCACTTGCTATCCCCTTTCTATAGTTATTCTATCGTTCACGCATCTCACACTATCAATCGAAGAGGATGAACCCCATCTTAAGTACCGATATCTAATCATCACACACCAACGCACACCACGCTGTCCTCAAACCTGAAAAGTCTTCACCGCCAATAATGCAATGCACCCCAGACAAACCGCCTGCCGTGCCTGCCCCGGCCCTGCATAACCGCACCCGTTAGCGCCCCAGCCAACAAGCTCCAAGCTCCCAAGCTCCACCGCTATGGCCATCACCGCTCATTGTAGATCAGATCGTGGCTCGTGTGAGGCATACGGGAAAATTTCGTTTGGTTCGTTGGCTGGGTGATGGCTTAGATTGTGATAATTGGGATGGGATGGGATGAATGACATGTGAAAGGTTGGAAAATTTTCTGAGATGACTGATTATTGCCTTGGTGAGGGCGACGGATGTCGCTCGCTGTATTAATAATGAAGAGGAGCAGTATTGTACTGTATTTATGGAAAGGGAACGTCTTATGTTGTAGCCTAACCGTTGAGCTATAAAAGCTCAAACTTGAAGAACATTCCATAAGCACAAATGATCGGCTTCTACACAACCGCGTAACGAAACACCGTGATTCGAAGGTTGATAAAAATTGTTGATATCATACGTGACCGCTCATACTGATATACTAGTTGGATGTACCTAACACCACAAACGCCTCAACAATGCTATCCAACCGCAAGTCTAAAGCTGCACATAAGGGGGGAAAGGGAAGGAAACTTGATATGCACACCACAAAGCACCGTCAACGATATCCGATATATCAAGCTGCTGAGCCAGGTCTCTTATCCCGCTCACGTTCCCTGCCTGAACCGCGCAGGGAAAACAGGCGAAGCGGCGGAACACTACCCGGTCTAGCGCTGACGATGAAGACCTCTGGAGAAGTATGTTCGAAATGGCTCGAGAGACGACGTCTGTGTCTCCCGTCTCGCAGTCTTTCCGTGCTCCGTCTGATTCGGTCACGGCCTAAGTAGTAAAGAAGATATTAGTTTGAATTTCGCTCAGACTATAAAAGATATTTCCCCGTTATGACTGAGGACCAAACAAACCCCTTCGTATCCGATCGCTTATGCCTCCGTTCCCCGAGTTATTGTTGCCATCGCCTGTAGAGCTAGGCTGATTGTTTGTTGATGAACTCGCTGGTCCTGCATCTCCAGGGACATGGAATGGGTCATTCGAGGTTCCTGTGCCGGAGACGTCGAATGCTCCTGGCATCTGCGATGTCCTGTCCGCTTCATGTGAAGCCTGTCCACTCGACGTTTGATTTGATTCTCCTTGTTGCTGCTTTGTGATACCCTTTCGACAATGTGGACATGTGTCGTGCTCTAATAGCCACGCAGACACGCATTGGTGGTGGAACCAGTGCTTACATGGCAGCACCGTGACCTGCTCGCCGATGACGACTTCATCCATGCAGATACTACATTCAGCGGTGCCTTCAGGACCGAGCATATCTTCTGTAACGTTCTTCCTCGGTAGCGCATCAATATCGGCTTGTGAGGCGGGACCGGGTGCATTGCTCGTCGCAGTCTGCTCCATGAGCTGCGACACGATGCGGTCGAGTCCTTCTTGCGAATACACAAAGTCGCCCATTTGGCCGCCCGCACCGCCCAGCAAACCCATCGAGGTAAATAGTTGGAGGAAGGGGTGGGCGGCTCTTTGTGCTTCGTTGGGGTTCTGCTCGCCGCGTGATGGGGCTTCTGCGCCACCTTGGTGCTGTTGGGCATGAAGGGTGCCAGGTGGTGCGCCGAGTGCTGCTATCAGACCAGCCATAACGCTAGTGAAATTGTTAGCAAAGTTCTCACGATGAACGGGATCGTGAAGCCTACTTTGTTATATCATCCACGGGCTCTATTCGTGGCTCTGGGTTGTTGGCGTCTCGTGGAAACAATCGCGCTCCACCATGATACGTGAACCTTCCTGTTCGAATCTGCGGCTGTTCTGCCGCACCTTGAGACCTTGCCTCTTGGAATGCAGACTGGTTTCCGGTTTGATTCGGCCCTGAGAATAGACCCTCGCCCTGACCTGGTGGTTGACCCTGTGGTTGCGCTGGTTGTCGTCCTGCAACCCCAGCCAACCCATTCAACATGGACATGAAACCGCCTATTGATGCGGGCGCCATTCCAGCTCCTAAGCCTTGAGGAGAGACTGATCGTGTTATTGTGGCCTGGACATTGAACCTCCCTGGCGCAGTCTGAATAATGTTGTAGTTGCTAATATCAGCCTCCTCCGGGTCGTCACTCAGCCATGGATTGTGATGCGGATGGTGGTGGTGGGGTACATCTGCGAGGTCGGGCATTGATGAATCGGAGTCGTCGCCATCGTGGCCAAACATGGCACTGTCTCGCGGGTCATTGTTCTCTTCGATCTGGGTGGTGTTAGCGGGGTATGACCAGTGTCGCCATGTCCAGCCGGGTGAAGGAGCTATGGAGCTGAGGCGAGGTCCCGCGGCGTCAACTCACGATCTCTGTGAAGTCTGAGCCGCACTCTGGGCAGGTCAGGCCGTGTTCGTCCCGGTACCATTCGTCGGCGCATTCGTGGCAAAACATCATATCGCGGTGGGCGGGCCTTTGCGTCTGCGACGGCGCAGCCTGATCGCTTGATTGATCCATGATTGTGGTGTATAGAACGTCGGTAAAGAAAAGGAAAATTTAAGTAGACTCTATGGGGTGTGAATAAGGCAAACCCCGACGATGGACTACGCCCACGAGGTAGTGTCAGAAGGAGTGAGCTCGGCGCGGAAGTGGACGAGTTCGGAACGCTGTCATGCGCCGCGCCGCGGTGCGGTGACTGACAAGGGCGCTGTGGCTGCGGTGGGCTATAGGTAGGCGCAGAGAGTGTAGCCGGATGTGAAGAGACGAGCTAAGTCGTAGGTAGGCGTGGAGAGGTGTAATGTCGAGGCTGGCGGCGAATTTTTGTTTCTTGAAGCTGCGTCTGATCGGCCGGTGACGTTATTCTTAGAGTCGCGAGAGCGCAGGGGTCCACTGATGCGTGCCGCGGGTCAACTTCGAGCTTTCAGATCCGGATAAGTCGAGCGCGTTGCCTCTCGGAAGAATAAGGAGAACCGGAGAGGAACTGCATTAATGGAAGGGTATTGTTTGCAAATTTTAGAAGAATCACGATTGATTGTCTTGCTGTCACTCCACGTTCGTTTGTTCGGACACTTGTCCTTCTCTTTCTTCGATATTCTATTTGCTTCTCTACTTTCGCACAGCCATCGCGATCAAGATGGGGCACAGACACCGTGCGGTCATGGTAGTCACTGAACATGGGTAACCCTATTGAAGCAGACGGTTCTGATATGCAATTCCTGGAGATTATGTCGAATTTTGTACAGTCTCAGCCAAAGGTATAGGTTCCACCAGCAACGCCCGTGCAAGCGCTTCAACAAGCATCGTATGCCAAAGTAAATGACTATTATATCCACTATGCTCCCAAGCAATTACCCGCTGGGTCTTTTATCTCCTCTTCCCAGTCCCTCTGAGAAGCAGACTGCCCAACACTCCCGCCGCAACCACTACACCCCCGACGATTGCTGCTCCGACTAATCCCTCCTTCGCAACCTTCTCATCAATCAGTCCCTTCAAGCTCCCCGCCTGTAAATTCGCCGGCTCCAGCTCCAACAACAGCTCATTGTATCGTCGTGCTTCGGCGTAGTTACCGAGCTTGTAGTTGCCTAGCGCGAGGTAATAGAGGCATTCTCGGCGTCGTTCGCGGGAGTTGCGAAAGATTTCAGAGAGGAGGCGGACGCCTTCTTGTTGGTCGGGGCGGGAGGAGGATTTTATGAGGCCCTGAGAGTAAAGTTAGCAGATGTTGGGTGGATATGATGCAGCACTTGGATAAGTGTAGTCTGCGATGGGAACGTACCCATGCGTAGTTGAACTTCGTTTGTAAACCAACATATTCCCCCTCTTTCTCGTATTGCGCTCGTAGAACTTGCAGTTCTTCTGGCTTCAGCGGCGATTCAACGTCTGCAGCATCTGTTCTACATCAGCCTCAGGTGATCCTCACCAGCTTTGCATATCCACTTACATGGTAATGACGGAGACATGGCTCAATGTGTGATGTCTGAAGGAATCGTAGGAAGAGGATTAGGGATCACCAAGATCGACGGAAAGAGGCGAGAAGTATGCGCAGGCAGATGTCTAGGCCGTGTCTCGTGAAAATGGTCTGTGACGTACGCCTCGTGGCTCTGCCGCGGCTGTAGCTTCCGCCACATCTTTCGTCGTTGCCATGCACGCGACTCGCGCACGGACTACAAACATTGGAACATCAACACCACGACTTGACTATCGCGATAGACATCACCAAAACCTTGAAACTTCACGATTGCAAAACGTCCCATCTCTCTCAAAAGTACAGATTTCAACCTAGAACATTTCGCGACGCAGAATCATCAGCCAAAATGCTTCTCGACGAGGATCCCGCCGCGGTACGTTACCTTCCTTCCAAGCATCACTGCGCGCATACTAACATCCCCTCCAGCTCATCGCACAATGCACATCGCACTTCAAAATCTCCAACGACACCGCCTCTCTCCTTCGCATAGGCGACTCCCTCTCCACACTCTCCACCTTCCGCACCCAACACCTGCAATCCATCCAATCCCAACTATCCGCCCTGAACCGAACACACCAAACCCTCTCAGCAAACCACAACCACACATTATCGCAGCACAACCCGACCAACCACGCAGCGGAGATCCTGAGACTGGATACAGAGAAATTCAAGATTGCGAAGCAGGCGAGTGATCTAGAGATCGAAGGCGAGAGATTACAGCAAGACCTGGGGAGATTGGGGGGCATAGCGAGTGAGCTCGAGGAAGAGGGTGTAGAAGGAGGGGTAGTGGAAAGGCCCGGGGAAGATGCGACTGTGTATGTGACACTGCGCAGTCTCACTGTCGCTTTTAATTCAGTTCTATGTGCTAACTAATTCTTCGTAGATTGAAACTGAAACTCTACCGCACACTCGGCATCGACGTCGAGGCTGACCCGACGACGGGCGAGTACAACAAAGCTGTCATCCGGAATGCCGCAAAGGGCGATGTGCACGTCGTCAATATCGATCCAAAGTTCTCGCGACACTTCTATACGAATTACTTTTGGCGGACCATGTGAGTCGTACAGCCAGGGCGAACGTGCTGGAAATGATGTTGGACGTAAGAGCGCGTCTCTCTCAGATGAGACATCGGGGCTTTGGAGAACTGGATGCGGTGTTCTGAGTATGAATTCCTTCTAAGATACCTTTGTGTTGTGGCGTTCGGTGGTGGAGTAATATCAATATCATGATTATCGCGCAATGCTATCCTCTGGCTCGAATATGCTTTTGCTCCTGATCGTTTACCCTGTGAAATATTTGGCCATGGTTGGGAAGAATGTAGCAATCAAATAGCGAGGAACAAGGTTCAAGCTCGATCAAGTGCACGATTTAGACAGTGGAGAACGTGCACCCACGCGAAGTCATAAGCCGTACATCGTAACATGAAGAGAAGCACAAATCATTCGGCAACAATAGCTCGTATTGCACTACCTACCAATGCTCTCATAATGCTCGTAAACACATCAGCAGCTCGTGACCCATGCCATCGTGTCCACTCCTTCCCATCTATTCCATCGCCAACACTCCCCCTGATACCTCGAGACCCTCAGCCCCAGAACACGAACACACCAGGATACTCATAAACTTTCATAAACACTCATAACTCAGTCTCCCTCGCCTCCTCATTCGGCCCAATCATCTCCCCTTCAACACAGTTCCAACCATTAGGCACTCTATGAGCTGGTATACACTCATAACAGTGTGTTCTACACTGCGCACAGGCACATCTCGGCGAGTGCGGCTTGGCGTACACATTGCCAACATCAAGGCGATTCTACCGCTTAGTCTTCTTCTTCGATGGCACAACCTTAAAATCACCTGTCACAAGAGAAGAGGCGCTCTGCTGTTGGACGGTGCTCGCACCACCTTTCTTCGCGACTTCGGACCAGCCGCTTCCTGCAGACTTGTTCTCAGCAGGTGACGAGGTGTTGCGCTCGTCGAAGATGCCTTTGTCAGCCAGCTTGCGACGGCGCAGAAACTCTTCAGCGAAGTGGCGGGAGTCGAGGGTGTTGGAGGCAGAGTGCACAGATTCGGTGATGAGTTCGGCATCAGCGGGGAAGCTGAGCAGGGAGGAGACGAAGTCTTCGGCTGTTCCGCTGTCAGTATGGCATTGTGCTGAATTTGTGAGCAAGTACATACCATTAATATTCTTGTTAAGATCATGGCGAAGCTCATTGACAGCCCACTTAGTGAACTCTTCTTGCGCGTTGGCCTTGCCCGATGAGCCTCCCAGAGTGGTACTTCGCGTTACAGCAGGCTTCTTTATCACAGGTGGCACAATAGTGTTGCTAGTCGAGCGGACTGCAGCTGGCGCAGGCGTCGTACCGCCAGGGGTCTTAACCTTTCCGCTTGCACCCACAGTAGTCCACGCGCTGTTACCAGCGGGGACGGGTGGTATTGCTGGGCTACTCTTACCAGCCAGATCAGCATATCGCTTACCAGCAGACGTGACTGGAGCTGCGACAGCAAATGCACCGGCTGCAGCGACAGCTTGTGCAGCAGCTCTGTTCTTACGAGCTTCCTCTTCTTTCTGAATCTGCTGGAGCGTCTTCTTAGAATTCGACACCGGCGTCGGGGCGGTTTTGCCAACAGTCGGCTTAGCCCAAGCTGAAGCGCCAGCTGTGCCAGGGGTAATGGGAGAAGCACCACTTGCCCAATTCGCGCTCGACGGAAGACCTGGTTGGATCGCAGGTGATTGCGCCTGAGACTGCATCTCTTTCTCGAAAGCCTCGCGACGTGCTGCTGCTGCAATGGCCTCACGCTCAGCGGCCTTCTTAGCCTCGGCTTCTTGGATCTCCCTCAGAGAAGGTCCTCGGGAGGCTTCGGCAGGCTCCTTCGCCCACGGGGCGACTGAGGCGCTGGGGGTTTCGGCCGCAGGAGTCGCTGCGCCTGAGCGAGATTCCGTTGTCAGGTTTTCGGCAACAATGGGTTTCCTTTGAGCAGCTGGCGCGGGGAGTGGAGATTGTGAAGGCGGTGGGGGAAACGGAAAGATGGCAGGCTCGACTTTGTTCCATGCTGATGGGGGCTGAGGTGAGTGCTTAGCAGAAGCCGCTTTTTGCACTTGCTCGGTAAGGGAGAGCGGTTCTTGATTGATAGGCGGAGCTTCATGCTTGGACTCCCGAGCTTCATTCTGAGCCTCGAACTGCTCGGATAGTGTAGGCTCAGATTGCCCGTGTGGCTCTGCTGCTGGTCCTGAGGGCTTTCCTATGACTCCTTCTGGAGGGGGAGCGCCTCTGGATGGCTGTTCCATATCTGTCTGAACCCTCAGGTCATTGAACTGCTGCAGGCGATCAGCGAAAGCCTGGGCGTTTTGTTGCTCGTTTGGGGCAAATCGTTGCAAGTTGTCATGCTCGGCTTGCTCTCGTTGGAGACGAGCACGATCACCGAGCATGGTGACAACCTGTTGTGCATGCGTATTCGATGGCTCAGTATGTTGCCCAAAAGGTGGTGGCCCAGTACCGAAAGCAGGCTGACCAGGTCGTCCGAGATTGAGGCGATCCATCATGGCCGGTACATCTTCGTCTCTCAGATTGCTGAGCGTGTCCATACCTGGGCCTATTGGACCCAAGCCTGGGACAGAACCCGGTCCAGATCTAAATGCATTGTCTAAGAGGCCTGGAACTGATGCACCAGGAGCAGGTGCTTGGGTAGGTGACGGCTGGTAGCCGCCAGGAGATGTGATGCTTCCGTAGCTTGGCTGACTGTGTAGACTATGAGCACTAGAATGGTGGTTAAGCTGATTCGGAAGCATGCCACCCAGTTGGACCGATCTAGCAAGTGCTTGCTGCTGTGCTGCCAAATGCTCCTTCTGACGAGCCATGAGATACTGCTCCTCCTGTTTCCTACGTTCGAGGGCATTCTGTTGCTCAGCAGTCAGGGTAGTTCCAAAACTTGGAAAGCTATTCGCGAATGGTGGCTGAGCACCAGGAGCGGGACCAGCACTGGGACCAGCGCCGCCAGCCCAGGCATTACCTGGTTGCGCGGTGGGTGGTCCGTGCGGAATACCAATCTGAGGAACTAAGAAAGGCTCTCGCGAGTTGCCAATGCGGCGTATGAGCTGAGCCAGGGGTTCATAGTCAGGTTCTTCCTGTTTTTTAACCAAGAGCTCTGGGGAGAAGAACCCTGCTTTGTACCAGTCGTGCATTTCCAGGCCAGAAAATGGCCCTTGGGTGTTGCCTGAAGGGTCACGATAGATCCATCTCATCCGATCAGGCATGACCATGGTACGTTGTTGGGGCGCTGGGGGTTGGCTTGAAGCCGGGCTGCTGATTCCAGACGTCGATGGCTGAGCGGTTCGTGTGTGGTTCAGAGCAGCCATTGATAATGATGTGGTAGCCAAGGTCGAAGGTTGAGCTCCAGGAGGTTGTCCGAAAGTTGAACCACCATGATCGTCCCCAGATGCGCCAGAAAAGTCGTCGAATAAGTTGCGGTTCGCGCGGAAGGGACTCTCGGTATCGCGAGTAGGTATTGCGCTGCCAGGAGCTTGATTACCGAACGCATTTCTGCCAAAAGTGCCAGTCATGCTCTGTTGCCGATCACCATGCGAGGAGCTGTCATCAGCATGAGGACGATTGGGGTCATTGGATCGCATCTGGTCTTGCATCGAAGCCGGGAAGAGGGAGCCGAGTCTGCTTGATCGACCAACTGTTCCATGTCCAGTTGCACCAAACAACGAGCTACTTCCTAAGCCAGCCAGTGAAGGAGACTGGGCCTCCCCTACATTTCCGAAAGCATTGTCGAAGCCTCCTAAGCCACGTTCCCGGATAGGAGTACCTAGCGTCTGTTGTCCAGATGACCAGGCTGCAGACCCTCCAAGACCAGGAAGACCACCGAGTCCAGGGAGCGTGGGAAAACCTCGAGCAGGTCCAACACTAGATGTCTGGCTGCGATCGCTCGGCGCAGTCTCAAATGGGGCTCTACCGAGCCCTGTAAGCCCACCGAAAGCGTTGTGGATACCAGAATTAGTAGACTGATCGACCTGGAAGCTACCCATACCAGGGTAGTTTGCATGCTGAGCGTCGGAATCATCTGAGTCGTCGTCGTGCTCGTCTCTCGCGTGGTCAGGGCTTTGATATGGATTGGTGTCCGTGGGACTCATTGGTTCGTGGCCTCCCTCGCCTCCGCGATGTGGTGTGTGTTGCGCGAAGTTGTCCCTGGCATGAAACACGTCGCGATGGCCTGCGTTATCTGCAGTCATTCCGAAAGCAGAAAATCCAGAGTCGTCTCGGGGATGTGGTCGATTAGGTGTGCCAAAGGCGCCCAAGCCCTGCGGCCGAGGTGGGCTCACATCCTCACCGCGGAGGGCGGCACTGCCCGTTGGGGCGTCGTCCTCTGGGAAAGGATCGGTATCGTTACTGGTTGGCCTATTAGAACGAGCCTCCATCCAAGAACCACCCGATTTGGAAGGCTCTGCTTCGCTGAGACTCCCCAAATTACTAATCGACGCCTTCTCTTTCGGAGCCTTCTCAAAGTCCTCGGAGCTGGTTTTACCCATCAATCCCTTGAACCTGCTCTCGCCGCGCATGCTGCCATATCCAGGCTTTTTCTCTGGCTGTGGGTTTCCGAAGCTACCGAAAGCGCCAAATCCACCACCCGGAGTCGCAGACCACGGTGAAGCGGCACCACCCGGGCTAAAAGGTGCAGTCGTCGTGCGTTTGAGAGAGCCAAATTGGCCGGCATTTTCAGCTACACCCTTCTCTTTGTCGCGCTCCTCGCTTGTGCGGCCCTCCGCGGGCTCCTTATAATCGGTCCTACGGCGTACAAGTGCGGGCGGCGGAGTGACAGTATTAGAATCATCCCGCGCGAACCGTGAGGTTGCAGGCGACGAGGGAAATGGATATGCCTCACCGGTATCACGACGACGTGCACCTGGCCGCGCGGTTGTGGGTGACGACAAGCCATACGGAGTACCCCCACCTTGTGAGACTGATGTTTTACGCAAGGAGAGGCCTTCTTTAGGTGTGCCATCCTTATTGGCGTTTTGAGTCGGCGGTTTCAGCGGCGAGTTCACAGACGAGAGGAAGATCTAAGCGAGAAAATGAACGTCAGGCCACATTTACGAGGAGAAGGCGCTATCATGGGCACATACCTCTTTCTCATCGTCCGTCATATCTGCTAGGCTGAGGGGCAATATACTGCCGTCTCGATCCCAACATTGGTCGACCCCGCTCTGCGCCTCCCTGCCGTGGTCCTCCTTACGACCCCACGATGCGCCCGAGGCCCCATTTGTGGTATGCGGCTCCCATGCCCCCATGTACAGACTCGATAGTGAATCAGTGAGATCTCCAGAGTCTTGCTGTGTCCTGAAAAGTTGCGTAAGTTGACCTCGAGAATAGCGGCCATCCACTGAGCTGCCAATGCGCCCCGGTTGTGCGTGTGGCGGGACGTATACGCCAGGATTCGACGAGTTTTGTGCTCCGGCTGTATCTCTCGAAGATGAGTAGGTGGTCGAGCCGGAGGGAGTGGTCGCGTGTGAGGGTCGCCGAAATGTTTGTGTCGCACCATTGGTACGTCGTGCCCTGGTGGTATGAGTATCAAGCGAATCGGGGAGAGGGGGAGTCATAGTAGCAGCGATTGATCTAATAGCTAGCGGGAGTGTATACTGGGGTATCTTGTAGCGAAACGGAAGAATGCTTGTAGCTTCAAAGCTAGGGCGGTGTATGTATGCGATGAAGGAGATGTAAAGAACAGGTGCACTTACCAGTCACCACCTGAGTCTGCACGCGCTGAGTTGGCATTGTTTCCTGCTGCTGCTGAAGCAAAAGAAGTAGGGGCCATTGTGGAGGGTTTGGTGTGGAAGGGACTATCGGGCAAGCGTGCTGTTCGAGGCCAGAAGTTTTAGTGGGTTAAGTGCGGTAGGCGAGTTGTGGATGCAGGTGCGGTGGAGGAGGCGTGAAGCTTGCAGCTGATCCGAGGTCGGCGGGCGAGAAAAATGGCACGGGTGGTGTGTGATGGAGTCTGGTGGAGGTGCAGTCGTGTTGCGTCGACAAAAGAAGAGCTCGAACAACTGAAGAACATTTGAGGTTGGAGATCCACAGCCGAGATCGGTCACGTGCGCCTTGTTTTCTCTGATGACATCCTTGAGCAACCAGCCTCATCACGCGCGCGACGCGTCTCGCGCCAAATCAAAGTGCATCCAAACTCCAGAGTAGAATCTTCATCAGGCCTTGCCTGGCTGATCATACAACTGTATGCTTTTGATGTAAGGCATTATCGCCCTTCCCCGCTGTACTACATGGAAGGAACGCTGTTGATACGCTCCTTCCATTCTTTGCCTGCAGCAACAACGAGAGCAACAACACCACGCAAGGAGACGCGATGCGCTTTTTCACCATGTTTCCACGAATTGAAGCAGTAATACACAGCCAGTTTTGAAAGCTATTCGCTCCATTTACGATAGTCTTGCCAGTCGCCACTTTCCGTCTCTACTCACCTTTCTCCCATACCGGGCTTTTTCACGTACAGCAGCATCTCAACCATATTTTCAGTTCGTCCAGCCGTAATTGCCGCAGTACCATCATGTTTGTCTGCTCAGATTTCGTTGGAACATGCACTGGCTGTCGCGGTTTGCTCTAACTGGAGTTGCTCCTAAGTTTGCTGCTCATCTTAGACTGCATCTTCCGTGCCACCGAACACCAATCGCCTATCGTCTGACACCGAACCAGCCCATTAGCATCTAGATTATCTTGCTACAAGTGGGACAATCATACAACTATTCTACTCACTTAGCCAATGCGTCGACTGATATCACCACACAGAGTTCGTGGTCAATCATTGCTGTTGCTGGCGCCCGGATTCACCTGACCTGGTAGCAGGCCTGCTCCACTATAAGGAGAACGTTGCAACCCTTCCCATATTTCCGAATCTCTTTCGCTTCCTGTGTAACGCAAACGTCACTATCACCTTAAGGACTCGCCTTCCACTCGTCGTCTGCTACTTGCTCAGCTAGCCATCTTCAGTCGTTCGCAACAGGACGGAGTTGCGCCCATTTCCACTCTCTTTGTTCCAGGTCCCAGCACAAATCCTATCTAGATCCCTATGTACCGGCAAAGTCCCTACGCTAGCAGCAACGAGTATGGTTGGAATCGAGATATCCTATTTGGAGAATTTGCGAATTGCAAACGACGCGCGCATGCGCGGGAGTTTGGCGGTCATTCGTCGCCATTTGAACGCATGGGAAGGTTCCCATCTTCAGGTCGAGGGGGGATGAATCCAATGATGGGAGGATACCCACCTCCTGGCTGTTCTTCACCACTACGCATGGGCACGGGCATGGGATCGGGCTTTGGTATGGGCGTGGGCATGAGTATGGGTATGAGAAATGGAATACCGTTTCCTAGCCGAAGTCCTGTGATCGAGTGCTCTCCCATGGGATACCAGCCGGCTTCACGATTTAGTTTCGGCACTCAAACGTCTCGGGCGCATCCTACTTTCTCGCGTCGCCATCGTGGAGATTCATCATGGCCTGGGACGCAGTACAGTCCTTTTTCGTCACGTTTCCTCAACTCAGATGACTCGGATGACGATGACGATTACGATTACGATTACGATACGCCGTCAATGTACCGCTCTCCGAGACAGAGAAAGAGCGGCTTTAGATTTCATCGGTGGCCACCTTATGGAAGGTCTTTTAGGGCGAGGACATTCGATGGCTATGATGATTATCACGATGGGTATGATGATTTTAACGATGACGACGAGCAATATTCGGATAATTTTTTCCCATTTCGTCGGTGGCAAAGGTATTAAGCTCATACAAAGTAGTTTATAGTCGTGTCCTCGTTCTTTTCCACTCTCGAGGCTCAGTATGCCTGGCGAAAATATCCTTCACATCCAGCTCATTGCTCATTGTATTATTATTGATTCAGCCTCAACAGTATTTGACTCCCAGTAGATGTTGATCCTTGAAATATCGAGCTTTCTCCCAAAAAAACTGTGCTATGTTCAACTTAGATCACTGAGTGTCTTTCCAAGCCATTTTGGAACGTCACATATAAGGACGTTATCTATCGACCTACACGGGCTCGTGGCGAATGCGATAGGTAGAACCAAATATAGCAAGCAGACCTCATCCGTGATGCTCTCCATGAAGAAGCTTGCAAACATCAGCTTGCTTCTCTTCCTCACAATCCTGCGGGTCTCATGTAACACTATAGACCCCGGACAAGGCCGCGCCCAAGATCCGGACTGTTTGCTTCAGTCGCGGAAACGAACCACACGATGCATGCCATTACACAGGCCCTATTCCAACCGGGTATTAGCCACCTAATCAAAGTCTCATGCGTTTTACGGTGGTTTACAGCCTGTCACAAGCACGGTTGTCAACTTATCAACAGCAGAACCTTGCTTGTTTGCGTAACCCGCACCAACTCCCGTTCAACGATATCGATTGCGCCTAGGTTCCAGACCTGCTACACTACCCCGATTCTAGGCCAATGAGGTCAAATAATTTACTCTTGAAGTAAACATCAAAATGTTTGGCTCTTTACTTCCGAAATCCTGTTACTTCCAACGGCAAACGGTACGGGTAGAGATGTTAATCTCATACTTTGGATATACATCGGAGCACCTGACAACCTTAGCAGAGTACTTTTAAAGGCCATGAGAATATGAGGCGCAAACGCACATATAACGACTTAGTTGAGCTTTTGAGCTAAACACAGTTACTTGCCCTTTACTTCCAATCCGTGCCGAATCCCCCCAATCTCAACCAACTACATCGAGAAACGGTCATCTTCTCACGTGCATCCAACAAGCATTAAATTCGTAGCATGCTTCATCATCCTCCATGGAATATTACTTCGCTCAATTACCTTGAATCGAAGAACCCAGCAACTTCTCAGCTCGCGAGCTCTCAATGTGTCTCATCCTCCACTACGT
Organism: Phoma sp. ATCC 74077; assembly: GCA_033682645.1. Classification (NCBI taxonomy): domain Eukaryota; kingdom Fungi; phylum Ascomycota; class Dothideomycetes; order Pleosporales; family Didymellaceae; genus Phoma; species Phoma sp. ATCC 74077. Next base: position 198,994 of record JAWDJC010000017.1, read on the forward strand.
ATATGTCTGTCACCCTGCAAAATCCGAGACAATCTTTCAACCATGCCACCTTTCTCGAGGGGGCATTCGCCCACATCATCGTATCAGCTGGAAAGGGCTACCTACGCTGGGAAGCAACAATCCATTCTTAGTGATATGTCCACGCCATTGGGAGAAATGGATCACACCTCCATTGTGCATTGGTTGTACGCTGGGGCAAAACGTAGGAAGTACGAAGCAAAGAGTCATGGATTGGAAGGACTAGGAAGATACTGGTCTGGTGGGTGAAAGTGCTAAGTAATGAAAGGTCGAAGCCTATCAACGCTACCTTACTCTACGAGGTTCATTTTCTACACTCTAAAACATCGCTATCACCCTCGCTCATAGACATGAGCCCGCTCCATCTTAAATATCTTCTATCCATTACAGGACACCTGACTAGTTACCTGAAGTATTGAGAATTGATGATTATAGTGCTAATTTTTGGACGCACAAGGACACTTCCTAGATGCTATCACATTAGCAGCAATGTGATTGGACGCCACAAAGCGTTTCGTCTATTCTTGCCGAGAAGTGATACACGGCGTTTTCGTGATTACCCCTCTAGAAGACGAATTGGTGGCGATAAAAATTCGTTCGTCGTCCTCATGCTTTCATAGCTTGTAAAGAACCAGAGGATAGAAGGAGATTCAAATGGAAAAAGTACAACAGCTAAAGTGTATCTAACAACAGACTGGCGAATCACATTGCTCGCTTCCCCGCTGCGCACAGGCCACAGAATTTGCAACATCGCCACCTCTATCCTCAGAATTCCATTTCAAAGAACCGACACATTAACGAATCGTCCGTTTGTGAAAACGTCTTCACCCCAGGTACAATCATCGATTCAGGGTTTCCGGTGTGCGAACATAGCGTGTGAGGCAATCAAATATGGCGAAGCGAAAGCGCAATACCGCCCATACGAATGCCATGAAAAAGCAGACCACCGGAGGAATACCTAGTCCGCCACAAGAAAAAAATCTCGAGCCATCAAGTGTACACTCAATTATCTCGCCAGAGGAAATTGAAGTCGCCGTGGAAACACTACAGACGCTGGCCGAGCATCCAGCCCTCATCAAGTCTAAAGCATGTAAAGATCTGAGGACAGCAGTATATAGCTTTCGTCAGGCATGTACGACAGGCTTAAACTCTGCCGGTTAGTACGCTACCCATTCTTTCGAATGCAGAAGACTAAAGGTCTTCAACAGAGGGTAGCAATCTTACTGCGCGGATATCCGCAGCACTCACAGATGCGAAATACATGGACGCGCTCATCTTACTGGCTGAGATGCGTATCAGAAAGGACACTCCTACACTAGGTGCTCTCTGCCGATGGGTGCGCACTCTTGATGTAGTATCTGGGCTCTCAATTCACGTCCAAGTGCCTTCTCAAACAGTTGTAGGCCGTAATGCTCATAACGACGAGTTAATCCGCGTACTGGACGCCATCCTCAGAGTAACCGGCCCAACCGATACCACCTCCCACGGTACAGACGCCACCTCAGGTCCTATCTCACTACAAGAAACATGGAACCTACGCGGCGCAAGTGCGCCAACTCGGCAAGTCCGTCTCAGCATTGAAGACAAATCCATCTTTGCACCATGTTCTCCCAACCTCAAAGACCAGTTCAGAATCATCGAAACTACCCCCGGCCTCCAGCGCAAACCACCAAACCTCCACCCCGCCATATTGTACGCCTCACAAGATGACACAGTACCACTTACTCAAGGTCCCAAAACAACATGCTACAAACACCCCATCGTGCCCGACCTGCGCTTAATCAAAGATGTACTCTCGCCAGATGAGTGCTCGTCCATCATCGCAGCAGGCGAAACAATAGGCTTCATTCCCGACGCGCCGATGAGACCCCAAGGCGAAGACACAAGTATTCTCGCCCACAACTTCTACTGGATCGTTGACCAAGCTTTCCACGACAAGCTTTGGAGGAGAGTAAAGGAGTTTGTGCCAGACACCGTAGCAGGGAAGAAGGTGAGGGGCATCAACAGGCGCTTCAGAGTGTATAGATATGTTCCTGGGGCAGAATATAGGTGTCATATCGGTGAGTTAACTAACATCTCCATACCCCAAATCATCCTTTCGATGGCTTGCTCATTTTTCTTGTAGACGGAGCATGGCCGCCTTCTGGCATCGATGCCACGACAGATGCGTATCAATACGACTCCTCACCACCTCATGCGCGCCAGTCTTCTCTCTTCACGTTCCTCATCTATCTGAACGACGACTTCCGAGGTGGCGAGACGACCTTCTTCATTCCGAGCGTAAAGGAAGGCGTTATTAATGCGTACCCTGTTAAGCCGATTATGGGTAGTGTCGCTGTGTTTCCGCATGGTGAGGCGCAGGGTGCGTTGTTGCATGAGGGTACGGGGGTCGTGGAGGGCGCGAAGTATGTGATTAGGACGGATGTTGAGTATGATGTAGATGCTACTGTGTAAGCGGAAAAAAAGAGATCATAGTCTTAAAAAAGTTACCACATAAGATTTAGACCGAGGCACAAAATTTGGCACTCAGGCGTAGGCATGTCGTAAGGAAGCAATGCACGCGCTGGTCTTGCTGGCGACCTTTTACGCTTGTGGGAATCCTTTCTTTACTCTAGCAAGCCACACACGCGTGAAAACCCAGAACTATGTTGTTCAAGAGGCATCTAAGTGACCACTTCACGGGCATATTTCACAACACAAAACATCTACGCTTCCTCATGAACGTTAAAACAACATTCCGCTCACATTACATCTCTACTATGTAATACACAGCCGCTCTCCCATACAAGCAGTTTCCCTCCCCCTATCATACTCCACGACCGAAATCATCATCAACCTCCTCCTTCTCGCTTACTCTCCAACTAACCACTTCCAAGTAGGCATTTACGTTGCAGATACATTGCGCTTCGTTTAGCCCGGCACACGTAGCTCGTAGAGCATGATGTGAGATAAGCAAGAAAGGCGAAATGGAATGAAACGAACGAAGAGTCGACGCGGTAAGATAGAGCAGTCACCCCGGGACAGTAGAATGTTTGGCTTACTTGCGGGGGAGCGGGTGTTGGGATTATAGGACTAGTTCTTCCGATCATGAGGTGTGGTTTGGTTTGATTTGACTTGTTTTGAGTGGAACGCACGAATCAAGCTTGCTCAACGTGTTTACAGCCACGTGGAAATCTGACAGCGAACACTGCGTCGGGATAATTATTAGGCATACCTTGTGCTTAGTGTTGTCAGCGAAACGTGGTGCTACTAGGCAGCGAGAGGGAGAATCGCATAGTTGCCCAATGCGAATATACATTTTCGTGTCGAGGCGTGGGCGGTACTCCTCGGATGCTAAGGACGTTTGGTCGAGGTCTAGGCTTAGTAAGGCAAATGGACGGTCATTCAACTTCTGCCTTTGTTATCTGACACTAACGGGGCGGGCTTGCGGCTGCAGCCGACCCGTGCCTTAGAGATGTTTGACTCCTCGTAAACAGGATGGGTCGCCCTCTTACTGGATAGCCATTATGTTCCTTCCTTGAATGAGGACACATATTGAGGATAGTGGCTCATATGACCATGCGAACGAGGTTGGCGCATGGATGTATGGTGTAACATGAGTCCTTGAACTCGGATTCAATCCGTTAGCCATGTGACCACGTTTCCAACAACGCCATGATCAAGTTTAGGTGGTATGACGAATAGCAGGTAAGATAAGGTAAGCTGATGCCTACTAACATGCAGCGGGGAGCTCGGATATAATAGTGAGTCTTGGCTAGGTTAGGCAGTCGTGCCAGACTGGGGCCAAAGAGTGCTGCGCCCTTAGTGTGGCGAAGTCCGCATTCTTTGCCGCATTTTCGAAGGCCTTTGATGCATAGAGTAACGTAGAAGACGAAAAACGTGTGTATATGCGGAGAAGATGCTAAAAATGTATTGCGCTGCGTATGAAGAAATGGGGAATCTCAGAGGCGTAAGAAGAACAGGCACTAGAACAACGCCGAGTCTCCGCCATAAAAAACTAAAGTGCCCACCATCCCGTATGCGATCGAAAGCCTGTAGTCCCCTCTAATGCAAGACTAGGAAATGGTGCGTAATGATATCTTGAAGTGCCATACAAAGCATTAAAACTCGTGCGCGAACATGATCCAAAGACGATTAAAGAGAGTGTGAGAAGATAAGACTGTAAGAGTATGAACGATTAGGAAGAAAGTATTGGCTCGACCAAAAATAACAGCAAAACGCCAAAGTGGTGCAAAGTCATCCCTAGCCGGATATGCAGTCGTAATCGAGGCGCAAGCTTGGGTGCACCGCCTGACTACGTGTATCGTACGCCGTGATCCTGTATATGCATGTTGCCTTGATAAGAGAGTCGATAATGATTTCGAATAAACCTCAAACGCCGCCTGCCTGGGGTATTGTGTACGATGCCATCCAGAACCGGAGAATTAAAACCCGAGAACGGCGTTGCATTCGACGCCGTGTAGTCTTGCCGGGGATCGGCAATGAGTATATCAAGATGAAAGAACAAGCCAAGTAAAGTTTTGCGCGTCGCGCAAGGCAGATTTAAGTAGAGTGGTGTGGAGAAAAACGGTACGACACCAAATGCGGTTAGAGCGCGATGGATCATGCGGACGTTGAGTGGATCAGCCGACACGCAACCTCGCCCTTCATGCATTACCGCGACAGTGATTTCCAGCGTACGAATGTTCTTCAAACACTCTTCACCTTACACTCTTGTAGTACGCTCGCCATACTGCTGGTATGTGTTGTCTGTCGGCATCTGGCTTATGTCGGGCGTAACGTCTCCGCGTTGCATTTGTAGCGAGCCTGCTACATTTGGTACTCCTGCTGTCGCAGAAGCATTGAGATAGCCGTAGTCCCAGGATACTCGTCCTCCCTGAGCTAGTGTAGCTGGGTATTGCGACATTTGGTGAGCTGAAGCACCCCACTGAGTCATGCCTTGCCCTGAGGGTGTCCTCTGGGAGACTGCCATGCCATGGCCTGCTGACCCCTCGAGGCCTGCTGATATTTTCAGATGGGGAGACAGACTTGATGAGGTCAGGTTGGGGGTGTACGCAGTCGAAGCAGTCGAAGCAGCCACCGATTGCGGCGAGGTATTACGATGCGCCTCCAGTGCTGCCTGTGACATTATGCTCGGGACATAGGTCGATGTCGATACGATAGGAAGGGAACCGATGCCAGCCGTCGAAGAGTAACTCGCAGACTGTCAAGTATTAGTGTCATGCTGTGTTTTCCATTGACGATGGACTTACATATTTGCTGATAATCTTTTTCAATGCATGCGATAGTATTTTCCAAGGGAAAACTTTAACGTCCTTCTCGATATTGCGAGGCTTCGGATTCGGGAATCCCATAATGACCTTGAAGAACTCTTCACTGTCCGGCTTGGCTTTTGACACTGTAAGTGGGCGGAATCCCTCCAAATTGCGTCGAATTCGGTTCTTCTCCTCGACTGTAAAGCGAACGTTTACCAATTGCTCCAGGAGATATATTGTATCCACGCTCGTGATGAAACACTCATCTTTCTCTTCCCACCATATGCAACTAACACAAATGCTACGGGCTGGTCGGGCTTCCGGGGCAATGGGCGCGAATGAGGTCGATATGGTGCTTCCGTGCTGCGATCTCTTAAATTCTACAAGCCGCCGCTTCGAGTCTAGCTCCTCTTGCGTCCATTCCTCGCTCATCTTGTCAAGATCACCATCGATCTTGAGGACAGCTTTCGTCTGATACATGGAGTACGGATTGAACGGTTGAGCCGACGAGGTGCTACCCGCTTGCGGAAGCGTCGTAGCGCGGACTAGAACAGGTGCTGCAAGCGCAGAAGGGGAAGGAAGAACAGAAGACCCAGACGGAGTAACCGACATCGAGGCAGGACTTCGACCTGTGTGCGCCAGTGAGCTGTAGTTGCCATAAGAATGCAAGCTCGGAGACATTTGCGGGAGCTTGTAATCCCCTTGGGTCATGTTCATACCCGAAGGAACAGCGTACAAGCCCTTCTGAGAAAGCTGAGAGGCATAGTTCGACTGCTTTGGCATATCGTAGCCGCCAGTATGTCCATACGCGCTGGAAAGTGTGGACTGAGCCGGTAGTGGGGAGATCTGCGCTGCTGAATATGCTCCAGATATCGAGCGTGGCTTGGCTTGAAAGCGGAGGGTATTTGCTCTCTTTGCGGTGGCGCTATCGGAATAGTCTTGCGATTCACCAAACTCGGCTGAGTACTTTCGCTTCCTAGAGAACTCAGGAGATGACTGGTAGGCAAGATTTGGCGACATATCGGTAAAGGTGAACTTGCCAGCATCTGTCTGGGACCGCAGATGCCCCATTTTATCCTCAATCTGCAGCTTCAACATCATGGTTGGATTCCATGAGTTCGTCAAGGGAAATGGAGGTACCTCGACGTTGAGAACATAATTGTACCATTCGTCATCATAGTCCACCTTTTGCAGTGCGGCGACGCACTTTTTTGAGCCAAACATTAGGATAAACGTGTGTTGGTTCGTAGCCAGGTCGTAATTCGTCCGGAGTTGAAGAGAGACAGTAGATCCAGCCGTGCCTTGCGTAGGCGTAACAGGTTCGGTGATTTCCGTTTCCGTAGCTGTATGAGATGCGGGATGACGAGGCCTTGCATCAATAAATGAGGATTCAGGTTGGTGTTCTCCTGCCCCGCGTGACTCGTACGCTGAACTGGTAATGTAGGGCATCTCTGCACCCGAAGACTCGTGCGCGAGCCGCGCGGGCGCATCCGTGTATTGTGAGGCGAATGAAGGCTGTGCAACGCCTGGATAGCTCGGAATCTGATTCGATCTTGTGGCTTCGGCATCTGGGAAGTGGGTGGTCAGTCAAACTTGCTAATTATCCTCACGTGGGCTCGAACCGGGTTCATCCGACCCAACTTTGGCAGCTGCCCATCGAAACCAGTCAGATGAGCCGCATGCTACTTACCATACACATATTGCTGGTTCTTGCCGTATCCAGACATCGACAACAATTTCGCAGCCCTTGCGGCTTGCACAGTCTGTGGCCCACTACTGAGGCCAGGACTGCGCTGCGCCAGAAACTGCTCTGATATGTCCAGATCAGCGCCTACAGCAAAGGGCGCTCGGTAGCTATCAGGCTGAGTCGATGAACAGGTTAGCAGGCAAACCCGTGTTGGGGGTCGAAGCGCAGGCAGCAACGGAGGGGTACCGGCTGAGCAAGGCAAGGACACCTTGAAAACTTGCGACGTACAAGGGTAGACGCACCTGATAGCTGAGCTCTACGGTGCAGGCCAGTTTGACGGTTTTCTGAAGATTTCAGATCGTAGTAGCGAACTCCCGTTCGTGTCTTGTCGACGGTGGATAGATCCTTTACAGGAACTACGGTGTACCCACGGCTGTGGTCTGGGCCTTGTGGGCAAGTATAGAAACAATGTGCCCTTGTTGCGTGCAAAAGTTGCGACAAATTGGCTTGACAGGCTGCTAGAGTCGTGACGAAAGGCAGATTCGGAGACAAATTGGGTGAGCCTTGTGACCAACGAAGTCAACACAGATAGCCTTCCCAGAGACAGACGGTCAGGGTTTTCAGAAGGTCGATTCATACGGGGATCAGGGGGACTTTGAGTGTCGGTGTCGAACACGGTGAGTCCTGCTCTTCGCCTACTGCAGCTCAGACAATAACAGCTCCCTATCGACGAAAGAGGGAAGAAGAAGCGTCGCTCCGGCAGCAGGCAAGACTGATTCAGAGCAAATGCCAGGTCCTGGAAATGACAGTGAGTGACTTGGTACGAAATGTCGCATATCACGACCCGCATTTCGATGTGACAGACGGGTTGACTTACATAGCGGACAAAGGAATAGAAACATAGACCCAGGGCTAGCCAGTATCGTGGACGCTAGGCGGGCTTGCAAGGCGGGTAGAGGAAATCAAATAGCGGGAATATGAAGCTATGACTGTGGAGATAGGCGGCAGTTAATACTAGGTAGAGCTGGGAAGAGTAGGAGGCGACGGAGCAATCCAGGGCAATGGGAAAGGGTAGGATTGGCCAGCGTATATGGCGAAGGATAGGCGGATATGCAAGGAAGAGCGAGCACAGTGAGTTTTGGAGGGTTCGGATGACTCTTGGTGATTACCGATCCCGTCCACCTGGTAGACTAGTGGCCCAGTGAGTGCTAAGGCACGCCCTCAAAGGGCTAGTACTCTGACCGTTGGACACGACGTCGTGCAAAGCCTGACAGCTCTCAGATGGTATAAAAAGGTACAGATGATAGGATCGAGCAGGCGGCTGGACCCTTTGTGCGGTGAGGCTCTGGTGGGTGGCCGAAGATGGCGCAGCTCTGCTAGCCAGGTAGTAAGCTGCAGGGCTGGCTATGAGTGGTTGATGCCGCCAGACAGCTGTGGCTGCGAGCGGCGGGTCGGACGAGACAGCTCCAGAATGCAATGCCAAAAGCAACAATGCCGCAATTCCAGAGATTGATGGGTTTGGCTGGTACCTGAGATGTGGAGTGGGGCCTCTAAGACCTCTGTTCTGGCAGCAAGCGCGGATGCGGAGGGGTGAGGCCAGTGCTTCGAAACACAATCCGTGAGGCGTCAAATGTGGAGAGGGTTCAAATGTGCAGCAATGCAAACGAGAGGCGGACACGGCGACGGGCTGGGCGGCGAGTGTGAGGGAGATATGCTACGTGTTGGAGATGAGAGCGAACGTTGACGTATGGGCCGGGGCGTAGTATTCCTACAAGTGCCCGGCGCGGCGGTGGCCTACAAGATGATATACATGCGGCCCAGCACGGCCGTGAGCATCAGCAGCGTGTCCATGGCTCCTCATGCGGACATCTGTCAGGGCGAGCCATGAGCAGGAGGCCCAGAGGATGCTCGTCAGGGCATGGCGGGCGCTGACTGGCCGGGATGACGGCAGCTGGCTGTCCAAAGCAGCCAATGCACGGCACTGCTAAGCATGGCCCCATCTGAGCGCCGTGGTGATGGTCGACTTTGCAGAAAGGGAGGGCATGTGTAGAAGTGTGGTGAGCAATGAGCATGGGCACCAACGGCCAAGCGAATTGATCGGACATCTATTCCTGGCGTGGCTTGCAGTCAACCTTAATCACATCCCTGTCCGCCGTCTGCGCATCGCCAAAAGCCACCCCCAGCAGGCCAGTCCTCAGGCACAGCAACGCTGCCACGGCCTCTTCCCGCGACCGCTGCTTGGAGAGCGAGAATGCGCGGGCAAAGGGAGCCGCGTCTGTCCCACGATGGCGCTTTTGTGTCCTTTTGACGACGTCGAGAATGCCGGAGCACGTATCCCATCCCCCTACGCCGCGCAGGCTGTCTGGTGGGCAGCGCCTTCTCCGGCGGTCGTCGGTGCTCGCATCGCGCCTGCCTCTTGGTCGCGTCGCCGCTGCTCTGTTTGTATGTTATGCAATGGCCGCTTCGGGAAAGAAGCAACGACAAACCGTCGGCGTGTCCCCTTCGGCCTGGAGCGAGATGAGGCTGACTGTCCCCGGAAATTGAGCCGATGGGCCCTCTCACTCGTCGTGTTACCCTCTTCAAACGCATCAATTGCTGCCTTTCCGCTCAGCTACGGTACTTGATGGACATGCGCGGGGACTGCTGCCAGCTGCTCAACTGCCAGCCGCGGGCCCCTGCAACGAGCAGTATGTGTAGCTGCCTACAACGCGTCCAGCCTACACCAACACGCTCCCTTGCGCACCTTCAGCAGAAGATGGTCAGTGTTGCCTGTATAGGTATTCTTAGAAAGCTGATGCCGTATCACGCAACGCTTTTGTCCCAAACAGGAGTACTGGCGGGTTATTGTGGCTGTGTGTAAGCCGCCCCATCTCCAGAACCAGAGAATTAGCACCTCAGCGATTCCGCTGAATCCGCCATAATTCTCCATTTCTAGCACCTATGGGCAATTTACGATGACGTCGTCGTCGCGTTCTCGACCCCGGCCCTCTACTAGTGGTAGATGGGTACAGCGAAGTTAGGACCCAGGTGCGATACGACCCTACCTCGTGGTGCGCACGACGGAAAAAATTGCCGACGAGAAGCTCATCTCCGCACCTCAATGAACGGTCATCATGATAGCTTCGATCCCACTGTAGCTTCGCCAAGTTTCTAGGACTACCATTGCCACTGCTTTGCAATCGCTTCGATGATGAGATGAATCACGAGCATGCCTCTCCGCGAACAACGCATCTCCGAGGTCACGTCTGCGACGTCACAAAATATAAGAGAGCTCACAAGCTACATCCAGTCCAACACTATACGCATTTGCACAATCAGCATGCGCAGGTATTTGAGCACCAACCTCGACTTCACATCTGTCTACGCAGTTCCCTCTCCCGACGCTTGGACGGGGTGGGCTATCAGCTGCCGTGACTTTCCAAAAGGGATCGTCGTGCACATTGCAACGCGACGCGTCTTCGTGCGAGATGGCTCTGAGGCTAATCTATCTTGTGAACCCGACCTCCAGCTTCGACCTTTGCGCCGCTGGAATGGCTTCAGTCGCGCATGAGCGGTCCGACGTCACTGCTCTAGCCATAGAGAGAGCGCCCGTGAACGTACCATGGCTTGTAGGCTTGCTCAAAGCCAGCATGGTCTCTCCACGAGGAGGTATGCCATGGCCTCGGGTCTTTCACCTCTTGCACCTGAAACGCGCCTGGCTAATGACGGTTGTACACACCGAGGAGCAGTCTGCAGCTAGCCGCCTAGCAAAGTATTCTCCTGAATTTTAGGGATTCAGAAAACTCGATACTAAATCTTTAAGATTAATAGACTGCAAACGCTATGCTGAACAAGTGAACGTCTGCGCTTACCCTAAGGATTGGGCGCCAACTTGTGCGACTCTGCCAACGGGCCTTGTACTCTGGGCGATCTCGGGTTGTTGTTCGCCTTCAGTCCCAGTTTCACAAAGCAAACACAGTTTCCTTTCATCGTTACATCTACTACTCCGAAAGCAGATTTACCTGCTTTAGCTATCCTCATTGGAGCTTTCTTCTAGGCGCCTTCAAAGTCCCTTAGATTGAGCCCCTGCGCAAACCCAGTTACTCGTTATGCGCTGATTGGGAAGACAAGCCTTGGATTTTCATGGACAACAACGCATTCTACAGCTATAAGCGCCATGAAAGATGACTTTCAAGTATGCTCATACCTTAGGATTGCATCAATTGCGTTAACCGACCATGTCAGCCGTGAATTGGTGCTGCGAATGCATACCTTTCTAATGACGCTAGTAAGTCGGAAAAACCATCATCAACCTTGCCAACCATAATCATACAACAAGTCCCCTGCCCAATCCGCTGACAAAGCGATGATAAGGCTGCTCCAAATCTTGTCTCGGTCGAAGCCGAGATCCCTGTGGCGGCACTCGGCTTTGCAACGCAACCATCAATGACCGGGTTGCTGGATGCCTCCTGCAAGCTCGTTACACAATTCCTCAACTAGGCTCGACAAAAGCAAGGGCACAAATCCCGGCTACCCGGGTCAAGGTCGACGAGAAGACCCATCGGAAGCACCATTTGTGGGGTAGGTGATCGTTCTCTGATCATGCACCTGCACGGGTATCCTGCATGGCACTAAGGAAAATTTAGCCGCTCGGTGAAAGCCACCATCACTGAACCCACGGAATTTCCAGCAAAACGTGACACGCTGCGAAACTCATCATGCCACCATAGCATACGACCGAGCTTCTTAGCGCTCAAAGGCCTGCTTTCAGCACATTTCAGATACGAGACACCTCACCTGTCAATGACTGACGTGCGACATCACCAACGGCTCTGTTTCACGCAGTCGTTCACCTCCCTCGAGCATCAGCCAAGAGCCGCAGAGACCTCCTTACATTCCGACCGAATTCGGTGGTATCACAGTACAACACATCCGTCACTACGTCCACACGTGACTTATGACTGGATTAGGATTCCGTGAGCATTCCTATGTAAGCCATGAACGACACTGATGATGTCCATCTCATGCGCAGCGGCAGTAATTAGACATTATGAACGCGAACAGACGCGTACGTGGTCTAGGAAAGAATGTGAGTTCAAAAGTGCGGTGAGTGTCTTGTTGAATAACGCAGTCGGACTGACGTCTTTTTCGACAGCCGGTATGTGGACAATCGTATGCGAACAGATATGCAAGCCATTATAGATGGCTTAAAGCAGATATGGAGGGCAGAGGATGGTATCTGTGCGTACTATCCTCTGCCTTCTCCTCACCATCTTCGTAAGGAGAAGACACATTTTCCATGAGGTACATATACTGGAAAACTACTATCGTACAAGAAAAGAAAATATAGCTACAGCCAACCGCTGCTCTGATGCCATGCTTCTACTTTAGCTCCTGTCGTATGAAGTACCATCAATCAATACAAAATGACGGCAGCGTCGACTCATAATCCAGCATATTCCACCCTGGTTTCTCAAATACTTCCTCCAAGCATTTCAAACAGAAAGGCTCCGGTCCGAGGACGCCGAAGTTATGACCTCCAAGCTCATTCCGCGACAGGATACTCACGGCAGCCAGTCGCGCAGCCCAATTTCCATGCGCCCTGAATATCCCAACGGTGTTAGGCTCATCTAACAATTCCTCCCAGCTGTCGATGGATGTGTAGTCAACGTCGTAGCTTTGGTCATGATTCTCTTTGCAACACGTAACGGGCTTGAATCCAATCATGCCTTGAAAATCTACTTCAAGAATATCGATGTCGGCGACCCAGCGGCCGCGGTCGCGGATCGAGATGACGGCTTCTGCCACTTGAGCGTCATGGTCTATCGTGCGCGAGCCTTCGGTGGCAAGAGGAAATGTCCAGTCGGTGAAGGATAGGTGCAGTGAGGTTTCTCTAAAATTGTCTTCGCGTTTGAAATCATATGTCTCATGTGTCACCAGGTTGTAGCTGTCACTTAGTTCTCGAATTCGTGGCTCAAAAGGCGGGACGAGGATCGAAATCCCTGGGCGGCTGATGTTTCCCGTGATGCTTTTCATCTCGTATTCTGGCACTTGGGCAAAGGGGTCGGAAAGTATGACTGCTGGTACATAGATTGTGTCCTCGGAGCACAATGCGAATGCGTGTTCGAAGTCCTCGGGGCTAAGATCAACGGTGCCTGAGTCAAACAAGGCTATACAACCGAATGATTCGTGTCGATCAGGCAGTGGGAAGTGTAGGGGAGTGATAAGTGGCGTCTGGATGGACAAGGGAGTCCCATTATTGTAGCCAGCCTCCCATCTCTTTAGCAGACCTCGGAACCATGCGGAGTTACACAGCGGGCGCGCTATCAGTTTTAGCGAGATTGTGGCTTTAACAATGTGACCGTAAACTTTTGAAGCTGAATCCAGAGCGTATATCGATTGACTGAAGTCGGGATGAAACCTGTGAGCACTTGAAATCAACGAGACTCCAGATGCCTTACGAGAATCGTCGTTCGATTGTTCTTTAGAGACGCATATTAGGGAACATACGTAATCCCTCAATCGCCCGGGCTCCATCTCTGTGTCCCTGAAATTTTGTATCGCGATGGAAACTTTCTCTGTCTTTGCCATTTCAAATTTTGCCTTTTCTTGGTAGGATTGCAATGGATCGTGATTTTTGCGCGCTTTACTTTGAAGGAATAAGCCAAGACGCCAATCCCCAATAATAGCATCAAACGACAAGTCTACTTTGACTTTCTTAGTTTGGTGCATCGCATGATCATGATCATGATCATGCTCATGCGCAGTGATTGAATCGTCTTGCAAGTAGAGTGGTGGTGGATTTAACCAGCTGAAGTGAGCTATGTGTGATGCATGTTTCGGCCCGGTGATATAATATTGGCATTTTTCACCTTGGCTCGATATGTATTTCACCCTGTTTTCTGGAACCGATTCTTCGTCCTGGGGTTTGCCCTGGGCGTTAACACCTATGCTGATAATTGAGAATAATTTTACTTCGCCATTGGGGCAGATCCATCTTACATGGGGTTTCGAGTCAGATGCTTGAACAGTGGCGAGTTCAAAGTAGTCTACGTCTCTGGAATTATGTTTATCTGAAGCATTGTGAGCGTAGCAAATGATGGCATCACATCCCCTCAATTTGAGTTTCTCTGCAACTGCCCGAAGATAAGCGATTCCGGAGTCTACGTCGAGTTTTTCCAGGAGCCCACATATCGTGAGACCATTTATAAGTCCGAAAAAGGGCGAAGGATTGCAACTCCTGTCAGATAAGAAGCCTTTTGCTCTCCTACTTCCATGCTTCAATAAGATGAGGTTTTGCTGATGATCCTGGTCTTTCGCATATAGCAGTTGGTTCGCAGCTGCGACAAACTGAAGGAGCCATCCGAACTCAGAGGAACAGCCATTCTTAATTTCGTCTTCGGACAGACCCAATCGAAACCAAAGGAGCTTGAACCACTCCGCAACTGATAAAAAGTCCCGAGAACTGATCCTCCACCCTCCAAGTAAACCGCCAAGCGCAACAATCTGGAGTTGAGCGAAGGTCAGCCTCGAATTGTCTTGGTCGCTGCGAACCACAACGGGATCACCATAATACTGCAGGTGCGATAAGGCCAATGACCATTGGACTCCTTCTCTTTCTGAAGCCCTAGATTCCACGCCAACAGTACCCACACTAGCAGGAGGGATGAGTTTATCTTTGAATTCGACTTTCTTTGGCTCCGCTCCAAGTACAATTAAGTCTGGATAGAGGTGCCAGGCGGAAAAGGCCAAGAATACCGATCCATCGACGATATCCTGTGGCTTTCCGGAGAGGAAGTGTTCGACGGCCAACATTGATCGCTTCCACACACTAATGACTTTGTCGTAGGTTGAAGGGCCCCCGGGGATTGGTGTGTTGATATTCTTGACAACAAGTGATAGCTGACATTGCGACCATTCTTTTGCTTTGTCGGCCCTACGAAGCCAGGCTCTCGCACTGCTATCCCACAATGCAAGATCTTTCCTCGTAATATCTTGGTATACACCCACGATAGAAGAGGCAGAAATGTTGTGGTTGTTTTTGAGCCCTTCTTCAATTTCCTTGCGCCGCGCTGCAACGAGCTCCACCCATATCGCCGTGGCTATCTTTGCATTCCAAGCGCGAGCTAGTAGACAGCTGAGAAGATAAATCCCAAGAGCTGAAATCCCGGATGTCGCTGCAGCCCAGAGAGTAGTGCCATCCGCCCCTACATATGGCTCGAATGGCCCGTGCTGGCCAGTTCCAACGTCATTAACGTCAGAGGTATTCATGATCTCCGACATTCGCAGCCCGTAAGCCGATATCAATTTTGGTGTTGATGGCACAAGATCCTCGAACAGAGCTCCCAGCCTGCGTGCTATCTTGTGGGAGGGGCCTTCTTCAGCCTCAATTCGTCGACTAGCAGAAAGCGCAGAAACAATACCATTGAATTCAACTGGCGCTTCCATTTTGATAAGAGAGAAATCGAATTTGATGTTTGCAAGCGCAGCATAGTTCTCGTTAGTCGCGGAGAAGATGGAACCCAGTGCGGAGCCAATCGCGGACATGGCGAAGATATCTTCAGGTTACGAATTCTGAGCGAGGTCAGCGTTGCAAAAAAGAAACAGAGCAAACTGTCTTGGTCTGAATGCCCTGAAAGCGTAAGGAGTAATATAGGCGAAGAAGATTCCTGGAAGCTTTCAGTGAGTATAAAGTTCTGTCGTGTTTTCCGACAAAAAAAACCGGTGAGGCTCTCACCGGTCCTTTCGCGCCACCTGCAGTACAGGAGTTAGTGCACGCATAACGTTTAGCTGGGAGAAATGGTACAGCAGGTTGTCACCTACTAGGGGAATTTGACATGGATAGTGTACACGCGACGACCGAATCGCAATAGCTAAAGACCAATCAGGTTACTACATAATTCCGTTCGTCGTGTTTCTACCATTCATGACAATTTCTTCTGGTGAGTGACAACTTGCTGTAATTTACTAGCCCATGGTTGTGCCACAACGGTGAAAGAACGCACGAAGGCGTCGACGCTGCCATGAATTTCGATTCGACCAGGGCAAGAGTCTCATGGAGTAGGCAAACAATATTATAGATATAAAACTACAGAAAGATATAGCGCCCTCAGAGAATTAGAGCGGCTTAATTTCAAAATACCTGCGGTTCGTCTCGAAACGGAATTTGTCGCTCGACACCGAGATGGAAGTTGAAGTAGAAGAAGAGTAAAGGCCTAAATTGAAAAGAAAAGCAAGAAAAGCAAGAAAAGCGCCGGGCATCCGCGCTCTAGCAAGCCACATGCGTGAGGGCAGCAACTCGCGGGAGGGGAGCGGAGGGTATATGTCCAGTCGCTGAAAGAAAAAGGATTCCACCATGCCTTCCGTAGATTTTCGTTTCCCAGAACCAGAGCCAAAACCGCCTTGCCTATCCCACCCATCCTAAACACCTGGGAATTCCATCCCCTCCTGCGTCTTCCCGCATCTCCCCCGTCTCATTGTGGTAAATAAAGCTATAGAAATATGTGATATGTCAAGCCCAGCATCTAAAACGCCACACCAACCGCCGACGGACTCGGCGCAAGTCCCATACTCCTCCTCTCCCCGTTCACCCCGACGTCCCTCGCGCTAATCTCCATGCCTCTGAGCAGCCCAAGATGCGGACTCATGGGCGGTTTCGCATTCATGATGCTGCGCGTGCTACGTGCGCTTGCTAGCGCCGTTTCAATGGCGATTTCCTTGTCCTTGGCAAGATTGAGGGGCGCAGGGACACGCTTTGGTTTGCGTGGGGGAGATGAGGCGTTGGTGGTGGTGTTAGTAGTGGTGTCGGAAGTAGGGGATGCGGAACGCGTAGATGGGTAAGATGATGAGAAGAGGGTTACGGTTGCGGTGCCGTTGCTTTCGTTTGAGTCCTGGCGTGCGTGGCCGGTGATAGTGCGGGAGCCGGCTGTTGAGGGGCGCGATGCGGTAGTGGGAAGGGTGGGTTCGCAATTGTAGAATGAGTCTGCTGTTTTGGGTGTGGTGGGGTGGGACGAAGTTGTTATGGAAGTAGTGGAGCGCTTGATCCATGCTCCGAGGCGAGAGATGGGTGTCGTTGGCGTGTGAGGCGCTGGTGGTGTGATTGGGTTGGAGGTCAAGGGCCCGGTGTAGGAGCGTGTTACTGGTGGTGCTAGGGTAAGGCCCATGGTTTGCCTTCTAGCTGGCGCATACTCAGGCGTTGGGGGATTCGGCAACGGCTTAAAGCTTAACGGCGCAGAGAATGCAGATCCAATGTCCGAAAGTGTTTCGGACCTGACGTGCATTCGCATTGATGGTGCGATGTACGGGACGTGATGACTTGGCGAAGGTGGAGGGCGACTGATGAGAGCAGGAGATTGAGTTTGAGAACGGTACGCGCTGGCGCGGCGTTCTTCGATGATGGTGTTCAGTTCGCGGATTGCATCGTCGACGTCTGTCCTGGTGCGGCGAAGACTTCCAGGACGAGATGGCGCTGTGTTGGCTCGGTTCCGTGATGGAGATGGGAGACGGGAAAGAACGCGTGCTGGTGATAGCGTACCAGAGGTGCGAGAACGCTGCATCAAAGGACGTTCGATGAAGGACTCAGCGGAAGACTTTGGCTCCTCTGGGAGGAATGGGAGAGTTGGTGTTGCCATCGTCGCCATTGTGGTGCCACTCAACCTCCTCTCCTGTGTTGACGTACTGGCACTCTTCTGGCTCTGCAGACTGCTCCTTCTTGAGCCGCTACCAACAGGCTTCCGTTGAATAAGGTACGACGAAGCCGAAGGGTTCGAGGATAATGAATCGGTCCGTGAATCTCTCACACGAACGAGCGCCTGCGCGGGAACCTCGAGCTCTTCAAAGTCTGGTAAGGGAGAAAGACGACCGCAGCCGTCAGGAAGATAGATGGAAAGTTCTAGAGGTCTGAAGCTGCGACGGCGGCGAATGGGCATGGGTGCATCGTCGACCATAGATTGGATGCCATCGACGCCATCGAAGTGTCTGAAGTCTGTTGGCCGGCCAATACTAGGCCTCGATTGCGAGCGCCGCGGTCGCGTCAGTGTCGAGATGCTAGCGCGAGAGGAAGCACGTGTAGCAAAATCGCGACTGCTGGATACCCATTGCGAGACGTGACGGCTCATGGACTGGCTGGTTGATGGACGAGTATATTGTGGCTCAGCGCGAGGCTGGGGTATGGATTGCGGCTGCTCATAGCAAATTCGCATATCGGACTCGCCTGGTAAGGATCGTTAGTGTACTCATCGATCGTAATGACGACATGTGGTTCCGGTAGATTGGGAGGCTGCTAGGTATATTGATCGGATATAGTGGAGGATTAACCAGATTAAGGAGAGAGTAAGCGAGATGTGTAGTGCAGCTCAACAGGAACAACGAGGATGGTGGAAGTCGATGGAGGACGGCGGGAAAGGAAGGTAAGGCAGAAGAAAGACTGAGATACTGAAAGAACATATGATGGATAGAGGAAAATGCGACAGTGAGTGAAGACAAAAGCAAGATCGAACATACCATTAGCCCTAAGCGCTACCCTTCCCTCATCTACAACATCCTCCTTCGATGCACAGCATCCATACTTCATGACCGCCCATGAAGCCTTCTGCTCCTTCTCCATTCTTCTGAAATCCATCTTTTTCAAGCTGCAAACCGGGCAGCTAGTAATCCATAATCCAAAAGCGAAAAGGGTCAAAAAGAACCGTAAGAGAATGTCGGGCCTGAAGCAGGCAAAAGCAGAAAGCGTCGAAGAAAGTAAGACAAGAAGAGAGTAAGGAAGGAAGAGAGAAAGAACACTTCCGGGTAACCTAACCCTTCTTTCTTGTTCTGATGAGTTGTCTTCGCTTCCAGAAGTGCGCAGCGCGGTGCATAAGTTAAACAGCCCGCAGGACCGGCCTCAGGAACAGCAAGCCTCTCTCAGTCCACTGGACTGCAGAACTGGATATTATAGATGAGATGCGCTGATAGACCAGACGGTACGCGCCCAATGACAGCCCACCCATGCCCATAGTGCTCGTCAACTTGTGGAGTAGTCGACCTCATGGCTGGCGCGCATTAATGGTGGGCAGTCGGGTGCGGAGTTTGATTGGGTGAGACGGAGAGTAAGCGCCAGCGGAGAGCGGAGGACGTGCATGATCGTGGACCAGTGACGAGGCAATAGCGCTTGTGGTTCGAAACTGAATGGATGCGATGCTAGCAGTGGCGTGCCGGGGCGTCGTTTGTTGGCAGAAGTGCCTAGATTTTGGTTGCGGGTTTTGTCACGGGCGGCGTTGGAGCATGCGCCGCGTTCCTGAGAGCGGCGTTGATGATGGTCCGTTCCAGCGCTGGGGCAATCTCGCTGCGACATGTGCGCGGAGGCTGGTCATACATCTTCTATTTGGAAAGCGTATGGCGACAAGTGAGACAACGGAATGCCATGACTGTATGGATAAATGCGCGAGGCTCTTCAGACGGATGACGCCTCTCTCGCTCTATCTGGCGCCGCGAGAACTGCGCAAAGGCCATGGAAAGGGAGTGTCGTGTGCGCCTTCCCGATTGACATGAGAGGCTCCAAGCCTCCAACTGCCGCATTCCATCTTCTATGCATTACAACGCTCCCATCCTGGAAGCCAATCGGTCTCAACCCATCGACCTTCAAACAAAAATGTCGTGGCTGCTTCAAATCGCTATTGGCGAGTCCTGTGCATGCTGAAACACCGAGCTAGCATGTCATTCCATCATGGCAACCAATCACGACCTGAGACAGACTGTTTCTCGAAAACCTGCCACGAACGTTGAGTTCCCAGCCGGACTTTGCTGGTGCCAGCACATCCGCACAGGCCGAGGAGAAAAGTCTTGCTGAGCCGAGATGCAGTGCGCGAGGCCAGACGCCGCTCGAGCTCAACAGCTGCAGACAGCTCCACGTAGCTCCCAAACGGGAAGCTCATGTTGAGGGGCACAGGAGATTGGAATTGATTGGCTGAGTAGGGGTATAACGGTAGGCTTTTTCGAATAATTCATGCATTTTGAATGGGTGTCACATGTTTTGATTGATCGTTTGGCAATGACGATATCAGCTGAAGGGTTGCTCCTAGTGTTGCATGCGAAGACATTGAAGCCATTTGAACATTTCGTGCTGCAACAACCCTATTTCGAAATATGGACTGTGAAAAGAATATCATGTACACGAAAAATGGGTATAGAGCTAATCATCGATCCCATGAGAATGCAAGGCAGAACCATGCTGACTAGCCAAGACCGGAGATGAACATGAGACGAAAGGCCTCACAAACTCCGTCGTGACTCGAGAAAGCTTACGCATGAGGCGGAAGATGACGTCTAGCATCAATTGTCGTTCCAAACGTTTCGTTCCTCTCTGAAACTGCCATATTGAGGGCTAGGTCGATCATCCTCATCGTCATCTGGTGCACGGCTGTGATCACGAGTCTCCCAGTGTTCGGCTCCCTCAGCCACTGGTGGCTTTATGTCCTGCTTCCTTTGCTCTTCTTCGGATTCCTCCTCGACTGTGAAGGGATAGTCAAGGTTGTGCACCTGCTCCGGATTGTGCGCTTCGGGCTCGTCCGGGTTGAAGCCCTCTCGTACCGCTTCCTCTGCGCCTTCTGCAGAATACGTGCGGCTATAAAGTGTCAGTGAAAGGCACGCCAAACAAGGTGCATCGTGGAAACTTACACAAAGTGCTTGGCGGGAGCTTCATTCCATCCGGGCCCGCCCTCCTTTCGTGCTCTTACCACGTCCACTTCCTCTGCATGGTGATCTTCGACAACCAAATCCACCAATTGACTCCTGTCTGACTTGGCGGAGCTTGAAGAAGATGACTTCTGCCGTAGTAGCTTGCCGATCGCGCCTCGTGACCTTGAGCGCGATGACTCTCCGTTACTGGAGTCACTCCTTTGCTTGCCTTTGCTGTGGGCATCCTGTATACCCTTGATCTGACTCTTCCGTCGTCGCTCATTGTCCCTGGTGGGCTGTAGGAGATTTCGGTTTGTCGATGCTGTGAGAATGTTGGGATTTGCGTACAAACGGTCCTCCCGTGATGCTCGATGTGCCTCGATTACAGGGTACTGTAGATTTGTCAGACTAGTCTTTGCCTTACGATCTTAAGACTTACATTCCAATCGCCGAATTCGAGGGCACGTGCGTTTTTGAACAATCGTTCATCCTCGGCATCCAACGTCGTATCCTCCTCAGCATCAGGTGTCCCGTACTTGGCACCTTCAAGCGCCCGATGTGGACCGGGGCTCATTGCCCGAGCTCGGCTCGACGAGACCTTATTAAGTAGTGGTTCTT
This sequence comes from Phoma sp. ATCC 74077, assembly GCA_033682645.1. Taxonomy (NCBI): domain Eukaryota; kingdom Fungi; phylum Ascomycota; class Dothideomycetes; order Pleosporales; family Didymellaceae; genus Phoma; species Phoma sp. ATCC 74077. The sequence goes on from JAWDJC010000017.1 coordinate 220,204, forward strand.
GCTCAGACCCTTGACCAGGCTTAGGGATCCAATACTTGCCTTTGCCTCCCCTCTCGTATCTCATACCTTCTGCCATACGTGCGGCGCGGGATGACGACTCTTCATGGGCGAGTACATTATCTCGCGCATCAAAATATCGGTACTCGTAATGTTTACCAGCGAACGTTTCCTTGGTGTCCTGGATCAGATCAAGTGGGCCAAAGGCATCGCGCAAGGCATATTTGACGGGTAGGCGTGCGGCGGAGATGGTGTCGTCTGCATAGTCGTGCCATGAGAAGGCGTACCAGTGGGCCAAGGCGAAGAGTGGCATTTCAAAACAAATCAGCGCATCTTGGATGGCGGCGGCCAAGTTGTCGGGGCTGTAACCAGGGACATCGTCGGGTATAGCGCCCAGCCATACGAGAATGGAGAGGAAGAAGCCTTGCCAGTATGAGGCGAAAATGATGCCCTTGATACAAAGAAATTTGGGCATCGGCCGGAATGGCTTCAGATCCGATGACATACACACCCAGAACATGGCAAGAGCGTATAGACTGACAGTTATACTGATGTTGTAGATTATGCCGCTCCAGAAGTAGCCGGATGTCACGCCAATGTATCCTTCCTGATATGTTCCTGTCGCCTTCATGACGATGGTGGCCACTGAGAGAAGTGGCTTAACCCATGTGTATTGCAGAATGCCCCGTTTGATGGCGAGGAAAGTGTGAGGATCCGAAATATCGATCTTGGAGAAGAAAAGATTCAAGGGCCAGGGATGTGCAACGGGTGCTCGACCGGTCATGAGGATGATAAGGGCGCGCTCGCCTCCAATGAAGTTTATGAGCAGTTGGAGGAAGGTATAGATAGTGAAGGCCTGTTTCGATTAGTCGGCTATAGCTTGAGGAGGGCAGAGCTTTGCTCACCTCGTAGACATCTCGGAAAGGTTCCACATAGGAGGCTGCCGTGATCGAGACTAGACTTGCCCAAGACGCGGCCGAGTATATCGGCACCCTATGTATCGTGAGCAGAGGCGCACAAGTATTGATTGCAAGCACGCACATCAGCAATATCCGCACCACATATCGCTGCAGTACCGGCTTTCGGTAGTTCTTCCTGGTTCTAATTAACTTGTGTATACGATAATCGAGGGTGCCTGCTCACGTCTGTAACCAAACGGCCCTGCAACTACGTCAGTGAATTCCAGATAGTATGTACGTTGACAATACGTACACAAAAGTGACCAGACTTGCTACGAGGGCGCAGACACCAGCTACAATAATGACGGCACGAGCAAATCGAGCACCAGTGCCGCCAGATGAGAACTTGGCCGTCTCATAATCTGTTTGGAGGGTGCCTACAGCCATGGTGGAGGCGCGCAGGGAAAGTAGGTAGGGAGGTGGTCTTGCAGAGAAGAGCTGTGCCCGCAGATTTTGGTGCGAGATACAACGTTAGCGACAGAGAGCAGCCATGGTTGTCTTATCACAGACACCAGGCGAAGTGGTCTTGTGCTTGTTTGGCCTCCGCAGTCTCGATGCTCTACGGAGGAGAAGAGGCCCAAGCTCCGCCTCGTCTGCAACTAACCCATGACGCGCATCCCGCACGTCGTCGCGCCTCGAACCCTGAGGAACGTGCGTCAGCTTTCACCGGCGCAATTCAAAGTCCATTCGCCAAATCATCTATTGGGGTTCTGTCAACAGCGTCGCTGTGAGCTCTTTGGTGAATATCGCCAGGCCAAACAGGTGCATGCACAGTGCTCTTTCCTTAGCAAGCACATCACCATGCGCGCCTTCCCCGTGGAGTCATGATGAACCATATGCACCTCTACACATCGCCCTGCAGCCATGGCCGGGTCAATCGTCGCGGAGCCCTTGGACCCGCGCGACGGCTTCAATTGGTGCGTACACAGCATGTAGTCTCTACGGCCCAAGCTAATACAGAGCAGGGTGTTCCTGGTTGAGCTGCTGATATGCGGCATCCTGACCATCTTCTTCCTTTTCTACTTCAACCGCCTCTTCGCTACTCTGATTTCCTACGGCATACGTGCATACACCTGGCGCACCTTTCACGCCTACATAGACATCACCTCTCTCCAGATCTCCCCCCTCGGCGGCCGCATCTTCTTCAAGGACATACGCTACCACGCCCACAACGAGACAATACTGGTGCACGGCGGCCACATTACCTGGAATTACTGGCTGCGGCGTGTTAGGGATGCGGGTGTCTATACCGACGACGAACCCTCCAGAGACGATGACAGCCAGCAATCGTCCAGCACACCAGATAGCCGGTCTGGCAGTCGAAGCCGGAACGTGGATAGGGCTGAGAAGGGAGGCAAGCAGACGCCGAAGCAGCTGCCATGTCGTATTTCAATCAAAGTCTCCGGTATCGAGGCCTTCATGTACAACCGTAGTCCCGCATACGATGGCATCATTGAAGCAGTCCGACGCAAGGCTGAGCACGCCGCCAAACAGGACAAGCCCTGCAATGAGTCTGTTGCTGAGTCGGGCAAGACGCACAAGGACGAGGAACATCATCACAACAAGCTCAAGAAAGCGTCAGCGGAGAGCGGCAAGGACGTCACGCGAACCGACACGGGTCGCTCGACCGCCTCAAAGCTAAAGAAGCCTGGACTCCCTGCCTTTCTCAAACTCCTTCCTATTCACGTCGATATCACAAAGGGCGCCATCGTTGTCGGGAACGAGCATACATTGGCTGTCATAACTGCCCAATTCGAAAAGGCAACAGGCACCGTGGACGCAGGGACGAGTGGTCCCTTGGACGTGTACCAACAGCTTTTCAATTTTCAGGTTACGCATCCCGTTGTGCATATGAAGCCTAACCCGGATTACAAAGCCAGTCAGCTGGATACAGCTGCCCACTACAAGCAAGAAGCGAGTCAGGGCACCTCCGAAGAGAGCATCATCGAGAAAGATGCGGGCCGCAAGAGACGTAGGCGCTGGTTGACAAAGCTACCGAGTTTGTCAGGGCTCTTTGCCAAGTCTTCCGACTCCATTCACACTCATGCGAAGTTTGGTAGTGGCACAGATAGCAACATGTTTGCTCCTCAGTGGCACTTCCCAGGCCAGGAACGCTGGAAGGGACTGGCACGTTATCTTGATGACAGTGTAAACGATGGTCATGGCGAATGGGATGGAGTAGAATATGCAAAGACATCGTTGATTGCCGACGTGCCATGCGTCAACGTTTCCTTCTACTGGGATGTGCCTGGCCCGGTACCACATGAGGTTGACAACAGTAGATACGTCGACCCTGTCCGTCCTAACGATATCAACGGTAGCCTTCCGCCCGATTACGGTATGGACATTCAAGTGTTCGGCGGGACCATCAACTACGGCCCGTGGGCGGATCGACACCGAGGCATCTTTCAATCCATGTTCTTTCCCGGATCACACGTTGATGCTGTCCCTACCAAGTCTCTGAAGCCCGGTGATACCCGTGTGTTGTCTGTCTTTAAGCTGTATCTGGGTATCGAAGAAGACACGGTACTTCGCATACCTGTCCGTGAACCATCGAAAGACTGGAAATGGAAAGGAAAAGCACATACATTGGCGGCACACGACAAACCCGGGACTGACAAGAACAAAATCAAAACCAAATCTCGCAGACGACGAGGAAAACATCGAGATGCTGCTGTGGCACAAAACGTCCGCCCATTCGCGTGGATTGATGTCAAAATTGCCGGCGATTCCTCCGTCAACTATGTGATGGACATGTACGCATCTGAGCATGGATTTGAGAGTAAAGTGGACGTTGATATAACGAAAACAGAAATTTCCTCCAGTGTCAATCATGGTCTGCTATGGCGCTCCGGTGCCATTGCGCTTGACTGCGACCTCTCAAATCCTATCGGCTGGAACGCACTGCGCAAATGGCTGTTCAACGTCAAATGTCAGGATTTGGAGCTATTCTTACTCAGAGATCACCTGTTTCTTCTAACCGACCTTGTCGCCGACTGGGGCTCAGGGCCACCGCCGGACTATTTCCTATTTGTGCCTTTCCAATACCTCCTCAACGTCGACTTCGCGGATTTCAAGTTATACATCAATACGAATGACTCCAACATTATCAACAACCCCGCGGATCTCGACGATAACAACTTCATCATCCTGTACGGCAAGCGCTTACACGGAGACGTAGTTATACCGCTAGACAAATTCCGGCCGCTCCAAAATGAGATCAAGTTTGACGTCCAAGGCCAGAAACTGGGTCTTGAAATACTCATGCCGCAAAAGAACACGCTGAAAACATTCGTTCAATCATCGAATGTGGCACAGCTTGGCGGCCTGACGCTTACGGGCAGCCACACGTATATGACTGAAACCTCCTCAATGAACACCGACAGACTCTTCATGGATATTCAAGGACACAGATTGGACCTCGAGCTGTATGGATGGTTGGTACACCACTTCATCAAGATCAAGGACAACTATTTTGGCGACGACATGCACTTCAAGACTCTCGAAGAATTTCAAGGCCTTCCAAGTGTAACTCTTGCAGCGGACGGTACGGACCCAAACGGCCAGCCTGCTAAAGTCTCAAACGATCTGGATGTTATACTTTGCATTTCGGCAGACCAGGCCAGCGTGCTCTTGCCTGCAAATCTTTATTCAGCCGAACGCAGCCTGAGAGCGGATCTTCCTTACGCCTCTGCAGATCTTAGATTTACCAATTACTATATGGATCTAATGGTAAATTTTAGCCCCATTAGCGTCTCTCTTGGTGGTTCGAAACCCAGCCCGGATCAACCAAACGAGTTCACAAGTGGCCGCACCGAACTCTTCGTTGAGTCCACAGTCATATTCGGACACCGCCTCTTCGGACTTCCCCCAGCTGAACCTACATATGTTTGCAACTGGGACTTTGAGGTGGGAAGAATATCAGGAGAGTGCACGTCGGATTTCATCGAAACTGCGGCCGGAGCTGCACGTTCATTTGCGTTTACCCTAGATGATGATGAGAATTCGCTCCCTCTCACAGAGATCGAAGTGATCCATGATGCCACCTTCCTTAGATTGAGGACAGGGGAAGTTCGCGTCTGGCTGCATGTCGCGCAGGAGGCCTTGCTTCTCAGGACGAGCCCTGTCAGTCTCGATTTCAACGACCTAGCCGGTAGCACATTCTCTCAGCGACTGCACGCCTTCGTTCCGGACCTGATCGTCAGCGCTGTCGATTCGAAGTCCGCATCTCGCCATAGAACGCGTTCTGGGGAGAAGCACGTCGTCGAAACCCACGCATTCCTCCAGACGACGCTGTCACTTGACATGCTGAAGCGCAAGTTGGATTTTTCGGACGACCGCAGCAAACAGCAGGCGCATATGCAAATGCACGATCAGCGAACGAATCGCACAGCCTTTATGTTCGTCGACGATCCTAGTTCTTCTTACCAGCCGGGCACTAGGAGTCAGAATGTGCGACCACCAGCTATGCAATATCCCGACATACCTCACCCAATTTTCTTGTTTGTGCCGCCAAACAAAGAAGATGGTTCGTTCAATTCGTTGCCGTACTCTTCGGGTGTACCATCAACAAGAGGACGGCCACTGCGCACCACTAGTTCACGAACTGTGTCAAGTGCTTCCCTGAGCAGCAGCATTCGTTCCACACGTAGACGCAGAGCCGCCAGCAAAACAACGGAGTCTAGCAGGAGTCGAACACTTTTGGGAGGCTCACCTGATCGATTCGATCGCGAGGCTCGCTTTTTTACACCTCTCAAAGAAGAAGAGCGTGAGAAGCGAAACTTGGCTCCGTCATCCATTGCACTATCTAGCTCTTTGGCCACTCCGTATTTTCCGTTAGATCAGGTGGACCCTGACTTGTCCGATGTTCCCTCTTTTCCCTCCTTAAATCCATCCTTCCAGGAGCGAGACGTCGATGGCGTCGACTTCAATGACGTATCAACCAAGCATCTGGATGAAAGCTTCAATCATACCAGCTTGTTGATTAATGCAGAACCAGGCATACGAGTTCATTGCACGCCAGAATTCATTAGATGTGTATCTAATATTGTTGAACTCATTCAACCTCGGTGCCCTGAGGACCTGCTGGACGACTTCCAAGTCAAAGTCATGACAAAAATTCTGGATAACAGAAATCGGCTGGAAGGAAAAGGAAGCTCAATCGAGCTCAGTGTTCGCATACCATTTACGCACTTCCGCTTCCAACATGGTTTTGACCTACACTCGGTTGGCACAGCTGGTAAGGATCAGTACGATATCATCCTAAACCGATTAAAGTCTGCTGCACGGATGAAAAAATATCCGGGTGAACGAGCCGGCGAGAATACGCTCGCGTTGCATACCACGTTGGGCTCGCTTGGAGTTTCTGTTACCGAGCGCACTCGTCATGGATCGAACGAAGATGTTGCAATCCAGGCTGAGGTCAAAGACGTCCTCGTCTGGATGATGCAGAGCAAGGAGACTTCCGTCAATGTGTCTTTTCGGTTGTTTGAGGCTGCTACTGCAAGCAGGAAGATCGACTACCTAGCGTCCCTAATACATCGTACAACGCTTCTAGCTGATGGTTTGGTGGCCAATTTTATTGAAGTCAATCAAAGACAGCAGCATCGACTGCGCTACTTGGCATGGTATCTCACAAGTATACAACGTCAATACCCAGATCCTGCTTTTCTGACAAAAGCGTCGTACGCTCTCCGTGCGGCAAGAGACCACCTGCGCAGCCACGATTCGTGGAAGATTATCTCTCGATTCCGCTATACCTGGCAATGTCTTCAACAGAACGAGAAAGTCGGAATATCTCGTGATTGCTCACAGCAGTCCGTTGAATGTCCGGCGGATGCCGAAGAAAAGATCATCGCAAAGTGGGATGAGTGGCGCACATGGGATTTGGCCCATGTGAAGAAGAGCCTCGCAATGCGACTCTTGTTTGGTCGTATCACAGAGAAGCTGCCCACACCTCAGACTGCGCCCTTGCATCTCGATCTCAGATCCGCGGGCATTAAGCTGATCGTTGACCCTGGCCCACAACAGAGTGAAGTTGCCTTACGCATGCTGGCGATCAACGTTGCGCTACTACCACCTGCCGAACCAACTGGACTCATGCTGGTGGGGACTGACACTCCCAAAAAGTCTACGACCGTACAAATCAGCTCAAGGGAGAGCATCCTCCATATCCAGTGGGAGATCTGCGAACTCGCGGAGGCGCTATTGGCGCTGTTCCAGAAGGAGAATCTCAGAGCTGCGGAGAAGGCTTCATCTAAAGTTCTAGAGCCTAAGCATGCTGCTGCTCCTCTCTTTGACCATGACTTTCAAGTTGTCTTCGCAACGGATAAGGCACAGATAATATTGGACACTATCAACCTACGAAGCACAAATACAGCTCGACGCCTCCAATTTTCTTTCGTCGATGCAGACAGCAAGGCCTCCGGTCTCGGGGAAGTCCTAACAGCACATTTACATGCGCAAGTGGCTGTTAGCCAGCTCTACTCTCGATCACGGTCATTAGCTACTACGCAGTTTGAACAGCCGACTCTTTACTTTGCCCAGGTTGAACACGGTAGCGATAGCAACGTTCCTGATGAGATTAAAGCCGCTGCAGCAAGTTACAAGATTGCTGTCAAGGTCGAAGAAGACATTCTCGGTTTTATTGAAGTTGTCGACTTTGTGCTTAAGGATGAAGTAGCATACTTTCACCGACAGCTCACATTGATTCAGGAGGCTACGAAAGAAACGACAAAAGAGAGCAAGCCCAAGGAAAAGGCTACCGAACTACCCAATGTCACGCTCGCTCTTTTTATGGATGCATATCAAATTGAGTTGGCTATGCTCCACCCACTCTGTTGGTCGATTACCGGGTCATCAGGGCGTATTGCGGTCATTCCCGCTCTGGGCAAGACAGTGTCGCTGCAAATTGATTATGACCTTGAGGCCAACCTTCATAGATTGTACAGCAACTCTTCAGAGCGATCCAACATAATAAGCTCATTTGAATTGCCTCCACTCAATGGGCGACTGACCGTTACACAAAATGAGAAAGAGGCGAGAATATTCGCTTCAGGGACAGTCGAGAAGATCCAGATCCAGGCTTCAGAAATCCAAGCACTCACCACTACGATGAACAAGCCAGAGATGTCACACATGTTGCAGGCCGTTCAAGATGATTTGGAGGTTTTAAGAACCCACATTGAGGAAATTTTCCCGCTTTCATCCGAATCTCCTGTGACGAAGGCTCCCCGCACCTCAAGAGACATCCTATTCGGAGTACAAATGACGCTATCTGGAATGGACATCTCGGCGAGTGCCCCAGGCCAGTATCCAGACTCGCCTACAGCAAATCTCGCTTTCCGGCTATCGTCTGTTCAGCTGAAGGCTACAAATATTGGTTCGGGCCAAAGTATGATGGTCTATCCAGAAGCCGCTATCCGAATTCACGAAGTTACAGTCGATCTGAGCTTGACAGACTCGAAAACGATCCGCAGATGCGGAAATCTTACTTTCAGCGCAACTTTTCGAGCGACTACCGAGAAGGATTCTGAGCCTGCGCGCAGAGTATATCGTGTTCGCAGCTCTGGTCTAGAGGTGAATGTCTTTGCAGACACTGCCTCAGCCGTTGTAGATGTCGTAAATCATCTACAAGATAAGATCAAAGATCTGGACCTGTCCAAAGAGAAAAAGTATTTACGAAGGCTTCGACATACGAAAAGCAGGATAAATCACAAACGTGACAAGAACAATAAGAACGACGCGAATGCTGATACCGAAAGCATTGATTCCGGAGCCTTGTTCACATCGACGTATTCTCTGGAGCTCCTTGACCTCCAGGTCAGTTGGATCATCGGAAATTCAGTTGCTGCGTTTCCTCGGAGTGAGACCGAGGATCTTGTGCTGTCATTCGGAAAGATCGATCTGTCCACGCAGAAGGACGACGCAGCGCGTCTGATGATCGAGGACATGCGGTTACAGATGGTGCCAGTCTCGGCTGACAAAAGGTCGCGGTCGCTGAACTCAGCGCTACTACCTAAAATGGTATTCAATGTGGCGTATGCATCCACCAAGGATGCACGAAAGGTTGCCTTCTATGCTGCAGGGAAGTCTCTTGACCTCCAACTAGATTCTCGTTTCATCCTGCCAGCAAACGTCATCGAAAGATCCATTGCTCTCGCTGGCAAGAAGTTCCGCAAAGCATCCGCGAATTGGAGCATGACGCCCACCACAACTGGTGCTCAACGTAAAAATCCATTTGGCAACAAACGTTTAGCATCATTGACCGTTGACGCCAACTTCGCTGGAGCTGTGGTACATATCAACGGAAACGAAACTGTACCGGTACAGGGCTCGTCAAATCGATCGCAGCAGAAAGGCAGGTATAGCCAGTTCGTAGGCGATGGATCCAAGAGCAGCATGGCTTTACGAGCACCCGGCGTGGCTGTGCGTGTGGAGTATCAAGATAATGGGAGCGACCCGTCTTTGACTGCTGAAGTTCGTGTTGATGGCTCCACCAACACTCTGTTGCCGACGGTTGTGCCCATCATCATCGACATTTCTGACAGCATCAAAGCTGTTGTCCGCGAGAAGGATAACCAGGAATCACCCAGTTCATCAGAAGACTCAAAAGTCGAGCCAAAACCTGCCGCTAAACTGCTCGAGGAAGACAATATTATGTCGGCTGATCCGGCAACTCTCCTTGGCCGAACGAGACTCAATCTTGGCCTCCGGATCTGCAAGCAAGAATTCAGCCTCAGTTGTCAGCCCATTGCGCGCGTCACCGCAATCGCCAAGGTCGACGACATATACCTCACTGTCAATAGCGTGAAGTCGCAGGAGCATGGTCATTTCTTCGCAGCATCCGCTGCCTTTGAAAAACTTCAAGCCACTGTGCAACACGTATATTCGCGAGAGTCTACGTTCAGCTTAGACGTTGATTCAATTGTTCTGTCCCTAATGAATAGCAAGCACGTTAGCGGGACCAGTGGCATCTCGGCTATACTCAAGATTGATCCGACAGCACTCCAGATCAACGCCCGTCAACTCCAGGACTTCTTGCTCTTCAGAGAGATATGGGTACCACCGGAGATTCGACGAGCTTCGAAACCTCCCACAACAAGCTCGAACCATGAACCACAGGAGTACCTTATGCAACGCTACCAGCAAGTAACTGCCGCAACTGCGTTCCCCTGGAATGCTAATGTGGCGATCACGGACGTTAAAGTTGACCTCGACCTTGGACAGGCCATAGGAAAATCATCGCTCCATATCCACAACATGTGGGCCTCGTCCAAGAAGAGCACAACTTGGGAGCAGAATCTGTGCATTGGTGTTGAAAAAGTTGGTATCGAGAGCTCAGGTCGCACAAGTGGTTTCGTCGAGCTTCACGAGATCAAGATACGAACATCGATTAGTTGGCCACTACAGGCAACCGGTGTTCGTCGATCGCCCCTCGTTCAGGCATCGATCGCTTTCCAGCAATTACGCGTCAAGACTGGATTTGACTACCAAGCTTTCCTCATGGCGGACATTGCTAATTTTGGGTTCCTTATGTACAATGCCCGGGAAGAAGGCGATGACGTTAAAGATCGACTTGTTGCTATTCTCGATGGAGACAAGGTACACGTGTTCTGCCATGCGACTAGCGCTGCCCAGGGTCTTGCATTATGGCAGGCCATCGAACGACTCATTCAGGAAAATCAACAAGCATATAGACAGTCGCTTCGGGACATCGAGAAGTTTCTTCGGCGCAAGTCTTCTGTGTCAGCAGCATACAGTCGGTCGCCATCTCAAAGTCAGATCATCGCCAAACCCGATGACGACACTTTCAAAGCTCCAATTTCGCTACATACGGACGTCGTGGTCACGCTGCGCTCCATTAAGTTTGGCGTCTTCCCGTCGACCTTCGTCGACCAACAGCTTCTCATGCTGGAAGCTGGTGACATGCAAGCGCGCTTCGCCGTCGCTCTCGAGAAGACCAAGATACACTCTAGCCTCGGCATGACTCTCGGTCAACTCTCTGTCGCGCTATCATCCGTTCCAACGCCCAAGAAAAGTATTTCAGTTACTGAACTCACTGTCGACGACGTAGTCGAAAGCACGCGCTCGGCCCGAGGTGGCACAATCTTACGAGTACCGAAAGTCATCGCAACAATGCACACATGGCAAGTACCTAAGAGCAATCACATCGACTACCTGTTCAGGAGCTCGCTCGAGGGTAAAGTTGATGTAGGCTGGAATTATTCCCGCATCTCCTATATCCGCACAATGTGGTCAAATCACTCACGCACTCTCGCCTCTCGCCTCGGCAAACCTTTACCAGAATCAAACATCAAAATCAGCACCTCGCAGGCCTTGCAAGACGCGTCATCAACAGATCCCAGTACTCCTTCCACTACCCGGCCTCGCGCCCCCTCTCTACCCACCTCGGAACCCCAACAACAAGAAAAGATTACAGCCGTGGTGAACGTCCCTCAATCGAAATACGAATACACACCCCTTGAACCACCGCTTATCGAGACTCCTCAGTTGAGGGATATGGGTGAGGCAACACCACCGTTAGAGTGGATCGGGCTGAACCGCGATCGGCTGCCGAACGTTACGCATCAAATTGTCATTGTTAGTTTGCTAGAGGTGGCGAGGGAGGTTGAGGAGGCTTATGAGAGGATTTTGGGGAGTAGTTAAGGGGAAGGCGGAGTAGAGGAGTAGCGAAACGGCCGCGGAGCTTGGAGCCTGATCAATAGATGAGGAGATGAAGACAAGGAGAAGGTACATGGAAGTGCATATCAGGGCTCAATTTCCACATGGCGTTTTGGAAGGTCAGGCAGGTTTTTGGGTGCATGGTATGGCGTTTCTTTAGTGGGATCATTGTGTGCAAGTATAAATTTAGCAACAAGAAACTAATATAGCTGTTAAGAAACCATTCCGTACAAGAATTACAAATTGCTAACTTCAAAATATCGTGCGCTTTTCAGCTCAAGTTTGCAGGCGACGAGCTTGCAGCATCTAGGAATTCAGCATGAATGTGTGAAGAGGTTACTGACATAATGCGATCATAGCAGGCAAATGATAAAGGTCGGCCTTGCACGCGCTACGTCCTATTGGATGTGTACTCTTCAGACACAGCCTTGTTTCAGCCTTCTCTCGACATCAACACTTCGTTCATCAGGCATCCTCCATGCACATGATAAGATAAATATTCCAATTACACTGTTTTCTCTGAAGCTGGGTCGTTGCGGCACCGATCAATTAGGCCGACCGCGTAAAAGCTTGTGTTTGCGAATAGAGACTCTTCAGCTGGTCGACCATGGCGTCCGCCTACACATCAGCCTCGTTAAAATACGGCAGCAGTACCAACATTCGAGTCGTAGAACTTCTGCAAAACACCTCGCGAGATCCAATTACCTGCAAATTACACGTTGTAGCTTTGGACGACCAGATTGGATATACTGCACTTTCCTACGTATGGGGCGATCCGAGCATCAGGAAGGAAATCATTCTCGACGGCCAGCCATTCTATGTACGTGAGAACTTATGGAACTTCCTACACGAGGCACGCCAAAGTGTCTTCAGAGGCTTGTTATGGATCGATGCGATAAGCATAGACCAAGCGAATGTTCGGGAGCGTAATCATCAAGTCGCGATGATGGGAGCAATATATGCAAATGCTACGTTAGTGGTGGTCTGGCTTGGTCTAGAGACGGGAGTAATAGCGAGAGCAATCAGAGAACTTTCAGATATACGCCATAATAACAGAGAACCGGCGGACTGGTTATACTTCTCCCAAAGTATCAAGACCATTTGTGTGGCAGAATACTGGACACGCGTTTGGATCGTTCAGGAATTCGTTCTGGCCAGAAAAGTCATTGTGTGGTGTGGAATGGAACGACTACGGGATGACTGCCTCTATTGGCTATACCACCTCCAATTGGATCCTTCCCTTATGCCGGGAAGCTCGCCAAGCAATGCCTATCGTGACGTTATGGCACACACACTACACAGTCCAGCACTAGACATGATCGCATGTAAAGTATCACGATCCAAGGTCCCGTGGGCAATGGGTTTTACAGCCCTCTTCGAGATGTCCGAGCGCCTAAATTGCCTCGATGGACGGGATCGCGTATATGCTTTGCTCTCACTCGTCAGCCCCGAAGAACGGGAACAACTATCTATCATTCCAGACTACTCGAAACCTGCATCTGAATTCTTCGAAGAACTCTACACCGCTCTCCGGCGCCGCAGTACTAGCCGTTACGCCTTCCAAGGACGTGGACTACAATACTGGTTAAAGAAGTTCCAGAAGATGCTTGATTTAGGAGATGACCATGAGGTCGTGAGAAGAGTCATGGCAGAATGCGACCATGGCAAGCAAAAGGTCGACATCAAACAAGTGCTTCAAAAACATTGGGACGATCCTTGGACTCCCATTGCATACATTGAGATCAGAGCTGATGATGAGCCTATTGCAGAGATACCAGAGGCACTACTGCGAAGCCGGAGGCAAAGTTCAATACAGGACCTATTGAATAGACTCGCCAGGTCTGATTCGCTAGTTGATCAGCGAACATGAAGTAAAATTAAATATATGTTCCAAACAATTAGCTGCTGCTCTGGAATCCTTGCTACTTGTCTAGTTCCCGCGAAACCGTAGACAATTTGGAAGCATTGGCTCAACCTACAGGACATCCAAGTTCGGCGCTCGCATCTCTTTCCGATCCCGATGTCACGCCACAGAGAATTGCTCCCAGGAACTAGAGAAGAAAGGGTAGTACTCCAACCACAAAGAATGCACCAGAGCTTACAACGGTATGTAAGGCCTTCGTGGGGGCTGTACTCGTGCTTGATGACGGTGTGATCGAACTTGTTGCTGTCATGATACTGATACTTGAAGAAGCTCCAGTCGTGTTTGCTGTAGAGAAGCTACACCTCTGTAGTATTCCGAATAGTATTCAGGTCCGCAAGGCGATGAATCTATTCCAGTATTCGCGTATCATAGAGTAAAAGCCAGTTCCATTAAGCATAGTGACTTTAACCCAATCATACGTGCATTGGCCGTTTCCGGCTGTGTCACTCTCTTGCCAACATAGCGCTCCTAGTTTTGTTCCATGTGGTGGGACAATTGCTAAGCTGTAAGGCAGCAAAATAAGTATTAGTACAGCGATTCTAGGGTTCCGCAGTCATGTCTCAAGAAGGAATTGTTACTTGTTGCCACAACTGCCGCAAGTGGACAGCTGTTGGTGCATCGAATTATCCTACTTTTCAAACAGGAATTGAAGCTGGGAGTAGGGCAATCACATCCTGAGGCGTTAGTCCGGCAGCTGTAGTCCTGTCCCAAAGCAAGCTTGTAGAAATATAGTTTGTCGGGCTTGCCATATATGGAGTTTCTTCAAAGATACGAAAGCAACATTCGTACGTACAAGGAAGAGGCCAAGGTCAGGAGGACAGTCGCGAGCAACATCATAGCTCAGCGGGCGGCACAGGAAGGATTGGATTGAAGGAGCTTTGAAGTCGACTTTGGTTGTTGCATCTCCAGGTAAGAGATGTTGCCCTATCCTCATGACCATGCAGACCATCTAAAATTGATAGCTTCTCTAGATGCCAACCCCCTTTAGTGCTCCATATACTTATGAGACAAGAATCTATTTTCAGGCCTCCTCATCCACACCAACATCGTCACCACAGTAGCCACATCCGTCTCGTTTCTGTACACTACATACTTATCTAGCAATACGGCCCACTCGTCAATAATATTCTTCTCCCTCGCATATTCTTTGTTCTCTGGGCACAGCTCGATGGCCTCATTGATAAGGTAGAGCGCCTTATTCTTGTTTTCGATCGGGTACCCGATGTAATAATCTTGCTTTGAGCGTATTGCGAAAGCGATTAGATAGCGGACTTCAGCCGCCTCGACAGCAGACGGAACCCATAATGATAAATGAAAGATGGCTTGCATGTGGATGATGTGGAGAAGTAGTCCGCTAAGGGCGGAAGAAATACCTGATGGATGACCATAGTCGATATCGCAAGTAGGTGATGAAAGTTGCGTGCGTAAACATCGTGCAAGGTGGATGTGAAACGTGAAGTAATATCTCGCTAGATAGCTTGTAAACTTAGAGACGGTTTTCGTAAGTGATTCCAGCTGTGGTGGAGTATTAAGAAGACGGTTAATGACGCTTATGCCGGCTGCACATGCACCTGCACAGTGCACATAGTCTCCTTGACGCAAGGCTTCTGTGCTTCCAATTTCGTCTCTTTCGAGCTCGGCTAAAAGAGCGCCGGCGTCCTTCCACATAGGCTTCCCAACGTCTAGAATCGTTTCTTGCACTAACTGACTATCAGTGCAGCCTACAATGGTGAGGTTCTGGAATCCGCGGAATCCTTCTCGCACTGGTCTTAGCAACTGCGTCTGTATCTTCTCATTCAAGAATCCCCGATGGCCCATCTCTTTTCCCCTACAGTGATCTATCTCAACCATCATCTTCACAACATCCTTATCATCACACTGTAATCGTTCTGTCTCTAGCCTCTTACAGAATTCTCCCAGATCTTTCCATAATAGGACAATATCCCAGTACTCCCCTCTTCCCATCCTCTTCACGCCGCTCGCTTTCGAAGCAAGACCGATCCATAGATGCATTGCATAGCATGGAAACTGATTCACCTTCTTTACGTTGTCATTATCCGGCTTCGTGTGAAATGCTAGGAAATAGATCCGCGGCGTATAGCTATGGAAGAAGTCCCGGAGTTTCACTCCACGACATTCTACTCGTACGAAGAGATTTGATTTGAGCATATATATGTAGGCTTCGCGATGAATTTGCTTATTAGCAAGAAGCAAGTTGACGGTGCCGAGGAACCAGCGTTGTTGGAGAGGCGCTTGTGCGTGAACGCGGGCATATTGTTCGATGCTGTACACTTCATTGTCGCCGCTAAAAGAACACAGCGCGTAATCATATATCTGATCTCTGAGCTCTCGAGGTAGGTCTAGGAAGCGGAATGGCGAGATTGGTGTTGTCATCGTGTCTTTTCCTTCTTACTTGGACGCAGTGATCATCATATTGGGGGTTGCGGGCCAGAAGCTTCACCGCTGTGTTGGAGGTGCACTATCTGCCAAGGAGATGCTCATAAGGAGTAACGAAGGGTTAGCTTAGTGTGTAGCGGTCGTTAATCGATCACTAAGTGATTGTCAGCCCGGAAGAGGTTGAACGGTAGCCCCGCTTTCCCTTTTTGCCTTAGTGCATTGTGAGCGGTATCCTACTACCGACAGATCCGTGGTGGCCCATTGCTCGACCATTGAAGCTGATGTCTGGAAAATAGGATCAGCAAAGCTTGTAGAGACTAAGCTTTCCAGCGTGGCAAAATGTTAAGACAAAGCACATGCGACGAGAATGGAAATAGCGGGCCTGTTCAACACGGAACCCCTAGAAGTGTATCTAGACTCTACTTGTTCTTTGAGTTTGTATCAGACGTCCGCATGCGGCGCACTCTTAGATTTTCGTTGTGGATTAAAGTTAGGTTTGGCAAGCTTTTGGTGATCTGATCCTCGCAAGGATTCATTTTGAAACGGGGCTCCGGACTGCACCATGGCCCGGGTGTCCCGGAAAGAGAAATTAGAAGAGTCAGCAACCAATCGAAAAGCGGATTGAGCCCCTATATACGCCACATTCTCAACGGTCTGACCGGTCACCGGATTAACCCTTATAAGTTGTGCTCTCGCACGGCGATGTTACGGCAGGTAATCAGCGAGTCATTCTTTCTTCGCCACTCATTTGTTCTCGTTTTGTCCTGCAGCAACCGCCAATATCACAGGAAACTCGTTCAACATCCAGTAGAACAACTCATCAGAAGCGCATTTCAACAATTTTCAACATGGCCTCCGTTCTTTTCCTATCATCACTTCTCGGACTCTCCATAGCCCAGACAACAAGTCTAACCGTCCCTTTCATCGGCTTTGATGCACAAACTGTAGCCGCTTCCATCGTATCCGCCAACAATGATGCCACCACCTTCAAACTCGCCTGCTTCGGAGATGAGGACTGCGGTCTTTTCCCTGCTCAAACCCTCGTATACGGCCCATCAACGTACAACATGGACGAATCAGACCCCAACACGGATTTTACGGCAACCCAGGACTGTGTCATAGCTTCTACTGGTGCGGTGTGCAAGGAAACCGCCGGTGGTAGCGAGGCAAACTTTCCAGGATCAAGCACTGAAACTTACGATGCCACCTCAATTGAGAGTATGCTGGTGATGGTGACTGCTGGAGCGGAGAAGCTGAGTGGGAGCGCGCAGGCGAGCACGACAGGTAGTGGATCCAGTGCGAGTGCCGGGAGTGGAGCAAGCAAGACGACAGCGAGTGCTACGCAGGCTACAGCCTCAGGCGTCGCATCTGGATCTGGGTCAGCACCAGCGGCTGCTTCTTCGACAGGTGCGGCTGCTGCCAATGCTTTTGCGCTAGGAGGAGGTTTTGTCGGTGCTGCTGCAGGCCTAATTGGCGGCCTGCTACTGTAAGAGGAGATTACAATGACAGACATTGTCGAAGCAGGATAATTTCCTTCCAATTCTCCAAAGACTACCTCACAATCTTGATCTCCAGGATGCTCTGGAGCAGCCGATTATACCCTCGAGGGGCAAAGCTTTATAGAAAGGCTTCGCGCGGTCATGCTAGCCTTGCTTCGCAAGTATACTTCATTAAATCCAATACCTCATCCTCTCTACCAAACCCAGCGTGACCATAATGTTGGATTTCCCCAAACCGCAGCTTCATATCCCCTAACTCTTTCGGTAGCGGATGAGAGCCAAACCGTGCTCCCACCGCCGCCCAATCTAGCGTCGGATTTCTTGTTGTACATAGAAATTTCGAAAACGACACATCGCTTGACACTCCATTTGTATATATCGCTATTCCCCCTGCTAACGTGCCCAGTGCAACCACCGCCATGATGCTACCGTATGCAGCCCACAAGGTGTAAGGCTTATAAACCCATCGATTCACGAGCGTGTCTGTTTGGCAGGTCGTTGTGACGGTGTCGCGGATGTGAAGGCTACTTTCCGCAATCAACGATATAGACACGTTGCGAACCATTTCCTCCAGTCTGAGAACGAAGTCCAACTTCGGCCAAGGTACGGCATGCATGACGGTCATATTGGGGTTGTCAGCCGATATCGAGAGCCCGACGAGAGAGCTGTAAGCTAGTAACGTGTTGGATGTTATTCCACCGCTATCAAGTGGGACCCAAATCCCGCCGCTAAAGTGTTGGCCGACCAGATCTGCGAGGGCTTCATAGACCCAGAAGTTGGTCTCTGGATATGATGCTGACAGTATTTCAGTACGAGAGAATCGGGGCCATTGTATTTGCCGGACAAATGCTTGATTGTCAAGGCGTATACTCCGGACGTTGTCTTGATATGTAAAAGTCACTTCGTACGTTACTTCAGATGGTATACATAAAAAGTATTCCATTGAATGTACGTATTGGCCATCGATCGTCTCTTGAGCTTGCACCAACCCAACTAGACGTCGAGTAGGCTGCAACACTCCAACATACACGGCCGTTTGCTGACTCTGCAGCTCTGTGTTATTGACGATGGCTGCGCCTCTCGAGTTGGCACCTAGCTGAGTGCAATTGTATCCTAGTCCAGGGGTCGTGATTGTATAGGTGCAGTTCGGACCACAAATGGACGGCATATCGAGGATCTCACTACCGATCAACACTTTTCGAAATAGCTTCTCGGCGAACGGAGTTGGCCCGCCGTAAGCAAATCTGGTTGGTATGTGACCCTTCCACGATTCCTCATTTCCATCCGGAAAGACGGGTGTCACGCTCTGAGTGATGTTAAAATTGGCTAGCGCAGATTGGGGCGACTTATATTCCCAGTCGAACCTCCTGCTGAAATTGAGGACCGGTGCGTCGCAGGAGTACGTTGAGATATCCCGCATGGGGGTAACCGCGATCGTCGCCGGCGTAACGATGACTGCCAGTGGAATGGCCCAAAGGAACATGGCTAGCAGCGCCACAAAAAGCGTCTTCGTCCACAATTCACCAACGAAGAAAGCTGTGGGATCCCAAGTTACGCTGAAGACTGCGTCTAGGCCTCTCACGGTTATGCCTCTGCGTCTGACGAACAGCCAAACAACCTGCTTGATTGAAAGCGAAAAGCTTCCGAGGAACGTCGCCTTGACAAGAAAAGCGAAGACGGTACCGAAGCGGATAACCCAGGCCTGATCCTCAACGATGTTGCCATCAAGCGATGCGTAGTAGAAGTGATGTCCGAACGAGATTAGGAAGCCACAAAAGAAGAGACCAATCATAAGGCTTGGGTGATACCAGTGCACTTTTATGGAAGCCGGTTCTTCGCGCGCAGCTTGAGCCGTAGTCGTGGTAAACATCTTCGCATGACCCTCAGTAGGACTTCAAGTCGATTAAACCTTACTCGCATCGTAGGAACACTTCCATTGATGTACATTCAGGCGAAACAAACACGATTCATTGCGCGAAGACGCTCAGAGAATAAGCGAAAGCGCATGCGCCACCAATAGACTTGGCTACCAGACATTGGTGATAATTGGAGCAACTTCATCGTGTGAGGAAGAGCACAAGACAAATTATCTCGGCATTATCACAAAGTGGCATGACGTTAAATTCCAAGGGGAGACGTTACGGGCCACCCCCATAGCTGCTAAACCCCCCTCCCCTCTCACCCCCAAACGGACACTGTTCAAGCCTGCACAACGCCACATATTTTGCCCCAAAAAACATATTTAAACAAATAGAATATATGTTTTGATCACGCTAAATTGATTAGTATCAGAAAATAAATAGTTTTCCTCCCAGAATCGATGGATTTTGGGGCTTAAAGTGAGAGACCTGATCAAATATTCTTACGCTAGCTCCAAAATATGCTATGCCAAGGGGCCTGGCTGAGAGGTGATGAGATGATAGGCTTGAGGGCCCTTAAGCGAGTCTTATGGGGATGGCATTTAGCAGCTATGGAGGTGACCCGTAACGTCTTCCAATTCCAAGCAGTACATTACAAGTCATTGCCGGAAATCCGCCTCCGGTTTAGGCGGCTTCCGTGTTGGGAATGGTGAGAAGCCTCCGCGGGTCGCCGCTTATGACGTCGCTATAAGAACCGCTTTGGAATAGCGCTAAACAAGTTATAGTATTAAGAGAGAGACAGAGAGTATGTGGAGAGAGAGATAAATAAAAAGATCGGAGGGAGGTAGTGACATTGAGACCTGCGGTGCTATCAATTCTGTCGGGTTGCTTTGCAAGATTTGATTGTGAGCCGGAATGATACCTTCTTCCTTTCTATGCAATATTAAGATCTATTCCTAACTGATCGGACTACTACTTTATAAAACAAGTGCCACTACTGTATCTTAGGGACATCCTAATCGGGATAATATAAGGCTTGGCAGCGACCGCATCTGACAAATCCAATCCCGACCTCAGAAACTCCTCTTTCCCAAGCACCGCCCGGTCTCTCCTTCGCTAACATCATTTTGCAACCTTGATCTCCATACAAAGCATTGCCTAGCGGATAGGAAGTTTCATAGCAAGGCTTTCTAAGTCAAGCTTCGAACATGGCCTGCCAATTCCAATTCGTCACCGTGTCGAATCCAACGAAATCAGGTTCCTCCGAGTCCCGCAAATTAACCCATTCACATATTATGCGTCAAGTTCATGCCAAGAAAAGGCGCTTGCAGACACAAAGGTTTCAAAATGAATCGATCAATTGTGGAACAAAGCAGAATCTAAGGATCTTTAAGCCTTTTCTCTCAAGCCCCTTACGCCAGGTATTCACCAATACCAAGGATCCGTTCTCGTCCCTAGCAAGGCCGCTATCATCTGAGGAATACTTCCTACTCGATCACTGTATGTTCATGGATGCCATACCTGACTGCCTACCTAGGCTTGACTTCTTAGGTCACACGTTGGGGCACGCTGCCCACTAGTTATACGCTCAACTCCCTCCATTCTGTTATTTCTAATTCGATCGCAGATATCCAGGTCGTTGTGCCGTTTTCTATTGGCCACTGCGATTTGTTTGACTACCCAGGAGACCACCAGGCACAGATGCTTCAAGAATGGGTCGGCCTCGCAATCACCGACGATGCGCTTATGACCGCTGGTGTTCTCCTCAGTACATGTCGCTACATTCTGCTCGACCGACCGGACCACCCAGTCTTTACGCGCATGGTCCTACAGTATAAGCGGATATGCCTCCGTACACTACGCGAAGAGCTTAGCAGTAAATCAAACCCAATAAAAGCCACGACTGTTGCTAAGGCACTAGCCCTTGCGATTGATGAGGTGAGACCAAAGCATAGCGTGTATATGCTGCTTAATCTCTAGGGACGAGCAACTGATGAGATGTCTTTCAGGTAAATTCTGGTGAATGCGGTATAGCTCGGAAGCATCTGCAAGGCGTGCTTGCTATGATCCAGTTTAGCGGTGGCCCAAAATCGCTTGGCCTGACGGGATTACTAGCGCGGATGTACGATAGATTTATAATGTCATTGAAGCTTCCGGACACAGAGGTAAACTCATTGAGTAGCAAGGTTTGAGAAGCTAGACACGGCCTAGTAGCTGTTGTGTGAGACTTTCAGATCTACCAGCTACAACTCCCGAAGAAATGGAAACGCCGATTGGATGTCGGCTTGATCACCCTGTCAGTCATAGAGGCTTATTGAAAACTTCCACGCCAAGCAGTATCACTTCCTTATCGGACCATAGGCTTGGATAGCAAGCGATCTTCTCAGACTAGACCACTTTAAGCAGGGTTTGTACCGTTGGATCGTGAACAGCTACAGAAGGATCAAATATGAGTATATAAGGCCTTGGTCCTGACGTTGTTCGTTAGAACAAGCACGCATTATACTTCAATTCTAATTTATCTATACATTACACACGTATCAGAGCCAGCTGTATATATCTTCTTGTAACATCATGTCTTCCTTGGCTACAACTATCCCTCCTGGTTCCTGGGTCCTTGTTACAGGTGCCAACGGCTTCCTTGCCTCCCACGTCATCAGTCAATTTCTATACCGTGGCTTCCGAGTTCGAGGCACTGTACGAGACATCGAACAGTCTGCATGGCTTCTTGAAGGTCGTTTCAAGACATACGCAGAAAGCGGCTGCCTTGAGCTTGTGTCTGTACCCAATCTCGGCGTTAACGGCGCCTACGATGCAGCCGTTAAGGGGGTTGCGGCTATCTTGCACATCGCCTACGTTACCAGAATCGTACCAGACCCGAACGAGGTAATCACCCCGACAGTGGCTGGCATCCGGTCTATCATGGACTCAGCCATTCGAGAGTCCTCAGTCAAAGAAGTCGTGTTTACTAGCAGCGCCTTGGCTGCCTCCCCGCTCACCCAGGGGATCGACAATGGCACCGTAAGGCGGAATTCCTGGAACGATGCCGTGCTCGAGGCCGCCTGGGCCCCACCCCCCAACGGCCTGTCGCATGCCATGGCCAACTATCCTGCCAGCAAGGTCGCTGCCGAGAAAGAAGTCTGGAGGTTAGTTGAGGAGAACGAGCTACATTTTACGGTCAACGTCGTATCCCCGGCTGGGATGACCGGGGAACCGCTTAACAGGAAACACATTGAGGGACAAGCCAACTGGGTCGTCCACGCTTTCATGGGTAACAAGATGGTCATGGACTCTATGCCAGCCTGTGAGAACTCACATCCGATCGTACTTGACTCGAGTGGTTGACTAATTCGATCATATATAGCATTCTACGCGGATGTGAAAGACGTAGCGTTAATACACGTCGCGGCCATTCTGGACCCTGAGGTAAAGAATGCACGTCTACAGAGCTGGGGCCACAGTGCTCACTGGAACGATATCCTAACTATTCTGCGCGAACTTCGTCCGCAGAAAAGGTTCATAGATGACTATCCTAACCCATACCATCTCAAAGTGTCCGTTGACGAATCGGACTCTATCGCACTTCTAAGGAAGTGGTCCGGCAAGGATGGATGGACGTCTTTGAGGGACAGCATCTCTGAAAACATTACAAATCCGTACTTGATCGATTGAGATGGTCATCGACTTCGCGGAGGTACCGATTCAGCGTGGTCCTTTACCGTTAGTTTTCTTTTCTGTATGAGAGACGAGCTAGAAGTTTTGCCCGCCGATCTAGTATAGGTCGTAGCAGCCAAAAGACTAAACAGTGTGTGCTTCGACCTCCTCCAGCTATCGATTCTTGTTGTTGCAGGGTTTCAATATGTCCTACATTATTCTGCCACATGAACCATTTGATTAAATGATCCCTCTTTGGGATACAAGGTTATTTCCTGAAAATTTGCTGAACCACTCCTTAACAACGGTGCCCGTGGGTTCCTTAGGCGTCATGAAAAGCCGCAGATGATGCTGACAAGAAAACAAATCTCGAACGCCGTTGTGAAATGCCCCCTTTATTCGGCGACGCTCTACCTAGCAATCTTTACGTCTATTTAATGCAGATGCCGCAGAATCAAGGGTGAACGGTTGCTCCACGTGTGCTTTGCGCCCCGTTCAAATTTCGACGCCTCACTCCGCCGCTTGTCTCGGTGATTTGGACTCACGTTCTGTCACCAGGCTTTCTCTCTGCGCCGACCTTAGACAATTTCAGAGTCAGCTCCATGGCGAGGACATCTCGTATCCCTTCAGGATCCGGAAGCATCACAAGTGTTACATCCTCGTAATAGAGAGTTCTGATGTCCTCTAAATCGAGGTCGGTCCATAGAATTGCAGTCGTCTGAATCGTCATTCTCCCACCCAATATAGTGTTCTCTTTGTTTGCTCCGGCCAATCACCGTGTTCACTAGCGCTGCAGGCCTGGTCGCACTGTATGCGGACAAAAGGAAGGAGAGGGCGACCTGGAGCCTCTGTTCCTCATCCGAGGAGGCCAATGTATCTAGGATCCAGTGGTGATGGAGGACGAGATAGACATCATCGATATTCACCACCAGCTTTGCTCGCGTCGTCGTGTCGAGGTTGTACTTCATAGTTAGATAGCCATTGATGTTATAGGATAGATTAAGCTCAGCTGCTGCCACCAAGTAACAAGCCTTATGCCTTACATCGACAACTTCTTCCATAACCTTAGCATGTAAACTGCGACCGACTGGCTTCCGATATAACATGCACCATGATCTCCAGTATTCGCGCAAGCTACACAAAAATAGAACACATGAGTGAGGGTAGACAGAAGAGTAATTAAGAGAGAGGATGTGAGTCAACTCAAGATTCTACTCACATATTTCGAATGGCACGAACGTCTTGCTGTTGCAGGTAGTAGTTTTTGCAATAAGCTAAAACCCGTGCAGATTCGTCTAGAGAAGCTATTTTGCATACAACAAATAGGAAACCCTGTTTTCTCCATACGAAGAAGGAGTAACCTCGGCTAATACTTGATACTGTATGAATGGATCGACCTTTCACATTTTCTTACACGTTCCATAGAAAAGTCGAATGCTGTGAATGTCTGGAGTGCTGATGCTGCACTCTACCTTAACGTCCGTAGCGCGATATTAAAACAATGCCGCACTACCTTCCCGAACAGTACGTCTAATTAGCCAATTCTGATATCCCGCCCTGGACCCAACCACCCACGAACTATGGCCCTATCAAGATTCAGCAGAATTTAGCAAAGCCGTTGTTTCAAACGGGACTACTAAATAATCAAACTGAAAGACGACGAGCCAATTTGAAAGGAACCGATTTAGCTTCCGTCTTCAGAATTTCCCCGCGTGTTATATTGCATCACTTCCGAATTTTATACCGATTTCCTAAAGCAGTGGAGGTTGCGCTTTGAGATAATACGATTGGGATATGTGGACTTTAATGTGACTTCGTCTACTCTAAAATGGACTCAGGACACAGAACGGGAAGGGATGAAACCAGGAGGGAAAGTGTATAAACGCAGGGCTTAACACTGGATGAAACATTTCCAGAAAACCTTACTCTTCTATACTTGGTTCTGCTTCCATATCCACATCACACATTAACCATGTCATCTATTGTCTCACTATTCGTAGCTCTTGCTGCCTTCGCAGTGACAGCTCGGGCTGGCAAAACCGAAACAATCACCAACTGGGGCGACAACCCTACCAACCTCCCAGGCGTCCTAGTTTACACCCCTGACAAACTCAGCTCAAGCCCTGCTGTAATCCTAGGCGTAGGTCCACCATTCCTAACCACAAGTCCTCCACTAAACCATGACACAGCTCCACCCCTGCGGCGGAACAGGTCAACAATACCAACAAATGTCCGGCCTAAACACCTACGCCGACAAACTCGGTCTCGTAGTCCTCTACCCGACCTCGAAATCTCAATCCGGAATGAATTGCTGGGACGCGCACTCCTCCAAATCCCTAACGCACAATGGAGGCGGAGACTCGCAAGGGCTCGCCGCGATGGCCAAATGGGCGGTACAAAAGTACGCTGGGAACGCCACGCAAGTCTTCGTCGTAGGCGGATCTTCCGGAGCCATGGAGACAAACGTGCTGGCTGCTACATATCCAGATGTGTTTAGAGGTGCGGCATCGTACTCGGGCGTCCCAGCTGCGTGTTGGGCTGGCTCGCCCATGTCGACGCCCATGTCTTCTGATCTTAGTTGTCCGCTGGGCAAAAAGGCTTCTACATATACGGCGGAGCAGTGGGCAGATCTCGCGAAGGGGTGCTATGCTGGGTATACGGGCGAGTACCCGAAGATGATGGTCGTGCATGGGACGGCGGATACAGCTGTTACTATCAATAATTTGAAGGCGCAGCTTGATCAGTGGAGTACGGTTATGGGGATTGCGTTTTCGAAGAATGAGACGGATAATCCGCTTAGGAATTGGAAGAAGATTATTTATGGGGATGGGACAAGATTGGTAGGGTACGAGGTTCAAGGTGGGGGACATATTCCGCAATTTCAGGGGGACGCTACGATGAAGTTCTTTGGGCTGATGTGATGGTTCAAAGAGCTAAAATGGAAGAGACGTGCAATTGGGGAGGGCAACGATTCAATAGAGGAGTCCATCCACATAGTTCGGATGAGACGAGCGCCGTGTTATAGTGTAGTGCTTGCTTGTTGACAATATGTTTCCCTACGGACGACAAATCCTCAAGCATCAAGTGTTGCCAACATCTCCTTGACACTTCTGAACTTCTCCCTTTCCTTCCCATTTCTCTTCCCTCTTTCCTTCTCCGCTTCGTCAATCCGCTTCCAGTCTGCCCAACTAAGCGGTCTGACACCCTTGGCCATCACCTCCTCTTTGACACCATCCCAACCTAGACCTGTACTCCTACTACCACCAGCCGTCTCATTCAAGAACGGTACATCGGCCTGCCAATCGTGTGCAATGACATCTGCAGATGTAAATGCATCTTGCATGGTGCTAGCAATCACGCCGGTAGGCCCTCGCTTGACCCAGCCTGCACAATAGAAACCGTGCACATGGCCAGCTGTCAGATTGCCCGGACCGATTGAGGGCGAGATGACGCGCCCGTGGATGTCGTTTGGTATGATACCCATTTTGGTGTCGAAGGGGACACCGAGCTCTGAGAGACCGATCAAGGCAGTTGATTTGTAGCCCACAGATCTGAAGGCGAGAGACGCTTCCAGCGTGACTTCTTCATCTGTAGGCACGACTCGAGCTGAGTTGTCGAAAGGGTCGGCATCGGCGGCGAATTGCTGGCGTCTAAATGTGATAGAGGAGAGCTGGTCGGAATCTGCGTTCATAGAAGCCGGCGCCTTCAGGAACTCGAGCGCCCATGTTCTTGGAGAGTTTTGAAGAGGCAGCTTGGTGCCCTTGAGTAAAACCTCCGCAATTCGCTTCTGGACTCGGGGCAACTTCTTTATATCTGGCGGGTAAAACGAAGGATCGATGGGCTCGAAGGCAACGGCAGGTATATGCATGAGTTCGCGTGCTTCTTTCACTGTGAATGCAGCCTATTGTCTATCAGCAACGCCATCTCCACGACATTGATACGAAGCACATACTTGCACAGGTCCGCGTCTGCCGACAATTCTTACGGATTTGACCTTACTTTCAGAGAGCGTCTGTATGGCTTGCTCCGTGATGTCCGTCTTCCGTAAGGTATCTACAGGCGTGAGCAGTATTCGAGCAACATCCAGGGCCACATTTCCCTGCCCGATGACGACCGCTTGCTCGCCAACCAGCAATTGCGGACTCAGGTCTTGGAATTCAGGCAGTCCGTTATACCATCCGACGAATTCTCTTGCTGAGTATACGCCAGGCAAGTCTTCTCCTGGTATGCCCAGCTTCCTGTCCTCACTTGCTCCATACGAGAACAGAATGGCATCGTAGTGCTGCTTCATCCTAGACAGCTCGATATCCTTTCCGACTTGCACATTGCCAATGTAATGGAAGCGCGGCGATTGGGCAACCTCTTCAAACGTATCCTGGCAGTTCTTGACTTCAGGGTGATCGGGAGCTACGCCAAACCGGACGAGTCCGTAGGGGACGGGGAGCTGTTCGTACATGTCGATGACTGCATCTTGGACTTTATTCAAGAGGCGGTAGGCCGTGTAGAAGCCAGCGGGGCCGGAACCGATGATGGCGATACGGAGACGCCCTCGGGAGGTTTTGGCTGTGCTGTAGCCATAGCTGCTGGGCCGCGATGGTATGTAGCGCGCTGGCCTGGTTCGCAATTTGACCGAAGGTCTCAGTTGAGCGGTACCAAAGTGCCGGGCCGCAGCTGGCTGAATTGAGCCATCGTTACGACTTGAGCGGACGGAGGTAGCTGCTCTACTTCGAGTGCAGCTAGCGCAGACATATGGTGTTCGAAGTTGTTGTCGGAACAAGTGCATCTTGTAGAAGGACCACTTGCAGCTGGATGCTGTCATTGTCCCCATCTGCGACGAGCGGAGGATGACTAAGATCTTCCACATCAGCCCGAGCCTTTCGAAAGTTCAATACCGCGCAAGACTCATGCTTCAGTCGGGAGACTGTTCCTTTGACGACCTCAACTACATAGCTTCAGAGTAGCCGCCAATCTCTGCTGCATCTCTCGTTTGATTTGTCAAGATGTGGTCGAGGCAACGACTCGGACTTTCGCTCTCTCGAGGCCGAAACAGCTACATGCCATGAATCCATCAAAACCCCACCAGTTTGCAATCTGATGCAGTTTCAGCCGCTAAAGGCTATTTTAGTCTAGCCACAAATCATTCCGTCTCGCTCATCCGCCAATCCTCACGTCATGGGCGTTCTGGGCCTGCATTGGTCAATATTGATTGTTGTCATAGCAACACTGTTTACTACATCAGCGCCCTTGATCCCCGCTGGCCCCATGTCACTCACCACCAGCCAGCATTCCTTTGCTAAGCGAGCGTACCTCAGCTTTTGTTCCTGCTGGCGTGCAAGGACGGCCTTCCCACATTCTTTCAGAGATGGACCGCTGGCAGCCCTACCTCTACGAGCCCACGAGGGATTCGATGGATGTAAAGTCAACCTTCAATCCCAAAGCCGTCACCATGGCGAGTCGCACGCCACCTTCGCCGAGGAAGAAGCAGGAGGGGCCTTTCATCAACTTCAATAAGCATCCGGACAGCTACTTGATCTTGCCGTATGGCAATACGGACGCCAAACCGATGCACGGCAAGACGAAGATGTTTATCAATGTCACGCGATGGGTACAGCTGGCCTTGCGGGTATGCGCGATGCTCGGCGCCGTTGGCGTCCTGCTATGCGGCATCTTTATTCGAGGTGCACAAGATACAGAGGGATATATCATGAGGATACCGGTATGTGCGCATCAACAAACACGTGAATGTTTCGCTAATTATTACAGCCTGGCGTCGACATTGTCGTATGTCTGTATGCTGTATACCACCTAGTTCGAAATGCGAAATCGCGACCACCTGCTAGCTCGGCCAGCTACCATTTTTTCGCGCTGGTCACCGATGCTGGCTTTATACCATTCTACGTCTTCACTGTGTTGATGTCACGACGAAACTCCGACATGGAAGCCGGGACAATAGGACGCTGGCGCACAATGTTCCCTACTGACAGTGAGACGAACACGGTCCTAACGACAACCTGGCTCACGGCTACCGTCGTCGCTGCTCTGCATCTGGTGTCGTTGTTCCTAGACCTGTACCTGGTCGTCGTCTTCAGAAAGATATCAAAGCTACCACCGGACATGAATCCGCTCGAGGACAACTTGACATCGCGCAGGAAGTCAAAGCATAAACACAAGAACTCGTCTATCTCGGCGATTACCCCTCTAACAGGTGACAAAGAGAAGCGTTTCAGTGCTCAGAGCGCAGTCTCTGGAGACAGGAACTCGCAAGCTGATCCGCTCTTAAAAGAGATTCCAAGCCCGAACAAGAGTCAAGTCGCTTTCTTGCATACTCGAATGAATTCAGAAACTACCTATTCACCACATACGCCAAACTCAGCTCGCCAGTCAAAGGAAAGGTTCTCCATGTACTCTCAGCCGCCGTCTGCACGCCAGTCTCGAAAGGATCTCAACCATCGCGATGATCTTCATCGCCGAGAGGATCAAGTTGAGGGCGAGACTTTGGCCCAGCGCAAGTCTTTCCTCGCTCAACAGGCAAACATAAAGAGACACTCCCGAAACGACTCCTATGTTACCTTATCGTCAGCTAAACAGGAGTTCTATACGCCGCCAACTACAGCCGGAACAGAAAAGCAAGAAGCTGCAGGTGATCTTGCTCTCCAGCGCAACAGCCGTGAAAATTTGCAGAACGACAACTGGTTCGTCCATCCTAATCAAGACGACGAGCAAGAGCAAGAAGAGCACTACACTGCCCCCCCGCTGAAGCAATCGATGTTTGCTTCAACCCAGGGCTACAACACACTATCACCCTATGATGATGTCTCGGACCTCGAGGAGGATTTCGAAAAACCCATGATGCCTCAGCCGCTGCGGATGAATCCTCCAACTCCTCCTCCCGTCATGACCTTGGACGAGAAAAAGAGCACGCCTCCCCCGTCGACCCTCAAGCGCACCCAAACAACAACATCCATCTCTACAGACGCGACATTCAACCGCTCGCATTCACGCTCTGGAACGCCTAAAACGCGGTACTATGGTGACCTGCGCGCTGCAACACAAGGTATCCGAAGCGGCAATTCGCCCTCCAACTCGCCCAACACATCCCCCACAAAAGGCTCATTCCGCAACCAACCCAACCACCTGCCCAGCGCAACGAAACAGTATGCCGTCAACACGCCTCCACCAGCGAGGAACGACTTTGTATCCAACTCACCATTCACGCTGAACAAGAAGAGTTATACGAGTGTGCGGAGAACAGGCGAGGCGAATTACACGCCTGTAAAGGGCCAGTCGCCACGCGTTGTCAGCAGATCAGGTGTCGACTACATCAACCCGTATGAGTTTGATGATTCGGATTTGGGGACGCCGGGGCGGAGGAGAGATGCTAGCGGGAAGATTGCTGAGGAGGGAAGAGGTGGCATGTGGGGTGGCATGACGCAACGGAGGGTAAGCGGTGTTGCGTAGGTAAATGATATACTTGGCGTTTGGGTATTTGGGAGATCTTGGGTTTTGCACTTGGAGTTACACATAGTCAAGGATATGCAGGATTTGTACAGCGCGTTTGCGGGCACATAGGAAACGAAATATTGATGATCTGCTGTACGGACAACCACGCTTTTCTCTCACATACTATGCCTGCGTTCCGTTTGTGAATATCGATGATTTGGGTTACTAGGATCAGATCACCGAAGGAATCATCGCGCTCGCGGAAGTACCGTGATGTCTTTTGAGGAATAACCAGACGATACTTCGGTATGGCATAAGATAGCCTGGAGGGTTCCAGCCTCTTAGGAAGCCTCCAATCGCATTGGCAATAGGAATGGGAAACAGTTTGAGCATATTCAGGGTCCGTTGTGCTCGTAATGAGTACTGTTCGTTCGCTCGTTGGTACCGCGTGCTGTCACCTGTACTAGAAATCGATCAACCGAGGATCATCAATGGACGACCCTTCGGCGTGTAATGCATGCTGGCAGGCGTTGACCGCAGGAACAAATCTCTGATCAGACCGGCGGCTCACTTGCAGATTGCGATCATGCAGGAGTGTTTTACCGCCAATATTAGATGCGTGTGTTGGGATCTCATTGCCACCCGCTAAGCACGCGCGTTCTCGTGCACATGGAGCACACATGACTTCGCGGCTCCCTCGCTGAACGCCTCCAGGCACTCTCGAACTGTGTCGATCTTTGGTCTCTTCACCCTCCAACGCGACGCGCCCTCGAAGCCGTCAAGACCCCTGACTGCTCTCCGCGTCGTCTCGCGACTATCACTACCCTTTTTCTTGAATAATTCGAGGTTGCCGTCTCTGCCGTTCGCGTCTGTGTCGCGCAACCGCAACGCACACGGACACGTCCGCCAAACACGTTCCCCCGACCATCGTTCTTTATCATTGACAACGACCATCATTCGCAGATTGTTCTATACCCAGACCTGACAGTATCAGTAAGAGTATTATATTGTTTTGGCTTCGAGGTCAGCCGGTTCCTCATGATACAAGTTGCGGCCTACCCCGCCACGGTCCCCATGATGCGTAAGTCGCCTCGGGCGCGTCTGCCCCAGCCGATCGATCGCGAAGAGTATGGTGACTTACCAATTGCGCCATCAGAAAACGCCAACGCCGCCCAGACAGCAGTTGTCGCTGCAGTACACCACCCAGCCGTACCAGGCTCGCAGGATTCAATCCTATCTCCCATGTCCAGCACCTTCTCTGCGCCAGCACTGCCGTCATCCTCGAGTAATCTATCCACTTCAACCGCAGCAGAGACCGACTCCATCACTCCATCATCGGCCAATGTGACCTCAAATCATAACAAGCCTACAGAGGTAGCAATGCCAAACTCTCCGAGTCAAGCTCGTGGTCCCGATGCGCAGGCAATTGTGCCGCGGGTCGATACAGCTGCCGCGAACGCTACGCGAACTGGTAACACAGCAGCCAGCCCCATGTCGCTCGACTCTCCGGTAACTCAGGGGTTCAAGAGAACAGCAGATGGGACAGTAAAGGGCGTTGGGCTGGGAATAGACAGCGTCGCTGGTCTCACCGCTGCACACAAGAGGACCAAGAGCATGGACACACATTCAGGGACTCGAATTGGAGAGGTGCATTACCTGGATTGACACGAAGTTGCAGCTCACTGACGCATATGCAGCTTTCCGCTCAGCTAAAGACGCGACTTTCCTACGCCATGGTCAAGGTTCAGAACGGGTGGGAGAAGCAGTCGCTCGAAGAATTAGAAGAGGTTCATTCGCAGCGAGGCTCCCCCAATTCTGCACCTGGGCGTGATCGTCTAACATTTGACTCACCGTCAATGATGGATCGTCGACGCAGACCAAGTGGTGTCTCTGACAATTCTGATCCAATGATCATGTCCCCAGCATCGGATCCAGCGCGCTCACTTGCTGCCACCCCATCTTGTCAGTCATTCCGTAAAGTCCTGTGTGCGGTACTGATAACCCTTTAGCATACTGGCGACCTGGTGCTAAGCCGGCCATGAATGCTGCCGCAAACCTCATCTCCATCACGGGTGCGCAATCTGAGTCTGGCCTTGCTCCAGCTCCCGATATTCAAGCTGGAAGAAGGCGCAGATCTAGCGTTTCGCATGCCCCACCGCCTCTTCTAGGAATGACTCAAAGAAAACACTACAGTGACTTGGGCACAGGGTCACACATACCATCCACCCCTCGAGGAGGGATACTTCGCATGCCCAGTCAGCAGGCCGAAAAGGATGCTGTTGACACCTTGCTATTTATGAGCAGCCCAAATAATTCACAGCGCTTCCCGCACGGCACGCAGCCTGCACCCACTCCACTTAGGGCTGAAGCACCTCAACGACGCGTGATGTTCGAGGCCTACCCTCCGCAAGAAAAGCGCGTCGTGTATCAGCCTCCGATGCCGGCTCCGCCCCAACATCAATACGGACCCTACCCTGCCTATCCGACAAGGTAATGTCAAAGAAGATTCCAAAACGAACCTTGTGCCCAGTAAATATCCCTTATGGCTCGACAATTGCATTGCATGATTGGTGTTGAGGAGATATACCCAATTGCATGGACGACTTATTGTTATTTCAACATCACACGCCCCAATGGCATTCTTGTTCTTGTACAAGCCCTTGGCTAGATTGGGAGGTGTATTGATGTCTTGTTGCTAGCTTGATTTTTTGATGTTCGAGCATGCTTGGTTGATTGAGGCTTCGCTCCTTGTTGAGCGAGTTTACCTGCGAAATTATATGATAGATAACGACGATATGAATATTATTTACTTGCACTGTGTGTTCATCTTTGGCTTCAAGTAGTGTGAAGATGGTGAGCAGCTGCACAGCTGTGCTGTGGCTGATGTCCGATGTGGCGTGAGCTCCAACAATTCACCTTGCACGTCACAGATGCCAGAGCACACTATTAGCAACAACATGCTAAGCAAAGAGCCTTTATTGAGCACGATCTCCAGTACTCATTCATTTATCGCTCTTATCCTGTCAGCTACACGCATTGTGTACTTAGTTGTTTGGCGTGAACATTCTCAAGCTCCGTCCCTGCATGGACCCCTCATCCGCAGCTCTCCGACAGGGATCGCGCAACAAACGTCATGCTTGAGTGTGGATCACAATAATCAACTCATCGGGCTTGGAACACACTTAGTCATAACTCTGCATGATTTAAATACTCCCATCTTCCCCAGACATTTGACCCTCCATCCGTCTGGGCCAAATATCCACTCCACACATCCTCTTCTTCATTTCCTTTGTCTCCCGCTTGCGTCGAGAGCTGGTTGAGAAGACCGCGGAGCTTTTATCGATAAGATAACGAAACGCGTTTTCGCTGCGGAGGCTTGGGAACATTGATTACAAGGCATCATGTCTGTTTCAGCAGCGCTTAAGAGTAGGGTTAGGAGGCCAAGTTATTTGAAGAAGATTGCGAAGGCGGAGGATTTGCTGCATTACTTTCCCAATGGCGCCTATGTTGGGTGGAGCGGGTTCACAGGTGTGGGATATCCCAAGTAAGCTTTCCTCCCAACCCCCAACATCGATCTTCACACTCAATTGGAGAACTTCGGGTTCTTGAAGCACTGGCAGGGCATGTTTCGCATTTTGAGGACGTGTCCTGTGGAAGTGGAGGGAATCTGTGGGACGAAGGTGGGACGGAAGCTTGGGAAGAGACGGATGGCCGAGATATCCCCGGCTCCACAATTCGAGACGTGTTTGCATCACATCGCCTCGTCGGCTAAGGCAGGGACTCTTGAACGCACTGGCCTTATTCCGTACAGCCGAAATGCTCTGAGCCGGCGTCTTCAGAGCAATACTAGCTTTGAATGTGACATCGCGACTATACAAACACTAACACAGCGATTAGGAAAATCCCCACCGCCTTGGCCGACCATGTTGAGAAGAACAGCCTCCAAGGACAACTCAAGTACAATCTCTTCGTCGGCGCTTCCTCAGGCGCGGAGACAGAGAACCGATGGGCGCGCCTAAACATGATCGAGCGCCGGTCGCCGCATCAAGTTGGCAAGGAGATTGCAAAGGGCATTAACAACGGTAACATCAAGTTCTTTGACAAGCATCTGAGCATGTTTCCCGTGGACTTGATGTATGGGTGAGTAAAGTCGGAAACTGCTCTTGTGGCAAGGGCTATAGGCTGATTCAGCATAGCTTCTATACACTCAACAAGCCACAGAACAAGCTGGATGTTACCATTGTAGAAGCTTCCGCTATTACAGAGGACGGCGGTATCATCCCTGGAGCCAGTGTCGGTGCATCACCGGAACTCATCCAAATGGCCGACAAGATCATCATCGAAGTTAACACCGCTGCTCCGTCGTTCGAAGGCCTACACGATATTACCATGACCGATCTCCCGCCTCGCCGCAAGCCATATCTCATCATGTCTCCTGAAGACCGAATTGGTACACCGCACATCCCCGTCGATCCCGAGAAGGTTGTAGCGATTGTGGAGAGCGACTACCCGGATCAGACGCAGCCCAATGCAGCTGAAGATGATACTTCGAGGGCTATTGCGTCGAATCTGATCGAGTTCCTGAAGCACGAAGTGAAGCATGGCCGACTGCCAGAAAATCTACTACCACTCCAGTCCGGTATTGGCAATATTGCCAATGCAGTCGTTGGAGGCCTTGCGGTACGCAGTTCCTAAATGAAATGTAAGAATAAATTCTGACGTGAACAGTCCGGTGGCGCAAACTTCAAGAACCTTAAAGTATGGACAGAGGTCCTCCAGGACTCTTTCCTCGACCTCTTCGATTCCGGGAACCTTGACTTCGCAACCGCAACATCGATCCGCTTTTCGCCTGAAGGCTTCCATCGCTTCTACGAGAACTGGGACAGGTATGCGCCAAAACTTCTTCTACGCTCTCAGCAAGTCTCCAATAGTCCGGAAATCATCAGACGGTTGGGTGTTATTGGAATGAACACTCCGGTTGAGGTGGACATCTACGCCCACGCAAACTCGACTTGTGTGATGGGTAGCCGCATGTTGAACGGTCTCGGTGGATCTGCGGACTTCTTGCGATCGTCAAAGTACTCAATCATGCACACGCCATCCACGCGTCCCTCCAAGACCGACCCCACCGGTGTATCCTGCATCGTGCCAATGTGCACGCACATCGACCAAACGGAGCACGACCTTGACGTTATCGTCACAGAGCAAGGCCTCGCTGACGTCCGAGGCCTGAGTCCCAAGGAAAGGGCTCGAGTGATTATCGAGAAATGTGCGCATCCGGACTATAAGCCCATTCTCGAGGACTACTTTAACAAGGCTGAATTTGAGTGCCTGAGGAAGGGCTGGGGACATGAGCCCCATCTACTGTGGAACAGTTTCGATATGCATAAGCACCTCAATGAGAAGGGCACGATGAAGCTGCCGAGCTGGGATTGGAGGAGTAGCGAGGAGGGTATGAGGAGCGAGAAACTGCCATAGAATGCATAGAATGGGATGAGATGAGATAAGAAAAGACAATAAGCCGCATGTACACTAC
This sequence comes from Phoma sp. ATCC 74077, assembly GCA_033682645.1. Classification (NCBI taxonomy): domain Eukaryota; kingdom Fungi; phylum Ascomycota; class Dothideomycetes; order Pleosporales; family Didymellaceae; genus Phoma; species Phoma sp. ATCC 74077. The sequence goes on from JAWDJC010000017.1 coordinate 256,152, forward strand.
TATTTGCAATGGAAACATTAGAAGTTTACCAAGTGTTTATTCACAAGCCCAGCAGATGCAAATCCATAAAATTACCCGAGGACGAGTATGCGAAGCTATGGCCATCTCTCGGCTACACTTGCCTCAGCCCCGTACTGACGCCATGCATCTGGAGCTTACGCCTCACTGTGATGCTTCAACTTGCGCCTCGCGATCTCACACTCTCCCTCTAACCAACACAACCGCCAAAATGTTCCACCTACTTCCTTTCTCAACGCTCTTACTCATCACATCGACTATTGCTTCCCCCTTCTCACGAACACCCTCAGAGCCGCTCCCTCTTCTCATCTGGCATGGTCTAGGCGACAACTACGCCGCCGACGGCCTGCACACAGTCGGCGACCTCGCGAACGAAACGAACCCCGGCACATACGTATACTACATCCGACTAGACGAGGATGCCGCCTCCGACCGAACAGCAACGTTCCTCGGCAACGTCACAGAGCAAATAGCCCAAGTCTGCGAAGACATCTCAACGCACAAGGTCCTCTCCAAAGCACCAGGGCTAAACGCGCTAGGCTTTTCTCAAGGCGGACAGTTTCTCAGAGGCCTCATAGAACGCTGTGGCGACACGATAAAGATCAGGAACCTCGTCACATTCGGTAGCCAGCACAACGGTATCGCAAAATACCAGATCTGCAAAGACGGCGACTGGCTTTGTAAGAGCTACGTTGGGCTCCTGAAGGCGAATACGTGGGGGGCATGGGTGCAGGGCCATCTCGTTCCCGCACAGTACTTCAAAGCGACGAACGATACGACCGGCGAGCCGACGGAGGAGTACCTTTACAATAGCAATTTTCTGGCAGACATTAATAACGAGCGCGTTCTGAAGAACGTTACGTATGCGAAGAATCTGGCTGCTCTGGACAATTTCGCCATGTATCTTTTCGAAGACGATACGACTGTTATCCCGAAGGAGAGCGGGTGGTTCGCGTACACGAATTCAACGGATGGGGAGGTCACGCAGTTGCGGGATAGGCAGATATACAAGGAGGATTGGATAGGCTTGAAGAAGTTGGATGAGAAGGGTGGTTTGCACTTTAAGACTACGGAGGGAGGGCACATGCAGCTTAGTGATGAGGTGCTGACGGATGTATTTAAGACGTACTTTTCCCCAGAGAAGGCTAGTTGGAGTAGTGTTTTGGAGGAATTGCAAGAGGTTATTGAGCTGTAGGATTATATATTGTGTTTGTTGCACTCAGGCGTTGTAGGATAGGCTGGCTTAGGCTGGTGCATGTGGGATATGTATTTATACGTGGCATGGCCGAATTCACATACCATACTTGCTTACAAACTGAACATTGCGTGAACATTTTGCAGTAAAGATGAAAGTATTTTGATTGCAATCGACCCTGTAAGCAGGGATAAGAGAAACCATACTTTGAAGTGGGGCGCACAGGACGACTTCGCCGCATGACCACATGTATTGCACTTCGTAGGCGACCACTTCCACCCAACGACACCCCACTTCCTTACACGACGAACATATCTTCAACATGTGTCATCTGCTTGAGCTGCCGACTGAACTACTCATTGAAATCGTCAGCTTATGTTGTCCTGCAGATATCAAACGTCTGTGCGAAACATGTGAGTTCTTGCGTAGCAGATGCGTATGTACCGATGTGGCAGGCATACTCTTACCGTCAACTAAGATCCACATAGACGCCAGAGCTATATCGCTTCGTCGAATTGAGCTCCCATAAAGCTGACATCAGTTGTGAACCATTCAGAATCATGTACCATCGGGTGCCGCCTGATTTCTTCAATCGACTTTGGACTCGGCTTGACTACATTGTGTTTGAAAAGCAAAAGAAGTTCATCCGGACATTGGGGAAGATACCTCATCTTGGAAAATACGTTCGCGAGTTAAGGTGGACGGTTTTGGAATTGTCGGAGTGTAGTGAAGAGGATTGGGAGGATATGGAGATGGGGCGAGAGCTCGAGGAAAAGAGGAATACTACTGAGGTTGTTGATGAGAATGAGATAACAGCACCTGTTGGTGGTGGGTACTCCTGTCTTCGATCCGTACTGCTTGCTGCCTGCTCACATTATTTAGACCCATTGTGGCGCACGTTTCACACCTTCATTAACGTTACGCACTTGGATATTTGTTGGTTTCGGTAAAGGCACCAAGATCCTTTCGCTTGAGAAGCACTACTAAGACTCTACAGGTGGAAGCGAGACATCATCCTACCTGAGGAGCCATTGTTCCCATCAGCGACCTCTGTATGTCTGAGTGGCTGCATGACGCGAGAACTAGTGCACTGCATTCTTGCACGTTCGTCGTCGCAGCTTCGACATATAGAGCTCAGTAATCTCCTGCAGTGGTCAGAAGTCGAGCCAGCTCTCCCTAAGTTTACCAATGCCCAAGGCTTGGAAGCATATTGGAAGAAGCATGAGTCGGATCATAAAACGCTCCCATACACGCGGCTTATGGCTGGTGCGCTAGACCCCTTCGTTGGACGCTGCTCGACTCTCACTTCTTTGTGTATTACCACTGTTGGTAGAGATGATGAATGGAGTCCAGAGCCATGGGATGATCGACGATATTCATCATGGGCACGCTTCCTGGACTCAGTGAGCGACCAGTTGTGCTACTTCTCTTTCAAGCAAGGCGTCAGTCGCAACGCCGTTGCTGCTCCAACGGGTAGTCGCCCTGGAAAGCCTCACTACGACTATCAGCCTATGGACCGACTCTTTCGGGAGTGGATACTGCCTGTTCTCCTTGCAGCACCTTGGTCGCGTATGCGACGGCTCGAGATAAGAGGCGTTGGCCGCACTGTCGACGAAAGGTATTGGCAGAGGCCACCAGGTAAGGAGGATTTTAATGATGCGGGCGTTGAGTTTGAGGTAGAACATCCCACTTCTCATTCTTCTACGTCTCAGTGGTATAAAGTTACGATAACGAGAGTCGCATTCCATGCGGCAGCGCAGGCGCAGTTGCGCAAACTGCTACCGGAGAGTGCGGAGCTAATTGTTGAAGAGGAACCAGAGAGAGATTACGAGGATATATTGTATGGCTCCGATGACAACGGAATTTGGTTTAAGGATGACTTGTAGCTACGAGAGTGAAAAGAGTCTTTACACCTAATAGGCTATGTCTATACGAAAGTTATCGAGATTCGTTCCTCTTGAGTATCTTCCTGTAGGCTGTGTTGACGATGGCGATACTAGCGCTCAAACTCGAAACTCCTAACGAGTTCTACACACAACGAAGTAACTCTATACTTTCAATCCTTTTTCTCCTTTGGGTAAAGCAAACCAGTTGACCATATTGGGCCTATATTTAGACATTGTCACTGCTTTCCGCAGGCTTGCATATGTTTAGAAAGCACAACACTATATTTGCCGCATAAATCCACAGAGCGAAGGCTAGGCAGAGTCATTGGATATCAAGCAACAGTACTTTAAAATATTCATTCAATGAAACAGAAGACTTTCTACAACATGCCACACGATGCTCACCGTATGAATGTGGCCAGACCACATGGAGCTCCCTCTAGAAAGACACTCAGTGCGAACGACGCCCAGAACGCTAATCAGATACTAGATGACAGCGAAGCTCTTCTTCAAAACCTACAGAAAATACAATCAGCCAAATTCTGTGTATCCTTAAGTTCATCGAAGTATCGACGTTGGCTCCAAGAACACGGAAACCTCCGATACTTTTGTGCTTTGTGCGGTGGCTTTGAACGATTGGTCACTTCGCAAATTATATCATATTGCCATAGAACAGCCTGTCTGGGACTTTCAGGGTATGCGGATTTTGCTTAGCTTATCTAAGGATCTACACAGTGTACACGTCTCATAATAGCGCTCAACTGTTGCGGCGCAGTTACTCTCCATCATGGCACCAATGTCGCTAATCGTTTCGCTTGCAAATCCTGCGTAAACGGAACGCGTGTCATCAAATCCGGCTCCACTGATGATTCAATTGCCAACCCCAGTGCCATAATTTGTAGCTGTTTCGGCGATACCATACGCTTGCTTTTTGATACATCGCACTTGCAGCACTTTGCGAGGTGAGCAAAGCTCTGACGTCTGCCTCCGCGGCACGGGTATCAGGTATGTGTTGGAAAACGACGGCGCCGGTTCCCCGTTATCGACCTCAGACCCGATCAAAACATGTGCGAAGCGGCGCAAGCTCCGAGTATGCCTTGTTGGCAAAGATAAGAGGCATATATGGGTCTCATTAACACTGTATGGTTAGCTGCGCATTCCTGGTCATGCCGCTGGGGCAGCCATGATATAACACAGGCAGCATCCAAGCGATCGGAAAGCCTAGGGGGACTACCATTGCATAGTGTCTAAGGGACATAAGCTGTCAGGAACCATCATCTTGTGAGGTCATTTTCAAAGCCCAATCTTTTTGACCTTCATAGTGTAGTATATCCTTGCACTTGGTGAAGAACGTACTGATATTTGACCTTTGAGAAGACGTGTCGAGTCATATCTGCTGATGTTGCTCCTGAAGGAAATGCCTCTCATGGCACAGGTCTCGGGAATCCTTGGTTTCTGTGCCTCGATTTCAGTATATCCTACTCATTGAACGTTCTATAGTGCTCATTTGCTACTTCGACTAGACGTATGACCCCATTCGCAGACAAACAATTGACTACGCCGTAGGTTTATCCTTCCACCATTGTGAAGGTTGCTTCAAAGCGGCGAAGTTCACACAAGGCAGATTCGTTCAGGCCGAGTCTCTAATAGACATACAAATAGTCTCCTGTGCTTGAACCTGACAATTAAAGAGACCACCCCGAGGGCTAAGGCTTTGGAAGTCTGAAGATCCTTCCGCTTGTCCATTTTCTCAGAACCGGTGCAAATCCCAGGACGTCATGTCTCTGCGTTCCTTTGTGCTCGCATTCCACTTGGTCTTATACGTCTTACGTTCACAGGTCACAGCTGATCCTTTCTCCTACAACGTCTCCGGCTATGATATTGGCCCCGACTGGTCGAAAGATCCCTTTCCTCCATATCCTCCATTGACAGACGAAAACGGGAATTTACTTGATGCTCAGAACGTGCGTGGCACGCGACTCTACGGTTATACAGGTTGCAGCAGCAACGACAAGAGTATCATCGACGCTACATTCGATGACTTCTACAAATTGACCCATATTGATGGTCTGTGGGCAAATTTTGCGTGGAACGAGCAGCCTGCCAAAGAGATGTGGGGTGCACCAACTAAAATCCCTGATGAGAGGAAAGAGGAAATACGACGTATGTTATGACATCCCGACGCAGTACTTCTCTCAGGCAGACTTGCTAAGCGCCGTTTATCAGAAATCTACGATGCCGCAAGTTCTATGTGGTCGTCCGCTTGGCAAAGGCCACCATGGAGTCCCGCATTGCCGGGTCGTGATCTTTGGATCAAAGTGAGGTGCAGTGGAGGCAACGGGAAGGGAGACCCCGAGAATGTGTGTGGGGACCGCCAGCCTGACCCACCTAAATGTCCACAGCCACCAGGAGACGGCACGCCTGATCCTGGAAACCGGAGCGATATGGAAGCTTATTCAGATCCTGGTGGAGACGGTCTCTTTGATTTCAGCAGGATTACTTTCTGCAATAGATTCTTCAACAATCTGTGGAGCCTGGGAGATGCGACAAAAAGAGCAAAGTTACCAGAATTCCGAGACAATTTGGAAGCCTGGAACAATAGGGCAAGGTGCTTCTTACATGAGGTCACTCATCTTCGCTATTTTATGAATTCGCCTGCCAAAAGTCCCACTATTGATGACGCACACATCTACTACAAGGAACAGGGGCGGCCCGTTCGCACAGGCGCCTACGGGCCCTACAACGTCAAAGTCTTGCGAAATTATCGAGGAGATGCTTGGTATCCAGGACAAAACGCAGATACCTTCGCATGGTACGCGATGGCTATGTGGGCCAAGAAAGAGATAGGTTATTATCCTGAACTACCCAAATCAGGGGGCAGATATCCGCTGAATCCACCTCGTAGGGGCAATGGAGAGCCGTTTCTCGCGGCTGATCAGCACCCGGAGGAATCCTCCGACTTAGTCACCGAAGAGATCCCTTACAGTCCCGTTGAGGGATTCACCATTCCAAGCTGTCCTAGCGTGCAGATGGATACTGGTGGCAGCAAAGAAATACCCGTGCTTAACGTCAGTTGCGTTGATAATGCCAGCGTCATTCCAAGCAAGATATTTAGCTCCGACGGTAACCAGGTTTATCATACCTTCTGCCGTGGTGCTTGGAACAATCGGAGGCAGCTTCATTGGATCGCTGATGTGTTCGGTAATCTGAATGGAAATTTACCATTTAAGACAACCATAAAGCGCTCATCAAGACTTTTTGGGAAAAGGGAAGACAAGCCAGAACAGTTTACTAATTGGCAGTTTCAGCTCGATTGGTCACCAAAATCTCCATTCAACTCTGACAACTGTTATCTCGATTGTCCAACAGCATTTTCTGCGCTTGCTGCGACACCAGAGTGCTCTCAGAAAGGAGAAGGGAAAAATCTCATGTCTTCTTCTGGGCAGATCGATGTTGGATGTGGCACACATGGGTACACGATAAAGGGAATTGCTATTTCTTGAAGTTCTCATGTCCTTTTTTTTTTTTCATTCGAATGGGAAGTTGAGTCCAAGAATACAACAGTAGGCTTCACCTAGAGGCATCTCACACATAGTGTAGCTTTCGCTTGTGCTTCGAGTGTTCCCAACCCTTTCCTCAGGTTTATATTCCGTAACGTTCTATTTCTGTCATGTAATCTTCAGACATTTATTTTGCATCGACTTCATATTTTCGAAAATTTGTACTTGCTGACCTTGTTTTTTCTTTATCACAACCTTTCCTACTTCTCTGAACTACAAGATAGTCGAAACGAAATGAAATCTACTACTGCTCACTTCAAGCTGAAGATATCCACGTGTAAATCCATGACACTGAGATTTCCGGCTGACATCAGAGTCATTAGGGATTCGGCCAGGTCCTTTGAAATTGCGCAACTTCGCCAGTCTCTTTAGAATTCCAGCAGCCAATGAACGCATTACCCTGATACTCCGCTACGGTAGCCCACGACCTCCCTTCAAATCTAGTCTTCAGCATCTCCGCCTTTTCGTCCATATTCGTGCATAACAACAACCTCGAAACATCTGTTGGAACCAGCTCAGCTCTAATCCCGACACCCCACATAGGTGTATCCCACTCGGAAACCACTAGCCCACCTGTGCTAGGCCACGCCACACTGACCCAATACCTCTCCCGCATTGTCGGTAGCGGCTCATCGCTCTCTTCTAAGGCGTGACGGTCTGTCTCCTCAGAGGTCAGGAGCAAGCACCGTCTCACGGAGTCCCACCACTTAGCACCTAGTAACAGTAATTTCTGACAGAATAAATCCTCCTCTTCGGGGGTCTCGTAGCGTCGCATAGGCGGGTCAATTCTACTCAGACGGAGGAAATCGAAATCAGCCGGTGAAGCATTTTCGAAGACAATTATACCACCGCGAGATGGGTAGCCGAAGACTGTGATTGTTGAATTGTGGAAGTTGAACCGTGTAATCACGTCTTTACGACCATCATAGGATACATTTGGCCCACACAGGTAGACACGGCGAGGTGATGCTGCACTTGTTGAAAAGCTCTCGGGGTCCAAGGCACTTTGTTGTGGTGTGCCGCGCATGTGATCAAAAAATTTCTTCATTCTCCTGATGTATCGCCGAAGGGTCGGGACAATAGGAGTAGAGAAAACTGTATGCGCGCAGGATGTCCTCTTATCTACTTGGGAAGTGCCGGGTGCAACCGCGCCGCAACAGCGCGTCTGAAGTCATGTGTTCATGACGTCATGCGATATCAGCTTTCCATCTGTTGGAAGTGGCATGTAATGGAACAAGAATTATTCTACTATCGAGAAGTATCCTCTATAATGTATGGCATTGGGCATATCACCAGTGTGATTGCAGTATAAACTCGAGACCGCAGAAGAGAAAGCAAGGCCTAAATAAGGGAATAATACTGTCAAGAGATATGCTGGAGGCCAGTAGACAAGGAGTAAGAGACTAGTCTTCTACATTCAGCGGCTCGAATTCTATTTCATTCCGGCTGTCTGTTCCCCATGACATTCTGACGCACCCTTCATGCTATCCTCAACCCTGGTAAGAACGAATAAATCCGCCGCTACGTCTTGTCCTTCGTCCACCGCCACACCAGTGGCTGCTGTTTAGCCTTCTTATCGTCGACAAAGGCATGCAGGAGTTCAACTACTGCTATGTGCCCATAAAGTTGCGCTATAAATAGCGGCGTGTGTCCGTGATCATTCGCTGCATTGACGTTGACATTGCCGGTGCTAAGGAGTAGCTTCACTACCGCTTCGTGCCCTCCTCGAGCCGCACTGATTAGCGGCGTGTCCCCATGGACATCCCGAACGTCAACTTCACTGCCAATCTTAATGAGTAAATTCACTACTGCCTCGCTCCCATTGACTGCCGCTAGAAATAGCGGCGTCTGCTTACTTTCATTAGTGACATCAGCGGTGACACTGCCCGTGCTGAGCAGCAGCCATACTACTGCCTCGTGTCCATTCTCAGCCGCACACAATAGCGGCAAATCGCAGGCCCAGTTCACATCGATGTCGATCTTGCCCATGTTGAGGAGCAACTTGATTACTTCTTCGTGTCCACTCTCAGCTGCGCGTAACAATGGTGTCTTTCCCCCCCATGAGCCTCCAACCTTGTCAGTGTCGAGCAGTAACTTAAATATTTTCTCGTGGCCTTCGGCCGCCGCCCATGATAACGGTGTTTGCCCGAAGTTATCCTTTCTGTCTATACTGACCCGGTTAGTATCAAGCAGGAGCCTGACTGCCACCTCGTGTCCGTTTCCTGCTGCTAATGATAGCGGTGATCGCCCAGACTTGGTCTTATGATCGACATGAACATCATGTCGACATAGCAGCATCCTTACGGCAGCATTATTGCCGCTCATAGCAGCGTGTGATAGTGCTGATTGCCCCTCACAATCTGTTGTGTTCACTTCAATATCTCCTCTACTTAAGAGCATCCAAACGTCATTCTCGGTTCCCGATTTGACTGCTTGCAAGAGAGATTCGTTCTTTTTGATATCCGTCAGATCTTTCATGAAGCGCAGGGGTTCCAGTTGTGGGAGATAAATCCTGTGGAGATCTCCGTATGTTTGCGTTCTTCGCGTTTGCGCGACGCGCCCTTTTTTTATACACACTCTTTTCATCGGATATTTTGACAATTCTAACGCCTGAAGATCGAATTGTGCCAATTCCTCACTCCAGACCCTCTCAAAGCTCTGCATCTTCAGGCTTGTATCTTTCAGATAGATACCGATAGCCTCTTTTTCACTCCCTTTTTCACAACAGTTAAGAATCACAAATCCATGCCATCCATAATGGATACCTATGAAGCGCAGGTCCAGATGAATGCCTTTGCTGCTCACTGTTGCTGGTTCGTGAGACATAGTCACAGGACTCTGTTGCACGATATTCCATGAGTCCAGAAAAGAAGCTGGTGACGTAGCTAGACAGCCGCTGCGAGCATCAGTGGATCGCCATGCGAAGAGACTGTGGTCATCCGATATCCTCATGATTTCTTCTTGAAGTCTTATGAAAGCATTCTCCCCCTCTCCGTATATTAATGGCATATTGATGTCGAAAATGCCCATCAAGCAATAAGCCTGGTCTTCGATTCTCGATGTTTTTCTTTCCGCAGCCCATGACATTCTTTGCGCAATGCTGAACGCGTCGAGATCCTTGTCGCCTAAGAGCATCTCGGTGGGGATCCTGGTACGATCGGACACAGTTTGACACAAATCTGCCTTTGTGCCAAGCAGATTCCATGTTTCGTCGAAGAAGACTACTGTAGCTGGTGCTAACAGCTCTTGAAGCGTCCATCCTCTGGTAAACCATTTGCTGCTTGAGAAGCTGGTTTGGGACGGTACGTCAGCGAGGTATGCGTAACATACGTCGGCTGCTTGGTACCATGAGTACATGGAGTTGATTGCTTCCGAAAGTTCCGCGCTACTCGACTTATCGATGCAAGCAGTATCCACCCAGAAATACTGCAAGCCATCTTGAATGGCTTGTTTGCCGCAGAATCTAAGCTTACGATAACCGTTTTTTGTCCTGCCTGTACCATTGAACAGATCTCCGTATGAAACTTCCTCATGGTTAGGACCCCAGGTGTGCGAAAGGATCGCATAAGGTGGAATGTTGTTGCCTGTGCGTTCGACAAGGTTCAACTCGCCATTGTCCTGTAGGTGCAGGAGACGCATTGGAGAGCGATCATCCAATGAAAAAAAAGACAAAAGACTAAACTGTTCAGAAGAGATGTGTATTGGGTGAGCAACATAAGGCGGACGGCAGTTCTGAATGTGTTGTAAACACGTTGGAACTGATGTGCAGCTGTCCGGTCAGGAAGGCTGAAGGATAGCACGGACAGAGTGGCTGAGAAAAGACTCCAGCCTACCACCCCTTACTGTCGCAAATCATATGGGTTACACTGCCACCTAAAAGGGATGATGCCCCACCCCTCCCGCTACGAGACTGTAGACCTACCAAAAAGGTGAAATAACAAATCACGTGTATAGGCTCGTAGATGTAATGCAAAACCTCGCGCACGCGAGCGAGAAATGACCTCAAAAACCAAAGTACCACCCTCTTGGCGCTCCTGGCGATGTACTGCCGCTGCAGATGCATGCTTCAGTTCATCCATCCAATGCATCTCCAGTGACATACGATCGATATGCTCATCATCTCATCTACTTGAATCTTCAGCCATGCCTAAGTCAAGCGAAGTTGGCTACTCGCAGGATGCAGCAGTTGCATCCGTCCGAGTCACTTTCGTAAAGAAGCCAGCTATGCAGGTATACATACGAGGAAGCTAGAAGCTCAATTCCCTGACGAGGTCAGGCAGCATCCTTAGCGTAGTGGTATAACGCCTGGAAAGAGGTTGATACTTGTGTCAGCCTCGCGCATGCCAAACTCAAGCGTGTAAGTAGAAGACGCAGGTCTTTTAGATTCATCGAACACGATAACAAATTCGAAGGACTTGGTTGATGCCGTTGTGGAAACAAGTTTCATATTTGAGAAAGAGAAAATATCACAATATGATGGTAATGTAGTGGTCAATGAATGAGCAATAAGTCTGTACATGACCAGCAGAAGTGCAAGTGGTATACAACCCCACAGGAACCAGTCTTTTGAGCACCTAAACGCCAACACTCAATGCGCCATCATATGCAAGTCCCATCACTACCGCCCAAATTACCCAGCAATCAGCGGTGTCTGCACCGAAGCCAGCGCCTCCTTCTTCAGTGCCTTCCTCTTGTCCTTGCTAATGGAGCTCTTCTTCTCCGTCTTCTTGGCCTTCTTGGCCTCCTTGTACGCCTTCTTTGCGGCAAGCTCATCGTCATCCAGCATCTCCTCTTCCCACTCCTCCCATTTCCTCTTCTTCTCGGTGCTCTTGCCTTTCGCTGCTCCGTCTGCGATCGCACCCTTGTATGGCGCATCAAGAACCTGTGCTTCATCCACCCAAAGCTCTTCCGCAAGCCAAATGGGTAGCGCCTTGGTTGAAGGGCCTTTGATGTGAAGTGAGCGGATGTTGCGCCAGCCTTGCGGGACGTGCTTATCAGCGAGGGCAGAGACTACGGCGGTGGTGTTTTCGGTGAGTTGTTGGGGTGTCTGGGAGAGCTTGCCGATTTTGATTGATGTATTTGCTGAAGCGCTCATGCTGAGGTATGTGGAGTTCAACGCGGTCTCGATCTCCTTAGCCACGCCTTGAGGTGTTCCAACCACATTCTGAGGCTCTCTTGCGTCTTTCTTTGCGCTCTTGTCAACGTATGCGCCTGCGGTGAGGCGGACGGGAACTGGACGCTTGGCTTTGCTCTGATAGAATGTCTTGCCTAGGAAGTCGGCGACGATCTTGATGACACGGTCGTCGACCATGAAGATATCATACTCTGCTAACAGAGCACGTTTCTGCTCGTATGACTTGTATCGCTTCTTCAATTTGTCTACGCCGAGAACGCGCTGGACTTTCTCGCGGAGAGTGGCGGGGAAGGCGTCGGAGGCTACGAGGTCTTTGTACGCTCGTTGGGGATCTTTGGTGAAGATACATATTCGGACGTCATTGGGTATTATGGGGTGTGGTAGCACACTGCTATACTGTTAGTGTTTGCTCTCTCTGTACTGGCAGATGCTCAGACTGACATTTTGGTGGGTTTCAACCGGTTGCTGTCGCTGACGTGCTTCTTGGTAGAAACGCTAAGGAAGATGGGTTGATCGTTCTCTTCCGCCTCGTCCTCATCATCTGCCAAGTTCTTCACAGCAGCTTCTTCCTCCTTCTCTTCAACGTGCTTCTTCATATGCGCAACGAGCGCCTTGGCCGCCCGCTCAACCTGCGACGGGTCCAGCTGGTATGGCGTGCCATTTGTAGCTTTTGTGGTCAGTGGCGCATCGACTGCTTTCTCCGCCTTCTTCGTTAGGGTCTTTGATCTGGCCATTGTTATCAAATGTATGAATGCGCCGTTTCTCGTTGCTAGAAATTTTGGTTAGACCCATGTCCGAACTTTTTGCCCTCGGGGATATGTTTTGCCGATGTACCGATAGGCAGGTGCGGGGCTGGCTGCGACTTCTCCATTCGGCAGGTCTTTGGAACTCCTGCATCCAATCAGCGCGTCGCAGCTCGCGCAAGCACACGACCCAATTCACCCATGCACGCGATGCAGCAAACCGATGGAATCCCTTCTCACTTTTCGTTTACATGCGGCCGTCCGTACCAAGGACAGGATTCTGAAAATAACCTGAGACTATGCGGTTCGTGTCAATTATCCTATCGTACCTGCATCGACACATGACACTGCATTCGCCCCGCCATAGGCCGGATAATCCTAAAAGCTTCACAGGAGGTAGCAAATATCGCTACGATTCTGGGAGGCTAGGCATGCAATCTCGTCCTTTGCTCGACGCATTTTTCTGCTCTCGGTCGACCGATCAATCGGGGTTCGTCCGATGCTATCCAAGCCGAAACGCAGTCACCGTGCACTCGCCTCAGACTTTCTCGACGCGTCTATACCGCTTCCTCGCGTCAGCCTCGTAGATCCACATTGTACCAGATCTGCGTGAAATCGGGTCCTAGTTACTGTGGATTGCTGCACGAAGATTTTCTTTTCACTTGCGTGACGTCTTGCGTGCATACGGGCGACTCGTGACTTGATTGCTACGCAGCACCCTATGGCATGGGGCACACTAAACATACCAAGACGCGTTTCTGTCTTCAGCTCGACTACTTGTCAGACTGCATGCTGGATTACTTGGTGGCGGCATGACGGGTAATTGTGACCTATATGCTGCGGTCGCTAGATTGAAGTGTGAGAGACCGCAGCTCAGCGCGTAGGGTATTACCAATGGATGTGGATTAATGTGCGATTAGCTGCAGCGTAGAGGGGCTGGGACGGCATCGAAAATCAAGTTACATATAACAGCCGAGCGAAGAATGGATGTCATAGGTGTGATATTTGTGCTCGTGCACAGAGGCTTATGAACGGATATATGGTCGCCGAGGAGCACTGAACATTGAGATGGACGCAGAGAGGAACAGCTTCAAGAGTTAGGCAAACAAGAATATAGATAGAATGCAAGACCAGATAGTACATCAAATACGCAAAAAGCGATTTGCAGACGCCAGACTGCGAGGGAGAAGTTATGCGTGGTGAATTCCGGTGCCGTGCTGAGTCTGGGTCCTAGCTCCCTCCTCGCGCGCTACCGTACCCACAACCGCGTACCGCGAACCACCTACCTCTTCCTTGACCGTGTACGCGACCTGCAATTGACCTCATGGCCTCTTCTCTCTGACCATCTCCCTCTCTCTACCTCATCTCCTCTCCACGTTCGCTAACCTAGCATCTGCATCTGCATCCGGCGCTTCACACGTCTCCCACGAGACACGCCCGCGTTGCCCTCATATTGACGACGACACGCTGTGCCTCGCGTCCTAGGACCTCGAAACACAAAAATGGACTCCAGTCCGAGCAAGATGTTGCAGCCATCACTTGTAGAGTCGACAGAGTCACAGCCGGAGCAGGCTCGGAAGCCAACGCTGCTCCCCGCCTTCGATGATGCTGCATTTTCCTCGTCACCATTTCCGCGTCCGCGATCCTCGAAGCGCAAATTTGAAGACTCTCCCACATTCCCCAAGCAGGAGCTCAAGTACTACTATCCAACACCAGTCCCTACATCTTCCACTGGCATACTGCCATCGTCGTCGCCCCGCCATACCCGGCCGGGCCTCGAACGCACTGTGTCTGCCCTCTCAGAGCGGACCCCACTTGGGGCCGTACCGACTGTGAACCTTCCTGCAGATGGTACAATATGTCGAATGGGACGTTCCTCCAACTCCGCTGATTACCAACTTTCTACCAATCGCCTCATCTCACGCGTCCACGTCCAAGCCGCGTATCACGCGCCAAGCGCGTCATATCCCCAAGGGTATATTGAGGTCGAATGTTTAGGATGGAACGGAGCCAAGATTCACTGCAGAGGACGCATATTTGAGCTGAGCAAGGGTGACACGTATATGTCGGAGAATCCAGAGACGGAGATTATGTTGGATGTTCAGGATACCCGCGTTATGATTGCTTGGCCAGCCATCTCCGCACGGAAGCTTTCATGGGATTCGGAAGAGGAGGGCATGCCTACTCCCACTCGTCGACGACACCAAGACAACTTTGACTCCAGCCCTCCCATCGTTCCTCGTTCGCCCGTGTCGCAGAGTCCTATTCGTGCACCTGTCTTCAGTGGCCTTGCGCCTATCGCCCAGCCCGGACCAGTCCAAGTCTTTGAGGATGCGGATGCAAGCAGGGAAAGCCCCAGTGTCAACAGTCCGGATTCTGCTGATAAGACCTTCATCCGTCCTCCCCTCCCGAGCTCAAGGTCTAGTCAGGAGATTCACGCTCTCGACCCAAAGGCCAGCCTCTTATCGTCATTCGCTGCCGATGACTTCTCTGACAATGACGAAGAGAATGACCCCATTGTGCACTCTTTTGGACCCTTCGGCCAGAATTTGCTCAACGGTCTGGCTTCGTTCAACACGACCACCCCGACCCAGTCCAACACCCCACGTCTTCGCGCACCCCTGTTATCACCATCGCCAAAACGACCTTCCACCGAATCAGTTCGTTTCAAGGAATCGCCGATCAAGAACCACGTCATCAATCAGCTAGCCTTCTCTCGTATTCACTCCCAGCCTCTGTCCGTCATTCACAGCAACCTTCCAGCCGAGCTCAAGGGATGTATCACCAAGAGCACCGAAGGGAAGAACTCGGATGATGGCGACTCATCAGCAGTCTCTCAGCTCTCGAGAGCAGACCTAAAAAAGATCCTAGACGAAACCCCATGTGTTGGCGAAATCCCTCGCGCTGGCAAGGATGCTGCTGGCCAGCCACTTGAGAACGAGTTCTACTATGTTCCAGAGATGGACTCGAATCAGATGAGGCGAGAGACGATTACTGCGGGCACGCGCAGCACCGGTCTGCGGTCTGTCAGGAAGACGCACAAGGTATGTCGTGAAACTTCACGACTGATCCATGTTGAGGATACCTGCTAACGAAGCACAGCAATATTACTGGAAGAAGCCTCGCGTCTGAGTGGCTCTCGACCGTACCCGTAATCTCCTACAACCCCCTATCGATCGCTTCATCGCTGCTGCAGAGGTACCCGAAAGCCTCCTTGCTATAACTTGAAGGCTGCACTTCATGTGCAGCCGACGTCGAAGAAGACATAATAGCTCGATTTTACACCTTTCCCACTGTTTCTGCATTGCATAGCGAGGCGTTATGATACCATTTCACCAATTTCCCTTCGCACTCCGAAGTCTCGAACTTTTCTTTCTCGTTGAACATATGTACCATCATCTTTCTCTGGTTGCATAGCTGGGTAGGATGAAAGTGCATTCTTCTTTTCTTGTTATCCCTTTTCATGTTGAACCGAGATTGCGCATCTGAACGGTCGAGCTCTTCGTAGCTATGCCCACCCTGGCCATTGTTGGTAAGTGCCACTCGTCTCAGTCCTCTATTGAGTGCAGTGTATTGACTAGGCCAGGATCAGTTCGATGCATTGCTACCGCCGCCGAAACGCCGCCGAAACGCTGTGTTGGAGATACTGCATAAGGAAGAGGGCAATACTTGGAGGAAAAGTGATTTTGGTCGTACACGTACTTGCTCCTGTGCTGTGGCGTGAAGCATGGAGCATGTGTTAGAGTGCATTTAGGGTTATTCAGTAGCCAATGCAGATGTTCTCGTCAAAGCACGCACCTTCATTATTGTGACCCACTCGATCAGGTCAACTTATCCAGGCTGCATACAGGCTGTCGCATACCTTCGAACAGAGGTCTCTTGGATCGCTACTGGCTCTAACGCCCAGCTATGTCGATTATGGCAAGACGACAATGTCATTCTTATAGGATTGTTTCACCAAAATTCAACATTAAAATTGTGCATGTTTGGTTCGGTTTTGGGGAGACGTGACACATGACGTAATGCAGATGCGCTCGTTGCGCGCTATCACGTGATGGACGATTTCTGTCCCAAAAA
This sequence comes from Phoma sp. ATCC 74077, assembly GCA_033682645.1. NCBI lineage: Eukaryota > Fungi > Ascomycota > Dothideomycetes > Pleosporales > Didymellaceae > Phoma > Phoma sp. ATCC 74077. Next base: position 272,765 of record JAWDJC010000017.1, read on the forward strand.
CCACATACAGCACCCAACATCGTCCGATGGTAGCAAACAAACTGAACATGGTGGTGTTTGAACTTGAATCGATTCACTCTACATGTCCTTTCCTTTCATGAAATGCCGAACTCGAGTGATAAGCACGTCAACCGTGGAAAGATGCCATGTGCCATCGATGTGGCCTTGCCTTCATATCCATCGCATGCATTCGTCGCATTCATTCCACCGACCCAGACTCGCCAGACGCCAGTATGAGCGATTCGTCTATTTGAGCTTCTTCTTGGGGCGGAGCTGGTTGGTGTGACCGCACTTCTTCTTGCGCTGTTCGATTGTTAGTCGCGTTCTCAACCCATTTCTTGCCTATCACTCCAGTTCCATGCACATTACATGTCGCCGTATGTTGATAGAGGAAGGGGACGTACGCAGTTGACAGCCCTCGGTGGCAGGCGTGCGTAGCACTTGCGGCAGATCATCTTATCGCAGTTGTACTTTGAGGCAAGGGCCTTGAGCGAAGGCTCAATGATTCCACCACGGAGACGGAGGACCAAGTGAAGCGTCGATTCCTTCTGAATGTTGTAGTCGGAGAGGGTGCGGCCGTCCTCGAGTTGCTTGCCAGCGAAAATCAGGCGCTGCTGGTCCGGGGGAATGCCCTCCTTGTCCTGGATCTTGGACTTGACATTGTCTGATCGTAAAGTCAGCCTCCGTTTCTAATTTTTCTAACGTCGTGGCCGAAGCCATTGCGCAGCGTATGGATGTGGTGGCGGGTCTCTAGAGCGTTTGCGTACCGATGGTGTCAGAGGACTCCACCTCAAGGGTGATAGTCTTGCCCGTCACTGCAAAAATCAGTCAGTATAATGCCAGAGAGAACGTAGTTTTATAAAGCGACATACGGGTCTTCACGAAGATCTGCATGTTTGCGGTGTTGCGGGATCTTGTGTCGAAGTTCGTCGATAGGTGTGGGCGAGGTAGAATTGAACGTGTGGATGGCCGCTTAGCGAGGCGTCCGTGCGTTGTGTTATCACGTGCTCCTAACTTCACCGTTAACCCCTGCAGATTCTCGGCGCTAGTGCGGACGCACGTAGTAAAGAAAACGACATGGTTTACTTGATGTTCTGAAGTCTGAAGTTACAGTAAAGGGCGTTCATATGGCACAGCATTGGTTTTGCTCAGCTATCTACCTGAGCATCGCGGGTCCGTTGCTCCCGTGTCTGCTTCCTCCGCCATTGCTCGATCCTTGCCTCAGTGAAGAAGACCGCCGTAGTAAGCATCTTTGTTGACAGTCCCGCCAGTTTTGCAGCATGCTCAAAGAACATCTTTACCTGCTCAGGCAGATCTTGTTCTTTCTTCCACGAAGGATACATCTGCCCCGGTCTCAAGATTGTCAGCCCGGCTATGTCATCACTCATGACAGGCACTGGCTTTACAGAACCCTGTACCGCCTTGATCACATTCAGTTTGTCCTGGAGTGGTAATCCATCGGAAATTAGAATGGGGGATGGCTCACTTTGGCCGTTAATAGGAAACATCTCGTACAGCGCGTGGCGAAAGTCGTCATTATCTTTCGTTCGCTGTATGTCCGCATCGTCGAGGAACGTATCGGCATAAAATCTGAGGTACTGATCTAGTTGATTGGACGACATGGAGAAAACATCCTTCTCTTGGAGCTTCATCAACTCTTCGGTTGTGAAGCGCTCGACACCCCCTCGTTGTCTCGTCTCTGCAAGTTCCATCTGCTTACACCAATCATGCCAGTTCAAGGCGGTCGCCGTGGGTTCCCAAGAGGAGGTAGGATAGCGTCGTGCATTGTCAAACGGATATAGTAGCTTGACGCATATAACGAAACATCCGATAAGCTGTGCCTCAGGCAGATGTCGTATTCCCAGCCTCTTGTTGCCATTCTGATGTAACGCAAAGTCGTAACTTAATAGTTCGCCTAGTCGAGTCGTGGCATCATAGAGCTCCAGAGGTAAAGCGAGCTCCTTGAGATAGCGGAAGAGAAGTAATGGGACGTTGAGCGCCGGCCACGAGATCCCGTGGTCTTTGGAAAAGCTAATCTGCAGATCTATAACAGTAGTGTAGAAGTGTTTGTATTTGAATATTGTGTTTGGATCCAAGACCGCATGATAAGCTGGCGGCAGTCGGTCTCTCATGTTAAGCGGAAGATTTTTGATCGCCCGTCTATACGCCATCTTGCCATCAGTAACCCATGCATAAATGTCGCCGGGCGTGATTGGTAGTCGCAATGCCAGGATGCCCAAATAACTTAGCGCAAGGCAGTCCTTGAGGTTGGGCGCACCAGCGAGCCTCCTATCTCTTCCTTGTGGCCTCTTATGTAGGCCGCGTTCGGTGTCCGTCGTTTCGCTATCTTCGCTCTCTAAGGTACTGAAAACCTGTGACTGAGACTGCAAGTCGGAATCCTGGCTGTTACTAGCGATCTTATCACCAAATTGCGCAATGCGCAATGCCCAGAGGTCGAAGACCACTGTTTCAAGCTCAGCTGGGAGGCCCTTCTCTTGTACTAGAAACCAGACTTGCTGTCTCAAGATCAGCTGTAGGCACTTCAGATACAGATCGAAGGCTCGACGGCCGCTAAAATCTAGAATTAAAGTCAATGTTGAGCACAAATGCGCTAAGTGTTGCCGTTTTCAAAGATCATGGCACTTAATGACCGTTCAAAACAGGACAACATACGTTTAGCTGCCCGCTTCTCGCCATCATCTGTGTCCTTCTTCTTGCGTGTGATCGCTCTCGAAGCGTTCATGAAATTGTCTTCATCGTCTTCTCCGCGGACCAGGCCCTGTTCCTTCGTCAGTAAGTTGATCTGTTGGCTCTGTCCAATCAAATCTTACATGCTGCCGATGTCCATTTTGGCAGTACAAAAATCCATCCTCGGCTTCTTCGTATCTTCGCGATCGGCAATTTTCCACGCCACAGATGGGGCCTTTGGTGAGGCACTTATCCATCTTGAAGGCTGTTATCTACGTTGTCCTTTGCCCGAAGCCTAGTGTTGTTGATGGTCGTGTGATTCATTTCACCAAAACAAATGTCTGAATGGTTCTTATAACATGAGGAAATAAAAGGCGATATTCAGGTGGGGTCGCCACAGTTATCGATTAACAAGGAGCACCTAGGGAGGCTTTAGGGTATTGGAGGAGGAACTTCACGATGTTCGAGGTTGCACAAAAATGAAGTTCGCCATCCACTAGCGCGAAAACTAAAAATCCCACAGTCACCATGATTTTCGCCAATGAGGAATTCGACATATGCCATAACATCATCACTTTTATCATTGCCGTTAGGGATATAATATCTAGAGGGAAACAAGTCGTGATACGTTTCCCACACATGGCAATGCAAAGAAGCCAAAATCCGTCCGAAGAATCTCAAAGCATTGGTCGCCAGTAGAGCAGGTGGGACCGCGCTGGAGAATGCTGAATTTGTCGCCAAAGCTGCAACTTTGCATAGAAGAATATGCAAAGAGTGTCACAGCTCGTCTCGTAATCCGTCAACAGTCCGGCCCTTGACCCCTGCCGACAGCCTACGTATCCAACAGAACGAATCTAGGACTTAGGAGCCTCCTTAGCATCGATAGCGGCCTCCTCGCCCATGGCAGTAAGGACAATGACGTCTAATACAGTGTCAGCAAGGTCACAAAATGTGCTTCATGGGTATGACTGACTGGTGTCCTTGCCGTCCTCGGTAAAGAGCTTGTTGATCTTGTCGCCAACTTCACCGTCGGGGACCTTGACGTCGTCCTTGGTGGTGCCGTCGTCGGACATAAGGGAGAGGAAACCATCGTCGGTGACGTCGAGCTGACCCGCACTGTTAGCCGTGGGTAGCTACGTGAGGATGACATGCACTTACGAGCTGGTACTCCTGGCGGCGGACGTTGGGAACGTTCATGTTGTGGGTGGAAGGGCAGAGATCTTCCAACTTCTTGGAGGTGAAGATGTCAATGGCAACCAAATGAACCTTGGCGTGACCGTGCTTGCCGGTCTTCGAGGTGGTCATCTCGACGATCTTGCAAGGGCGGTTCTTGATGACGACGAAGCCGTTCTTCCTCAGAGCAGAGCACTGCATGGGGTAGGTGGTAGAGGCACCGGCATCGGCGCTCTCGAAGGTGTGCTCATGCTATACAAGACATGGTCAGTATGTGCTTGTCGGAGAAGCGCAAAGTGTAGGCGTTGACTGGATGCCTGGGCGCAATGGCAACGGGAATCGATAAGGTGGGGTAAGAGAGCACATGCGGGGCTAACTAGCGAGAAACGTACCTGCGCGTCGTCCGCCATGGTGATGAATGAAAGTAGGATGCGACGGTGGAGGAAGAAGCTGTGGTCGGGTCGTTGGACAGGGAGCGGTGGGGTGGGAGACGGTCCTTAAATGGAGATGGGAAGAGAAGTCTGCGTGTCTGGATTTTGATTTTGGGCAGGCGCGAGGGGCAAAGCCGCGCTAATGCGCCCCTGTCTAGCGCCGGAGAAAACAATCGCCGGGCTGCTCGTGTGAAGGGGATGGTCGTCTCCACCGTCCTTGACACCCACTTATACGTTTGAGTTCACAATGCACCCTTGAACTGACTGCGACTGCAACAGAAAGCATGTGGGGTTTAGATAGGCTTTCCGCCTACTCCACGCCCTCCGGAACGCCTCCACCGCGACGTGACTCGTACTCACCCGCTCCACGAAGGGGCTATCCGCCTTCAGGGCCAGGTCCTCTGCCTCCAAGGCCTGGATTGAACCCGCGATCGTCTTCGCTATCCCTCGTGTCGCCTAGTTCCTCGAGCACGAGCTTAACCAATACTGCACGCGCTCCCAATGGCGCACCACGTAGGCGGCCAACAGGAGGACCTTACTACAATGGTCCAGATCCTATCCAGGTGTTGGAGTCGATATTAGGAGGACCGCCTCGGAGGCCAGTCACTGCACATGGGGACTCAACGGGTGACATACAGGAAAAGCCGAGGGAAGTGGTCACAGACATCGATTTTGGGGGGCTCAGCTTGCACGACTTCATAGTGGAGGAAGCTTCTGAGCCACGGCAACATACATCTGTACATACATATAGCGCACAGTCAGTTGAAGAATGTACGTCTTTGACACAATTCCTCTGCGCTACTTGCTCATTGTGTTTGCAGATGATAAAGAAAAGGACAAATTTGAAGACCTTCACAAGTCGATAATAGCTTGCGACGAGGTGTTGAAGTCGGTTGAAACGTATCTCACAAACTTCCAGGCAGATCTCGGCGCAGTCTCGGCAGAAATTGAGTCCCTCCAAAACCGCTCCGTGGCACTGAACACAAAACTCGAGAATCGCAAAGTAGTAGAGAAGCTATTAGGGCCCGCGGTAGAAGATATCAGCATATCGCCAGCCGTTGTACGCCAAATTGCAGAAGGCCCAGTAGACGAGGGCTTTGTGCGCGCCCTTGCTGAAGTAGAGAAGTGTTCAAAAACCATCAACACGAAAGCAAAAGAACACCCCGATTTAAAAGCCATCAAGGACGTCAAACCACTGCTAGATGACCTTACACATCGAGCCATCGAACGAATACGAGACTACATAGTAGCGCAGATAAAGGCTATCCGCTCACCCTCAATCAATGCACAGATCATCCAACAACAAGCCTTCCTCAAATACAAGGATCTGTATGCTTTTCTCGCCAAACACCAAGCTGAACTTGCGCAGCAGATTAGCCAGGCTTACGTTTACACTATGCGATGGTATTATTTGAACCACTTCACTCGTTACCGAACGGCGCTCGAAAAGATCAAGGTCCATGCAATGGACAAATATGATGTGCTGGGCGAAGATGCCAGCGCCAGAAGAGGCGGAAACTTACTAGGTCAATCACGCAATGCACCAGTTGCTTATGATGCCTTCTCGCTAGGCCGGAGGCGTGACGCTTTGAAAAGCTCTTCGGTCAATGCTCTGACAGCACACGTTGCCGAAGAGGAGAAGGCAGCCCATTACCTTGAGGTGCCATTCCGAAGTTTCAACCTTGCTCTCATCGACAACGCTTGTTTTGAGTACACGTTTCTGTCAACTTACTTTGCCCCGTCACAGAATTTCCATGCAATATCTCGTACATTCGCATCAGTCTTTGAGCCAACATTAGCAATTGGTCAAGCAATTACCAGGTCACTTGTAGAGAACACGACAGATACGCTAGGTATACTTCTTTGTGTGCGTCTCAACCAGCACTTTGCATTCGAGCTGCAACGAAGGAAGGTCCCGACAGTAGAAGGCTACATCAATGCAACGAACATGTTGCTCTGGCCACGCTTCCAACAAGTTCTCGATATGCATTGCACTTCCCTTCAAAAGCTCACCTCATCCCTGCCCAACCGACCGTCGACTGGGGCAGCTCTACTATCTTCAGGCTCTCAAAATGCTACATCGACAGCACCTACGCCGCTTACACAGAAATTCGCCAATCTGCTTCAAGGCATCCTCGCGCTATCGTCAGAAGCTGGTGACGATGAACCAGTGAGTGTGTCGGTGGGCAGACTGAGGAGTGAATATGAAATCTATCTCACCAAAATGAGCAAGGGCATCAGCGATGCGCGGAAACGAGAGCGGTTTCTCTGTAATAATTACAGCTTGATATGTACGATATTGGCGGATGTTGAAGGCAAGCTCGGGGAGGAGATGAGGGGCCATTTCGAGAAGCTGAGGGACGCTTTTGACAAGTAGATTGTTGTGTTTTGAAAGGGTTTCAAAGGCGCGCCTAGTAAGTTGGATTTGTCACCTAATGTATTGTTGTTGAGCCACGACTGCATCTAGTTCTTGTGACGCATAGGACCTAAAGTGCTTCCACAATCAAGTTGCATCCCTCACGACGATCCTCTGAACCCTCAAACTTTCGCGCGCAACCTTGTTCTTGCACAACAACTCGCCTTCATGCGGCATATGGGTCAAGACTGTCCTCATTGCTGCTTCAAAGCTGCCAAAGCGGAGATGTCCATGTTTATGTCTCTGGTCTGGTTGCGGGAATGTAAGCTTAGCTTTGGCGTCACTCAGCCTGCCTTAACTGAAGGCAACCTCAGAAATTCGACGATTTTTATCCGCTCGTCGCTATGTTCCTTCAGCGCCTTCGCAAAAGTCGCTCAAATGTCGTGGATCTTAATCGAAGCAGCGATTGGATGAGCTGGCAACACCAAGTCGTACAATGCTGCAAAGAGTCGTCATCTCAGAATGACAACTTTTGAAATGGATGTGGACCAAATACTTCTTCACGCATCAATTGTGGGTCGCAGAGACTTCTCATATCATCATTGACGACTGCATCTTGATAGTATCTACCATGCCAACGAACTCGAAGGTTGTTCCGGATAACATTCCGCCAGATGAGGGCGAGAAGCGGAAGTTCTCCCAGTCAGTATTGTCATTTCACCCCGCAGACAGCGCGGAGCTCATCTCTGATAGATTTCTGACCTCCCGCATCATTACCGTCAAAGTTGGAAAGTCGAGAACGTTCTACCTTCACTCGGATCTTCTAGTCGCGGAATCCGAGAATTTTTCGAAGAGTTTGTCAGGTGCCTTCAAGGAAGCTGCAGAGAGTGCGATTAGTCTTGACGATGAAGATCCCGAGCTTTTTGGGTTCTTCGTCGAGTACATCTACCGTGACCGCTCAATTCTTTCCCGCGAGGTAGCGCACTATTCCGAATATGTCACGTTAGCGCGCCTATATTCTCTGGGAGAACGACTTGTGGCGCCAGGATTCCAATCTTGTTGTCTTTGGAGATTTGTTCAATCGCTTGGGGCTCAGGCTTTCATCCCTTCAGAGAGTCTTTGCGAACTTCTCCAGATCGCATGCACGGAAGTCACTGAAAGAGTGAGAGAAAATCCTATGAGATCGCATATCTTCTGGTACGCAGGGGTCAAAATCACGGACCTCCAGAAGGCTGGGATGTTTCGTCAATTGCTTTGCGACATTCCGGACGTTGGGAGGCAACTGTGCCTGTGGATGAACCAAAGCCAACCTATAAAACCAGCCATGCCGAACGAGCTTCAATACCAGAGGTTTGGACCGGAAAGTGAGTTCGCTCTGAAGAAATCTGCTGAAAGTGATGCGAAGATGGGATAGTGGTCTACGGGACTATCATGAATTGTAATGGGATATGCGCTTGAGCACCCTCCTTGATTATCACAAAAGAATCCGAATGTGGGGCGTGTGGATACTAAGACATTAGTTATTCTATTTTCAACTCCGCTTTCTGACGAAAGCGACTTCTGCCTTCCTACTGCTGCCCTTAAGTGCTATTGTGATGGAGATCTTATCGAACCCGTAGTCCTGCATCCATTTCTTCACATCGACTTTGAAGTAGGTACTATATTTGACTTATCACTAACTGATAATGTTCTCGGCTTCTGTAGTCAGTCAGATTCATGGTAAAGCCTTTATTAGCCTATCCTATCCTACGCGCCTTGTACGCGGTGTAGCTGCCGCGTCGTTGCGGTGTAGTTGCTCCTTGGTCTACATTTGGCGACGTACAGATCTTCAATCTCCACAAGTGGTGATGCAGAAGCTGCAAAAGCAGGCATGCCGCTAATCTCATTCTCGAGAAGTCCATCTCTGTGAGCTGCTAAGGAAGGCGGAAGAGGTATCCTTGTATATGAGGATATCTGCCAAGGATCCATCACTTTGACAAAGATATAGGAAACATCAACGTCCCCAAACCAAAACTAACAGAGCATTTTCAGAAGATGAAGCTTAGTAGTACTAACATAGTAAAGCTGTATAAACGCGACAATGACGATTGTTAGTGCAGCAGGAGGGAACTCAGATCACGGCCTACCTGAGGTCTCACAAAAGCATCGACAACCACAAGACTTTGTAGCCATTCAAAGGAAGCAATTGGCAATGGTCCCTCACGTCGTAGCCAATATTGGAAGCGGGAATGGTCAAGCCGGGGCTGGACATATTATGAGAGTCTCCTGTCCAGTCGCCGGCTAGTGTTCACGAATTCGCAGATTTATTTCTACACCTCAATTTGCACTGCTGCGAGACGCTTATGACAAACTTCAAATCTCAGAGCACTATTTCCGAAGATAATCTGGATACTGCACTACAAATCTACCCTCGACCGGTCCATTATGGACAACTTGCAACAGCATCAGTCCCTTGAATGTTTCGAGCACGACTCACGGAATATTTGGAAAGAACACTATCTACGGAATCTGACTCGTTGAATACTTTCATGGTAGTCTTATGCCACTTTTGGTACTTGGAAAGTCCGATCCAATCTTTCTATAGTATGTCATTTGGCTTGCATGCTCAAAAAATACGGTCCACCCATGTACGACTTCCCTGTGTCTCTGGTATGACGGCTTGTAACTGTGCCACGCTCCCAAAGCCTCGCCAAGCGGGCGCGATTCCTGTCCTGAACCCGGGCGATCACACGGATGATAGATGCCTTTGAAACCATCCTCATTGGACGCTAACCTAACCTGCGCGCAACACAGCCCCTTCCGCCTCCGCGCTGCGCCACCACGCACACCAAATGTTATCTTCAGGGCATGATCCGCTCTATTATGATTGTCGACCCACTACCTTCACTATAACATCAAGCGTTTGATATGTTCTTTTAGTTCAACACGAACAAATTAGGTGGTTGGAATTAATTCCCCCTCTCGATGCGCACGGGTCCGAATCGATAACGGCTAGGCTTGGCTAAACGATAATTTGTACTCGAATATGGCTCGGACAAAGCGCCCTGCCAGCAGATACTGTCCACCTAACGGCTCTAATTCACGATCCAATGGCAAGAAGAATTTGAATGTTAGCTTTGGTGGTGGCGGCGGTGCGCAAGATGGAGGCAACCATTTGAGCGACAACGACACGAATAGCAGTGCTGATGAAATGGAAGACATGGAGCCACCAGTTAAGAGGTTGAAAATTAGTGCACATGCAGCTAGAGATTCCGCTGAGATTGATGGTGTAGAGCCACCTACGAAGGAGTCGAATGAGGATGAAGAATTGTGCCACCGGTGCGCTGGAATTTGCTTTGACGAGGAGAAAATATGGTCGAATATGAATCGCTTCTCGCTGTCGTTACTGATTCATACATTTGATGAGATGGATGATGAGTGTAAACTCTGTCGCTTGTTTCAGGAAACGTAAGTGTGTTCAGTCCGATTACACGAAACAGTATGTTTGTTTCTCCTCCGTCTTGGAACTCTCAGCAGACGTGCTTCAAGGCGTCTAGCTGTCTTCAAGAGGTGTCTCGAGGTGGAAATATCTCGCGGTCATGATGCGTTGGCCATTCTCTCCCCGTTCCGTTCCGACTAACCTCCGTGTCAATCCAGAATCGAACACTACAATATATCGAGCCCAGGAGACGATCAGAGCTACTGCCTCTGGGCTAAGACGATCGATGGCATCCCGGGTTTTGCCTTCGAGCTGACACAGAAGAGAGGCTCGAGAAATTCTGGATGGCTCTTCCTCGGTTCTAGCACCGCCTTCCCTGACCAAGAGCGGCTATACGCACGAACTATTCAACCTGACCGAATCAATTGGAGGATCCCGAAACAATGGCTTTCGTATTGCAAGACGAAGCATAAACGCAGCTGCGGGGCGGTCAAACTGGTGGACCTCCCTGGATTCCGGGTCATTGATTGCGTTACTCGGAGGATCGTGGTGGCGCCGACAAAGTGTGAGTTCGTTGCACTGAGCTACGTTTGGGGCTCCGAGTCTTCGCCAGGCTTTCGCTTGAGGCTTCCAGAAAAGGCTCCTCTTTTGATCGAGGATGCTATAACATGTACAAAGGCGATCGGCTTGCGTTATCTCTGGGTTGATCGGTATTGCATCAATCAAAGGGCAGTTAACTCAAAGCATACTCTGATCCAGAATATGGATCGGATTTACTCCGGCGCAGCAGTAACAATCATTAATACCGCTGGGACAAGCTCGAACAGTGGTCTTCCTGGAGTGTCGTACACTAGCCGACATCCACTTGTTTCTGTCCTTATCAACGGAAAGGGTAGGAGTCTGAAGATGATGCCAGACACTAGAACACAGATAGAAGTAAGCGAGTGGTCGACCCGTGGCTGGACTTACCAGGAAGGCCTTCTCCCCCGTCGTCGGTTAGTCTTCACCTCATCGCAGGTCTACTTCCAATGTTTGGAAATGCATTGCTGTGAAATATTACCTATCCACCATCCTGTCAGAGATTTTGCGCCTACAACAACACTGGGTCTTGCACTGGGACAACAAACGCGCGTGTTTCCATGTCTGGAATCCATGAAGTTTGCCGACAAAGCAAAGCTGCTTATTGAAACGTACCTTTGCAGAGAGTTATCATATGACTCTGACATCCTCAACGCAATCGCAGGCATACTCCGACACATATGCTTCCACTTCTGGGGCCTTCGTATCCGAACTTCGAGATTATGGAGTGGTTCTGAGATGACGCAGTGGCGGAAAGTCGATCCCGATGTAGGCTTCCTGACAGCTCTGACGTGGGAACCAGACAACAACAGGTTGGGACTCTCTAGGAGGAATGGGTTCCCTTCGTGGAGTTGGGTTGGCTGGAAAGGTATTACGAGCATTACAGAGGCTTGGTACATTGACGATGCTGCGAAACTCGACATTGATGTGAAGATCAGAGACCAAAACGGTCGTAAATGGAGCATATCCAGGTACGCGGAAGAGATGAATCAAGAGATCAGCACGTATCGCTTCGACCCGTGCGTATACTTGACCGGCTGGATAACCTACATGCACTTCCGATGGCCGGAATGGTTTACGAAGCCCAGTTCTAGGAGCTTAGCATCTGGAGAGCCTATGTTCGTTGACGCCTATGACAAATCTAATAGTTATGAGATTACCGATGCGACCATATTTACGGCCTTGCTGTTGGACGATTCAGCTACAAATTTACCGTCAACCTACCAATACTCTTGGCCAGTTTTGCTCTTCATTGGCACGAAGAAGCATTCTAGTGGTTTAGGTGGTCTCGTCTTGAAGCCACTCGAGGGCGATCGGTACGAGAGGTTAGGTGTTCTTTCTCCTAGGAAATTTGATATGAAGACATGGCACAGGACAGGTAACAAAGCACGTTTCAACATGTCGAGAGATGAAGGAGATGTGGAGTGCGAGCGACGCTATGTCGAGCTGGTGTAGTTTATCAGTTAAATGATATTAACGAAAGTAATCTCCACTTGGACGGAGCGAAGTATGCTCAGATAGTGTCGAACAGACGGCGGCTCAATCTTGGGAGCCAGAGCTTTATAACTCATGGATAGTGAGCAACGTGATGTCTCGCGCCAGATGGGAAGTAAAGGCGAACCATGAACGTGCGCTGTCGTCCCTGCAGCACGGAGGCGCGCCACGATATGCAAGTCATTTGGCTGACAGGACGAATGTGTATAAGCGTACTGTGGAGAACTCTGAAGCGGAGAGCATCTGGGGTAGATAGATCAGTTGTGGAGACTGCTTTGGGCGCATGGCTGAAGAACATGCTGCTCAGTGACCTGTGCTATCGTGATAGGAGCGGGCCGCTGGATAAGCTTCGTAAGCGAAAGCCACAGTATTGACTGCACGACACTTGAAGGGACGAGCATTTTGTATTTTCGTAATGCTGAAAGACCATGGGAGACAACTTGGAGGGGCGCCGCAGACCTAGAGCGCCAGGAGAAAAGTTTCTTAGTCAAGATGTACTCGAGAGAGCGCTAAGCTTCGCGAGGAAGGAACGCTAAATGCAGGGTAATAACGCCCCAACATTTATGGCAGCGACCCTCGCCGCAGCTTGAGTTCGTGACAGCGAATGCATCAAGCGCAGAAAGCATGTGAGGCCTGGCGGAAGACATATGGAAGATTCCGTGCTAGTCTCGACCATTGATGCTGCAGTCTGTGCCAACGTGCCACAGCTGTGATTGGGTACCAAAGTATCCGGACGAAGTGGCAAAGGTACCGCAGCAAACAATATCACGTAGCCTCGACTTCGGCGGACTCGGGGAGGTACTTTGGGACAAAGTCTGGAGTCTCCGCCGGCTGCCGTAGCGCAATACGTGGGCAGGGCTGCACTAATAACGTCCCCTAATATCTGCCGCCTTTGTAGGCAGATGGCCGCCAAGCTAGGCCTGGGACGTTTGGTCGTTCCGATGTCTTCAGCGGTGTAGGGAATCAGTGTACAGGGGAGCGTGCAAAGCCTCAATGCAATGCAGTGGCAGCCTTCTGGATTGGATTTTTCCCGCGGTCTCCCAAGGCAGGTCCCTGATCTTCCGTGCTGCATAATCCGAGACGCTCGACTTGTTGGGTTGCTGTCGCTGGCTAGGCTCGGAATGAGAAGGCGGTCAGCGCGGCCGTGTCGAAACTCGCCACAAATAGACGGTCTTTTGCAACGTGGGCTGCGACACAGTACCCGCCCGGCAGCAGTACCTCTGCCCCTCTATGACAGCAAGTCTGGGGCAAGAGAGCGGCCGGCAGAGACGAATGGGGAAATGGCGGCAAAAGCGAAATCGGAATTGCTGGCGGATGATGAAGCCATGGTAATTGAGCGCAGGCAATGGGCCGCCTCTGCTCTGTACGCTGCTGGAACGTGGCCCCTGCACCGGCGCTAATCTTATCGGCTTACGCCCCTGCCAAAAATTTCTCAAAGCGAGGCAGCCCACCACGAGATAAAAAGCCCGCGCCCACTGAGCCTTTGCGCACTCCTCTCTCACTCTCCCTCTGGGCTGACCCAAGGTTCTTTCTTTCTGTGTCGTTGTACCGGTAGCATAGAGGCTGCGAGTCACTTTTCTCGCGGTTGTGCATCTGAGATACCCCGATAGATTTTCGTCTATCCTTCACCGAAAAGTTTTTAGGCCCCGCCGCCTTTGTCCATATAAGGACCTCCGCCCGCTTTTCCACCTCTACACACTGAAAACCACCCTCCCCCTTCACACTGCAAAATGGCTCCCGCTGCTTTGCACGACGCCTCGGCCGTCAAGTCCGAGAACTCGAAGGCGCTCAAGGCTCTCGAGGAGCTGATGAGCAAGTTGACCGTGTCCAAGGCCCAGGACGAGATCAACGCTGCCGCCAACTCCATCGCCACCTTCATCAACGGCGACATTGAGGAGGCTGATGCTCCTACCAAGTACGTTCACACAAATTTACCCCGCTACCCCTCCCCCGCCACAGCACAATTTTCTGACAATCTTTGCAGGGCCGTCGAACTGCTGAAGAAGCAGCTCGCCAGCAAGAAGGATGCCGTCGCCCGCGAGCGTGCGCTGGACGCAATCCGCGCCATCGCCCAGCACGCCCAGGTCTCCGCCGCCGTTGAGCCCTACCTCGTCTCCCTTCTGCCGAACGTGCTGGCCGCTGTCGGCGACAAGATGAGCGGTGTCAAGGTGGCTGCCCAGACCGCCGCAGAGTCCATCGTCGCCGCGGCAAACCCCAACGCCGTCAAGGCCATCATTCCCCACATCATCAACTCGCTCGAGAACGCACAGAAGTGGCCTGAGAAGATGACCGACCTCAAGTGCATTGAGATTCTCACCAAGAGCGCCACCGCACAGATGGCTTTCCGCGTCCCAGACCTGATCCCCGTCATTTCTGGAGCCATGTGGGATACCAAGCCTGAAGTCAAGAAGGCTGCCTACGCCACCATGGAGACGCTGTGCTCCCTCATCTCCAACAAGGATATCGAGCGCTTCATTCCCGAGCTCATCAAGTGTATCGCCAAGCCTGAGAACGTCCCTGAGACTATCCACTTGCTCGGTGCCACGACCTTCGTTACCGATGTCCACGAGCCCACTCTTGCCATCATGGTTCCCCTGCTTGAGCGTGGTCTTGTCGAGCGCGAGACTGCCATCAAGCGTAAGGCAGCCGTCATTATCGACAACATGTGCAAGCTCGTCGAAGACCCCCAGATTGTGGCTGCTTTCTTGCCCAGGCTGATGCCTGCTCTCGAGAAGAACCACGACAACCTTGCTGATCCCGAGGCCCGTGAAAAGACCCGCCAGGGTCTCGATACCCTCATCCGCGTCGGCCACGTCGAGAATGGCAAGATTCCCGAGCTTGAGAAAGTCGGTGACATCGCCACCATCGCCGCCAACCTCAAGGCCGTCCTTCCCTCCAAGTTCAAGATCGACGAGCGTTTCACCCCCATTGTCAACTACATTGGCGCCATCGGTGGTCAACTGATCGACGAGAAGGATTACGAGCCGCTGAACTGGATCGCTAACGCTGGTCCTTTTGTCGCAGTTCTTGTTGGCGACGACGAGTCCAAGACCGTTACTGAGGCTCTTCGCAAGCGCTCCCTTCCCGGTGCTGCTGCCGAAAACGCAGTTGAGCCTGATGAGGAGGAGGGCGAGGATCTTTGCAACTGCACCTTCAACTTGGCCTATGGTGCTAAGATTCTGCTCAACCAGACTCATCTCCGTCTCAAGCGTGGTCAGCGTTACGGTCTTCTCGGCCCCAACGGTTCCGGAAAGACCACCCTCATGCGTGCTATCAACAACGAGCAGGTCGAGGGTTTCCCTAAGCAGAACGAGGTCAAGACTGTCTACGTCGAGCACGATTTGGACTCCGCCGATACTGAGGAGACTGTTCTTGGCTGGACTCAGAAGAAGCTTAGGTCTGTTGGCATTGAAAAGCCCGATGAAGAGGTTCAGAACACCCTCAACGAGTTCGGCTTTACCGATGCCATGTACAGCGGCCCTATTGGTGCCCTCTCTGGTGGTTGGAAGATGAAGCTCGCGCTCGCTCGTGCTGTTTTCGAGCAGCCCGATATCCTGCTCCTCGACGAGCCTACCAACCATTTGGACGTCAAGAACGTCAAGTGGCTCGAGGACTACCTTACCAACTCACCTTGCACATCCATTGTCATTTCTCACGACAGCAAGTTCCTGAACAACGTCATTCAGCATGTTATCCACTACGAGCGCTTCAAGCTTAAGCGCTACCGTGGTAACCTTGATGACTTCGTCAAGCGTGTACCTTCGGCTAGGTCCTACCACGAGCTCAGCGCCTCGGACATGGAGTTCAAGTTCCCCGAGCCCGGTTTCCTTGAGGGTGTCAAGACCAAGGCCAAGGCTATCCTCCGTGCCACCAACATGAGCTTCCAGTACGAAGGTACCTCCAAGCCCCAGATCCAAGACATCACCTTCCAGTGCTCGCTTGGATCTCGTATCGCTGTCATTGGTCCCAACGGTGCCGGCAAGTCCACTCTCGTCAATGTTTTGACTGGTGAGCTTGTCCCCACCTCTGGTGAGATCTACCACCACGAGAACATCCGTATTGCCTACATCAAGCAGCACGCTTTCGCCCACATTGACCACCACTTGGACAAGACTCCTTCTGAGTACATTCAGTGGCGTTTCCAGACTGGTGAGGACCGCGAGACCATGGACCGTGCCAACAAGATCGTCACCGAGGAAGACGAGAAGGCTATGGACAAGATCTACAAGATCGAGGGCTCGCAGCGCCGTGTCATTGGCATCAACTCGCGTAGGAAGTTCAAGAACTCCTACGAGTATGAATGTTCATTCGCTCTTGGTGAGAACGTCGGCATGAAGAACGAGAGGTGGACTCCTATGATGTCTGCTGACAACGCCTGGATTCCTCGTTCCGAGATCATGGCTTCTCACGCTAAGATGGTTGCCGAGGTCGATCAGAAGGAGGCTCTCGCCAGCGGTCAGTTCCGTCCTCTGGTCCGTAAGGAGATTGAGGCTCACTGCGCCAACTTCGGTCTCGATGCCGAGCTTGTCTCCCACTCCCGCATGCGTGGTCTGTCCGGTGGTCAGCGTGTCAAGGTCGTCCTCTCCGCTTGCTCATGGCAGCGTCCCCATTTGATCGTTCTTGACGAGCCCACCAACTACCTCGACCGTGACTCTCTCGGTGCCTTGTCCAAGGCCATCAAGACTTTCGAGGGTGGTGTCATCATCATCACTCACTCTGCTGAGTTCACTAAGGATCTTACTGAGGAAGTCTGGGCTGTCATGGATGGCAGGATGACGCCTTCTGGCCACAACTGGGTGCAGGGACAGGGTGCTGGACCTCGCCTGGCCAAGGATGACGGCGAAGAAGAAGAAAAATTTGATGCAATGGGAAATAAGATCGCGTCGCAGGCGAAGAAGAAGAAGTAAGTTTTCTTCCGTGACCCAAAATGCTTATCTTTACTAACATATATAGGCTTACTTCAAGCGAAATGCGTAAGAAGAAGAAGGAGCGCATGGCCCGCCGCAAGCGTGGCGAGGAGGTCTTCTCCGACGAGGATGACTAGACTATTAGCGGTTGAAAAATTTCTTTCGTTCTTGGTTTCACGGCATGACAGTTCAAGAGTTGCATGACAGGCTTATCTGATACCAGCCTATGAGTAATGCGGTAGTGTTCACGGTCATGGTCGGCGTCTGGGTACAAAAATTAGCATGATTCGATCTCATCTGATTTTATCTCGTAGAAGATAGAAATAGAATCTCATAAACACTGCACATTGTTTGCCTCGGATGTTTGTGTAACGATGATTGCGTCTCTACTCGCATGGTCAAGTTGCCTTTTGTATCCTGTTGAAATATATGATAGGAGGCAGGTAGTTGCTATGCTTCTGTCAAGGAGGATTGTCGGATTTTAGGTACAGCAGGTTGTCACCTACGAGGGCACATTGACACGAATAGTGAAAACAAGACCAACGAATCATGTAGTAGCCTGGGTGACCTTTCGCATTCGTGATCCGTTCGCCGTGTTTTTACTATTCACATTATGTAGTGACAGCCTGCTGTAGAATGGAATAATTGGGTGGCTTCTGCGCCTAGCCTTTGGCGCTATAGATGCTCTGAAGGTAACTGGCCTACATAATAAAGTGATGTTATTCTGATACTCTCGTTATATTATGACGGAACTCATGTCCTCGTTACATTACCCCATCTCTGCGGCATTTGGAGCCCATCTGTTGTTTTTCCTTCTGAAGCAGCTGGAATAGCCTTTAGTTTCTCTAGAGCATGGGATGAAAATCAGTACACGAGACCAGCCAACACACTTTTGTGACTTTTATTATTCTAACAGGTATGTGTAA
Organism: Phoma sp. ATCC 74077; assembly: GCA_033682645.1. Taxonomy (NCBI): domain Eukaryota; kingdom Fungi; phylum Ascomycota; class Dothideomycetes; order Pleosporales; family Didymellaceae; genus Phoma; species Phoma sp. ATCC 74077. The sequence continues at coordinate 290,737 of JAWDJC010000017.1, forward strand.
TCTAAGCAGGATAAATTGTATCTGGTCACCTACCTGTCTCGTATTATGGGTCGCATACCCCACGATGTTGCTTTTGGAGATCAGATTGGGGGTATGACGTCCATGTGATCGACCGTCTCACCGCTCGCTTCGAGCCGCATGAGCTTGAAGGAAGCTTCGACTGCTGCCCGCACCACTCAATTGCTCCCCCATTACTAAAGACGATAGCCCACGCGCCCCAATAACTTTCAGACGAATTCATCGCACCTGATGATTCCTCTTACTCGCTAGTGGACCCACACCCAAATGACTCGACTTAACTGGACAGTGATTCCCAAATCTTGTCCAAATCCTGAACGTCCAAATTGTACGCGGACCTGAGTTGAAAGAGGAATCAAGGAGGGCAAGATCCATTGCAAGGATAATGGTACAGATTCAAAGACCTCTGGTCATCCAATCGCACATCATACGATTCTGTTGTCCCCGCCCCGCTCGAAGGACGACCAGGGCGCTGTTCGCGAGAGGGAACCACCACAATCTACATACGAAGACGGTCACCGACAACGATATCACCCGACTGGCGAGCTTGCCATTGCATCCGCTGACTCTTGCAGATCTTGTCAAGTATGCTCCTCTCTAATGCTGGTGTGTAGGGCTTAGTTAACAGTTATCGCGCGATATTCAGACACGGTAGGCCGCCGCTCACGACGCAACAACTGCTCACCTCCGCAAACTTTACACTCTCGATCCTTCCAGCACGACTCGCGCATCGTATCCAATCGCTCCGTAACCTACCGTTCATCGTCGTATCCAACCCGCACGTGTCTAAGATACATTCAAACTACATACACAGTCTCTCGACGTTGTTACCATGGGCGGAGCAGGAGATCAAGACGTTAGAGGAGGAAGTCAAGTTTACAGAGGTCATGGCTGATCTTGTTCAAACGCACGCGAACACTATCAGCATATTAGCACGAGGGTTTCTGGAGGCTAGAAAGTACATCAGCCCGAAAGATGTAACACGCTTTCTGGACGAGCACCTGCGGGCAAGGATAGGCACGCGACTAATCGCGGAGCAGCACCTGTCGCTACATTTCTCAAGCCAGCCACATTCCGAGGTCATGCACGAGCAGGACGAAAACCCGGGATATATCGGTGTTATCGACACGAAATTGAAGCCCGCGAGGATTGTAGATCACTGCGCAAACGTGGTGGGCGAGATCTGCGAGCTGAAGTACGGTGTTCGACCTACCGTTGTGGTGAACGGAGAACCAGATTACGAGTTCGCACATATACCGGTGCACCTCGAATACATCATCACCGAGCTTCTTAAGAATGCGTTTCGTGCAACGGTGGAAAGTGGCATGGAACGCGAGAGCGTTGAAGTTACCATCGCTCCTTTGCCTGAACTACTACCGGAGAGCACGGGCACCGAATCCGACAGTATTAGCAAGGAGAAACTTGAGAACATCGATCAAGGCAATGTAGACATAGCATCTCAACGCTTCACCGGCAACGCCACTACTACGTCTCCCACGGCCGACGCAAATATTCTTCCCCTCAAACACTCTACGCCTGGCGTGACGATCCGTATTCGCGACCGAGGTGGCGGTATCTCCCCTGAGAACCTCGCACATATCTGGGATTACAGCTTCACCACCTTCAACGATGATCAAGCATCTTCGACGCTGAATGGAAAACACTCGGGTAATGGCATGGATGCGCTGAATGCTTTCTCAGGACCAGGAGGTGATGGAGCAAATAGTCTGGCAGGGCTGGGGTATGGACTTCCATTGGGAAGGGCCTATGCAGAGTACTTTGGGGGAGGCATTGCAGTGCAGAGTTTGTGGGGCTGGGGCACAGATGTTTATTTGAGTTTGAGGGGGGTAGGTAGGGTGGACGGTGAGGAGAACGGGAGAAATTGAGCGAAGATTGAGGAAATGAAGGAGAGGTGCAATCATCGTTGGAAATTTATCATGATATACCCAGGTGCCGACCTGACGAACACCTATACCAAGTCTATGCTCATCATATGCTATTATGCTATCAAGCCGTGCAGTGCCCGCATCAGATGCTGTGCCCGCTATTATATCGAAGATAACGGTCTATTGTGTCCTCACCTCCCCGTCGGCCTCAACGGTGATCTTGTCGTTGCTTTGAAGCGTCGAAACTGCATCGTCGGGGATCTTGGCCCTGTTCTCACACGTCAGTCTGAACTCGTAGGGTGGATTGGGGAAGGTGGAGTCAACGTACGTGAAGCCTTTGATCAAGCTAAATTCACTGACGATCTCGCCGCCCTGGTCCTTGACATGCTGCTTCGCCTTCTCGAGGTCGTCCTTGGAGGCGTCCTTGTTGAGGGTGACCTACGGAGTATTAGTAGGGAGAGTAAGCAGCGGCAATGAGGAGCTGTCGTACGTTGTACTGAGGCATGTTGATAGATGATTCTTGGAACTTGGTATGAGAACTAAGGGCGTAGTGGAATGTTGTAGTAGTGATGGTTCAGTAAGTCGCGTCAAAGAGGGGTCAAGACGTGATTTATATACGTCAATCTAGGTGCAAACACCGAGATAACCCAGCCTTTCACTAAAGCCTTGGTTGTGCGACCGCTGACGATGACGTGCGTGTTCCGGCCCAGCACGAGGGCATCTTCCACAGCCCACCAAGTGCCCCACCATGGTCGGAAGTCGCGCTTATCGATAACAGATCCCTGCAGCGAGATCCTTAGCGTGGCAGCTAGCGTCGAAAAAGTTCGTGGAGCGCGAACCTCGAAAGGTAGGCGCCGCTGATTCTTATTTTGCGTATATAACCATTATTGTCGCCTTTTCTCGACTGTTGCTGACGTCCGGAAGCCTCGTGTGCGACAGGAAAAGGACAGACGCGGACAATCGCAGGCATGGCGGACCAGCAGGGCAATCGGCCGCATAGAGCCACGAAGGAGAAGAAACCGCATTCTGGAGGGCCAAACCCGAAAGCGTTTGCATATGCAGCGCCAGGAAGATTGCGAAAGCAGGCGGCGCGGTCTACAGAAGTACGTGAATCACTCACTCTCTATGCAACACTATGCTGACGAGGCCAGGTCAAAGAGAAACGCCTCCACGTCCCGCTCGTCGACCGCCTCCCCGAAGAAGCTCCCCCGATTATTGTAGGCGTCGTCGGGCCTCCAGGTGTAGGAAAGACCACCCTCATCAAGAGCTTGATCAGACGATACACGAAGCAGACGCTGTCCACACCGACGGGGCCCCTCACAGTCGTAACGTCGAAACGGCGGCGCCTCACCTTTATAGAATGTCCCGCCGACTCGCTCGCTAGCATGATCGATATCGCCAAGGTAGTGGACATAGTATTGCTCATGATCGACGGAAACTATGGCTTCGAAATGGAGACTATGGAGTTTTTGAATGTGCTGAGCGCGAGCGGTATGCCGGGAAATGTGTTTGGTATCCTTACACACTTGGATCTGTTCAGGAAACAGGAAGCGCTTAAGCTGCAGAAGAAACGGCTGAAGCACAGGTTCTGGAGCGAGCTGTACCAGGGCGCGAAGCTGTTTTACCTCAGTGGTGTGGTCAACGGGCGGTACCCGGACAGAGAGATCATGAACTTGTCGAGGTTCTTAAGCGTCATGAAAAATCCGAGACCACTGGTCTGGAGGAATTCACATCCATATTGCTTGGCCGATCGATTCCTGGATATTACGCCGCCTACCGATATCGAGCAGAACCCGAAATGCGATCGATCGATAGCGCTATACGGATATCTACGCGGTACGAACTTCCCAGCTGGAGGTTCGCGAGTCCATATACCTGGACTCGGCGATCTTACGGTCACTTCAACGGAAGCGCTACCAGATCCATGTCCCACACCATACGCAGAAAAGCAGATAGAAAAGATTGGAGGAAAGAAGAAGCGCACAAGGCTAGGCGAGAAGCAGAAAATCCTGTATGCGCCTATGTCAGATGTTGGTGGCGTGCTGGTCGATAAGGATGCTGTTTATATTGATGTGAAGTCTGCCACATTCGATCCCGAGGCTGATTACTCCGAACGCGGATTGGGCGAGCAGATGATGATCGGTTTACAAGGGGGTAGAAAGCTACTTGGTGAGGATGATCGAGGGTTCAGGCTTTTCAGCGGTGGTGAGCTTGTCGACAACAAGCATGTTGACGATGATGTTGAAGATACTGGGCGAAGATCGCATCGTACCGCTAGAGCAGCAGATGCTGACGAGGTGGACGATGCTGATCTGGATGGCATCGATAGCGACGATGAGGAGCTTCAGCAGGACAACAGCGATGCAGAAGACGGCGAAGATGATACGGGTTTCCTGGATATCAGTGGCGCTTCCAACGGGAAGCCAAACCTTGCGCGCAAAGAGAAGGACGTCAATGGTGATACCGCGGAAGATGTGGCATTCGCAGATAGTGATTCCGACCTAGGATCACTCTCTGGAGACGACCTTGACCTGGACGATCTTGAAAACGGCGACCTCGGATCGGAAGAAGACGATGAAGATGAAGATGAAGATGGAGCGTTACGCTGGAAAACTAATCTTCGAGAGAACGCAGCGAAACTTCATGGAAAGAATCGCCCGTATCGCATTACCGATCTTGCGAAGATGATGTACAATATGGATCTCGCACCAGAAGATGTTATTAAGAAGTGGACGGGCAACGAAGAGGAAGATGATATCGAAGAGGATCAAGAAGACGAGGGAGGTTTCTTCAAGAAGTCGAAAGTCGAGGACTCTGCGAATGCTGAAGACCGCTATATACCCCGATTTGACTACGAGGAGCTAGCGGAGAAATGGGAAGACGAAGATAACGTGGAAGCATTGATGAGTCGGTTCGCTACTGGTCATATGAACGGCAAACGTGGCGATGACGAGGAAGATGGTGACGACTTTGAGGGCTTCGACGAAGACGACGAAGGCGATGGAGAGTTTGAGGATTTGGAGACCGGCGAGAAGCATGGCCCCAAACCAACGAAGGATGAGCCAGACAGTGAAGCAAAGACGATCGAAGAGGAACGCGAACGAAACGCACGGAGAAAAGAAGAGCTCAAACTTCGTTTCGAGGAAGAAGATCGAGAGGGCTTCATGAACGATAAAGCAGACGCTCGGAAGGAAGGCGGACAAGAAGAGGAATTCGGCGAGGATGATTGGTATGATGCTCAAAAAGCCATGATCCAAAAGCAGCTGGACATCAATCGCGCCGAGTTCGACCAACTTGATGAGCTTTCTCGTGTACGCGTTGAAGGACACAAGGCAGGCACCTATGCTCGCATCGTGCTCGAAAACGTCCCATACGAGTTCTCCGCCCACTTTAATCCGCGTTTCCCCGTTATCATTGGCGGCCTCACCCCGACAGAAGAGCGCTTTGGTTTTGTCCAGATCCGCATCAAGAGGCACAGATGGCACAAGAAGATTTTGAAAACAAACGACCCCTTGATTTTCTCGTTAGGGTGGCGACGCTTCCAGACACTGCCTATCTACTCCATCTCTGATTCGCGAACGAGGAACAGGATGCTTAAGTATACACCCGAGCATATGCACTGCTTCGGCACATTCTATGGGCCGCTTGTTGCACCAAATACTGGTTTCGTCTGCATACAATCTCTCAGCAACAAGACGCCTGGGTTTAGGATATCAGCGACGGGTGTAGTCCTCAACGTCGACGAATCCACTGAAATCGTCAAGAAACTCAAGCTTACCGGCCATCCATACAAAATCTTCAAGAACACCGCCTTTGTCAAAGACATGTTCAAATCCTCTCTCGAAATCGCCAAATTCGAAGGCGCAAGCATCAGAACCGTATCCGGCGTACGAGGCCAAATCAAGCGCGCCCTAAGCAAACCAGAAGGCAACTTCCGCGCAACCTTCGAAGACAAAATCCTCATGAGCGACATCGTCTTCCTCCGAGCATGGTACCCCATCAAGCCCCGCCGCTTCTACAACACAGTAACCAACCTCCTCCACCCCGCAACTCCAGACATGGACGGCGAATCCACAAGCTGGACCGGCATGCGTCTGACAGGCCAAGTCCGCCACGACTCAGGCATCGCGACCCCAAGCGCCAAAAACAGCGCCTACCGCCCCATCACGCGTGAAACCCGCGTCTTCAACCCCCTCCGCGTACCCCGCAAACTCGCCGCAGACCTCCCCTTCAAATCGCAAATCGCACAAATGAAGCCCCAGAAAAAGGAAACATATCTTCAAAAGCGCGCTGTGGTGCTAGGTGGCGAGGAGAAGAAGGCTAGGAGGCTGATGGATCAGGTCATTGCTATCCGGAATGATAAGGTGGAGCGCAGGAGGAAGAAGCAGGAGGAGAGGAAGGATCCGTATAAGAAGAAGGTCAAGGAGAACGAGGAGAAGAGGGGCGAGAGGGAGAAGAGGGAGAAGCAGGAGTATTGGCAGCGCGAGGGGAAGAAGAGGCGGCATCAGGATGGGGATGGGGCTGGTGGTGGTGCGGGTGGTGGAGGGAAGAGGAGGAGGTGAGGGGCTCGTTTTCGCTGTGGAGGTTGTTGCTGATGAGTTGAGTGTTTTGCATGGTGAGGAAAAAGCATACTGGCAAATAGCATGTTGTAGCGTTTATCAAGCATTTACTGGGGTGCAGAATCAGTACTGCATTTGACCATTTTGTTGCAAACACGTTGGCATTTGTGTTCGAAGGTGCCATTTTCTTCCACTTAAGGCTAAGGAGAGCAATCACGAAACGCACAAAAAGTACGTCTAATATGCTTTGATAATGTACAAATGAACGCCAGGTTCCCACGAAGATCGGTCTATCATTAAACAGTAGCTTCTCATCTCAGGTAAGCATAACTATGGCTGACGATACTTAAAGAATTATAATATTCACATTCGCCATATAGACATTGGACAGTATCTGCTGCTCATCCACTGTTGCTTCATGTAGCACTGTCCTGCTCAAGCTATGCTACGACTTTTGTTCCTCTGTTGCTCTTGAATCCAATCATCTCAGCGTCCGCAATACCCAAATCTGACCTATGGCACTCGCCAACATTTGGGCTCATCGGTTGGAATAAAAAAGCGCCCAACGGTATGCAAGTAGGAGATCTGGCCCGAAGGCGGTCGTGATCGGATAGGAAACGTCTATGAACATGTCGCTGGAAATGCTAATCATTTGACATTGAAACGCCGGGAGGCCGTCTCCAGGGGATGCTGGAAGGGGATAGTGGAAAGGAAGACATTAGGTGCTGAAGAGACGCGCGTGGTACGCTAATTCGGGCAGTACATGCGGGATTGATGTTACGATGGGTATATGGATGTAACATTTAGCGACGTAGAGCTTTCAGGGACGTTTCTTAGTCTCGCTATCCTGATTGCTACTCTCCAGTAGAGTGTTGATATTCTTGTATGACAGATTCGAAACATCAAAGTGTATAGCGACAAGCCATGCACAGAGTATGTTCGCAAGATGATGTAGAACATACGCATACGTAACACCGTAGACAGCAGCGTAGGCGCCGATCGAGAAGAGTAAGACTCTGGTCAATAGTGACATGCTCGACTGCACGCGAGGAATCATGCGCCCCGTGCTAAGCGTTTCGACCAGGAAGACGAATGGCATGATCGACAGGATATTGTGGTGCGATGAAAATGGTGTCAGCCAATGGACAGCCAAATTCCGTACCCAGACAACGAGGACCGGGAGGTTGATCGGAAGAATCCAGAGCATGAGAATGAAGATCGAGTGTGTATAGTTGTAGAAGTTGTAGTTCGAATCGAGCTGTGTTTCCTTCGCCAGCCGGAAGCTCCGGACACAGGTCGCAACTTGGACCAGACACAGGACCATGTATGCGAAATGGTACGGTATGACTGTGGACACCAAAGACAGCAGAATACAACTTGTGATGATGCGCTGGCGGGTCGATGTTACGACGAAGGCTGACGGCAACCTCTTCGCCTCATCCTTCCGAAGTGTAGACGATCTGACACAGGAATAGATGAATGCAAAGATATACTCTAGCAAAAGCGCAATGTAGTTGACTGCAACGCAAATGCCGGTACACATCACTCCAAATAACGGAATTAGGAACCAAAAGAATATATCGTCTGATCCGAGAAGTAGTTCGTGATTGGTGTCATCCAATATTACGGTAGTGTTACTAGGAGCCTCATTAAGCGGCCAATGCGTCATAGACTGGTGTCGAGAACCAGCTAGAGCGATCGAAAGGAATGTCAACGCGACCAAGGAAAGGGGGATCGATGTGCTGAGGCATTCGTTCAGGCTCTCTGAGAAGCTGATGAACACTCCCGTTTCATCATACACTCTGAACTGTTGGCGCAAGACTAGGGTAACGATGAGGATTGGGAACGCCGCAAAAACGATTCGATAGCGCATCCACAATTTCCCAAGACTACCCAACAAGTCCACTTTCAATGAAAGGTCCATGCCGCTGTCGCAGGTAGGGTCTGACCAGACCTGCAGAGACAAACCATTCGACGGCTGCTTCCTATGTAGTGCCGGTGGCATGTACGGTGATACGCCGTGAAGGTTGATGCTCGCATTCTTGACATTGACAAAGAACTTGCTTTCGTAGACATCAGTAACGTATTGCCGCAGCAGAGGGGTGTAAAGCTCGCCATTGTCGCATGATTGCTCGGTAATATGAATGTTGTAGGCTAAGAGACTTGAGTGCAGGGCCGGGACCTTGACTTCTATCATCAAGGGACGGCGAGCTGGAAGGCGAAGTGATAGCCCGGTCGTCAAGAGACGATGCAAGCCCATGTCAATCTTGAGCAGGGAGTCAGACGTCGTGCTAAACTCCGCCACGACCCATCCAGAACTATGTTCGCCTGACTTGTCCACAACGGCCACAAACTGATGTTCCTCGAGGTCTTCAAGCTCGTACTGCAGATAGGAGAACGGACGCTGATCAGTTTTAAAAGGATAAGTGGATTGGCGTGTAGACGCAGGAAGAGCGGTGATGTCCGATGCAGCATTTTTGCATGCCAACCTTGTCGCACCAGTGCTGTCACCCGAGAGATCCATATTCATCGAGAAAAGGGTCGTCGATTGCCCGGGAGCTGCTGGAAATACGCTGCAGAATAGAACCTCAAGCATGCCATGCTCGCCAGGTGAGTCGACCTTCTCATTCGTCAAGAGAGTAAATTTCGTCGTCTGTGCATCCTGTGGCGGTACTGCGAGCAGGTAAGCGTGTGGCATTTGTTTAGATCTCCCCAGGCTCCTGATGACAAGTCTCTCGCCTTGTGGGACAATCGCAATATCCTCTTTCAAAGTGAGCAGAGTTCTCGCTTCTTTATGAGGTAGTGACTTTTCTGTGATATCCTCAAGACCGCTCAGGAACCACTTCTTGAACCCTCGCATGCGCTCTGCACGAGGAACAGTTTGCGTATCACGTGACGCATCAATCACATCATATAGCGCACGTATGACGCTCTTTCTGTTCTGATCACACCAGGTGATTGCCAGATGATCCATGCCAGTCCACACGCTTGGCATCGAAGACGTGAAGACAGTGAAACCGTGGGTCTCCGGGACCAAAGACTCAATGCTTGCGTAGTCGGAGGAAATTATGGTGTCCAGGCCGCCTCCTGCGATCGAGATGAGCGTAACGTGCCAAAGCGGGTTGTCGATAGCCCACTTCTGTGAGTAAGCGTGTCGCCAGTATTCATTGACTCCTTTGTACGTGCGGACAATGTCGCCATCGAACGAGACTGGAGGTCTTGCGTGGGGTGCAGCAAGGGTGACGATTGTGTTAATGGAATTGGCTTGATAGTTGGGCATTGTGAGCATGGTGCGGGCTACGACCCCTCCCATTGAGTGGCCGACTATGATGACCGAAGTGGGGTCGGGTAGATACGAATCGCGGAGGACGTGTCCTGGGGTGTGATATAGAGATAGGATGTATGTGATGGCATCGTTGAGATAATCTGCCTGGTCTAGCAATGTCTGTCCATGAAATGCGGTGATATCCTCGTTGAAGTCGACTGAGAAGAAGTCTAACGGTCTCTTGCCTGCTTGCTTCGCGCCGACGTTCCCACGAATATTGTTGTAGTAGTGGTATGCTGCTTCTGACGCGAGCGACCGCACTTGCTTGTAGCTGCCTGCATTCCCAGGTATGAAAAGTACCGGGACACCTTTGACCTGCATCTGATCAGCTCGCTACTAGGAGGTAATCGACGGAATTGCGGACCCTAGAATCCTCGTCTATGCCACCTTCCCGGTATAGGTACAGAGAGTACTTGCTTGCGAAGCGCGTGTGCTCCATGTCAAAGTTATGTAATCTTATGTAGGCAGGTCGCATATACGACATCTCGCAGCCTTTCACGTCCAACTGCCTTGTCAAGAAGGACTGGGCCATGAGAAAGAGCGCAGCGAAGGCGGCCAACGTTGTCACGAGCGTGTACGGCGAGCATGCCCACGGATTGCGCAGTCGCTGCCGCCATTTGATGTTGTAGCCTTCGACTGTGTCTTCTGATATTATGTCCTTCGGCAGCGAGTCCGCCATAGGGCTTATGTTTTCGGTCGACATGCGTGGTTGCCGGGCGGTGGTCGCGGCGGAGGTGTCGTATGCGTGTCGAGTCGCAGTCTCTAGTTGCCGAATTGGCGCGTTCCCTGCCGCCTCCCTGCTCTTCGTGTTCACCCAGTTTTGTATTTCACTTGTTTACCCTCCTCAAGTCGACTGTTGAGCTTGTCGTCATGTTCCAGCGCTAGTACGGGTGAGATAGCGGTAGTCGAAGTGTTGTGGTCTTGCTCGAGATGCTGGTCTGCCGATGGACGCAGTTGCAATAAACGCGTGCCCGCACTGCCACGGTTGCTCTTTCCTCCCAGTTCGTGCTTTCCGTCGAATTTTTGCGCGACCGTTGCTTCCGTACGCGCCTTCCCTCCGCTATCTTCTCATATGTTGTAGTCTTCAAAGAAGTCGACGCCCAAGTGAAAGCGTTCAATGGGTCGAACCCTGCCTTTCGTATGCGGTCGTAATGTTGCTGCGGTCCATGAAGAGACAGAGAACTATCGAGTGCAAGCAAACTACCGCGACAGTACTTTTGTGTACTTGGGGAAGGGCGACGCAGGGTGCCGAGGGACGAGCGGGTTGGTGAAGTTACCAGCAACGAGCAACAGATCGACGCAAAATCCCGCTGTGACCAATGCCGAAGCCAGCTACCAAGAATGAGCTAGGACGACCTCAGATGCACCCAGAAGAGAGTAGGAGGGACAGTGAGCAACGCCCAGTCGCTGTACTCTAGCTACGTATTGTCCTCCTCGCGCAGGTCTACATGTTTGGGTCCGCAAGGCTGACGACAGGGGTGAAGCTAAGCGAGAGCCGCGATGCAATGACGCTGCTTGAACTAATCCCGCCTGGAGTATAGAACTAGAACCACAAGCTAATTCAAGCGTGAACGCAGTCCTCTTTGCACGTAGACCATGGTTCTGCGAGGCATTCAATCTTCACAGGTCTTCGGGGTCGATGTTTTTGCTTCAATTTCACATTAGCGGAAATTCAATCGTCTCAACAGACTTAGATTACTCTAGCAACTGATGTCCAGATGCATATCACTAGTCCCTACTCTTAAGCTCATCCAACCTCCCCTTCAATCTCTCCCATCCGTCATCATCCTCCCAGTTCTCCTTCCCCTTTCCCATGACACTCCTCACCGCACTCCTCGCCTTGAACTTCCAGTCCTTAGCAACCAGTTCACCAGTACCCGCAGCTAAGCCTTCTGTCTTCTCCCTCGGTCCCAACGTCTCATATGCATCAACCAGATCGATGGTCTGATCCACAACCGCATTCCACTCAGATTCAGTGCCAGACTCCCATTTCGGCTGCGACGTAACAGCGCGCCAGGCCTTCTCGTGGCAATCAAGTGCGGAAGAGGGACGAGATGTGTGCGTGTACAACGTCGCCAGGATACTCCATAGCTTGGGTGAGAACGTGATAAGAGGTTTTACGTGCTTTTCGATGAGCTCGTTGATCATGCGGGGTAGGCCAGGTCTGGAGATGTCGAATTGTTGTTCTGACCTTACGGCATCTTTGACAAGCATGTCGAGAATCTCGGCATCTACGCACTTCTCGCCATCTGTCGAACCGCGGATCTCACAAATACGGCGCTGTGCAGTAACGACGTCGTTCCACGAAGGCGGGTCTGTAGATGGCGCAACGGCGAGCACGTTGCTCCAGATGCGGTAGTTGTCGTGTTTAAGGTTAGCGGCACGCTTGAAAGCCTTCAGTGCATCCGTCCTTGGATGGTTAGTGACCCTTGACATAGGGTTCTCCTCCTCGCCGTCTGCATCAGTCTTGGCTTTTGGTCGAAGATGCAGTAGTGCAGCAGCAAGATTCGACCACGCCTCTGCATCTTGGTCATCGAGCTGCACGCAACGTGAAAAGGCTTCGACGGCATTCTTGAATTGCTGTAGCTCGAGATGTGCGCAGCCGAGAGCGAACCAAGCAGGGTGGTACAGGGCGTTGATCTTGAGTGACAATGAATATGCATCTGCAGCCTTCGCATAATTTCTTTCTGCAATGTAGCGTTGACCAAGGGACCTTTGTGCGCGGGCGTACCGTTGTCCGGAGACATTCCATGCCTTCTCATACATGGAAAGATCCTGATCAATGTCACCCAGGATGCAGTAGAAACGTGGGGCTTCTGCAGGTGGTGGATCCCGTGCCGGTCCTTCCCAAGTCTCCGCATCGACATCAGCGGTATCATCGTTGCCGTTTGTCGCATGGAAAAGCTGTCTCCGGATCATTTTGCGTGCTTTGTCTTCTTTCTCCGTTGCGGCATAGCATAATGCTGCTTCGGCCCACATCTCTAATCTTTCGTATATTTCAAGTGCAGATCGTAGGCCACCAATGTGAACCCATCGAGCAGCTAGCTCAGCCTCCAACTCCCAGCGTGAAGGCGAGCAGAGAGGGAAGATGTACCGAAGCCGCTCCTCTACCGAGGCTGCCTCTCCTTCTTTTGCTTGAGGCAAAAAGGATGTCACCTTCTCGCCTGTTTCTGCGTCCGTTGTGGCGTCGCCTGAAGTTTCCGCAATGACTTGGTCAACGAGGGCTTGTAGTTGAAGTAGACCACGCTCCATAGTCCGTGACCGGTAGCCTTCGATACGACTTCGCACTAAGAGGGCTTGAGTGTAGATCTGCCAGTTCGAGCTTCCGCCTTCTAAAACCCTCTCGGCGTATGGAATTGTTTCTTCTCTTGTGAGCCCATCTGCGGGATTTGTGTTCTTGATGCTCTCTGCTAATGAAAGCAAAATAACGGAGTCCAGCGGATCGAGAAGTGGCTGATTAGAAGGGTCCAGAGATGTTAGAGATGCTGGTAGTGCAGATTCGTCCTTGATATCGGTTGATCCAGTGTTTTCAGTAAACGATATCGATTCAAGCAGCGTGTCATCATTCAGATCGAGCGCCTTCGGTTTTGATGCCTCATTCGCAGTGCTATTCGTCTCGGACCCTGCACTTCGTGCAAGGACAAGAAGCTGACTCGTGTCTTTCTGTTGAAATTTCGTTCTCTTGCCCATTAGTCCAGTCAACGCGAACTCAAACTTCCGCTCCGTAGTGGCCTGGTCAAGGTCTGCTCGAGCTTTCTTGTCGAAGCCATGATGCGTATGAATGGATGCTCGTTCCAATAAGAAGCTCGTATGTAGGTCCTTGATCTCCTTGCCCTTCCCCGACTCCAGGATCAGGTCTTCAACGATCTTCACGTCATCGTAGATGGCAGCTTGCAAACTTGGTGCTGGTTCACTGAGCAGTCTCTGATGGACGAAATTGACCCTCAGTCGCGCCCAAGCTGATAGTTCGATATTCTTTTGGATCGGCGGACAAATTAAGATAGTTTCTGCAAGGCATAGCAGCTCAACGTTCGCTGTGAGCCGGTACGCGGCAACACCGTCGGCGCTTAGCGATGTAATAAGTTCCGCCTGAGTCTTGTTGAGCATACTTGAGTTGCTTAAGACATCCTTTGGCAAGATTGCTTCCGCGGACTTAAAAGGTAGCGGCGGGCCCGTTACAGTTGATTGTATGAACGCATATAGCGCTGCGACCGCGACGATGAAAAATAGGTGCTGCCGATACGTCGCTGTTTCCTTTACTGGGGTTCCCTGCTCTTCATTCCGTTTTGATAATATCTGACCCAAACGATGAAAGATATAGTCGCTCCATAGCCCAAAATCTTCTCTCTTGGTCTCCTTCGTAGATTCGTTGTCTTCGTGGCCTAGTAAAATCTGCACTTGCGGCAGCTCGAATACATCAAGAAAATTTCCAGATTCGGTAGCCTTGAGAACATCCTCCAGAACGGCGGCAAGCTCGTCCGGCAGAGAGCTGCGGAAGAACTGAAGAAGAACGTCCCCCATTTTCAGAGTCTTGATCTTTTTGTCGTTGTGGGGTGATGTTAAAATTGTGAGTTGGGAATGAGTAAACTTGGTGCAGGTGGAGAAAATTGGGCTGTTACGCTAGGCCACTTTGGGACATGGCAGTTTGATGCGCATATATGTAGTTCCTATTATCTGGACTTAATTATAGAAAATTTCCACATGATTTGCTTTTCTTATGATGGTAAGAAGATATTCAGACGGTGGTACAATAATAGCACGGCGTTATACACCTCTTAAGTTGCACTACTTGATAGGCTTTTGGCGGGGTGAGTTGTAGGTATGAGACTTCATTATTCATAGCAAATTCTACTACTGTAGGTATCAGCGAGACGGATTGCCCGTATTGAATCAACGTAGCCACGCAGTTGTACCAGATAGGCCCAGGAAATCAGTAACAATAAAGAAAGCTCTTGGCCGAAGCGCAATGCATGCTCAGTCCGAATCGCTACTAGACGACGAGCTGCTCTTTCCTCCTCGGCTGCGGCTCCTATGCTTCTTGTGCTTCTTGTGCTTGCTGTCAGGATACAATGCACTCAGCCCAGCAGACGAGCCTGCGTACGAAGAGCCAGCATAGGAACCGCCATGGGTGGAACTGTGGCTGCTGTGCTTCTTGTGCTTGTGCTTTTTCTCTTTCCTGTCATGGGTTAGTATTATTGATACGTTGGAAGAAGGCAACGGCTTACTTGTCACTCAACACATTCGCACCGATCGCACCAGCGACCAGACCTCCGATCGTACCCAAAGCTCCTCCACCTAACTTGTTGCCGAGAAATGCGCCGCCAGCGCCTCCAATGAGGGTTGAACCTAGGCCGCGCTCACCATCAGCAGGACCACCTGGAGCACCGGGTTGGCCATGCTGTTGAGCGCCGTAGCCTTGTTGTGGGTCATGATAGCCTTGTTGCTGCGGGGCCCCATACTGCTGGTTAGGGTCGTGGTACACTTGTTGTTGAGGCGGGTAGGGGGAAGTGCTGCGATTTGGATCATAATGGTCCTGTGTCGGAGCGCCGTAGCCTTGCTGAGGAGGCTGCTGGTACGAGTCGTGAGAAGGGGGAGGGTACGGACTCTGCGCAACTGTTAGTAAAGTGATATCCGGCGAGCTGAATGCACACTGATGGCGCGGCATAGCACTTACCTGTCCCTGAGGGTAAGGACTGGTTCCCTGGCCGTACTGCTCATGCGGCTGCTGTCCGTATCCCTGGCCTTGCGGAGGATAATTCGAATTGTAGCCTCCATAGCCTTGCTGCTGGTTTGCGCCGTCGTAGCCGTAGCCCTGACCTTGGCCTTGACCTTGGCCGTAATAGTCGTGGCCTGACATGATGTCTTTCTGATAAAGAATGGTATTATCCAAGAAAAGGGGTTCAGAGGAGGAAGGACACTAGGCAGGAGCGGGAGGTCGGGAGATTGCTGTGATGTGCTTATGGCGGGGGAGGGGCAGGTTGAGATGGTTGGACGAGGGGGTTTGCGGCATCACACGCCCTTTAAATGCGACGCGCCCTCTCGCATGCGCTGACGGAGAGCGCCACATGGTGCGAAGGGTTGGTCATGCCCAACGAGCGAGACATGGGTGCCATCGCGGCTGAGCTGTGAGCAGTTTGGTGGAATGGAGACCGGAAGTTGCGAATGGCCGTGGCTGGTGGGGGCTGAGCACACTAGCCGCAGGGTTGCCTCACCGCATCGATTCCCTCCATCTTGCTTGACCAGGTATCAAAGCTGCAGCTGCTTGCGTTTGCATACGGTGAACACCGGTTCGTTACTACGTCATGAGGCTTGTTGTACTCAGCCCTGTAGAAATGTCGGGCTACTCCGCCATCTCGTTCGAAACTCTTCCCGACTACGTGCGCCCCTGAAGCAACGAAGACGACATCAAGTGCTGTTTCGTTGGGGGGAAAATTGTCCTTGGGCTGTGATTGTGCCATCCTCTAGATATCTCAACGATACGGCCGAAGCATTTCACGGAGTGTCACTTCTCCGTCTCATCGCATTCAGTTCCCTCATCCAGAACTGGTCGTCACCATATAGCAATTGGACCGATGATTTGCAGCCCAGGTAATTGAGCAAAGAAGCTAGATATGACTCCATAAGTCTAGCCCATAGAGGGAGCCAATGACTTCCGACTCAGGCCAAGTCAAGAGAGCCCTCCTTCAATTTAGTAGTGAAGACCTCCACACTGATCCAACTCGAAAACGCACGACCTCTAACTGCGAGTAAGTCGCGCAATAGGAGCACGGTCCTTTTCAGATCGATATCTTGCAACGCACGCTCCGAATCATCCGGTCAAATCCCACGGGAGAGCAAGGAATGAGCAATCAAACTCTCTGGTAGTTGTGCGCATCTACCATGAAGCTATGCACTTTCGTCTCCCAGTCCAAGTCTCCGTCTTGCTTTTCGAGGTTGGAGCACTGCCCGTTGTAAGGAAACTTAGTCGATCGAGTACCTTCGAGGTTCTGTCCGTAGAGCACGCTACAGGCGGTATCGGAGCGTGCGGCGAGGGCGGACGGTTGGTCCACATCCATGTTATCGTGGGCGGTAGAGGAAGCGGCCTTCCCATTGATCTTCGCGCAGTACGCGCTATGAATCTTCAAATCAAAGTCGGCTGGAAGATAAGCCAACGCAACGTCCCGATCCGATCTACCATAATCAAGTTTCTTGCCGTTGGTAGGACATCCGTACGCCCTATTGAGCGTCAGCAAATACTGCTCATAGACGCTACCGAATTCAATGCCTCACGTGTAGAATTGGCACGTGTAACCTCTCGCAACGACAAGACTACGTCCCTTGCCATCGAAGTTGCCGAAAAGATTGCTCATGTCGGCGCACCAATTATTGGCGGGAATGGCAACTGAAGAGCCTTGGAAGTCACGTAAGGTCCAGATGGTGGCGCCGCGGCCATCGCCCTTGAAAGCCTAGGAGAGGTTAGTAAGGTGAGAGAGACATTGCTAGGCGAGCCCCAAACGTCGACGTCTAAGAGTGGTTGGAGAGAGCTAAATGGCTGGACTCACAGCTGGCAGAGCATTGATGAGGGCGCTTAGAAGAGCGAGAAGGATGATGAAGGTGTGCATGGTCGCGTTCTGGTAAACTCAATGGATGTAGTTGAGTGATTGCAGTTATGTCATTGAGCAGCGGGTGAGGTTGACAGTATGTGAATGCGAGCTGGTGGAGTGATGTCGATGATGGGAGAGAGCCGCAATTACTCACCACAGCGAATGGGGCGCTCAGGATGACGTACAAATGCTTGTTGAAGGGATCTACGTAGCCTGTAAATAACAGCAAGTTGACCGGCTGAACAAACACGTCAGGTAAAGGTAATTTCACTCGCTCTTACTTGGTGCTATCACGTACCTGTAGCAACAGAACCCTTAAGAGACCCTCGCACAAAGTCCTCGACACTTTTCACTCGGTGTGCATTTGCTTTCCGAAATACTCCAGACAATGAGGTTAAGCATCTGGCGGCAGTTATCCAACGCACGGCCGTGAGGATCTCACGATCCGACGGTGGGTGCGATGATCATACATTCCTCAGGATTAAGCGCAGCTTTAAAAGAAGAACTCTTCTATTCAGTAAGGAGATGGTATCTAGAGTAGAGTATGGCCTTGTGAATCCTAAAAAAACAAAGCCAAATAACACCGTGTTTGATGCGCTATGCAACAGTCCTCGAATCCTTAACACCCAACTGGTATACACAAAGAAAGTCCTGGGGTATTAGATACTGTAGAAAAGAAATACCCATTGTACAAGGTAGACAAGGCTGTGAATGCTACGTAGATAGTACTCTAGACAGTACTCGGCTTTTACAGCTCCGAATCTGTATCGCGCTGAACATCCAGTCCACGTAGCCTCTGTGACAATAGCCCCGCGCTGGGTGGGGAAGTTGCACTGCTGATAGGGGAGAATGCGCTTCCTCCGTATCCGATATCGCCTTTGTTGAGCTTCTCAAATGTACCCTCTCCCTCGCTGGACTTGGGTGATGCGACAGGTGTCCTAAAAGGGCTCTTCGAATCAATGTCCATATGGTCTCGGGAAACAGGGCGAGATTCGATAGCAGACAATCGAGTAAGGCTAAAGGGTATAGGTTGGAGGTCAGGAAGCGGAGTGCCGAAACCACTTGATGCCGACGAGGCGAGAGGCCCTCCGGTAAATTGGACGGCTGGAGGGGGCAGTTCGGGATATTGTCGTAAACCATCAATTTGGTCGTACGTCTGCTGAGACTGGGACAGGGGCCATCCTGCACTTCGACGGCGGAATGCCTTCTCAGTTGTTAGCTGACCTCCCACTGAGGACGAGTTTTGTGATGCAATCGAATCACGCGTTGGTTTGTACGCGCTGTACTTTGGCTCTGGTAGCTGAATCTCATTCCTCAGCTTCTCTTTCCCATCTGGCACGCGGTTGGCGAAAACAACACGTATGCTCTTATAGAGATAGTGCCGGCCCTTCGATGGACAACACATATGGAGGTGAATCAGATAACGTAGTATTGGGCGATCATTCGGGTCGTCTGAATTGCTGAGAGCAGCTTCAGGTCGATCTGTACCGAGATTTATGCGCGACGATGCTGGCATGTCAATGATGGGGCCGGCAGAGTAACTTCGCTGCCTTATGAAGGTTTTCTGGCCTGGTTCCATATCTGATAGATCGTAAGGAACAAGGAAAAGCTTCACCGCAGTCTTATTCGGATTTTTTAGGACGATCTGTAGCTGGCCTTGAGGTGGAATGCGGTAAGAACCTCCAGGAGGCGCCTTAGGCGAGGCAGATCGCCTTTTCCTCTTCTCCTTTCGGCGTAAATCTTCCTTTGCGCTTCGATCAACGCCCTCTTCTCCGTAGTGCAACCGGAAATCGAGGTCATCCTGATCTGTTGGAGGTACGGCGTGTCGTCGCTTGCGTTTGCTGGACTCGGTATTATCGTCAGGTGCAGGCAAAGAGTTTTCTAGATCTATAAGGCCAACATATGGGCTTGGTTCGTTATCCGAAATTCTGCCATTACCAGTGTTGTAGCTGTAGAAAACCGCTGGGAAGGGCACCGTCACATGTGGAGGACACTTGAGGCTTGATTTGCATTGTCCTTTCCCAAGTACGCCGATCTTTGCAACAAAATTCAACGGCCGAGATGGTGTTGTCGACATCCGACCCCGCAATATTGATTCTTCGTACGAGCCCACCATGGGTGCGTGCTGAAGAGGCGATGCTTCTGAGGAGAAAGATGGCCGTCTTGATGTCAGGAATGGAGTTGGCGGATTAGACTGAGGCTGAGCAGGATTGAACGTCGATGTTCGTCTCGGCTGATGCGCTTGGTAAGGTGTTGAGCCCCCATATCGCAAGTGACGTGCAGCTGGAGTGCCAGACGCAGATCGAGCCATTGAAGTCGACTGGTAACCATGGAAAGATGTGGGAGAGTATGTATGCCGTCGATTGGACCTTTCCGGGCTTCTAGAACTTTGTCGAGAGCTTGGTCTCGAGGGAAAGTCCAGATCAGTGTTATTTGCCTGTTGGACGAGCGGACTGGTGGGAGGTAAAAATGCAAACGAGTTGAGGGAAGACTGCGATATCGCTCGGGCTCGAGATATAGGGCGAGTATCGTTACGCGCTTCGTGGAAAGAATACGAAGCCCCTTCTTGATTTGACGGATAAGTAGTGGCTGGAAATGAGCGATTCCATGGAGCTACTGGCGAAGTCGCCAGGAACACCGATGAAGTGGCGCCATTATCAGATCCTAAACCCTCTTTCTTCTCCCTGAAGTCCCCAGAGTGGAGGGCTGATCGAGGTCTTTCGATCTCTAAGCCTGCTGTTGCAAGGTCTCGCAGAGGTTCGGGAGTAGATGTGCGTGAAGGCTTGATCTCAGCGGAGGGAAGAAGAGGGGTTTTGGGGCGGTCTCGAGAGATAGGTCGGGGTCCAGGGCTTTTGTCTCGTGGTTGACTGCCATTCTGTAACACTCCATTAGCGTCTTTGGTGCTTTGGCGCAGAAGCGAGTCATATTCCAGTTGTCTAGAAGGGTTCTGGCTACTCACAGTCTGCCGCTGCTGCCACAAAGGACTGTTCGATCTCTTAAGCCTCTCGATGAGTTCCATTCGGTCGAACATGGATGGTTTGCGTCCTTGAGTAGGTGACTCCGGGTCCATTTCGAAAGTAGTATTTGAACCTGTAGGTCCGGTTTCTTGCAAGCTGTCTATCAGCGGCCTCTCCAAGCCAATCCCTGAAGTTCCCGCTCTTTGAAGCCCGGTGGACGATGCCTGACGTGAGGATGACCGCCTCGGCGGACTTTCATGGGGATCATGGAAAATAGGCATAGTTGGAAAATATTATCGCAAGAGACAGCATGAGTACAAAGTTTGATCGAGAAAGGGGAGCAGTGGCGGGCTTATGGATGCGTGACT
This sequence comes from Phoma sp. ATCC 74077, assembly GCA_033682645.1. Lineage (NCBI taxonomy): Eukaryota > Fungi > Ascomycota > Dothideomycetes > Pleosporales > Didymellaceae > Phoma > Phoma sp. ATCC 74077. The sequence continues at coordinate 311,433 of JAWDJC010000017.1, forward strand.
GTCGTGGAGCACTGAGATGTCTGCTCGGTACAACGGCGGCGACAACTCAGACGGTTGGAGCACTTGCTGGCTCGACGAATAGTATGAGTAAGAGTTTCCAGTTTTAAATCAGAGGCGCGCTGGCTCCAGTGGTCGCCTCATTGCGTGGCCATTGTTCCCAGTCTTCAAGACGAAACGCTGTCGAACATCGGCTGAAGGTGCGGAGAGGACTGCGGCAGGGTCCAGACGGATGACGCGCTGTGAACTTCGACAAAGGCGAGCGGAGAGGTTTGCTAATCCTGCTGATAAAGTACTGCAGCGCTCCAGACCGGTTTTGGGCCGAAGCTGTGGCGCTGCAACGGGGTCACACGACGAAAAATGACTCCTGTCGCTGCACGCTCCCGCGGAAAGCGAAATGGCTCCCGCAGAGTCGCGATGGTGCTCATAGCTGAAGCATCAGTCTCGCCGCGGTGCATGACATGATGTGACTGGCTCTGCCATGTCCCCGCTCTTGCCAAGGCTGAGGAAATTCCGCGCGCGCCTTCCTGCCAGTTCCCCAACGCCTCTGCAGGCTTCCTCAACAATTGCAACATCTTCAACATGGCGCCCAAGAGGCCGCACGAAGATGACTCGGCATCAAGAGCCAAGAAGCAGAAGAAGGGCTTCTCCGTGGGCCCTACTAACCTACCTGACGGTACACACAGGCGGAAAGGTGCGTATTTCACCGGCTTTCTGCACTATACACCACTGTTGTGGAAAATCTGATTGCAAATAAGAGCAACATGTAGAGAGTTGCAGGTCCGCATACGTCCTTTACGACTTGCAATGCTACATGTTTGTTGGCGTTACCGAGCCTGTCATTCTCAGAATTCAATGCTGATTGGATCTTAGTGCAGAAAATAAAAAAGGATCTTATCCATAAGGCAAAGCTCAAGAAGGAATACGCCAAGCTAAAAGCACGAGACGACGCTGAAACAACGACGCCACGAAAGTCGGTCTACGAACGCGAAAGCGAACACAGCAATGAGAAGGATGAGCCTGCAGAGCCGGCACCACAGCCCAGCTTGGAACGACACCCAGACCGGGTGAGGATGTTGGAGGACGATGCGCCAGAACTGTTGGAAGAGCATCCGACAGAGCGGCGAAAGCGACGGCCACGTCCCCAGCCTTTTCAGAAGGAGACGGAGATAGCGCTAAAGAAAAAAGAGGAGGCTGAAGAACGACAGAGGCGCAGGGAAGAGGCAGATAAGGAGCGCACGAAAAAGATTGCAGAACGAGAGCGCTTTAGGAAGACTATGGCCAAAGCCAGGGGGGGACCGAATGGTCAGAGGAAGCTGGGCCGCGAAAGCACAGTTCTACTCGCAAAAGCGCAAAGACTCATGGGCAAGACATGAAGGAACCAGATAGACGGCAGAGGCTGCCGTAAGAGCGGCTACGAGCCTACCCGCAGATTGTACCAGTAACCAGCCGCATCCGCGTCACGCTCTCGGTTGGGATAACCTAGAATGGTCGCTCAGCCTTGCTGCCTCGTCAGGGTGTGGTGTTACTCGAACTCGCGATGAGCATGCAGCAATATCCCCTGCTCATCGCAAGCTCCCTGTCCCCTTGCCAAGTCATACACAGTAGCCTGCCACATTGATCGGTCAACAGACCTTTCTAAACGGCCGGACCGTCGCTCTCCGGAGCTCCCCTCCGCTCATCGCGACTCTAGAGCGATTGACAGGAATGGGTGGTGCTAGTCGAAGCTATGGGGTTGTCGTAGTCTGTAAAGCGCCAGCAGAAGTTGGGGATAGAATAGAAGGACCATAAAAGTTTGATGACTTGTGCTAACCAAACTGAAGTCCGAACACCTGTGTCAGTGATTGTGTACTCTGCGCTTCACACCTTCGGTAATCGCCCTTTGTGCTGACTTAGTTTGAAGATGTACAACGTTACACATGGAGCCTTACACTCAGCTTTAAGCAAAGAGCGGTGGGTTATCATATGCAAAATCCCAGGCTTCGGCCATGGTGATACATCTGGCGGCGTGACTACTGCCGACATACAACCGTGCCCACTAACATCAATATTGCATAGAGATTGAGGAGTAGCACAGCGAATAATTCGCAATTCACAAGGCTGGCTTTCTTGACCTTCGCTTCCTTGCACCTTCCGCAATAGTCTAGGTAGTTAACGCGAGGCAAGTGTAGTCGCTAGTGGTCGATCGCTCTTGCCCCAATGTGATGTCGACCGACGCACTAGCTGCTAGTGAACTTCTAATATTCCACGGTCCTATCCAGCTTCGCTCTTACTCTTATTTATACCTCTCACACCTCATTTCCGACTCCACAAAAATTTTCAATGACAGAATGCCCGTGAACTTACCGATCAACCTGTGATCTCAGTCACCGGAGATCGCGTTCGATATCCGTTTCCCGCTACCGTCTTATTTCCCAGTCCCAGGCTTGACCGCCCGATGTAATGCGCCCACAACCGCGTGTCCCCAGTATTCGGATCTTTCTTCATCCTACGTCATGTCTTACTGGGCGGCGTAGAAGATCAATACTCAAGGTTGTTGGTTCCTAAAATGTACAGCACAACGACCCTTCCATCTGCTACCCCGTCTAGGTTACAGTGGGCTGATCCAGATTCCAATCTCTCAACATCACCTTACCACATGTCGCAAACTCACTGCGCGCATTTCTCCGGTGAAGTGCTCCCAATTTGGGTCCCTCATGGCTTGCCCAAATTGGAATATTAACCGCTTGCCGCTCAGCCACGCTCTGTAGTAATGGCCCACGGTCCAGGTCATGCTACCACTCAGTCTACCATTCCGTTGCTTGTCTGCGCCCGCTTGGTTCGATGTCCAGTTCGTCGCATGTGTCTACAGTTCTTTCATATCGCTGAATGATTCACACACCGACCAAGATTGTGCATCGTTGTAGAGAAACGTGCGCTCCCTGTGAGCGTTATCTAAGTCTTGATATGCAGCGCACGATAATGTTACAACGAACACGCGCGTTCCAAACTTTCTGCTCCAGATAACGAAATGGAAACTCTTGTGCATCGATAAGCTTATTTTTCTCCTCAGAAAAGCCGAAGATGGTGTTCAGCCGACTTTTTAGCGGTGTGTGGTCTGCAGCCCTACCTGAGCTGCAGGGACATGGTCCTTACCAACACGGACGGGGGGCTGTACCGGCCACCATTAACGGCCCGTCAGACGATGCATTAGCCCTGGACCGCCGGCGTCATTCCGCAAAGCCTCCTTGCAATGCATGGATCATGTCGGTCACTGGAAACCGCTGGTGCATTGTGGGTAAGCACACTCACTAGCCAACCAGGGGATAGACAGTATGAGACTTCCTTGGCGAATGCCATCTTAGAAATAGATGCTGCCTGTGTGCGGGACTCATCATGTGTGATATGTAGCCAAGAGGCCATACTCTTTTCGTGCTGACCTCCAGTTTAAGATCAGGACTAGATCTTTACAAACTACATTGCAAACTCATGACGGCCTTTACTCGACACTGACCTGATCCCAGTCGCCACCCACCCTTCGTCATTACGCCCTTTGGCTGCCTACACTACTTGCACACGCTAATCACCATTCATCTTTTGTCGTCTACTTCTCGAAGACTCAAGCGAAGTTGCATACCAACTAGAGCCTGTACTAGTTCCGACGCCTCGCACTTGTCCAGCAATTGCTAGTGTTAGTCATGGATGCATACAGTCGACAGCCTCGAAAATGGACCTTAGCGGAAGATGAGAAACTACGAGAAGAAGTTGAGGCTCAATGTAAGTTTCCCTCGAGCTGGCCGAGCCGGCCAGACTGTACAATTCCTGCGTATCCCTTCTAGCAGGCGCTGACTGCCCGATGTCTACGTTGTATATTGTGATCTTCTCGCTAACGAAACCTGCACTAGTAATGGGTGGTGATGTTAAAGACTGGTTCGTCTCCCGTTCATCCTTCGCGTCGTTCATTGAGCTTTATTTGACACCTAGTGCACAGGTGTCGGATCGCCGCAAAACTCCCGGGGAGGACCAACAAAGACTGTCGAAAGAGGTGGCATAATTCTGTGGCTGGAGGCCTCAAGAAAGGGCAATGGTCGAAGAGTGAAGATCACCTGCTCTCTAGGGGAGTTGAGCAGTACGGTCAAAGGTACGATCACACACTCTAATAAAGCCCCGTAACTAAGCAGAATACTTCAGGTGGACGCTCGTAGCAAATTGTGTTACATCGAGAAGCGCAGATCGTGAGTCAATCGGATTTTATGACTACACAACCATTATACTCACAACGAAACAGAGTGTGCAAAGCGATGGCAACAGTCTCTTGATCCTGACCTGGATCGTAGTGAATGGCGGGATTCCGAGGTTAGTCTCATCCACTGCTCAGCCTCTTCCGTCAATCGTTCCCGTCGACTAACTCGATTACCAGGATAAGATTCTAATCGAAGCAACACAACGACTGGGCAGGCATTGGAAAGATATTCAGCGCGAGCACTTCCCTGGACGATCAAAAAACTGCATCAAGAATCGGTGAGTCACTCCTGTTCTGCACAGGATTCCATGTTAACAGCTTCAAGCTACACAGTTCTCGTCCGACGTTATCAGAATCAAGGCATAAATCTCCCCAGTGCTCCAAGTTCGCCCTCCGAATCTAGTACACCAACTCCAGCACCCTACTATCCTGATGACGATGGCTTCATCTCATCAACCCCAAGCATGTACGACAACTTGCTGCCAACCCACTCACAAGCCACACCGTCAGAGATTCACAGTTCCTGGTCACAACTGGATAGCGACGCGTACTCAACATGGTCGTCTCCGCAGGACTACCGCATACCCACCGCGGTGACAGGCCCAGGGGCTACGACAACGCCCATGTCACAATATGCTTTTACTCAGCAACAGACCTTAAGGTCAAACGTTCCTGCCGCATCTGCCACATGGAATTGGACAACTACGTCGATGAATCCTTCGTCGCAAATGCACGCCAAACCACCTGCAACTAGTCCAAGCGTACCAAATCCTTCATTCTATAGTTACAGCAACTATCCTGTCGCTCAGCAACCAATGGCTGGCCGATACCCCACCTACCCACATTCGCCGGCCCAAGCTACATACACTGCGGTGCCGAATCAAGCCCTCACAAGCATGCCTAGACCAAGAACAACAGCAGAACAGCAGACCTACGGCTCGTCAGTGACATATGCAGATCCTAGGCATCCACAAAATCCTACGTATCGGTTTTGAGGCTGTGCATGGATGATATAGTATGCAGACTTGGCGCGTAGTTGATAGGATAGGATATCATTCTTCAGCATTTACACGTAACATGGCCCACTTGGGCAAAGCCTAGAGTGACTTCTTCCATTGGACAATTCTAGTATCTGAAGGATTCAACTTCGCGTGTTGACTGCTGCATGTCTAGAGACGGCTCAATCGCGTAATGTCAGGCTCGGCTAGTGGATATCGCTTGGGAAAAAACACAGCCCCATCTTCAAATACGAGTACACCGTTCAGATCCTAAGTACGCGTCCTCAATACCAAGCTTTTCGTATCCCCGTCGACTTCCAACAGGGTAAGCCTGCAAGGCTGCTAGCCTGAGATGCAGTCCACGTCCCCGCGGGTCGACAGACATGCCACACCGCGGGTACCGCCCGCTGGTGATGTAGTAGTGCCTAGTCTGTTGCCTGGCCCGTTACCGTCCCCGTGGCATCACCAGCCCGTGCCGTTCCTGCCAAGAGATATCGAATCTGAATGACCCATACCGTCGGAGTATCGTCCACACATTACTCGTTTGCTGCCTGCGAGGAATGACCACTAGCTTCAGTAGACTCACAGTGTGTCTAAAAAAAGTATCCACACTACGCACGCACTGCGCGAGGTTGATTGAATCACATGGGCTCCTGCACTTGCTTTCACATGAAGCATTACCAATTCAGATGCTTGCGCAATCCCGCGAGACGCGCTGGGGGTATTTCCGGGAGAGATCGTCACAGACTGGGCACGCAGGACTGACTGACTGAAGCACATCTACCGGCATCAGGTGAGCAAGTACACAAGTGACACGCTTTCAGACAATTCCTTGCTTTTCCCTTGCCCCCTCCCTATCATCCGCATGGAAACGCAAGTTTGATCCTTCCGCCAGACTCAAATCGCCGTTCATGTTTTACACAGCGGTTAATCGTAGAGTTCTGACGCTCGCCCATGCAGATGCAAGTCCTCAACCAAGTCCTGGTCTCTGTGTCTCGGCACTTTGGTTGTTGCAAGGTTCCCTACCTTCGGGAATTGATTGCGAGACATGTCGCCCCTTCACGTGGCTTTTCCCCCCGTAGTAATCGGCGAAGGTTCGGATAGATTATGATCGCCGAAGTCAAATCCAGGGACACATATGAATATGATAGGACGAGAGTATAGAAGGATCATGGTCGGAGCTTATGGTCCGCATGGCTGGGCCCCGGATAAATATTGGTGAAGGATGGGAAGGAATACATGGTGGCGTGAAAGCAGGGGCGAGCCGAATGTGCTGGGTGACGTAACAGCAGATGGACGTGTGGTGAAGGATCATAGTACAGGTGTCGAGACGATTTGGGACGGCGGGGTGTCGAAGATGGCAGGAGGTTTGAGCCTTGGGGTTTGCCTTACCAGGGGAAGCGAACGCCATTGAATTCAAGCTTTTGCCAAGACACAGCTACCCTCACCTATCAGATGCTGAGCTTTAGCCTTGGCTGGCGTTTAGTTTTTGATCATAAATTCTTCTGCAGTAGTAGCTGCTACCATTCAGAACTGGTTTAGGGAAACTAAGTTGAATGAATGGATCAGAACAACACTCCTGTAACTCAAAATGCGCAGTAAATTAACGGTGTACCGAACAAGGTATCAAATCGTGGTATGTAAGGAACAACCTTTGCGATATGCAAGTATAATACTTCAATGATGCATGCCCTATCATCTTCATTCACCGCTTGCCGACTTCCGCAATCGGCTCCCATAAACCTCAAACTGCAAAGGTCTCAACCCTTGTCTCTCCACAACTGCACTCCCTTAGGATCGTCTCCGTGCCACCGGACATCACCCTGAAACAGGACCTTGGACATCGCCTATAATTTCCATTTCTAGACAGTTAAAACAATTTCATAGTCTTTGGAAAGAGTAACGTGAATACTCGTTCGGCGGGGGTTCTGCAGGGGTTCTGCAAATTTTCTTGTGATTGACCAGGACACTCTCTTCCCCGTCAATTGTTTTTTTTCTTCCAATGCTCTTGTGCTTCGTTCTGACGTCTAGCTACAATGCTGCCATCAGATGCAGATATCTACTCTTGCCAAGTGCTTCGCGGCTTCGTTGACTCGTTCGAGATGATGTGTAGGGAACTATTCTTTTTTATTCACTGATTTGGCTAGCTTCCCCGTGGTCATATCACTTTTCGGGTTGGCTTCAGTTTGCGGCCTGATGCAGGCCATATGCGTATCTAGTAACTACGGCCGTACTAATTCGTTCGATTATAGAAGGTCTGGATGCCGACGACACTAGGTTTCGGCATGGTAACTGAAGTTAGGGAGCGGCATGACATCATACAGAGTATGGAGGATTTACTGAAGAATCGTGGTCGCAACGGTATCGTGCATACACGAGTTGTTGTTTGCTAACACGTGACGCGTTCAAGCCGCGCGTCTCTCTTGACGACTCATTGAAGCGCAGTACCAGTCTGCCTTGCAAACGCATCGCGTCCACCTAACTAAAGATCTCAACTCGTACTCGCCAAGGCATAAGTCGTCACATTAAGAATTTAGGCGCCCTACTGGGCTTGGCACCTAAATTGTTGGTTCCCCGTCACCCCTGCAACGTGAGCTTACTGTGCTGGTATATCCGTCCGGAGCTATCGAAAATGCTCCGCCACTCTCTTTCTAGACACATGTTCGCTCGGGATGACTGTGCTGTGTGCCTATGTGCGGCACGACTAGTTGCTGTATATGGAAGAGTTGCCCAGTCACCAGCCTCCGCGGTAAGAGCACGAGGACTTCATGGGCGTTAATCTTGCAGATTTCCGGTCAAGTGTCCATGCTGGTCCTTGCAAGGCAGACAAAAAGTAACGGTGCTATGCATTCGATAAATGCTTGAGCTCTGACTTTCTAATTTCGAGTAGTTGTAGTGCTACAGAAGTTGTGAACACCGTTGGATGGTAATTGTATCACATGCATCTATTTGGTCGCAATTTTGGGTTGAAAATCTACGAAATATTATTAGCCGCCCGTTTTCAAAAGTATTGCCTTGGACCGTATCCGTCTAAAGAAAATATGTTTTCGAAATGCGCATGCGAACATGGGCTTCGTTTTGCAATGACAAGTTCTGTCGCTGTCGCTGTCGGTTCACCGCCCAGTTACCAACAGGCCCACACTAACAGAAAATTTCTTCAACCCCATTCCAACCCAGATATACACCCAGTAAACGGACCATCGAATGTATCGATCATATTTACCTATCTCGCCTCTTTGGCTTTGCTCTGGCTTGTGAAAGTCGATATATAAACCTAATAAAACTGAAACTTCGCCATCAATTAAGCAACAACAAGCCCGGCTGGCACAATCGGTAGCGCGTGAGACTCTTAATCTCAAGGTTGTGGGTTCAAGCCCCACGTCAGGCTTCCAAACTTTCTTTTTGTCTCATTTAGGCGCTCTATATGGTTGTGGTCGTCGAGGTCGAAGTCAAGGTCGTGGTTGGGTGAGCGGCGCCGTACGACGCACAACCATGACCATCCTCCTTTCTTTTGCCCAGCTGATGACGTCTTATGATATCTTATTATCGTTTGGTTTAGATTCAGGTGCTTGAGCGCTGAGGACTGATTCATATCATCTCTAGAGAAGACTATTACTGAGTGGTGAGGCTGTACAAATCTACACCTTTGATCCAATCATCGCTGAGCCATTGATGCTCGACTTGGAAAACAAAAATAAGGCACGGAAGGCCGACGTGGTGTCACAGGGCTGTGGATCAATGCCGCTGGTGGACAGCCAATCTGGGGGTTCGGAAGACATCTTGCGGCATGGCGCTTCGAGGTCTTGCAATGCAAGTCTCGGGCAAACCTCGTATGCAGGTACCCGCATAAGCAGCAGTGACATCGCCATGCCGCGTTGACGGTATTTGGCGCGGGATAGGAATCAGAAGCCTGGACCAAGCCTCACTAGAAAAGCTTGAGGTGTCTCAGTCTTTGGTGCCGATGGTACCTCGTGACATCCTACAGCATAGCAAGGTGATATCGTTAAGAGAGGTTCCGAAATGGGTGTCTGGTGGAGACAATGCTGGCTGTCTTGTATCTCTACTGCGTGGCCGACTTCCAGATTCTGCTAAGCGCTGAGCAAACATTAAGCTGGGTCGAGCGCAGATCGTTGGTTGAATAGTTTGCAGAGATCCACGGCTTCTGCCCTCTTTTTACTCGCAATTTTCTAAGCTTCTCTTGTACTCCTCCCACAAATGCTTCACGCTCTTTCCACAACATTTGTGCCAAAGACTATCAGCATCGTACTTGCACTCCCTAAGCCCGTCATTGATTCTCCTGACTATGTCTTCTCCATGCTCTTTTTCTAACCATTCTAGGAAATAGCCTGTCCGCTCATACCCGGCGTCCCAATCGCAGTCTGCATGTCTTTTCCAATGCGGCGGCGCATAACCAGCCTTCAAGCGCACCCAATCCGCGACACCTTCCGTTAAGCCTACAGGTGCAGTACCAAACGCGCTATGCTGCCAGCAATGTACCATTTCGTGTACCAAGACTCCCATTATCTCCTCCTTTTGGCGCGACTCAGAAATGTGCGAAATATACTTCGTGTTGATGTGTATCTCCTTGTGGTCGTCATCGATATCTCGGCCGGTCGTGTATGCCACGCCGTCCATGTCTCGCAGCACCAACGTTACTGATCGTGTCGGTGGTATACATGACGTATTCATATCGGTATATAGATTTTTGAGTACAGCATCAACTGCATGTTCAAGAGCTCTAGACGCGTGTGTGAGCCGGAGAAAGGCTCGAGAACCTTCTGAGGATAGATCACGGATTTCAAGGCGGAGGAGTGGTTTGCGGCTAGGTATGACCTTTGAAGTCAATACTGCCTGCTCAGCTCTTTCGGGATGGGAATTTTCGTGCTCGTTGTCGGTGTTGAATGGGTGGGATGGAGGTAATACCGAGGACTGCGGGGGCGGTGGGGAAGAGCTGGAAGTGGTGGACATGGTTTGAAAGAATTTCCGCATCTCAGAAGCCATTTGCTGAAGGTAAGTGTCGGGAAGAAGTCAATGTATTTGTTTAAAAGCCGCTAAGTAATGATGCCGCCTCGTTTTGATGTGATTCGAAGTGGATGGGGGTTTTCTGGAGGTCATGACCTCAGCTGCACGATAAGATAAGCTAGCTTCACGCTTAGGATATCCGAGACTGATGCCGAACGATTTCGTGATTTTAGATTCTATCTTCTTGTTGAAAGAGACGTCTATATGCTCTATACCGTGTCGATGACTGAAACCATGTTTCAGACCGTGAAACTTGAATTAAGAATGCGTGTATGTGCATTGTTTCCCATTCACCCCAACAATGCAACGCTTCAACCACGATAAAATCATTCCCATCACTTCTCTTTCTTCGAGCTCTTGAAGACTTCTGGGAAAATTGTTCGTAGCTCCTCCAAATCTCTGATCTGGTACTTGCTTGCCTGCTGAGGAGGCGGTGGGTCAGCCTTATCTAGCAGATGCGCTACTTTCCAGCCGCGTTCGTGAGCTGCCTTGCAATTTATGTAGGAGTCGTCTGGTTTATATTTAGTTCCAGTACAATATCATGTTCATGTGCATCTCTTACCGACGAAGTAACACTTCTGATTTGACTTTATGCCAGCCTCTTGCATTGCCTTATCGAACATCTCTTTATGCGGTTTGCAGTAGAACTTCTCTGATCCATAGTCGCAGTACGTCATGCCCTCAAATAGGTCATCAATTTTAAGCAGTTTGACGACCCTCTTCCCGTGCGTGACGTAGGCATTCGTGAACAGCCACAACCGGACTTTGCTTGTGTCAATGTCCTCGATCAGTTTACGCAGTTCCGGGTTTGGCTTAATGACGTTCTCTAAAGGAAGCGCGTCATCGACCTTGCTGTTGTACTCTAGGGCATCAACCTTGTGGTGGCGGACGAGTCCTTCGATAGCAAGACCATATTCGCGATAGTACTTGTAGTGAAGCTCATTGGCATCCTTCTGAGATAGGCTCAAGTGGTCCTCGAAGAACTTGTCTACGATATAATCAGTCAACGTCAAGGCTGATGGGTTTCCAACGGAAAAAGATCCTATAAATTTTACGAAGAGCGCAGCATATCATGTTAATTTAGTCGGAAATATGCTAGCACTTACCTATCAATACGGCCATCATGCTGTGAATGTCAAGACCTAATAACATTAATGTTTAGTAATTCGCAATGTTCCGTGGGTCATACTCTTCGGGTAAAGCTGCTCTTGTCAGTTGGATACATGTCGTAAGTTTGAGGTTACCTACGCAATTGTCGATGTCAAAGAAGAAAACTGGCTTTTCACTCTCGTCCGCCATGTTGGATTATGATGTTGAAATGCGGGTAAAGTTTGAAAGTATTGTAATAACAGAGTATAGTAATGTGTTTCTTTGCTCGCGTGTTGGGAATTGTTCAATGTCTGGTGACTCTCTTCTAGTCTACAGGTTCGTCCGGGACTTAAGTAGTAAGAATAATATAAGATGAAGTTGCTGAAGCCGGGCGGTGTGCTATGAAAGCTACATTAGTTTCCTTCTATATCGCGGACATATGTTTAAATATCAACCTGGTAACTTACGGAGGCTCGATTCTTTTTGTAGGGTAACCGCAGGCTGTAGATCCTATTACATGGAGAGGTGAAAGTAGAGTCATAGAAAGAACGGGATGAGTACATGAGGAAGTAGCAGCCTATTTCGGGACTAGCGCCTTGGCACTCCGGCATCTATTTTCACGCGCGCTGGTTCTCTTCTCTGCCGCATCACTGGCACGTCCGCTGCCAACCCCTTCATCAACCTCAACCGCAGAATAAAGCACGTGTAACTTGTATTGGTATAATCACGACTTGGATCTGGTAATGCCTTTCTAGTTGGTGTCGATATTACAATCTGGCGTCGCGGCGTGTTGCAGGGTAACCAGTCGATCTAATGTCGGCAGCCGCAATACCCTCGCCTTTACTGAACGGGACCAGCGTAGTACCAGCTGAGGTACTTCGCGAGGCCGACTTTCTACAGAAGCTTTTGCAGATACGCGATGAAGTGCTTGCTAGCAAACACCCGCGCATCCATCTTCCCGCGAAAGTAATAGAACAGGTTGCACCGCGCTTTCCGCAAACTACGTCCAGGCCCTCGGCCAACGGCACAGCAAATGGACTCTCCCAACTTTTCCCTCCGCGCCCGGAGAGCTCACTCCAGCACTCTACGTCTCCCATCCCACCTACACAGCGACCCTACTCGGCCACCTCGTCTTCAAGCATCGACCCGGTCTTGCTTACAAAGTCTGACCACCTGATCAGAGCAGAACTGCAGCTCAAGCGGCAGCAGATAGAACGGCTTCTGAAGGATCAATTTGACAGAAAAGGCCGAGGCAACGATGCAGAGGAGCGCGAAGCCCACATCAACGTGGAGGAGTGTCTGATTCAGGCTCATCTGCGAGTCCCACCTATATCTGGCTTACCATCTACGACTAACAACAGCGACGGTGCGGAGTCGTTTGACGAGAATTCGTACTACTCTAGCAAGGCAGACAGTTGGTCGTCAGAGGAGGCTGACCCCGATCAGACCACCAGAGCTGATGCTGCAGGTGCACTCACGTCGCAGGCGAAGCAAGCTGTCAAGCCAGTAAATGCCCAATCCCATCCAGCTGAGCCTACAGTGATTGATCTCGATGAAGAGGCCTATGAGCCTGCCGATGATATAGAGATCTATGAGCCTGAGTCTACACTCGTGCATGAGGAAGCAGAGGAAGAGGACTATTCGCCCCCTCCAGCTGATGTAGGCGCAACTGAGCCACATAGAGGTCGAGGACGGGACCGTGACATCGCAAATCGTAGCGGCACGAACGGGTATGATCTTGGCACCTTTCCTACTTTCCCCTCTCCTAGCCTGAATTCCCGCACAATTCTCCAAATGGCGGCCTTTCTTGTTCTCGATAAGGATCGTTCTCTCACGCGGCATAGAGCAAGTACCGCGAGACTCGATAAAACTCGAACATTTGTCTCGATCAGGACTGGGCTGGCCGCACTTGAGTTCTTCTACCTATCAGGCAGGGATGTTCTCTATGCCATTGTGGATTTCCCTGAATTTGGAATTTATAGATGTGTTTAGAATGCTAATCAATCATAGGAATTCACGCCGCCAGAGTCCAACTGGCCCCGCTCCCCCTCTGCACAACCCTCGCAAGCGAAGAAGAGAAGAGAAACAGGCGGAGAAGCGGCGCCAACAACAAGCCAACAAACGTGCTGTCCGCTCACCGGAACCGTACATCAAGGAGGAACCCCAATCGCCACCTCCATTTTCGGCTTATCCTGATTCACAACCTAGTAAGCGACGCGCTCTGCAGCCCATCGCTAACGATGTGGAGGTTATGTCCCCCCGAGAGGAGGCTAGGATGCAGCCTGTCTACTACCGTGATCCCGAGCCATCATCACGCCTGTATCATGAGTACGATGAGCCAACTTCGCCGTCCGTTATACACGTACCGCAACGGAAAGTGCAACGCGGCGATCAGGATCTTAGGCGGGTTGCTAGTTTGCAGTACGCCCGACGACCATACTCTCCAGGCGATGGCGGTGGAGAGGTCTTCGCATTACCGGAGCCACGCCAAGTGCGTGCGGCGTCTCATGCGTTTGTTGATCGCCCAGAGCCACCCATCTATCGCGAAGCTTCGGCCCGCCCGTCAGCCGCGCCGAGATACGTACGCGAACATTCCCGATCCCCTGTTCATGAATATCTGCCTCGGCAGCAGTCTCCCATGATTATGGCTCCGCCTCCTCGCCGTATTGTGGTCGATCAGTATGGCAATAAATACTACGCAGCACCCGTGGATGCGAGGGAATCAATGGCACCGCCTAGCCGACGCGCCGAATTAGATCCCTACTACGAGCGCGCCGTGACACGAGAGCCCACGATGCGTGTTCCTGCTCGCACTGAGCTATACGAGGAAGATTCTGTACAGAGGATGCCTCCACCACCTCGACGTTATGTGGAAGCGTCGGATGTTGAAATGATTGATAGCCCAAGTTACCGTCAGCGAGAGTCATCCCGTCGCCCTGTGGAGGTCGAATATCGGCCGGTTCCGCAATATGAAGAGATGGGACCACCACGAGAGTATGCGCCATCCAGAGCATACAGCATGCGCCCGGAAGTTGTTCGACGAGAGATTCCAGAAGGTTATGTCCGCCACGAAAGCATACAGCCAGGTTCTGTACGTGTCTCCCAGCCCCGGTATCGTGAAGTTAGCATTGTGCACCAGGAGCCTTTTGATGATCGTCGCTACATTAGTGCACCGCAGAGTAGACGCTATGTTGAGGAAGGACCTATTGAAGTTGCACAGGAGCCGTACGCAGCCGAGCCCCGACGAGTGTATACTCGCTACTAGCCATGATATAAATGGGACTAAGACTTGTAAGCCGATTTTATGTCCGATTCAGGAATTGGGGTGCTGTATACCCTGCTTGAATTGCATTTTGATGGAACAAGGGTCGTCACTTATTGTAGTAGATTGGGTTCGTAGTAGTCTAGTCTTAGCTTTGGATAGCTCTTGTCCACCTAATGTATCATCGCAAGCTAAGAATTGTGTCATTGGAAGCTATAGAGTGTATGTGTGCACAGGACCTGCATATATTTGTGGTATGAGACTGCATTCTCATGGATCTTAGTATGAGACGATGACGCAATGTCTCTTCCGGTCTAGCAAAGCCGAGTCCTGCAGTCAGCTTTCACCTGCTCGACCAAGACGGATACTTCACGATCGGCCTTTGGGAGTTGGTATTGTACCGTATCTACGTCTCAGTCGTCGAGTCGCGTTCATTGGCTGTGCATGCCGATCGAGGATCCGAATTGCCTCTTTCGAGGCTTGTGAGCCGGCTACCCGCGTCACACAGCAGTGATGGTGTACTCACGGGGCTCTCGAGGCTCCACAAGAGGGCACAAAGTCGATGGCCAGCCTCATCGCAAATGGTGGAAGTCAAGGGAAGCAATCGGGCCCAGGCTATGAGGGCATGTCAAACAGGCACGGTTGCATGAGAAACTCAGTGTGGTGAAACGACATAGGCGCGAGATGTCGGGTGACTCGGGACAACCTGCCTCGGACGGGGAAGATGGATGGAGGGTGTTGAATGTGTTTCTATTATTGCCCGGGCACTGTGCTTTTGGCAGCGATGATGCGGTAATATGGAGCGCTTCGCCTGGCTGGAACTATGCTCCTTCGGCGATAGACGTGCAGCGGTTCACGGACCACTCTCGACTGCAGCGCTCAACAAGACTGAGAGCAGGAGCGTCGATTCGAAACACACGCTCGCAGCAGAGCAAGACAAGCCCTCGAAAGCGGGTGGCTGTTTTGGAGGCTCTGCAAGACAGCTGTGGTTTGGGTTAGGCGTTGTTTTGGGCAGGATCGCAGGCTGTGAGCGAGGCGCTGCCCGGTTCCCTGTCTGGCTTTTTGCATCTGCGTGGTGGGGCCCGTGCGTGCCAGCTGCGGCCAATCGCTCACTCGTCACCTTGGGTCGACACTCGACTGATGCTCAGTCTTCGACCTTCCTCGTCTTCCTCGTCTCCCTCCCACCCCAACCCTCCGCCCGCCATCTCCCAGGGCGCTCCCCCCACCAGCATGCACAAGATATCCAACTTCACGGGCTCGGCCCGGCACGGCTGGGAGAAGATGGCGCCGTCGACCGGCTTCCCGTTCTCGAGGTCAAACCACGAGATGCCCGTCACAGCTCCGATAAAGCGTCCCTCGACAGCCACGTCCGCCCCGCCCGTCATACCGCCCGGCACGCAGGTCAATCTATCCTTCAATGTGCCCTTCTCGTCGAATCTCGCTGGCCCCGATCCCGACGACATCATGTGGGCAAGCCCGGGGGCAAAGGCACGATGGACCCATCCGGAAGGGACGGCAGAGGGCACGCCCACCCACAAACTGCCCGTACACGCTCAGAACGTTGATAACCTGCGCAACCTATGTCGGGATGTGAGCGAGCAGACAGAAGGACGCGTCTCGGCCACCGTCACGTCAGCCGAGTCTAAGCCACTGCCCGGCCTGCAGCGTGGGCCATTGCGGGCGTTGGTGACGAATGTCTGCCTGTCTGGCGAGCTGGAGATTGTAAACTCGATGCGCTGCAAGCTCCTCAACTCGACGCCCATCTCTCTGGTAGGCCTCAGCTGGGAAGGTCATGGCGCACTTTTGCTGACATCTTGGCGTAGCGGTCATCGTTCGTGGACATCGACTCGCAGCTCATCATTGACCCGCCCTCGCAGAATGTCAAGGGCCCTGTGCTCCAGCAGCTCGACCTGATCTCCAAGACAACCAAGGCTGACATTTTCTTGCTGATGCCAAAGCAGCCCGACATTGAGACTGCGAGCTTCCATGGCAATATCGACACCGGCATGGACCCGCGCCTGCGCTGTGCCATCTATGGAGATTTGGAGACGATGGAGCACGCAAAGACACGCGTGCTCATTATGATTGACCAGATCGTGAGTTTCGAGTACCCCGCAGCTCTCTCGCTAGCGCACATTACTAATTTGTGGCCATTGCAGCTCAAGCGATACGTTGATACCATGAAGCTCGAGCTGACCATGCATACGTTGATATGTGGGCGCGGACGCAAGAACATCAAGATGATCGAGTCTGCTACAGGCACCGCCATCTACTTTCCGCCACCGTTTCCTCGCTTATTTGGATATACGCCGCCAGGTGCTCAGCGGAGGCCAGATGACCTCGTCTACATCACCGGAGAGAATTCAGAATGCATTCTTCGCGCCAAGCAGCGCCTGCATGATCTCGTCATGTCAACCAAAGTCTTCGTGAAGCCTGTAATGGTGACTGACACCAAGCTTGACGCCATTCTCCTCGAACGCCTCGACAAGGTGCGAAAGATAATTGAGAACAATGGCTCCTACATTTTGCTGCCACCTCTTGGCGTCCAGCGAGGCGTTGTCCGAGTTCAGGGCACCGATGTTTTGCACGTTGAGCGAACAGTTCGCGAACTGATGCAGCTCGTAAGTTGGGTCGCACATTTCGAGCTCCTCCACGTACTCACAAAAAGCAGGCTGGTCAATTCTACAGTGCCTCATGGTTTATTACTCACCCTGATCCTACACAGCGTCCACCAACTGCAGCTGATGTTCGCGCAATGCTCTCGGATATTTGCATTAACTCTGGCGCTGAAGTCAGCTTCGAAAAGCTCAATTTCCACATCTACGGATCCGACGACGCGGTCAGGGCTGCACTGATGGTCATTAGTAATATTCCGTTCGTGAAGAAGTCCCAGTACAACATGAGCGTCAAAATTGAGCTTGCCAACGAGCACAAGGAATTTGTCAGCGGTAAGAAGAACGGCAAGATCAATAAGATTATGAGCCACAGTAGTGTGCAAATCGTCTTCGATGGTTTCAACGAGTACAACTTCTACATCGTAGTCCGCGGCGCCCAGTACGAGGCTACGAAAAATGGCCTAGACCTTGTCGAGCAAGAGATGCCTGCCTCGATCTCTTTCCATGTCCCCGATCAGTACCACAAACGTATCATTGGCATCGGGGGCCAGCATATCCAACGTATCATGAAGAAGTACTCAGTCTTTGTCAAGTTTTCCAATGCTATGGATCGTGGCGGGTTCGGCAAAGAGGAAGATGATATCAAGGTCGACAACGTCATTTGCCGCACGCCTGCTCGAAATGCTCAGAACCTAGATCTGGTCAAGCAAGAAATTATGGATATGGTTGAAAAGGCCGACGCAGAGTTCGTGTCTGAGACTATCAATATCAACCGCCTGTACCATCGTGAACTCATTGCTCGTCTTGATAAGATTGATGAGCTGGAGAAGAAGTTCAACTGCAAGATCACCTTTCCTAGCACAGAGGAGGCGAGCGATACCGTTACTGTCTCTGGCCCTGAGTACCAGGTGCCTTTGGCAGTCGATGAATTCTTGGTAAGTCTCTATTATTCGTTTGATTCGATAATGATAGCTAACTGAAGGCAGGGTATGGTACCAGAGTCTCATGACTTAGCCTTTCCCGCTACAACCGATCTCAGCGAGCACATACGCTCCCCCGAGTTCAAGGCCGATATTCTTGACAAGCTCAAAACCCAACATGTAGTCGACGCTCAGCTTCAAGATACGCAAACTGAAACGATCGAGGGTAAAGAAGAGCATATCGAATCCTTCCACCTTGTGTTCACCAGGAACAATGCAGGCGGGTTGAAGGATGCTATCGATTTCTTGCTTAACCACCTAGTTATGCATGGCCTCGACACGAGCACTGTCCGTGGTGCCCTCCCACGACCCAAGTCTGACTCTTTTGAAGACTCGTTGCCGTTCTTCGAGTCCAAGTTGCTTCAGCGAGCTGAGCCGGCTGTTGACAGCACCGACTCTCCCACTCGCTCCCACTTTGGTGGTGATGATGAGCCTCGCGGCATGCTTGACCGGCTTCGCAAGCCAGGCAGCATGTCGTCCTTCACGTCCATTTTCAACGGACGTAAAAATACCAACTCTCCTGGATCGCTCTTCAAGCATGCCTCGAGCAATGCGTCTAAGGCATCTCTTGCCAGTCTCGAGTCCACCGGTAGCTACCGCAACCCGTGGAATGACAGCGGCATTAACCTCGCAGACGACGAGCACCACACCAATGGTTGGCCAATGCCAACTCCGCGTTTTGAATCCAAGTTTCCTTTTGGTTCCTCTTCAGCGGCGTCTGGGGACGTAACCCCCAGGTACGATCCGCGGGGCTCCGTGGACAGCGGCCGCCCCAGTACTTCTCATTCTGCATCTGGATACCCGGCTCCTATTGGGCCTCCTCGTTAAATGATACCATACTCCTATACCATAACCGGCTTTACGAAGAATACCCCGCTACGCGTGCGTTTGTTGTCCTGTCTCGGTACTTCATGCACGCGCTCTTTAGGCGACGAGAAAAGAATTATACCCATCTCACTATACGGCGAATACGTAAAAGCCTTGTTTGGCTGGTTGCTATTGATGCGCGCTTGTTATGTTTTCTGTTTCTGTATCGGATTTCTGTTCTTGTTTTTAGGGCGTTGTGGAATTTTGAATGATTCCCCCTGGGCGCAAAAAGAAATATACCAATTTGCTGCTTTGTGGATCTTTATGCGTTCGCTGAGTTATGTTTTTGGGTGTAAGAAGGATGGATGATACCCCCGCCGCCGTGGTGAGACGGAACTTGGTGGGCAATGGACGGTGTACGGCAGTGTTAAGGAATCAGAAGGGTGCATGTGCGCGATTACCTCACTCATCTCAAGAATACTTGGAAGCCTGTCGCTGGCTCAAGCAAAGACCAATATACTACGGGTGGAAGTGTGGGTGGCAAAAGTTTTGAACACGAGACGAGATATACACAATAGAAGAACGAAGCATATTTAAATCCATATTGCGACTGTGCCAACCCATGCATGCCTTTTCGTCCAACGATGCGAGCCAACGTCTGGAACGGTTTAGCGTGCACGTGGAGCCGTCATTCAGCGTTCGCGCAGAGTGACGTCGGCAATTATTTATCTATATCCGAGCTCCAACGGCTCCACGACGTCAAGCATTTGAAACCTACAAGGTACGCCTTGTACCTAGCTCTTGTAACACTAAACTGCCACAGTTAAGATTTGAGTTACACAATTTGCTTTTTCTGACTTCAGAGTGCAACAATGGCGTCCAAACGCACCGTCCAACTCTTCGGTCTCCGCCCCAATACCTCATCTGTAGGCTGTCGCACAACAACGCGATTGCACTTCCAGACAACAAGAGCACTGAGCGCTGCGTCAAGGCCTCAATGCCAGAATGCCTTGAGGACCATTTCCCAACGTGCACCGGTCGCAATTTGCAAGTCGCAAGTGGGGTATGGACAGCAAAGATGGCACTCGCGGGCCCCAGCCGATCAAAAGAGCAAAGTCTACGAATTCAAAGATGTACGAAATGTCCTACTATCGTCCCTCTCTACCAGTTCTTTTCTCTACCATCCTTATTTTCGCTATATACGTATATTGCGTCACGGCTTCACTAACATGTCTGTACAAGTAGATCCTAGCCATCCTCGAGCAGCCGTCAAACTCCCGCCTCCTAATCGACGTCCGCGAGCCGCACGAATACGAAGCAAACACCATACCCACCGCTATAAACATCCCCGTCACCTCTCAGCCCGACGCCCTATTACTGAACGATGAGGATTTTATGGATAGATTTGGCTTCGCGAAACCGCCAACGAACAAGGAGCTTGTGTTCTTTTGTAAGGCAGGGGTGAGGAGTAGTGCTAGTGCGGGGATTGCGAAACAAGCTGGGTGAGTCATAACTCCCTCCTACAATTGGAGGGTTGGGGTAATAGCGGAGGCAACAGTGGAGACTGACTGCCATCATAGCTACACGAATGTTGGCGAGTACCGTGGATCCTGGCTTGATTGGGAGCGTCGCGGCGGTCCGGGGACAAAGACTCCGCCGCCGCCTGAGGGCACGGGAGAACCTAAGGAGCCTGTGAGCGAGATGAAACATACGGATTCGACAGCATCGAGTGGGGAGGAGGATCTTGGACCGGATGGACAGCCGAAGTATCCTGAGGGGCCTTTGGGTAGGCAGTAGATGCGTTGGGAGGGAAGCGAGAATTAATTAATAGGGCGGAGTGCATGTGTTCACGTAATGCGCCGACGAAAAATGGTAAATGAATCATGTTTGCTTTATTCCTAGCCCATGAGCTATATAGCAAATTTGATGTGCTTGAAGTCACTCAGTATCCAATGCGGTTTTCAGCCAGAGATGCGCTCCAGTCTGACAGCAATCATAATGGATTGATTAAGAGGAGTGAAGTTAAAGGTCTATCTAAACCACATACATATTTTTTTAAACTGAACGATACCTATCATGCGGTACGTTCAGTCCTGGAACAAATGAAAGCTAGCGCCACATGCTAGTGGTATGAAGAGAAATTATGAAGAGAAATGGTATCCAGCTGTAGAAACTCCCATCACAACAAACCTAGAGTTGAGAATCAATATGCTGCCCTGTCAGCCTTCGTCGAGTAGCACATGGTCGATGAACAGCTGCAGGGATGCACGACCCATTTTATCGATCCAAAGCTTGAGCTTGACACTGTAAGGTATGAGTTAGCATCCATCCAGATATAAACAATCAGCACAAGGTCAAACCTACCATCTGCCAATAAACCCCCTTCTTCCTTAAAAGAGTCTGATGATCCCCTCTTTCCAACACCTTGCCGCTTCCCAGTACGAAAATGACATCAGCTTTCTGAATTGTGGCAAGCCTATGCGCAACAGCGAGGACCGTTCGTCCTCCTTCGCCGGCCGCACGTTCAATCGCTTCCTGTACGAGCTTCTCCGACTCCGAGTCCAGCGAACTTGTCGCTTCGTCAAGGAGTAGTACCTTTGGTTTGCGCAGCAGCGCCCTTGCGAGCGAAAGACGCTGCTTTTGCCCACCGGATAAACTCATGCCCTTCGGTCCGAGGCGGGTAGCGTAGCCTTCGGGTAGCGAGACGATGAAGTCGTGGATCTGCGCGTCGCGACATGCTTGCTCGATTTCTGCATCCGTTGCACTCTCTACACTTAAACCGACGTTCTCGGATATGGTCCCTTCATATAGTGTGGGCTCTTGACTAACGAGCGCCAACTGTTTCCTATATTCTGAGGGGTCGAGGGTAGTAATGTCTTGACCGTCATATAGAATCTGGCCAGAATCTGCGTCGTAGAAACGTTCTAGCAAGCTGATTGCAGTAGACTTGCCGCACCCACCTAAGGTAGAGTTAGCAAATTTGTGCACGTCTAAGATACAATTCATATCTAAAAGATTACTCACTAGCGCCAACCAGGGCGGCGAATTGGCCGGGTTGGACCTGGAAGTTGAGGTTGGATAAGACGGGGACTTCGCGAGATTTATAAGTGAAGTACACATTTTGGAATGTGATGCCCACACCATGGGTCGAATCCCGTAAAGCCGTATAAGTGGGCGGTGGAGCATTCCGGGGAGGTCGCATGCTGAGAATGCGGTTCGATGCACCAGTTGCTTGAGCCATATTCGGTGCAAAGGAAAACCACATTCCGGCTGCGATGGCGCCCTGAATGATGGCCATGTAAACGACGAAGAAATCTACCTGGTCGTACTCGTACGATGCCAGGAGTGTGCCGCCATACCAGAAGGCGAGCGCCATGCATGCTAGCTCGATACTATCGCTTGCTGCGAAGACCACGGTACCGTACTTAGCGCTTGCGAAAGCCTTAGTGACATGACCCTTGAGCAATGTCTCATAGCGGTCTCCGATCATATCCTCCATGATGAGACTGAGGACCGTTCGGAAGGCGCCGACGGCTTCTGTCGCGAACTGACTGCTATCTTCAAAAACTTTGGCGGTATCTCGCTCGAATTGCATCTCAAGACGCATGCGCATGTATCCAGCAGCGAGAATGAGCGGTAATGCGGCAAAGAGACCGACGAGCGAAAGCTTCCAGCCATACACAAAAGAAATGATGATCGAGCCTACCAGATTGACGACAGCAATAAGTGCCAGCGACATCTCCGTTGACATGAGCTGTTGTATTTGTTCGCAGTCTGAACTCAGCCGCGCCGTTAACGATCCGGGACTATGTCCCTGATCATCAAAGAATGCGATGCGCTTCCTAATCATGTTGTTCAGATACTCTTGTCGGTAAGTGCGTGTCACATCGATCGATATCAAATGAGACGCAGAACCAAGGATGAAGTACGCGAGTCCGACACCAGCAGCTAGTACACCAAACATACCTGCCCAGAAGTTACCTTGTTGGACAAGCTGGTCGAGTGGGAGTATAAAGACGTTGATGATGTTGGCGAAGAGGTACGCTTGAAGTGGATAGACGGCACCGCCGCCCAGAACACCGACGATGACGATAGTGTATAGGATCCAGTGATGACGCTGTTCGACTAGCAAACGACCAAAGCTACCGAACAGACCTTTGTTCTTATATTCTGGATCCGATGCTGAAGTTCGACTACCGCGCTCATGTGCGTCAGATTCTTCAGTATCCATGGTCTTAGTCTTTTCCATGGTGTTTTCTTCGGTAGTATTTTCTTCGGCTTCCATTGCGAGGTCCTGAGCATGGACTAAACCAAAGTAAATACCGGCTTCAATCTTCAACAGCTCTTCATGGGTTCCTTGTTCGATTAACCTGCCCTGCCGTAACACGACAATCTTGTCCGCCCGCTTAATTGTAGAGAGACGATGAGCAATGACAATCGTAGTGCGGTTCTTGGAGACTCGATCAAGCGCCTTTTGGACGATCTGCTCCGTACGCACGTCGATAGCACTAGTCGCCTCGTCTAAAATCAATATAGGCGGCTGCTTGATGATACTCCTCGCGATAGCAATACGTTGGCGTTGTCCTCCGGAGAGCTTGATTCCGCTCTCACCAACAAGAGTCTCCAGGCCATTTGGTAACCGTGAGATGAATTCTTCAGCGTAAGCTTCGCGACATGCTTCTTCGACCATCTTCAACTTTTCCTCTTTAGGTAAATCTTCATAGCGTGTCCCACAGAGGCCGTAGGCGACGTTGTCTGTAAGCGGAAAGGAAAAGTCAGTGTAAGGTCCACATTCAGTTCATACAAGGAAACTCACTGTATAGCGTGTCGTTGAAAAGGAAAGGCTCTTGCTGTACAAGGCCGATCTGAGAACGCCACCACTTCAGGTCGACATTGCGAAGATCTGTCTCCCCAATTCTGATAGTGCCGGTACAAGTATTAGGCCCAAGATCGACCTCCTCCTCCTCGCCCTTCTTAGGACTACCTGTAGTCTTTTTCGCGGCGTCTTTCTCATCCCCCTTTGAGTTATCATCCTTTCCGAACCATTTAGACTTCTTTGGTTTCTCGTCCTTCTTCGTAGATGAATCAGCTGTTGCTGAGCCCGCAGTCTTGTCGATCGTTGTCTCTACGGCAGTCGTTCCGAGTAGATCATACCATCTCTGAACGAGACCTACAACAGTAGATTTTCCGGAACCAGACGGCCCAACAATAGCAGTCGTTTTCCCAGCTTCCAGACTCAGATCTAGTCCCTTCAGAATCTGAACATTAGGCCTGCTTGGATACGAGAATGCTACACTTTCAAACGTGATGTTGGCATCGGCGGTAATATCAGGCTCCTTGAAGCCCGAAATGTCTGGGGAAGGAGCGTCGATCGTCGCGAACAACTGGGTGGCGGCGGAGGCGGCTTTCGCTATGGCAATGATTGGAGATGCCAATCGACCAATATTCAATACAGCCACTATGTGAAGAGGCGGTTAGTTAAAGGATATCTCACTTGCAATTGTGGGTAGACACTTACTCATTACAGAAAAGAGGACGACGGTGATTACTCCAACATCTGGGATTTTACCCTCCGAAAACTGTTTGATGCCAAACCAGAACGTAATACCGAACGTTCCATACATGCCCAACATTGACGGTGACATCATCAAGCCCATCAAAGGCGAAGCTCTCCTCTCGTTTAAGGAAGCTTTGTCCAGTAGCTGCTGGTGCTGTCTTGCCAGTTTGGCCTCTGCACCAAATGCGACTACGATCCGTACGGAGGAGAACATCTCGAAGGCAGTTGCCGAGGCATTTTCGAGATGTTTCTCGGTGATTCTATGTATCTGGAAGAAAGGTGGAATGAGAACTCCGTAGACAACTAGAATGAATGGTAGCGACGCCGACGCAACTAGGGTAAGCAGCCAGCTCTTGATGAATGCCACGACGTACAAGCCGATTGTAAATGCGAGTGACTGGAAAAGCATAGCAAAATGCTGTGATATAGCGAGCTGAACAGTGTTCGAGGAAGTCGTAATGCGAGTGGAGACTTTTCCAGGGCTGATTGTATCGATTACGCTGACGGGCTGGGCGAACAAAGCTCGAAGGTAAGCTAAGCGTAGGGCAGCAGATATTCGCAGACCACTAATGCGGACAGTGAGCTATTCAGGCTGTGTTAGCTGCTAGGAAATAAATGCGAGAGGTGTTCTGACCATGGCAAGGTAAGACGATACGAGCTTTGCAATGAACAAGTAGACGATGAACAGCGTCAGTCTGTTTATCTCCGCCTGGAACTCTTGTTTTGTAACCGTTGTGTTCGGTAGAAAGTAGTTTGTGAAGTTGCCCACCAATTCGCCTAAGAAGGATCAGTAATGTAACTTCTACGCCAGAAGACCTTTAATCATACCGAAGACGACGTTCATTAGTGGCATAGCAATTCCAGACGCAATTGACGTAATACAACACACGAAAATTAGGAAGAAATCGAGTTTAGTACCGTAAGAGAAGACGCGCTGATCCACACAAGTCAACAAGTGAATCACAACAACACGGATGCGTATACCACTTACGAAGTAGTTCTTCAAGCCAGCCTGAGGGGGTTTCTTTGTCTTCGCAACATCGTCTGTCGTCTCCTCAGTCACATCGACAACACGATCATTCTCAGTATTTCTATCTTTGAGGATCTGAGCATTGAGCGCCGCAGTTTCCGCCCCAGCGGTAGCAACAGGTGGCGGTGGTGGTTTGACCTCGTCGGAGGTAGTCATCGTTGCAATGTGAAATCAAAATCAAAATCAAAATCGAGAAGGAATAAAAGCAAGCCTTGTTATTGAGAGCGGTCCATGGGGTAAGCGAGAATGAGACGCGGCGTTGATAAAAGTGCAAAAAGTCGGTGCCTGAAAGTTAAAGTACGGTCGTTCCTTCCGTGTGTATCGTATTAGGGAGGAAATTATTTACGCCACGACCAAGTCAAAACTCGCAATATCCGTTCCGAAAAGCACGTGCGGCAGTGGCGGCTACGTAACGAAAGGCGTAAGCAAAGATCTGCGATGGCCTGAATGCATCCTGACTTTTTGTCGTCCAGACGCAGGCTTGGTGAAAGGGTGATGACACTTTGGCTGGGCAGATGGGGCGCGCTAGCTGCTGCTCTGCTCGCTTGGAACAACTTGTTCCTAATCGAGCGACAACTTGCGAGCTGAAAGGGGTATCGGGTATCCGAGAACAACACAGCCATCGCCTGTTACAGCCATACAGGATGAGTCGAAACATAATGTGCTAGTTCTGTTATTTTTAGAGTCGTAGAAAACACCCGACAACATTGGCAGAGCGTAACCGTAGGTTGGCGAAAGCAGAAGGATAGCCAACGTGACCGGCTATCGGGAGACGGACGGTCCGCGCTCCAACCGACTGTGCGATGCAAGGCGGCTCGCTTCCACATGCTCAATTCCTTCAATCCTGTTGCCTGGTGAATAGCAGCCACCTGTTCCTTTACCTCCCCGACTTCTTCCATGAGGAGGTGTGAGGGTAGACTATGTTTTCAAACCCTCAGGCAGGCACGCAGGTTGTTGTTACCATCTTTCCCTTTTTGGTCAAAAGCATGGCCAAGAGCAGGGGCCCAATTCTACCAACAATTCTCCCCATATGGTTGTTATCGTGTAATCGTCGTGATGCCTCACGTCCAAAGGGTCTTGTGTCGCTTTGATCATGGAGCCTCCATTTGAGTGTCTCTCTAAGGCATAGCAAAACTACACGGATGTTCCCAGCCCTGGCAAATGGTATCTACATGGTCGTGAAATCTGATCAAGGTATGAGCATCTTGTCCCTCGATTGCCATCGATAGATCTTTTCAATATAAGACTCGGTGTAACGTATATAGACGCTTCAATGAACTCTACGCGACTTCCAAACTGCTCAACAAAACCCCATCATGCGCCCTCTCAAAATCCCCTCAAAACTTATGACTGTATAGTAAACTACAAAAAACATTTGTTCAAATAGGTAAAACCCTAAGGCATCCATTCTTCACCATAGTTCCTCACCGACTCTATGAGCGCCTAGATTTTAAGGCATCAGCACTGTACCCTATCTTACTTCATCTCACCCTTGCACAACATGACATGATCTACATCGTGGATGCCTGAAATTCTGCCTAAGGTTCTACCTGTTTGTCACACCCACATTGCAAACGGGAATCTAGAAGATTCGCTTGAGACACGCTATGATTACGCTGGGTTGAGAACACAGTACACTACTATACTGCTGTGACTCAAGTACGCATTTTTAAGCTCATATTTCTGATGTGAGAATAACGACGTACTATACGATGTTCTACAACGAATCGACACATGCATGCGGCGGAAGAGCATGCTTCAACCCATGCGAGTCACCCTGCACCGATGAGAATCTAAATGAAACCACCAGGGGCGACTGTCAACGTGTGGTCAGAAACGTAACATGTCGTTCATGTCCTGTATCTCATTCTATTCGGCATCTAGCCTTTTACAGTAGCCTTGGACACGACGCGACATCTCCTCATGCTTCCCATTCTGTCGTCTCTTAGACTGATTCTTCTCATACTGCAAGATAAGAACGGCAGAGCTTGGCTAAGTCGAGATCATCCGGTGTGGCCAATCCACCGTAACGAAATTCACATATCCTGATGTCCTAGAGTCTGCTGCTCCGCGAGCAAGTGTTGCATCCACGACGAGTGGACTCAAGGCTTCAGGGTACTGGGAATTTGTGTAATCGTGCAAATGTCTTGCAGGTAATCCCGACCAGGCGTTAGGAAGACGATTTAGCTTGCATATGACCAGACATCGTACCCGTTAGGCTGTCTTATCGGGTGTTCAAGTTGGTCCCATCACCGCCCGACTGCGCGTTCGCATCCGCAATCCTAGCTTGCATGCTACTCATTGCCATGAGATCTTTCTGAGCACGAGCCATCTCTTTCCTCTTCTCAAGTCTTACTAGACTCTCACACAGCCTCTCAAGTAGCCACTCGCTCTCGCTCATGACTGACATCATCGGACTATCATTACCGATCCAGTCCCAGTTCACCAGTCCTTCTTCATCCTCGTTGTTAGTAGGAACAGTGCCAAGTTCATCATTGAGGCGTTCGGGAGTAGTGAGTCGGATCAGGCGGGTAAATTCCACCCATTCTTCGTACGAGTATCGTTTTGGTTTTGATAATCGAAGATCGCCTGATACTTTCTGGATGCTGAGGGCTAATCGTCTGGAAAGGGACGCGTGTGTTGGTATTCTGATTGAATCTTGTTCAGCTTCTGCGGCAAGTGTCACGACTGTTGGATTTCTGGTCAATTCCACGTCGGCTGCAGCTTCGGGGTCATCCATATTGCGATCATCAGGGCTAGAGATGTTTGTAGCACTTTCGGTTCGTGGGTCCGCTGTGTCGAATCCTCTCTTCAGTCTCTTCTTAGCCGCTCTGGTCTCGATCCGGCGCTGTAGCCAGTAGAGTAGCCATGGGTGTTTGTCGAGAAATGATCGCCATATGCCTGGAGATTGTTAGCATATCTGTGGCTCTTGAGTGAGTTTAGAGGCTTTCGCGGGGCTTTGTAAAGGCAGAATTAGATGTGAAAACCTCCTGGAAACTTCCACATACCTTCTTTTGGCAGTACTGTGAAATCTGCGAGCTCATCGCTCCACTTCTTAAACTTTGCTACCACTGTATCACCCAGATCTGAAACTAGAATCGTCATCGTCGGTACGGCGATGAGACTCCAAATTACGAAGAAGCAGCGTCCTGCATTGGACTTCGGTGCAAGGTCTCCGTAACCGATAGTAAGAAGGCTGATATAGCAAAAGTACAACGCCTGAAAGTAGCTCAACGCTTGCGTATCCTTCTCCGCTTGCCAGAACACTACGGCTCCTACACACCATAGTGTGGAGAATGTCGCAACGGACCACATGAGCGCCATCCATCGCTTGAATTTCTTTGAATCTGCTTGAATCCGGCGCATTGCTTCGAAGCGGTCTTTTTCTTCTTTCAGTAGCATGAGTTTGGGTTCCCTGTGTCTCTTGAGTGCCTCATGCACACGAGGAAACGACGCGTGTTGCACTGTCTCGCCCATTGCCGTCCTAAATGGTCTGGGCTCAGTGGGCGCACTGATTCGTGGGAATCCAAGAGTCCGCTTCCTGATCAGGCGATGAGCTTCGTGCTCGCGGTGGCGGAGATCGAAGCTGTTGGTCACGGTTCGCTCAAGGGCTCGCTCGCGCATGCGTTCGACGTGCTTTTGTACAACTTTCTCCTCGCCGAGCTCTCGGACGGCTCTGTAGAGTGAGGAGACAATGAGGGCGAGGGTTATGATGCCACCTACTGAATAGGGGAACACGATACCTCTGGCTACATCTGTTGTGGGAACGAGATCTCCGAAACCGACAGTCAAGATTGTCACATCACAGAAGTAAAGCTATTCGCCGTCAGTCTTACAACCTCCCGGAATCTGGCCGATGACCCCCGTTTACTGTGCCACCCACCAGCGTATTTGCTGAGCTGGATCATGTACTTACCGCGTCACTGAATCCCCAGCCATTTTCGCCTGCGTCTCTTTCGATCTTTGAAAACACAGCAGCACCGCCTCCTAGCCAGATGAAGAATGCCATAGTCTGCAGAATAAGCGTCCGCTGACTGTCGCTCAGCGCAAAATTTTCTGGATAGTGTCCCAAAAAGAAACCCAGCATGTTGACCATCAATATCATCGAGCAGAGGGTGTAGAATGCTGCTGCGGCGATGGCGTACCAGAAGCCTTGGGTATCTGCGGTATATTTAGTAAGCCTGACTCATGCTAAGATATCGATGGAAGCCCTCATATCCCATAGGCAAGAGTCTTTTGAACTAATATGAAAGATTTAGTACTTACAGCCTTGTTGAGGACGATTCGGCGGATCATATATTTCCATGCATACTGTGATAGCGATCAAAAAGCCAGAGGAGAGATACCAAAAGATGATGGTAGCTGGAAGGGCAACGATATATCGAATTCGTTGGGTAAAGTTAAGCAAGAGGAAAAGGTTTCCTAGGAAGCCGCATATTAGAGATGCTACATTGATCCAGTAGCACCTGAGAGATATCAGCAACGCTGAACGAGCTCACACCAGATGGCGAGAATATGGGGCTTACCATCGTGGATCAGCATACGGCAATCCATCAAAATCTGGAACAAGAGCTCCATCAATATAACTCGTCTGTCTCCAGCTCGTCACCAGCGCAGCAATGGAGCTAACATTTGCCAGTGGACCAAGCGTAGCAGCCAGAAGTCTATAGCACAAACAATCAGCATACATTTGCAATACTCCAGCTTTCCTTCCAAATCCACCCAAGCAAACATATCGCCGATCGTAGTTGACAAAGGATCAACCCTTTCAAACACTACTAACTTGACAGTGAGTTACTTACGGAATCCCCGTACTAGCAAACCACCAATCACTCTCCTGTCCCTCCTTCCACTTCCTCCATATATTCCACCACCGTCTCCTCTTCCCGCTTAGACTTCCTTCGAGTTTCTTGATTGTGCTTTGTTGTCTTTCCTGAGGTCTTCCAGCTGCATCGTTGCCATCGGACGTGGGCGGCTCCTCCGGCTCTTCATTTGCCATCATTGGCTTGGTGTGGCGAGAATCATAATTCCTTAAGAATGGAGCACAGGTCTTGAGGACGGTATAGGTCAGGATTTCATGGGGGTGGAGGCACTATGGAGAGTCTTTAGAATGCGTTGCAACATGCGTTGTGGTGACGAGCGCTGAGCAATCGGGCCTACGCCAAATGCAGGATAGTAGGGATGTGCGTGTCAAAGGATAAAGCGCTTTGGGCTGGAAAAAGGATAAAGCATGCAGCCTGGTGTTCGATGGAGAGTCATGGTGGATATCTGCTTGCGCGGGATTTATGGGGTTGCATTTCGCTATGGAAGTCTCGATGCGGTCCTGCATCTGTCAGGCACTGGGGTGCAGGGAAACGCGATCGCGTGAATTGCTAGCGTCGATCCTCGTGCGTCTGATTGCCGTTGACGAATGCCAAGCTTTTGTAGTCAATTTCAAGATGCTCAAATGTTTTCTCGTGGATTTGTTGGCTGCATTTGCGAAGCGTACCACGAATATATTCAGGCTGATCTGAACTGATCGTTTGATGTGGCTTTCATATCTACGATTGACTGTTTTAATTCAAAGTATATACAATATAGCTTCAACCGCGTCACTAAAATCTATTGCGCCTTTAGCTTCTCAGTCAGCTCAGGGACTTTGTCAAACAGATCGCCTACTAGGCCAACATCCGCAACCTGGAAGATAGGCGCCTCGGGATCCTTGTTGATGGCCGCAATGACTTTGCTGTCCTTCATACCCGCCAAGTGCTGAATGGCGCCAGAGATACCAGCGCACAGGTAAAGTTGCGGCGCAACGTTCTTTCCAGTCTGTCCAACCTGCAAACTGTTGTCTGCGAAACCACTATCGACCGCTGCTCTTGAAGCACCAATAGCTGCACCAAGGGCGTCCGCTAGAGGCGGCATCAACCTGTCGAACTCCTCCTTTGACTTCAGACCACGTCCTCCAGATACGACCTTCTCTGCGGAGCCGAGATCGGGTCGGTCGGACTTGGCGAGGTCTTCGGAAACCCACTCTGACTGAGCCTCTGACTTAGGGTCCACGCCTTCTTCCAGTGACGCAGATCCGCCTTCAGTCTCTGGCGCGGGAAAGGCGGTCCCTCGGACGGTGATGACCTTTGTGCTGTCGGATGATTGGACGGTCAATATGGCGTTACCAGCGTAGATGGGTCGGACGAAGGCTGTGACATGTTTAGTACCATGATGCAGTCCTCATATAGTACCCCCACTTACTGTCCTCCCCCTCGATGCCGGTAATATCAGAAATCTGCTGGCTGTCTAGGAGTGCTGCAACGCGTGGCATGATGTTCTTTCCGAATGCTGAGTGTCCTGCAACAACGTGTGTGTATCCACCCTTCTTGATGTTCTCCACCAAGAGTGGCGCGAAGTTCTCAGGAAGGCCCTGTCACGACACATCAGTCTCTATATTCGATGTAGTAATCGCAACCTTCTGACCTTGTCGTACGCTGCATTGTCGACGTATATTATCTTCTCAATGCCCTTTGCTTTTGCTGCCTCGTCTGCGACCGACTTGACCCCACTTCCGGCAAGGAATGCTGTGATGGAGCCTCCCAGCTTCGTTCCAGCGGTGATGGCGGACAGCGATGCTGGGTTGAGCTTCCCATCTTTCTGTTCGAGGACGGCGAGTGTGGATGCTAATCGAGCGAAGGCGGAGTATTGTGGGACTGCAATGGGTTGCGAGAGCCGCAGCTGCGTCCGAGCTGTGCGGAGGACCGAATTGCGGGCGGCGGGGAACATGATGGGCTGGGCTGGGCTGAGCTGTGCTGAAGAAGACGCTCAGAGAAGCCGGGCACGACAATCTAAAGGTGCAAAAGAGTGCCTCCGTGCAGCAATGGAGAAGAGAGCAACTTGCACGACACAGAGAACGATGACCTCGGTTTGGCAAGGTTGGTTATCCGGCGCTAGCCTCACCTTGCATCTGAGCATGGAATCACGTGCTGCTGCTCCTTAGCGGACTTTTTGCGCTGGGCTGGGCGTTCGAGAGCATCGCGAAGTTTAGACGCGACGACGACCCATCGCATCCCCCTCATCCCCACATTCATTTGCGCCGTCCACCACCGCGGCATATCTGCGCAACCCATCCGCGATCGCGCACTGCTGCCTGTCGTTTGCGCTCCGCGTGCTCCCCTTGTGGTGCCCTAGAACACCTCCTAGCCCCCGACGCATCGCGAGTGTTCCTGCACTGAGCACTGTCGAAGCCATGGCTGACGACGCGACCACAAGCGCATCCGCGCAGGACCCGACGCTCGCTGGAGAAGGTGCTACAGACATCAGTGCGCTCGATCAAGGTACGTTATACTGCTGCGGTGGTTCACGCACCCCATCCCCAGCCGCGTTGACGCTATGGATCGCCCTGACTCCAACGATTTCGGCGAGCTCCCTTCTCTCGAAGAGCTATTAGCATCCATGGGGACGACGTACTCGGGCAATCAAGACATGCTGATTGAATTCCTAGACACAAGCATGCTTGAGGACGCAGCCGTCAATGACTCTTCGCATGAACCCTCAACAGCCACGCCTGCCCCTGTATCAGACAACCCGTTAGACGCGCCCGACGTCCCCCGACCAGAAGCTGAAGATGCGGACGGGCAGGAAGACGAGGAAATGGGCGGCGTCGATGATGCGAAGAAAGAGAAGGACGCTGAGGGCGTCGAAGCAGTAGACCCCGAAGCACAGGCAAAAGCCGACCTGCAGTCTGCTGCGCGCTCACATTTCGTGACCCAGACGTATGCGACCATAATTCCCAGCTACGCGACATGGTTCGACATGCGCTACATTGACTACCGCGAGCGCAAGGCTCTGCCAGAGTTCTTCAATGGCCGCAATCGCAGCAAGACGCCTGCCGTATATCGCGACTACCGTGATTTCATGATCAACACGTATCGCCTGAATCCTTCCGAGTATCTCACAGTCACAGCTTGCCGAAGGAATCTAGCAGGAGACGTTTGCGCAATTATGCGCGTGCATGCATTCCTGGAGCAGTGGGGCTTGATCAATTACCAGGTACATGACTTGTGAACTTGATCTGAGTGTGTTCAACTAACGGCTTGTGTAGGTTGACCCTCAGGAACGCCCATCAAACATCGGCCCTCCATTTACCGGCCACTTCCGCGTCACGGTAGATACTCCTCGAGGACTGCAGCCTTTCCAACCTGGCCCCGGCTCAAAGGTCACGGATGGCAAGCAGCATGCAGGCACCGACCGCGCTGCGAGCCAGCAACCAACTGCAAAGAGCGAGACCAAGTCATTAGCTGGACGCAACATCTACGAAGCGAACGGCAAGGAAGCATCAGCGGAACCCAAAGACAAGGCCGCCAATGGTGAAGGTGCTGCGAACGGCGGCTCAGCGGACGTCAAGGACCTTGAAGCTGCTGCCAAGGAGCCTCTTAAGGTCATCAACTGCTTCAGCTGCGGTGTTGAGTGCACGCGCGTCCATTTCCATGAGACGAAGCCTTCTGAGCAACCCGGACAAACGAAGGTTGCAGGTGGTTTGAAGCGCGATTTGTGCCCGAGGTGTTTCGTAGAGGGCAATTTTCCCTCTGGCACATCATCGGCAGACTTCACCAAGATTTCGAACCCAGAGTATTCAGCCGTGGCTGAGACCGAGGAAAAGTGGACGGAAGAGGAGACTTTATTACTCCTTGAAGGTCTTGAGGAGTTCGATGATGACTGGAACCGGGTTGCAGATCACGTTCAGACGAAGACCCGCGAGCAGTGCGTGATGAAGTTCCTCCAGCTCGAGATCGAGGACAAGTACATCGAGGCGGATCTACCAGAGACACAATCTGCGGCCCCATCGGCAAAATTCCTTCGCGATCTGGAGTACCTCAGCGAAGGTCGTGTACCCATGCACCACGCAGACAATCCCATCCTAAGCGTCGTCAGCTTCCTAGCTGGTCTCGCTCCCGCGAATGTCACCGAAGCCGCAGTCGCTTCGGGCCGCAGTGTCGGTGAAATGAAGCGCATACTCCAGGACAAAATCAACAAAGCCCCTACGGCACCCTCAGAAAAGGGCAAAGAAAAGGAGGGCGACAAGTCTACACCTACCGCATCCGCTTCGGATGTAAAGCCAGAAGGAGGAGATGCCATGGACGTCGACCTTGCAGCCGACTCTACAGCGGTAGCTACCAGAGACACACCCGCAACCTCATCAGGAGACAGCAACCCCCTAGTCACCCTACCGTTCGCGCTCTCAGCAGCTCGTTCCGCGGCGCTAGCCTCGCACGAAGAGCGCCACATCACGCGCCTCGTCTCCGGCTCCGTAAACCTGCAACTGCAAAAGCTCCAGCTCAAACTCGCGCACTTCAACGACTTTGAGAAACTTCTCTCCGCCGAGCGTCGCGACCTCCAGCGTCGCCGTCAACAGCTGTTCATGGACCGCCTCAACTTCCAGAGGAGAGTGCGCGCTCTCGAAGACGCTACCAAGAAGATCAGCGAAAAACTCAGCGGACAGGGCTTACCTGGCAGTCTGAGCAACGAGGATGCCGTACAAGCGCTTACCGATGCGATGAGGATGTTTGGCGTTGGCAAGGTGAAAGAGAGCATTAGTAATGTGCAGCGCGACGACGGCGATGTAGCTGTCCAGCCTGTCGCCGAGGATTCAGAGGGCTATGCTAAGTTGGAGATTTAGACCCCTTTTCTTCCTTCTTGACGTTGTGGATCCGGGCGGTAGGGGGTTTCGTGTGGAATGCTCCTGCGCGTGCGTGCGAAAAGCCACAAAACTACAACACATGTACGATGTCCTGAACGATTGGACTGATGGAAACTGGAAACTGGTTTGGAATGGTGTTTTGGGCGTGACTGGGTACCCGTGCTTCTTTCATCAGACAGACAGACAGACAGACAGACAGACAGACAGGCCGATTTGAGTTTGCTTGCTTGTATGCACTGACTACCACTGCGCGAGCAGCAGCTCTTTTTCGTCCCTAGATTAATCTGGTTAGGCTTGTTCACTTTTGTTGGCAAACCAATCGACCGACCTTTGCTTGGTCTGGACTTGCTTGTCAGACGAGAGACAAAGGGGGGCCTGCTGTATAGTAGTTTCTTTCAATGAATCCATTTGATCATTTGCTGAGTCGCTTCCTTCTCGAGCACGTACAACGTACACGTAAGAAATGATCAGACTCAACGAGGAAGTAACTCCTCACGAGTGTCGTAAAAGGTGCAATGAGAGTAATAGATGCATATTTGTATTCTGAACAATGTTGTACATTTCCAAAAGGTACAAAACAGTAATAATAGTAGTGGTGGTGTAGTTAGAAGAGACTTTGACCGCCCCATATGCTTGCTCTCAAATCCCAAAAGCTCTTTTTCCCACCATGCTCCATCTATGCAAATCGAGCTTACACCATATAGTACAATCAAATACAAGTTTTAGCGTGACACTTGCACACTTCCACTTTTTCTCGTTTCCTACAGCTCATTTTCTCTGTCGTTTTCATATCTTTCCTCCTTGTAACCTCCTTACTTCCTCTCTGAGACTTCAGCATTCGCCTCCCTTGTATCAAATGCCGCCTTTGGCACTAAATCTCCGCTATCATTGGCTGGTTCCTCGCTCTTCGCGTCTTTTTTGTAGCTATCAGGTACTAAGTCCAACTTGCTGTCCGTTGATGTGCGGGGCTTTGAGCTGGGCTCGCCGGATTGCTTGGCCTTGGCTGAAGTTGGGTGGTCGGTTTTTTGTGATGAAGGTGTTTGGGGTTGTGCATCGGAAGAAACCGCAGACGTGGACGAAGATGAAGACGGAGCGTCTGAGGGGGGGAAGTCCGAGGGAGTCGCGAGGTCGGCAGTCATGTCGTCGTCGTCATCGGCGTCTGATTCGAGTTCTGAGCCGTATACTTCGGGGTATTGACGGAAGCAGTTCTGCATATCCCTATTCGTTTGTTAGCGCTTCCTTATAAACCCGCTTTGAAGACTCCAGTCTTCCACTTTCTGCCGTAGGAACGTACTTGAACTTGTCAATGCAATCCATTCCTTTCGGCTCCTCCTGGGAGTACACAAAGCAGCTGAATGCCGCCTTGAACTCTGGACCACAAGGTCCATCCGCCATTCCGCCGAGACATGGGCAATCCCAGTTGATCTCCCCCGTCTCAGGGTTGAATGCGCCCTGCTGGTCGGCCTCTTCCTCGAGTCCTCCCATGCCACCCTCTGCACCACCTGCGGGCGCCGCATGTTGCTGCGCCCTGGCGGCTTCTTCCTGCTGTCTCTGCTTTTGGGCGTCAAGCTGCGCCTGAACCGCTTTCCGCTTCTGGCGCTCTTCGGAGATGGCTTCAATAGTGGGGAGATGTTCGGACTCGACATCGGTTTCTGGGAGGGGCTGTACGGAGTCTGCAGATGCTGTCAGCATTACATAGTCCCACTGGTTCACCCTGTTATCTTTTAGACATACGCCTGGGCTCTTCTGCAAACACATCCGTAGTATTGTAGTAGTATATTATAGCACCAGCCGCGCCTAGCCGCGCAACCAGGCTCTTCCAACTTCTCGACTTCTGTGTTGGCGGAGCTGTGCTGATGCACCGGCTCGTAGGCGCAATGGATGGCAGACTCGCAGCGCGCAACGCTGGGCGCGCAATTAGCCGTGGGGCTACTCGGAACATGATGCTAAACGATAGGAAAGACTAAAGAGATGGGAAAGAGAGTCGTGGCGGACGTCGACGCAGCTGTTGTCGTGATGTCAAAAAGTTCGGGCCGCGATCCTCGGACCTGCATTTCTAAGCGGGAGGAGTAGGGATTAGCTCGATCACGTGTTGTAGGTCATTGTAACATGCTATACGCGGCAAGCACCTATCGTAGAGGCAACTCGCAAATCAGAAAGGTATACCAATAAACTGATTCCATATTTAATAACGATGTTTTCATACACGCTACAGGCCAGTCAAGTTTCAAGCCTCATTTGAAGAAGTCTTGAAAATTACACCAACATTCCTCAGATTATCAGCTTACAAAAGAAGCCCTGATTGGGTGTTTCAACGATACGTCCGTTATCACTATTTCTGGTTATGTAGAGAGAAAAGACGTGCTCTACGCTCTAGTAAGTCACATCGGGCTTGCGAGGTTGTCGCATGCTGAGGACAGTAATCGTACTTGAATGGGTATTGTGGCAACGTGAATCTCATGTATATACAGAAGTGGACCTGCTGAGGCAGCCCACTCCGAATTTGAACCGAGTAGAGAACCCATGCTTGCTGTTGTACTACCGCAGAAAGAAAACAAGATGACTCGATCGATCGAACCAAGCAACCCAGAAACTATCGTGAAACCATCGCGTAAAATTCCAGAGAGGAGTAGAGAAATGGAGCAAGAAAATACTCTCGGGAGGATTTTATTCTACTTCGGCGGGTTGCGCTTGAAGAAGTACCTGCATCAGTCGTCAGCATTGCGTTTCTGCTATCCGATCTCTGGCCTTTACTTACTGGCTGACGTAGTAATCTCCTACTGCGAAAAGTCCAACAACACCGGCCCAGGCCGCAACAACCTTGCCGGTCAACTCTCCGCGCACATACTTCCTGTATGCGCCAATTCCAAGAATGCCACCGACTAGTGCAAGGCCGACTGCGTTGCTTATTACGACAGGGTTATCCGCATTCTTTCTCGCCTTCTCTTTGGCTGATTGTGCCTTCGCGGCTGCCCTGTCCTTGAGATCCTTGGCAGTCTCCTTGATCTCTTCCTCACGCTCAATACGTTCAGCTTGCGTGTCGGTCTTTACAGACTGTGACTCGTAGTCGGAGGGGACAGAGGAGATGTGCGGGCTATCGACATCGACCAGAGAATGCACGCTGTCTTCAGCGTGCTCAACTTGTACTGGGGCGGGCGCACGACTGTGATGTGTTATTAGTATGTGCATGTTTGCTTAGTGTTTTTGAAGTTTAACGTCTGAGAGCTCATGACGCGGCGGGTCTGAGCGGTTAACTCGCTCGAGAATTGCAAGCGCAAATATGTCGCTTTTGAGCCAAACACTTTGAAGAGAGAAAGAAATTGACTTACGCCTGCAGCCTTGTTAGCTTGAGTTAATGTTCACTTTGTTCTTCAAGAGCTTACCTCCTCGGGACTCTGCTTCGGGCCCTTGGCAGCGATATCCGCGTACGACATGATGCTTGTGTAGCTACGTTGTCGGGAAAGCCGAGCTTGGGAGGGTCTCGACTGGAGTAAGCAGAGAGATGAAGATGAGCAAGTAGCGCGCTTGATGCAGATCTGTGGATGAGCAAGAGAGAGTGCACGCAGATAAAGGACGATCGTGTGATGTCGGGACAACGCGAAACAGGCTCCCTCACATGTCTGCTCGCTTAGCGTTTAGTGACATACGTCATTCTGAGCGCTTTGGCGCGAGCGGAAATTGCCAAGGATAGGAACAGAACATCGAACATCGAACATCGTGGAAAAAGTGAATTGACCAAGGTTCACAGGCGCTTCATGGTCGTAGCTGATTTCAAGGCTAGAATTTGATAATGGCCCACTCTTCAATGCATTCACGGCTACTTCGCAGACAACGCTCAATTAAGCAAGTAGCAGAAACCCTCAAGGGTATAATGGCGGCTCTCATCCCATCGCTATACGCCTGGCAATCTTGGAATGAACAACATCCAAAGCAAAGAAACTCGTATAATACAAGAAAGTCAAGGAAGATGGCGAAGGGCTCTCCCATGCACACGATAACGCCCGCTAAGCGGCACAGATGTCAAACATCGCAAATTCGAAACTGACAAGTTGAAGAAAATAGACTGTGCACTTCTGGGCTGCACACCCGGATCAGCCTGGGTCCTCCTCGATCGCTCCTGCCTCTCCATACCTAATACCAACAACGGCGCCCGGCACTGGAGATACTCTTTGCGATGATAGTGAGGGACATGATACCGTCTGGATGGGTAGATCTCACACATCTGGCACGTGTGGTATTTCGGTCCCACAGAACTAAAGAGTGAGCGAAATATCTATCACAGGATCTGCTCATCCTAGTCTTCACCGAAAACAGTCTTGTAGTTCTCTAGAAGTGCTTGAACAGCAACGCGCTGCTGCTGAACATCGGTGAGCTCGCGTTGAATGTCCATAGGTCGCATGATAGTCGGGGCGAAAACTACGGCAAGATTGAGTGGAGTCATCTGGGCACGTATTAACCACTGTTCTTTTCATAAACCTGAAACTACTTACCAAGTTGTCGCTGGCGTGCTGGATCACCCTCGACAGATGGAATACTAAGAATTGTAGGGTGTCTCGGTGAGCCTTTGGAATCTCATTTACTGCGGCAGTCAAAGCCGCAGATTTAGCTTCGGTGTCTTCAAGTTCTGTCAAAAAACGTTAGTGATTCTCAATCGATTCAAGAGGGAAAATACGTACGGCCCGCCTCTAGGAACTGGTCGTATACAGCGAACGTGATCAACGGTACAGGCAGTCTGCGGAAGTAGTTCTTGAGAGCTGACGTTACCGCATGAATGTCCAGATCAGGATCCGAAATGTCATGGTCGTTATCGGCCTCAAAGCCACTACGGACTTGGTTGACTTGCGAAGTGCCTCCACTCTTGCGATAGATGCCCTCGACGTCCATACCTCGCAGCTCAACTTCCTCAATGCAACGGCTGACAATCCGGGGGATCATCTGCTTCTCAAATTCGCACCGAGCTGTAAGATCTGAACCAAAGAGAACCGTACTAGCATCGGCGATCAGGTTGGTGCTACTATCATTGTGTTGCATCGGCTTGAAGCGACCCTGCGGTTGCTGCTGTCTACCCGATCCGCCTTTCGCTGTGAACCAGCCTTTCGGCGTCCCTAGCTCCTGCTCCCTACTTTTCAGAGAGCTAGACATTGACGCAATGTCTGGTTGAGAATGCACAGAGCCGTATGGCGTTCCAATGACTTTGATATTGTAGTCTTCCTGTTTTGCTTCTGAACCGAAAGCTCCTTTGAAGCCTTTGGTGACGTTCTTTGTGATGGCTTGGCCACCCTTCTTCCAGGTTGCGAACTTGGTGGGCTTTCCAGTCTTACGTATATTGACAACCTGTGGCTGAGCAAGAGTCGCTTCACCATCGGCGTCTTGAAGATTGGCGAACGAGTGTTCGTGAGGTATTCCCGGGGCATCGACAGAGACATCAGACTTGCCGCCCTTATGATGCGCTGTATAGATTCCCAGCCCATTCGCTGAAGCTTCGAAGTTCGGCGCACCCTTTTTATTGTTTTGAAACGTCTTTTGTATACTGTCCACAAGTTCCCGGTTCGTAGCGGACAGTTTTGCGTTGGCTGCTGTGAGCGATTCGTATTCTTGGAAACCTTTGTCTTTCATCTGGATCAAGTTTGAAATCTCATCGGTCAGCTCGGCCCTCTTCGAAATGAGATCCTCTATTTGGCCTCCTAACTGGTCTTTGAGCTTGTACAGAGAATTGGCGAAGTCCTTAAGAATATCTGACTTGAGCTGGTTGATGTCCATTGAACCATTACTGTCCTTAGCACGCTTGAGATGCTCAGTCATAATCTCCAACTCGCGTATGACCATCTCACGCTGGGTATCCAAGACAGCCATTGTATTCCGCTTTTCTCGCAAGACAGTGTTTGCTTGTTTGATATCGGCAGCACTGTGCATGGACTCTTGAAGTCCATTTTTCTCGGCCTCGAGCTCCGCAATTCGTTGTTGTGCACGGCGCAGCTCGTTTCGCAAGTTGACGCTCTCCTCTCTCGTGTCAGGCGAAGCGACTGTAGGACTGCTGATTTCGATTGAGCCGTTCGTTGGCCACTTCTTGTGACCTCGCGAGGTGATCGAGCCGCGATCACTAAAACTACGCCCATGCTTGGACACGGCGTTGGAGACCCTTCTGAAAACTCCAGCATCTTTTTCATCTCTCTCTTGATTGCCAAGCAGCCGTGCAAAATCTTCATCCATGGAGAAGTCGCCCTGGTGACTATACCGAGGAAGACCACCGGGAGGGAAAGCATCTCGTGAAGTTTCGCTCTGAACACTGCTTGTGGACTCGCTAGTCTTGTGTAGTTGGGATGCTGGTGG
The DNA here is from genome assembly GCA_033682645.1 of Phoma sp. ATCC 74077. NCBI lineage: Eukaryota > Fungi > Ascomycota > Dothideomycetes > Pleosporales > Didymellaceae > Phoma > Phoma sp. ATCC 74077. The sequence continues at coordinate 353,012 of JAWDJC010000017.1, forward strand.
CTGTGGAGGAGCTCGTGGGGACGTAAATGTGTCAGCAGAAGGCGGGGGAGGTCTTCCAGCGGAGCGTGCGGGAATAGGAACATCCGAGAAGCCCTTGGAAGGTGAGGAGTCTGCAGGGCTAGTGATACCCAACCCTGCATTGAGCTGTGTGGCTGCCGCAGTCGTGGACGATGTACGCTCGGGATGACTCACGGTTGGCGTAGTGGGCGAGGGTATCGTTCTCTCAGTTCTGGAGACAGAGGCAGAGGGCTTCAGTGATGAGGCGTTGAGCGAATCTCCACGGGTTGGGCGCTCTACGAGCTGATTGGAGCTGAACGAAGAGCCCGATGTCTCAGGTGAGTCTTCCAATCCAGTAGGTGGTGATGATGCAAAGGTGGGTTCCATAAGTGGACGACTTAGTCGGGCTGACATGTCCGCAGCCGGAGAGTTGTGCTGCTGCTGCTGTTGGGGAGGGGACTTCGAATCCGAATCCTTGCGCTTCGCCTCCGCCTTTTTGTTCTTTGGGACGTCTTGCAGCTTGAAAGGTTCCGTTACCGAAGAGGGGGCTGGCGAGGCACGCTGACTACGGGATCGCTGATCAATGACGGGAGACTCGCTGGTACCATCTTTTCTTTTCTTCAGCGTATCGACGAGCGTGTCTGACGGCTGCCTACCCTTCTCCTGGTAGGCAATATGCGGACTGGTTGGTGGGCGCCGTTCTTTCGAAACAGAACGGGATCTATTCTCCTTCAGTACCTCCCTATGGTCCGCTGAGGGCCGGTTGAAGTAGTCACGTCCACTCTTTCCCTCCCCTGCCGCCGCCTGGTTGGCGCCCATTGTTCGCTCGTTGTATTTATTGGCTGGTCTACCTAGCGGAGAGGGGCCAGGTGCAGGGTTGGGATCGAGGGCGAAAGGAAGCAAGATGCTGTCGTCGCCGGCGTCTGACGTCTCTACGTGATTGTTCTCCTTGTTATACGTTGTAGCTGGGAGGGTAGTATTGTCTGTGGGAGCGCTGGTTAGCAATGATGCAGGCTGAAATGATTCCGTGGATTGAAATGCGAACCTCTTCGTGGCCGATCTCCTGCAGGAGACGTATCATGCCTGAAGTTTGACGACGAGTCGCCCCTTCTTGAATGAGGTACCCTCGGAGACACATCGGTCGTCGTGGGTTCCGAGAAGACATCCGAAGGCGTGTCAAGGTCAGGAGTAAACGTGGTCTGCGGCTGTTCGGCCTGAGGAGGCAAGGCGGGCAACGACTTGTCCACTTTTGGCGCGACTGCTGCTGGGGGTTTCTTCGATTTCTTGCGTCGTCTTGCCATGAGCGACTCATGGCAAGACATGCAGAAGATACCCTGCGATGTACGGGCATAGCGCAAGTTCTCGATCTTGCGCTTGCAGTTCCTACATCTGAAACAGTTTGCGCAGAAAGCCTGGTCACCGGTCAAGATGGCCAGGTCCTCGATCTTATTGCCGCAATGGTTGCAGCTGTATGTGCAGTTGTTGCATATTAGCGAGCCGTCACCGAGGAGCAGCAGGTTCGCGTCCGAGTCGAGGAGGGTGCCGCAAGTGTTGCAACGGAAGCAGTCAATGTGCCATCGGTTTCCCGCTGGTGAATGTCAGTGTGCTACTCAAGCGATGATGCATCGTGTCTGGAAGGCGCGAGGGACGTGATGTCTCATTGAGAAATGCATACCGAGCTCGAAGGCCTTTCCTTCCTCAAGAATCTGGACTCCGGTTAGCAAGCCCGCCTGATGGTGGTGATAGGGCGTGTTCCTACCTCTCCGCATCCCTTGCACGGATACACGACGTCGTCCTGATCCAGCGGAGACTCTGGGTAGGCTCCTGGCGAGTCCATGTTGCTTCGAAGCTACGGATGCGTGCAGCGTAACGGCGAGAAGTCGGGGTTGGCGGACTGGAGGGGTGGCCACCGGGGGTGAAGCGCAGGGGAGATCGAAGAGATGGATGGCTCCCGATACGAGCGCAGTGGTAGACGTTGTTCGGTTCCAATGTCTGAGCGAAGCGGACCCGGCGAGAGGCAGTAAAACTACTCTGCTGTGCGACTTGAGACTCGGCTCGACGTCACTCGTAGAGGAGCAACAAGGGCAGCAGCAGAAGACGACAGCGCAAGACTCGGCCGGCCGTCCGCGTGCACGGAGAGAATAATAGTCGACGACAGCTTCACGGCCATCCCCCTCTTGGTGGTGTTGGAGACAGACCAAGCGGAGGTTGCAGGGGTCGATTGGTGGGTCCCAGCGTTCTCTGCGCCAGGGTCTCTGTGGCCTGGTCACTCGATTGCGGCACACTCACGTCGAGCGAGCCAAGCGGGACAGGACCTAGCGAGCGGGCGTTCCTGAGCGCTGAGAGCGTTGTGCGAACGGGTGCGCGGTGGCCGGGGTGGTTATCACGACGTGGACGGGAGTTGGGGCGGGCGCTGGACGGCGGCGAACAGCATCCCACCACAGCCTTGGATTTCCCAGACACGGCCGCGCCCTCTCCTCTCACAGCAGCAGCACGCATACGCAGAGGCGGTCGTCAGCCGCAGGCCAGCTTGCGTTTCGGGCCCTGGCCTGCGAATCCGACTCCACTGCGCCAGGCCAGATGGGCGAAGGAGCCTGCCAAGCAGCCCTCCACCCTCCGCATCTTGAAGATCGCGGACGGGTGCCGATGCATCAATGCCTCCCCAACGCGCTTGGCTATATTCACAGTCAATATTGAGGACGCCCGCACTGTCCACGTCGGCTGCCCTGCTCGAACGATGCCGTGCAGCAGCCCATTACACGAGATACAGCTGCTGAATCTGATCACCCTCAGGAAAGCGCGGCAAACCTCTGCCGCTTGCACCCTAAAAGACGGCTGCGCCAGGCGTGATGCGCATGCTCAGCGCCAAAAGGGGAAAACATCCCTCCAGCACCTCTCAAAATAGACGAGATCATTGCGAATCACGGCCGCTTCTCGACCGCCTCCATCAGCATGCCCGTCATTTGGGCTGCACAATCCGAGCTGGAGATGATGCAGGTACACGGCCAGCCGATGACCAGCCATCACTCGACTCTCCCATGATTTCTCTTGACCAAACAGCACTGTCGGCAGCTAGATAGCACGTTTCAACTCAACGTTGCTCGACGGGCCTACACGTGTCCACCTGCTGCTATACGGAATACGCCTGTCGGTGTGGGAGATTGAAGGAGGAGCAATATGCTCCCCGCAAGGCTTACCATAACTAAAACTAACTACTGTGGCACGACACAATCACTGAAGAGTCTGCTGTACATAGAGACAGCGTGAGAGCTTATAGCCTCGCCTAGTCTCATTCAGTCGTACCGACTTGGCTTTCTGGCTAACGGCATGCTTTTGCTTGACACCATGCCCACCTTCCCTTCTAATCACTCACAGCTGCAATATGCGTGCAATTCTTGTGCAACCACAGCGCTCGTGCGCATGTCTGGATAATTCAATCCCATCAAGCCACGATCCTGAAACGCGCGGGAATAGCCAGGGATCACGGAGATGTTTCATCGAGCCGAACGGTGCCTGGAGGATCCACGCTACTGGGATATGTCTGCTTCAGGAACGGCTACTACCCATACACCAACATCACCATGTCTAGCACAAGGCAGACAGTAGCACGAGCGGCCCCTCGCCCATGCTTCGAGGGCGACCACGCACCGCGCGTCACAACAATTAGGTGCCGCATGTTCGTCTCGGCGGTAGCTTGTAACTTGCGAGCATTTATACGAATAGTCATCAATGGCGCAATAACGATTGAAGCTCCAACTATTTGGCCTCGCTTTCGCATTCGATACATGGCACCTTTCTTGAATGTTCGCCCCCACCATCTTCGTTGTGCTACCGTTCGTTTGGTTTGCAGTCGGTTTTAAGCTGTTCCACGAGGTCTGATCAGCACGTCAGATCGTGTGGACATACACGCTATTCGTCCTGGTCCGCCTCTTGACTCAACGGGCTAGATACTGTGGAGCTGACTTTCGGCATTTATTTCGAGTACCGAAAATGCCTTTCCCCTCGAGTCGTCAAGTATAACCGACGTTGTCTGCGGTCATCATGCTATGCTCATTGACCAGACCCAAGATATGCAGAGTGGCTAGACTAGTTGTCTCACCCACCCGGGGTTATGGGCGTTTATCTTGTGTAGAATGCGACTGCGTCAGAAGTGCCAGTACCATGACTACCGCGTATCAGATTCTGCAGCTATCCTGCGTGCAATTGTTCGTCCCAACGATGCTCACCGATCTTCGGGACAAGACTACACCCTGTCTAGCTGCATGACCAAACATGCTACACTTGCCGCGGATGTACCACTATTTTGCCTTCTGTTCAATCAATAGAATGGTGGTTGTAGCTTCAGAACGCACCGTACAAGGTCCATATGGCCTTGGACACCGTCCAATCTTCTCTCTGAAGTATGACTGTCAGGTTGGTGTAAGTCAAGTATTCGTACAGCATGTACAGTCAGAAGATCTCTGCTATTTCCTTGAGCAGGTTGGAATTGCCTGATAAGTCGTTGAAGCAATTCTAGCTGCTGTGTAGCGCATACTATGGTGATATCCGAGGGCGACCGCCAAGTAGAATATAGCAAGGTTACGAAAGCATGAAGTCGTAATTCATCATTCACAACAAGTGGACTGTAAGGGTACGTCTTCCCATTTCTGCGCTAATTCACAAGTGGCGACTGTTGCCCCACTGCGTTCACCTCGATCTTTATTCTGATTTGCGTGCTGTGCTGGATCAAACTCTCCATATCACCACTTATCAGCTTCAAATATCAGATCATCGAAGCTAGTTTGCTGACGGATGCACCGGCATATGATACAGTGGGTCTGGCTCTCTGAATTGGCTCATGTGCAAGGTGCTACCAATAGCTACCCCGCCTCAACGGTTGAATATGGATACTTGCGGACTGAGGGGTATTTAAGAATCTTCAGACCCTTCCAATTCTTCCTTCCTTTTCCCAATCTCCAAACTTGTCAATCCCGTTGACTGCAATATCCGTACTCATCCATACAGTCTTTTTCAATGAGAAGAATCGCTAACCCATTCCCAGATACTTCAACTCATTCAAGTATGGCCGCCATGATGCAAGACATGTTCTGCACGCGGGCATTATCCTCAAGCCATCAAGGTACTTTTAATGCTAAGTATACTGCATGAACCGGTGTTCGTTTTCGGTGGTCCTTCTTTCTATCCTCCCATTTGTTGCTTTTCAGCAAGCAAGTAGTGGGTAGGAGGGAGGATTACTGGACTCGTTCTGAGATTATACGGTTTCAACTTGACCTGGATAATACCAGCGGAAGGATCATGCTTCTCTTGCTCCCTCAATGAGGACAACCTTAACAATTGACAGATTTCGATCCTCTGTGAAGACCTTCAAGTATGTCTCCTCCTGCCGCTACCTACGATATCCCCGTCGCTACCAACGGCAATGGAATCGGCAATGGCGTGAGCGTCAAGAAAAACCTCGCTGTCAAGCCTGCAGCCAATGGTCTCGCGAAGACACTCGCTGAAATGGAAAACAACTGGGAGGCGTTCACGTTTGCTCCTATTCGCGAGTCGCAGGTCTCTCGTGCTATGACCCGTCGCTACTTTACCGACCTCGACACCTACGCCGAGTCTGACGTCGTCATCATCGGCGCCGGCTCTTGCGGTCTCAGTGCGGCCTATACACTCGCATCTAAGCGGCCCGATCTCAAGATTGCTATCATCGAAGCTAGTGTCTCCCCCGGCGGAGGCGCTTGGCTCGGTGGCCAGCTCTTCTCCGCTATGGTGATGAGGAAGCCGGCTGAGCTCTTTTTGAAGGAGATTGGTGTGCCGTACGAGGACGAGGGCGACTTTGTCGTTGTCAAGCACGCTGCTCTCTTTACGAGTACGCTGTTGAGCAAGGTGCTTCAGTTCCCGAACGTGAAGCTCTTCAATGCTACGGCGGTTGAAGACCTGATTACACGACCGGCTCCTACGACAGCGGATCCAAATGCTGTCCGTATTGCAGGCGTGGTTACGAACTGGACACTCGTCTCCATGCACCACGACGGTATGTCGGCTACCTTCTGTCTCCATCTTCACCTGACTAATGCTCTACCAGACCAATCCTGCATGGACCCCAATACCATCAACGCACCCCTTGTCATCTCGACCACCGGCCACGATGGCCCCTTTGGCGCCTTCAGCGGTATGTTATGTTCATGTACGAACTGCATGTGAGGACAACCACTAACTGTTTGACTTAGTCAAGCGTCTCGTCTCTATGCAGCAGCTGGAAAAGCTCGGTGGCATGCGCGGTCTTGATATGCGCACTGCTGAGGACGCCATTGTCAAGCGCACCCGCGAGATTGTGCCGGGCTTGATTGTGGGCGGCATGGAACTCAGTGAGGTTGACGGCGCTAACAGAATGGGCCCTACCTTTGGCGCGATGGCATTGAGTGGCGTAAAGGCTGCCGAGGAGGCTGTGGGTGTTTGGGATGAGCGAAAGGCTCAGAACGACCAGTAAACCTGTGACCGTCTTTCTTCGAGGATGATGGATCACAGTTTACGTGTCAGAGCTACTGCTGGATGAGAACGTCTGTCATTACCTGAGCCCAGAATAGATACAAGTCACTCGTTGCCTTTGTTCTCATGCGTGACAAATCCACAAGAGTTCAACGTCATCAAAGAACCGTTAGTGATGCGTACAGTTCCCCGCTTCTCGATACACGCTCAAGCCTTGGAGCGCATTACCCCGAAGTCGGTATATGATCTGTGGCCTGGAGGTTTACTCGCAGAGGCCTTGACCATGTGGTTCTGAACGGAGCGGGAATAATGTTTCAGGAAGGAGCACGGTCGCTGTGCAACGATTGGTTAGCGTGACGCCACCCCTGCCGACTGTCAACAAGACCTCCACCCAAACATATACAATCCCTCCCATTGTGCCCCGCGTCTACCACATGCACCTGGACAATTGACGTCCGCTCGAAATCATGGAGGAACAAACGGCGACGCTCCTCGCAGCACTGAAAAAGCCGTCGACCGACGTAAACAAACGCCTCGAACTGTTCAGCAACCTCAAGTCCGGCATAAAGCACAATCGCGTTCCCGAGAGCTGCCAGGCCTCCATATTCGAGTGTATTCGCATCGCCATCACAGCCTCGACCTCTGCAGCACTCGTTTCCACGGGGTTCTCTACATTGAGCCACTTCATCAAGCGGTTACAGCTCCAGAAAGAGACGCAGGCCATCATCTCACAGTCGTCGGCCCTATGCTCGATACTGCAGGACAAAATAGGCGACGCGCGCGAAAGTCACCGCAGCGCTGCGTCACAAATACTAGCCGACCTGCACTACCTATGCCCTACAGAGGTTGACACGCTGATACACGAAGCTATCAAAGGCAACAATGCTCGCGCTAAAGAGACGTCTATGACGTGGGTCGTAAAGGTTCGTCCACCTATGACCCGTGGAGAAGAGACTACGAGAATGAGATCGCGCGATCCTAATATATGTGGAAATCTAGATGAACAAGACCGAAGGTCTACCTTTCAGGAGCTACTCCAACCAGCTTGTGGCCAACCTTGAAGACGCAGACCCTGGCGTGCGCGATACCGCCAAAAGGGCCGTCGTCGAGCTTTTCGGGTACGCCTCTAACAAATAGATTCAAGCCAGGTTGCAACTAACAGCGGAACAGGCACGCACCAGAACACGCAAAAGTGAACCTGAAGAAACAACTCATCAATTTGAACGTACGAAAAGCGACCGTTACGTATATCACTTCACACCTGGACGACGCTGCGTTGTTGAAAGACGCAGACATGCCGCCTCCCCAGCCGCCGCAGCCGCAGCCCCGAGTAGAGCGACCGTTACCAGCACGTAGAGCAGAAACTCTGCAGCCTGATATTGGCTTTGCGGACAGCTTTGCAGCAGAGCTGCCTCCGCCTACGGAGGCCGTCGTCATGGACCCCATACACATTTATACCCAGCGCGAGCTAGAGGATGTTTTCCGGGACATGGCACCCCATTTTGAGGGTAAGGAGACAGAGCAGAACTGGTTGGCCCGAGATAAAAACTGCACGAAGTTACGGCGCATACTGAAGGGAAACGCACCAACAGAGTTCCATGGAGCTTTCATAGCGGGCGTCAAGTCGCTGTTAGATGGTATCCTAAAGGTTGCTAACACGCTACGAACTACGATGTCCACGAACGGCTGCCAGCTTGTCCAGGAGCTCGCCAAGGCGCTGGGTCCGGCTATAGACCCTTGGGTCGAGATCCTACTCCAGTCCTTCATCAAGATGTGCGCTGCTACAAAGAACATTGCCGCGCAAAACGGAAACGTCACGGTAGACGCCATCCTCCAGAATGTTTCGTACAGCAGCCGCTTGTTACAGCATGTCTCTATGGCGTCGCAGGACAAGAATGTCCAGCCTCGAACACACTCTGCGAGCTGGGTCAAAACGTTGATTCGGAAGCACACGTCGCATATCGAGCATTCTGGTGGTCTAGACACGCTAGACAAGCTGATAAGACGAGGTGTCACGGATGCAAATCCGAAAGTGCGTGAAGCATATCGAAGCACGTACTGGACATTCGCTCTGGTGTGGCCTCAAAAAGCCGAAACGTGAGTGACCCATTCGAGACTATTTATTAATCGCTGACATGGCCGACAGAATGTTTGAAACCCTCGACAAGCGAGAGAAGACTGCGCTCGAGAAAGATCCCAACAACCCAAATGCTTCACTTGCTTCATCTCAAAACAGCACAGCCTCATTCTCGAAATCCGTGGGCGCTGGTGCGGCACGTAATGCACTGAAAGAGAAAATTGCTGAGCAACGGAGAGCCAAGTTGGCGGCTTCTAAAGGTGTCCTCGAACGCCCTAACTCTGCTGCAGCAACTTACTCACCAGTGAAATCACTATCAGCAAAGTCTCAAGGTGCAAGAATTGCCTCCACTGCGTCGACGGCATCTTCCAGCTCTGCACGACCACCCTCAGCGATGTCTGGGGAATCGACCAAATCAGCTTTAAAGAACCCTACTGGTACTGGCTCATTAATGTCCGGAACTGTACGTCGGCCAATTCGTCCTCGACCCGAGTTGACTAGGCCTGCAACGGCTGATCCATATGCTGTCCGACGTGCAGGTAAGGTAACGCCATCGATGACTCCAGAAAAGACGCCCGCCCCAACAACAGCGAAGAAGTCGGTTGCGCCAATGAGTACCGCTCGACCACGAGCGCAGACTCAGAACAGCCCGAATGTGAGCCCCATTCGTAGCAAGTCCAGAATTGGTCAACCCATAGCACTCCAGAAGACCGCTAGCTCAAGTTCTCGGCAAGGAAGCCCAGTAATAAGCCCACCAAAGGACGAAGATTTGACCATGGTGAAACCTTGGGTCCGATCACAAAGTCATCATGATCCAGGTACCATCCCGTTCCGACAGCGGAATGGAATGGATAGAAGTGCACTTCTTGACAATGAGACGATTGATCTAGGAGATGAGGACAATTTCACAATGGTTATTCCAAACCTTGCACGACCGGCAGCGCAACCAACGCAGCGCACCCCTCCCAAACCTACGCCGTCTCCTGGACGATTAGCAGCACCTAGTCCTCGAGCTTCGGTGCTCAGAAGCCCCAAGTCCATGGGGGATATCGGCAATTTACGCGCCTCAACGCGAAGTCCTCGTTTGAGGTCACCAGACCGACCAAGCACGCGGGGCACAGATGCTCAAGACGAGGTACAAATTTTCGAAGATCCGTTCGTTGGTGATGAGCCCGCTGCTGTAGAGTCGGAGATGGAAAAGCCAGTGCTTGAGGAGCTTCCTCTCAATGAGAAGAACAATGAACGACGGCAGAGCACTCAGAGTGCAGCAAGCGATCTAATGATGGGCAACGCTGGTGAGGAGCGCCCTCGTGGCCATCACAAGACTACCAGTACCGGAAGCGTGATGCACACGGAAAGTTACGAGACAAGCAATGCCGAGGTGCTCAAAAATCGGCAGTTGCTTGCGAGTGGCATCAAGAAGATTGAAGGTCGTACAGTGGAATCACACATGTTTCGCCGCATGCAAGATATGGTGAAATCGAACCAGGAGATTTGGGGACCAAATGACGAGAACTTTGGCAAGCTACTCCTAGCATGTCTTGAATTCCTTGAAGCACCTATTCAGGAACTAAAGGTGTCGCCGATGAAAGCAGTCAATCTTAAGGTTCAAGCCTTGGCGACGATTCGGGCGATGCTGTCCCTCTACCGCAGGGAGACAGCGAAGTATTTCTCCCGTGTTCTCTGCACGATCCTGCAAACGAAGGCGCAGCATGAGAATACATCGCATATTGCAATCGATCTTGAAACCACTGCCGATGAAATCGTCAAGTACGGTCAGCCATCGGACTGTCTCAACGCCGTCCTCTCCCTTATCGAAGATACATTATCTGTCACACCAACCGCATCGCCGAACTCGAAATCCTCTGCCTCTCCTCCCCCGCATCAGGGCTCATCACGCACTACAACAATGGCTCTCACCACACTCGCCTCCCTCATTCAGATAAGCAGCGCAAAGAACGTCACCCTGACACCCGAGCAAACTGCACGCCTCGGCAAGCTAGCAGTGCGCTGCATGGACGACCAGGATGCGGACGTGCGCAAAGCAGACATTGAGTTCTGCATCGCACTTCATGAGCGCATAGCTGGACCTGGCGGCGAAAAGGAAGATGGAGGTTTCTGGAAGGCCGTCGCCGGAGCAAGAGAACAGCACTTGAATCTGCTGACATACTATCTCGCGAAGAGGGGGAAGGCTTAGGTAGCTATCCTCCCTTTTCGACGAAAGAGGAGCTTGGGAGATGAGACGCAGTCTAGGGAGAGTGCTTGAGCTTCCCTAGAGCATCGAATTTCTTCTCTTTGCAACGCCCGGCATTGTCATCACTTGCGGGCGCAGGTCTCATATATATGTTTCCTTGGTTTTCGACCGAGCTTAGGCTGGTTACCTTCGTTGTCTCGGCGTTGTGAGAAAAGCAGGTGCACGGATCATACTGGAAGTCATTGTTTCTCCTGTCGTCAATATCTCCTAGTTTCACATGTCTTTGTATAGGTATCTTTTCGTCTCTTCGTGTGACTTATAGCATCTTTTAATTCCATCATCTTATCTTTTCCACATACAGGATCAGTGAAGAGTCGATGTTTCTAAGGTCACGGGGAACGCAACTCTACTTTTAGACAGGGAATTCGTTAGCTGGATCAGCAAGCGTTTGTAGATCTTGTCATCCACAAGACATGGTATTGCGCCTCTGGGAGCGCGCCCCCACCCCCTTAGCGTTCCCCCATTTCGCACTGACATCCATGGATCTCCGAGACAATAGTTCGGTAGAAGTAGGCGAGTTGGTGAACACCTACTGAACCACCATCTAAATCAGCATCTTCCCCATGCTCCTCCATGTCATCAACCTGCCCATCCATCTCCCCAAGCGGAAACATTTCCGACCTGCGCAAATACTCGCCAGACAAACATTCGCGAACCGCATTCGCGAACCGACCACCCATCCAAATCGCCAGATCCCGATCAACATACCTCTGAATCCTTGTCCGAAAGTCTTCCGCACTCAAGTTAGCCTTGACGTAAGATTCCAACGGCATCCACATGCCAATTTCAAACAGCACAAGCCCCAAACTATACACGTCGTGCATCCGCGACGAAGAAGGCTTCACTGCATCCACCGACGGCTTCGCAGCTCGAACATCCGGATGACGATAGAGATCGAATTTGGACGGCCGCATGGAGAGAGATTCTTCCTTGGGGCGGTCAGGTCGCGCAAAGTCGAAGCCTGAAATATACGGCTTGTCGTAGCGTACGCCTTGATCTGAGGCGTAGAATAGAAGCACGTTGTGGCTGCCGAAACCCTTGTGTATCCACTCGACGGTGTGGAGCTCGAGGAATCCGACTGCTAAGGCGGCTGCGAGACGGAAGCGATCGCCGAGGGAGGGGGGTCGGATTGGGGTTGAAGTGTGGCTTTTGGTTAGCAGGTCGTGGAGGGTGACGAGTTGGCTGGCTTGGCTTGGGGTGTGTGCTGTATCTGTGAGGTTGTAGAGTAGGGCTCTGTCTGCTTTTGAGGGGTGTTGGATCCATCCGATGCAGTGTAGGACTGGGAGATTGGTGGGCTTTTCGGCGATGGAGAATTTCTCTGCGAGGTTCTTCACTCGGTCGTCTGCTAGTAAGATCTGGTTTGGAGTCCATTTGGTGTCGTAGTAGTACCATTCAACGAGGACTCTTTCTGGGGGTGTTCGCATAGAGAAACTTTCGGCGTCGCCTATGTTATTGGTGGGTACCTTTTTTGGATGGAATAATGTAATGAAACGGCGGCTCCTCGCGGCCTTAGAGTCGATGGTCAAGTCTTGATAGTCCTTCTTTAGTCCTGAACCTTCCAGTTCTTTGCCGACATTCTTCTTTAGTGTAGCACTTCGATACATTGACTCGTATCTACTCAGTGCGGCTGCGCCTTGAACGCTCTCCAGCTGTGCGAGTGATCTAGCTGCGCCGACTATTTGGGAAGCCAGTATCAGTTCCTGTAAGTCTTTCCTTCCTGGCGGGGCTATCGCGTGAAGACTATCATTCCAATATTTAAATCGTTGTATCAGGCTCTTCAACGTCTCTTTATCAGCTTCGTTCCATGTTATAACCCCGTACTTGACTCTCCGGACTAGTGATGTTTGAGACTGTAAAGAGTCTTTGAGCTTGTCGTATCTCTGACTAGCTCTATGCATCCTCCCCTGCACGCCTCCAGCCCCAATCACAATCGACGCAACTCCATGATTGTTCAAGTGATCGGGCTGTTCTCGAGACTCGAAAGCTCCATCATACTTGGCCAGCAGCTTAGTGACAGACTGCAAAACCTCAATGACCTGATTGACAGCATCACAAAGTGCATCGGCCGACGTAGATACTGGCGATATGGGTTGGTTAGCACCGAATATTCCATTTGTCTCGGGCACTACGCTTGCGCTGGCTGCTTGGAATATTGCTGTAATGTTCTTGTTATCGCGACCCCACTCCTGATAGCGGAAGGCTTCAAACCGCAACATCATGACAGATTGTGCTGCATCAGATCCAAAGTTTCTTGCGTCCGAAATAGCTCGATACACAGCTAGCGACTTTTCAATGAGGGTAATTCCGTTGGTAATAAAGCCGACTGAAGACATGTCGCGCACGGCGGGAGGCTAGCTGAAGTTCGAGCTGGTAGGTAGTACATCGACTACACTTTTAAATGCTCGCCTGCCATATAATGGATGCAGTCCGACGTGGTGGAAGAGCTTAGAGAAACAAACGTTTAGGTGGGGATACTCCAGAATTGGTACTGTCAATGAACAAAAGCATGCGGTTTCGGTGATGTAGCCTTGACCAGGCTGAGGCTGATGACCGATCAAGGAAGCCACACTTTGGTATGCAGATTACCATTGGTGCCTTATCCTCAGCCTACCCTGTTGTAGCACGCTGCGACAGGCGGCTCAACTCGTCGCAAGAGACGTTCATTCGTCAGTCCTCACATCCCCCAGCCTAACCTTCTGTCTCAGCATGGCTGATCGCAGTCTTCACGCATCCACGACCTAAACCCCGAGCCCCTCCAGAATCCCTTCCAAATGCCAGAACTTACTCCCATACGGAGGCGCTATGAGATCACGCATATCGCACCGTCCGCGTCAGTGGAAGGTCCGGCAGAATTCATTAAGCTCGCGTTGGATCAACTTGACGTTCCATATATATACTTCAAGCGGACGCTGAGACAAGAAGCAGCTACTGGAGCATCATTCCAAGTACGCTATTTTGATATAGATCCCGCAAACTTCACATCGGACACCAAGCGCAAGATTGAGACTCGCCTGAAGTTGAAAGAGGGGCAATGGCTTGTTGCAAAACATATTGCGCCTGCAACACCAGAACTCCGCGAGGAGCTGGGGAGTGACTATGGAAGTGGCGACGGAGTCAGAATGGGCTCAATGATCAAGGAGATGAGAATTCTTGCTCATGAACCTCTGCGGTCTCATCGCAATATCGTCCAGCTTTTAGGTTTCAGCTGGGAGAAGCACAAGGACGAATTTGACAGGAGATGGCCAATTCTCATTATGGAAGCGGCTGATTGCGGATCTTTGAAGGATTTCCTAGAACTAGCGGACATATCAATTCAGACTCCAGCCTTTCGGACCTCTCTTGCGTTGGATATCGCTTCTGGCTTGGAGGCGTTACATGCTTGTGGAGTTGTCCACGGAGATTTGAAACCGGATAACGTTCTTATCTATCAGCTATCCCGTGATACATTCCAGGCGAAGATATCTGATTTCGGTTCTGCTTCCGTCATCGAGGATCTCAAATCAGAGAGTGGGAACACGTCGCAGTACATTTCGTTGGAAGGGTTTACTCCGCCCTGGGAAGCGCCTGAGGCTTTTGGAGAGATATTGCTAGAACAACTTCCGAAAGTCGACGTATATGCGTTTGGCCTACTAGCTTGTCATATAGCTGCTTTTGGCGCAGATCTCTTTTCCGACTTTCGGAAGGAACGGTCTTTTCGAGACATGGATGAAAGGTATGATTTCGACCAAATCACAGCATTGAAGAGTAACTCTCCAGCAATCATCGATCATACCAAGCGGTACATACTTTCAAGCTTCGACGGTGCCGAAGACGAGAAAACTAGATTCTTGGAAATTATGGACTGGACTCTTGAAGAGTTGCCTAGCAATCGCAAAGACATGGCTCAGATTAGAGAGATCCTTTGTACTACACATATCGAAGAACAGTTCCGGTAAGTTCAAGTTGCGTGGCTAGAACTTCGTTCAAGAAGTACTATCTTACGCTTTCTGTTAGGTCTCATGAGCATGTGCCCACACTTTCCCCAAATGACCTGTCCTCGGATGATCATCCACAGGTTAGCTTCATCCATCCACCTGCGAACATTACGGAGCTGATTCATGGCTAGTATCAAGATCTTCGACGTTGGGATCAGGATTTACTCTCCGCAGCCTCCGGGGATATCATCGCTACCTGGCACCAAAGATCCATCGATGATATAGCTAGTAATGATGCCGACAGAATCGAGCAAGGTGCACAAAGACTCTTCTGGCTCTGTAGGGGAGTCATTTCAGGCGCTTTGGATGGAGGCGAATCATCTCGGGCTTTGGAATGGCTCTTGCTATCCGCTAAAGCAGGTTCCACAGAAGCACAAGCGTCGGTGCACCCCCTCCTATCTGCGCTTGGCGAAAACATACCTACCGAGTCCATATACGATTGGCTAGTAAATGCTAGCTATGCAGGTGAAACACTGGCGGAGGTTAGTTTGAATGAACTATATCCGGATTCATACCCTGAAGTACTAGAGTGTTTGAAGACGACCTACTGTGGCTACGGACAGGACTGCTTTGGAGAACAGTGGCGAAACGAATATCCTTTAGACTATCTCATGGATATAGTAGACGACTGGCTAGAAGACGGGCGTGATATAAACGAGCTGCACAACCATCCAGGAATGGCATGTGGGATGACTTGGCTTCACTACGCTGCAAGCAACGGGCGCCAGGACCTAGTGTCAAATTTGGTGGCTAAAGGAGCGGATCCAAACGTTGATAATGACTACGATGAGTCGCCCTTGTTCATGGCTTGTCAAGCTGGCCATTTTGAAGTTGTCCGTGTACTGTGTCCAATAACTCGGAACGAGAGAGAAGACCCAGATGTGTTCGCAACGAACGAGCTACACAATTTGCATCGATTTGAACCACATATCGGAGACACCGCAAAGATGCTTGTAGAATGGGGTGCAGATATCAACCAGCAGAATAGCGATAGACAACAGACACCACTCGCCTTTACTCTCAACGAACTTAGAGTCAATTGCTTGGAAACGGCAAAAATATTGCTCGAACTGGGCGCCAACCCGCTCATTGAGGACTACCAGGGATTGGACTGCCTAGCCCTTGCTGCGTGTCAGTTGTCCTATGATTTGATTCAACTCATGCTTCACTACATACCACCACGACATCTTGTCCATTATAAGGCAAAGGCATTGTGCTTCGTCCTAGAGATGGAAAGTTATGAGATTATGGTGAATGGAGGGAGCGATTACCGTTCCAAGCTGGAAATCACGCTGAAGCTGCTTGTTGATGTCGACACTTGCCAAGCATACCAGGAGATGACTGGCCATTCTGTTCTAATCTTCGCTTGTGCTAAGGCACCTTTAGCAGCGGTGCAGTGTTTGGTCAGTCTCTTGCCTGATAGTCCGTTGAATGAGTGGACCCCGTCGGCGACAGGATGGATTACGCCTTTGATGGGCGCGATAGTACAAAATCGGGTTGACATCGTCGAGTATCTCCTGAGTATCGGTGCTGACGCCTCGCTATCTAACCCTGTTATTCCGTGGACGCCTCTCTTCTATTCGGTCTCCGGACGTCCACAAATCGTCCGCACCTTGATTCAGTCGATCGAGAAGAAATACTCTCTGGCGGAAGCGATTCAATATGTCAACATGAGAGACGAAGGAGGATTTACGGCTTTTGACATTGCTGTAGCTGGCGAATTCTTTGAAGCTGCTGATATTCTCACGGCTTATTCACCGAGCTTTCTAGCTCAAGTCATCCCTTACAGTGCGGGCAGTACTATTCTAACCAACTTCCTTGGATTGGCTGCGTATAAGGCTAATCAGTTATTCTATCTTCTGGATCTAATTGGTTCCGTCACCGATCTACCCGTGATAGACAATGAGGGTGTTACAATCCTTCACGCAGCCTCTGGCGTGCCCATAGGTGAGCCAAGCTCTATCGTAATGTGAGAAAATCGCTGATGGCAGAATGACAGATCGAGCCCCTGAAGATGAAGCTCGCGCAATCATCGATGCTATCATCTCTCGCTTCCCTAATCCAGTGCATGTAAATCGCACCACACACACAGGTGAAACTCCACTACACTTCGCTGCTCGGTTTGGAAATGTATACGCTATCAAAAAGCTTGAAGAAGCGTATGGCGAGGACTTGGATTGGAATATAACTCATCACGATGGCTGGACTGCGCTGGATGAAGCTGAGACTCGAAAATGGCAAGACATCTCAGACCTTGGTTATATGGCGCGAGCTCGATTTCGTAAACGGACGGAAGAGGCTGTGGCATACCTTCGTGGAAGGGGTGTTGAAGGTAAACGAATTGATGAGGATTCTGAGGGGCAAGTAGTTGATGAGCGTGAGTAATCACTTGTACTACTACTAGGGTCGAGACGTTGTTTTGCGCCACTCCTGATCATTATGTGAGCCTGAGCGTTCTCGAAGATAGTTACTTTCGAGCAATGTTGTAGTTGCAAGCGTTCTTGCATCAACTATCTTCGCTAACCCTTGATGTTCCCATATAATGCGAATGGTTGCAATGGAAGGTATCAATGCCTAGCACTGCCATCATTCCTAACGAAGATAAAATGGCAGCGACGATTTGTTCGCTTTCCATTGAACATTGTATGTCTTTCCGCTGAAGGATGCATTTCCCAAGATTCGACCACTGTTTATAATGTGTAGCGAAGTGCTTCGCTTTTCTAATGTTGCTGAGCATCGAGTACTGCTTTACTCAATTTCAATGTCCATGACTGTCCACTTGCCAACTTGATGCCCAGGCTGCATATCGCTGGAAAGTTTGTGGATGAGCTGAAATTCCCGAAGATTGGGAATATATGCCGCACCAACGTGTCGATAACGACCGTTGCCTGCCGGCCTTAGGACGATTGGAAGAGAGCTACCAAATGCGATCCATACCTCATCGTTTTCTTCAGATAAATCGCATTTTCCCATTAGTCCAAGATCCCACGTATCAGATATGAATATTGTGTCGTGATAGAGCATATCAAAGATCTGTTCCAGAGCGATTCGGGAAGCTTCGTCAAACTTTTCAAGTAAATCTTCCATATACTCTCCATCAATGCCTATCCCTCGTTTTGCATGCCGTGGATCTTGGGCGAGACGGAGGAATTTGTAGAGGGCAGATACCATGTCGTTGTAGGTTGGGGGTGGCTCTGTAGAATCTTCAATAAGGATTGAATACAATTGGCGTGGTAACCTCTGAACCTTGAAGCCGGCAAAGACTCGCAAGTAGATGCCAAGAGAAGAGCTCCAGAATTGTTCAATTGTCGTTGTTTTTAGGGCTAGGTTACTGGTTAGACATCGTCGCACTCTGTTAACTCTTAGGCCCCGGACGCGGAGACGTCGCTCAGTTGCCCGTATCGAATCTGGGAGACACAGAGTGGCGATTTCGGGCTCGTCATCCCGCTGTTCTGGGCCATGATAACTCTGACAACCCAGCCAGCGTCGAGGCAACCAAGACGGCAGACGGAGGCACTCTTCTTTGTGATGAGTCAAGCACTCCCCCATATGAAGAGAAGCTTCCCTCAAAAAGTCGATATCCCGGGCCTTTTCTATGTGATAGGCAATCGCTGCTATGATAACGTCGACCTCATCTTTTGTGTAGTCGACTTCTATGCCATCTTCGTCGTAATCGCTAGCAAGATGCATGAGGGCATAGACTCGGTCTCGTGGGTCGGTCATAGCGAGCCTGGAGCACTGCTCAAGAAGGTCTAATAAGCCCCAATATTTGTTACCATCTGCATACTCTGCGAGGTTTTTGGCAGCTGGGGAAAAGCTTGACACGAAAGGCTCGATATGTCTCTCCCATTCTCCAACCAGGGTATTAGGGGAAGAATACAATGTCAGATAGTGCCAATGCTTGTGAGCTTGTTGGAAACGTCTAAGGGAAGCACCCGGAATGTTTATATTCATGCAGTGGAGACTGATTTGGCGTGCATTCAAGACTTCCTGTTGAATCCATACGCGATTCCAGTACGGATTGGAAAAAATTGGCGCCACAGGATCCCAAAAGCTCGGGTTTGGGCCGAGTTCATCGATTTCGTGGTCAGGAACGTTGCAGAAGTTTACCAAGGCCGAAACAGCTTCACTTGTCGCATCGATACCGGGTTCGTAAATCCAGATACGGACCATATCTGCGCGACTGAAGATGCGCCTCATGAGCTGAATCTGTAGCTCACGCTCAGCAGTATCATTTTGATTGATGCAAATTGCGTCGATCCATATTGTCAGCGGTTTGTCCGCATATCGAAGATAGTGCAGCGCAGTTGTAAGGTTGGCGGTAATAGGTAATGCTCGATCTCCAAGGTAGATCTCATCTGTTGGCGTCAGATCACCCCACATATAGGATAAAGCGTCGTAGACTAGATGGTCGTCGTCAACTGATTTGACTAGAAGATCACCGGAGAGTGCCCGCCCATCACTGGCAGGTTTGAGTCTGAATATGCGAATCTGCCCAGGGTCCAAGGGTTGGTGAACGTATCTTGTCCGTTCTCTCCAATGAGCGGCCATGGTGTAGAGTAGAGCTCTTGAGCGATAGAATGTCTTAATCGTTGCTCATGAATTGGAACCACTCCACGCGCCACAAGATTCGTCGCAACGCAGGAAGCAGAACTGTGATCAACTGCCGCAAATGAATGAATGCGGTATCTGGTTGTTTTGCAATAAAACTGTTCCAGCAAATATAGTGAGGAGTTCTAGAAAATGCGACGGGGGAAGGTGGGCTTCTTGGTGCGTCGAAGGCAAAGCCGTGGCAGTGCTACGCTGAGGCTGTGCCCACAACGTATGAGCTTATGAATGGCTGCAAGGCTCTGCGCAAGTACCATCCTGTTTTTTTTTAAAGGTTAGCCTAGTTGATTTCAATAGGTAGATGTCTTGAAGATTAGGGGTTTGTATGAGCGGTGACACGATTATCAGATTGAGGGTGGTGCCGCTTATCCGAGCTAATCAACACAGACTGTAGACATTGCAGTGCGGGACGCGATTGCCTACCAGCTAGGACCACTATGCAGGACGACATCCTCCAGTACATAAGTCGGTGCAATGACATTTCGGGAGTTAGGCAAACCCACTTTACGAATCACATTAGAGCCTATAGCATATAATAACAGTTCATGGCCTTGTAGCTGTTCGCACCTAGTCTTCCGGTTCAGAAGATACAATGGCAGAATATCATTATCATTGTGCCTTCCCTTCGTACATGTCTGTTCTCATTCGCGTACTTGTCCTCGAACTACCTCTTCCTGCTTTCCTCCAAAACCATTGTTTTATTCTTAAAAGTAGCTGCCTCGTAAATTAACATTGCATCAGCCTCGTCTATGGGAGAAACATGCGGCTTCATGTGACTCCATCATAATTCCTGGAGAGCCACCCAATCCTTTACTGCTACGAATGGCGTTCACTTTGTGTCATTTCTCGCCTTAAATACGCCCTCCTAGTTGCCTACGTTTCCATCTTGTCTTCTTCCTATCCTCCACCCAAGTCTCCTCTAGCCACATCCTCCCGCTATCCTCTAGCTCCTTTTCCTCATCTCTAAGAGTAGCTGTCTCCCTGACGAGTATCTGGTAGGCCTCATTCATAGATCCTGCACGTTGGAACCTCGTAGATATAGTCCTAGTATCCGGAAAGTGAAATCTCAGCCACCTTGGAGGCACCACGCTCTCCTCCTTGACGTGTTTCCTCATCCATACTAACCAAATTTGCACGTTCTCTTTCGTGTCATCGTCGTCGAAATATAAGCCATGGTCTTCAAAGAAATTACTCCACGCGAACCATTTAGCTGTAAATATGCGGAGTTTGGGAAAGAAGGATTTGAACGTGTACGCGTCGCGTAGCATCTGGATGAACACGTTGGCTGGGCTCCGTCCGATGTACGAGCCATCTCTGCTAGCGATGCGAGACGTATATTCGAAATATTCCATGCTCGCACGCTGCAACATTTGTGCAGGTTTGTCCGGGAACAGTCTGAGCTTTCCTCCGACGCTCTTGCCCCAGCGTTCCCGGCCCCCAATCTTGATAGCGTTGTAGCGGCAGAAGACTTGTAGCGCCTCGTCATAGACTTGTCGACTGACCAGGAAAAGGTTAGTGATGTTTTCCGGTTGATCGAATGGAAATATTCGTGCATAGTGGCGCTTGTAGACTACGCCTTTCGGGCGATAGAGGTAGTGGTAGTAGATCCTGTCGCGGAGCTCCCGTGGTAGAGAAAAGAGGTCGAATCTACTACTCGATTGTTTGTTTTCGCCCACGACAAGGAGGGTGCCTAATGCATCCTGAAGTTCTCGAATAGCGGATGTCGCTTCTGGTTCGACTTCTGATAAGGGCTCGAGGAAGAAAACAGAGATAGGCATGGCTATCAATCGCCTAGTGGGTATGCTCGGCTCTCGCTTGTAAGGTTGATGGTGGCTATTGTAAGACATGCAGCACCTTTTAACATTGTTGATACAAACTAGGTGAGTCAATCGACTCGTACAGCGACTGAAACCACTACGATCAGAGTCTAGCGGTGAAATGCTAATGATGCAGCCAGCCAGAAACGAGGCTGAAGATGGCCATAATCATCGCTTGACTCACTAGGCGAATCTATCATTGGTTGAACATCAAAGGCAACCATGTACTACCAGTGACTGCATAGACTCAGCAGTCCAATATGGGATCTCTGAAGCGTCTAGTTTGGGAGGTATTGAGTAGAGAAGGAGGTTCCATGCGTAGCAGAATAAGATGTTCTTAGGGTAGCGAGGTAGATATATGTACGGTTGAGTGCGAAAAACTGAAGTGAAGTGTCCTAGGCAAAGCACAAGCGCATTGGCTTCCAATCGTTTACAGATATAGATTCTCAGGGAGCATCCATCTCAGCGCTCTTCTTCGCGTCGGAAAATACTCGGGTCCTTCAGTCTGTGATTCAAGCCATTTGGACTGTTGGTCACGTCTTGGCTCCCCCCCGCGGAATGAGTGGAGATTTGGTGATGGGAGTTGTCACCCGTGCTCCGTAGCTCTCCGACACACCGCCGAGGAGCACTGACCCACGCTGAACTTAACTGTCCGCAAAACCTCGCTCCGCAGCTTCCATTCTACCCACCTTACGACCCAGTCCCGCCCAGTCTTCATCTCGTCAATCCTCAATCACAGTCACAATGTTCGCTGCTAGGCAAGCATTCTCCCAGGCCCAGCGCCGCGCCTTCTCCGTGTCTGCTCGTCAGGTACGCAACTTCCGAGGCACCGCATTTGCTTTTGTTGGAAGAGCGTTTACTGCGTCAATGGGCCGCAATTGGTGAACAAGATGCTAACAAATTGTCTCGCAGTCATCCAAGGTCACCGTCCTCGGTGCTGCCGGTGGTATCGGCCAGCCGCTGTCGCTCCTCCTCAAGCTCAACCCCAGGGTTAGCAAGCTCTCCCTCTACGATATCCGCCTAGCTCCCGGTCAGCACACTTCGCTCTCTATACATGGTTCTATGCCGCTGACGGATACTGTGTAGGCGTCGCTGCCGATATTGGCCACATCAACACCAAGAGCGAGGTACACCGCGATGCCCGGACCCGTATGCGAGCCATCTGCTGATACACAAAAAGGTTATCGGTCATGAGGCCACTCCCTCAGGTCTCGCCGAGGCCCTCAAGGGCGCTGAGATCGTTGTCATTCCCGCTGGTGTCCCCCGCAAGCCCGGCATGACCCGCGATGGTATGCAGTGATAGCACCTTATGAGAGCTTCACACCGACTAACCAATCGCCAGACTTGTTCAACACCAACGCTTCCATCGTCCGCGATTTGGCCAAGGCAGCTGCTGAGCACGCTCCTGAGGCGAACATCTTGATCATCTCCAACCCGGTATGCGTGCACAATGTACATGGGGAAAATGTCATGTTCTGATAGTATTGCTAGGTTAACTCCACCGTCCCCATCACCGCCGAGGTCTTCAAGTCCAAGGGCGTCTACAACCCCAAGCGCCTCTTCGGTGTCACCACCCTCGATGTCGTCCGTGCCTCGCGCTTCATCTCGCAGCTCAAGAACACCGACCCCGCATCCGAGAACATCACCGTCGTTGGTGGCCACTCCGGTGCCACCATTGTGCCCCTCCTGTCCCAGTCCGGCTACAACCTTGAGGGCGAGCAGCTCGACAGCTATGTCCACCGCGTCCAGTTTGGCGGTGACGAGGTCGTCAAGGCCAAGGACGGTGCCGGCTCGGCCACCCTCTCCATGGCTATGGCTGGTGCTCGCTTCGCCGAGAGCTTGCTCAAGGCCGCTCAGGGTCAGAAGAACGTTATCGAGCCTACTTTCGTTGACTCGCCACTGTACAAGGACCGTGGTTGTGAATACTTCGCCTCCAACGTCGAGCTCGGCCCCAACGGTGTGGAGAAGATCCACCCTGTTGGCAAGATCACCGACTACGAGCAGAAGCTCCTCGATGTCTGCTTGGGCGATCTCCAGAAGAACATCGCCAAGGGTGTTGAATTCGTTAAGCAGAACCCATAAGCGCTTCAAGAAGCGTTTAGACGAGGGGTGTACACTAGTAACGACTTTGGGCCACCGGATCTGGACTGGACTGGGTTCTCTGGTGTTTCATGGCAAGCAATGTCAGCGACTGGGGATCTGTAGATTTTGATCTGTACCTTAGCACAAAATACTCCCTCATCATTTCTCCAAAATCACTGTCACGTGCATATACGTTTGTGAAACTTATTGCCAGCCAAGTATCTCCAGGTGCCCGGACGGTCACATGTGAAAGCATGCCGGGTAGACGGAGCATTGGAGGGGTGCCCCGAAATCTGAGTTTAGACTTTCGGGCTGGCTTTAGCGAATGAACGCTAGCTAGTGAAGACGTCATGGGAAGAAGACACTACAGAATTTTACAGCAGTGTCATGGCTTAGAAGATTTGGTTCTTCAACTGGTAGATGGGAACTTGCTTTCTATCTGGCTTGCTAATCAACTCGCTCGACATGAAAGAAAATTTACCCCTCATGACACGCGGCACTGACCCCATATATATATACATCATAAGCAGAGGTCAACACTTCCCTCATCAAGTGCTCATAGCTTCGCCTTTGGTGCCTCAAGTGTGGGCACCATTAGATCCCTCATATCGCCCGCAGCCTCATTGAGGTAGAAGCTCATCTTCTCCTGTGGAACTCATTAGCAATTGATCTCAAACACTGAAAGATCCAAATGGGTGAACTTACCGAGCCCAATCCCTTCGAGCAAACATTGAACTGAATGCTATTCTCGTTGATCATATACGCAATGCCCCAGCCATCATCCACCACCTGCGACCATCCATATCCATTGAAATATTCGCTGCTCAACTGTGAACTCGAGATGAACCACGTAGAGCTATAAGTGTATGCCGGGTCTTGGTACAGCGCTGGCACATCCTCACCCTCCTTGAGGCATTTCTTGAGGCCGAAGAGATGGCGATCTACGCCACGGCCATCAGATGCGTCGGAGATGTACTTGACATGTGCATCAAGTGCTGCGCGGAGAAGTTTCTGGCACTCCTCAGGCGCGACGTTATGGTCTGCCATGGCCGCGCAAAAGGCGACGCTCTCGTCCGAGACGGTACGGCATGTCTCTGTACGACCTTGCTGGAAACGACGTGTAGCAGCGGACTCGTAGGTGGGCCTGTTCTTGCCGTAGAATTTGTGGTATGCAAGCTGGATGATCATCTGGACGTATGCGTCGGGGCTGCACTTGAACTTCTTGATCAGCCCCTTGCCGTAACCCTGGTACGCTTGTACTCTTAGCTCATGCGCGCCGATCTGGCGGGAGAAGTGCTTTTGGGCATCATCGATATCCTGCTGCAACTCCTGGTTAACCTCAAAGCGCAGGGGTTTTGGGTTGGGCAGATCGGAGCGGATATTCGGGTCGTCAAAGGGCAGCGCGTTGGTGAAGATCTGCTGGTTTGTGTAGTCGTTCAAGCGGTGTGTCGGTGTACCATCCATCAATGAGTGTTCACCCATGAAGCCTGACGTACCGTTGTCGTTGACGATGAACTGAAGTGGCTTGTCGAACCAGCGGTTCGAGCCATCGCCGTGCCAGTACTGGTGTGCGCGCTCTTCGAGTGTAACGGGTGAGGCATCGTCGAGGCAGACAACGAAGGAGGCGGACTCGATGGCTTCGAGGGATGCGGCGTTGACGTTTGACGCTTTTAGCTTGGGGTAGACGTCTGACCAGACATCGCGGTTCTGGGATGTGAGGATACCGACTGCGGGGGCCTTTTCGGCTTTCTCATACACGCGCTGGAACTGGACTTCGAGCTCGCTGGTGTTCAATTGCTTGCCATTGATCTCATGGGGAATCTTCCAGAACTGATTTTTCCTGATAGCAATGATGTGCGGGTTCTCCTTGTAGGGGAACTTGACGGCGGTGTCTGAGGGCTTCTTGGGGACTCGGGAGCAATTGAACATCCACTCGTAAGAGCTCATTGCCATGGGAAGCTTCTTCATATACTCTGGCTCCAAAGTGCATTCATCAACCATCTTCTTGAACTCCAGCACCGCTGTTGAGATAGCAGCAGCGCGTTTCGCCGGATTTCTCCTCTTCTTGTCATCGCGATGAGAGTAGAAGTAGCTCACGTACGGGACGACCGGGTCGCGGTAGGCCATGTACGCAGCATCGTTCCACCACTCATGAATCCAGTTCTTGATATCTGGCCGCTCTCTCCGCTCAATCAAGCGCTTCTGAAGTGTCTCTCCAGGACCACCAGGAGCCACGAACTCATTGACAGCTTTAGTGGTCGCGTCGAATTCCTTCTTGGAGAGCAGCGGGTGAACGGATTTGAGGTATCGCTTGGCAGTTTCTTCGAGCGTGGGGACGGGGAGACGGGGGAGTGAGTCCTCAAAGCGCAGCATAGGTCCCTTGCTGTGGTCCTCTTTGTAGCCTGTTAATATTGTGAAATTAGCCATCCAGCTTGCAAAGTTGAATCCTGTGCTTATGAAGAACTGCTATGGCAAACTTACCCGCTGGCAGACTCGACTGTTTCCTTGCTGGAGCCATTGTAACAATCTACGCTCACACACATACGTCAGCCTTCACTGTTCTCAAATCTCGGCTTCTCTCTCGAATAACATACCCTAGGCGTCTGCTGGTTCAAGACTGGTCTGTGAAGTATCGAGGCGGGCAGGCGCGCTCGTGCTGCTCTACTGAACATCACCAGGGAATGCGTGAAGCAAATGTTGAAGGAGACAGGAAATCAAAAATACTAGCCCTCAGCAGATCCGAGGCGGGACGAGCACGCGCTGGTTTTGTCGGCGTTGTCGACTACTGCGGACCGGGGAGCTGTGTCTGGGGCGAGCCGAGGTTCTCGGAGAAAGGTATAAGCAGACCGCGTGACGTCGCCAGATTTGAGGCAGCCGCTAGCCCGATTGCTTGGATGCACGAACTTGGATATGGCTGCGGTACTCCGAGTAGAATTTACCAGATCGTCGACTTTCTGTTCCAATCAACTTCATAGGAGTGAAACAGCCGTCTATTGCTTCAGCGTAGGTGGCAGCTTCATGAGCTCTCCCCACCATCCCCCACATGCCACTGTCTTTAGCACGGACGCCATAGTCCGAGAGACTTTGCTAGAGCCGAGGACATCCTCCGGCCGCCCTCGACAAACGCGCAAATTATGCGCACGGTCTACTCCTTTTGAGCATATGAAGAACGTGTATGTAGGTCTGTGGTTCACGATGGCCCACAGTTCGTACGAGAACTTCGGTCTTTTCGAATCAAGACTTACCGCGGCATAGCTAACTCCGGCCATTGGTCAACAAGGATACTCAAAGTCATCCTATGTTTGCTAGAGGATAGATAGTGATAGCTATTAGAACGAAGCCAAAAGCGTCACTTTGTTCAATCTCAATATGTATATTGAAAGCTATCCAGAAGTACTCTGGATGGTGGCACGGAGATAAGACGATATGGCCGGCCTGCATCTCATTTTGACAGCCATATCGTCCAACCTCACCAGATGCGGAAGCAGTGAGATCTTAGTAGAAATGTGACATCATGAATCGTAACATCTGCTCAATTGCCAAATGTCCAGCAACGTCGTGATCCAAAACATTATCACAATTCATTGAGCTCTTACCAAATTGCACGCCAATCATCATCAAGATGCCAGCAAATCCAACAACAGACCTCCTTCTCATCACTTCAGCTAGCGGGAAACAAGCCAGTACCCTCCTCCCTTTGCTGCCCGGATGGAAGAACATGCGCCTAGCCGTCAAGAGCAGCGCTTCTAGAGATCGACTGCAACAGCAATATCCGCACGCCGAAGTCGTCCAGACCGATCTCTACTCCCCCAGCAACTGCACCTCACTCCTCAAGGGCGTTAAGGTAGTAATCCACATCGGTCCCTCTTACCACCCTCACGAAGCCGAGATCGGGAAGATGGTGATTGATGCGGCCGTGGCTGAATATCAGAAACGCAATGGGACCTTAAAGCACATAATACTAAGCAGCGTACTAAATACCCAATTAAGCAAGATGATGAATCATGACTGCAAAAAGGAAGTGGAAGAGTATATCATGGAATCCGGACTCCCGTATACGATCCTCCAGCCTACCACGTTCATGGACAATATTCCTCTCGGTATGCTAGCACAGCAGGAGAGCCCGGTGTTCAAGGCTGCTTGGGACACAGATCTCAAGTTCAGCATGATTGCCCTCAAGGACTTGGCGGATGTAATGAAGACGGTATTGGAGGAGAGGGATAAGCATATTTACGCTCAATATCCCCTCGTCTCTACGCATTCACCACTCAGCTTCGGGGAGGCGTTGAGCATCATTTCAGAGAAGATTGGAAGGGAGGTCAAGATTGAAAAGCTGGAGTATAAAGATGCTATAAATGGATTGTTGACGAGGCTGTATGGAACAAGTGAGGGCGTTGATCTGAGGACGAAGGATGCGGCACAACGGATGATCTTGTTCTATGACAGTAGGGGATTGGTAGGAAATAGTAATGTGCTTGAATGGGTGCTGGGAAGAAAGGCGTTGCAGTTCGATGAGTGGGTTCGAGAGAAGGTGGACGAGAATAGGAAGGCAACTTGAGACGAGGCGCTGAACAGCGACAGTGAGTCATCAGAGTGGGTTACCGTTGCGGAAAGTGGGCCATGGGCGTTAACACAAGACTAAAACTAGTCAGTCTGAGCTCTAGCGATATTTGAGTATTAGGTTGACATTTTGGAGGTGGCGCAGCATATGCGGGAACATATGCCTTTCTGACAGTGGGTAACAAGAGGAAGAGATCCGAGAAGAGGCTACGGGTGCGCTGCCGAAGTCACTATTGAGTGAC
The DNA here is from genome assembly GCA_033682645.1 of Phoma sp. ATCC 74077. Classification (NCBI taxonomy): domain Eukaryota; kingdom Fungi; phylum Ascomycota; class Dothideomycetes; order Pleosporales; family Didymellaceae; genus Phoma; species Phoma sp. ATCC 74077. The sequence continues at coordinate 381,103 of JAWDJC010000017.1, forward strand.
TCGACACTATAGAGTTCACTGTAATGATCGTCATGGCCGACATAATGTTCAACTAAATCATGTGTTTAATGTTCGAGTAATTATTACATCCTTTGATGTTCTTCTACAAGCAACATTGAAGTGTCTGGACGTTAGTTGCGAAGGGACCTTGGCTGTGTATGCTATATTGCTGAGTGTCCTTGGAAGACCAAGCTCTGGCGGACACTTGCATTCCTCATACACGCATAATATTGTGATGAAGGAGGCATCAGCTCTGCTCAAGACATAAAGAGAGCTCACTTGGCCGTGACTTACAGGGTCTATATGCAAGTGTGTAGTATGATTGGTAGAAAACTAGCGACTGAGTGTGGGGAAGAGATGGCTCTGTCGGCTACTAGGCGCTGGAATAGTGTTATAGATGCATGCCCGCCCCCGTTTCTGTCTCAGCTCCTAGCTCTCTTAATGGTTAACGATGGGCTCATTCCTTAACCCTTAGGCTTGGCGCATAAGTAGTGATGTTGTTGTCGGTGAAGTAGCTGCTCATATGCGGAGCAGGTCGGGATAACAGTTCAGCCACGGTGAGCTTCGTTTGTTGTCCTTCACGCGACCCTTAAGGAGTACAGAATCTGGGGTATATCAACGAGCTGCACCCGAACGATCTCCCTGCGTCCGATTTGCCATCGAGCGAAAGCCGACTTTGGCACTGGTCGTGAGCTAGCGGCAGCTTTTCCGACGGGAAGACGAAGATCACGACTTCGGGAAAGAAGGCGAGCTACTGCCCCATTTCGCCTAGGAAAACCTTGACCGACATCACCGTGCAGTCAAAAGCATCAATTCATAGGCTTCTCCGCATCTCACTCTTCTGACGGATCCGCCAGAACCACAAGCCTCCACAAGTCGGAACCCGGGCCTACTTCCTAGACACGCGAAGTTTTCACCGACTCACATAAGAACGGTCGTGCGCCCCGAACTTCGTAAGAGAAAGTCGCGAGTTCTTTGCATGCATGGAGCGCTGAGCTTTGACTTCCGAATTTTCTCTTCGAATTGCGAATCCTTGACACAATAGAATCCTCTTCCCGCTTCATTTCACGCTTCCGTTCATTTGCCTTGAGTACAAATGAGATTCGACAGCCCGGCGACTACTCTTCCAGAGCGACACATATCCACAGCGACAGCATCCCTTCTTCATTAAGCATTGATACCCTCCACAGCGACAACCGCCTTGCGACATTTTTGCCCAGCAACATCAATTCCTTTGCGACAACTCTTTATTCTCCGCCAACCTCCAGCACAAAGCCGTCGAGACATCACTCGACGGAATTACACATCGGCTCATTATGTCTTCCTACCAACCAACGCAACCCTTTCGCTTTCTGGACCTCCCTGGTGAAATCAGGAACAACATATACGACCTGCTGCTTTGCTCATGGGACAACGAGCTCGAGGACGACCCAAGTCTCATCAGCAACCTGAGCAAGCGATGCCCAAGCTACCCGGCAGCAGCCCTCCTACGCACCAACAAGCAAATCCATTGCGAAGCGTCCGACTACATGACCAAGCGCAATCAACTCGTTCGCGTTACATGTCGGGGTCTCGATGCTAGAAAACTGTTCCTTAGCGATGGAATTCCGGTCATTACGACCAATTCCCGCAAGGTCAACCAGTATCAGGGCTACGTTATGCACATGACGCTATCCAAGCCCGCATTCTCGCCCTCCACATTTCAGTTCTCTGAATTCGAAATCATGATGCTGCTATCTGATCTACCACATCTCTGCGAACGCCTTGACATCGAGAGTGTGATGGCGGACATGAATTCTCGAGCAGATGAGCACGCGTCCATTCATGCCGAAGTTAAGCTCAACTACGCTTACACCCGCTTCTTGACCCCAAGGATTCAGAAGCGCCTTTTGAACCCCATTGCGACATATCTCCGCGGCCTGCCCAATCTCCGAATTCTGGGCCCCGTTGACCCCGCCCTTGCGACAGCTGTCATTGATGAGGTTGCTAAACCCCGCTGGACAGAACCAGCCTCGACACTCGAAGAAATCGGCACTGGTGTGGACGTTGGCAAGCGCCAATGGCAGCAAAACAGCTATTACACTGCTTCTGAGTCCTGGGCGTATGCCATGCGTACCCTCGAGCGCATGCGCCACAGCTCTTCATGGCTTGGTCTCAAGGAAACGGGCGGAGAAGATTTTGTCAATAAAACCGCAGATCTATATTTCACTCTGAACTTATTCCACGCCCAGTTTCTACAAGTCGACATGAGCGGCGATCACGCTAGTGCGCCCCTCGTCCAACGCAATGGCAATATCGCGCTCCAGCATTTGCGCAGATGCGAGACCGCGAGTGCACGATTTGCCCAGCATGTTGGCGCGACATGGGCACCTAGCAACCAGCAGTCGGCCAAAATGCTGTATCGGCATGCAAGGTGCTTGCGACTGATGCATGATTCTGTCAACAGAGTCAAAGCTGTCACTCTGATCGAGGAGGCAGCGACGCTTGCACCCAATGACATGGCGATTCGAGATGAGAAAGACGCTGTGCTGAGCTGGAACGCCGGGATCGAGGAGACCCAGCGTTTGATGGAGCGTGAAATGGCTGACGAAGTGGAAGTTGAGAGGAGCTCATTGTGGTCGTCCGTGTGGACTGTCATCTCAGTGCTGGGAACTTGATCAGTCGCACTTTTATGCACCCAACGTTGATTAGCGAAGATACCCCTAACAAGTATGCAAATGAAATAGTTCAATACATCATATATCCTCACCAATACCACGCTCAACTCGCGCGTAATGACTGAAGCTTCACGATTTCATGTTAAAGGGGTGTTCAAGAGAAATATTTATGCATTCTGTGTAAAATCTACGATTTTGGTAGACAATAATCATCGCCTTGAAGGGCAAGTAAACTCGAGACACAGCTCGTCGATATACCAATCGACTGAATAGAACAAAGATTCGATGAAAACCACCAACGCCTACGCTAGTGAGACGAGCAAATGCAAGTCTGTTGAGATAGTAAGAAAAGATATAAGAAGTCTAGTAAGTAATCCAAGGAAAATGGTATTCAAAGGAGGCAGAAAATATAAACAAAGAAAACGTCGTAGCGACGATAGTTTGAATAGTGTTCCCACTGAGATGTTTCGACGCTCGGTGTGGGTGCACCCGAGACATATCGATGCCGACGGTTTCGTGTTTCAGATGTCAACGGGTGTTTGACCGGGAGTCGGACAACCTGGACGCATCATCCTAGATCGGCATCGCGAGATTTTTCATGCCTTAATACTCCGACCAATGGCAAGGCTCGCCTACTTTCTCAAACTCAGTCTCCCAGAGCACTCGTCTTCTCGCTCGTTCCTCACGGCCAAAGCAGCAGAATAATCGTGCAAGAGCGCTGCGCTTGCGTGGTGTAAGACCATCGTACGGATCGACTTTGCGTAGGGAGCTGGATGTCGAAGATGCTGGGCTGAGTGGGATGGTTGCATTGGCGAAGATGAGTGAGTCGCGGTTGCGGTGCCGTGTGTCGATTGAGGAGTGTGGTGATTGCTTCTCGGACATGTCTGAGTAGGGCGGTGGTGGGCGCGATTCGTTGGACGAGAATGATGTATCCAGCGGTGAAAGTATTTGTATTTGACGGTGTGCTCGTGGTGAGCTTGGAAGGCTCGTTGGGCTATATGGCGGGAGAGAAGACATCGTTGTGGCTTTAGACGTGACTGTGCTGTCTACTCGCTCGAGCGATGTTATACTGATAATGTGTTTTGTTCGCCAATTTGTTTCGCCGAGCGCAAGAAGTGGAGTGAAGAAACTGGATGAAGGAACAATGTTTGTAAATCAAGGGGTGCTCCAGGCAGAGATGAGGCGTATTTGTTTATGCCGATCTGCGACCTGCGGAGACCGAAATTATATGTTACTCAGGGGAGCATGGTGTCTCCACGCCAAGGTCCAACGCCGTATTATTATCCAGGGGGCGCGGGGCTTGTACATCCGTCACCAGCACCCCAGGTACAGTTCTCGTCATGTGCGTTTGCAGCAAGGCGTTGGGTGAACTGAAATTTGATAGGCTGTTGATTTCGGCATTGTGTTGGCTTCACGTCTTTCGTCAAATCACAAACATTCGCATCACGGCAATACTAGCAGTGTATCAAACATCTGCAAGTGCGCGCAGCTCTGCACTGCGTTTTGAAACTGTGCCGTCCTTATGAGGTAAGGCTAGGCTGCTGATCTGGAGTCAGACGCGGGTCTGAGCTGAACCGGTCAGCTAATGTTCCCGACAAACCAGGCGGCAAGGTCTCTCGTTGGGCCTGATGTTCTGTTTGCCGTTGCTGCACCCCTTGAAACACCGGCAACGTCGCACTTCTGTTGGAAACAAAAGCCCGCCTACTCAGCTCGACCACCACACAACTAGGCCTGCACTTAAACCCAGCCATGCAGCTGTCTGTCGTAAACAGCTGGCTATTGCCGAATATTCATGTGAAGGGTCAAGAGGATCTGTTTTGTTGCATGCATCGTGCAGCCCTAGTAGTTGGGGGCCGAGATAGCTCACCCTGGCCTCAAAAGCAAGGGGAGGAGATTGTCTGATAGAGACGTCGACTCCGCCTGGAATGTCTGCGCCGCAGGATAAATCCACCTCGAAGGAAATCACAAGGTTCGGCATCGCGTAAAGCCCGTCTGTAGTCCAATGGCGACTCTGCTGACAAGCGCAAGGCCTCGCTTGTTTGATAGGATGCTCGACAGCATCGCCTCAGCGGCGCAGCATCTGTTAGCTATCTGTCAAACTGTCTGGTCCTTGGCCCGCTTGTACACCTGTTCGTCCTGGGCTTGTTAGAATAAAGCATTAGGCGCCTTCTTCTGTCATGATACCAGCTGCTTTGCAGAGGTGACTTGGCAGGTGTCGTGATGTCGAGAGAGGTATAGACACATACCAGCGCCTTACCATTCTGGGACGCTCATATCTTGCGCATCTGGTTATAATTCTGCGTCGACTTACGGTATATACTAAAGACGCTGTGTTGCAGATGTATCGCTTGACTGACAAGCTCGTCAGTAAGTAAATGCAATCTGCGGCGTAGATGCTTCATTAGCCATTGACCGCGGCAGAGCGACGGAGCTTTGGGCGTTACTAATGCTTAATGGAGAGTGTCACCTAAGAGGCAGGAGCATAGTATTCTTAGTCAAGACTGTGAAGTGAGACGAAGACCAAGGTAAATGGGTCGCTCAGACGGGAGTTTGGTTATGTGAGCCTTGCACCTTCCTTGCGTCTTTCTCAATATCGTTGCACTACCCATCTTTCCTCAACAAACCTGACAATACCTTTGTTTCGAAATCTGACATCGCCTTCATAGTTCAGACGCTCTGCAAGACTTGGACACTCACTTCCGCCTTTACAATAGCGGATTCAATGTCCTTCAAGTTCGCGATCCACGCCTCCGAGACCCCCTCTTTCATTCTCATCACCTCGCAACAAGCCGTCAAACTTTCGGTAACCCGATTTTACACGATCATCAATCTCGCAAATGCCAATCAGGTACTCTGAAGTGTTTTGACGACACTACAGGACTTTTAATGAAATCAATTGTTAGCAGAGAGAGAGAGTGTGTGTGTGTGCTTGTCCGCACATCATGAGAGTTGACAGAACTAGCTGCTGTCAGCCGTGTCACAACCACTAGCTTTCCGAATGGCGTGTCTTTGTTGAAGCACGATAGGGCAGGGCTAGGTCGTTGCTATCTTTTCGTGGTGGCTTTGCTAGCCCACAACAGCCAATGAGGTTGCACAGCGTCCGCATACCCCAGACGGTTCACCACAACTTCGTATTTCGTATGGCAGCCCTACCTAAATCCCTCATATGTCGTCAACCTCGCTTTTCAGGCGTTTTGTGCCTTGCCTTGCTCTCCCAACAACGACAACGAATCATGGCTGATGAAGACCCAATTACTCCAGCCTCAACCTCGCCAACGTGTGTCGCCTCGTTCTCGCGATCGAGTACAGCTGCCAACAAGGTATGGAATGTGACTGTCCCACCGTTTCCGGAATGCGATCAGCTATACAAGGACCTACACTACATTCACGAGCCGGAGAAGTCATCTTATCTTCGGAGCCATGTTTCTCGCCAAACACTACCCGATGCCCCTCGGGTTCGCCTAGAGTGTCCGTCTCAGATACTTTCGCACTGCCTTGAAGACCTGGATACACCTAGCATGAACAAGCTCGGCGAGAAATTATGGTGGGCAGGCCCAACCCCAGAGATAAAACCTTTGACTCAGCAAGTGGGTATGGACCGACGGATAGTGGTTATCGAAGACCCGTCGGTGCATCTACTGTGGACCGGCGTCGACGGCATCATCTACTTGAAGCCCCTTCCAGCATATCTGACCTCATTTGCTTTTTGGAAGTACTTACTTGACCCTTCAAACAGCGATATCAATCCTGAAGAGCGGGATAAATTGCAGGCCACGTCCCTCGGCTTCCTCAAGACATATGCTAGCCTCATTCAGCGGCGATCCGACTTCAATCTAGCTCGGCGACAGGACCTCCTGGCATCCTTTGGCAACATTTCATTTGAGACGTTCCTCACTTTCATCTCGCACTTCGACGCGGTCCCTTCGAGTGCGATAAGCTCTCGATGGCGCTATGGGCTGCTTCAATTGGACGCACTGAACTTTCATTCGGTACTACACTTGCGCCGCTGGCATTTCAACCGCTACGAATCCCGCTATGGCGCATATTTTCAACGCTTCTTTCCTGTGGTCCTGTTCATCTTCGCCCTAATAAGTGTACTATTGAACGCAATGCAAGTCATTCTCGGCGCGAGGCAGATATGGGACACAGATAATAAAGGATTGAAGAAAACATTAGGAATATTTGAGTGGAGTGGAACTGAGGCCATTGCTTGGAGTTTAGCCTTCGGTCTTATTTTTGTTGTTTGGTGGCTTGGCATTAGCACCGCTGAGGCTTGTAAGAGAAGGAGTGTGCAGAAGAAAGTCCGAAAGAGGCTGAAAGAGGAGGGTGTCGGCTGTCCGTAGTTGCTAGAAATGGATGGATCTATTCGCATTATTCACATAATGGGCTCTGTTTTCAAGGGTTTGATTCGTGTAGAGCGCGGTCATGATTAGAGCGCCCCCAAGTAGGCGACCGTCAGACTCATAGGGAGGTGCATACTTAAACCAACTACTCAAGTCAACGTGCAGTTAACTCAAAGCTCAGCCACAACAGCACAAGTAAGCAGCCTTATACAACAGATCTCAAGATCGCGGCACCGCGACTAGCTTGTCGCTTCATGTCCATCTCTCATGAACACTTTCCTAGTTCCTATTCAGGTTGATCTTCACCGGAAAGTCTAAGTATTAGCACACTCACAATTTACGCTAGATGATCTAGTTCATGTGCTGGTGATAAGAGATCAGAACGATGGGTCTAGATAGATGAAGTTAAACTTGTACGTTGACTGCGTACTACATACATCAGCTGACGGACCCCAAACCTGCGTTGTACGCCTTGGGTCTTAGTATATGGTGCCGCCACTAGTCAAATTGAGATTATCCATGTGAATATCTTGACTCGCACACACAGTATCAATGATGATACCACATCCTACAGCCGTAGAGGCTACATGTTGATCCTAGGACCTGATCGAAGACACGTTCTGCCCCTCGGCCACGCTTTACAGGAGTTATCTTACGACAGGTTTCTGCAAGGGCTCCAAGAGCCCCAGAGTATTTTCTTAGGAAGTGGTACGTACGTAGCTTGCTGTCATAGTATGTCAACTAAGAGGAACCTGTCAGATCACCGCTCATGGATGCGTTGAACCTCAGCTTGCAAAACTAATTCAGCCATGGGTGTTACAGCAAGCACCATGTCACTGCCGTCGATATCAGGCACAGATATCGACGACATCCACGCGAATGCTTCGGCATCTAACCACGATCCATTCAAATTCAGCCACGGCCTCACGGGTGTAGATCAACCAGCAAACTATTTCTTCGTCCACCTCCTCGTTGCGACCGCTCTAGTCCCGGTAATACTCACGACTGCCTTCCGGATATTTACCAGTGTACGAAATGATAGACGGCGGATCTCAGTCATCGCCTCCAGCCTAAGACAGGACATTTGGAAGAAAGACCAACAGTCGTTATGGGGACTACTGAAGCGAGATTTCCTTTTCGCGCCAATGTGGTCGAGTCGGCACAACCGCGAAGTAAGGACATCCAATGTTGTCAAGCTAGGCACGCCTCCTACCCGACCTCAGCTCGCCGTCATCCTTTTGTATATCTTTAGCAATGTCGTATCCTGTATAGCCATACCTAAGCGCCCTCAAGCTCAGATGCTTGCAGCTTTCCGAGGACGATGCGGTACCCTCGCAGCATTCAATATGGTCTTTACGGTGCTATTCGCCCTTCGGAACAACCCTTTAATACGGCTACTCCACGTAAGCTACGACACGTTCAACCTCTTTCATCGATGGACAGCAAGGTTGTTAATCCTCCAGTCTATAGCCCATGTCTTCGCTTTTGCGTACAACGTTTATCATGTTACTTACAACGGAAGAGGCGGATGGTATAGCGTCCGTTGGATTCTTCAGCACTCCCTTTCGTATCGATGGGGTCTCACTGCCTTCATTTCACTAGGCTTACTGATGGTCCACTCAATTGGTCCATTAAGACACGCCTTCTACGATTCCTTCTTGAACCTACACCGTATTGGTATTGTTATCGTACTGGCTGGTGTCTACTTCCATCTAGCGAAGCATGCGCTCCCACAACTTCCTTGGGTCTATCTCTCAGCTTCGATGTGGGCACTGGAGCTTCTCGTACGATTTGTACGCATCATACATCTTAACATCTCCTGGAAGCGACGAACCTGGACCCAGGTGACTCTCGAAGCGTTACCCGGCGAGGCAACTCGTGTAACGTTCTCGCTGCCTCGATCGTGGAACGCGAATCCAGGATCTCACGTTCACATCTACTTACCAAAGGTTGCACTTTGGTCGTCGCACCCATTCTCGGTCGCATGGTCCCAGGCATTAGGTTACAAGGAACTCAACTCGGAAAAACTCCCGTCAAGCATCAACGATCTCGAGGTCGAAGACAGACCAGGTACCATATCTTGTGTCATTCGCGCTCGAACTGGAATGACTCGATCACTTCATAATTTGGTGTCGATAGCGAATGACTGTAACATAAGATTGTGGGGTACCATAGAAGGACCTTATGGTGGCTATCACTCCCTAGATTCATATGGTACAGTTGTACTCTTCGCCGCTGGAGTGGGGATCACACACCAAATATCGTTCGTACAACACTTACTTACGGGACACAACAGCAACACAGCCGCAACACGAAAGATCTTGCTCGTCTGGTGCATATCCCACGTTGAGTGGCTCGATTGGATTCAGCCTTGGCTTGAAGAACTCACGGTTATGGAAAACTTTCGAAAAGTAGTTCGCATACGAATTCACATCTCGAGGATGACCGCACTCGAAATAGAAGAGAGCCAGTTGCCTATATATTTGGACTTAATGACACGAAGGTGCGATCCGCAAGAAATCATTGACGGAGAGATCCTGGCACAAGTCGGTGCGATGGTCGTCTCAGTATGTGGACCAGTTGGCTTCAATGATAGCGTCCGGGAGGCAGTGAGGAGCAGGGTGGGCATTCGAAGTATCGATTTCATCGAAGAGGCATTCTCGTACTGATGATTTTGACTAGATGGTATTGGTAGGATGACTGAGCAAGATGCTGAAGGCCAGAAGGCAGCAGACAGCAATCTATGGGCGCTGACTTGCTCTTTTACGTTGTGTTCTCCTATAAGTTTTGGCAACGATGCTCCTTTACACATTTCGCTGCACTACTTCTATGCTACAACCTCACTGCATTGTGGGGACGAGAACTGAGGACATGCTAGATTGATTTGAGAGTACCCAGAAGGTTTAGTGCTGCTGAGTATAAAGTTGCTAGAGGGCTTGATGGTTAATGACTAGGTGAGTGCAAGATGCGCTTTCGAAAAAGCAGCCACGACTACAACCCCACTGATCGCTCCTACCTCACTTGCTCAACCCATGTAACGTGACGGCTTTACAACCTCTCAACTCTATTTAGCCTCCTCAGTAGGAGTACTGGTCATCATACCAACGAGCTGGGGCTTTCTGAGCTTCTAAGCTTTTTGCTTTCCGCCAGACCAACCTCATATTACCTAATACTCCTCTACAGTACGTCTCTCAGCCCGGGATCACTAAACACGCAGTTAACTATTGGCAAGTACCTAGCAATATAAAGCACACCGTCTCCCCCACCAAGTCACCCTCACAATCAACAGCAACAACTTCCCCTTCACGATGTCTAACCCCAACCACACCAAGTCCAACAACACCAACGATACCTCTCCCGACCATCCGACCACCTTCTTCCACTCCTCCACCGAGCTCGCCGACCTAGGTCGCGAGCGCTTCGATCACGATACTGCCGCAATCGGTGACCGCGACTTCGCTCTCTTCTCCCAGCAGCCTGTCGCCGTAAAATCCGGTCGCGCACCCAAGGGTCTAGAGAACCAAGTCTTTGCATGGAACACGTTTCAGTACACGACGGAAGAGCGCGATGATAGAGAAGAGTTGAAGGGGAATCTGCATGAGGGGCAGTTGCATCGGCAGAATAGGGCGGCCAGGGATGGTGGGCGAGAGGAGTCGGCCGGTGTGATGTTTGGAGGTGGAGGAGGGAGGGGACGCGGTGGGAAGGGTGGGAGGGGCGGTAGGATTGGAGACGGTGGTAGGAGGGAGATGGTAGGGCAGTTGGAGGCGCTGTGTGCGGGGAAGAAGCCTGAGTTTGATGCGCCGCCGCTGGCGAAGGGGTTTGCGGAGGAGTTGGACAAGAGCATGTTTTGGGACGGGCCGATTTTCTGATTGAGGGGAGACGGGGGCTGGTGGAGGCTGAAGGCGCTAAATTCATTGTTTACTGGTAGGAGTACGTGAGGGAAGCGAGACGGCATTACATCAGTAGAGTATTTGGGCTTGCTGAGTTGCTCCTACTGTAGCAGCAGACAAGGCTACAACCAACGAAAAGATATAGTAGCACAAGGAACACCTTGATGGCGACATACCGACTATCATACTTCTCAGATAGTTCTATTACCTCAATTCAGTCTTGGGTATACTTTCTGTCCAACGTGACTGCGAATCTCATCATCATGATTTCTTAAAATGTCGATGTAAAAGGCCGCAAAACGACTCCCAGAGCACTTGATCAGTCCCTCGTAGCCACTCAATATCCACTTCGCGCGCTAAATCGACGACCTTAATCCTAAACGCAAGCCCAAAATCTCGCATATCATCTTGCTTCATGTCCACCATGCCCTCTTTCTGCTTCCGCTCATACGCTCTCCGATAAGCGCGGCTCCAAACATTCTGGCTTGCTTCACCGATCCCAATAGATGTCTCAGAACTCCAGTCCCAACGAAGATCGAGCGATGAGAGTTGTGCGTTGAGCGTATCCTTCGCCGTCTGTGGATCAACGGATAGTGGCAGCTGTATAGTGTAGGATGTAGGGAAGGGAAGGTATTCGTTTGCTATCGTTTCCATGCGAGCAATACTCTATTTCAATCATATATCATTAGTTCGTATTCCCTCATACTTGTCATTCTAGACACATAAAACGTATGAAATTCCACTCACATTCCGTGGTCTCAGATCCCCAAAACTCCACGCAACAAGCCACCGCTTCGTACTACCCCCCGTATCCACGACGCCCACTGCCCAGTTGCTGATTCCATGTTTCTTGAGTAAAGTCACGATTGCTTTGGCACTGTCTAGTTTTCCGAGCATGCTGCTGTACCATTGCACCTTGTCCCTTAGCACCAAACTCTCATTTACTATCTTTGTCACGAAGCCTAGATCGCCGCCGGGACATACCATTTCGACTTCCGCACCGGTACATACGGCGTTAGGTTTCCAGCTCTTTCCCTCGCCTTTGAGACTAGATGACATGTCGGTTTGAGACGTGAAGAATGGGGGATTGCAGATAGTGAAGTCGAGGTGATCTACACCAAGGGCAGAAAGTGGAATCAGAGGATTCAACTCAGTTGTTTGAAGAAGCTTAGTACGCGTCAAGAGGTTGTTTAGAGCGAGGTTACGTGCTGCGGAGTCGAAGCTCTTCTTGTCGATGTCGGTAGCGCACATCGTCCAATTGGGACGTGACCTGAGACAAAGCATTGTGTAGACTGCTGACGCGCCGGTGCCAATATCTAGTCCGATTACTTGGCGCTCTGGGTCGTATTTGTTGGAATAGTCGGGTGACGTAGAGTCTATGAGGCCTTGGAGCCATGCAACGTAGTTCCAGCGATTGGGAACAGGTGGGCATAATCGATCATCTGGGACCTCGAGCTGCAGACCAAAGTCGGCCTTCAGTATTGCTTTTGATAATGTTTTTACTGTTTCTGCGTCTTGGAAGGCTAGCTTTCCTGAGCTCTTTTGCCATAGTGCCTTGAATTCTTCGTCATGTTTGGTGAGGCTTTTGAAGTCAACCGCAACATATGGAGGACGCTGTGCTAGGTCCATAACTCCCTCAAAACGCGTGCAAAACTTGACTTGATTAGACTGTCAAATTCTGAACGAAGAATGCGGATGGTTGAGAAGTCGTGGAGCATTTGAGATAGAGAATTGAATCCGTAAGGGTCGACGCTTGGACCACGCGGCGTTGATTGGCTAGAGGCAAAAGAAAAAGCTGGGATAGATCGGGACGATGCGAAGTAGGATATACATTTAATATACAACAGTCCTATAGAAAAAAAAAGTGCCAAACTCCGGCTCACCCTACTGCATGCTGTGTCTAATCAACGCCATGTGCCATGTACATATCTCAAATCAGGAAGGGCCCATCGTACGCCCCGTCTGATTCCTGCAGCCGTACCTCCTCCAGGGATGGTACTGTTCCTGGCTTGTAGAAGCCGAGGAGCATCTCCATGTCTTCTTCAGTCATGGAACATAGGTCGTCGAGGGAATACTGTTCGCAAACCTTGGACATCCTGCACGCGCCCCGTTAGGAGCTATATTGTGAGACTTGATAGATGAGACGTACCATTGCATCCGCTTGGGCCCCTCTTCAATGTTTGGAGCAACCTTCCTAAGCTTCTTCCGTAGCATTCCGACTCTTTGTACGGCTGCGCCGATGTTGTGCGGCAGCCCAGCGGCTATCTGCCTCCTAACAATGTTGGCAAGCTTTGGACCGTTGCCATTCGTGCTGACCATGATCTGTAGTGGCCCATCGCGATGCACACTTCCAAAATAGAAGTCGCATTCTGGTGGTACATCGGCAATGTTTGCAGCTATCCTCTTCTCTTTACACAGCTTGAATATCTGAGAGGACGCTTCGGGATCATCGACCGCGGTCAGGACCATGTCTACGCCATCGAGGTCTGACGGTTCGAACTTGCGGTCTACGTAATCGACCTGTTTCTGTTCTATGCGGTAGGCAACCTCGTCGTTGAGGCCTTCGCGCGGCGACACGACGGTAATCTTGGCGTCGGCATTGAGGACATTCACGATGCGGCCGGCGGCGACCTATGCTTTGGTCAATCGTCAATACTTTGCAAGCCATGGGGAGAGACCGAGCCTACTTCGCCGCCCCCGACAACAAGAACACGCTTATTCCGGATCTGCCATGCTAGTATCAGAGAACCACCGCCCTGGATTTCTGGATACGGGCCTTTCATGGCGAGGAGTGTGTTGCGGAGAAGAAAGCATGGCGCGGAGATATCAAAGTCATGGATGCCAAGAGTCCACTCACGCCACAGCTACCACCGGGAGCAGCCAGCGAAAAGCTCCTATCGATAAGTGACTTCGTGCAGCCCGCCCAACGCGAAGCATGGCAATATTTGCGTGGTGGCTAACGAGACTTGGTCGTACATGCGCCGTCACGGAATTTGGTACGCGTTCGTTCCCAAGATGCTGGCGGGCAGCCCTGCAGAATCCCTGCGCCGCATCTCCTAGCTAGCGCCCTCGTAACGGCGCCCGCAAGACCCACGCCTACGGCTTGCGTATCCCTGCTCATGAACATCTACCACCCTCTTCGACACGCTCGAACATGGCCTCCCGTAGGTCCCTGGGCGGTGGCCGCGTGCTGGGGAGCGGGAGGAACCTGTCGCCCGCTGTCTCCCCGCAGCCGCCTGCCCTCCACCGCCGCAACCCCAGCCTGCTCTCGCCCTCGGAGAGCTCTCTGTCTCTGAGCTCGCAGACGTCGAATAGCCCTGCCAGCACCGCCGAGACGAGGGAGGATATAAGCAGCAAAGTGCTTGTCGGGCCAAGTGAGAATGCCGCGGCGAGTGCGTCAAGTCGGCTAGTGTGCCCAATATGCAACGAGGAAATGGTACGTCCCTACCTGGCGCCTGCCTGGAATATATGCAATGTACTGATGTAGCAGGTCACACTACTACAATTGAACAGGTACTGCTTCTCAACATAAATCCATCGTAATATGTTAGGCCTAATCAGTTTCAGACACCTCGACGATAACCACCAGAACCTTGTTGAGGAGGAGCAGGATGAGGTCAAGAACTGGTTCGAGGCACAGATGCAGAAGGCCAAGAAGTTCCAACCACTCGCAGTACTGAACCAGAAGCTCAAGGGCCTCGACGTCTTCGAGTCCAACGACGCTCCTACGCCGCCTCCAGTATCCCACTCCCGCTCCCACTCTCAAGTTGCGACTACTTCTACGGCCCACACAGTGCCAGAGCCAGCCCCAGTCCGCAGAGACCCAGAAGAAGAGGTGACACGATCACACTGGCAGAGGCTTGGATACAGGGACGTATGCTCAGATCCACTCTGTGCGAGGCCCATTACAGGATCGCAAATGGCATTGGGAGGCAGTCAGCTGGCAGTGAACTGCAGGCAGTGTGGCAAGCTGTTCTGCGAGGAGCATACCATGTATCAGATGAAGCTGTCACGGCAGGCCAAGCACGATCCTGTCAGGGGCATTTGGTGTCGGGTGTGCGAAACATGCTACAAATCAAGAGCAGGGTACAACGACCATCATGGTTTCGAGCGCAATCACTTCGACGAATTCGCAAGAATAAGACGGAAACGAATTGATAGAGAACAAATGGAGGTCAGCAGGCTGGAAAAGCGGCTTACAAAATTGACGCAGCTACTTGCGAATCCTCCACCGCTGGAGGAGACCCAGACTTCTGGAAGTTGGTTCTCACTATCTGGAGCCAAGAATCAGCGCAAAGCCTTGGAGCAGTCCATCATCATATGGGAAGACGATGCAAAAGTCACCAATTGTCCGTTTTGCCAACAAGAATTCTCCAACTACACTTTCAGAAGACACCATTGCCGGATGTGCGGTCGTGTTGTTTGCGGCGACCCGAAGACGGAGTGCTCCGCAGAGATAGGCTTGAACGTAGCCGCAGGTATGCTTGACAGTGTCCCAAGATAGTGATGTTACTCACACATCATAGGCTCGAATAAGACAGAGAAAGGCGTTGGTCAAATGAGCGTCGACGTCCGCATGTGCAGAGACTGCCAGCATACGTTGTTTGCGAGGGGTGACTTTCAGCGCGAGCTGGCGAATAAGCCGAAGGATCAACGTTCTTACGAGAATCTCGCCCAATTCGAAAGAGGCATACGGTTACTTCTACCTCGATTCCAGAAACTCTTACAGGCTCTGCAAGATCCAGACAGGCCTCCGACTCCGCAGCAATTGTCAGACGCTACTAAAGTTCGAAAGAGGCTGATGGAAGGGTTCGCGCAATTCGATACTGCCGCAAAACGGATACGAGATCTGCCCACGGATTCACCGACCCAGCAACGACTTCAAAAGGCTGTGTATCAGCAGGCTTACAGCTTCTTGAGCTTGCATATGCTTCCGTTGCGGTCATTACCAAAGATCTTGAAGCATGCCGCACCGCAAGGTCGATCACACGGTGTAGGTGCGCTTGCGTCTATTAAGTTCAATGATCGATCTGCAGGCAGCGTAGTCAGCAGCAGTGAAGTGTCTGCCATGGAGTCGGAAGAGAAGGAACTACGCGAGCGACTAATTGTCCTTGAAGAACAGAAGTTCATGGTTTCAGAGATGGTTGCAAATGCAACTAAACATCGAAGATTTGATGAAGTGTCCAGTCTTGCACAGAACCTGGAGGACCTGAATAAGGAGATCGATCAGGTCAACGGTCAGCTAGGACAACTCGATTTTGCAAGCGCATACCAAAGAGATGTGGCAAGTCCTGCACCTGGATGAGGCCACGGCGCCTTTCGCTACATATATTACTCCCTCCATCATCATTGAATTAGCCATTGTAAAGGCTCTTGAGGGGCGTCGTCCCCACACAATCGGACTCCCGCATAGGGAAGAATGGAAGGTGACTATAGAGGAAGCTTTCATTGAGCGATTCCACTGGCCTAAGGCTTTCATCAGTGTCCATCTCATGATAAGAAACGTTATCTGAGGTCGTTGAACTTACGCGCATGTCGCTGCGAGCTGCACACAGAGGCAGGTAAGGAGGCAATTGAAAGTGCAGCTAGCGACAACACGAAGGATGACGTTGCAACGCATTCTTTGCTCTAAGCATGTCGCATTCAAAGGACGGAGTTATCGGTAACACTCCTATGCATCCGGAGTTTTGACTATCCATACCTAGATCGTCAATTCCAGTTATCGGATTCAGCACCATCGAAGTTGATCCAACCTTTCCATTCTCCTGTCGCCTTCTTAGCTATCTTCATTCCCATCTCTCCTTCCGAAAGCCGACAGGGGCCTTATTTGACCGAACACAGTGATTCGCCAATCACTCTTAGAACTGAAAGACTAACAATGCAACCTTTTTAGATTGAAATCCAGAATGTCGTCAGACTCTTCTTATTTCGCTGGGGATGTCTATCTTTAGCAAGGCTTGCGTGGAGCTTCATTATGTTTCATATACACCCTGGCGTCCACCAAGTCCTTCTAGAAGACCTACGGACTAAGACCTAGCCTATAGAGCCCTTGCAAGTTGTTGCTACGTTTCGAAAGGTGCGTGCTGCTACCCTTATAGGCAGCTGCTTAGTGTTATGGGATGCGCCAAGGTCAGACACAATCTATAAGCTCACCAATAATGCCTCGACCTCCTTAATGCCCGTGTGGGGTGCATACTTTCACGTGAAACCCTGTTTACCGGCTCTTTAGACTCTTGAGCTTATATTGAACCATGCTGCGAACTTTTCTATGGTAATTGATGCCAACCGTCTCTACCGAATTTCCAAATGGACGACCCATGTCGCTCCTATTAAGAGATGACATCTGATGCAACACCAGGTCTTGGAGACAAACCAAGAAAAGCCATGTGGCCAGAAAATGGATGCTTGGTGTGGTTCGATGTAGAGGGATCTGGTTGGAGAAAATGTGAACAGAGGAAGGCACGACTGAGGACATGTGCTTGCAACCTGCTAATACATAAGGACCACGTACGGCGCAACCTTCTCACTATCCTGACCACGCTGCATATCTTACCACAACCTTTTACCGCCTAACAATCTACTATTATAAGCCAAATTTCACGCCCTTCATCTCCAGTATCCATCACAATCCCAGACCACTACCCACTTCCTGACCGGGCAACCCATCCAACCCGCAACATGCAGCTCACCACCATCCTCCTCACCCTCGCAGCCACAATCTCAGCTACACCCGCCCCTAAAGCACCCAGTCTCGCAGAAATGCAAAGCGCCTTCGCCTCCTCCGAGCAATGCCAACTCCCAACACCCAAACCAAGCTGCTCTGGCGCCTCTCGATCAGTACGCATTACCTTTACCCTTTCTCCTTACCTGCTCACATATGGGAATGTGATAATAATAAGGGCAATAAACTGACTCCTCAACCCAACCAGGACATAATCGTAACATACAACTCGGACAGCAGCGCGTCTTCAAAAGCCTTGTTGTTTAATGCTGCGAAAGCAGCGGGTGGGGATATCGTGCATGATTGGAAGGACTTTGGGTAAGAACCTCATCTCACCGCGTCACATCTCATCTCCCGTAATCCTTGCATTGCATCGTATCTATCTAGCCGGAGAGTTGAAAGCAGTGCTGATGTTGACGTTGGCGATTAGTTTCTCTGGGTTCGTGCCTGAGGATGTTGTGGCGCTTCTCAAGGCTCATAGCGAGGTTGCGGGTGTTAAGATTTACGACAATGCGTGTGTTCAGCTTCCGATCTGTGGGGATGAGCCATGCTAGATGGGTTTCGCGGAAGAAGATTTTTGGTGATGAAGTAGTCAGGGAGTTGGGCGGGTTGAGAGCGGTGTCGGTGCGTGTTGCGAGGTGACGGATCGTTCGAAGGCTAAGTTGCGGTTGCGGAGGTGAACTTGTGACATTAAAAAGTTGTATTGTTCAACTCTTCTCTTTTCCTATTCCCAAATTTAATGCTTCTTCGCAAACTTAGTCTGTCGCGATTATCGTGTTTCTGTCGCTTGTTGCGATGAATGTTTCCTTGTACTATAGCTCAAAGCGGCCATTGTTAGTTAGTCGGGTCCACTCTCTCAAATTGCAACACCTCAAATACTCTGATACACAGCCAAATAGAACATGATTAAATAATTCAAAGGTCACATTATCACAGAAAATCTCCTAGCTCATAATAATCCGCACGCGCGTCCTGTCCAAGTTCCAAGTTCTCAACCCTCGCCACCTCCCACATCCCAGATTCTCAACGTTAGTCAGTCGCCTTGTTCCCCCAATCAACAACGTCATCCACCAACCTCACGCCCCAACCCAAACTTCCCACCTGTTTTCAACAAACAAACATCGTCATCCTACCCATCCTGACTTCTCAATCAAGCAACTTCGGCCAACCTCTGTAGATTTCTGCGCATTTCCTTGATTTGGACTCTGCCTGCCAACTTTTTAGGATGGGTGCGCCGGAAAGGGAAGCGAGGTGCTTAGCGAGAGCCGCTTCGGGGTGAAAGGGGCTGATGGAATGGCCGGATGGGGGCTGTGGTTTGATGGATGGGGTTAGGCGGGGCGGGTAGGTGCAGGGCGAGGGGAGTGGGATGATGCAGGCAGGGTGGGAACGGGTGTTCGCATGATGTTTGTTGTGATGGGCTGGGTGGGATTGGTGAGGCGAAGGGATGTGGACACGCGACTCTCCATGCGCGATGGGTACCGTGCACTTAATTCTGTGCGATGGGATAATTGTGTTTTGAGTAGATGGAATTATGCTTGAAGGAAGGTCTTCTTATGTAGCATAGTGTACAATCATTTATCGAGGTTCTCAACTGTGCATCCCGTTTCCTCGCTGGCCGCCTTCTGCCCTGCGTGATACCTCCGTCACTCCCAGCACTTCCTCCTCAGCAAACTGCTGCGCTCTGATCAGATACCAACCTCAGCAAATTCTAATTCCTCAATCAAAATAGCTTCGCTACAAATAATCCGGCTCGGGGATTCAGTGAGATGAGAAGTGGATCGAAGAACCACTCCTCCGTTCCTGCATCTCCTGCTGTCGTGCCGTCACCTTAGCAATCCGAGCCTTGAGCGCAATGCCCTTGTCCTGATTACGCTCGATACGATCGAACCAAGCTAGGGTAAGCGGAGATATGGAAGATGTCGGCGTGTCTGTAGGCGCTGCGGTGAGGGGAGTAAGTGGAGCTGATGATGGACCACGGGTTAGGCATGGGTGCGTGAATTCGTAGTCAATAGGCTCGATGTCTGGAAGAGAATTTTGGAGTGACTCGCCGTAGGAGTTGTGGCTGGGAAGACTTTCGTCGGGTAGGGCAAACGCGACGTGCCTTTCTTCCTCCCGTTCTGAAGGAATTTGAGATGGTGGTGCATTAGTGGTGATGCTGGTGCGGGCGAGGGCTTCTATCACGGATTCGACATCGGATTGAGGCTCCTGGAGTACTTCGTGGCAGGATCGGCGGTTTGCTCTTGCTTTGCCCTTGAGATATTTGGATGCGACTCTTCCACGGTCCTTGGCTTTGAAAGGAGGCTGTTCAATGATAGCTTCTCTGGTGATCAATTCGTTATCAACTCTATCACCGTGCAAGTCTGGTTTTGCCTTGGTTGCTACAGCAGGGGCTTGCTGTACCGCAACATCGGCCTGTTGTTTCAGATCATGCTCTGCTTTGTTCAATCCTGTGTGAGTCCGCATGTCTTTGGCCTCTTGCAAAATTCTCTTAGCCTGATATATTTGCTTAGCAATTCAGCATCTAGACCGGGGGTTGACCACATACCTCAACCTCCTTGGCTGACATTATCGGAGTTTTCTTAAGAAGCGATTGCGCGATCTTCATGGCATGCTCATTCTTCGCATGGCGGGACCGGTGCGGTGTCAGGGTTTCCTCTTGCAGGTCCCTTCGTTTCCTTTCGTCGAAGCGGAAGGATTGCAAGGAGCTTGTGCGGACTGGTATTGGTGGCGGGCGTAGACCGTGATGCATCCATGCTTTCTTTCTCTTTTGCTTCTTCAATTTCTTCCTAGTCTCGTTCACATATTCGGTCTCCATATCGGCCAGTCCGCTGTCCTCTGTCGTAACACCATGCAACACGACTTGCCCGCAGACTCGTTCCCACGGAATATATCCACAAGCCAGCCACTCTCCCTGTTTCCCATCGCTCTCCTGCAAACTCAGTACAACTCGCACTTCATCCAAGCATATCCACGCGCTGGCTTCAAACCCGTCAAAGCCTTCGGGTGTTATATGCAGTACTCCTTTCGGCACCTTGGGTAACGCGCCTTGTTCTATCCATATTGGTACCTGTGTCGCAGTCGCCGTTATTGCCCAAGCTGGGACGAGGCCTTGGGTGTCAAGAATGAGCTTTGTCACTTGTTGCGTGCCATTCTTGCTTCTTGTAGTGAAGGAGAGCGGTGGGAATTTTAGGGCTGTGGCTTCGCTTTCGTAAGCAGACACAAAGCTTGACGCCTCCACCTTCCAGCTTTTGCCCTTCAAGTGTGTTTTAATGCGTTCTTCCGATATATTGTTCCATGAGAACCCTCGTTTGGCAAAGTAGCTGTCAGTCCGTTGGGTAGTAAAGTCGCCATCAAGGTTGCTGGTGGGAGGGAATGCGACGTCGTCGACGACAATGTAGAGGAATTGCGGCAAACGACTGCGCACTACTATTGAGGTACTGGGATGATTCAGTGCTTTTTCACATGTGCTGCTCATGATTAGGGGTGAGCGTCCGCAGGGATATGATGTGTAAGACGTGAACGAACATGGTGCCTAGGTGTAGAAGTGCATGTATTGCGATATAACAAATAAATTCGAATGAAATTGTGGGTTAGTTTGAATTTGTTGTCGTGATGTTTGGTAGCGGTCCCATCACTATGGTTTGGTTGCTTATCACAATCTGAATGTACCATGGTTTATGTGACTCGACTCTAATGGGTGGCATTAGAGGATGAATATAGGCAATCGACTAGTCTATTGCTAAGTCAGTATTAGGAAAGATCAAAGAAAAGTTTACCTTGCAGGGATTCATGACCATGAGGATTGACGATTAGCAGCATTCATACGCGTCATCCGCATCTTCGTCGGCAGATTCTTCAGTCATCTCGAAGTCCTCGACGGCTTCTTCTTCCCACTCGAGCGCCTTGCACCACTCATCTTCTCTTTCTTTGAGTACCCTCATTTTTTCAACCACTGGTGACTTCCGTCTAGCCCACTGCTCATGCGCGTCCCACTCAACTATATTCAACCTCCCCGATGTTGCCACGCTGTGTCCAGCGGGATATGCATTGAACCCGCCAGCATTTTCCACCCAGACTTGCAATAGTCCTGAACAGAAGATCTCTGCGATAGCTGCTTGGCTGGGCCGAAAGATGAGGTAGATGATGAACTGATGCATGCGAAAGTGCTGTTTGAATTGTCCAATGCGGTTTAGGTAGGTACAGACATCTTCGACGAGGTTCATGACATAGTTGGAAGATTGGTGTGCACGGTGTTGTGCTAGTCGAATATGCAAGTTCTTTGAATAGCCGCATTCCCCTGGTGGAAACTGAAATGGTGTGTCACGCTGACACGCGACTGTCTCGAGCCAGCGGTTCTGTATCCCCTGGCAAAGGCGGCGGAGGGTTTCTACGCGTCTCGATGAACGATTCGTAGTGTGAACATACTTACGGTGGCCGTGTACAGATGCTGCTTCAGTCACAATGGGAGGTGTGATTTTGTCCAAATGCCATGCATGCTCGGAGTTGTGCCCATCTCTGAGGTAGTCGAGCACCATGTTCCTTATCAACAAGTACTGATTTGGTGTTGGCGCAACCCCGCGATCGTCGGCGAGGAGATGTACGTAAATTGAGGGCTGCTTGTGTGCTCGCTCTTGAACGACTGCATAATCCGCCTGAAGTTCCGAGTCTGACAGCATTTGCCGGACCAAATTGCCGTTTACAGCTGCGGCGAATACTGCCCGTGCGGATGTAAGAATGAGCACGCATTCGCGCATGAGTGAGACCCGGTCTGTGACGTTGATGATGGCGCTGTTTTTGTATTTTGGAAGTTCATTATCGAGAACTTCTGAGATGACAGGCTGATAGTGTTGTAAATGAAGATTGTGAGACCATCTTCTACGGCGGTCGCCGAGCGTTTCAGGGATGGTTGTCACGCTTTGGTGGTTGGAGTTGCTAACGTAGCCGTAGTTCTTGGTTCTTGTAGCGACCATTGTTTTAAGAGATAGTAGTTGAGAAACTATATTGAGAGATAGTAGAGAGCGATGGTACGCAAGCGACAAAAACGAGATAATATGCAGAGGTAGGGAAGAGAAATAGGACACAGACTGTATATGAATAATTGCCACCTAGCATTGACGTGGGAGAGATGGACCACTCCTTCCCGATCTGTTCATTATTGTAAGTGCTTCCATGATGTAGACGTGAATTCAGGGTGAAGAGGGCGATAAATGAAATGTACTGAGGAGTTACTCCGGTCGTGATTTCCTTCGGTCATTTGAGCGTACTACAGAGGCGATTTGACTACCTTAGTCGAACCGAGAGTCAGGAGTATTGAGCAAAATAAGGGCGTGGAAGAGCTGAATTCCAAACGAGACAAAAAGCAAGTGTGTTCATTTGCTTGTAAAAACATCATTCGCGATTGGGGATCCGGTGGCTGTGAATAACAATGGTATCCACACCTACGAGTCTGGCACCTATGGAGAGACGAGTCAAGTCTGCCGCCAAATTCGTCTAAAGAAAATATTCAAGTTCTGGGAGGGTGACATGAAACACTGCATGTCACAGTAAGATTGTGGTAGGTTCCAAACTGGTGCGGATGTTGAAGCTCCCGCCGGCACGCTGTGGCGTCGTGGCTGGTGCACGCGCTATGACTCGTAGCGCGATTGACTCAAATGCCCCTCTAAAACCCCTCCAGCAGCACATGAGCTCCAAGCAGCCAAAGAATTACACCCATTGACATTTGAGAGGTCAGCGCCTAGTCTCGAATTTCCAAGGCCTAGTTGTGTCGCCAGTAACAAGTTCAAGCTCGGCTCACAGCCTCCATATTTGCTAGGCGAAGCATTGTTGGAGCCACAAAAGTGCTTCCCTTACACTGCAGAGACATGGCAGAACCTACCGCATCCGTCCCCGCAGAGGAAGAAAAGGGGCCTTCTAAGCGTGCCCTTGAGAAAGCAGCAAAGAAGGCTGCAGCGAAGGCGAAGAAAGCTGAATATGCGCTCCGACCCAAAGAGCAGGCGAAACCTGCTGCTAGCTCTGAGCCAACCAGTATCTTCTCCGAGGGCTGGCTGAAGCGTATATACGAAGAGAAAAAGGTCAAAGACGTGAGGACTCGTTTCCCTCCTGAACCCAACGGCTTTCTTCACATCGGTCACGCGAAAGCCATCGCTGTGGATTTTGGCTTCGCGAAACACCACCAAGGCGCCTGCTACCTCCGATACGATGATACCAATCCCGAGAAGGAAGAGGAGAAGTACTTCACAGCCATATTGGATGTGGTCAGGTGGCTAGGTTTCGAGCCGTGGAAGATCACATACAGCAGCGACAATTTCGACAAGCTCTACGAGCTGGCAGAGCAGCTGATTAGGAAGGACGGCGCATACGTGTGCCACTGCTCAAGTACGTACATGATCATCTATACTCGGGCGACGCTGACTAGTTTCAAGGAGAGGAAATCAATAACCAGCGCGGCGGCCCGGATAATCGAGGCAAACGCTACGCCTGCGCCCACCGCACACGACCTGTCGAAGAGTCGATCACCGAATTCCGAGCGATGCGCGATGGCAAATACCAGGCTGGGGAGGCGTTTTTACGCATGAAACAGAGCTTGACGGACCCGAAGGAGGGTAACCCACAGATGTGGGATCTACCCGCTTATCGAGTGGTCAAAGAAAACCACCATCACAGGACCGGTGACAAGTGGAGAATCTATCCTACCTACGACTTTACACACTGCATTTGCGATGCTCTTGAAGGCATCACGCATTCGTTATGCACAGTCGAGTTCCGCCAGTCGCGGATATCGTACGATTGGCTCTTGGAGCAGCTGGATATGAAAGTACCCAAGTCAGAGGAGAAGGGCCCTATGCAGCGAGAATTTGGCCGCCTGAGCGTCGGTGGCACTATTCTCTCAAAGCGCCGCATTCTTCAGCTGGTCGAAGGAACAACTGTGGAGAAGAAGAACGGAGATGGCACAATAGAGACAAGAAAGATCCCGCCAGCAGTACGGGGGTGGGACGATCCGCGTCTATTCACTATGGTTGCTCTTCGTCGTCGCGGCATTCCAGCCAAGGCTATGCTCAACTTTGTGGAAGAGCTTGGTGTCACGGATGCGCTCTCCGAGATTGAACCCCCGCGCTTTGAGTCTTCCATCCGCAAACACCTTGAACGCACCGTGCCTCGCCAGATGCTGGTTCTTGACCCGATCAAGGTCGTTATCGGAGACTTCGCTGCTGAGGATGACCAGGAAATTACCGTGCCTTACGACCCCAAGGGCACCATCCCCGGTGAGCGGAAAGTAAAGGTCGGCAAAGAGGTCTACATAGATCGAAGCGACTTCAGAGAGGAGGACAGTGCAGACTACTTCCGCTTGGCACCAAACAAGGCGGTCGGGCTTTACAACATTCCCTTCTCGATCCGCGCAACATCATTCTCCAAGGACGAGAACGGCAACGTGACAGAGATCAGAGCCGCCAAGGTACCGGCGACGGAGAAACCTAAAGCTTACATTCAGTGGGTGGATGTAGCAACCGCTATCCCAGTGACAGCTCGCTTGTACAACACGCTTTTCAAGACCGAGTCACCGAACACATTGGATTGGAAGACTGGCGGCTGGGCTGACGACCTTAACCCAAACTCTGAAATCATCCATGAGAAGGCAGTGATCGAAAGGGGTCTCAAGGATCTGATCAAGGCGACCTCACTAGACCTGAGTGGCTCATCAGATGCGCTAGTCCGCTTCCAGGCGCTGCGAACGGCCTACTTCTGTGTCGATATCGACTCCACGGAGGATAAGATTGTGCTGAACCAGATTGTGAGTCTCCGAGAGGATAAGGGCAAATAATGCTGCGAAGCATTTGAGGTTCATGTAGCATTTGGCGTCGGACTTTGTGCAGGCGTTTCCTAGTGATGTTTACAGTGTGATGTATAGATATCCTAAGCAGTTGAGATGATTGATTCAGAACCCGTGTGAAGGCTCTCATTCAGTCAGGATAGTCCTGATTTGTCAGAAATGTAGAAGAGTTATTCGCAAAAATCCAATCAGGTCCCACTTCATACGCGTCGTGAAGCCAACCAGAGCTCGGAGTCTCACGTCTACAAGGTCGTATCGCACCTTCCCCATCGCGCAAATGCGCACACCTCGTCATTTCAGGGTCGCTTGCTCTACGTTTCTATGCCTCTACCTTCACGATCGTCGGGCCCGATCGCGAGGCCCTGTGGTCGAAAGGGCAATATTTGTCAAGTACTAAAGATAGCTAGGGTTGTTGCTGACGCATCAAAAATCGTTCGAGCGGAATAGACCACCCGATACAGTTACACCCTTGAGCGGGATACTAGATCTTAGCATGCCGCTTAAGATCAAGCTTATTTCTGCAAGCTTTCGTCGTCCCTGTGTGGCTTGCAGCCGGGATAATGCATCAAAGGAAGCGCCTGCGCAACTTGCACCGAAGCGCGACCGCCACCACTTGTTCATAAGTCATCATTAGTGGCATGAAAAGCTGACACGAGAAGTAGAGTCACGATAAGGAACCCACACCATTAGAAACAACCGATCAACAATTGGACGAATTTACGAGAATCCGACTCTACTACAATAGCTTGGACTTGACGGCAACGCGGGTGCGTCCCCGATACGCAATGGACCTCCATCTTTGGCAAAGTGACTTGAGCTGATTGCGAATCTGCTAGCGTGCCATTCTCCAATCGCGGTGTTGTTCACAAGCTCAACCCCGCTGCCGTAATCCCCCTTCAATATTATATAATGCCACGGTATCACTAATAGATACCGTACCTTGTTGTTACTTTCACGCCGAGCAAGACCCACGAAATTCTTTACTTCGTTCAGGTCAGGTAGCGAACCTTAATTACGTAGAGTTAAGCTGTGGGAATAGAGCTATCGAAACAGAAGATCCGAGCCGCGAGGCTGACGTCTTAGCATTGCCGACAAGGCTGGCGTCTCTCAACATGCCTGAATCCTCGAGAACACCACTCGGAGGGCAATCTAACGAGACGCCAAATATTCCGTCTTCCGTTTCCCCTTCACAAGAACTGCAGCAAGGCAGTGCAGCAGTAATGGATCGCGAGTACGAGTTTTTTGTTACAACAGAGGAACCACACCAGCCAGAGGGCGATGAACGAGGCCTCATTCGACGCTTAGTCATGCGCAACTTCTTCGAGACGAAATGGGCTGGTCCGCAAAACAATGCTTCAGAGCACAATTCAGCGAGTACTGTTATGGCACAGAGGCAGTTGAGGAGTCGATTTCGGCTGTCAGAGCGAGGAGATGGAAGCCGAGTTATAAAGTCCAAGCGAAAAGAGGGCAAAATGGAGGGGAGAAAGGACAAGGAAAGGAGGCCCAAGATCAAGCGAGCTAACTCAGGAGTTACCGAGAGTTCTACCGGTGCAGATGATGAGATGAGTAGGACGAGTAGTCAAAGTGGGAGTCCAATAGGGGAGAAATTTAGCGGGAAAAGAAGAAAGAGCAATAGACAGGTGGACGACAAAAGATTAGTGCTGAAGATTAACCCAAAATCGCATTCTTTCGACCCGTTTGATGTCCTGCCAGTACCTGGAACACCGCAACTAGACATCTTGTTAAAGCTATGTAAGTCTCATTATCTTGGAACAGCCTTAGTGCTGTTCAATTAAGCATACCTAGCAAAAAGTCATATGCTAACAAGATATACGAGTGGGCAAAAGCAACTCTAGAAAGAATTCGATAGCAATCAATGCAAAGCGGACTTGGTGGCCATTTATATCGAACGACGCGGGCCTACTTCATGCCACATTAGCAACGTGGGCATTATACGACATGCTTATTCGAGAGTTAAGCACTTTCCGGGTGGAAATGCTAAAGCACAAGGATGCAGCTATCAGGGAGATCAACATGAAGATTGGAACTCCTGGTGGGAACATCTCCGATGAGCTTGTAGGCACAGTGTTGACATTAGCAAGCTTCGAGGTACTTGACGTTTGATGGACGCTTCTATTGATGAGTAAAATTGCTAATGTATCAGCAGAACCTAATCGGTTCGTACGATGCAGCTCAGTTACATATAGCTGCACTGAAGCGTATGGTCAATGTACGAGGTGGCCTTTTTGCTTTCGGACACAACGATGGCTTGGTACGAGGCATGATATGGTAAGGCTCGACAGACTCAGTTTCCTCTGTGTTTTAACCGTCACGATCAGGGTCGACTTTCACTTCGCAGCTGCTTTCCGTACGCCTCCGTCCTTTCCGCAGATACGCCTCGATCCGGACACACAACCTCTACCAGACCTTCTCCTCGAAGAAGCAGCTTGTACTTCGCCGACATCACTTCTTCAGCTGTCCCTCGCTGCGGTAGATTGCTTCAACATTTTCTACCGCTTGCATCGGCTTTCATTAGCTGCTTCCTCACATTGGATCGATTGCGTTGACCGTCTAACACTTAGCAACCTTCTGTATGAAATAGAATACATCATCCTCAGTGTGCCCGACTACTCGCGTAACTTCCTAGACTTCCAACCAGAAAGCAAGGAGGAACATGACGGAAGATATGAGCAACAACAGAAAAAATCAGATGCAGCTTCCGTGGTCGAGGCTGTTCTGGCATCAACTCAGCTTTTCATATATGCTGCGCTCCGCGAGATCCCACCAAAAGCGAAGATCTTCAGCATCCTTTTAGACCGATTGCACGTAACTCTGGAAAGGCCTCATACATCTGCTATCGAAGTATGGAGACGAGAGAAGAATCTCAACATGCTGCTTTGGGTATCGGTCGTCGCGTGTTCAATCGCCCCATCTAATCACGGACGAACGATGTGGATCTCGAGACTTTCGGACACGATGGAGGAACTGAACATATCGAGTCGAATGGAACTCGAGGGAATTCTTAAGCTCGTTGCTTGGACTGACACATATTTCAAAGGTGTGCTGGACCATGTTTGGGAAGAAGTCCTCCAGCTGCGAAGACCTGAAAGACTAGGTGGCTCTCAGCATAGTATACAAACGATTGACCCAATGCTATCTGGTCCGCAGGTCCCTAGAACCTAGATCGATTTTTGTTACAGAGACGATGTCTACAACACTCCAACGGATGTTTAGGAAGCGAGGCTGAAAGGCACTGGATAGTACGTCCTGTTCTACGAACGCGGTGAATTGGTATGAGAGGTTCGATGGTACTGTGGAGAAAATTATACGTCCCCACGATCATTTATTAATCAAAGCTTGCAGCGGGCCGAGTAGCCATGGTAGTATCTTAGAGGCGCAATAACAGAAACAATCATGGGCGCAGTTGACGTCGCAAGCGCAATTGTAGTTTTGGAATTCGTACTTCATCGCAGCTACCGCAAGATAGAAGATTTACAGAATGGAGGGAGAGGTCCCGAAGAGCTACGGCGACGAGTAGAAACTATGAGGACATTACTGTTGCGCCGCCATACCTGCAAGGCTAGACTCTCGGACGTATGTGCCACCGCCCGAAACTATTTAGTGCCCATACGATGCTTCGTTCTTTCTAATCGCGACTGGCGTGGCATGTGCTTACCTACCTCAGAATGCAGTCGCGAAGTGCAACAGCATCATCCGAGCAATAATGGAAGAAACGTCCCTCAATCGCTTCCGAGATCTCAGTGTGGATCACACCAAATACGAAACCTTACTTTCGTCAACTTTAGTCAATACCGCCGCAGCCATATCATTACCAACCAAAAGTGTTCCTATCACTAGCTTGTTCAGGATTCTAGACAAGCAGACGTGCGTGGTACTTGCTGTCATGAGGACAGGCTTAATCTGACGGTGTAGACATTCGTTCACTTCATACCGCCATCAGCGTGCACTAGCTTCTCTTCACCGCGATTCTGATTAGCTTACGGCTTGTATCTTTGTTCTACAACAACATGGCGCACGACGGAGACAACGACGGAGCTGAGACACCACCACACACTGGGGAGGATCAAAACGAGGATCTCTATGCACGAGACCATATTCCCTCGCTCACGGGTCGATTGAGGTCCGTCACTGTCAACGACCAGGTGAACGATACAATGAACGACACGATAGCGGTCAACGACGAAAGTGCTGAGGGCCCCAATCCACCAGCACAACCACCTTCCCCCTCGTTCGAAATACCAGCCGCATGGGCCGCCATAGAGACTGCACACGCTCAACGTATCGCCAACGAGAGAGCTAGTAATATTAAATTGGCAAGAGAGCAAGAGATGCGGCGCCTTGAATTATCGCTACTATACCGGAGACGAATCATCGATGCTGCGATGGTTAACACATTGAAAAAAGGATGGGGCTGCGTCCTACCCAAGCAGTGGCACACCGCTGGCTTGCGTGATGACCTCGTCCGACATCCATACATATTCGAGAGGTATCTGCACCAGGAGAGGGAGATACGCGACTTAATTATACAGCGTATGGCTCGCATCATGAGTCAGATCCAAAACAAGAAACATCATCAAGCCAGCGGCGAGTTGAAATACTTAACGGAGCAGATGAGACTACGTCGAGAGAGTGACGATTCTGGGGAGACCATAACACTCATTGCTGACCTTTTGACTACTATGCTGAATCAAGTCATCTCGGATGTCACGAACAAAGTCGATAAGACTTTCCAGGACACACCCATTTGCGACATCCCCTCTGGTTTGCTCAACGTCATTAATGAAAACAAAGCTCTCAGAGAGCAATTGGCCACACTAAGAGAGATAGAACGCGAGCATTTTCCGTGGCTCTTTGAAAAGGCCATTATTGAACCTCTCACACAGAAACTACCTTCACCACAATCTGAGCGCGCAATCCCACCAGTTTTCGAAATACCAAACCCGCCTTCGCCTCAACCAGGTAAATCCGACAAACCACCACCTTCCCTCACAGATATGATGTCAGATGCGGAGTATATGGTGAAGTCGGATCACGAGAAATTTGGGACGAGTATTGAGAGCGTTCGAAGCATGTCTTCCGTAACCGACAGGATGATTACACCTGGATTGAGCAAGGACTTGTGTGCATGGCCGGAGCTCAAGAAGAGACTGGAACGTCTTCGAGACATGGAACTGGGATTCTTCTCTAAGCGTTGTTCGCCTCCTGTCGTCTACATGGCTAGAACATCGCCCACGCCAGATACTCAAGTGTCCAAGGATGTTCAGTGCCAGCACGCATCATCCTCATCCTCATCTCAACAACAGCCACCTATATCTGAGGGTGTGCAAAGTTCACCAACAGTAGACGAGGCCCGTCATTCTTCCGGTGCATCAGACGCCGATATATCATCTAGTGCCTGCTCTAATGGTATCAAGGACTCCTCTTCGGATGCCGAAAAGTCATCTCCTGCTCAATCTGATGTCACCCAGGCATCCGCATCGGGTGTTCACTCGTTAGAAACGGCACCGTCTACCTCAGTCTCGAGGACAAGGCAGACTTCATCGGAGCAAACGTCAGCGGAGCAAGCTTCAGGTCATGTGCACACGCCAGTCAGATCCGTGGTTGGGTCTGCATATCTTACTCCCATTCCAATAAGGACACCTGCCCAATCTCCAGTATCTCCCAACGTCATCCAAGGCCAGGGACCTCCAGCGAGCCGCTTGTCCTATCGATTGGAGCAAGAGAAGCGAAAGTCTTCTGATGGAGTCGTACAACAAATGAGGTTTGTGGAGAGGGAGATGCTACCCGGTAAGTCTGCAAACCTGAACAGGCTTCAATCACATGTCTTGGTGTTTTACAACCAGAAAAAATCTTCAAGTCTGAGCGGGGAACAGTGCTAATAGGGTGACTAGGAGAGACGCTAGGCGAAAGCTCAACAAGCAGAGTGAATGACTGGCTCGACGGCGCAGGCGATGCTAATGAACCTCCCACTAACGAAGAGATGCGTATGTGTACCTATTTTGTCTATTTTCCAACTGAATCAAGTAATTTTGAGCTAAATATGATGCGGTAGGAGATCTGTCAGACATACCATCTGAGTCTCAGCCAGAGTCCCAAGCAGAGTCACAGTCGGAACATCATGTCGAAATGCATTCGCAGTTACAAGCTAGTGAAGCGACCGAAAGTCATGGCGAACAGAAAGAAGAGAAAGGTGATCAGGAAGTAGCAGAAAAAGAGTGGAATGCCTTAACTGAGGATGAGAAAATGCGCAGAGATTCAGCATATAAGTCTAGACAGGGAAGCTTGGCAAATCTAGAGCGTAGGAGAAGGTAGCGAGCAGCGGTCGGATTGAAGGGTGTGGGGCTTTCGTCGTCTAGGGAGAGATTGACTGGGACAAGTAGGTCTGGGCGGCGATTAGCAGATCGGAGGGCGTGCGTTGAAGCTTGCTGCGCTGATTGCCTGTGTGGCATGTGTCATTGTTAGATAGTCTAGATAGTCTAGCAACGCTCGATTATAGCAATTGGTGGCGCTTCGGCCCTGACCGCAACACCGTTGATGCTGAGCTTCTCTAGAGTGGACTTGAGTGCTCTATCATTTTGTACCATTTGTCTCCACTTACGGACCAATTACTTTCCAGAAAGACGATCGGCTGACATCACCATTGCTCTGCGATGCGATCCGAACATCAAGCAATCTAGATGTATTCCCCAGCTCGCCCAAACTCGTCTCCGATCTGACTGTCTCTGCGCCCACGTGCGCCCCTCCCATTCGTCCAATCCTTTCCCTCCAAGACTCTCCACCCAAGCAAAGCGCTACCGCTTCATCAATCTCCTATCCCTCGCATCACCACCTTCCACACGTGCATATTCCCAGAGATATCATTGATAGGAGGCTGCCCAAAAGCAGTTCAGCTCTCGCGGGCTTCGCCGCTCAATCTCCGTCTTCGCACCAATGACAGCTCACCTTCCCAAAGCAGCAAGTCGCTCAACGGGCAAAACGGGACTCCCGCGGCGAATCCAGCCAACCACACGACACGCGTAGATGCACGCGTTGGAAGCGGATTCATATGCCAAGATTTCGTTGCGTCTTGCGCTCGAGGATGGGAGATGGGAACAGGGTTGTTTGGGTAGTTGTCCTGCTGCGATAGGCAATGAGCTAGGGAGAACAGGTTGTATGGGTGCTAGGAACAGGATAAGTGTGGCGGATCATGCTTGGAGGTTCTGGGTGCGTGACCGGGTACGTGGGAGAGGAGGGATCATGTATAAGAGCAGGGGAAAGCTGCATTATGAGATTTGGGCAAGCTGGAGCTGCTTTTTGTTGCGCCTGAGACTTCACGCTCGTGTTACTACGTAGGACGGCAAGATGGCGACTTTGACGCGCTTCCTCGCTCTTGCGACTTCTTTCGCTGTCTCGTCTGCGACTACGATTGCGGAAATTAATGGACCCAAGTTCCTTTCTCCGCTGAAGGATCAGACTGTTTCCAATGTTAGCGGTATCATCACCGCCAAAGGACCCGACGGGCTCTGGCTTCGCTCTATTTATCCCGACCGCGATGAGCGCACCTCCGAGTCCCTCTACGTCTTCGGCCGCACGTTCGGCGCCAACTTGACCGTCGGCGACTCAATTGTTGTGGGAGGAAAGGTCCTCGAGTACAGGAGCAACAAGGACTACATCTACCTGACCGAGCTCTCGAGCCCCGTGCTCGCGAAGAAAGTCAGCAGCGGCAACAAAGTGCAACCCCTCGTCATCGGCAAAGACACACGAGACCCGCCAAACGAGCAATACAGCAGCCTCGATGGCGGAGATGTCTTCGGCGTCCCGAATAACGTCTCGCTCATCAGCGTTGCGAACCCAGAGCTGCAGCCGAGGAAGTATGGCCTGGATTTCTGGGAGAGCTTGTCCGGAGAGCTGGTTACTGTCAAGAAGCCGACTGCGCTCACGAAGCCGAATCAGTACGGTGACACATGGATTGCTGGCAACTGGAAGGTTAGCGGACGCAACGACCGTGATGGCCTTACTATGACGGATAAAGATGCGAATCCAGAGGCCATAATCATCGGGACACCGCTCGACGGCACCAAGAACCCGACTGACACACGAATGGGCGACTCTGTCGAGGAAATCACCGGTATCGTTACATACGCATTCGGTTATTACCGCCTGCTGCCCACAACAGCGCTCAAGGTGACCAAGTCGCAGAAGCCTGCTCTGCCTAACCCAACGAAGCTCGAGTCCAAGGGTAAGTGCGATGGTGTTACGTTCGGCGCGTACAATGTCGAGAACTTAGCACCGAGCTCTTCGCACCACGGTGCTCTGGCCGAGCACATTGTAAAGTACCTGAAGAGCCCAGATATCATCTTCGTACAGGAGGTGCAGGACGACAACGGTCCTACAAACGACGCAGGTAAGTAAATCTCCGCATTTCCAGAAGCCTACCACAACATGTCTCCATCCATGAGTATGCTGTACGCTCTTAAAAGCGCACTGCTGTCCCACTCACCTCGCAACGAGTATCACGGCGTACACACGCCGCCAGTTTACACATATAGTCGAGTCTCACCGCAATACTAACCCCGTGCGTGTCTAGTCGTGTCCGCAAACCTCACTCTGAGCACCCTGACGGCTGCCATCTCTGCCGCAGGAGGACCAAACTACACGTTCACGGACATCGCGCCCGTCGACGACCAGGACGGTGGCCAGCCAGGTGGCAACATCCGCGTAGCCTACCTGTACAAGCCCTCGCTCATCCGACTCTACAAGCCCAACCCAGGCGGTTCTCTCGACGCAAACGAAGTGCTCAATGGCCCAACGCTGAAGTACAACCCCGGCCGTATCGATCCTACCAACGAGGCGTGGACCGCGAGTCGCAAGCCGCTGGTTGCGCAGTGGGAAGTGATTAGCAAGAAGAGCAATGCGAAGAAGGCGGATACCTTCTTCACTGTGAACGTGCATTTTGGGTCAAAGGGAGGAAGTAGCAGTCTCCACGGCGATGCGCGGCCGCCTGTGAACGGGGGAGTGGATGACAGACTTGCCCAGGCACAAATCACGGCAAACTTTGTCAAGGTACGTCTTTTCTTTTTTTTGACAAACATCCCGTGGAATGGCTCTTTCCTTCCATCCTACCTTCTTTACGGCCGCGGATCCTTCGCGGCAAGGCGGGCGCAACGCGAAGGAGAGGGGTGGCTGCAGCTTGCTTGCAGCTTGATACTTGGTACGACGCACAGCTGGGTACGAAAAAGCGCCACACTCGCACGAAGGGAGCGTTGTGATAGCCTGGAACAACACAATCATGATACTAAAATAAGGGAGAAACAAAGCTGACTAAATAAAACCCAGGACATCTTGTCAAAGGACAAAAATGCGCGCGTTATTACCGCGGGCGACTTCAATGAGTTCACGTTCGTTGAGCCTCTTGAGCAATATGTCAAGATCTCAGGCCTCAAGGACTTGGATGCTGTGGCTAAGATTGATAAGCTGGAGCGGTACACATACTTATTCGATATGAATGCGCAGCAGCTCGACCACATGTTCGTGTCAGACTCGGTTGCAAAGGCAGGCCAGGCCAGGTACGAGCACATTCACATCAACACGTGGCCGGAGTACGCTGCGCAGGTGAGCGATCATGACCCGTCTGTGGCCCGGCTGGACGTCTGCGCATAGACTCTGTTTGGTCTGTAGGCTTGACTAGCCGATGTCGATAAAATAGATCAATGTATACGAAATAGTAATGACTACGCGAATATAGATGCAGTTTCACGATTACCTTGTGCTATAAATTTGTTGTAAGGGATTACCTTGCGTTGAGCACAGTCAATATTAGCAAATCTAATGCATCGATATTGGGGCGTAGGTGATCGCCTGAAGTCCAAGTTAGTTTCAGAATAGACCATCCACGAAAAAGAGATGCAGCAGCAGTGCTGACGGTATTGAAAGGCCGGCGCAGCCCTTGCCGTTGGGTCACCCACTTGACGAGCCTTCCCACGTCTCAACGCCTGCAGCGAAGCGCACCTAGATGACCATGCAGCTAGCAAGCGCGTAATCAAAGACCGGACGAGGAGGCTACTGTCAACGGCTCGCAGATCGCTCGTCCGGCGAGGCAATCTGAAAGGCCACGCGACCGGCACATGGACGGATCGGCTGGTGCACTCGTTGGCGTTTGCAGCTTGCTCTAGTGCGAGTCTTGGGGTTGTTGGGGTTGTTGGCTTGGAGGTATTGTGTGTGTGGTAACGGGTTGGTTGGTTCGGAGCAGCGCAACAATGACGAACCGAGCGGTGAGAAGCATTCGAAGCCGCGGCCAAGACAAGGGCCACGTGTGGGCTGGCAAGATAGGTGCACCCGCTTGCACGAATCCGTAGTCCAGGTCGTCTGCCGTTGCACGCAACCGCGCACCAAGGACAGCCATCAGGTATCTACGACGGTAGTGTGCGAGAGCGGATGAGGTTCCATTGTTCCGTTGGATCAGCGCCATGGCCGATTTGCGAGCCAGTAGCAGCGAGGCAATATTCCATTTATCCGACAAGCCATAAGACTGGGCGCTGTCAGCGGAGGCCTGCAGGCTTGGCCATTATCTCGACCCTTGCACAAAGGATAGCGGACGGTGGCATGTACTGTTCTTGCTTTGATGGCACAGGACCGTGATGGACCTGGAGTCTGGAGAAGGGGCGGGGGCACCCTAGGCAAGCGCGACCCACTGATAGCGGGCCAAGCGCTCCGCGGTCCCCAGAAGGCGGGGCAGCACCCGCTGGTCGTGTCGTCAAGTGTCGCTCCGCTGCAAAACTCAACACCATGCTGTGGACGTCGTGCAAAATTGGCATCCGTCACACGGCGCGCTGCTTACCAGTGTCAAATGAAGAGCCGGGCGCACTGGCAAAGCTTCGTCCTGCCGGCTGAACACCCCTCCTGGCCCAACTGCATCCTTATCCGTCTCTCCATGCT
Source organism: Phoma sp. ATCC 74077 (assembly GCA_033682645.1). NCBI lineage: Eukaryota > Fungi > Ascomycota > Dothideomycetes > Pleosporales > Didymellaceae > Phoma > Phoma sp. ATCC 74077. The sequence continues at coordinate 417,477 of JAWDJC010000017.1, forward strand.
GAGAGGGCGTCCTGCCAAGGGCTTGGGTGGCGTTTTTGGTGTTGTTGGAGTGGTCGCGTCGGCGGTGCCCAGATCTTCCATCTACGCCGTCCCCGTCGTTCTCGAACGCGAGTACTTCCTAATAGATGTGCTTGGCCCGATACGAAGCGGGGGCTCTGCCTAAAGGACAGAAATAATGAGATTGTGTGCTCGGAAGGGCCGTAATGGCACCGGCAGGTCGTCCTGCTGGGGGTCTCTATTGGGAGGCTGAAACCAAATCTCAGATATGCGCTTTGTCTGGGATCGTGAGTGATCGGTCAGGCTGATGGGCAGCACAAAGACTGCACGCAACAGCTACGCGGCGAGTGCGGGCTGCGACAGTGCGACAGATTTGACAAACGTAGAGGCAACGTAGTACAGCGGCCGAGAGCCAGTAGAGGCGCGCCGCGGTCATCGCGTCCTGACCCTTTTGGTGCCATCTCACTCCGCCACGCTCGGACGCAGTTGTTGACGGGCCAAGCAGGATCCACTCTCTTGTCCCATCCAACCGCCCCATGGGGTTCCGGATCACACTAATTATCCTAGTAAGATCAACCTGGCAAGCCCATCTCGTTTCGAAGCGACCAACACACATCGGCGTATGCGACCCAGAGTACATATAGAGACCCCCGTCCGCCCCCCTTGAGTGTGTTCCCTCAGACTCCTGTACTCCAGTCAGCACAATGGCCGCCATCCAGTCCCACTCCAACCTTGACCTCGACACCACCGAGAAGGCCGCTGTCATTGCCAACAGCGATGTCGAGAGCGCTCGTGACTCCTACCCCACCGACTATGATGAGCTTCCTGACCCAGACGCGGGCAAGAGCCCCGAGGAGCGCGCCAGGCTTGTACGACCATCCCTATCTCCATGTCTCCCTTGCCACATACTGACTCCACATAGGACAAGGCTCTCGTCTGGAAGATGGACCTTTGGTTGATTCCATGGCTGTCCCTTTTGTATCTGCTCTCATTCTTGGACCGCACCAACATCGGAAATGCACGTGTTGCTTTTATGGAGAGAGATCTCGACATGACTACTCGCGACTACTCCAATGCCTTGACCATCTTCTTCGTCTCTTACGCCGGTTTCGAGCCCCTTACCAATATTGCTATCAAGAAGTGGTCCCCCCGTGTCTTCTTTACGGGCATCATTCTCGCATGGGGTATCATCATGACTCTCATGGGTGTTGTCCACAACAAAGCCGGCCTGCTTGCCTGCCGCTGGTTCCTCGGTATTGCTGAGGCTGGCTTGTTCCCTGGTGTCAACTACTATCTTTCGTAAGTCTTTTGTCGATCTTTGCCTTGATACAATACTGATTTCCACAGTTGCTGGTACAAGCGTCAGGAGCTTGGTTTCCGTGCTGCTCTTTTCTTCTCCGCTGCAGCTCTCGCCGGTTCGTTCGGTGGTCTTTTGGCTGCCGCAATCACCCAGATGGACGGCGCTGGTGGCTACGAGGGATGGCGCTGGATTTGTATGTACTCCCCTGATTTCTCCGCTCTAGGCATTTGCTAATGATCACAGTCATCATTGAGGGTCTTATCACCGTATTTGTCGGCATCTTCTGCTGGTGGATGGTTTTTGACTTCCCAGATACTGCCCGCTTCCTCAACGCTGACGAGAAGCTGCGAGCCCAGCGCCGTCTCAAACACGATGGACAGGCTCGTGCCAAGGTCGGAGGAATCGACCGTAGGCACGTCATGGCGGCGCTCAAAGACTGGAAGACCTGGGGTTACGCCGTCATCTACATGGGCTGCCTGTGCCCGCTGTACTGCTTCTCTCTCTTTTTGCCGACCATTTTGCTCGGCATGGGTTACACCGGTACCAAGGCCCAGCTCTTGTCTGTCCCGCCCTACGCTGTTGCCGCTACCATGACTGTCGTCGTCGGCTGGATTGCCGACAGGACGAAGTGGCGTGGCTACTGCAACATGGTTGTATCCTTGACTGGATGCATCGGTTTCGCTATGTTGCTTGCCACCCCTAACGTGCATGTTCAGTACGCCGGTACCTTCCTCGGCGCCGTGGGCATCTACCCCACCGTCTCCAACACTCTGACCTGGGCGTCGAACAACGTCGAGGGATCGCTGAAGCGTGGTGTTATGGTTGGTGTCGTCGTCGGCTGGGGTAACATGAACGGTGTTGTTTCCTCCAACATCTACATCGGATCGGAGAAGCCGCGCTACTACACCGGCCACGGTATCGTGCTCGCATACATGTTCTTGTTCCTGTTCGGTGGAACAGTTTTTATGCACTTCATGCTCAAGCGCGAGAACAAGCTGAGGAAGGCGGGCGCGCGCGATCACTGGATCCAGGGCAAGACGGAGGATGAGATCGAGGAAATGGGCGATGTACGACCAAACTTCTACTACACCACCTAAGCGGATGGTTGGTATTTGTACCGGGCGAGGGGAAATTGACTTCGATCGCCTCTCATGGCCTGCTTCATTTCTAGGATCATGGTTCCCATGGCGTTGGGTCCTCGAAAAGTTGTTGACCTATTTCTATCGATTTGTTAGCATTGGGATATAGAGGCCGTGTAGAGTTCATCGCGCTCGATGCAGATAAGAATGAAATTAATTGTCCCCCACAACTCAACCGAAATGCTGTATGTGTTTACTTGAAGAATCAAAGCTGACTCCTTCGCAGTGATGTTGCTGACTCTGCTCTGGACGATCTCCGCTCCAACCTCGGGTTTAACGGTAAGGCTGGGACAGCCACTCATTAGCCGCACAACATCCGCTCAGCCGAACTGCCGTGACACTTTTGACAATTGTCGTGCCTTCATCATCGTCTTTGGAATCACGAGAATTCGCGTCGAGAGGTTGTCAATATTCGGCGAGTGTGTGTTGAAATGCGCTTGCGAGGATGGGAGTCGCCGTGACAAACGCGTCGGACAGTCGAGGAAGGCGATGACACGATCCATAATTGGCCGTGGAAAGAGCGACCCACTTCCCAAACCGTGCGCTAGCACCACTCCCTTCTCTTTCATCTCTCATCATGAACCAGCCCAGCTCTTTCGTGCGAAACAAACATTGAAGCTATTCGTGACATTCCTCTATGTTTCGCAAACGGCCATACATCTGGAACAGCGTAAAGCCCACAACGCCAATCGCCCTATCTCATAGCACTGATATCCAACTCACAATAATCCCATCAAACAAATTTTCTCACACCTCAGCACCTGATAAAACCCCCCAAAACCCATCTCAAGAACTCTCACCGTCCGCGGTTTGACTATTAGGAGACACCTGCAACCAGCTCCCATCCATGCCTTTATATAACTGCGCGATCACACCACCGCCACCCCGCAACCCCGTCAACCCCATGCAAATCCATACGTATACCCCAGACTTCCCCAGACATACCCAAGTCTCTCCGCTCCATTGGCTGTGATTTTATACCGTGCTTGGGGCGTGCCGCACGGGTGGAACGGCAGCGCGGGAATCGTAAGCCAAGGATCTCCGCGGAGGGATTGGGAGAGGTCAGCCTTGCGGTTTCTTGGGCGTGGCTTGGGTACCGTATAGGCGTGGCTAGGTATTATATGGTGTGTAGAGTACCAAGATGCTGGTAGTGTTTAATTGTTTATGAGATCACATGGGCGGAGGGGTTCGAGTGGATGTTTGTCGACGTTTATAAGAGACATTTCTAGTTGTTTGAATGGCGCTAGATATGCTGATTGTACACGATGGGGTAGAAAGAGAAAGAAGCTTGGTGCTGGAAGGATGAGTACCTCTGCGCCCTGACGAACGCCCTCCGCAATCAATGGAGTAAGATCAAGAAAGAGAGAAAGAAAATCCGGCTCCGAAATGCCTTGTTCGTGCAAAAGTCAAGCACTTTGCCTGCACCGATATATCCGCCCCCAAGCACTCCGCTCCACCATCCAAGAATGCATAAGCCGGCATATGGTTCCGCCCAAGAAGGAATGACGATGCCGCTCGCTCCGCTGTCTACGCCTCACCTCGCTTCCCAATTGTCTTGCCGTCTCGTCTCGCCACGTTTCGCTCGCCGCTGCTAGCGGAACAAACTCCTCAGCTCCTCCAACCTCTGCTTTGTAGCCTGCTCCCTCGTCTTCCTCTCTCTAGCCATAGTCAAATCCGCGAGCGCCTTCTTCTTCTTCTGCAACTCCAGCATCTTCTCCTCGAAACTACCGTCCATGATAAACCTCTTGATCACCACCTCCCTATCCTGACCTAGCCTATGTACTCGGTCCACAGCTTGAGCTTCTGCAGCGGGATTAAACTGCGGTTCCATCATGAAGACTTTGTTTGCGGTAGTAAGGTTGAGACCTAGGCCGCCAGCACCGATAGATACGAGCATCACCCGGACGGAATCGTCGTGGCGGAGGGCGTGCATAGATTTGTCGCGTGCATCGCGAGACATGCGGCCATCGAGGCGGACGTAAGCGTGGCCGTGGTTTTTGAGCGCGATCTCGATGAGGTCGAGGTGCGTCGTCCAGGAGGAAAATACAATGCTGTGAATGTTAGTTCATGCGACTATGGGGCCACTGGGGGTTACTTACCTCTTGATCGGCCGCTCATCAGGGTTTGCATCACTCCAGTCCTGATGTTCCTTCAAATCATTGAGCAGAGCCTGAGTCTTCGTATGAGGTCCCATGTAGCTCCCCACCTTCTTCGCGAGTTTTGGGTCTTTCCTAATGCGATCTCTCTCCTCTAGAAAGTCTGTGAAATCCCTCCTCCGCAGCTCAAACGCCTGCGGTCTATTCCGGTCTTCGCAAACGTGGCACTGCACGGTGCCATCCGGGAGCAGGTTTTCTTTCCACTTCGCCCTGAGCTTCTTGATATGCTTAGGACAGACGAGGTGGTAGCAGGTAGTCATATAGCCTAGGATGTCTTCCACGTTGCCGTCGTCGTCTTCATCGTCGGAATCGGCTTCGAGCATAGACTTTTTGCCTGGGCAATATATGCAGTCCGCAGCATCAGTTGTCTCCAGAAGATCAAGCATTTCGTAAGCCTGCTGACGGGTGAGGGTTGCGACTTGCTCTTCCTCTTCTCCGATTTCCATAGGGTTATCGTAAGTCATACCATCAGTTGTCTTCAATGCGTCATCGCTGAGGAGATCACGGCCATGCGCACAGATGAGACGGAGGTTGAGGATAGCCGTCAAGATACGAGCGTAAGAATGCCCACCCATCTTTTCGCCTTGTGTAACGGCATTGACTTTGCGCTGGGTGTCTCGCTCGAACCAGTCGTGCAGCTGTTGCTCTTCTTTTGAGAATTTCAATCGCACAACGTAGTCATTCTTGGCAGGGACTTCGTGCTTGATGATTTCTTTAGTACGGCGGATCGTCACCGTGCTGACCAGGAGCTGTAGCTTGGGGACAACTTCAGGATCAGCATTTTTGAAAGGGCTGAGGATGAACGTATTAAAGCCATGATTCGTGTCAAAGGGGCTTAGTCGAATGAAGTTGAATAGTGCGCCTAGATCCTCGAGTCGATTCTGCACAGGGGTACCAGTAACAGCCCATCTCCGCTGTCCCGGCATTGCACAGGCTGATTTTGACTGGTTCGTAGGGTTCCTGATGGTGTGAGCCTCGTCCAGCACAATGCGAAACCAGTTGATGTACGGAAGCGGTCGCTTCCTGTCTAACAGATCTTTGGCGATGATGTGATACGTGGAGATCACAATATCATAGTTTGCGAGATCTTTAGCCACCATGTCATAGCGTTCAGTACCGTGATATCGCGTCCACCGCAGTGCACTCTTGCCAACAGGAAAATGCTCCTTGATCTGCTCCTTCCAGTTGGTCATAGTACTTAGAGGGCACACAAGAAGTGTAGCTCGGCTGTTGAAGATAGGCTGTATCAATGGAGAGCCTTGAGGCAGTGGCGGGGGCTTTTTGTCTTGGAACTCCCGAGCAGCAGCAATGGAGGCATCGTCGCAGATCAGCGACAAAATACTGAGGGTTTTTCCCAAGCCCATTTCGTCCGCTAATATACCACCAAGGTTGTTCTTTGGCTTCATTGGCTTCTCTTCACCTGTAATCACATGGATATAGGATTTGCGGCCATTATCTCGATAGTGCGGTTTCCACAGGGAATCTTTGCGTTCATCGTGTTCTGCACCGGTGTGGTCTTGCTCCTTATCGACCATGAAGTATAGAGCTTGCTTCTGATGAGGGTACAGCTCAGTTTTGATATGCGATGAAGGTTCGCGAGATGGTACGTCTTCGGAGCTACTGACGACGGTATTGAAAACATCTTCAACGTCAGCGCGAATCTCGTCGACGCTCCGCAGCACATAGCTGTTAGCCGGTACACCAACGGCATGCTGGTTGAACATCGTAGGCGGGAAGTTGGGCTGTGCCATCTGGTTCTTGGAAGAGCCTTGCCCCGTCTGAGGATTGAAGTAGTCGTGCCGATGGAGCTCGAAAAGTGGGGTTTCAAGGAGCAGGCTCTTGCTCTTCAGGTACCTGCCGATGTCATTCGCGTGTTTCCGGGGGCAGTACAGCTGCAAGGTCATTCCAATGAGGCCAGAGAATGCAGTTCCTGGGGGTCCTTCGTTAGGTTGCTTCCGACGTGGCTCAGTCCATGCCATCCACTTCAGTCCGCTAGCTTTTGCGCTGTCAATAAGAGGGGCGAGTCCCAGTGCAGTCTTGATGTCGATCTTGCCAAACTCCCGGCCTACTCCGTCTGTCACCATAATAGCGATGTTGTTCTTTTGCCCACCACCCCTGCGGAAAGAAACCTTGATTCGACTTTGGCCTCCGTTGTTGCCGGAGTATTTCTTTGGATCAGGAGTGGGGACGTAATGCGCTTGGATATACGTTTGCTTCACCTTGCCAATGCAAATGTCATCGTTGCCATTGTCTTTGACGACTTGGATGTCGTCCTCGTCGTCACCTAGCAAGAGTCAACGCAATTCAGATGGCGCATGTGATTGGGTACTTACTCATGGTCAAATCGATGGAGGGTCCTTGTTGAGGCTGAGGCGGTTGTCCGTTCGGTTGCTTCAAGTCGAGAGCGCTTCCACCGCCGAAATTTGAATGATTGGGCTTCTTCGGGCGCTCGTCGTCGGCGGTCTTGACGCGCTTTGCTGGTGATGCAGTGCGCTCTTGAACGTTGTGCAGGCGCTCGACAAGTGATACTTGACCGGCAATGGTGGGGTCAGTGCGTCCACGGTCGACTTCCTCACCAGACGATGCAGGGCGCTTGGGGTTAGTTGATTTTGGGTTGAGAAGTGCACGCGGGTCGAAATGCGGTATTTGAGGTGCGGGAGTTGCATTGTTGGTGTGGTGCGTCACAGCGTCACCTGGGAGATTTGCTGTTAGCTCGGATTGGAGGTCGGTGAAAGCAGGATCTGGGAAAAAATCGCAGTGCATTGCGTCCGTGATGTCAGAATCTGAGCCTCCAAGTTGACCACCTTGCGGTTCATACACAGCCAGTGGAGAAGTTGACGATGTGTCCCACGTCGGACTGTCTTCTATCTCCACGTCTTGTATTGAGCCGTCGAAAGTAGACATTTTTGACAATGGATATGAAGCAACTTGGAGTTGAATAGACGAAGCTGCGGGTGGGTAGGATTTGAAAGAAGGAAAGGCGGGAGATATACCTGTCCTTCGAGCCCTTCGGGGGTCAAGTAATAGCGCTGGGTCCATATTGTACAAATGCAAACAATTGATTAATCACAGGTGAGAGAGACCAGCTTCAGGATTCAAGTGAGATGTTTGGCGACAGTTCCAGCTCTTTTTTGGCACCTTGATCCGGGCCCGCGCAGCACATCTGGTATCTGATGCCAAGAGGTGGTACGGGTCGCCGCCACGAGTAGACGCAGTCAAACTTGTCGTTTTCGACCGTCGATAGGCTTTCGTATGCAGTCGGAATGCTACTTTGACGCGAAAGACACAATTCTCACGCGCGACTTGTTCTGGTTCGGGCGATGGGAGTTCCTCAACAGATGCTTAGTACCTGTCTGGAGGTCGAGTAAGTGAAGGCAGGCGTCGTACTTCGCGACGGAGCGGGCTCTCTGCGGCGAGCATCAGAAAATCGGTAATCGGATGTCAAGTGTAAGAGAAACAGAGCGCATCGCGCGTGGGTGAGGTGCGCGTTGCTGCCTTTCATGCTCGCCGTGAGAAGTCATCGATTCTCAAGTGGCTTGTTGTGGCTAGTGCGGCCAGATTCGAGAGCGTCATCTGACCACACCAGTTCCGGTAAATGTTCGATCATCCGAGGAAGATGGTGGAAAATTGATTACACAAACAACGCAAGGGAAGTTGTCGAGTTGTATCTGTACGACATACTGTGCTGCATTATGACCACCGAATCTGGGGATAAATACATTTTGTACGCTCAGGAGAGTTTGTGAGAAGGATGACGATACCTGGAGGCCTATTGTAGGTACATTGGTGGGCGAGCAAAAGCTTAACAACGCCGTTTATGCTCCCAACTATCTAATACCGCTATGCATAAAGAATAAACGCCCACTATGCAAGTTGCCCTACTTGCTTGGGGGCCATGATCCTAATATACTCGTACAGCCAGTTCCTACGGAAAAGAATACGTTAACACCAGGTAAATACCGGATTCCTCCCCTTTACCATTTCCAACCTCTCAACAATAACCTTCTTACGATTGCCCTCCATGTCCTCGTTCGCCGCATATCCTAGGTCACCCTCATCATCGAATCCGTATTCATCGAGATCCCTCCTATTGGTTAATGAGAACCTACGCTGTTGTCTTTTGCTTTCGTGGTGATTACGGCGAGGTGCGTCATAGCTCATGCGCGAGCGATGTGCGGGTCGGCCATTTGTCTCCTCTCCCATGTTGCGAGAACTCCAGTTCACGTCATTTACAGTCGCGGGCGAAGTGGGGCCAACTATAGGATCAGGACGGCGAATGTCTAGCGATGAAGAATCCCGGGAAAGGTTGAAACGGTTCTCATGCACTGTGTCCAACGGGGGAGAATTCAAAAGCAGATCAGGCTGCGGCTTTTGCGGCGGCGTCGACACAGCTGTGATATCCATCTCTTCAGTCTCCTCCTCGACCCTCTTCTGCCTGCCAGGCTGCTGCCTCCTCCGCATCTCAGCAGAGGGTGCTCTCAGCGGCACCGCAATCGGTATCTCCACTATGTCGTCCCAAACGCAAACCCGCGCTCTCCTTGTGAGCTCCAAAGGTCCATGATCCGGCGTCTTTAGTGTCTCCACAACATTCCATGCCTGTCCTTTCATGACTGCAAGCTGTTTGGCGTACATGCGCTCCTTAAAGTCTGCGTCTTGAATGAAGCATTTTCGAAGGGCAAGCTGGGTATCAGACCACCATTGTTTCGAGGTGAGGAGGGGGAGGAAGTGGCGGCGTGTGGCCTCGGAGAAAGGTTGTCCGATAAGGGAGACGGGGAGGAAGAGCCAACCGAAGGGGTAGCTTCGCCACTAGATACTGTTAGTTCCGGTAGCCATATATGTCCACCTATGTACTTACAGCGTCTGGGTGCTTCCACGGCCAGGACAAGCTGTTGTCGATGGCGCCGATTGTGATTGTTGGCGTGGGCGCGTTTTGCATCGGTGTGTTAGATCGACTGTTCGCAGTCATCTGTTCGCGACGCCCATATGGGTCCACCTCCTCCATGGACTGCCTTGTATAACTGCTTGGCCGATGTTCGTCTCCCACATCGCCGTTCATCTTCGGTGGCTCCGCAACGATGGTGGCTTCTTGTGCTTTCTGATCAATTTTGATCATCCAATTGTCCAAGCCTCGGTCTGTATTGCGCATGATGTAGTCTAGAATAACCAGCTTTTCTAGCTGTTCTCTGAACGACTGCTGGAGTGTGGGAGTCCAGAACCCTCTTTGCTGCTGTTGTTGATCCGCAGTGCCAGGCCGATCATCATCCTCGTTGTCTGACTGTGGTCCACTCGGTCTACAGTCTTCAGCCCATCTCCGCTTCTTCTTCCGTGATGTGCTTTCCATCCTAAAGCCTGAATTATGCTGGTCCGGCCACGGGTTCTCCTTCAGGAAGATGTTGGCATCCTTGAAGCCCTTTAAGAATACCTGAAAGCTACCCAGCTTCTCAGGAAATGGCTTCTTCTTCCTATAGTACGCCCGTCTATCCCAGAAATCGTAGTGGAAGGACTTTGAGGAGAGGGGGACGACGTCGGTGTACGGTACGAGGTTTGTGCGTAATTGGCTATCGAGAACGAATGCGGCTGCTTCGGAGACGTAGCTCAGGTTGGGAATGAGGCAGGCGCGACCGAAGAAGAAGGGGAACAGGTTGCGGTGTATCCACTTGGTCCATTTGGGATTTCGTGACGCGTAGGGCTCTTCATCTTTCGGTTTGAAGACGCCCACTACTTTGCCCTGTGTATTGCGGGCGAAGTAGCTGCCTGAACTGCCTTGAGTGATGAGCTTGGGGTGCACATCCATCTCTATTGCCGTCCTGACACTCTCTACTATGTCATCGAATTGTAGTTTCGTCATTCGGTCGGATGAGCCGTCGTAGTCGAACGTCAGCGACTCCGCGGTTGCCGGTCGCACCCAGTCTGGGGCTTGGAAGACTGAGTGATGTATCTCTAGCTGTTCGTCTTCTGCAGTGTCTTTTTGCTTCATGATCTTGAACTTCTGCGCGATCTCCTCGGCCCACCGCTCAAATCTCGCATTTATAGCCTTGATATCAACCCCCGAGTTGGCCCGTTGCCGCCGTGCTGAAGACGTTTTCCGATGACTCGGCGAGTTCGAGGCAGAGCCGCCAGGCATGCGCATGCCCGAGTTCCGCTGGGGCTGTATGGGCGCATATTGGGTGTTGGATAGGGAGTTCTGATGTAGCTCGTCCTCGAAATCGCTGTTCGAGTCTTCTTCTTCTTCGGCCTGGGCGATTCGAGCATAGCCGGAAGTGGCCGGTCTCTTGGGTTTCGGCATCGTGAGTATGGAAGAGTGAATGTACAGTAGGCAATGGAGATGTGTCCTGCCCCCAAAGGGTGCCTGGATCGGCTCAGAATGACGATGGAGCTATCGCATGGGTCTGCCGCCCACTAGCGCCCGTTGTGCTTAGTGGCGCCACGCTGGTGGATCATCACGCGAGTCGATTCCAGATGCATTTCACATGCATCGAGATCTCGAACGGTCAGGAATACCTTGAATTATGATATCTTGGCATCTACAATCAGGCTATTCCGTCGACTCTACAATGGGTATCATGCTCTGTAACAGCGCTCCCCGGGAGAAACCCACAATGCCTCCAAAGCAAGATCCAGCACCACATGACTATTGTAGCTTAGAAACTGTCATCAAGATCGACTTGACGCCTGACTACGCTAGGGCTGTCGTCGTCCATACCTCCAGTCGTATCTGTGATATCACCGCCGGCAGTCAAGAGCAGATCGTCGACAATGCGCTTGCTGGCTTCGCGAGCTGCAACAGTAGTTAGTAAAAGTACAATGGTGCTGTCAAGCGCACTCACCGGGCGTCTGCAGCAGCTTGCTCTGCGGAATGTGAAATTGTATCGTCTTTGGAGGACTCAAGTCAATCTCATATTCCTCGTCGCTATCATCAAATACAGTTCCCGTCCCATGGACGCTCATTGGTGTCTTGCCTTTGGCAGGTGTCTGTACGCTGACGCCAGGTGTGCGCGGCGTCTTCATGGGCGAGAAGATATCAGCGCGAAGCTGGGGAGCGGGTGATGAAGGGGGTGACGAGTCCTCTGCCCATCTTGGTAGGTTCGAGGCGGCTCCACGAGGTGTTGGAGCGCCACGTTGGGCAGCTCTTGGAGTGAATGCGCCAGTTGGCTTGTACTTCCGCGGACTTATGATTGGCGTGGCTTGCACGCGGAATGTCTTGTCAAGGACGCGGTGTAGCAGTGGGTCCTGGTTGATGTTGGGTTTCTTCGAAGTTGTAGGCTGTACGAAAGGCGACGAGTCGAAGCCAGTCATGTCTGGAAGTGCCTGTGACTTTCCGGGTGTCACTGGTTCCAACTTCGGTGTCTTTTTACTGCCAGAAGCTCCCCGGAACTCCTCCTTGAGTGCCTCATATGGGGATGACAGGCCGGCAAATTCAGGCACGATTTCTTCCCCTTGACCGTCAGCCCCGTTTCTCGTTCGGCCGTTCTTCGTCGAGGGCGGTGCGCGTGGTGTGCTATGTCCGAGCGATGGCGAGTCGAAGGTTATTTCAGAATCCAGATCGTCTTGCGCAGAGGTCGACCTAGGCGGTGTTTCTGCACCACCAGTCACTGTATCATCCTCGACCGTCTCGTCCTCGTACATGTGCGATTGTTGCGTGTCTTCTTGGACGGCAGACTCATCTTGCTCGGGCGCTTCGTATCCAGAGAGCGAGACGTTGGCGCTGGCCTCGAAGAACTGCTTCCAAAACTGGCCGAGTCAATACTTGTCCTCGTGGATACAGGATAGCTGCGCACCTTGGAGCCTTCCCAAACAGCCTCTGAGTGTTTCCCATACTGTTCAACAATGGGCAAGATCCCTGTCGTCACGATCCGGTGCGCTCGACTAAAGTTGTGGTCGATTTCTGCGCCTGTCAGTCGCGTTGGTGGGGTACGCGAGGGGTTGTTTACCTTGCAGGGTCAATGTTATCGACTGCTCCAACTTCTCCAATTCTTCGGTAAGCGACAAATTGCGCTGCGGCGCTACGCTTTGTCGCGACATATTCTGCTCACTGTGGAATGGGACGTGTACTGTTCCTCTTCATCTTCGGACGCGTGTTCGGGACGAAGAGTCGCGAAGAAGAGTGCTTCTAGGACGAAAGCATACTAGCGGGAGCCACCCACCTGTGGGCCCTGTCACTCCACCATCATGTCCGCTGTGCCCGCATCTCTTGTTTCCGCCCCTAGCATTGCAGTCGAATTGGACATCACGACTCGTGATGCTTCGGATAACGAACACTCACGGGTCAATGCTGCCTTGCATAGGAAGTTACCGAAGCTTGCCAGGCACCGTAGCCAAGTTTCCTTGAACGTCACCAACCGGACCTTTTAAGCCCGACCACAGCTTCGAGGAACGCAAGCGATGTGGAGCTACGAGAGGGGTTTATGCATACTCCGTGTCTCCGGATAACTCGAGTGAGCTTCCCGAAGCTATCGCGGTGGAGATTCGGTGTAAAGAGCGTGGAGCCACTCTACTTTCCTTCTCCCCTTGCTGCATCATTCCTCTCCTGGAGCTCTGCTTTCCCAAAAGCACCCTCTGCACGAGCTCGTCTTTTTCTTGAAACCTTATAGCCATGGCACTCCGTCTTCCAGGAAGAGCACTATGGCAGGCTTCGCCAAAGCTTGCAACCCTACCGCGTGTCTCAACCCAAGTACCAAGATGGACGCGCAGTTATGCAAGCCCATCCTTGGAGCAACGGAACCGAACAGCTATTGTGACTGGTTCAGCGCGAGGAATGTGAGCACACTAACAAGCACAAGTTTACGAGAACCTAACATAAACTTCCAAGTGGCAAGGCCATTGCGCTACGACTAGCCAACGATGGCTACGACATCTGTATCAACGACATCGAGGCTAACAAGACTGGTTGCGATGAAGTCGTGAAGGAGATCCAAGGTCTGGGCCGCAAGGCTTTTGCGTACACAGCCGATGTATCAAACCTGAACGAGGTACAAGACCTAGTGAAAGCCTCAGTATCGGAACTTGGGCCTTTGAACACGATGGTTGCAAATGCTGGTATTTCACAAGTCAAAGCACTCCTAGATTTGACCGAGCAAGATCTGAGGCGCATGTTCGAAGTCAATGGTAACTATCCCGCCCCTCAATCGCGGTACAAGCTAAGGTATTTCTACAGTATTCGGCGTATACAACTGCTACTCCACAGCCGCAAAACAAATGATCTCCCAGGGCAGCGGCGGAAAAATCCTCGGCGCAGCCTCCATCGTAGCCTTCAAACCCTTCCCCCTCCTCTCGCACTACAGCGCCTCGAAGTGGGCTGTTCGTGGCCTCACACAAGCTTTCGCGATGGAGATGGCGACACACAAGATCACAGTGAACGCTTATGCGCCGGGCATTGTTGGAACCGCCATGTGGGACTTGATTGATGAGGGGCTAGGCGAGCTGAAGGGCGCAAAGAAGGGCGATACAATTAAGAAGTATAGCAGCGAATTGATTGCGTTGGGACGGACCAGTGTGCCTGAGGATGTCAGCAGTACGGTAAGCTTTTTGGCGAGTAAGGATAGCGATTATATGACGGGGCAGACTATCGTGATTGACGGCGGGATTGTATTTACGTAGAGGGATAAATATCACGCAGTTGTGTCATTGGTGTTGTCTGTTCCTACCACAACCACACGGCCAGCGTATGACTAACATGCGTTCCCTTCTTTACGGTCCTGACACATATTGGGTGACGCTCCTGATGAGCTGTTAGGTCCACCAAATGCATATATATTCGTCCACCTCAAGAAAGTCACAACCTTCAGAACTTAGTAACCAAAAAGCGTCCACCTAGTAATCATTCCACCAACTCCTTGCACCATGATAGGCTTCTGGCGAGGTGGCTTTATCGACGGTATGTATTACCGACCAGGACTTTACCAGCTCCGCAGAGACGGCACACCCTACGGCCGACCTTTACCTAATCCTAATATACGGGCTACGCATCGGAGCAGCCCGGATAACATGCGACCTCCTATGAGTCCTGTGCGTCCCGCCCCTCCAGGTATTCATCCTGGATCCTGGGAAATACCCGGTGAAACACTCGCTGCATGGAAGGCTGTGCTCACGGATGCAATCGATTTACTTAATCAGGTCATAGCGGACTTGACTGTTGAGTCTACGGAGCAGCGTGCTCGGTTATTACATATGATTTTGGCGGACTTACAGCGAGCTATTGATAGGAGGGAGAGGAGTTAGGGCTGGAGGATGGTCGAAGATGATGGTGAGCTTCTGGTGATTGCAAGACTTAAGTGCGTTTGTAAGCATTATTTTTCGGAGGATAGGTAGTTTAGAATTTGGAGTTGTTATGCTTTAGTTTTCATCGAGAGTAACTCCAGCCTTGTTCGTACCGTAGATGATATCACGTATAAACTTTTACGCTCAGCGCGAGACTGGATGGTTGCAACACAAACGTAGTGAGTAGGTTCGCAGCTAGCGTGGTATCTCATAGCGAAGTTTGCGAGGGTGTTGGCACTGTCACAAGCTGGACCCAACGAACGACTATGATCATTGGGACAACGATGTTGGTATCATGCCTCTGTTCGGTCTTTGCGATCATCTTATTCGAGTGGTAACTGCAAACGTGGGTTCTACCTGAGGGTGGAGAAGCAAATCTTAAGGTATATATACGCCCTGTCGGACCAAGATTCGTACGCATCTCATTAAATAACAACTCCAGACCTTCAACACTGTTAAAAACATCACAGTGCCTTTCGCCATGAATTCTAGCAAAGACAAAAGCGGTCATGAGAACAATGCCCGGAAGGCACGCGCTGAGTCGCCGTCGACCGAGAGCGAGTCTGGTAGCGTGTCCGGCTCTGACGATGCCCACGATTACAGTCAAGCTCCCACTCAAGATTATGAATATCAGAATTGGCGAAGGGGACGACGTTCAAGCAACACGGACTTTCATCTTGAGGAGGCAGGTGGTGAGCCACAAATCACCGCGCAACAACCCCAGCAGTCCTATTCAGCGCACGCGCAGCATGTCGAACCGCATCAAGCCGATAATCCTCCTACCTATGTACCTCAGTTTCAGAACCTTGCCCCGGCACAGCCTCAGTATAACTCTCTACCTTCTCAGACCTTGACCTACGTGATCCGACAGCAGCAGCATCCTGGCGTGGTCAATCCGTTCTCAGGACATCGCAAATCAATCAAATCCCATCCTAATGAGCTCTATGGCGAAACGAACCTTGCTAGCACCATGCCTGCCAGCCTTGCGAACCTCCATGGGTTTCCAAACGCTGTCATGCCATCATCACGACGACAGCCAAAGTTGTTATCAGTGTCTTCCCTGGACCGTATACTCCACGACAGATCACAATTTCGTGACTTGCGGAGTATCTACGAGAGGACCAACGAAGTTCCAAACAGTGCTACGAATCGTCATCGACGATCTACCAACGAATCTACGCAGACAACTGTCAGCTTGATGCACGCTCGTGACCTGAAAAACGTATTGGTGGATGTTCTTGAATCTGTTGCGATAGTGCGCGCTGAGCTGGAAGCAATCAATCGCACCATGGCCAAGATGAGCGTTGTGATCGATTTACTGGATGAGAAGGAAACGAACTACAAGCGCAATCTGTAGCGCTAGTGCTATAAGAACTATGCAGCTTCCATAGACGCACATAATTGGCGTGAATAACCTTATTCGTAGCTATTGAAAGACTGTTTGCTCGTTGAATTGTTAGCACCAAATCCTATCCCGTCACCTACCAACACTCTCAGCAGTGATCACATATCGTAGTTCTCAAGCCTAATGCAACTACCATTTCTTGCCCACTCTCGCAAATTTCAGCACTATGTCGACACATCTAAATTCTGGCCAATCGCCCTACTTCGTTTCCACGGCGTTTCACGCGTATAATTATCGTTCATCACGAGAGTGTTCATCGCAAAGAACTGCACAACAGCCATACGACTGGGAGTTTATGGTTGCGTCACTGGTAGATGATATGCGCAACATGGCGGATCATATGAGAGTCACTAGGAAGCAGTGGAAGGAGGAGCGGGAGCAGTGGCGGAGCAAATTGGGGAAGTCAGATGTGCGTGGATATAACTGATAACTAATGTTGCCCAATAAGTCTTCTAAATGGTTTAGACTGTTGGTGACGGGAAGTTATCTACGATACTAGGAGGGTGCTTCTCAGGATCGAGTTCTGTTATTTACGGTCATGATTGTACAGCGTGACAGCCTTAAAAGTCTTTGTTCTTTGTTAAGTTATTTTCTTCTACCTATATCTCCTCTCTGGGAAATAATCCTATAAGTTTTGTGGGGCAGTAAGGGCGGGGAGAAGGGTAATGAGAAATGAAGCTATTAAGATCAGGTGTTCCGAGCTTGCACCCGCGACAAGGTTATTTGGCTGAGCATTACAGAAATACGGGAACCGGGGTGAAAGTATGTAATTATTGAAACACTTGCTAGTAGTCTCGTCCAGCGGGAAATTTGCATGAATCAATCCAGATATGGATAAACTCCGTCCTAGCGAGGTTTCAAAGCAATAGAATGAGCAACCATCCTCCACGGGCTCGGGCCGTTCTATAACTACGGGTGATACGCCCGAGTGTATATAGGGCGCCATGGTAACGATCGACCCCGCCTTGAGTGACCGTGAATATGTAAAGAATTCCTCGCCTCCAGAACTTCATGAAACTTTCAATGTTTGCTCTGGTCACTTTCTTCGCACATTCGAGTCTTTCCAGGACACAAAATTCGAAGCATCCACAGAGCTTTTCATTCCAGCATGATTGTCGATTGTCTTATCGTGATAATACTAAAAGTGTTTGCTAGCAGTCGGCTAGAAGGTGGTACGTTCGCTGAGTACAGTACTCGTACGCGGAAGCTTATGTCAAGAGGGATAACCTTCCGCCACTATTGCATTTAGAAGTTTTTCTGAATACCAATACATATTCTGTCTGATCAGCCCTCATGACATCCCGTTGAACTTGGTAGCTCTGATACGCGAGATCTGTTGATTGAGCGACGCTGTGCTGTGTGGTGGACCGCCAGCACATCTCCCTATGCGAACAGAAACTATCCTATTGACACGGCGTGCAACCATCGTCTCCTCCAAGTCAGGGGGTGATCAACCACCAATATAAAATTTCAGCTGCTCTTCTCCACTTTTTGCTCTTAACAAAGGTTTCGCTCACCGCTACTTTCAGATCTCCCACTTCGATTTACACAAGCCAATCAAGGCCGAACTCCTCGCACCACCAACACACACATCAGTGACATCACTTACAACGAACCTTCACAATGTACGATATGGGTGTAATGATGGCCCGTCGCAAAGGTCTCGGACGCTTCCACAACACATACCCATCATGGGATACTCCAAACTACGGCGGATACGGCGGCTATACCGGATTATTTGATCCATCATACTTTGGGTATGGGTATGGACTAGACACACCGAACACTGTTGAAGAAGCGACACGAGCACATGTCGAAGCACAAAAAGAATGGGAAAAGTTGAAGGAGAAATACGATGAAGCGAAGAAAAAGCTTGAGGAATGCGACAAGAAGGTCAAAGAAGCGGAAGTAAGGTTGAATTGGGCAAAGAGTGCTGGGCGGTACAGTTAATGTGTCTTGGATGGATCGCAAGCGGAATTAGAGTTTGTGGGCGGCATGAAGGAGCAGAGAATACGGTGGTTGATTGGGGTGTGTCTGTATACTTTGGGTGGACTGGAACATTTGCTTGGCCTCTACTATATTTCGGGCTCACTATATCGTATCGCGCATCTAATTTGTTTGCTATAAGCTAAGGTTGTGTAAGTCTTGGGCAGTCTAGCCACGCATCGTTCAGTAGCGAAAAAGTGTGACGTTGCTGTAGAACATAATGGCACAGCTATCATAAAGACAACACTTCGCTTGAAGGCGTTTGAAATATATGTGAACTAGTACGAGTCATTTGTTGGTAGCACACACCATCTTTTTCTGTGAGGTTTGTACGTGTGAACTTCGCGTTTGTACAACACCTCGTTGTCATTACCATAGAAAACAGCAAGCGTCCTGCTTCACGTGTGAGCTAATTGAAAGATCAGGAACTACGGACATAATGTAGTCTCGCTGCTTCTCTTGAAATCGAAAGGGCCTTCATCATGACTCCCCGATGATTCCCCGCCTGATCTCCAACCTTCGCCTACCGACACCAGAAATATTCCTCATACACGACCCACGGACGAAAATCTCGAGCGTAACTTTGAAAATGAGGCTCTGGCTAGGATTGAGCGTGATAGTATCGCTCCTTCTGGACCACGATCTTCGTCCGAAAGTCAGTTTTCAACTAGCGTCGAAGCTGCCAGCGAATCTGACACTGACGAGCCCACCCGCTTTATGGAATTAATGAAAAGGTTGTGATCAACATCAAGAGATTGCTAGGAATTCGGAAGGAAGTCACTCTTCGAGCCAGTGTTGACCGACTCCAAATATAAATGTCACCTAGTTCCTACGTTCAACTTGCGAACCATCCTGCGATGCCCTTCTTCTTCTCCTTCCCTTTCATCGCCTTCTCCTTTGCTTCATTCATCTTCTTCGCCATGTCCGCTACGAGTAATGCCCACCTATGTTCCAACTCTTTATCGCTCAGCAAGCCCACTCCGCCGTCAGATGCCTCATCTTTCTCTGGGTCCAAACTGCTTTTAATGACACTAGTCGCGGCAATGAGCCTTTCTGTCTTGTTTATGAGCCACTCTCTGTGCGCAAGCCCGAGAGTCCAGTGAGAGGGAAGTTTAGCATATCCGAGGTATGCTCCTAGCAGGGCGCCGGCTACCGCCCCATTCGTATCTGCGTCCCCTCCCTCCATTATGAGGTTGACCATTAGCTCTTCGAAGCAGGTCTCCGTACTCAACGGTCGATCAGCTTTCAGCCCAATCGAGTTTCTCCTCATAGCAAGCCTCAATGATACCAGCGCGGACCCAAGACACTTGTATACGTATCCGATCTTGCTCGGTTCGTCAAGCTTCAGTTCCTCCAAAGTCGCCGCAAAAGCAGATCGCTCAAACTCCTTCCTGTCGAGATGGCGCTCGATCTCATCTTCTGTCAAGTCTTTATCTAGCCCAGGGTTCATAAGTTCTGGTTGGCCTTTCACCCAATCATAACTCCGTTCAATGCACGCATCGACACCCGCTTCATCCAAGATATCGCCGCGCAACAAACCACGTATAAGAGCTACTTCGATGCAGCAGGATACGACGCAACGAGGATCAACATGCGTTGTTCGCCCCACACCGACGCTCAATTGCCAGGTCTGTTCTTCGGACATGCTGACGCCAATGACGCCGATTGGATGCGTGCGCATTAAACTACCATTCGGCGCCTGGTAGCGGCCTGATTTAACCCATCGCTGTGTTGCTGTACCGACGGGATCGTTAAGGTAATCTTTCGATCCCACTGTGCTACCAACGAGAGCGCCAATACCACACGGGTGCCTGTTGAGTGCGCGCAGGCCTTGAGAGATCCAGATCCGGAGGCGAGCAGCGAAGTCTTGAGAGAGCTCATCGACTGTGAGTGATTGTGGGGTTGAGGTGTAGGCGTGCAGATAACCTAGCAAAATCAGAAGGGCCTGATCTGTGTCGTCTGTCCATGCGCAACCCGAAAATCTCGCTAGAATTATTAGCATCTACTCATGATAAGTCAGATGGAAGTTACTCACTCCGATGTCCATCGGGATGCAACTCCGTGGCCGGATGCACGAGCTGAAACTTCCTCTCCGGATACACCTGCGCACTTTGGGCTTTTGTGAGGAACTCGGTGTACAGTCCTATTGTATCACCGAGTGCAGAGCCTGTTATACAGCCGTAGATCTTGTCAACCACTGCCTGTCTCACAAAAGGGTGGGCATCGACAAAGGCCAATGTATTCGCGGGCGACTCGTTTAGTGAAATTCCTGTGTTGAGCTTCACTTTGGTAAGGGAAGAATTTATGTGGACGTAGTCATCCATAATAGACGAATAGCGATTGAGTCAATGGAGGTATTAAGCAAACGCTGCATCTACACGTATCGAAGTTTCGCAGGGTTTTGCATATACAAAGTTGGTGCCTTGAGGCTGGGTGCTGCCTTCGCGATCGGCTTGGGTGGCTTGCGGCTGAGACATCGTATCCGAAACGACACCTTGCACTATGGTGAACATGATTCTGGTAAGCTTCCTATTTGTGAATCAGGCTCCGAAGTAACGGGCTCCAGGTAGGAGAAATGGCATGCGGTCAATCATATAAAGGGAGCGTACGTGGCAGCAGACGACAGCCAGCGAATGCGCTAGAATGAAAGCGGAATTTCGTGTACCTTTCCGACCGGCTTCGATGTGGCTAATATTTCCGCCTAGCTTAGAACTACAGCGAATCAGAACTGAGTCCATGGAAGATGAATTGTTGCCCTGCTTCTGTTCTTCTTGGCGATATCTTGGCTCTGTCCCCTTCGGTCGTCTGAGATTGGGGCTAAGTCTTCAGCATTGCCTTAGAATGGTTGCATCTTGTCGACACGTTTTCGCAGTATTCGTGCCGCCTAGGACAAAGTTGGTTGGCAATGATAAGAGTTGTGAGGTAACTTTATGAGAGGAAGGCTTTCGAAAGAGGGGAAGTCCTCGAAACGTATATATGCCCAAAAGCACTTTGTGGATGATACTATTGCTCGCGTAGGTGTGCGTGCACAGTAGATTCAAAGATGCGGCTAAAAGGGGACCGTGGACCGCTGTGAGGATGGTGAGGCTGTCTCAAAAGTGTCTATGAGTTGTTGGCTGCTACTTACAAGATGATACTCGGTGGTTCCCGTTGCTTACGCCCACTTTCATGCGATACGATTGATGGCTAGACTCATTGATGCAGTATGCTTGCACAGCTCTGGCCAACCACGCGACATGAACGCGTACCTGGTACCTGCGTGTTGATCACGTAATCATGGGCCGTGCTTCTGCTTCGCAAAGGGACAACAACACAGGCTTTTCAGACTTTGTACATGTGCTCGACTACACGCAACGTGTGTCTTGACTCAATGCCCTTTCCATGTGTCCCGAGGACTGGGCTGCTAAGCAGTGTTCGACTCTATCCCGTTGACATGCACTATCATCGAGTTCTTATCGTCCACTGCACGTTCCCCTGCGCTGTCAAAGCGGACTACTCTTCGCGAACGCCATTATTGTGAGGACTCACGCCACCTCGGAAGCGTGAACAGCTAGAGAGATATAAGGACCTCATATACAAGGCGCACCTCCCTCCCTTCGATGCTGCCAAGATGCATTCCATTCCATTTTTCCCAAGCGGGCATCTCACCCAGCACATTGGTACGAAGCTTCCGGCCCGACAGGGATTGTTATCGGGCGGAGTCAGGTGTTGCCAAAGAATGCGCTATGCTATGCGCCTGCATTGACGCGTCTAGAGCACGATTCCTGGGCATCGACACCTCCCGTTCCTTGTAACTTTATCTTTGAATCTATACATCACTATTATCGTCGTCGATCATGATCGTGGTTATGCAAGGCCTCTACCTATTAGATGTGGCTGAAGCTCTACTGCCTTCTGCCATCACCCATCACCAGCTCTACAACGATCCGACTCATGCGCTCCTCTCCTCATTATTTTACGTTGCTGACAAGCCTAGTTACTTACTCGACTATGCGGGACCGTTCATTTTCTTTTCTTTTCCTTTCTTTGATCTCTTATGTTCGATCGAAAGCACACAGGCATTCACATAACACTTGCGATGCGCTAATGTGAGCAGGACCCGGCCAACTTTGGAAACACGGTCACGACCACCGCAGCTGGCTCCACCAAATTTCTAACGAACACGGTCTTTTCCACGGTATCGGCTATAGACAAGACGAAAACTATATATGTGAGAGACCAAACCACCACATTATATCCGGAGCTATATTGAGCAGTTGACAGAATACCGTAACGGAATCGGCAACGGCTCCACCGGTTCAGAAATACCACAGACTTGATCGACGAGCGGACACCACGACGACAGAGACGGTCACTTCTACGACGACAGAGACGGTTGCTTCTACGACAACGACGGAAACGTCAACTCTTTCAACAGCTACCATAACGTCCACGATTACCTCCACGTCTGTTCCGCCAGCAGTAACTTCCACAATTACTTCCACGTCTGTTCCTCCAGCAGTAACGTCCACGGAAACGACGACGTCTGTTCCACCAGCAGTAACATCAACTATTACGTCTACCTCCGTGCCTCCAGCAGTAACGTCCACGGAAACGACGACGTCTGTTCCACCAGCAGTAACATCAACTATTACGTCTACCTCCGTGCCTCCAGCAGTAACGTCCACGGAAACGACGACGTCTGTTCCACCAGCGGTAACATCAACTATTACATCTACCTCCGTGCCTCCAGCAGTAACGTCCACGGAAACAACAACGTCTGTTCCGCCAGCAGTAACGTCCACGGAAACGACGACATCTGTTCCGCCAGCAGTAACGTCAACAATAACGTCTACCTCCGTGCCTCCGGCTGTGACGACAACTCTTACGACGGCTACCATAACATCCGTGCCGCCGGCAGTAACGTCCACGGAAACGACGACATCTGTTCCGCCAGCAGTAACGTCCACGATAACGTCCACGGAGACGTCAACTTCCGTCCCCCCAGCGGTAACTTCAACCATCACGTCTACATCCGTGCCCCCGGCGGTGACTTCCACTATAACGTCCACGGAAACGTCAACTTCTGTCCCTCCGGCGGTAACGTCAACTATCACGTCTACCTCTGTGCCACCAGCCGTTACTTCCACAATAACGTCGACTTCTGTTCCGCCAGAGGTAACGTCAACGACCACACTCAGCCAAACTGAAACGATTACGTCGACCTCGGTGCCACCAGACGTTACCTCTACAATAACATCTACCTCTGTCCCGCCTGCGGTCACTTCTACCATAACGTCAACTTCTGTGCCGCCCGCAATAACATCTACGACAACGCTTAGTGAAACCCAAACCATCACGTCGACGTCTGTACCGGAAGCCGTCACGTCGACGATAACGTCGACTTCCGTGCCGCCCGCCGTCACTTCTACAATTACGTCGACTCTTGCGCAAGATGAAACTATTACGTCAACTCTTAGCGATACATCAACGGTAACGTCGACGATAACTTCGACGATAACATCTACCTCCGTTCCACCAGCGGTGACATCAACGATAACTTCCACTCTTGCCCAAGATGAAACTATTACGTCAACTCTTAGCGATACATCAACGGTAACGTCGACGATAACTTCGACGATAACATCTACCTCCGTTCCACCAGCGGTGACATCAACGATAACTTCCACTCTTGCCCAAGATGAAACTATTACGTCAACTCTTAGCGATACATCAACGGTAACGTCGACGATAACTTCGACGATAACATCTACCTCCGTTCCACCAGCGGTGACATCAACGATAACTTCCACTCTTGCCCAAGATGAAACTATTACGTCAACTCTTAGCGATACATCAACGGTAACGTCGACGATAACTTCAACGATAACTTCCACTCTTGCCCAAGATCAAACCATTACATCAACTCTAAGCGATACATCAACGATAACGTCGACGATAACTTCAACGATAACTTCCACTCTTGCCCAAGATCAAACCATTACATCAACCTTAAGCGATACATCGACGATAACGTCGACAATAACATCGACTTCTGTTCCCCCAGCCATTACGTCTACCATAACTTCCACCCTTGCCCAGGACGAGACTATTACATCAACTCTTAGCGACACATCAACGATCACGTCGACGATAACGTCAACCCTCAGCCAAACTTCGACAATCACGTCCACCCTTGCCCAGGACGAGACTATTACATCAACTCTTAGCGACACATCAACGATCACGTCGACGATAACGTCAACCCTCAGCCAAACTTCGACAATCACGTCCACCCTTGCCCAGGATGAGACTATTACAACAACCCTTAGCGACACGTCGACGATCACGTCTACGATCAGCGACACCTCAACGGTAACGTCTACTCTGAGCGAAACGTCAACGACAACTTCGACGATAACCACCACCGTCAGTGGAACGTCGACGATCACGTCCACTGTCAGCGAAACTGAAACCATTACGTCAACTTCCGTTCCGCCAGCGGACACTGTGACGATTACATCAACATCAATCTCTACATCAACGCTAACCTCGACAGAAACGTCTACCGAGACTTCCTTTACAACTCTTAGTCAGACGCAGACTACTCTCACAACGACGACGTCAACTTCGACGGAAAGCTATAGCAGTACTCAGACTATTTCAATCACCACGTAAGTTTCCTTGCTTTAATCTTGCCTTTCATTTTGCGCGAAGACATGTAGGTACTTCTAGCCCCCACCATGGACGAAGTTGAACGGTCTTTCTTGTGCCATGGACAGGGCGGACCGCCTACTGAATGGATCGCCTTACTTCCTCTTGCTTCGCATTGTGCGCTCCGGAATATATACTCTGGTATCAATCCTCTGAAACCTAGGCACTGGACGAATGGCCCACGACTCCATTGCTATCCAAGGCCGCTATATACTCCGAAGGGACATCCTGGACAGAGATCGCCATGTGAGTACCCCTCCAACATTAATCCGCTTACAGTACGGGAAGAAACGCAAGGAAGTGGAAAGGGCATATGAGGTGAATAAACAAGCAATCGGACTCATGCATGAAGAGGTTGTTTGGGGATTAGAATGGACGCTACACACTGATGGACATGGATAACGCGGTATATATCGCAAGTATACTGTAATGTATTTCAGTTACTTCCAGAATACTTCACTTGGTAAATGGTATATGTTTCGTCTTGCTCACTGCGGTCTAGATAGAATTTTAGTATGAAATGATGTACAGGTCAATCACTGTATCGCTTTTCTTCTTGTGCATGGGTTAGGTCATGGCGGTAGTAATGTCCTGTATGGTCAATCTCAAATGGAGGTGGGGATTTGGTTAGTTGAATAAAGTAGATGCAACAGGGGAAGAAGATATGTGGCGCTATTGCCGCTAAGTTCAGACTTAAAATTAATCCAAGTAACTTTCAATCTCACCCTCACGACAGAGGCAAGTGAGCGTGTTTGAATGCCGCTCATAGTTGCAGGTCATTGAACTGCTAGAGTATGTATATGTATAAACACTCTCCCGAGGCCACAACTAGAACCTCCGAACGGCATACCAACTCGGAAACGACTATACATCTTTCCGAGTTCGGCCTGAGACTGTCTTTGGCGGTTGCATTCGTAACCTACGGCCACGCTTATATAGTCTGGCTCAGTGTTGCGGTTATTTTGGTGCAAGTGGGCCTAGCGAAGACAAACCAGCAAGCGTTCGGGAATACGGCACGCCTACGTCGTTGGCCTTGCGCCACGTCCCACTCACATCTAATGTTGCTCTCCCGAGTGACCCACCTTGGCGATATTGCGTTTTTCGGACGATAGCAGTGGCGACTCTTATTTCCGGGTTCCAAATTCACGTTCTTCGTTCGGACATTTTGCATTTCTCCAAAGCTACGATTTAACCTCTGAATCGGGTCTGTATACCTTCTACAGAGTGGCTTGTGTTTATTAGGCACTGGCTCACTCCTCGCGTCTACATTGACATCACTATGTTAATATTTTAAGTACTCTGTCTATAGGCCGCTCTTGAATGTTCGTATATACGCAGATCTTACGTTTTTCTAAGGCGTTGTACTGTGGCGAAGGGTCGCGATTTTCGTGTTCAAGAGGCGACGGCTCACTGGATACGAGCTCCTTCGTAAGCTTGTATAACATTTATATACGATGCGTTTTACTATCTAAAAGTGCACAAATGTATATATACCCAGCCCTGATATCAATTATAAGTAGCCTTCGTTGAGAACTCCAAAATTTGCAAAATTACCCTTCCTACATTAAGTTGCTAGATCTCAGATAGTTGCACGTATCTTGACAAGCGTCAAGCAACGTCTTTTCAGTTGTCCAACCAAGCTCGTTCTTTGCTCTGTCCGCAGCGGCGACGGAAGATTGTACATCTCCCGCTCTTCGTGAAACGACCCTCCGTGGGATGCTTACATTTGATACCTTCTCCATACTCTCTATAACCTCCTTGACCGAGTTTCCACGACCGGCTCCTAAATTGAATGTACGGAATCCAGCCGGGATGTGACCTGCCTGTGCTGCGTTCAACGCGGCTGTGTGACCCTTCGCAAGGTCCGAAACGTGTATAAAATCTCGCACGGCAGTGCCATCGAGTGTGTCCCAGTCATCGCCGTAGACTGACAGCTCAGGTATCTGGCCAGTCATGACCTTTACTACAACAGGCAGTAAGTTCGATGGAATGCCCTTTGGGTCTTCGCCCAACAAGCCCTCTGGATCGCATCCAACAGGGTTGAAGTATCGCAGTGCAACGATTGTCCAGCCGGGGTCACTTCGCGCAAGATCTGCAAGTATCGCCTCGCCAAAGAATTTTGTGCGACCGTATGGACTCGTTATGCCGGTATATCCTGGTTCCGACAGCCTCGTGCTTCCATCAGTGTCAACGTACAGTCCGTTCTCATGTACGCAGTGCTCTTCGCGGAGGAGTTTCGAGCCGTCTGCGAGGGATCCGTAAACAGCAGCACTTGACGAGAAGATGAACGTTCTGATGCTGTATTCGTCTAGTAAGGCGATGAAGTCAAGTAGTCCTACGATGTTGTTGTGGTAGTACCGCATTGGCTGGCGAATGGACTCTTCGACGGCTTTGAAGGCCGCGAAGTGAATTACACCAATGAATCTGGACCTTCTTTCGCTCGGAGAGTAGAGCATCTGTGAGTTTGGAAGTCGAAAGGCGTCTAACAAGCTGCGCATCGCTGGTATGTCTCGGTAATTCATGTTGTGGAAGTGGGCTTTGGGACATGCTCCGCCAGCCCTTGCAAAATGCATATGGGCAGTCTTGAGGATGCGATCAAACACATCACTGGAGCTGTTGCTTAGATCGTCGACGATGACGACGTTGTGGCCTGCCTTCATGAGCTCCACCACAGTGTGGCTGCCGATGAAACCCAAGCCGCCAGTGACAAGGACATATTCGTCAGTGTTCGACAGTGCCGACGGTGTACCAAACAGCACGTCTCTTTCGGTTCCAGGAGTCGTTGATCGCGATATACCGGGCGAGGAATCCGGGGTACTTCCTTGCGAGAAGTTCATGTCATTGACAAGGCGTTCTGGTAGCGACTGAGAGACAACTGAATGTGGTAGCGAACGACGAGAATGGCGACGAGCGAATGTGAACGGATTGGCGAATACAACCATGAGAAAGTCTACCACTCGAGAGCGCCTGGAAACAAAAACGAATGTAATGATCGATAGTGCTTGAGGTGCCCACACGGCACCGTCTTTCGATTGCTCAACGCGAACACTGACGTCGGTACTCATGTATAGCTCACTTCGTCCAATATTCAGTCGGCTCCGACTAACAGAGCGACCATGGCGAATGGGCCCAGATGCGAGCACACCGCAACCAGAATTTCTGGTCGAGGTTGCATCATCCACTGACCCAATCGAGCAAGCCCACTACACTACCGGGGAGTTTTAGTCGACCCTATTTTCAACCTCGTTTAAACGGCAGCCTATATTCTGATGATGCTATCGTCAATACGCCACTCACTCCGAAATCACACGATTCGGAGCTTACAGTAAAATTGGGATGAAGTTGCGCATCCGTGCAAGCCGGACTAGTCCAGCGGTTACACGAAGCCCCACTAAGCGATAAACGGTGCTGACAGGCTAGCAAACTTGGCCTTGGGGGTCGTCTCGAATCTTGATATTGATCCCTGCTGAGCATTACAAGGATGGAAGAGGTGCACGGTCTAGCCCATGGGACGGTCGGTACACTAAGCACAAAATTAGCCAGGACGCGTGGGATGCCACTTATCGGCCCAGGTACGTGGTTCTGCAAGGATTACTGCAGCATCTGGTCCTGCAAGGATTGGTCTCATCAACACTTACGTGGGCGACCGCAAGGCTCGTATCTTTGCCTCATCTTATTTTTGTATGCAAGGGCCAGAAACTCAACAGTTTGATGCCAGGCGCTGAGCTTCCTTTTAAAGCACCCTTGCGAAAAGGTATGGAAATTACACGTCACCAGAGCGCATTCTAAGTACAGCAACCAAACAGAATGAGCACGAAGCCACCAAGAGCAACGGTTATCGTGCCTTTGTACATTTGGCCATGCAGTTCGGCCGACTGGCAGCCACTGTTCGATGCGTAAGTCGTTGCCTCAAAACGACTCAGTCAACTTATGGGCTCCTATCTCCAAACATTTACTTACCCATCTCAGAATTTTAGCTCATCCCTCAGTCGAATTCCTCGTAATCGTCAATCCCAACAGCGGTCCAGGCAGCGATTCACTCCCAGGTCACGATTACGAGCGCGAAGTTCCCAAGCTGAACGCCGCGCCCAATGTAACCACTATCGGTTACGTCCGCATCGACTATTGTCGCAAGCCTCTACACGATGTATGCGAAGAAATTGACCGGTTTGCGGGCTGGATGACGAAGCACGGAAGCGAGGTTCCTGGCCTGGCAATGCAAGGAATCTACTTGGATGAGACACCGAACCACTTTTCTGCGGGAAGAATGCTGTATCTGGAAGCGCTCCATAAGCATACTAAGACCAAAAAGGGCTTGCTGGGTCAACGATTGGTGAGTTGCAAGTTTGATTTGGTAGTTGATTGGGGCGGCTGCTGATGCGTGGCTGTGATGGTCCTGGCTTGCTCCTCCTCGGAGTTTTCTCCAGCTGATAATACCCCTGGACGATGACAATGCTGATCGGTATCGTTGTAGGTTGTTCATAACCCTGGTACGCCTCCCGACGCCGGATTGGCGAGTCCTGCGCTAGTAGACATGGTTGTTACTTGCGAAGAGCCTTATGAAAAGTACGCCGGCGATGAGACCCAGCAACGGTTGCAAGACTTTTTCTTCCACCGGTCCCGCTCCGGCTACCAGATTTCTGGTGTGCCAAAAGAGAGGATTGGGGAAGTAACTCGTGAGTTGCGAGAGAAGGGTGCGTTTGTCTTTGCCACTAGTCTCGTCCAAGACTTCTATGAGAGTTTCGGCGAGTGTTGGCAAGAGTTTGTGGCTGCGATGGAAGTGGATTGATAGTGGCTTGCATCTAGTTTCATTGAATTGGATTTACTAGCGACGGGACGAGCTGGGCTGACGTCTCTGACGTGTGGCGCTCGCATGCAACGCCCAACGGGCTTTTCGAAATAACGCTATTCTTGGGTCGTAGGTGGAGACTAGTGGACGTTCTCCTCCTTACCGTAATTGCACATACCGTATTTATCTCTCAAAGCGATGAAAGCTTGGGTGAACTACGTGGTAGAGCCTTCGTATCCTTGGAATCTCAGCCCCACCTGACAACGTGGTGCTCACGCTCTGTCCACGAGCCGAGTCCGCCGAGAAGTAAATATGTGGTGGAAGACTCAACCAAGGGTCTGAATGGCAGAGACGGTGCCACGCCATTTTGTGTCGCCGTGTACCTGGCTAACTCGCCTGAGCCTCGTGGTCGGAAATTAGAACATTGGCTTTAAAGTGTCTTTTGAGCAGCAAGATCCCTCTAAAACAGCAAGAGGGAGCAAAGGCTGCCGAGGTGGATGGCGATTGGAGACAGATAAGCAGCCAGTCTAGCCAAGCTTACTAAAGGTTGACGCACGACTAGCTAAACGGCGCGGCTCACCGGCCAAGTGACGCCACTTCCATCCGATCTAATCAGCTCGAGCGAAGCTTATCGCAACATCGATCCTATGCCATGGCGCTTCGTATTCTCAACGATAACCGCAGCGCACAAAGATTCTCACAGGCTCTACGTTGACTTCCTTGGCGCTTTGAGAGGATTACATTGACATTTCACATATCTCGTTAATGGCTGCGGACGTTGAGTGCGCCGCCATTTGATTGGCTGAGTTGGGGTCCACTTTGTCACATTGAATTTTCTACTGGTTCGAAGGATGACGACTACACCGGGACGACGTCGGAAAAGTCGCTCCAGTCACTTCCGAATTTCTCGTAGTACTGCTCGTCATTGGACGTCACAAACAGGTACTCGGCCCGTTTACTCAGATCATCCACAAACCCACGAAGCTCATCCTTGTCCATGGTCGGTACCGAGTGCACCATGTAACAGTGCTTGGACCGTCCATCCTTGAGAGTGGCTAGTTCCGCCTTCTTACTCAGGTACTCGGTGTACGACTGCTCAAATACCACAGATATATCGGTATTAGTGTCATTGAAACGGGCGTCGGGAACAACTCCCGGATTACGAATGACCTATTTTCGCCCACGTGTCAGCTAGCGGTTCATTCCATCGAAATTCAGTGGGTCCGATACACACCGTCTTTGCACCCTGCATCCCATCAGCATTCTTCACTGCTCGAGATGCACTAAGCATGAAGTCAACTGCCTCGGCAGAATACTGGTGGGGGGACTCGTCGAAGAAAATTCCGTCCATTGCAAAAGCTTGATCCTTTGAGGCCCATCCAGCGTAGGTGTTCAGTTCCGAAACGACATCGGTCAAGTTCCTCGAGGCATATCCAGTACGAACATATCCAACTTTTCTGACATTGGGATACTTCGCGAGCTGGCCTAATGCAGCAGCATACTGCTCGTTTGGATACTGAGAATCTCCAGGGCCACTGCTTGGATTGATGATCACGATGTAATTGAGGTTCGGCTGCGCCAGAAGTCTAGGATGAATGTTAGCACTATCACTCAACGTGCGCGCTTCACTCACGAATTATACAATGGCGCCCAGGTGTTGTTGTTCTGGGGGTAGATGTAGAGCGGCAGCATAACAGTAGCAGCATGCTTTCCTTTGCCCCTTTTAGGGAGAATGACAGCGAGCGGAACGACGATGACTATGATGATGGCAATGGCGATCGCGGAAGCAACGCCTATGAACCAGGGACGTTTCCAGATGGGTTTCTGGGGAGTCGGCTTCTCTGGTGCTTCAACGGAAGGATTATTAGACGCATTCCAATCTCGAAAATGCGAAGGAAGCTCGACTTTGGGCGCCATCGTGGCAGACTGCTGGTGTGCTGATGGAATTCGAGCGAGACTGTCTAAATGTCCAATATCAGGGGCCGTCCACCAAAGCCAGCTGGAAGCCCTGAGTACGAAAATGGGGAGGGAGTGGGACCTGCAGTCTCGCCGGCGACCGGTCGGCGAACCTAAAGATAACTCAGGCAGTGGCTTACTTGGTGAGTTTGAACCCTGGTCAGGCCTAGCCAGGGGATACCTCAAGTGGCGCCAGCTGTAACAATTGCCCATGCTGTCGATACGACGCCTATCGCCACGCCTATGCACCCAGACTATTGATCCTCCCCTTTCGGTAAGTGAGGCCGTGCTGACAGTCGCGAGCTCCTAGCTCTGATCAAAGGGCTAGAGCTCCATGTCGTCGCCAAGGCCTAGCATGGCTTTGCCGATGATGGACGGACTGATTCAAGATTTCTGGTTCTCATCCTCTCCAGCCTTCAAGCTGTATACGTTCGCTTTTTGCGTTTGCTGTTGCACGTTGTCGTCTTTCGTTTTGTCTTTCGCTTTAATTAATATTCACAATGACATTGTCATACCTTGGCTTGTCGGCCGTTGGCTGGCAAACTATGCTGGGGTCCTGGTGGAATAAGGTGAGCTTGGCAAAACCAACTAAAGGAGCTGTACTTACTGAAGTACTAGGTCATTGCTATTTTCCTGTTGACCACCACAGTCTTGGGTGTGTTGTACCTATTATATCGATTAATATTGAGCCTCAGGGTCTACCTGCGTGTGAGTTGTCGTACCTCACGTTTTTCCCAAGAACATGCACTTACTTCGTATGTAATACAGGGAAGGAAACAACGCGTTACCGTTCCAAGATCTGTTTCACAACACATCGCTCGCTTGAAACGCGATGCTAGATGTCTCGCCGTCGCTAAACCAACACCTGAAGAGTCCACATCTTTTGGTGTATACCTGGGCACGTTCGACTATCCTACCACTCCCGCTCAAGCTCGACTATTGTCGCAATGGGATGTTGTTATTCTCAACCCTCTCGCGAGCGGCGTGACAGCTGCTTTGTCCGCGTGCGCCTATGCCTCGCCACGCACCCTTGGACGTTTAGACATCCGGTCACTTATGGAATCGCCACAAAGCTCCAGCGCCGATCAAGTTATTCGGTCGATCCGCATTCTGGACGAAACTATAACAAACTTCTTCAAGAACGGCGCCCGGGACGACTCCCCATTCACGGCCATTCTTCTAGCGAATTTCGTGGACCACTTCTCGCCTTCGGTACTGAATGAACTGACAGGCTATATTAATGCCCTGGGCTTCGAGTTATGGTTGGAGATGTCGCCACCAGATTACCTTTCGGATGAAACGTGTCGCACAATTAATATGAAGTCAATCGGGGGCATTGTGTATCGAAATGGCACTATTCGTGCCGATGGTGAACAACAGAATTTCCACCAGATGGCAGGAATGCGAATAGCACAAAGGGCGATAGCGGCTCAAAGGGTTCCTCATGGTCCACCGACGATGCTCTGGGAGACGATTGATGATGGAATTGAGCATCAGTATGCCGTCACCCAACGCAGCTTCAACTGGTGTAGGTACAATAGTGCACTGTGCTGGATCGGATCTGCGGCTGCGCTAGTCGATGTAGATGCTGCAGCGATGCAGACGATTAGCGAAAAACCTTTGGGCGCATTGATGTGGATGAAGAACGACAAGAACATGAAAGCGCATAACATTTGGCGTGCGAATGACAAGGTGAGCAATACCAATAACTTTCTTCGGAAGCTTTCTTCTGATATATGTCACAAGATCTCTCCTGTGGTGTGCGACAACGAAGAGCTTTACGCGTCTTTAGGTGCTTTCATTCCAGACTTATCCTCGAAATTAAGATTTACACCCGGAGTACACGTTACACCTCAACTAGAGACTGCTCTCGCGATTCGAGATGCAGTAAGTTCCTCACAAGGGCTTAGAGATCCTCGTACGAACCCGTTATCGCGATCAGTGGACGGTGCCGACTACACTGGCCTTGGCTGCTTTCAATTAGGTCTCGAGGCTACCTCAGAACAATTTGAGGAGCTGCTTCAAGCACAAAGGCATCTGAAAGACCTCAATCTCCTGCAACAAGTCCAATCCGAGGAGCTTCGATCTATCCAACAGCAGATACAAGCTCTATACGATACCCGGGGTTCCCGAGAGCTATCCTTAATGACCTCCACAGCGATCGAGGACCTGCTGGCTACGCTTGATGTGTGCCAAGACGATCATGACGAAGCCCAGATCAATGTCTTTATAGGATTGCACTCCGGTTTCCAAGCCGGCGCGGAAGTCCAGTTCTGGGGACTTTATGATGTCGACGCTGATTACGGTGGACTCGACATTTATCTTTCTGGCTTCGCACAGAACCGGGCGAGCACAGTCCTACATACTTTCCTTTCCAGTAGAGGATGCACACGTGCAGAGTGCTTCATGGCCGAGTTCGCACTGTCTGAGTCGAATGGAACAATGTCAGAAACCTGGAAATTACCTCAGCGCATCGTAAGCGATATCGAGAAGCTCTCTCCAACGGAGATAATTCTACTTCGCCAGCGTTTGTTACTGAAACCACAGGATGATTCCTTCCTATTGGCTAGAATCCGCGCTTGCTGCGAGTATCAGCTTCTGGAACGTCCTTCAATGATGCAGCTGCGAGCCTTGAATTCCCAAGAATACCTCAGCGGTAAGATTTCTGCCGAGCGCCTGGTCCAGTCACGACTCCACTGGCTTCAGGAACAGGGGTGGGCCTATGCCGATTCCGCTACAGCTGTTGAGCTCTTCAAAACAGTTCACCGTCGTCTTCATCAGGTCCTCATGGAGGGCGACAGTGAATTATACGAGCGCCTTGGTACTGTTCTCCAGACCATCGTACAGCAAGACAAGATTGATGCAGGTGCGGATCTGTTCACCCTGGCGACCATGTGTGCTTTCCGCAAGCTCGCTCTTGACGAAATCTACCTCGAGGTGCTGGACCGCAATGCTTTCCCCAACCATTCAACGGACCAAGCTGGCGTCTTCGCAGAAAATTTTGCCGTGGGCTCGCGATGCGACTCCTTTTTTGATTTTTCGCCAAGAGTCCTTGGAACCATTCTCTCCAGCCGCTACCGGAAGTACTATTCGGTGCACCAGCCACCAGAGCGCATAGAGGGCTATACTGAACTCCCAACTGCTTACGCTGCTATGCAAGTGGACTCTGATCCGGACTTCGGCAAAGAGAACGCATCTAGTCTCTACAAGGTTACGTTCCTGGGTATATTCGCTGTGCCTGCTCTTATCGATATTGGCTTGCTTACGACGATCGGACGAGGTCTCTACCTCACCACCTTCATGACCTCAAACCAGAAAACATTTGCCACCACAGCTCTTATGATAGCACTTCTTGTGTGCGGTTCTATTGGCTCGTGGATCTCCTCTGGTGGATGCTACTACATCTACGCAAGCGCTTTTCCGGCGATGAATATGTTTGTTATGACTCGCTTTGTCGCAGGAGTCGCAGTCATCTTGTTTGGCAGCATTGTATCCTTCATCGTCATCGCGATTACATACTCTCCTGGTGACGCAGCTATCTTCGTATTCTACTTCGCGATGCTGGCAACATATCTTTTAGCACTTTCCGCCCTATCCATTTACCAGATTCCGGGATCCAGCTTCCAATCCGGACGCACAGTCATCATGACGTGCATACCAATCCTCTTCATCTCACCCGTTCTGACGATATTCGTCCAGCATGACGTACCCGTATATTTGTCGGTCCTGACAATCTTTCTTTCCTCGTTACTTTACGGGGCGCGACAAGTCATGTCCAACTGGTCCACATGGTATTTGAACATCCCAGTCGTCACCGATGCTGAGGTCGTAGGCTGGTATGCGAAAAGGCACGACATCGCAGCGTCCGGAGATGACTTGAAAAAGCTGAGTGCAACTGGTCAGCCGCGCAATGAGCTCCATGCCGCTGTCGTCAAGGAGTGCAACCGTCACTTCTGGAGTGCGAAGACCAAGGATCCCCTCGTATCGAAAATGGCAGCCGGATATGCTTCAACTAAATTTTTAATGACTTGGTATTGCAGACATCGAAGAACTGCCATGCCCCTGGCTTACAGTCCCACGTGGAACCTTACGCTCAAAGCTGGGCTGGAGAATATCACGAACATGCAAAAAGGTCTCAAGCTGCACAATGCTTTTCTCCATTGGAGACACACTGGATCTGATGTCTGGTCGGGTATTCTATACTTTGTCGTTGCCCTGCTTGATAAGTGGGCCGCGCTGGTCACCGATGGCGGCCTTGTCGGCCTCTCTGCAGCCAGTACGGAGACCTACCGTCTAGCTGTTGGATTTGGCCTGTGCTACTACCTTATCGGCGCTGTATCTCTCGATGCCGTTTCGCAGCCTCTCTGGATTGCCGCAAACGAGAAGACAGTCCAGCCGATCACTTCACTTAAGTCGCTACGACAAGCTACCACCAACGATGCTAGCGCTAGGCGACACCTCTACTGGAGCAATCTCGCGAAGTTCTTCTTCCTCCACCTTTGGGGAGCTTCAATCACCGCGGCGTTGATGTGGACCTTCGATAGCTCCATGGATGCGATGATCATGTATTTGGCGTATTTCGGCGCTTACACGGGATTGCTCTTCTACCAGTACAACAAGATTTTCTGCGGCACTAATGCTGCAAAGTGCCTCGCGCTCGCGTCAATTCTTGGTCTCCCAGCTGGTATCGCTCTACATATCAAGCTTCCACATTGGGGATATAGTGGTGTGACAGCCTTAGGCTTCGCTACCTGGATCGCTGGGCTATATTCACTCTACGTAACCAAGATTGGTCTGCCGTCATTTTTCCAGTCCAAACCAAAACCTAAACCTGAGTCTGGCGACGATATTGAGGTCAAAGAGGAACCACTCGCGTATTCTTGCAGCTCCATGGAGCCCTACCCGGACCTTTCCCAGGCTACATTGGCAAAATCCTTCGAGTCAATACAATCTCTCCCAATCGAGCAGCGCTTTCAGCTGACATCCTCTGAGCACCCAGGTGCTCGCGTACTGGAGTTGCTAGTTCACCGTAGCAAGGCTCACAGACCTGAAGTGGTTGATGCTGCTTTTCCATTGGCGCAGCAGATGATCGAACGAGCTGTAGAGCTTTGGAGTTCAGGAAGCACGGTCGTTGAGTTGGTGAGCGCTAGCAGCTTTCCTCAGGGCGAGCAGATCCTCCGATCCATCTCCCAGAAGCATGGCGACCGAGTCCACATCCTTATCGCACTTGGCACAAAATCGGGCCAGAGCGACTGGACCATGGACATTCATCGCAACTCAAGAATCATTGCTGAAGCTCTCATCCAAGCAACTTGCGAACATCATCTAGGAATGTCGCATGATCACTCAGTTCTTGCAGAGGTAGTGGTCGTGGACGAGGTCAGTAACACAGACGTACAGATCCCTGAAGGAGTCAAGCGCCACCTTGAAACGTCCATGAAGGAGCGCGCTCGGATTGTCAACAATGGGAACAAGATCCTACTCCGCCATCTTTTCCTTGGCGTGAATACCGAGACCGAATGGGACAATCTATCTCATGAGATAAGAGCTTTCCTTCTCAAGCACTGCACAGGCGAGTCAGATACTTTATCTCCCACCGAAGAAGCATGGATCACATCTAGGACCTGCGCAACCGACGCTTTCAACTGCGATGAGTACATTGCCCGGTATGACCTCAGCGCTGCTCTTGTTCAATCCATAATCGCATACGCCAAGGCATTTGGCCCCATTAACGACAGCTACGGAAGCGATGTTGACAATCTTTACCTGAATGATGAAGATGTCTTCGCAAACTCAAATCTCACCGTCGACATAGCCTCGCGTGGGCCGCTCAAGCGCTTCTTCTTCCGTTTCACACAGGTATGGAAAGCCTGCATCAAGTTTTTCATCCTCGCCCTCGTCGCTGATCCTGAGTACCAACGAGAACTGGATTACATGATTCGAACGCAACCCCTGTTCGTTCACTGGCCAATCACGTTCTTGCTTAACGGAATCTGGAAGTACGTGAAGTTCCTACAACGTCTCATCATTCCAGTTGTATTGCTCCATGGACGCGCCAACGTCAAGCAGCTTCAAAGTAACATGAAGGGCATGAAAACTGTTTTGAAGAAGAACAAAGTTGTCATTGAGAACCTCCGCGGTCCATCAACCTGCTTTTGGTCGCGTCAAGAAGATGGCAGCGTTCGACTGCGCCAATACAATGGCGCCCATGACAAGGAACCCGAGGATTTCAAGCAGCTTGTAGCCATTAACACTTACGGCGACAAGTTCCTCCTTCGCCAACGCGAGGAGTATAAAGGCGATAAACTGCTCAACATGTTCACGTACGAGTACCCACAGGGCAAGAAATCAAGTTCATTGCCTCTACAGCGACAATGTATCCAGGGTAGACTCAGCGGAGAAATTGTACAGTATGACTGGAGAGGTTACATCACCACTGGATCGACATTTCGAGGTACCAATCCTGTTCAGTTCACTTACTGGTACCGACGAAACGCAAAGTTCGAAGACGAGCTTCTCCGCGGAGAGTATGTCCTTCCCCACATCACAATTCGCATCATGTGGAGTATGCCACCTCGCAGTCATCCGGAACGTCTAGATGACTGGGTGCCGTTCCCGAAGGTCACCGAGGCTACTTTCATCGAAGGTCCGGATGTGTATCACGCCACATGGGCCTATGAGCACAAATTCCATCCATCAATCTCGACAACCCTGAATGGAGAGCCGGTGGAGACCCCCAAGATGATTCGAGAGGACTGGTTCCATGTTCTTGATAAACCACAAAAGCTGGGCTTCCTCAGTGACAACCCGCTG
Organism: Phoma sp. ATCC 74077; assembly: GCA_033682645.1. Lineage (NCBI taxonomy): Eukaryota > Fungi > Ascomycota > Dothideomycetes > Pleosporales > Didymellaceae > Phoma > Phoma sp. ATCC 74077. The sequence goes on from JAWDJC010000017.1 coordinate 455,968, forward strand.
ATCAATTTCTCTTCCATTTCGTCAAACTTCATTTCTCGCCTACTTCGATTGAATGTCAAGCGCTATCCCATGTCGACTGCGCATGCTCGAACGCAACTTTGGAAGTTATGGAAGGGTGGGCGCAACCTTGACGCGGTCACTGCTCGATGGCTCGATGAAGATCTTTTACGATCCGATAGCTCTTTGAAATCATACTGGCGAAATCGCGACCTTGGTTTGCTCGATCGTGCGACCGAATACCTCGATAAACATGCTGATACAATCATGGCTCGCACTGACGTCGACTCTGAGATCAGTGCTTGGGTGCACGTGGCATACAACATCTCCGACTTGTATAGCTTTGGTTCCGGCGGCGATACCACGATCAATACACGGAAGCATACCGGCCAGATTCAAGACAGTGACGATGAGCTACACGTTATGGCTATGGATACCTCCACATGGCCCTATGAACCAGGCGGTGTTTCTGCTTGCCGCCGCGATATGGTCAACGACCTCAAGACAACGAAGTGGCATATCGTAGCAGAGATGGCTCATGATTACGGAGTACCAAAGTTCCAGATAGAGAGGAACGTCAAATCTCTCACTATCCTGCCGCTTTGGGGTCTGGATTTCCTCAACCCAACTCACGGCATGCTTCGCAACTGCCTCGACTCGGAAGTTGTAGAAAGATCGTACGATACACGGACTTCTGATATCCGCAAGCATTTTCTTCCAATTTTGACCAGCTTGGTCCGGTGCGCACGGACAAACCATCTCACTCGTCAACATCTAGAAGAGGCTACTAAAGCACTTGTCGACCTGAATACATACTTCGAGTCTTCGCGCAGTTGGAATGATGTATGGAGCAGTGAGATTGTGAAGGCCGCTTGGCGCGAGCTTTGGTTAACTGAAGATCTCCCCGACACCCTATCAGTTTCGGAATGGTGGGACTTTGAAAAGCCTACCATGCAGCAACTTGATCAAGCCTTGAATCTTTGGAGTCGTTATCTCTTTATTTTCTCCATACCGGTTCCGGAGAAAATTCCAGATATCTTTCAAGCGTCCCACCACTTCACAGGAGCGACATACGGTATCCTATGCAAGGTCAAACGCAAAGTTAGTCTCCACGTTTGGGATCACTGCATTAGCTTCCGTGAGTTTACTGTCTTCATGTCATCCGCAGTATCCTTCGACATGCCGTTCGTCAACAGCTCACTTATGTCCCTCGGACACTTGAGCTGTGTCCTCCTTGAGCATCACGCGAACGTCGTATTGCCCTGTTGTGACTATTACAACCCGGGTTGGGAGGTTGAGCTTGGTACAGCTGAGGGCGCAATCGAGCATCGTCGCACTTTTGCCCGCAAAATCGATCCTGTTGTCAACGGCATTTGCAATATGGAAAAGTTTGAGCCCATAAAGACAATCAAGACCGACACTCCTACCGTGGTCATGTTGTCGCATATCCAGTACGTCAAGGATATCAAAAACGCCATCATGGCTACCGACCTTATCGTCAACAAGTGGGGCTTCACCGACTACCGCTTACACATCTACGGGGATATGGAGCGTGCAGCCAGCCACTCCACCGAATGCCAGGAACTTATCGCTTCTAAAGGTCTCGGTGATCACTGCGTGCTCAAGGGTCTTGGCAATGCTTCACTCGTGCTGCAGGACGCTTGGGTCTTCCTCAACTCTTCCATCTCCGAAGGTCTACCATTAGCCATGGGAGAAGCTGCTTTGACTGGTGTTCCTGTCGTCTGTACAGATGTGGGCGCCTCATACTGCGTCGTCACGGACCGCGAGACAGGCGATCAATTTAGCGAGGTCGTGCCTCCAAATGATTGCGAATCGCTCGCCCGCGCACAAATCAACATCCTAGCATTACTCGGCAAATGGGCATCCCACGCTGAAGACGCGCCTGGTGTCTCGCCTCCCATTCTATCGTATCCAGTCCCCTCCGCCGATGAAGTCAAAGCCATTTCGCAGCGCATGTACGAGAAGAAAGAGCAGCGTCGAAAGCTTGGAATGATGGGCCGCGAGAACGTGCTTAAGAACTTCAGCGCAGACCGCTATCTCCGCGAACATGAGCAAATGCTGTGGATCGGCAAGTATCGCTCACCAAACTATCGGGCAGCGCTTAGTGCACACAACGCCACTGTGGGCAATGGCATATATCCATCTGCTGCTCTTTCAGCTGACCCGAGTGCGAACGACTCCGCGACATGGCTCGCTGGTGCGTCAGAGAAGAAGACGTTTGGTATCTCGATGACGGCGTTGCCGAGGCCGCTTAGTACGCCTAGGTTGACGCCGGATAGGTGGAGTAGCGCTCCTAGTAGTCGAGCAAGTAGTATCTGGAAGGTGAAAGAGACTGTGCCATGGTGAGGGATGGAAAAATACAACAGACGAGTGGCTATGATAATGTGTTTCTTCGCGTTTTGAGCATTTTTAGCGAGTTGTTATATGTAATTAACTGATGCGACGTTTCGTTGGTATTGAGCACCGTATATAATTATAGATACATCATGAATTTTATAGCTCACGAAGAAATCCGCATGCACTCAGGGAAATCAAGTTACCAAAAATCTGTCAAATGTATGAGTATCTTTAGCTGTTGAGGCTTCTGGCACTTCACATCCTAGTTCAAAAGTTCTTCATCGATACCGGTCCATTGGTTAAAGTGGACGGTCACTTTGGTTACACAGAAAATTACACAAGTTACGCAACCAGCGAAGACACTCAACAGCCCACGCCACCGAAGAACGACGAGGCGGACAGCATCGAAGACGATAAGGGAGATACCCGCCCGAGCAGCGCTCGAGACGGACAAGAATCTGCAGATTCGATGGCCGACAATACAAATGGGAACGATGACGACGGCGAAGATGGACAAGATGGCAACGGTCGTCAACGCATTCACGAGTCGTTCCGACACCATCATGGAATTACGATTGGACAAGATGTCGTTAAATCGGGCATGACTACGGAGAATCGTGGAGAACCACAGGATGAGGAGGAACAGAATGTTTCGAGCAGCGACCATTTGGCAAGTACAAACATTACGCAAGTAGAACAGAGTATCAACGAGTTGATGGAAATGGCTGAGGCGGGTGACACGCCTTCCGATTGGAGCAACAGGAGTGAGAACAGGCATGAGGGTATTAATATGCATAGAGGAAATGATGATGTCGTCCACCGGGAGGAGGAAGGAAGCAATACAAGAAGATGAAGAAGAAGAAGAAGAAGAAGAAGAAGAAGAAGAAGAAGAAGAAGAAGAAGAAGATAAATAAAGCTCACCGAGAACCCTACATGCACTCACTGCAGGGATATTATATCGCTAAAAGTATGTCAAATGGATGAGTATCTTTGGGTGTCGACGAATTAAAAACAATTTCAAGCCGATACCATCAAACAAGACAGTCTACTCCGAGTCTATATCGGCTCGGACGCTCTAGACGTGACCTCGGAAGAGTGTTGGCTTGAAGTACCATCACGTGATTCACTACCTTCCATTACGAAGGAGTTCGTATCTGTTGATACTGGATCCATCTCCGTACCTACATCAACGACAAAATTTGCAACCCAAATTGCACTGTCGCCACCACACTTACTAATTGAGGTGCAAATAAATAGCCACAAATTATTTGTATATATACAGAGTTAAAGATGCAAGTGGCGTTGTTTTATGGTGTAGATTCTAGTTAGAACGCCCAATCGACCAGATCTCCTTTTTTTTCAACAAAGAGGGGTCATTTGCAGTGCAGAGACATGATGCAAGCCACAATTTAGAAGAGCGAAAGCACTGTGTCGTCGACTTCCACAACAACAATAACAACATCAAGGCCTCGTTAGGGAGCATCAAATCAGTCGGCGTGGGCATGGATCTCACGGCAGCTTGCGTACCTCACATGATATGAATAAGTTTATATTTCAAAGCTTAATGAGATTTACAAATGAACTTAGCGTGAGGAAATTAAGGTCACCAGGCTGGCGTCAAAGTTGCTGAGGCTCTTTGGCGGTAGAATCATGGTATCCATGATGTCTGAGTTTGTTGAGACTGAGATAGTCTAAGTGGAAAAATTCTCGTTGAAAATAAAGGTACTAACAACCATGACATGACACAAAAAAAGTTCAAGATGTAGTCAGTCTACCTTACGTTTTGAGATCTGTCTGCGAATCAAGAAATCTCGTGGTCTTTCTCCAACATAGTGTATTGCCCGGGATGATCTTCGTACAGCAAGAGTCCTAGCTTCGAGTATCATTGGCAATGACCTTCGTTCAGTGGGGTTCTAGCTCAATGCCGGTTGTTGCGCGAAATAGAAGCATACAATAAAGCGCAACTGGGAATTTGGATGGCAAAAAGATTCATTCACACGTATGCTATCTTGGATATATGCAAATATGACGAAATGCAACATTTTACCGTGCCTCTTCAACCACAACATGCTGTGTTGAAAATGTCTTGACATAGAAGATATGCCAACGCTGTCCATCAAACCACCGACCCATGCTGGCTTGACACAATGTAGATATTGTTGATGTGCATGAAAAATTCCCCTGGCCGTGGTTGGTCGGATTTCCGATGAGAGGCCTCGACTTACTGGTCGGTCAGCCAATCTACTTTCATCGAGCAGGTCTCTATGTGGAGGTCGATGGAATGTTCCCAAAGAGCGCTCCAAATAGCGTTGCAACCAGGATACGGGCACCTGGCTGTCTTCGCCTTGGCGGCACTCATAGATGTATCGTGCTTGGGGAAATGGTCGCGCCACCCGCCCGCATCAAAGTCAAGGACCTCACCGTCGGGGCACATGATACATTGATAGACTTGAGTAAATTCTTCTGCTCGGCAGCAATCGAAGAACACCTCCATCATACTGTAGAAGCCGCAGGTACGAGCGAATTTCTCGGCAACGTCACGAGAGACTTCATGCTCTATGGGCCTTCGATTATGGGTAACCGTGGCGAGGGCCTGAGAGGACAGCCAGTATTCAAGTGAAGTAGCGTGATGGTTGCTAAGGCCAGACTTCCGAAGGTACTTAGTGAAGCCGCTGGCGAGGAACCTCTCTGATCGGGGGTAATATGCCACATAATCGTGACGCCTTCGCCACGAGGTGTTCTTACCGTCGTACTCTTGTGGAAACTTGATGACCTGCTCGCGGTCCCAAAAATACTGGTAACGGTTCTCTCTGGAGTCTGCTGAAGTGCCTTCCGTGGGAACGTGTAGAAGTGGCTTGTATGAAAGCTTCTGGGCGGCCTCAAAAGCCTCTTGGTAGCATTGTGGGAGATCACCGAGATTATGTCGATCAGCGTTGTGATGATTGTGTCCGTTTGTTTTGGGAGCCCGTTTGGTATGTGGAGACTCTTCATCCGATAACTCAAAGTCCGAGTCTAGCGTAAGGTCTACGAGGTCAACATCGCGACCGTTGGAGCGGACGGAACAGCGATTTGATGAGCCGCTTCGAGGCGGAACCGGGACAACCACTGGTATCGGAGCGTGCCGTATTAGGCTCTCATGGGCGAGCTGCTGCATTGATTCACGATGGAGCCCAGCAACGTAAGCCTCGCCACTGACATCCTGGCTAAGTGCAGCAACAGAAAGAGCCCCAAGGTCCGATTCGTGTTTGGAGCTAGGTGTCTGAGCCGACGTGGCGTCTTCCCATGGAATCCTATCTGTTGCTTCTAATATCTGAAGGGCGAGCTCGACGAATTGGCACTGTGGTGGTTAGAATGTGCCTTGCCTTCTGTATTCACCCACCTAACGTACCTTGACCATGAGAGGAGACTCATCTGATATAGGAGGAGGACCATCGTGAATGGTGCCGTCCTCTGACCTGAACGCGATCCGAGTGACGAAGTTGGTGATCCGCTCCAGTTGTTTCGCGGGAACTTCTCCAATCATGTCGGGGAACAACTTCGGTAGAGTTGCTCCAACACACCGCGTAATGTCGCTCCTGGACTCCACCATGCCATGTTTGATGAGGTAGGAGCTGATAATGCAGATCTCGCGTATGGTTACTTCTGTTGAGTGTCAACAATCCGCGCAGAACGAATGAGGGGTGTTACACACCGCCTTCGTCAGGATTGACGACCAAAAGCTTAGGATCCATGACCGGCGTCAGAGTGCAACGAGATGTGAGATGCGAGAATTGTGATATAGCTCAGTATGCGGGCAGTGGTTCACAATTCATGAGAAGCTCAAGGCTGGCTGGATGAGGTGGTCAAGCTAGGCGAAGCTTGTCTTTATCGAGGCATCGAGGCGGCGGCTCTTTTGTACGATCGAGGAGCCCTGCGGTGTCAGCAATGTTGTCGTATGAGCGGTATTAGAAAAGAGACGTTTCGATTCTAGAAGTATGAAAAGTGACATAATCGGCAAGTGGCACTATGTTAGAAGTAAGGTAGCTACGTGGGAACGAGCTTAGAAGGACTGATGGGCTCGTGGCGCGTGCTTAAACGAGGCTCGTGCGCATATGCATATCAGTACTGTACCTGACCCAAAGGCAGAAGCGAGGTATGATGTCATCGGATCCGATTGGCTCGGACCGCTCGTACCACCTGCCCAATGCTATGTGCATTCATGTTTCGACAGAAAGCGTTCTGAGGTCCAAGTATCTTGCCACGACCTCGACTTCCCACTTCATCACCGACCGGTGAGCAGCTACTGCGATGAAAACAAAAGCCACAATGAAGCGATCCTTCAAAGCTTCCGATGTCATTCCGCACCCTTGACGATCTCGAGGAATCCCTTCTACGGTACTTGTTCGATCCTTGACACCCAACAACTACAGCCGCAGCTCTAATCTAAGGGCCATGGCTACATCCAATGGCCATCTTGGGATTGACGGACTGCACGACCACGGCGTTCAACACATCAGTTACGCGGATCCGCTGGTGAGGTTTATCTGCATCTTAGCAGGGGTGCAGAAAGAGTGTAAGAATAAGCAGTTGATGCAGGAAGAAGCTCTTCACTCCATCTTCCAATTCCTACGCTCCAGCAATTCGCGATCAACCGAGAATCAGTGCAAGCAACAAGCTCTACAGCCTGTCAGGCCAGAACCACCTATACAGCCGGGTTTCGTGAACGAACTGTGTGGCCGCGATGCAGCTTACGACGCTCGCATCCCCTTACTGTCCGATCATCATCGCAAGCCTCCGTCTCGTACACCAACGTATCGACACGCGATGAAGCGCCTTGGCTTCTCTGAAGACTGCGAGGATGATGGCGACAATCACCAAGGACCTTCAAAGATACAAAGGTCGAATTCATCGCGGATGCACAACATGGACCGCCATGCAAGCTTGCACCTCTTCAACTCTGCAGCCACCCAATGCCCTGCATACGAGGGCAGGCATCGTCGCTCTTGTGGCGAAGATATCCTCCCTGGCCACCGACACTGCACAATGCATGTCGAGGCGGCCTGCCAGATTTTCCAGCAACCAGCAAATGGGAATTGGCAACGTCAACTATCATGGCTCCGGCAATGGGCATCTTCAAAACCAGAAAAGATCTGGACTGTTGATGTCGAATTCACAAACTTTGCTGGCATCTGTCCTGTTGCATGGGGTGTTTGTATGCGACGCTTTAGTGACAACAAGATCCTCCTCAACTGTCGGGTCGATTATGAGTCACGATCGTTTGACCAGATCATGGAAGACATTGAGGAAGCATACCCAGGTGACAAAGTCGTTCACACCATGACTCGGGCTAGGTCAGCTTCACTATATGTTCGATCTCCGATTGACTACTGACGAACCACAAGGGCACAGAGCACCTTCAATCGTATGTATGGAGAGGATGGCCTAGCTGTGGGTCTCAGTTTCTCTGAGATGCGCCGCAAGATGCTAGAGCTTGGCTTTGATGAATCCACTCACGCCTTAATCAGCTACGGCGCGTCCTCTCCCGACATGCAGGCAAGTCTTACCCAAGGCTTCCATTGCGCTACTGCTAAATTGATGAGCAGATTATGTGGAAGATCTTGGTTGCAAACGACGAGATTGCCATCCAAAGCACGGCGAAGCTGGATTTCCACTTGGGCAATGTCAAGTTCACGTGCATGGACCCTGTCAACATCCAAGGTCTTTTGGAGGCTACAATGGCTCAAAAGCCCAAGAGCTTCAAGTTGGCTGACGTGCATCGCGCACTATATGGCGGCAGATCGGACGTCGATTCTCATTACCCAGATGCGGACACATTGATGTTGAATGATGTGCTGCGTCCTCTGTGTCGGTTCTGATTGGGAATGTTGATGGGCTGGGATGCGAATACGAGCGACGACGATTATCCATGACGCTAATATATTATATGGTTACCTTTCATGGCTGGCTTGATGTTTTCTGATATATATATAAATCGGTTTTGTACGTAGCTTGTCATGACGGTACCTTCCTAATCTTCGAGATGTAAGCCTAAATACATGTATGTGATTGATAGCCAACATACTAGACACCCTGTTGTTGTACGTGATGCTTTATATATCATGGTGCTTCTTAGTTAGAACTATCTTTGTTTACAAAGTCCAGCTAGGCAACAGGAACTTGTAGCAGAAATTCATGTTAGACGTGATGACAAGAGTTGAAGCGTGATGTATTGACTATAACCCATTGATTCTATGAAGAGACGGCTCATATCAGAGTTCTCAAATAGTGAAACTCGAGAAAATTTGACCTTCGCAAACCCTTGAAACAGCTCATGACCACCACCGCACTAGGATTCCTTCCTTAACTGTTCAATGAGTTCCTTGCCTAGCTAGAACTGTCCCTGACGACGTCTTTGACGGAACGTCTGGCGCCTCTGCAATCTCTAGTACATGTCTGTTAGCGCCGCTGTGATATCCTCATCGTCATCTGCATCCAGTACATCTTCGTCAGATTGCGGCTCGACGAAATCCTGGAAGTCGCTATCGTATTGATCATCTTCGCTTTGATCCAAGCCTTCGTAGTTGACACTCGCCATGCCCCTCGCCTGGCCCGAGAAAACAGGCCCTTCTTGAACATTCGGCAACCCACTGGGAACATCACCAAGCTCGATTGACCCATGTCCATTAAGCTGCTCAGCCGCTCTCTGCTTAGCCGCTTCTTTGAGCTTCTTCCTCATAATCCGCTCATTAACGATTGTCCTGACTTCATCGAACTATGGGTGTTATGATCAGCTCAAGAGTTTCAATAAATGATGATTGACTTACCTTGAGTGCGAACTGTTTTTGGTCCCATGTGCAAACCTCCCGTATGCTTGTCATTCTGGTCGGATCCGGATCAAGGAGCTGCATCGCTTTTGACTCTTTCTTTTCCCGTAGTACCCAAGTCTTTACATCTATAGACTGTGATGCATGGCAATGCCAAATCGTAACCTCTTTTTGTTGTCCTGGACGCACAGCTCGATCAGACCCTTGTGCCGTTGTCGCGGGATTCCAAGCTTGGTTCAGATGAATGAGGAGGCTGGCGGCCGTGAAATCCAGACCCACGCCTGCTGACTTAATGCTCCCCAACAGTACTCTCATCTTGTTGTTGTTCTGGAACTCCTTCACGCACTGTTTTCGTTCCTCCAAGTTGAGACTCGCGTCATATCGTAGTACTGGGACGCCTTCCTCTTCTAGTGCTACCTCTAGCACATCTAAGCCACATACAAACTCGGATAGGACCAATACTTTGCCTGAATCAGACTCTAGATGCCTCTGTATACCAGGCACCATAAGAGACATCCTTGACGATAACTTCCATACCCCAGATTTCATGCGATTCTTGAACTCTTGGCGCTTCTTTGCAAGACTTTTTTTCTCCGTCTCGTTCATTGCCTCATCCTCATCAGCAGCTGAACCATACTTAGCCTCTGGGCAAAAGGGATGGATTACACTGAGTCTAGCCCTTGTTATTGCTGCCCATAGATGTTCGTCTTCGAGTGTGCGCGTCCTCCCTTTGCTGTTAATCCTCGCTACAATGTCCCATTGTCGCCGAACTGCTTCTTGAGGCACACGCTCGATTGCGTTAAGTTTATGAGTGTATTTGTAATGATTACCCAGATGGAATTGAACCACAGGCTTGCCATTGAACAAACTCTCTTTCCGAAGACGGATTGTAAAGGCTTTCTGTGATACTGCAAGGATAGCGTTGAGCAGGTTGTTCAGTACAGGGGCACCGGATATAATGCTGTGTCGCGTTCGCTTGTTTCCGCTCATGAAGTACTGTGAGATCTGAATTAGCTCAAGTAACACGTGCACCATGAAGAATGTCAACAATACTTACACGACGGAAGAGCATAGGATCCAACCAGGGATCAATCCTAAGGAAACTCATGAGGCTTTGGCTGTCTGTATACTCATTTTGCAGTGGTGTCCCAGTCAAGGCCAGTCGGTAATCGGCTTGCAATAGCACGGATGCTTTGGAAAACGAAGTTGCGGGGTTCGATATCTTGTGCGCTTCATCAAGAACTATCAGCTGCCAATGAACCGCAAGAAGCGGGCATTGTCGCCTTTGCTGCAGTTTTTTGGCCTCCGCAAATAATTGGGCCTCTTGCCGGATAACATCATAGGTTGTCAATACCACATCGTATGATTCCAAGACATGTACCGATCTGTCCGCTCGTCCGTCTCTGTCTATTGTATACTTAGTACATTATGTCCAGGGAAGACGAAGCAGTTCAACATCTACTCACGATATACTAAGACTCTAGGGGAGGGTGTCGAGCGGATCTCTAACTCGCTCTGCCAATGAGGTAGCAAGCTCAAGGGAACGACCAGGAGCGTGTTACCACGAAAGCCTTTGGAAGTTTGATGGGACGCATCTTCTCTGTCATACGGCGATCGTTGATACACAGTACTGTTGACGTTGGATAGAGTAGTGGTAAGGCTGCTCTGGGCACGCCATCTCGGTAGAACGACTATCAGCGCTAGACGGCCATCGTAAGGAAGTGATTCGAAAATTTCATATATGTGTTTGGGAGCTTACCGATGACGATCAAGGTCTTGCCTAACCCCATATCGAATGCTAACAGTGCCCCTAGCTTGCATCCGAATATGTGCAAGATGCGATTCAAAGCGTGCAGTTGGTAGTCGTGGAGGACCAACCCATGCGTGGCTTGCCGTAACTCGGTTGGGGTGTCATCCAAGAATCCTTTGAAGCTTTGGTCGTCTTCCGGTGCAAGTTTTCCTCTCTGAAGAAGTTCGTAGGCCATCTCTACCACACCGCCTGGGACTTCGTCATCAGGACGTCTCGGCTCCTTCGTGGTGTCCTTGGGGAGTGGCACTGCGCTGCTGGAGGCGACTTGTCGGAGCTCAAGGTTTTCAAAATCAGGAGCCCTAAACTCAAAATCCATTGAGTCATGTTGAATTGGGATTCGAGCGGACCCTTCGAGATTAAAGTCTATCATATCGCCGATGTTGATCGCCATGATGGAGAGCGAGATTGACTTAGAACCCGGAGTGGAATTGTGAAGGATGGATAAAGAGAGAAGATGAAAGTTGTCAGGTGGATGGACACCAGCCACATCCCATTTGATGTCTGTATGGTAAATCAAAGGTGACTGTACATTCACTGCCGAAACCTGACCATAATGTCTTGGCAATGTGGTCTGTGCTCTGATGAGTGGAGACCGACTTTCATTTTCCACTTCTTATTACAACCTTTCTCTTTCCTATTATCCCTTGAACACGACTATCGACCAGCGTAAGAGCCTATACACGCGTACATTTGTAAGGTTGTCCAGCGCCAAATTTCATGGCTGGTACTGACTTGCTCAAGACATCAGTTGTGGGACCGCTGGCAACGATGGCCAACCAAAAGAAGGGAACGCAGGCGACCAAGGAGAAGATGAAGGAGGGGAAGAGCAAGGAGAAGCAGGGAACGCAGGCGACCAAGGAGGATATGATCAAGATCATCACCGACAACGGAGTTCTAGTCCGTAGCCGCGCACGCAAAGCCAAAGAACTCCAGGAGGCGATCACCGCCGTAGAGGCATATCGAAAAAGTTTCACCGGGCCCAGCGACCTCACCAAAACTGCGTACGCTGTCATGCAACGTGTCTTCGAAGACTGTAGTGCAAACAGGGTAAGTCTCTATACCGGATCTTTTCTTTTGCTCGGGCTAATCATGGTAGGGCAAAGTTCAGGGCGCTCTCGATGCAGCCTGTGCAGCCTTGGACGACCTTAGCGGACCCCTGGTTTCCGAGCTGCGACTTCAGTACATTACTCCTCTACAAGCCATTCGCACGGCTCATCCGATTACCTTCCAAGGTTCGAATGGCTGGGGTACCATCGAGCTATCAAAGGGCAACGCAGGACTAGCCTTGGCGCAGGGAAATTCGGACAATGATGGTGGCGTTGGGAGCGATGACGATAGTGATATGAACGACGATGATGAGACCTAGTGCAGGTCCTACGTAGTCCTCATCCCCGATTAACATCATTAGATAGAATGATGAATAATGGGCGCTCGGCGACTGGGTGCATGCGATCACGATCATGGAGATGAGGGAAACAGGTTTAGCATATCCTCATGGGCAGTCATGATGATAAAGAACGACACGGGCATAGTGGCCATACTCTGATTGACCGAATGAAAAGATTTTCATACCCCCTCCACATTCATTCCTCGTGCATGATCATGTACTTCAAGCGACATTGTTCTTGTTCATGCGATGCTACAGTACTGTTCTAAGCGACGTGCCATTTTCCTCGTACAACAGCATACATTCTGTCGTCTTGTAGACTTATCTCAATAATATCGCGTCCCCGGAGGTAGGCGTCTCAATCTTTACACTCCAATGACTTGCATCGGCTGATAAGCAGGTTCACATGCAATCAAATCGCCTTGGTTCCTGACCTGCTGTGAAGCACTGTTTCGCACAAATAGCGTAATATACCTGTTAGTTGATCAGTAATGATAGATGATGTTCAGAATGGTGTTTCCAGGCATGCCTTCTGGTTCAACAATACAAAGCATCTGATTTCAGTCTAATCCATGAACACCAAGGAAAAATATGTAACTTGTCGTATGTCGAGAATCAGGATTTAGTCTTAATATGTGCTACCTCACATGTGGTAGACCCGTACCCACATCGTGGTTGACGCAAATCCTTGGGAAACAATAAAAATCAGAACTTTTACCATAACGCCGTCATCCCTTGCGCAGTATGGCCAGATTGTGCCCCTAAAATTCCACCACCGCCATCTCACCATGGGCATGAAACTCTGGCAGCTCTGTACCATACACTTCCGCCATTACCATCTCTCCGCCATAAACATAGATTTCTTGCCGCTCTTTGCCATGTACATCCTTCATATGCGAAGCCCAGTCCTCCTTTGTGCATAAAGTCGCGGACAGCGAGCGTGGGCTCAGTAGAGACTTGCCCCACTCATCAGAGCCATCTTCATACCAATGATCTTCCCGAATTAATTCATTGTCGACCATGCTCTGGCATTCTGGACAGATGAATCCATACTCTGCATCCATAGATCCTGGTGAGGGCCAAGGAGCAAATACGGAGCTAAGCTTGAGGATATCAATATCTCCACCGGTCATGGGAGTGATCCCAGTCATGTCAACCATGCTTTCTGGATCATAGAGGGTCATGGGAGTGGTCCAGGCAACGCCGCTATGAGAGTCTTCATATCCAAAGAGCCAAGGTCGTGATAAGAACGATGGAATCCTATGCAGATCCATTGGATTGTCGACCATACCAAGAGCTTCTTCTTCTGTGATTGAACTCAGTCTCATTTCATGGGTACAAGGGCCACCAACGTCAAGGCAATGTCTTTTCAGAGTGAAAACATCGATATAAGGTGCCAGTTTGTTGCAATCTGGCTGGTCACAAGTCCTTTGACGGAGTTTTGTGAATAGCTCGGTGATCGTGAATCGATGGGCCGTTTTGATCTCCATAGCCAGGCGTATGGCACTCGCGCAATACGGGTCGTGGACGATCTGCGAATTGCTTAGTGGAAACAGGATATTCATGACATTCATACTCACCTTCTTATATGGAAGAAGCGAGTCTACAGCCATCATCGCTTCTCGATTAACTCCTCGAAAAGTAACGAGGGACGCAACGTCGACCTTGGCCAAGATGCGGTGATGAATCTCAAGGGGAAGCCTCCCAAAGTAGTTGCGCGTGCTGGCTATGCTCAGCGGAAATGGATGCGATAGTTCATACACTGGAGGACATCGCTCAGCTAGCGCGACTGATGCAAACACATTCCCGTTGAGGCTTTCTGTAGTCTGGAGTTGAAGACGTTCAATGAGAAGAGAACGGAACTCGAGACCTAGCTTGCCAACGAAGTCCCCTGGATGATCCACGAGAATGGAAAGACTGTCATTCATGGCCATCGTGATGGAGGCGGACGATGAGTATTCAAGCGTCGTAGGCGGGTTTTGGCAGTCAGTTCCCAGAGGATGCCACAAAAAATATTCTGTGCAATAGTCCTGTCGAATAGATGAGAGGAAAGGAGGATTAAGGTATCTGGGTGGAAGCTGGAGTCGAATATGCGTTAAGATATACAGCCGCCGTCTTCGTCTAGTACACAGTAGGTAATGTAGTATTATCACACAATGCTCGACCGAGGTGACGTCACTGGGTGGACCATTACCGGGGGAATCATTCTAATGCATGTAAACAGCCCGCACGTGCCACTGATGTCTTGGCGACTTTGCGATTGCTCTCACTCGCTCGCTCGACCTCATTCGCTTGGTGAGTGCAAGTCGGAGTTATTCCAGTCCGAAACTAGTGATCACCGTGTTTTCTTCGTTATCCCCGCGATCGTCACTGCAACAACTCACTTTCAACTCGACCACACCACCAGCCAGCATTGCCAATATCATGGGACCCAACAGGAAGCAGCCCAACAACGTACGATATTGGATTCAAAGCTTGTGGGCCATTACATACTAACCTCTGGTCTAGACTGGCAATGGCACGCCGACGGCCCCGTCCAGACAATCGACTCCCAATGAGCGCCCCAAGCAGACAGCGACAAGTGCTACGAAGCGCCCCGCTCCAAGCAGCCCAACGCAAGAAGCTTCTACACCCAAGATCCAGAAGACTCAGAAGGCAAGGGGCAAGACGGTAGGTCGACAATAATCTTTGGCGGAGGCCTGATCTGATGACTTTCGTAGGACAAGATGCAAAAGTTCAAAGAGGAAGAGAACGTCAGACAACAGACGATGCGGAACATGAGCATGGATGCGCTTGAACGGGTCTTGAAGGAGTCACAGCTCGAAGTCAGCAAGGCACAAGACAAAGTCGATGCACTCACCGCTAAGTATGACGAGCTTGTCAAGACTGTCGAACCCATGAAGATGCTCGCCAAACTGGAAGATCGAGTTAGAGAAGACTTTACGAAGGACATGAAGGCCCGAATCCGCAATCTCCTCATGACCCATGGGCTGATCTGCGACAAGTTGACCCAGCTGCTGGATCCAAAGCATTTCATGCTCTTGGATGTCGCTTCCCCGGACTCTTCTACAACAGATTCCAAGGCAGACTTAGACGAGATCCTTGAGTCCAGTGAGAAGGAGCATGAGCGCCAGGACACTCCACCAGTTGAGAGGGAGGCAACTTTTGCAGATCTGTTCCGCAGCCCTAACCACGTGGACAGTGAGGAAGAGGATGAAGAGCAGCAAGGTGAAGGGCAGCAAGATGAAGAGAAGCAAGATGAAGAGGAGCAAGATGAAGAGCAAAGTCAGGACAGTGGTGAGAGCCGCGGTAGGGACAACCAGGGCGAAATTGAGGACAGCTAGGCAAAGTCGATCATGGTATTCACGATGGTTTGAGAGAGGATAGTCGATGAACCGCAACGTCCTTATGGACACGCCGGTTGATGTATCGCGACCGCTGGAGTGACCTGCGGTCTAGGATAATCATCGTCAACAACCAACACCCCATGTACTCCAAGGACTGGAGGTCCTAGATAACATGAAAATGCTCTGTGCAGAGATACATATTCATAATCTGCATCTATTTATGCGTGATACTTCTTGGTAATGATGATTCATATTAGACTCATGTACCTATCATCGGCTATGTTTAACTCATGTTCTAATCAATACATATTGATGATGCAGACCATGCTTGAAATTCTGAAACTAAGCATATATACAGTAAACCCAGAGCCAATCTATCGTAGATGAACAGCAATCCTCGGAGGGTAGGAAGGATTCTGAACGAGTTGTAAGCTGCCATAGTCCCATGCATACGTCTCAAGGCTGAGGCTGGTCTAGAATCCGTGTGACTCAAATTACAACGTGTGTCATATGATACACCCGGATACTGCTCATGGGTTAAAAACACAATATAAGCGTAGCATTGCTAAGAAACCTTGGATGTAGGGCACATATGATCATCAATGCTTCTAGATTGCATAAGGTAATGAGTCGTTATATAGAAGCCTTACATGTAAACCATGATGCCATGAATAAATGTAAACCCAGATGTCTCTCGCCATGGTAGTCATCAACGTGACCCGATTTCCATAATGCAGATAAGCCCCATATTGGCCGTCAAGCACCATATGTTTCATCACATTTGTCGAGAAGCTTCAAGATCTCGTCGCAGCTCTTCCTCACCTCTGCCAAGCTTGCTTTATGCTTCGCGCACAGGTTGGCCATGCTGTAGGTCTCCTTGATTCGGCGCTCCCAGATGACATATGGGGTGTAGCCAAGAATATTTACGCCATATTCAAGCTCGTCAACCTTGTACGCGACCATGGCCCTCAACAATTGGACCTCCGGTTTTTCGAATAGCCCTCGGAAACGCTGTATGTGGACACCGACATCCTCTAGCTCCTCGTCCGTCATATCGCGACTTCCATGGAGGAACACGAGAAAATTCCCGAAAGGGTGGAAGACCTTGTTGAGCCTCATTGCATCATCCCATAGTGGTAATGGCACGCTGGTATCGTTCTGATGATGGCCATCGGCGGTAGCATCGACCGCAAGGTCATGCCCACCATCAGCTCCTTGAAGCAGACGTGCGGCATGTGGATGCGGTAATGGGAGCTTGATGGAAGGATCAAATGGTCGCTTTTCGTACTCTTCGAATCGCATGGGGGGCCCGAAGTGGTTCATCCAAAGAGTGTTAATCCGCGCTGGCCATTGCGTCAAGTCCCCATAGCCGTCACAAATTGTCGCAGGGTCGACATCAGCTTCCTTGACTGAGGCTTTCTTGCTCTGATCTTGTCCCGGAGTTCTCGTGTAGTAATAGGCTTTGACCTTCTGGGTCTGTTTGACAACCTTGGTTACCCTGTGGGTGAACTTGTTCCGTGCCATGGCACAAGTGACCCACACATCAAGGTTAGTCTTCTTGGTCTTGGCGAACTTCATTTGCCAGCGATGATCGTCGAATTCCGCCATATTATCGATCGTGTTTGTAGAGTGTCCACGTTGAAGGCTGAGTTGTTGGGAGATTCACACGACTTCCGCGACGCGCTATATGCTGCCTCATCCAGCCAGTTGGTGTGCGATGTTGAGGGCCTGGAGTGATGATTGCCAAGATTTAGTGCTACTATTCGATATCGTATTGGTTAAAAAGAAAATAGAAATAGAAATAGAAGCCGAAAGTCAAAAGATGTTGGCGTAGGAGAAGACATGTAAGACAGCAAGGCTAAACGTGGGGTTTCAAGTGAGAGAAGTTTGGCGATCAACTAATTGAATCGAAGGTGAAGGTGGGATAAGGTTCGCAAATATCATATTGGAAATCTGACGTGAAGGAGAGACGGACACATCCACCTCTACAATTGAGACTCACTTATAGAAAATAGTGTTGTACGTAGCCTCGACGCGAGTCGGTCCTGATATCTGACTGCCATCACCTGACCAGGGCCCCAGTTTACCGATTATGCCAGATATATCCTTATTGATGACCCTCATGCGCTCCACCCAGTGTTCACGAGAAAGAACTCGTATGACCTTCATCTTCCTCAAGAAAGCAGACTCGTCATGATTTTCTTGGCAATCATTGTCAAATGCGTGGCTCCAGAGTGCGTCCAAATGGGATTTCTGCTTTTCTTTCTTGATGCCTCTAAAGTAGGCTAGCTGCTTCTCGGGGCAAGTGCTCAACTCGTCGTCGGCAGAAGCGAGGAATGTTGAAAGGCGAGACCCCATGGCACTCAAGCGGTCTGAGCAGCCTTTTGCTGTAGCTCTGCAGATACTGGTAATCCTTGAAATCTCGTCGCCTAGTTCATCGTGTGTCATGTGCTCGTTCGACTGCCAGGTTGGTAGAGCCCCTAGCGAGGCACCGACTTGTCCAGCTTGTCCATGAATGTCTTCCGCTAGATCGAGCAAGTCATACATGTTCATAAGAATGAAGTCAGCCTGTACTGTTGAGCCGCGAGGCCGTTCCAAGGCCAGGGCCCATTCTTCGAATGACTGCGTTGGAGGTGGGATGGCGGCCATTGTGAAGACCCGTCCATGGTGTAGATATTCCTGCATGATGAGTGTCATTGATTATAGGTCAGAATGATTCATCGACTTACGTATCCAGGAAGGCGCTCGATCTGGCGTACTCCCTGCTCTAGGAGTCTGGCTGAGCCATTAAAGACGAGATTCACTGAACCTTGTGCTTCCGCCAGGGTTCGTAACCAGTTCTCAATCCTCAAAGCGCGTGCCTTGATGCGCCTTTTGTGATGCGCCTCCAGATCGATGGGGGTGATGATACTCGAGCTAGGAAGTTAGAAAATCTCAAGGCACTCAATAAGTAGGAGGTAACTCACCCGTCCATTGTTCGTGTCGGAGCAGAACTTACACACGGATCAGTTGAAAAGTTTATGGAAGCAAAAGACGATTAATAAGTCTGAGCGTACACTCGCTTCCCACTACTAACTCCGCTTAACACGCACGTGATATAAGCGAGGGGCCGAAGCTCTAGCGCTAGCGAATCTTGGCATAGGCTTCTTTACACTCTCACAAGCTTTCTCAGCTCTCAACTGCACTACTTCTCACACAAATACGATATGTTAACCAGCCTAGCCATTTAGAATTCCATTGGAGCCCCTCACTCGCGCACCTCATGAGCCGGGTACGAAATGGCGAAGACCAGCAAGCGACAGTTGATGAGCATCTACGCGATATTGAGGCTGGATATACGCCGGCTGGCAAGATTTTCTATTACGAAGACCTTCGACGGATTCTGATAGGCTCCGGGAAGCTGAAACAGAGAATTACCATGCAAGTCGTGGAAGTGGATGGTATCGAGACACAGAGGTTCTACATCGATCGAGGAACAACAGCGTATCCGAGCCCGCCCGAGCCGTTCACATATATGGATGGATTTAATGCTTTCAACTTGATTGTATCCTGGCAGCACGTCTTTGGCGAGGCCAAAGAGGAATGGAAGCCTATTTCCTGGGCCCGCATGGATAACTACGACACGAAGCGTATCTGGTTAGCCCGAACGAGAGGCACCAATGATAATGATGGGGAAGTATGGGCGTCATGGGAAATGAGATGCTACAACAATGGAGCCTGTCGGCCAGTAGCCACATATTGGTCAAAAGAAGAGGGAACTGAGAGGATCTACGATCTCGAGAAGGTCATCGACCTAAGCACACTCCGGAGTGATATCACTATACCTGACTCTTTGGAGCCTCTATTACTATATATTCTCCATCAAAAGTTTGATCTGGATTCCGGCCCATTGGTCAGTGGAGGCGAAGGCTGCGCAGAATTCGTTCATGACAGTACCACCCACGACATTGACAAACCGAGACCTCCCAAGGGCAACAGTACTAAAGGACGTCGACGTGGCAAACCCAAAGAGGCCCATGGGAGCCAAAAGATATATCAAGGCACCAATAAACCCAGCCGACTTTCAAGCGATAGAGGTTATAAATCATTCAAATTTTGGGATGCGGTGCCACCATCAAGCGAGTCAGACACAGATCCGGAGGACGTTGCGATCTCTTACGACAAGAGCACAAACGAAGAAAGCCAAGAAGCAAGCAAACCAAAGATTGATCGAGATGATAAATCCGAAGGGGCCCACGGGAATCTAAAAGGACATCAAGACACCAATAAACCCAACCGACTTTCAAGCGATGGAGGTTATGAATCATTCAAATTTTGGGATGCGGTGCCACCATCAAGCGAGTCAGACACAGATCCGGAGGACGTTGCGATCTCTTACGACAAGAGCACAAACGAAGAAAGCCAAGAAGCAAGAAATATAGAGATTGGATTGCGTTTTGAGGGTGCGGTTCGACCATCAAGTTGATCGAAAAGCCCGGAATCCTCTGATCATGGAATGCAAGAGGAAGCAAGCTAATGCTTCAAGTGTTCTTATGGACATAGTACCACAATTGAGTGACTTGGAGGACAAGTGGTGTAAGGTCAATTAGGTGGGTCGTGTTGTCAATGGAGATACAAAGGATCGCCACGTTTAAGAAATTGGAACCATACAGGCTGTGGAAGAGCATGGAGAAGAAGAGGAAGGACACATGTAGCTAGACGACGATATTGAAGAGGACCGCGGGAGATTGGGACGGCTCGACAGCGTCAATTGCAAGTTATAAAAGAATCCTTATTGGTCTTCGACGTGATTACATAATAACTTCACTCTTCAAGCTAATCTCCGTGGACGAACATACTCATGAGGAATGTGGCGACGCTCAAGCCTTATAATTTATTTGATATCAACATGCAGGCTCTCTTCCAGTTCAAAGGAATAATTTCACCGATTGGAGATCGTAGTCTCGAAGCTGGAAAATAACGTTTTCCGCATTGAAGCCTGAGTATGCAGCTCATGTTTGATCACTTTTCGTCGTATATGGACATTTTGTGTGAAGCACTTTATCCAAGTAATGAAGTTAGACTTTTGTGTTTCGTTTATGAGGGTCTGCATAGGGCCATGCAGGTCTCCCTTCCTGTCCTGCCTTACCAATCTGGGTAACCCCAATCAAGTCCCGCTTCGCAATCATGATGCCCAGGGAGAATTATACTAGGGAATCCATCCAATATGAACCGTGGCGGCTATAGATCGACTTGAAGTCTCTAGAATACCAGTGCAAGGCCTTCATGAAAGAATCATTGCTTGGTCATGTGTTGAATCGATAAAAACCCGTGTGGCTAGGACATGGTCGTAGCCATGCTATGCTAGAGTCCAAAGTTGCAATAAAACCCTAGAGTTATAATCGTGCTAGCTTTCCCTTTCGTGATTTCGAATCACCGATTCTGACAAATGTGGCTGCAATGATCAGCGTTTGGTTGGCAACGCCATGCAGCTCAACGTTCAATAACCCTCCCAATCTAGAACTGATTATAGTCGATATAGTGAGTCTTGGGTGCCTTGTGTGTCTTGGTAGTGTAGGTCATGTCCATTTGGATCTGCGTGGATATCTTGTTCTTGACGGTGGCGAACTCCGAAGCCTTCTCGTCCTCACCAAACCGTAATTCGCTGACTTCGAACTCTACCAGGAGCCGCTTCACATCGAATACCAAGGGGTTGGTGTCGATGGTGCGCAGAACAGACTGGACTGAGTGATCAGTGACTTTGATAGGTGAAACGAGACCATATGCAGCCTTCAATTCAATTGCCTTGGCAACAATTCCAGAGATTAAAAGAATTCAAGTGATATCTCTAAGTGTGCGCATAGAACCAGTCGGCTAAGTGAACTTGAAGAGGCGCTTCGCTTTTGTCCTTTGCATTCGCAACGTACCAAGGCTATCCCTCGCTAGAATAACTCTGGAGCTTAGACTTCACCAGTTCGGATGACCTATGGCGTTGACATTTTGCACGGCTATGGAAATTCGACAAGGGATATTTAATCTGTACGGCGCCGACCTTCAAGCCACTCAAGACAGTGTTCGAATGGGCGCATGATGCTTTGCAAACGCAAGAGGATCATAGGTAGTTGGAATTCAGCTACTATATAGGCAACGATGGGTGGTACGTACTCACATCTGTTTTGATTTGAGGCAACGCATTAGTTTCCAATGTCCTACATGCATTCACTCTTCTATGGTATGATGATTTAGAGTTGATGTACTTTGTTCTGATGTCTAACCTGGCTATTTTGCCAGCTGGTCACTTCCCCCCCTCCATTTAACACCGCCCATTCTATTCCATGGTTATACCAATGAGGACTCTGTACAGCTTGGAGGCGGTTAAGAGAATCTGAAAATGTCGTGAAGCACATCAGGGCCAATGAAGACATTTGCCCCATGTGGAAACTTAAGGCGACCGTGATACTTCACGAACAATGGGCTTGCCAATGAAAAGTCGTGAGCTACAATACAACCTTATGTCATTCGTTATGGACAGAAGAATTTGATGATACCGAAATGAACAACTCCCAAGGTCTACAACATGTCCGGGGGTAAAGAGCTTCTGAGGTTGCATTACCAAGACTAAGGCCCCGATAATCTAGACTCTGCGCCGAGAGCACGTTACACTCTAAAGCAGTCTTAGATCAATTAAGTTGGTTTCCCATTGAACACGGATGAGAAGCGCTCTGTGCTCGAAGAGTACCACAGTAATGTTATAGGACACCGTGAGTATGAGATGCTTTCTTATTATCCGTTCGCGATACTCAGGAATAAGAAATACGACTACTGTCATCCGAAAAACGCAGTATTGCCAAGGCGGGTCACTCGGGAGAACGCCGTTAGTTACAAGTAAGGGGCGGGGCAAGGCTAGTGTCTTGAATGTGCCGAAGTCCCGAGCGCTTGCTGTTTCTGGACACGCTAGAGTTGAAAGAACACGACTGGCCACAACAGCGCGTCCTGCCACCACAGCGCGTCGCCGTCCAAGCGTGAGCATACTGTACGACTGCACTTCTTACTTTTGTGACTAATACCATGGTTTATTCTTGGTGATGGTGCCGCGCGATCAGCAGAGACCTCGGCTTCCAGAGCGAAGACGATGAATTTAGAAAGTAGGATTTTCTGTTTGCCATCAACGCTACTTCAGTCTCATGTTCGATCCGCTCGTCAGCAAAACCGAGCTTTGTTGCATAAAAGGGAGCCAAGAACTCGGCCCGACGCCATTATTGCCCTCCAGCCTTTTGCGCTTGAGGGCTTTACTGTTAGGGAAGTTAGAACCCGGCCCGAGAGTTCTCTTGGCACCCTTGGTATGATCTATCCATTACTGATCAGAAATTTGAACCAGTTGAAAAATATCATGACCTTGAGACGCTCTTGCCCTTATTGCTCTTAAGAAATTGATCGATGGTATAAGGGACGTCTGCTTATCATGGGGCAGTCTTGCTTCCACCAGAAGCACTGGTGTAAGGGTGGACTATGTGACCGTGACAAAGAACTAGAACAGGGCGTTCTAGGTTGCCTGGCAAGCTGCGCACATCCCAGTTCTTTTCTTACGATGTACATCAACTTGAGAAAAGCGTGGCAGCTATTTGTAGATAACGAGGGATACGGAAACGCGCCCAGGGGAACATCACGGAAGCACTAATCGCAAGGCAGTAGTGCCTCCCTCTGATGGTAAACCCTTTGGAACCATGCATACCTTGATATTCAACGTCACTTGTGCAACAAACCTGCCTTACTCGGCCACCGCCATTAAAAGGGTGTGCTAGTGCAGCCGCAACGTTCCTTCGAGTGATACTGTGCGGGCTGTATAAAGTCACTGTGGATGTGAATATTGTCACAGCCGGGGAAGCTTCCGAGTGCTTATTATGAGATTACCAACTTGACTGGCCTCTATATGACCGCCTTGGGTGATGTATGCGCTGCTCCGAAAGTTATAAAATTCTCTTCTATTGCAAGATCGACTGCAGTTCGCAATCATTCGATGATCCCATTAGAATGGCTAAAAACAGGGTCTATGATGACCAGGCTTTCCGCCTCATCGAGCGATTTAGCAAGTGTGTTTTACACTCCATATACCTTAATTCCCCATATCTCATTTGGTAGCATTCCTACAACATGTATGTCCAGAGCATGGTGGCAGTCTCGTTGTTTGGCTTCCCGTTTCACTACAGATCAGCCGATACGCGTACATCACGTCACACTAGCCATGTCAGTCCGAACAATAATTTTCCAGCGACGGAGCAAGTAAGGAGGAACTGACAGCATTCTAGGTTCGGTTTCTCTTTTAGCTCTAACCAAATCAGGGCGTGGCTTGATCCAATCTCCGTGCGCACTAGACTTGGCTGGATTAAAAACTGGGATACTATCTTACTCTTCGGATATAGTCTGCATTAGTGCACCTGCGCCTCGTGTGGCGTTAGCAATTTTTAGCGACCGGGTCGGTATCCCTAGCATTGTTTAGACCACGCCAAGCAATGAAGCAACAACCGCTGCCGCATATCCGCATGGTAGCTAGGGTAGACTGCCGGACCTACTCAATCCGGACGACGTTGAAATTCCACGCCTGTCTGGTCTTCAGAAGCGACAGCAATCGCACGATCTTGCTCATTCCATCGCTTCAAGTATGCGCTTGTGCAT
Source organism: Phoma sp. ATCC 74077 (assembly GCA_033682645.1). Taxonomy (NCBI): domain Eukaryota; kingdom Fungi; phylum Ascomycota; class Dothideomycetes; order Pleosporales; family Didymellaceae; genus Phoma; species Phoma sp. ATCC 74077. The sequence goes on from JAWDJC010000017.1 coordinate 480,322, forward strand.
TCCCAATAGACTATGGACCTCCCTTCCTAACCATCTGCAAGAACATCTTTTGCCCATATAACATAGCGAGACCCGAGAATGTGCGGCCTGCTTCGTACCGACTGAAATTATGCCTGGAACCAGTTCGCAAGGACCGGAGCCCACCTGAAGCGGACACCTTCGGACCGGCATATCTACCTTGAACACTCAACCGGACCATCACACTGCCACTGGGCCTGGAGTACTAACGTCAACTTTGTGCAATTGGAATTTTTTGTGTTGCCTTTTGAACTGCTCAAGTCACGATCAAGTCTCTGATCAGACGCTGACTTGCAAATAGCACCTTCACGCAACCTCAAACCATTGAACAGACGACGACCACTACGGCGACGCAGAATGTTTCCACGGTCTCAACAACAACTGAGACCGACTACAACTGGCCGTTCTTTGCTCGTGACGCCATCACCAGTGATGGAACTGTGTATGTGCAAGTCCTCCTGGTACACTTCGCTTAGCTAACACTTACCGATAGTTACGTGGCCACCACCACTACAGCCACCGTTACCGAGAGCCTGACCTATAATTCTACTCTAACAACAACAGAAGTAAGTCGCCCATCCGCGGACTATATGTGAAGACTGCTAATTTCGCGCGTCAACTCTGTAGACGGCTGCCCCAGAGACCGTTACGTCCAATGGCACAGTGTTCATTACGGCCACTCAGACGTTGGAAGCTTCGACCACAACGAAGAACGAAACGCTGTTCGTTACACAAACCACGACGCAGGATGTCACCACCACCGTCAATGGCACAGGTAAGTACCCTCCCGATGCACAAATGAGAACGCCTTGGGGCTTTGGGATGCAATCCGCATCACTCTCGAATTCATTCTAGTACGCCAAAGCTCCGCGGAGCGCTCTAGGGTTTACTACGAGACCGAACCCTACCTTCCGTCCTTCATTCTAATCATCCCCTCTACTGCTCATCAAATGCGTACTAACATTTTCGCCTCTCCTAGTCTATGTCACGCCTGAACCAGTCACGACGACGCAAACGATCAGCAGCACTGAGTTCATTACTCAAACCCAGACTCTCGATCCTTTGACAGAGACGCTAAATAACACGATTCTCATAACACGTACTTTGGATCCAGAAACCGTGACGCAGAACAATACCCTGCTCTTCACACAAACGACGACGACTACGGAAACACCAGAGCCTGTGACGACTACAGCTACGTTTAATAGTACGGAGTTTGTTACCAGAACGACCACCCTCGAGGCCGAAACGGTGACGACGGTTTCCAATGGGACCGTTTATATCACGCAGATCCAAACGGAAACGACTACTCAAGAACCGGTGACTATTACGTCGAATGGTACCGTGTTCATCACGGAGGTCCAAACTCAAACAACGACCGAAGAACCAGTCACGATCACGTCGAACGGAACGGTATATGTTACTGAGATACAAACTGAGACTACACCAGTAACGGAGACACAAAATCAAACATTCATCAGCACGCTGTAAGTATTATTAGAGGCTTTGAGAACGGAGCCGAGCTCTCAAGCTTTCCTACAATCCAGACTTAGACTCCGTTTAAGTCATCCTGGCTCGAAGTTTGAGCATCCGCTAACGAGTGTATTAGTACGGTTACTGAGACTGAGACCACGACTAACACTGTCAATACGTAAGTTTATACTCCGCTTTGAGCAGCACATATTTCCTTCTGTTACCAATGTTTTGTCAAGTTATGCGCGACAAAGGTAAGTATCCGCGAATGGACCGGATGCAGCTACTGGACCTCGATGCCACCCATTACATGGACGACAATCACTCTATACTTTGGTAGACAACCGAACCAACCCGCAGCTACCATTTTACACCACTCTAAAGCTCCGCAATATTAGACTCTATTTTGGATCCTGGAGAAACATACGATGGCGCCACCTAGGTTTGAGGTTCCGGCCAAAAGCTGTACATGTGAGTGTAGGGGGAGCGGTATGGGAATCGTTCAGTCAGTACTCCCACTCCATTTTGTGCACTGATGTCAGCGGAGAAGAGAAGTAAACAGGCAACTGAGCATCAGATTCTTGAGTCGGGCTAGTGGATGATGTAAGTTTTCGCGGTACAAGCGAGTCCACCCTGCTGATGGTGCAGCTAGAAAAGGTCGACTGACTATCAAATATTCACTCCTCCTGACGACTGCATAACATTATATGCCCTTCTAAACACCAATCTGAGTAGTGTGAAACTCAGCACACCCAAATGGCCACTGACAAAGCACCACGATCTTGCAATATGTCAATGCCGCGGGTTCCCCAGATTGGTGCAACAAAATCTTCAAGGGCTATGGGCAGGGAAGACCAGAGATACGCTCCTCATGCAAGGGAAAGGGTGAAGTCCGTTCGAGGCTTTTTCCATCAAGACCACGATGCGTCAAGAGCTAGACTACCGCCGAACGAAGATCATTTGCGATGGCACACACCAAGTCGGGCGAAGGCTAGGTAATCTAATTGATTTGCAGCTAGCCCCCAGAGCTGAGGTGGAGACACTATGAACTTCTACATACTATGTCACGATTGTGAGTACCGGTTTCTCATACTTGTAGAGTACCTCCAGTATCTAGAAGAGGCTTCGAGGTATACTAAAGCTACTCAAAGTGCTCCAGGACTATTGCAGACAGGTACGTTGGAGCTGGGTAGGAGCTATGCTACAAGGTGACTTGGTGCTCCTGATGCGCTTCGGGTCATTTTAAAGCCTCCTTGAACACCTGAAATCTCTACGAAGCGATTTGAAAGCAGATTTCATTTACTATAACAAACAACGGCATCGAGAGTTTTGAAACAGTCGGCTAGCAGGAGTGGCCACATTGTAGATCAGGCGACCTAGCCTGCGACCACTTTGCCACTGAAAGATGGAACGACGAAAACACTAATGCATTACCTGAAATCATAAAGGGGCCGACGACAGACCGCCCTTTTCCATGCCTATTCGTTTCTGGAGTGTCGAGCCTTTGCACTTGCTAGGTAAGTCGCACTCAAGTACGCGCAAAATTGATAGCTTGACACCTCACCTCACCAATTACCCACTCATCCCACCAGTTTTTCTTTACCAGCCCACCGCTCAGTTTTCTAGCCCACTCAGTGACCGCAATGGCGTCTAAAAGCTCGATAACGACCTCCGAAGTCCACGGCAAATCCGAAACACCTATGAACGGTATGAGTCGTGTGGGACTCGCGACTACGTCAACGCCGACTTGCTGGCCTTAAATAGCCATATCGTCGCCTAACATCAGTCTCATCTGCATCATGTTCTTGTTGCAGCACGGTGGCTACGGCAGCACGAAGGACGACTTCTACAAATGTCTTCGCGACTTCCTATATACGATTCCCGCCCATGTCGATATCCGAAGCATTACACTCCTAGAGTTCGACAGCATCATGTAATCCATCTCGAGGACAACGTTTTCTTCGGCACCTGGTGAGTCAGGACCATCTGGCGGTGACTCTGTGAACTTGCCACCAGAGTTGGTGACTTCCACGACAAAACCATCGGTCGGCTACCCTACTGTCGCACTCCAGGATACATTCACCCCGCTTCAAAGTTCCTTAGGGTCACGAAGGGCATGTTTCAGGATGATACCAAAGCTCAACAACGAACAGGCATCAGCAAAGATGTCAAAATCGGACGTCGTTGGCGATGGAGCTGTGTCTTCGTCGATACCGTCGACCGACAATTCAGCATTAGAATTTCTGGCTGAAGGCACTCATGGCACTCATTCCCGACCTTGACAAGTTCAATCTGTGTCCAGATAGCCTGGGAACTCGCCAGAACGGCAAATGCCGGGACTCTTACAACGCTACTGGCTAAAACTGTCACCTCCAACGTATTTTTCCTGTCTTCCGCGATCAACTGCTCAAAGGTGGTCTTCCATGTGAAAAGGGTCATGAGCATAATGCAGAGGGCTTCACTGCAAAAGTTGTCCACGTCGCTCCAAGGTGCATCTCTGTCATCAACATTGAGAAATTTGATATGCTCAACTGGTACAAAAGCAGACGTGCATGTACGGATATGACTGTATAGACGAGGATCTTGCCGCTCACGTTCGCTTGAAGGAACGTGGCTCCGCAGGGGATGCTATAAAAGAAAGTATACACGCTGAGGCAGAGGCTCATAAGCGTAAAAGAGAGGAAGATGCAAGAGATCGGCAATCTCAAAAGCACACCGAGAATCGCAGAGATGATCGCGCAAATGATGTTGCGCGACGCAATGGTGGGCGTGCTTACCGCGGAGGGTATAACGATGGACATCGTGGAGGATATGGTGGCCGCAGCCAAGGCTTGCGTGGGCGTCGTAAACTGGCTGTTTTCGATCTCTGGCGAAGGAGTCGAAGCCAGCTTTCGCGCATAGAGGTCCCGTCGACGTTTCCATAGGGTTTGGTCTGCACCTCGAGTGTTGTTGACTTTTTCGCATGCAGCTCTGTGCGCCTCGCGGTACGCTTCGATGTTTACGAGGCGAACTCTGGCCTCTTCTGGGGTCTGTGGCTGCGTGGACATGAGCTCAGTGCCTGAGCCTCTAACTCCCACGTGGTGAGCAAGACTTTGCAATCGTCGGTGGATATGACTCCCTGTACGAATGTTTGAATGAACGTGCCGCCGCTCCACAGCTCCGTGAAGATATCCTTTTGCCTGATACACGGACAAGACATTAGCATATGTATTCCATACATGAAGCTCTCCCAGCGACACTTACAATTTGCAATATTTGTCGTCTCGTATCTTGGACTCATCTTTTGTGGTTATGGGTCCATACAAAAGCCCCTCGTGACCATCCGGAAGATAGTCTTGATGCCTTTTATACCGGAGTCAACAAGTATTAGCAAAGAACCGGTCGCATCTGTTAATTTGCTAGCGGCGACAGCCAAACAGGCACCTTGATATGACATTATTTTAGAGTGCAGTTGCCGGTGCCGTTAACGGATGAATTACACGTCGAACAGTCCTAGAGTACTTTAAGTAGCATTATTATGTTACCTAAGCCTCTGATAGCTATGCGAAGTATTCTGCAGGTGTGTATAACACATCACAGCCTCCCGCAGCTGTGAGGTTGGCCTTACTGAGAAAGCCTTGACGTCAAAATTCTGCTTCAAAGAATGATTATAGCCGTCGAGGACATTGGTGTATGTCAAAGATAAGCCTATATGATGAACATGACCCATTGCCGTAGGGATAAAGATTAGACTTACGTACCCGGGAAGGCCTTCGACTTTGGTATTCACTGCCTTTGTAGTCTTCTGTGCTATCCCGAGCGGTTGTATCCAGCTCTTGGCCTTCGCAGTTTGTGCTTTGCTGCTCACTTCGTGATTCGCCTTCAAGTGGATGGAAGTAATGCTACTCGATCTAAAATAGTCAGATAACTTTAGGGCACTCAAATTATTGCAAGTAAGTCACGAGCTCATTTCATCTGAGTAGGGTGACTGATTGCTCGACACGTACCTTAGTTTTGATAACTGGCAATTGTGAGTGTTGAGTGTAAGGAAATAATACATGATAACGGGCATTTATTCGCTTCCCACGTGAAGGTCCAGAGGCACGTAAGCGAAAATAGGAGCCACAACCAATTTTGGAATTGCCATTCACTTCTCCTAACCGCAACAAATCTTACACGGATGCTACGTTACTATCAGCTTATTTAACTCGAAGTTTATTCAAGTCCTCACTCGCTCACCTTATGATTAGAGTACGGAATGGCGACAAGTAGCAAGTGACAGTCAGGCAAACTCTATTAGAACGTACGCATTACCATGGCTGCAGATACGCCGACTAATAAGATCGATAATGTGCTTTTAAGAGTTCGAATCTCTTGTCTCCTAAGATGCAATTATATATTTATATAGTTGGTTATAAATTACATTATTCAATGGCCTTTATAGCTCAATGGTAGAGTGGAACATTGCTAATATTCTGATAAATGTTTAATCTATTTTAAAGGCTTGTATCATGGGGATCTTTAACCAATTGTAGTAGGTACTGGGGAGTTAGGACAGCAAAGTACCCGAAAGTCGCGGAGGTAAACAGTATCAAGTTAAAGAGATTGCACAACGATCAAGGAACAACAATCTATTAGAGCCCACCCTGGGCCTTGTCTATATAAGAATAAAGCTGGTGAGGCAAATCCATCGTATCCTGGCAGAAGTCTTTGACAAGGTTAGAGAAGAAAAGAGAAGAAAAGAGGCTAAGTATCTGGGCCCACATCGGCAATCACGAGAAGAAGTGTATCTGGTTAGCCTAAACAAGAGGCACTAACGATGGAGAAGAATAGGCGTCCTAGGAAATAAGATACTACAAAGATGGAGCCTGTCGACTAGTAGCCACTTATTAGTCAAACAAAGGGGGAACTGAGAGGATTATAATCTTGAGAAAGACATATTAAGGAGTGATACCATTATACCTGACTCTCTGGAGCCTCTAGTGTCACAGATTCTCTATCAGCAATTTAGCCTAGATTCTGGTCCATAGGATAGTCGAGGCGAAGGCTACGCGGAACTTGTCTATGTTAGTACTTATCAAGACGTTAGCTCATCATTTAGAGCTTTGTGGCTTGCTGTTCTCATGGTGGAAGACGTGGAATTGATCGCCGTGAGTTTATCGAATCCTGTGGGAGCCACGGAACCGGCGACATATCTCTCTGCATCTTCTACCAGCGCTTGTCCCCGAATAAAACCTTTCAAACGGCAGTCTGGACCACCATGTTTGTCTGCGCTGGTGCTTACACAGTTTTCTTTAGCCTTGTTTTCGCTTGTAAGCCTATCGCTGCTAATTGGAACCCGCTGCTCCTTCCGACTGCAGTATGCATCAACAGAGGAGCCATCTACATCGCTACGGCAGTGATTGGCGTTGTTACGGATGTGATTTTGATCAGAATTCCTGTTCCGACAATCTGGGGTCTGCAGATGCCCATGAAACAAAAGATTGGGTTGACTGGTATTTTTGGCATCGGATCTATGTGAGTACCTGCCTTCGATATCGAGAATAGCATGTAGTCGTATACTAACTCCTTGAAGAACCATCATCACGTCTATCATTCGTCTTGTCGTTTCAATTCCTTCTCTCACGAATATTATGGTATTATACTATAAACGTACTATAGTTAAGAGTATAGGAATAGGCTATAGTTAGTAGGCTAATAGGAATTAATTAAAGATAAAGTAAGGAGGTGTTAATTACGGTTCTCTCCCCTCTACTACTTCTATCTTACCTTATTACTAAGTCTAATATCACGTGCCTGTTTACTACACTAAAATATGGATTAGACTTGGGTTATCGTGGAAGGCAGTCTATGGATGTAAGTAAACCTTCGTTTTCTAGTGCATTGACACATTTCTGGAAGACGTCTAACTCGCCATAAAACAGTATCGTAGACGCGAACTTGTTCATCGTGTGCTGTTGCTTACCTACCCTCCGACGCTTTTTCAAGCATGTGGCGCCCAGATTCATTGGTGAGAGCGGTGCAGGTGATTCCGAGAACAAGCGCACATCTGGACGCAATCGCGCGCTACACACCTGGGGAAGTGGAGGACCGAAGCGCCAGTTTGACACGCTGATGAATACTGAGGATGGCATGGAAGGCGAAGATTATATCCCTCTCGCCAGCACGGGAGCCAAGGCTGGCTTGCATGCGCGAGAGCCGAAGATACTCTCCGGAAACAGAGAGGTCAAAGGCGATAACGATAGCGAGGAAGCCATTCTATACGAGCGTACCGTTCAAGTCACCTATGGAGGTGGGGAGGCGGGCGACCCAGCGAACCCTTATACTCGTAAGATGCAAAACAATGGGGCTTGACCGCCATTATGCGCTGCTGTATGGGGATATTCCCTACTAACAAATCAGTAATACCATTTCCTTCACCCGACCCTTCAAATCCAACGCTTTCCTCTATATGTTAGGAGCGGCGTTGTAAGCCGCGCTCTGAATCTCCGTGCTGTATTTTCTAGATTACAGAGCTTAAAGAAGCCGCCGTGGAGAAGAAAATGTTCTGGACATCTAGTGAAGAGGAAAATATTATCAAACGCTACGCTTACTATAACTATCAGTACACTGGATGCCTGCTTAGATGTAATCGACCGCCACTAGCAAAATTAGCTTTCATTAGTCTATCTAATTAACCCAAACTTAATTTGTTCAAGTACCCGGTGTACAAAGGTTACGCATTTGGTCCACTCCCAGCGTCGACAGCACCCGTTTTTATTTTGAAACACCTTAGACCCTTCCTGCCATCCACATTGACCTTATAGTTCCACATTTTAAACCTGTTGGCTATATCTCCGTGTCGAATTCTAGCCGATAATCTCAAACAGTAAATAACCTTTTACTGCGTCCCTGTGTGAACTAACATCTTTGCCTCTGGCCGTAGCAAGGTAGGTCGTGAAGGAAAAGTCTTAGTGGGAATGTGGTACACAAGATATTAGACACAAATATTGATGCTGTTCAGTGAATGGTAAAGTTCCAAGTCGTTCCATTTCATTGTAATTATATCGAAGTTGCTGATATTCGGTCCGGTTCGTTGAAAATGCACGTGACCAGTATTAGCGCGCTTCGCGTGGCGCGTCCCTGCTGATCTTCCCCAAAAGTAACGTCTCGGCCATACGGCGCGTTCCAGACGATACTGCCGCACTGCACGTATGACTTCTCTTCCGACTTGAAGAAGCTCGTGATTCACATCTAACAGATATCCGCCGTGTCGCGTTGGGCGCAGTCCATTCCCGGGTCCCGCGTCCCCCATGAGCTGCTGTTCTCGTTCTGTTCTCACATCTCAGGACAGATAGTGACAACGTCGACGTATCATCAGAGTTTGCACTCGCAGAAACGTACCAAACCCGGCCCCAGGCAGAGTCAAAGGCTATGAGCACCATGCCGTGAATTTTAGAAGCTCTAAGACTAGCGACTATGTTATTCCTCCGTTGCTTCGCCAGGTACCATCAGCTGCATTGATCCAGGTCTACATTCCGACTCCGTGGAACGCAAGGACTTTGATAGCCCTTGCTCAGCGGCTGGTAGGAGTGACAGAGATTGGCGAGATATCCCAACTAGCATTCCATGAGGCGTCATTCCGCCGAAACATTCCAAAGGCAGCGAGGGAAGCGTATCGTACCAAGGTAGACCATAATGAAACCCACGATGACTTGTGTGTCTACACATCGCGATAGCGTTTATCAGTTCTGACAACGCTTCCGCCTCTACACGGAACCGGCATCTCTGGGCCAATAATCTGGACTCTAGAAAGGAAGATCATTGATGACCAGACCGAATATGGGGCTTGCTACCTACGGACTTTACGTTCCTCCCGTTGTTGGACTATTTATCCCCGAAAATCTATTCACAAGGACCTGGAGTGTCGCGTAAGCCTTGGAAACTGGTATTCGTTGATATTGAGGCTGGAAGATGATCATCGATTTTCCCCTGGACCCATTTATGCCGGAGGACTCCACAACATTGATAACTTATGCTGGACTGCCGCCAACTCCATGCTAAGAATTCGCGTACTAACACTTCGTTATGCTCATTGACATATGCGCAACCAATTTGTTTCGCTTACTAACACGACGTGTATAGGACTACCACGGAAACGTCTTACGAGGTCGGACCAACTGTTACGAGCAACTCAGTTACAACTACTACAGTTACAGCTGATACGGTTACAACAACCGCGAGTATTACGATGTGCGTACATTGCCTGGCTTACTCAACAACGTTTCACTCTCTTTAATTGTCACATCAATACATTCGTTGAAGCTTACGATTTGACGACACGCCGCTTCCTTGAAAACGCCGCTTCCTTGAATAGCAAGCAAATGACTAACATTGATACAGTACCACCACTGCCACAGACAATGCTCCACCCGCCGATACGGTTACAACGACAACCACCGAGAGTACTACGATGTATGTATACGGTCAAGCTGTTTTACCAGCTTCCTTCTCTGTCCTAAGTTGTGATATCGTTCTTGTTTAAATATAGGACTATTAGCAGCGATACTTCTTCCCTGAACAATAAGCAGAGGACTAACTTTGCTACAGTACTTCTACAGCTACAGACAAAGCTCCGCCCGCTGAGACTGTCACGACAACAACCACCGAGAGTACTACGATGTATGTATCCTGTAGGGCTGTTCTATCAGCTTCCTCCTCTAGTCTAAACCGTGACCTTGATTTTTTTGAAATATACGACTATCAACAGCGATATTCCTTCCTTGAACGGCAAGCAAAGAACTGACAACGGCACAGTACCATTACCAGCACAGCCAACGAAGACGCCCCGACCACCACTACGGAAACAACAACGCTTTCGGTTTCGGTTACTTCAACTGTTTCGGCCACCTACACTGTAACGCAGGATGTGCCAACAACACTTTCAATCACGTCCACCGTTTCAGCCACCTACACGGTAACGGAGAATGTGCCAACAACGACTACAATCTTGAGTACTACTACTGAGGTATCGAGTTACACGTCGACATCTACCGAATATGTCGGTGCTGGAGCCACAATCACGAGCACGAGCACGCAGTTTGCCACAAGCACGTTAACACAGACGGCAAGCTTTACCGGTGAGTATCTCCTGGGGAAATATGATGTTGGCTTTAGCCTTCTCCTGCCAATCCTGGCTAAGCAACGTCGACCTCTCCGCTTGAATGTTTGCTTCTGTTCTCAATGGCGCAATCTTGCTAATTTGATCCTGCAGAAACAACAACTTCCTGGAACACTGAAACAGATGTTATTACCAAGTCGGTTACCGGTAAGTCCTACCTGAAAGCCGCTTTTCTCGACGGCGTAATCTTGCTAATTGGATCCTGCAGAAACAACAACTTCCTGGAACACTGAAACAGATGTCATTACCAAGTCGGTTACCGGTAAGTCCTACCGAAAAGCCGCCTTTCTCGACTGGACTACAAAACCATCCCTTTCGAGACTCAGTACATTAGAATATTGTGCTAACACAGCTCCTAGAAACCACAACTGAGACCCAAAATGGTGGAGACGCGACCACGACCACCGTCACATCAACGCTAACCGGAGATGGTATTATCACGTCGACGCTGTCCGCCACCGCTACTATTACATCAACCGTATCTGCTACGGAGACTATCACATCAACGCTGTCCGGCACCATCACAACCACTGTGTCCTCCACCGAGACTACCACGTCAACTCTATCCGGTACCGCCACGATCACATCCACTATTACGTCCACCTTGTCTGGCACGGCTACAATCACGTCAACGATTACATCAACTCTGTCCGGTACCTCAACAATTACGTCCACTGTATCTGCGACATCGACGATCACGTCAACTCTTTCATCCACGATCACGTCGACTGTATCCCCCACCGCGACAATCACATCGACTCTTACGTCGACTCTGACCGGCACTTCAACTCTCACGTCGACGGTTACGTCAACTCTGTCGGCCACATCAACAATTACATCAACTGTTTCCAGCACGGCCACAGTCACGTCCGGCACTGCGACAATATTCTCGACCGTGTCTAGAACGGCGACAATCACGTCAAGCTTGACAGCAACTGGCAAGTCACCCCTATCTTCAAAAGCATGTTGATATCTCGTTGAGCGGGTTCTGGGTCTGCGACATGTCCAAACCACGACGTGCTGCTCATCAAAGCTCCCAAGTTATCCATTGATACGTCTCGATCACTTTGCAGCACTCGCTGCTCGTTGAAGACCTTGTTACTAACTTATCTTCCAGTGACGTCCACAATAAGCTCAACACAAACTAGTACCTCGACGGTCAGCCAAACCACGACCCTCAGTCAGACATCGACAATAAGCCAAAGCTTTACAGTGACTGCAACAACTACTCTGGTATGATATATTTCTCATGCTTAAAACGGCCCCAATACATCGAAGATATCTTCAACATACAGCTATCGCTGCTCAGAATACTCCCGAAGCAATTCAGATAATATCTGCGAGGCGGTACCGGCCTTCAGAGTTATCGAAATGAGATTCTTTCTCAGTTCAGTAACGCTAACTCTCACAGACTCCTCAAGTTATATCAACGACGACCACGACGACCATCCCGGCAACAACTTCGTTCCTCACACGTACTGAAACTACGTATTTTACGTCCACCTTGGCGGCGACAACGTCGTTCCTCACACGTACCGAAACCACGTATGTTACGTCTAGCATCGCGGCAACTACATCGTTTATTACACGTACCGACACTTCTTATGTCACGTCTACGCAGCCTGTAACTGTCACTTCTGTCTCGACTACGTCCACGATTCTGCCAACCACTTTAACGGTAAGAAGTACCGATACCACGTATATCACAACTAGCATGGCAGCAACGACGTCATTTATCACACGTACTGAAACCCAATATGTCACGTCTAGCGTGGCGGCGACAACATCCTTCATCACTCGTACCGACACTTCTTATGTCACGTCTACGCAGCCTGTAACTGTCACTTCCGTCTCGACTACTTCTACGATTCTACCAACTACCACAACGGTAAGAAGTACCGACACCACATATATTACGACCAGCATGGCAGCAACGACGTCATTTATCACGCGTACTGAAACCCAATATGTCACGTCTAGCGTGGCGGCGACAACATCCTTCGTCACAAGGACTGACACTCAATATATTACGTCAAGTATAGCGGCGACAACGTCATATATCACTCGGACAACGACTACTATCAGCAGCCCGCCTCCTGAGACCACTACCATTTTCCGTGGAACAACAACCGTAACGACGACAACGACAACGACAGATGGTGTAGCCGCCGCCGGCGTGCGAGAGGCAGCAGCAATTTCACCAGCGAAGACCGCGACGACCACGATTACGCAACAGCGCATATCCACATTTACCTCCACGCAAGCAGGTCAACCCACCAAACTCGTGACCACCACGATTGTGCAAACACGCGTGTCGACGGTTACCGCTCCTGCCGCGGTACAAGCTCAAGCTGCTGGCCAAACTAAATCGATTACCACAACCATAACCGCTACTCTCACGAGGCCTACAACTATCACGCAGCAACGCGTCTCTACTCTAACACCTCGGCCTGTAACAACTACGATCGTATCTTCACGCGTCTCAACGGTGACGAGTACGAGGACCGTCACGACGAAAGCACAGCCAGTGGCAAAGGCCAAGAGGTGGTTTGGATCAATGGGGCGCAGGTAGATCAACGTGGAAGGTAAGGGGAGGGAAGGAAAAATGGAAGGAGAAGTATGAGAAGAAAATCGTTAAAAGAAGGGAAAGAATATTGAGGAGGGACCGTAATTTTGTAAGATTTGCTTTTTGCGTCGTCAGTGCTTTCGTTTTGTGCGATGGTCCTTTCCTAATGGTGTACTTTTAATTACAACCGCGTATAATGAGATGGTGTTATCTAATTGCGCATGTATACGTGCTTGCGCTTGATGATTAGTCTGGCATTGCGGTGACGTGCCCAAGTTTAGAGGGGAGATAGGATGGAATACCACACTTTTCACCTTCTACGATCACTAATTTCTACTATAAGATGAGGTAGCTTGTAGCAGGGCTCGCGCGCAGTCGTATGCCTAGCAAGTACCTGACTCAACGCAAGAGTAGTTGCATATTGAGACTAGTGCACACCTGGTGACGCGTTCACTCCTAAGTCCACTCGTGAGCAGCCGCCTTCGTAAATTCGCACCTGTGTAATGATATTGGTAGTATCTTATAACTATGTTTATTGGAAAAGACTGCTTGATCTGATTTTCTACATGATGAGAGCGCGTTATTCAAGCTCTGGTTAACGGGTTACTCCGAGACACTGTATTGATAATGCTGGAGCTTTTCTTAGCCACGTCCCTTCCTACATCGTCCTGTATCTGTACAGCGATGTGATTGCTTTAGTCACAATTTATACGTGGTATTTCCATGTCATGCTTATGCATTTGGCGCTAGCTTCAGTGGCTTCCACAGACTTACTGGAGCTAGCACGAAACTTAGTGGTGGTGATCGACTAGCTGACTAGATACAACCCACTCTGTAAGCGAACCTTGTTCTCAATCAGCTGTTTACTTTGTAGTGCTCTTTTTGGGATTCCTTCCGGGCGACGGGCCACTCGGCGACTTTCACACTATCCGCTCAGGCTGTCCGGGGGTTCCAGAAGCTTTACTTTGGGCTCGGGTTCGCATAAGTGATAGTCAATGCGGCATTCTAGAATAGCAAGTCTTTCTGTGATTGATACGTGAGAGTCTTTGGAAGTGTCATCCCGCTCGGAAGGATGTGCTACTTGTGGCTGGTAGCGATATACCCACCTCACGGCTAGAATCCGGGGTCTAGAAATTTGCACTCCTCAAATGCCACGCATGTTATAGATCTGCTTCTCTGCTTCTATTCCCTTGACTGAATAAGGTCGTAGGATAGTGAATCCGACTATTATTAGACGTCATATTCGAACACTTCGTATTCGCAACCTCCCTATTCGTCCTCCAATAAGCCCAGCTCGGTGTACAATTCGCCTGTCGGCCTTATATATCGTTGAAAGTCAGTCGTGTTGAAGGCCGCGGTCTCAACCCCTCCACAAGCCTCTTAAAGAAAGCAAGGACGCACACTGGCGTCGAAGAAAGCTCGAGCATCTTCTAAACGACATCTAGATTAACATATATTGCAGAGAGTCTCTAGATTTGGAATAGGCCAGACGCATCGCACACAACGACGGATGTTGATGATCTTCAGTGCGTCTCTTGAGCCCATCTGTCAGCTCCCTATATGCGCAGAGCTTCGAGGTCATGCTCCGCTCCTCCTGTAACGACCTACCTTGGGCCCCAGTGGAGGCTTACTTATTCAAGATCTTGAATTCGACTTTGTCTCTACTTTGAAACATGGTCAATTTGGATATAATAGCTCTGGAGTGGCTAGGAAATGGAGCGTAGAATGTGTATAACCGACGATCGTGTTGACTGACAATGCGTTGGGTAGTCCACACCTCTCCTCAAGCAGAACATGACACGAGTCAATATTCCTTGCTCCACTGGCTATAGGCAACCGCAGCCTTCGGAATCGGCATCGAAGCCACACTAACACCCTTCTCTTCGAGCTTTTCCGGGGCGCATCAGATTTAAGTCTCGGGGGTCGCTAGCATACTGGCGAAAGTCTGTTTGGGAATCAACGAGAATACAAATAGCTGTCGTCAGTGTTGCAAGGTAGAACATACTAGGGCCGCGGGCAAGCCCTGCTCCAGGTCTGTTCAGAAGATCTTTGGCTCCTTGATTGCATTCAGATGCTATTATTCATTGGTCGGCGCTGCTGCTGATCTCGCCACCTTCGATAGGGCTCAGGAAGGCGTCTACTGTCGAGATGCGGAGCTGTTCGTGACCAAATCCATGCCCGCTGAAAGCCTTTAGATCATAGAGCGACAATCATAAAGCCTGCCGTTTTGATCGTCCAATCAATTTCGCTCCACCACTGGAAACGTCGGCGTAAAATCCCGATCGAAAAGCACCTCCTTCGAACTCTTCGCTCATTGCTCGAATGTTCGATTATGAGAGGACCGGAGAGGTCACCAACAGCAGTTCCAAATTTCTAATGTAGGGAAGCATAGGAGCTTTATGAATGGATATAAGGAATGTATATTCTCAAAGGAATTGACGATAGCGCAGCATTACTAACGTAGATTGATAAAATCTCTAACTGGAGTGACAATCACGTCGCTTAAGCGTGAGTATGAAGCTAGTCAGTTGAGGGAAATTATTGAAAGCTGCTCCTAGTATATTTCAACAAATCAAAGCTTTTTAACAGCCCCTGAGGATCTATGTCGGTAATCCTATTTGGAGAATACGAGGTTAATCGGGGGCCTGTTTGGACGAAGTTACTTGCATTTGTTGGGACAATACATTACCCTCTAGGTATCATCATAATACCTAATCCCAGATGGCTATTAGTTACTTCTTGCCCAGACATTGTAAGGACGAATTGACGGTTCGCATCTCGAACGATCATAAACCGACGGAAGCAAGCATTGAAAACGCCGACAGTTAATAGATATGTCCCAGCACATGAACGCTACTTCCAAGACACTCGAACGTTTGGTGTCCCTTTCCTTATAACCTAGCGTTCTTGAATCATCATTTTCAATCACAAGAGTGCGAAAGAATTATCTCATCCAATCAGAGGGCTTGTGACGACCTGTCAAAACCCACCAGCATCTGCTCCTAAGCTCTTAATTGCAACGCGATATGCCTTCATTTGCGGCTCGTGCCTACGGAAGGCTTCCATGTCTGGATTCGAGCCATGAGGGCCAACAAACGGACCGCGCTCCTGGAGAATTCCCGGCGGAATGAATGAGGGCAAGTCGCCGATTGTCAAGTGGCCATATTTAGGATGATCTAGGATATATTCGATCGCCCAAGTCAAAGGGCCTGCGTCGGCACCCACCGGAAATTGTTCGCGCCGAATTCCCTCAGGAATGTCCCGAACGTAATACGGGATCATCATCCGATCGATAGTCGCAGGAGGTGTGAAGTTTTCGCAAGTGAACTTATCACTTGGTGTTCGTGAACCCTTCGGAGCTACTTTCTGGATCCAATTTCCGATGGTCTGTTTTCGATAACCATGATCCTCGTCAGTGCCTCGAGCTTGGTTCTGGCGCTGGTCAGCGACGTCGTTCTGACGTGTGCCTCATGATCATTCTTACAGCGAGCGTCGCAACGTTAATTGGCGTCCATTCATTACAACCGTAGCGCTCTGCGACTTCTTTCCAGACGTAGTGGTTTGGGAAGAACTACACAACACCGTCAAATTCCCGTCCAGAACCCAGCTCGAAAGATACATACCGTGCCGAGCTCGACAATAGTCACAGTTACGTGCCTAAGGACCCTCAAATCAACTTGAAGGGGTGGGCTAGAGCTGATCACCTTGTGGTGCCTTCCCTGCCAGGAGTAGCCCTGCAGTGATAATCCAAGGTCAGCCGATATCTTGATCAGTCCCGCAGGGGGATACCAGGATTCAGAACCACGGTTTCGGACAGTGCTGTCATAGTCTTCAATGTCAGGAGTATGCGCAACATCAATGGTGAAGCCGTCCTTGAAGTCTAGCGTAACCCTGGGTAGAGACGGATCGAGCTGAAGCGGGACTCTGTGTGGATTGATCAGGTTAGGATATTGCTTAAGTACTCCTGCCATCTCTTTGGTGGGAGGTAGTCCGGCGGAGACGATAGCACGCCCACTTAGGATGGCCTCAACAATGTCTTTGCCGTACACCTTGAAAGGGCCGCGGATTCCAAGTGGCGAGCGGCCAGTGAGGTTCTCGAAAGCTTTTGCCACGTTCCTCCCAGTTCGTCCATTCCACTTTCCGTCGGGTTGCTGGCGCTGTGTGTGGAATAGCGTCGGTACCGCTGGATAGCCTCCCTGGGTTACAGAACTAGGCGGCTCTCTTACTAGGGGTTGCACGATGGGAGGATAATTCTGGGCTGGAGGTTGTGCAGCTGCGAAATACTGACACTGACTTTCCACATTCGGACCGATCGCCGCCAGGTAGTTCTCGTCAATCTTGTGTGGAGACTCCGAAGTGTCATTTCTCATGCCACTTGTGGATCCCAATAGAGCTATGCTCGAAGATACCGCAAACCTGTCTACGCCAATCGAATGTATATGACTCGAGTTTCGGAGGTCTGGTGTGCTCCGCATCATGAAGGCAGGTATGGAACGATGCTATCCGTCTATTGATACTTACGGAGGACAAGGTGGAGTGGGTTACTGGAGTAAGGGAATCGGATGTCTCGACAAGTCATCCAAGAACTGCCACCGAGGTGGTTATCGGAAGGCAATGGGGCCCTTGTCGGGGGTGTTCGCCAAGGCCGTTTCGCAAAGCCTGCAGCTGGTGTAAAGTGGGTGCGGCACGTGGCTAGCGACAAGGTCCGAGGGGCGCGTACCTTAAGGGTGCAGAGAGCACGATGAAGTGCGAGGCACGCAATTTGGTGCAGCGACTTAGGCGTGCATTCTTTGAAGGCTATGAAGAGAAGAGCGTATCCTTTGTCGGAAGGGTGCAGCGGTGGCAGTATGAGGTATTCGATGAGGGAGGTGGGTGAAGGCAGTGCGCAAGGACAGATGGCGTGCAGTGTGAGGTCGCTTCTGCAGGGTACGAGACAAGCGTCGCAGTACCGAAAAGCTATAGATATGCTAAAGCTGCAAGGAAGGGCTCGTCTTATCTCCATTAGGCACGCCGAGTGGATCGAGTAGAGGTCTGCGCGACACATACGTGCCCAGCGAGACATCACATATTGGGCGTCGCAGCAGTTTCATAACACTGCTAGATTACGGAAGATACCGTCTAAGTACTAGAGAATGAAGACAGCCCCAGGGTATCTCAACCTCTTGGGCCAAGGTCTGTTGTAGCAGGCTATGCGAGCATGAGCTGACGTAATTGCGCGTTCAAGATAGAATTATTGTCGGAAAGCTTGAGGCTCAATTACAGTGATTAGATACTTCTGGTGTAGACTCGAAAATAATCTTGTTAGCACTGTTCCAACTGCGATTTCGAAAGATTGTTGTCCGACTTCTCAAGGCCGGGGGGGGAGGGTTGCGTTGTTTACAAACGCTAAGCAGCTCCGCAGCATCTTGGAACAACTGTCGGCTGCATGACATTTCTGGCGTTACGTCGCAACACACGGCAGGTTATAGAGAGAGCTTACCCGTAACAGCAGAAAAGATACAATTTATGCGGTGTATATACATCCTTAGGACTGGCATAAGTTGGAAGGCGAGTGCCTCAATTTTTACGGGCAAAATGCCTTGCTGGCCCGTCCCATGGAGCCATGGCTAGGTACTTATGAGGGGCTCTATGGAGGACCTCAATGCACTCATCTACAAGACGACCATTCAGAAGGAAGAAACAAAGAGTCGCACTGTTGTAAGAACCATGCGAGGTCGTCGCGCGGAACATTTCAGTGTAGCGGACAACGGTATCAGCCCATGCACGCAGGTAGGAACTGCATCGGATAATGTCATCCTCCTGCAGAAACACTTGGGTCAGGTATTCAAATCCTTATTGTCTTGACTTGATCTTCTATCATTCTCGGGTGTATGGTATGCTATAAGCGTTCCAACAGCGCGCCGTGACTGTGGATGGATTCGTGAAGGGGTGGGTGGTATTACGCGTGTTCGCACGCAGGTGCGAAACCCAACATGGGAAGAATGGTATGCTGTGTGAACATGCAAGTGGTTACCAGTCTCTATTTGCAGTATGATTAACTGGGAAGGCGTTCGAGTTCAAAAGGTTTTTGAGACCCGCAACACGCTGGAGTGCACTAGCTTGCTACCATAGATGGTAGAGAGCTTATTCCCAGCCATAGCAGTGCCTCCGATAGATGACAAAGACTGGAAAGGGTCAGCTGCACCTAACGAAGTCGCGTCTTCCCTCTAACGAAGAGTCCTACCTTCAAGAAGCAGGCATACTGATACCGCTGGTGATGAACTGAAGCGCGTCAATGCTCGAAACACTGTTATCAGAAGCCGGAGTGAATTGAGCAAGTTTAAACAAATCAGTGATTTTGCTGATTACACCCTGGTGATTGGCATTCTCACCAAGATCACGCATGGGCACGAGTCACTCCGGATCCGAGGCGACCCGCTGATGGAAACCTGTTTGGATATGTGACGGGCGTTGATTATGTGCTTTCCATAGTACCTCAACATCAATCGGTAGGCAAACAGACGTTCATACAGCAATTCGGTGAACCATTGCCGCTACCACACTCTGTCTCATGTAACGAAGTTTCTCATCACAGGCGAACCCAAAACAACCGCAACTTATGGGCTCAATTAACACCGCCCCAGCCTCAGGTTTCAACCGGTTCGAAGGCACGGGAGACCCACTTGACACAGCCTTTTTCGAATCAGACGCGAAAGTAACATGTAGCAGCAGAGGCACGGTTGGATCTGACCTGTTATTCTGGTCGTGGCTACCAGCGCACGCATTTTACTCTCCTAGTGGTGTCGGTCCGCAAGCACAGTAATCGTCCTCTTCCATGGCTACGCATGGCATTTCCTCAACCTCATCACTTCAAATCTATAATAGCAGGGGCGCAATGAAGAGCCTGTATGAGACGGTCTTCTCGTCGATCTGCTCGAATCGCCTGCAGAGCCTATCCCACCGGCAGCCGTCACCCGCGCTCGACTCATCCTAAGGTACAGCCACGAAATCTCAAATTATGAGCTTCTGAGTCTTTATTTCCGAGTCTATGCTCATCCAGTTACTAAGAGTTCGAGTATTATTCGCCGTTTCATACCCCGTGGCCGGAGATCATGCTTCGCCTTACTCGGACAGGCTTTGCTGCAACTGACATACAATGGTGGATCGTAGATACTTACGTAGCACAGTGGCTCAGATTTCACTGACCAGCACTAAACAGATGATGCTTCGAGGCCTCCGTGACGCGCAAACCATCAATCGATCCAGGGTCTCAAAGCACAAGCGGGCAGCCAACGACTGGTTCAATTCCCTTGCCGCCCTCTTGCAAGCGGTCGCTCTTCAATAGTCTATTGGCAACAACTCCATGAGGCATACCTTGTCAACCTACATGAAGAATAGTTCGATCGCTTGAATCGGAGGTTAATTTAATTGCGTTCTCTTCGAAAACATTGTCGTATATTTCACGGCGCCACAAAATTAAAGGACTTCTTGCTCCTTCTTGCACAAGACGCTAAGCATTGTGTCAAGGAATGACTCGAACAATAGGATGCATTGGCGAGCTGACAGCGGATAATAGTGGCCTTCTGCGCCAGGTATCAGTACTACACGTGTGCTCAGCTTTGTTGGAGTAGGTCTGGGAACGTTACCGGACTTCATCAGGGCAGTCTGAGGGCAAGAATTTTGGGCGACGATATACAATACATAGGGCTCAACATTTACCAAAGATGGTTTGACAGTCCTTGAATAGTCGGATGAATATGGCGGCACCACGTGCAACAGGGACTGTGGCACGGCGGAGGGTTACTTCAATCATTTGGATTCTCATTGGCAAGACATAAAGTCTGCCGATTTTGCAAGAAGACAAACGACAGGACTAGTAGCATCGTATACAAGCTATAGACTTATGATGACTTTCGTTGAGCCTTTGTACATGACGCATGATACGTATCTTCAGCCAATTGGCCTGTTCCCCATTCAAATGCATTCCATGATATCTGCTGCTTTGACCGTGTTCCTCTATAAGTGCACCTCTTGATTAAGAAAAATGAGTATAAAGTGAGCCAAGGTAGCTAACCTGTAGCGAAGCGGCGGCCGAGGAGACCCAAATAGCGCTTGTCCACTTTGAGAACTGTCACTTTCGGAACCACGGTTATGGTTGACTTACTCTTCCTACTTAAACTCTGCCTCCCCAAGACTGCTCTTTCCTGATAACATTGAATAAGGTTAGTGATAGCGGCACCAGGACTCTCCTCAAAGAGCGACTCTGAACTGGAACCGACCCCGATATCTAACGTAAACTTGATCCGTCCGTTTAGCGCAAAAGATAACCAATGCCATCCAGAAAAATTGAAGCATCAACAAGTACCTCGCATTTTGGTCTCTCTCGTGTCCGATTTTGCCTACCCCCTGTCGCGATTGTCAGGGTCGCGCGCTCCGCTTGCTAGATCCAAATGGCAGCAAGAGGCTTCGTACACACAACGGTAAGATCTGTAGACATCAAAGCTCAACTAGAAGAGCTAACTTACTATTAGAATGAACCAGCGATAATGTATATCTCCCCTACCCCGACAGCAGACGAGAAGCGCCACACCACTTCGCGAAAGGCATGCACATTCGCTCCCAAGACCGAGGCTGAAAAACTTGATACACAGTGGGGCGTGTTTCCAGATCACATGGACTACAAAAATCAGCTTCCAAAGGTTTGGATCACATCGGAAGAAGGGGGCAATCTTGTGTTGTCCCCGTGGGCCCTCGCTTGGTTTGACAAACAGCCTCGAAGGCTCGAAGACTTCTCCGAGGAGTACACACAGGCATATAAAACTGGTTCTAGAGATCCTAGAGTCAAATACCTCATTGATGTGGAACCAGAGACAATTTTTCGAGTGTTTGTGAACCAGCTTTACATCCGAAGTGATCAGAACAGTGGGGACGAAGAAGCGACGGAAGAGCTTCAACCGACCAACATGGACTTGTGCAACACCATCGATGAAGATA
Source organism: Phoma sp. ATCC 74077 (assembly GCA_033682645.1). NCBI lineage: Eukaryota > Fungi > Ascomycota > Dothideomycetes > Pleosporales > Didymellaceae > Phoma > Phoma sp. ATCC 74077. The sequence continues at coordinate 502,491 of JAWDJC010000017.1, forward strand.
GTTCACAAAAAGACCGCAATGCACAACACAACTCCCTGCTGTACCCGGGGTATGATCCTCAGGACAAGAAGCCGAATCGTCCAACCCCACCAGGCCTTCATCCAGTCAGTATGTGGGGTGATGTTCCCGATAACGAGCTTGACCTCTCCCCGCCATTTGCCGGCTACCATTATGATAGCATATTCCTCCAATCCCCTCACCATAACGAGCTCGAACCTATGATCAAAGGCATCAGCTCTGGACCAACGACGAGCAAGACTCGAAAGCAGGAGCAAAAGACTATGCCAATCTGGGCTTGTCATGTTGACGTGCGATACCGACCAAAACCATGGGGCAATGGCGAGCGGATGGCGGATGACTACTACAAGGCAAAGTTTCGAGTCAGTGCTGATGGCCATCTTCCGAGCAATGTCGTGCAGACCAATGAAGCCGAGAAAGAAACTGCGATCGCAAACCCAGCAACCGCGTTTACTTCTGGCAACAAGGCCATTAGTTTAGGTCAAACGGAGCAGACTACAAACATCGCGCTTTCGCGATGGGATTACCTGAAAGGAGTCAATGACGATTAAGATGAATGGGGTTGTGGCCCCGGAAACGAATGTCAAGACGCGGTGCAAGCACAAATGTGAACTCTGAACACATTATGACAGTTTAGACAAAAGGCACATCATAAACTATGCACAATGGATGATTGCAGCTTCAGTTTCTCTGCATCGAACACATTTGCGATACCCAGTGCGTTCTTAATGCTCGATTACATATGACTACTTAGGTAGATGGGTTATCTTACATACTGTATTCTTCAAGTTGAATTGCCCACTTCGTTCAAGATCACTCCTTAGTTTATTATGAAGATCGCGCTCTATAGCACATCTTTGGAATAGCGCCAGGACAGGCAACAGGAGAGAGTATGAGGCAACTTGGGTAGGATGTAGAAAAAAGTAGGGAAAGGGCGGTTCGGGTGTACGAAGTATGAATAGATTCCGTCTTTCATTTCTTATTCCTAATGTATGCAAGTAGTATTATTTACCGATAATGGAAGGGAGAACGTGTAAAGGAAGAATTCGTGAACCGGGACGAGGCAATGTGAGTGAGTCCAAACCCACGCTGGACGAACCAGAAAAGTCACCAAAACCACGTGTCTCGCAAGAGGCGAGATGCTAGAAAGAAATGAGTTGACGGGAGACGGACATTGTACAAAAAATGACGGCCCTAATGAGCAATCGTGTACACATATCGTCCTCCTTAGGCGTGGAGATAACTTGGACATTAAACTTTGGGGGTTTCGATGTCTTCGAGGTCCGACGTTTTCAAGATCCGAGCATGACGATAGTCGGTGCGAAGCGCAGAATCCACTGGACCCTGTTGGTGCGAGCTTGACGCCATCACGGACCACAAAGCGGCGATAACCTTTTAGTCTTCACGCAACTTCCCTGCCGCCTTCCATCGTCGAACGCATCATATTGTCGGGGTCAACTCTAAAAAATGATATGAGGAGTTGGATTGCCGCTCTACGAGATGGAAGTTGATGAAACGATGTGTAGGTACGTCGCTCAAACGAGCCTCATATTGCCACTGGCTAAGCTAACCAATCACCCAAGGGACTTGCGCCGCGACGAACTCCTGTTCAGCAATAATAGATATTTCTATAGCGTGACTAGTGATAAAGTTGCTACACAGTACTTTCCACGGTCGACTAGAGGGCCTTATGTGTTTGAAGCGCAGGCGGGATTCTGTTGGTCTCATGTGACAAGGGAGGTCATCGAGCAGCATATAAAATCGGTTGACACATATGCGAGTCCATATATTTCTGTTTTCGATAACTTCGGTACGACCTTGATCCTCTTTGGCGACGGCAGATCATGGAAAGCTGACGCAGATTAGCCGACGCGTTAAAGCGTGTGTACCACTTCTATTTCAGAGGCGATGAAAGAATCTCGATAGTCCAAATCGACGCTGCAGATTTGGTTCGATCAAACGCGATTCAGCAAGGTGTTGACGCGCTGATTCCCATATGGCGAGGTCCCGGAAACGGGATTGATGAATGGCTCTCCGTCGCTGAGATAGCGCCAGTCCTGAATATCCACCCTCGACTTGTTCAGAGATCAGAATGGCTTGCATGTGGACACATATCAAAGCGTAGACTTGCTGCCGCGTGGCCGATTATAGACGGAAAGTTATTCTTCGAACGGGGAAGTTGTGAAGACCTGGTAGATCTGGTCCTGTATTGGTGTGGACGCATGCCCGACTACATTCGACAGCAAAGCGGTTCTGGACGATACGAGTATGACTGGGATAGAGAAGTGTTTGTCAAGACGCAGCGGTGGCAAAGTGATACATACCCTCTGACATCCCAACATGGTTCCTCGGTTTTTGGGGTCGGACTTGGTGCTGCGTCTCGATTACCTCGCTTTAAGATGCTCGGTCACGCTGGGTTTCTGCGCGGGATGGTTGTAATGGATTGATGTAGGGTATAATACGGCGTGTAAGACTACCTGTAAGATTACCGGTTTACATGTCTTCTACTCATGAATTGTGGATATACTTGTGGAGTGACAGGCTGGTTCGATGGGCACTGCTGGCACTTGAGTATCGCCACACCTGCACTTTGAACGGCGCCGTTTGATCTACCCACAACCACCCTTACGAATATCCACAAGCTGTATCTAAACCCTAGTATTCCACAACATCATGTCCCGTCAAATTCGGCTTAACAACCCTCCCCTCCAGCCAATCCTTACACTTCGAATACAGCACATCCCTCTCCGGCCCATGCGCATTCAAATCCATCTTCGGCGGTCGCCCAGCTTTACTCTCCGCCCACGCGAGATACTTATACCCACTCGGGTATTCCTTCACCTCTTCCTCGGGGATATCAAATGATTTGCCCGGATGCACAGGCACCATTTTATCCTTATCGAACAGCAGCGTCATGAGACTAATCGCCCATTTCCCCTCACGCTTCTCGAGGAAGAAGAAAAAGCGCGTGTCAGCTTCGTTGTCGACTTCGATGCCATCGAAGTTCAAGCGACATGCGATTGTGACTTTCATCTTTGAGATTGCGCGGTGGCCTTGTAGATCTATAGTTTGTCCAGCGATGCGATGCAAGATGTAAGGGAAGGGCCCGTTGGGGGTTTGCTTTGCGAAACCTTCTTTGCTGGAAGTGATGAAGTCTGAGATTGAGCCTTGCGTCCAGGAGGTTGTTATGTAAGCGTCTGAGTGGAACATAGACGCGTAATTCTCCCATTCAGCGGCGTCGCGATAGAGGCCTAGGGGTCAGTCACATGGTGAGTTGATTGAAGAGCTGGAGCGCACGGTCAAGGACTCACCCCATCCTTCGCAGATCTCACGAATCTTCATACGCTCGAGGACGTCGGCGTCTGTGCCGTTGGAGTTGTTGCGCGTTGCATTCTTCGGGTAGGTCGATTGAGGCGGCTGCGTTGGTGTGTATTCTTCGCTTTTGTTGGGCATATTGGAAGTGACACTCGATTGCGCGAAATCATAGAAAGCTTAAGACCAATGTCAATGAAAAAGGGACGCACGATGCGTAACGGCTGTATTTCTTTGCGAATGAGTCTCTGAGATGTCATGGTAATCATTGCATCATCACATAGAGCGATCAACACAGCAGATACTTCTACATCGCTGCCTCAGAGCATTCATTATAGAAGTGGTAGCTATCGATCGTAATCGCAACATTGTGCTGTTTAATAATCAGGAAGGGGAGGGCTAGTGCCGTGAGCACGCGCACAATGTTCATAGTACACCGAGGCCTGCAGGATAGTCGATCTGTTTCTGGCTAGCGCCCGCCGTCTCCTACCAATAGCGACTATCCTCTGCTTCGAGCTCAGATGAACTTTCGATGAAATATTTTCTATGTTGCTAATATAATCTCAGCATAAGAAAGATTGTGAGATACCTGGCACGCTTCATAGGAAATTGGATTAGGCAGTGTTTCACACTCTTCCTACCGAATCCTAATAGACTATCAATGGTCGGGGGCATGAGGCGGCTATCCAAAGAGGGCAAGCCGACAAACTATAGCGCGGTCTCACGCTTATACTTGTAGGCAGAATCAGCAGTTCATAGTCGATTGTCGAGGTGGGCTGAAGGAACACATGAAGGCACAACTACTCGCGTCCTGAATTGTTCTGAAAGCCGCGGCTGGGTCAGTGTCATGGCGTGTGGACTGTCGCGGCGTTTGGATTGCGGGGAAGGGCGACGGTAGAACCGAGTATCCTCCGGAGCGGAGAGCGGCGTCATTTTATGCTTGTCTGCAAAATCAATAGAGTACCTTACGACTTCTTTAAATGATTAGAAATTTGTTGAGACATATACGGTGCGCACGGCGAAGCAGATAAAATGGCTAGGCCCGGCCAATAGGTGAACTGCCGAGCAACGTGACTTGTTTGTGCTGGGCTCCGAGATCCTCGGCTCAGCCGTTCGAGAAGCTTGCCCCACAAGATTGTTAAAGCTCCGTCTCCGCACTCCGCATCTTTTCTGTCTATCATCGCTCTCACACCTCCCAATTACCTCCCCTTGTATTAGATTTTTCTCTGTAGTATATTTCCAAGATGACGGAACGCCTCAAGTCTATCGTGTCGCAGATTTCGCCCTCAACAAGCGGACTGTCGGCAATGTAAGCTCCCGCCACCTCGAGTACCATCGTGTACAGAAGAGCCATAGTATAGAAGACGTGGCTAACATTCGAGTCAGCACCACCAAGAACCCCGACGATGTCGTAATCACCCTCGCGGTCCGCACGCCGCTCACAAAAGGCCACAAGGGCGGCTTGAAGGACACAACCCTCGATGGAATCATGGTAAAGACACTCAAGCAGGTCGTTGCACGGATGAACCTCGATCCTGCGCTCGTAGAGGATATTTGCTGCGGCAATGTCTCGGATGCGAAGGCTGCATACTACATTCGCGCTGCCATGCTGGCTGCCGGATTCCCCAACACCACCGCCGGCTCTTCGCTCAACCGCTTCTGCTCATCGGGTCTGAAGGCGGTGCAGGACATCGCCAACCAAATCGCTGTGGGCAGCATCGAGATTGGCCTAGCGATGGGCGCGGAAAGTATGACAACAGGTGGAGACAGACTAGAGAGGCCGTTCGTCGACGAGATTACCGCAGTACAAGAGGCAAAGGACTGCATGCAGCCCATGGGACAGACCTCAGAGAACGTAGGTAATGACTTCAACATCACCCGTGAGCGACAAGACAAGTATGCCGCCGAGTCCTACAGGAGAGCCGAAGTCGCGCAGAAAGCAGGCTGGTTCGACGATGAAATCGTACCCATCACAACGACCATCAAGGACCCCAAGACCGGCGAAGAAAAGACCGTCACGCTCACCAAGGACGAGGGTATCCGCCCAGGCACCACATTCGAAAGCCTGCAGAAGATCCGCCCCGCCTTCCTTCCCCACGGCGACAAATCCCACGCCGGCAACTCATCGCAGGTCACCGACGGCGCGGCCGCTGTCCTCCTGATGAAGCGCTCCACCGCGCAAAAGCTCGGCCAGCCCATTCTCGCAAAGTACGTCGGCGCCACAGTCGCTGGTCTCGCACCGCGTATCATGGGTATCGGTCCCTCGGTCGCCATCCCCAAGCTTCTCACAAAGTTCAATCTCTCGCTCGATGACGTCGATCTGATTGAGTTGAACGAGGCGTTCGCATCTATGGCAGTGTACTGTCTTGAGACACTGAAGATCGACCATAACAAGATGAATGTTCGGGGTGGTGCGATCGCGCTTGGTCACCCACTTGGTTGCACTGGTGCAAGGCAGATTGTCACGGGTCTGAGCGAGTGTCGACGACAGAAGAAGAAGGTGCTTTTGACGAGCATGTGCATTGGTACGGGTATGGGTATGGCGGGGCTGTTTGTTAATGAGCAGAATGTTTAAATATGGGGTGAGGGAGTGTAGATATTGTTGGAATGAGCATATGCTCGCATTTGACCTCTGCTTCCTATTGCCTGACTACTCCCAATTTCCCCGTTACTGTCTCGCACCTTCTGTCCAATCGCGACTTCCGCCTCGATATGCGCCTTGCCTGAAATCTGTGACCGCCAGCCACGTCGTAGCCACTCTTGTCTTTCGCGCTTTCTCTTCCATCATCAGCATTCACTGCTATTTCCTAGCTTAGACCAACCTGCCAAGCTCGCGTAGTTGAACTCGCGCCAGTTACTTCCCGAGTCTTCGAGTTACAACAGCACCTTTGCCTCGAAAAGCAAAGCAGCAGATAAAGGTTATTCAAGTCTCGTATATGCGCGGAACATCTGGTGTCTCCAGGAAGATATGCTGATTGAAGAATTGGAGTTCGCGAACAAGCTGCCTCGATTGGAAAGGATCATTCTGCGCAGCACGCAAATGGTGCTGCCAACGGGCTGTCCTGTCATTCGAAAAGTGAAGGCGAGGATAAACAAAAACAGGTATCAGAGTATCGATATCGTGGTAGAATACGTCTCCTAACGGAATTGATCTTCCGTTGCGTTAGGAATCCTGTGGAGAGAGTCAGAACGTGGATGGACAGAATCTCTCGGCGCCTACACACGGTTGAGCCAACCAAAAATCGAGACAATCAAGGACAGCACGGCGAGTACATGAATACGGATGCTACTTTCTCGGTTCCTTTTCTCATCTAGATCACTCAATATGCTTTGAAAGCTAATGAGCGCATATCCAATTTTACAAGTACACGTCGGCGTGAACGAGCAAAACTCAGGAGGTGCTGAATCTCATATAATTAATGAAGTCACCATTTACGTTCCTGTACACACGTTCCGATCAGAGGCCATACTGCGTGGAACCAATGATAACGCGCTACCACGTGAGCTGAGCCATGAGCTCAAATTCCTCGTCGCAGAACGCTCAAGCCTTAGAAATGAATAATTTCCCATACGATCATAACGAGCATGTTCATTACCCATTTCTTTCCACATATCAGCATGATGCCTTAATCAACGTTACCTCGGCTATGCAGTGAACCAACACCTCCTAGCGATCGACATGGAGGCTTTGCGACATTCTGTGATGCCAAAAGGATGAATCGAGAAATCACCACGGATTTTAATTTCCACTTTGTCGTATACAATTGCCTCTTCCAGACCTCAAAACATTCGATGCGGGGTCAATATTTAGCAGGCATGACGTAACGAGCAACACTGCAACCACGCCTAATTATTCAGCATATGTCTTTGTGAATACCGCAAAGAAACCTTAGACAGTAGAACTCCCATCAATTAAACACAGTTAAGAACAAGCTGGTTGAATTTTGCCTCTAAGGCAACGCAATCGCGACCCATCTAGAATCGATTCCCATAAAGCCGATGAGCCATGGTTTCAACGGAGAAACAATCATTGCTAGACCGCGTCTTCGCCGCAACCAGCACCACCGAGTCCCGTGCCCTATACGATGAATGGGCATCGACTTACGACTCCGACATGACATTACACGACTTCATCGCTCCACGCCTAGTACCTCACCCAATCCCACATCAACCCAACACTCAACTAACATATCCAGGTCGCAGAAGCAGTCGCCCGCGGCCTAAAGCTCAACCACATCTCCGACAAGCCCCTAAGCGACCTCCGCATCGTAGATGCAGGCTGCGGAACAGGCTTAGTCGGCGTCGAACTAGCCAAGCTAGGCGCAAAAGAGATTGTAGGCCTAGATATCAGCGAGGGCATGTTAGATGTCGCGCGAAAGACTGGCGTGTACGGGGACTTGAAGATTACGGATCTGACGAAGAGGCTGGATGCTAATGATGGCGCGTACGATGCGCTGACGTGTTGTGGGACGTTCACGCATGGGCATCTTGGGCCTGAGCCTTTGGCAGAGTTTGTGAGGGTTGTTAAAACGGGCGGTGTGGTTGTGGCTACGGTGCTGGATAGCCATTGGGCGGAGAAGGGATTCGAAGATGCGGTTCGGGAATTGGCTGATGATGGGAAGGTTGAGATTGTAGAGAAGGAGTCGCATGCTTATCGGAAGGATGCTGGTGGGGGGAGGGTATTGATTCTGAGGAAGTTGTAGCTGCCATCTGTTGGGATGGGACCGCTAGTAGACGAAATACAGAAACCTGAAGATAGACAAGGGCGTATCTATTCGTATTGTTACGTATTACGCCTACGTGGTATGCAAAGTGTCATCCAGCCAACGATCAGAGCACATATGCCAACTACTCGTAGCTTTGACAATATATCCATCAGCTCTGCACCAACGGCAGACGATTACCATCCTCCTAGTGTTGGACGATCTCCAAACATGCACATTCACACATCTCCCTACATCCCAGCCCTTACAGCCTCCTCGCTAACCCACATCGTCTCATGCCTCGCCTCTGTGATCAACTCAAGGTGATAGTCATACTCCGTCCACGTCTGGCTCCCAAAGGCCCTGTACTGCTCTTTTGCCCAGCGAATGTTTTCAGCCCAATCACTTCCCTCGCTCGGATCCGGGTCCGTTAAGCGATACAACTCGCGGAACGGAGCATGGCGACGAGGTCCACCGAATCGCGTGGAGGACAACGCGGACTCCCACATCTCCTTGTAGCTGGAACAGCCTTCGGCAGCGTAGAGATAAATGCTTGCAGCATCGACACGAAGGCGGTTCGCGGAGAGCATGGGAGGTTTGAGGAAGATGGGGGTGCGATGAGCAAAACCTTTGACTGCTTGCACCACCTCCGGGCTGGGAGCAATAGTCATGTATCCGGGAACGGCCTTTGGCTCCGGATATGGTGCCACCATCGTCTTCTCTGGAGAAGATATAAGCTTCGGGATCTTGAGGACAAGAGGGAGAGGGTGGCGAGTGGTCGTATACGAAGACTGAATGCTCTGCCTTGCCTTCTTCGCTGCAGCACGAACGCGCTGGCCGCGAGAAGGTGAGATAACGTCTTCATCACTCACATCCTCTACTTCCCCGGCATCGTCGTCAGGCTCGGACTCATCTTGCTCGAAGTCGCTATCGTTGGAGGGCGAGGCGGGCGTGGCCGGAATGTGGGAGAGTTTGCGCTTCTTAGCGGGCGTAGTGTAGCCAGAGTAAGGAGAGTCGAAGAAGTCCGTGTCCTGGTATGCTATCAGTTCCTAATCAATAGGGAATGATTACGCAGTGCTCACCGTCGCGTCGGAGTCCTCTTCGCGAAAGTTGATCGCCTTGTCCGCAAGCCTACCACTCCTCCTCTTACTGCCCGACATAACTCTACCCAAGCTCTCACTGCCTCGTTTCTGAGGTGTCAAGGTTTTCGGCATCGTTGAGCGAAGCAGAGACGAAGTCTTCTCAATGCGGGCTTGAGGTATCATGCGATGGCGAGGTGTTGCCTTGGCTTTGGGCCTGCGGTTGACTTTCAAGACCCTTGACTTTGCAGGAGATACGACGCTATCACGGCGAGCGAAGACTTGTCTATCCTGGTGAGAGTGAGTGATCCGAGCTGGGCCACCAAGGTGAATGACTAGGTGCTGAAAGTCGTCAGGAAAGAGCCACTCTTCGTCCTCGTGTGTAAGAGCGTGTTGCACGCAGCGGGTGAGGTCAAGCGCGTCAGCGTTAGTAGGGTGTTTCTTGACGTGAAGCGCTAGATCCTTGAAGTCAATTGGCTTCGCTTCATAATTGCATGTCGTATTGTTACGACTGCCTTTGTAGAGGCTCTTAGGGTGAGTAATACGAGGTGGTCGGAAGTCCTTCACACTGAGATTGTCCTCGAGCAGTTCACTCTCACGCGCCCACAGCTGATGCGTACCAACAGTCCAGTCTGCGTACCCGGCGCGGCGCATAGCGTACGACATCATTATCCCTACGGAGTTGGCTTCGAAGACCTGGCCCGTTGGCTGGTGCCTGAACTCATTGATCATCGCGGCAACGATGGTAGACCTAGCACCATTCGTGACAAAACGATCAATTACATCTATTGACTTGAGCCAGTGCGGAAGGTAAGCAATGACCTCAGCAGCTGTCAGGTTGCCATCGGGAAAGGGCAGGTTCCAGCTGGGACTACCAGCACCGAAGGCGTTGTTCTTTGGCATAGCCGCCATGCCGGGAGGCTTTACAATGTTAGTATACCAGACACAAATTTCCAGCAGATGCTTGCCCTGAGTGCTCGCGGTATGCGAGGAGATCCAACTGAATGAGGCTGATTAACACAGTGCGTATACCACAAATAGCCTCACCAATATCCGACGAAGATTGATCCAAGTCGCCTTGCACAAGGACCTAAACGTTTTTTCGTGCGCCAAAGAAACCAAACGTTCGGCCAAAACGAGTTGAGGCAGGAGCAAGCGCAAGTGGGAAGAGACGCGCTCCGGCCGGGCGTTAAGGCGGTTTGTTGTTGTCGCGACGATCTAAACAGCGCGCAGAGTCGCGACACGGCGGCGGACTCAAGAGTGAAAGTTCTCGTCGCATCCACGAAGTCGACTGAACGCATGGAAATATTTCTTACTTCCGTGATGGGTCGGCCACCTCCATCGTTCATGTACTCGATCTCTTCCGCGGCTTCCAGGTTCTCAAAGTACATAGCTCAACCGTATATGGTGATACTTTCCTCTGACCCAGTCTTAGCATGACGACAGAACCACCAAGGGCTACACCAGAACCTAAACAGCGGAAAGAGCGCAATCCACTTCATGGCTACGGCTTTAGTCTTCGGCGCCCGCGAAAAGTGTTCCCTTGCCGGCCTATGCGAATCTCACGGCCGTCGAGCTCCTCATCTTCCTCCCTAATAGCATTCGGTGCTCCGACGTCATATACCGCCTGATCTCAAATGGCGGCACTCTCCATACCATCTGGATCATCTCAAATACAGGCCGCGATCTTCCAGTCGGATTCAGACAGAATTGTTGCGGAGCTTGGACGTATAGAGCAATGAAAGAAGCAGGATACGAAGGCTGGACAATACAAATACATGACAGATGTCACAATAGGAGAAGAGCGGCATGGAATGAGGATAATCTAGATGTTTCGGGATTTCAATCCCCAGCCAGCGCAAAGGAGAGCAGCTCACTCGTCCGGAACCATGTTCAGAGCCTTAGCGGTGGATGCGAGCACAATGCCGCAAGGTGCCGATGCTTTAAACCTGACACGCGTGGTGCAATACTGTATCCAAAAGCCAGATGAGCCGTGGATGTACCCTCGCGACTACACTGCGTTGCTTGATCTACTCGGTGGTCCAGCTATGGTGCGAAATGAGCACTCCGATCGTGCGGCATTCGGACGATGGGCTGGAACCATGCCACCGCCGCCTCGTCCTCGAGCCACGTGTCCCCCTCACTGGCTACAGGAAGAACAAAGAGGAAAGAAACGGAAGAGGCTCAGTAGCACTGATAGAGACACGTCGGTAGTAAGTATGTCGTCCAGAGACGCTACGCTAGCACCAACAATACAGCCCAAGAGGGGAGGATGACCAAGAGGGAGGTCGAGAAAAAGTATTCGTGTCGCGGAAGCAGCGAGTTCAGCGCTCATGGATATCGAAGACGTGACCACACCTTACGAGCCGTACATTCGCGGCCCGGCAAAGTACGTCGCATCGCCCAACGATGTTGTAGGGCCTGCAGACGACACTGTTAGTCTTGCGCTCCTTAAAGAAGGCGCTCTAGGAGAGAATGAGCCGTTCAGTCCATACGCGTTTGGCGGCCCGCGCTGATCGCCACCTTATCGAGTGCTGCACCGTATTGCCCAACCCGATCCAGAAGACAACAGCGGGTGGGCGGAGAATCTGAGATGGGCGTGTGAGCAGCGCCCGTGCTTTTGGCACAGTTTCCACACGGACGCGTAGAACGAGAGCCCCGAACATATGGAGTTCATTGCGAAGACACGAAAGGGACAGGTGTGGGGCTGGTGGAGCTCTTGACAAGGGGACAGCTCCGTGAGGAAGAAACTGAAGAGACGGCTATACCAATCGGGAGGTATTGAGCTGTGCGACGTACGATACGTTCGTGTCCTTCAATTGTGATTGGTCGACTTCTCGAAAGCGGTCGCTGAGCCCTTCGAGTCGGTAGCTGTCGTCGGGGACTAGCTAGTGAACTGTCTCGAACACATCTCCCTTCTAGGATGAACGATGTTTTCCTACATGCATCATGTTGACTGAAGCGATCTCTCCGCAAAGATCCGCAATAGAAGCGCTGTTCCACATAGTGTGAGGTATTCAATGATCGCGTTCTAGCGGAAGCTTCAAGACCCGACCCTTGAGATGTAAGATTTATTGTTAGTCATAGCGGTCAAAGCTGATACCGTTTCCGCTTCCCGTGGACACTGCAAATGGAAGATGATATTCTACGATGGTTTCCTTGCTGCGAGTGATGACGGAAGGAAGAGTTGCGAAGGCTGATGTCAAGACAAACGTCGGCACGAGCGTCTCAGCCCTATGCACCTTGCCTTGACTGCACTAGCGGTTGCCCATCACCCGTGTGCTTTTGAAACTCCCCAAACAATCTTCGAACACTCTTCCAACAATATTTACGAATTCTTGAAGAAACACCCAAGTTTCAACGCCAAGCAACACAATGCATATGTCTCTACAGCCATTGTGACTTGAAGGAACGACAGCTTCCGAGGCCTTGGCGTGACAGATGGTCAAAAGTCGGCCTAATGTAACGGTCTGGGGATGAAGACTCGCGTGTCGCGACAGAAAGTGATGCTATAAGCGCAGCGTGTGTCTTTGCGCATTGCCCCATCTCTCAACATCAAAGCAATACCTCAGGCTAATAGTAATTCGAGCCGGGCTCACTGAATACTCTCCTTTCGAATACACAACTCAGGAAAAGAAACCACGAACCCACGTTCTGCCCCTCGTAATCATCGCCGATATTTTCTCCAACTCTGACGAAATGCGCTCCACAACCCTCATCACCGCCCTCGTTGCCTTTGGCTCCATCAGTTCCATCGTCCAGGCGCAAGTTTCAGTCACCTCCAAGCCAACGATATCCATGGTTCCACTGCCCACTCCGTCCGCAGCACCAGTAACAATGGCATGGAGCAATGAGCCTACTGCTGCTGCAGCAATTGCCTCGGAAGCGTCCAGCTTGAACGCCGCTATGCAGTCTGCCATGGCGTCCATGTCGATGGAGAGTAGCATGACTATGTCCGATGGCTCGGTGATGCCAACGGGTGCAATGTCTGGAATGAATAGTGATGTGGCAACTGGTACGGCAGCAGCTGATATGAGTATGACGGGGGCAGCGGGACGAGCTCGAGTTACGAATAGTGTTCGCGTTATAGCCATGGTTGGACTAGGGTGGGCGCTCGGCATCGGTGCCATGACAGGTATCAACTGAGATTGCTGGTTGTTAGCTGAAGACATTGAGAGAACCAAATGGGAAATTTATGCGTACTTATGCGTCATTTCTTGTTTTCGTGAACCGTTTCAAGAGATGTCGTTCTTGCTACGTTTCTTGAGATGAGCACATCACGCAGACAGATCTAAAGGATACGGTAGGCGATGTCAAAGTCAGGCTCATGGTACTAACTGCAACCAACTTCAATACGCATTGACTCGCTGCTCCCTCAAGTATCAGTAGGGCTATATGTGGTAATGCTTGCGAGTATTCACGGCATCCGGATGGTAGATCTTCTCATGCCCCAGAAAGCTGCATTAGAAAGCTATGGAAATGTACAGCTATATTCGCGGGATCTTGAAGTCACCGTAGATTTGCAGCCGTTTGTGCTACCCACACCCTCAAGATCAATTCAGAAACTCCAACGCCAGAGGGTGTGCCATATAAGCGGGTATCTCACGAAAAGAAAGAAAAAACTCATAGAAAGAGCCTATAGCTCGTGTGCAGTCTAAACAATACACTCGCATACTGATATAACGGGGCACCCTTCAAGGCGCAGACGAAGGCTTTCAGATACGTGATCGTGGCGCATGCTGGCCTTCAAAGCCGCAACGGGTAGCTACTGAGCCTGATCGCCAAAGTAGAAAGCGTAGGTAGCCGGACTAAGCCCATCCAAATCGGGTACGAATTGCTCATTGTTCTCACCCTGGGCGTGGTAGCCACGATCGTAGCCGTCGTTGAAGTTAGCGGACTCGCTAGGCATTGTAGGCGCCGAGGAGCCGAGGAGTGGTTGATGCATACCATTCCAAATGAACGATGAGGGGGACGCGGCCATCGTTGCTGGAGCCAAGGCAGTGGAGAATCCGGACTCCTGGTGGCTACGAGGAACGCTTGCTTGAAGGTTCGTGCCAAGATAGCCACCCATGACCCTTTCATATCCTCCAGGGTAGGCAGAATCAAAGCCCTGTGGACCAGTGTATTTGGCATGGCTATACGGAGCCTGTTTGTCGCTCATATTCTGCAGTTGGAAGCCACTGAAATCGAGTGGTATCTGCGTATCGGCGGCGACAGCTTGATCCTTCCAAGACACTTGACGATGAAGGGCAGGCGCAGGAGTAATGGCAGGTCGGTAGCTGAAGCCGGTGTTTGATGGCTGGAGAGACATGGGAGTAGGACTTGGCAGCTGATTCCAAAACTCAAGGGGATCGGCTGCATCATTCTGTGCCGTCTCCTGGATCTCTTCGGAACCGGCAGGGGTCTCAGCCGGAGCTGAGTGTCCATTCATGTCGAACTGCGAGAGGTAGTTCAAAGCTTGGATCTCTTGCGCAACTGTGAAGATGTAGTTCTGGACCTCAAAGCCGGTCGGGTCGTTGTTCGCCTTGTCACTTGCTTTGCTCTTAGACATCTCCCAGCGGTCAAACACTGCGCCGTCTCGGTGCATACGACGAACAGTCGATGGGCCACCAGTCAAACCTGTAAGGTAGCCAAAATCTCGTGGAAATTGTAGGGCGACATGAGAGTTGGCAACGGCATACTTGACGCAGCGAGTAAGGTCAAGCGCGTCACCAACCTCCTCAGATGGGTAGCGCTCGATGTCGTTGGCGAGCGAGGCGAAGGATATGTTCTCGATGGGGCCATCGACGTTGCCACGCTTCTCAGTGGACACTTCACAGTCGAGCTCAAAACCGGTGAGCGAAAGGTTCTTCTCGTCCCAATCTTCGTCCTCTTCCTGATAAACCCCAGTTTGATGCTTCTTGACCGTCCACTTCACGTATCCAGACTCACGCATAGTGTTCTGGATTACCTTGCAGAGGCTGTTATTGATCAACGCGTATCCTTTGGCCGACTTCCGATGGTGGTTGAGAATTTTGGACAGTGTCGATGTGTCCATGCCGTTTTGCACCAAGCGATAGAGGACATCATGTGAGCGGAGCCAATTTGGGAGGAAAACGATCAGCTCCGCAGCAGTGACATCTTCATGCTGAGGCATGCGGAGTCGAGCGGATGGCGCATTCTTACCGAAGATTGTGGTATTGGATTTGCGCTCTTTATTCGTGGACGTGCTCTTGGATTGCTTGGTCTTTCGACTAGACTTCGTAACGCCGTTTGGCTTCGTAGTTGTAGTGGTGGGCTTTGCCGCGAAGTCTTTCTTCGCCTTTGAAGACTGCTTCGCCATACCAGCTGCTTGTTGTAAGCTACTGTTGCCTATCAAGTTAAGAAGCAGATATTCGCACGGCAGCAAATGGAACTTCGTATCACGGTGAACATCTTCTGGGCCAAAGGGTGAGCACGCACCTAAGTATGAGAATGGCGACTGGTTACAAGCGGTCTTGAACTAGCGCAGGGACGGAGGAACTCGAAGGGGTTTGAAATACTGGTACTGTCTGTGGATAGTCTAGTATGTTCTCGTGGGTTGAGTCGGGTATAGCTCTGTCAAGGGGACTGAGGGTTCATATCTAGGGAGGCGCGGTGTCGAACTGAAGCGACGCTAATTTGGCGTCATTAGCGCGTCCAAAGTGCTGAATCGCATCAAAACAAGAATCTTGCGCGATTTACCGCATCATGGTGAAGTAGTACGGCTTCAGAGCGATGAAGGTCTGTGCGTTCCCCTTACAGCTCCGGTCCGCAGCCAATCTGTGGCTGGACTCCTAGCCGTAGGCCATGCGGAGCAGGGATGTACTCTCTGGAAAGAGAATCCGCATGCAGTTTGGAGAATACTTGGTCAAAAGTGACCGTCATGTGGTCACTGCCGGTCCCGCACCGCAGCCAGTAGCATCCAAGGACAGTTCGGTATGGTGAATGACAGCAGGGGAGAGAGAGTGTGCGCAGATCAAGACATCAACAAAACACAAACTACACGTTCCTGACCCAGAAACATCCGTGGGGATATGCGCCGACGAGATCGATCGATGAAGTGGCAGTCTGCGGTCATGATATTGACCTGATGTACCTTGTTCCAAGGGCTATAGTAAACCACTCGCGGTGTGGGACGAAATTTTGAAGGTCACAAACACGCTGGGGAGGATATCTGGGTACGGAGTGATATAGTGACGTTGAGAACAGGAGACCGAAGAGATCGACTAAGGGTCCGTATACGTCTATGGAGACGGCCAGCCATGCATTCGCCTTCTTCGACGAGGCACAAGATCTTCTTTCGAGCAAATCAAGCCGCAGTAGACATAGCCAGCTGTAAAGACAAACATCGAATAATTTCAAGTGCCTTTCAAGAAGATTTTCAGTTTGTATACCGTTGCTCTGTTCAACGAGAAGGCATACTCAGCTCCACGGTTAGCTGTCATGCTTTCGTACATATCCTTGCTCCTTGAAGGTCTTTTTCCAAAGCAACTCCTCAATCGCTTTCCCGCTGCTGCATTCCAGGATGAGCCGTCGATTCACCGAGCCGCCTCCGTACCAAATTCTCTACACTGCTGGGGAAATCTCCTGGTGACGCATTCGCAAGAGCAGCCCCTGACCTACGCTTCTCAGCTCCTTTGAAGCCGCCATCCTCAACGTCCGTACTCTCATCAACTTCCTCATCGGATTCTGTAAGATAGACAACCTCCTCGGGATCGCCCTGAATCTTTTCAATTTGCAGCAACCAGAAATCAAACCGATCCTGGGTCCTGAGCCCACTGAATGAACCCTTACAGTCTCTCGGTACACGGTAGATACGCCGAATTTGACATTCCTTGTCACTATCTCCACTAGACATTGATGATAATATAGCAGGTCCGACGAGATGTTGTTCAGGCGGCGGAGGTTGAATGTTGACTGTCTTGCGCGGACGTCCACGTTTGCGCTTCGGCTCGACATTGGCAGAGCAGCTGCTTTCTGATGCTGATAAGAGCATACCAGCTGGTATTTGACCATCTTGGGATCTTTTTGAGGTACTTTTGGGACTTTTGGGCGGTCGACCTTGTTGACGCTTCCGTTGCGGCTGCTGCTGAACCGGCTGTAAATCCATATCGAGTAAGAAGATCGCAGAATATTGGGTGTTAGTGGTTATTATTTCTGTCGCTTTGATAAAAGGAGAATCACAGCTATTAAATGGAATAAAGCTTATGAGAACAGAAATATGTTGTCAAATGTACATTCAGCTCATGGAGCGTCTCTATTGGGGTTGGTGCAGATTCTTCCCATGGTTACAATATTCCCAACCGCTATTGCGATGAATCTGATTTCTTAGATGGGAATTGAGAGACAGTGCTTCATATTTCGGACATCTCCACCATGGTTCAATTTCCTTACCACTTGGCCGCGGACTTCTCCTCCTCAGTGAGAATCGCAGGGTCCACGGGTAGGCTGGCCCTCGCTGCCCTATTGAGGGTTGCAAGCTTCGTCTCATGAGCCGCTACGTCCTTTATATACTGTTCAATCAGTCCGCTAGAAGATGGTGGCAGGTCACCGCCATTTCCCAGATTCCACGTTGAGTCATCTTTCCAAGTCGGCCATCTCCGGCGACAGTACTCAGTGATAGCCGAGAAAATTGGGGGATATTTTAGCTTGTCTTGCGCGGTGAGAACCTCGTCTAGCATGAACTGAGGCTCCTCAAGCAACCACTGCTTGATCTTTGTCATGTCGGCTGCAACAGGGTGCAAATGTCGATAGCGTTGCGCGAATCGAACTCCCAGCAAAACATCGAATGCCTGCTGAGTCTCAGTGCAATTATCTTGATCTACGATAGTACGACTACCGAGTAACTCCATACCATAATGGTTGGTGCGGGATCTAATTTTATTGATGTGCGCCTCGTGGACGCGCCAGTCTACCTCTTGTTGTGCATCACTTTAGCGAATCGAATACATCAAGCTAGTAGTGAGAAGTCGTCATCGAGCGGCATGTTCAAGTCAAGAAAGAATGTTCTGGAGGAGGAGCCAAACTCGTGGACCTGTCCATTCAGCCATCTGTTCAACGCATGTCGGTCGATATCTGGCGACAACGAAGCGTACTGTTTATCCTCTTCTTGAAGCTTTGACGGTTCATAGACGATGATGCGGAGAAGCTGGAGGTGCTGTTGCAGATCGTGGTCGCACTGTACGTCTTGGTCAGTGACAGTGGGCACATGCAGCTGCATCTTGTTTCGATCCAATACAGCACTCTGATCGCCGAGCATCTCTTGTGGATACTGTTTAAAATTTCCAATGTTATAGTCGTATGCTGTATTGACATTCGGAACAGGTTTTGGCTTGACGATCCTGTTGAATGAGATGTTGGGTCCTTGACAGCAGGAAGATGTGACTCACTGAGACCGCCGTCGACTTGACGTTAGGTAAACAATTAAAGAGAACACAAGCATCTCGTACAAGGTCAGCGAACAGACATATGCTCAATGCTATTCAGCAAGCTTCCTCAAAGGCATGCATCATGCTATCTCTAAATCCTAATAGTAAAGCAATTCTACTTTATCGCCACAAAACCGCGGAAGGTTATTTCTCGAGACAACTGTACGCTTGACATCCATTCCTATAACTATTCGCCTTAACTCGAGCTCCCCTCCTTGCCAGGCGATACATCAGTAAGATCTTTAGCAAAGCCCGCAAAAGATCGCTTCCCCACCACATTCGTACTATCACGTAAGATCGCCGAGCTTGGCTTCGCAGCTTCTTCCCGCGATACAGTCTGTATCTCGTCTCGAAAAACCGGCAATCGACTCCGCTCTCCTGACCCCTTCTTCGCCAACGGACTCTTTGCAGCAGCACCATCAACCCTCTCCTTAGCCTCCCGAACCAATTCCACAATCTCACTTATCGAAATATCTTTCTCAAAATCAAATCCCCTCAGCCTCTCAATAACCCCTTGAAACCCACGAAACTGAATACCCCGCTGTCGTCCCCGCTTACACCACCTAATCAAATCCATAACATCACCAGCAGCAGTGCCCTTCATTTCGCGAATCAACCCTGGTACGACGAAGCCATCGGGTAGACTAGCGACTTCACTCTCAAGAAGATGGTTCAATCGCTTGGTGAGTTCTTCGATGAACCAGCGCAGGAGATCTGTGGAATCGGCCCATGTGTAGCCAGTGTCTTCGATAGCATTGGATTGAACGAGGCGGATGAGCATGTCTGTGTCAGTGTGGGCGGAGGGTGTAGGGGTGGGCATGTCGCGGATGAGAAGGGAGGAAGTAGTGTCGAGGTAGGAGGGTGGTTTGGGGAGTTTCGCGGTGGGGACGGGGATTGAGAGGACTCGGGACAGCGTTAATGGGGAGGCGATTCTAGGGTTTTGTTTTGGTGGCAGATATCCAGGTACCGGAACCGGGGCTTGATCGTGCGGTGTAATGGAAGACATTGTTGACGGGTTGATACCTAAAGTGTTGTACCGGTTGGTCGAGAAAATATTTGTGATTCATATATAGGGAGGCGTATGCGGCCTCACCCATGAAACATTGTGCACTTACATGTATTGCATACGCTCTTTGGCATCGTTCACTAAGCAGCACGGTATAGTTAGTTGACGTTGTTGCTGAAGCGCAGCTAGCGGTCCCTAACAATGTAGAACAGCCTTCATCGTCTCTTGAAACACAAATTCACTTCAAACCACGCATATACTCAAAGTACCATGTCTATTGAGTGTCCTCAGAACCTTATGGGCGCCAAGTTACGTATGAAAATCTGAAGGCTTTGCGCTAGTCACTACGGGGAGCGATAAGTACTGTTTACCAAACTCATTTGACCTTTTGAATCTGCTCCTTGAGTGTACTTCCCGGTGCTCACTTGCCCAAGCTCATATGGTCTGACATCTACATTGGACGATTTGTCAGTCTTCCGCCGCCTATACTCCAGCACATTATGCTTCAAGCTCAGTGCATTCCAGCGCATCCCCGCCACACTTTTCGTCTCACCAACCCACGCTTAATGCGCCATGTCGTGTCGTTCCTTGGCTTTTGCTCTCGCCGCCTCTACAGCCCTAGTCGTATCTCTCGGGTACTCCATGTAGATATCCCAATGGTCCTTGGCATATTGAATCGCAATGCCCAAGTCACTCTCCGGTTCCATAGGCATACGCTGGTTAGCGAGCAGACGGGAAAGGTACGTATTTTTGTGCTCTCCGCTTCGAAGAGGAAAGTGCTCGAGAAACTCTTCGTAGTTGCGGTAGAGGGCGCTCGGATCCTTTTTGAGTTCTTCCTTGCGCCGCAGACGACGTGCGCGCTGTAGCCGTTGTTCTTCAGCAATGCGCTGTCGTTCGAAAAGCTCGTTTTGATAAGCTTGTCGTTCTCTGACGAGTTGTGTTTGTGGGTCAGAAATGGGCGGTGCAGCAACCTTTGCGCCATTCGATGCGCTCTTCGATGCGTTGAGACGTTGCGTTAGGGTTGGTGTTTGATATCGTCCCGGGTCGAGAGGTGCGATTAATGCTGCAGTAGCTTGTCGCTTTTGCGCTTGCCCTGAGCCTTCCGGTGTGTCATTTGCTTGACGCTTTTGTCCTTGGGGGCTTTGCGACGGTTGAGGATGAGCCTGGCGAGAAAGCGTCGGCATGTGAGAACTGAGGTCGATTGTTGGAGTTGATGTCCGAGAGGCAGCCTGTTGCTGTCGGCTACCAGATAATGGAGCTGAGGACGACGGCGCCATATTTTGACATTTTAAACCATTTGCGGAGGCCGGTTGTTGTATGCTCTGCGCTGTCATTCTGTTATTCCCCATGATCGGAGTAGGTGTACGAGTGGCCTGTGTCTGTTGTGAGGAGTGGAAAACTGTTGTGGGTGGCGATTTCGCCGTCGCCGACGGTTTTTGGCTACTCCCAGATGACGAGCGATGCATATTTGGAGCGGCCATATTGACGTTGCCCATGGTGGAATTCGACACACGTGAGGTAGGCGTCTGGTGAGTGCTATTCGGAGACGAAGAGACGTATGAAGGCATTGCAGCGCGAGTCGATTGAGCATTCGTCAGAGGTGCCAGGTGAGATCCGTGGGGACCATTCAGCTGTTGTTGGTCGTGGACATGTCCCGTCTGAGCTTGAAGTCTCTGGCCGTTTAGCTGAGGATTTGGTTGGACTAGCGATGCCTGCCCGTTGCCTTCCATAGCCTGCCTCTGTCTAGCGTATAGTAGTTGTGCTTGCGCTTCAGAAGCTGTAGATAAGGATACGCGAGGTGCTTGGGGTTCATTTTGAATCTGCGCCCAGGACCTTGAAGCACCATTCTGTGACTGGCCGTTGGTGCCCATATTAAGGTTGCTAGGAATACTGTTGTAAGATGTTGGTGCTGGAGTACCAAATGGCAGGTAAGGTGAGTGAGGGAAGTTGCCGCTAGGAAGATGGAACCCTGTAGTGAGTGCGTGATACGGAAGAGGAAGTTGCGGGTTCCCCACTTGCGGATTGGTGAAAGGTGGCGGCGCGAGCGGGTTCATCGAAGTCGCGTAAGGAAGCTGCTGCCCAGGCGGGGCCATTGGAAAGGTTTGAGGAGAAAAAGACGAAAACTGCTGTGGCGGTGCATTCTGCGGAACGTTTGCTTCGAGTTCCTCAAAGTTGAAGTCAAACCACCCGGCCTGTTGCTGATTCCATCTATCCATGTTGTTCTTTTATCGATTTTGTTTGCAGACGAACAATTTGGGGTTACGACTTTTGCCTACAATTACTAAAATGAAACATCTGTCAAGGCTTTTGTCGGAAGATGACTTACACTAATTGCTTTTGAGGTCGAGAAAAGACTATGTGAAGGAGAGCTTTGATTTATACGCTTGTTGGGTTCAAATTCAATTGGCGACACCAACCTTGGTTGACGCGTACCCTCACCATTTCTGCTGTATTCAGTGCTATTGTCTAGCTCATCGTAATCTGAACTATGGTTCAACATCGTGCTCAATCAATAAAGCGTTATTCCATAAGTCTTTGCTCTTTTTCGTGCTTTGGGAAGTACTTACCCAAGCTGCCTAATTCCTAAAACCTTGAGAGCACTAACGAGTGATTGGAGTCTTCGCAAAGTACGATTAAGGGATGAAACGTGCAGGCGCGAAAAATCTCGTCCACCTCTTCGGTGAATGAGAACATGAAGGTGAACAGGTTTTCTGATGGCATTTTGCAAATGTCCAGCCACATGAATTGGGTATGTGGCATGATGACCTTTTAATGCAGTGTAAGGAGGTGCCCGCTTCTCGTGGCTTTAAGACATGGCGAAAATCACTTGCCTGAATCTTTCAACCTGCTTGGCTCACATCGACAGTGAGCAAGGTTGGCTAGGAGTATACTTTAACCTAGGCCATTGTTTGAAGATGTATATTCATAATTTGCTCTCAGACTTTGGTTTGTCTCTGACCTCCTGAGCCATTCGTACTAGAGCATATAGCGTCTGCAGTCGCGGCATCTCGAAACCTCTCTCCCTTGCAATCCTGATCGGATTACCCAGAATAACCTCGATCTCCATCCTCTTTCCGCTCTCCCAATCGATGGCCATACTTGGCTTACTGCCACTTGTGTTCCTCTGTGTACTCCTAATGATCTGCTCGGGCGTCGCGAACTCCTTCGGCATTGGCTGTCCTAAGATCTTCGGTGCCGTTTCCAGGATCTCAGTCATGACACCTTTCAGGTGGAGCTGTAGCTCGGGATCGGATGCCATGGCATAATTAGTGGAGCAGAGGGTGAGGACAGAACTAGGGTTCATGGATGCGTTGATAGCGATCTTGTGCCAGCGGACAAGCTGAAGTTTCGCGTGGCTATAGGCTTCGGCGTCCTTAATGCCACCTTCCTTCAACAAGGCGATGAACGCATTGTTCTGTTCCGTGACTCTGGAATCCGACGCCTTGGCTCCGCCGGTGTCGAGGTGTGGTAGGTACGGTCCGCTATTTATACGTGTCCAGCGATTGTGCTTGATCTGACCATGCGCAGGTTGCGCGCACGTCGCTATTGTGACGGCTGAGCATATAGCCGCTTGCGAGAATCGCTTCGCGTATGGCTCCTCAACGCCCAAGCCGTTCTGGATCAGTACAATGGCTGTCTTGTCGCAAACCAAACCCTCCAGTATTGTCGAGTCGTCGCTTACGTCCGGTAGCGCCTTTGTGCTCACGACAATGTAGTCCCATTGTATATCGCTTTGCCTCGCTTCCTCAGGATTCGCAAACGTGTTCGCAGGTGTGAATGTGTAGTCGCCGTATTGAGGAGAGGTGACCTGGAAGCCGTTCGCTTTTACCGCTTTGTAGTTCGAGCGGCAGATGACTGAGACAGAGGTGCCAGAGACCAACGCAAGACGAGAGGCATAGAATGCCCCAATGGCGCCAGCGCCGACGATAAGTATCTCAACGGGCATCCTAAGGTATGTAATGCAGCAAAGGACGGAGCAGAGGGGCGTTCCATATCGTGATTCGGAGAGCTTTAGCTTATCGATAGCTGCGTGTTTAGCCTCGGTATTCTCGAGTCAGTGCACAGGCAAGCCTCCGCCCTCAGTTACGAGGAGATATCGAAATATCCAATCTAGTGTCAATGCCGTCGTGTAGTCTTGGTATTACATGGATAACTAGATTTTGTATGACCTTCATTCCATATCTTCCAAGCAACCAATTTTTAGTGGAAGGAGCGAATGCTCAATGCGGACTAGCGCCATTCACTCCCGTCTCGACGTGTCAACGTCATCTGTAACAATTCCGCACCTCATCACAACGAGCAGCATTCACACATGCGTATGCCTCTGAGGCTCATTTAAAGATATGTTGTTGTATCCAGGGACGCATAGCGGTTCCAAGTATCTTCAAGTTGGTACAACAAACGCGACTAACTCGACTAGTCTACTCAGCTAATGGGCTCGATATATGAATATTTCCCCTGTCCCCCAAGTAATGGTTGTCCAGACTTGTTCGAATTCAATGCATTGGCGATTCATATACAGCTTCATGCTGCTCTATGACTTTCACTGAGCGGTGTTCCCTGATGAAATGCACGCTAGATAGGAGTAGGCATATCCATATGGCGGCCGATAAACTTTGTTGATGCGCCGACGAGACCGTGACCACACCGGCTGTTTGTCCATATGGCAGATTGCTCCAAGACCTGGCCGATATTCAAACTGGATCCGCGGGTCCTTCCCACCTGCCTCAGACGTAGTATGCAGCATATTAGAGCCACGTCAGGAGCATGAGGCCGATTTGTATCTGTGTGGTCGCCTCGCACGCAACGAACAACAAGATTCTCTCCTAGTCACTTCATATGTAACCCGATCTCACCAATCTCGGAACCGTTGCTTACAATGTGGCAAGGCACCATAATAACAGTTTGTATTAGCGTATCTGGGGATGCGGTCAGTGCCGACCGTATATCATGGAGATTAAGGAACTTGCATCTGACATACTAGATCACTGCTTTTAGGCGAAGATACCAATTTTTGCTCTTCTCATGAAGGATTCCAGCCCCATCGCGCAGCCAAAGGCTCATCCTAGACTGAAAGTTCGTCAACAGCTCCATCAACAAGACTCCACGCAGACTTTCGCTCAATTCGATAATATCCATAACATCGTCAAGGTAGCTCTCGTCGACACGCTAATTGTGTAACTTCAAATGAATGCCATTATTAAGGGGAAATGATTGATTGATTCAGGACTCGATTCACTTCTTGCAGTAGAAACTGTAAGCTGGGTTAGGAAGGAGTTGAGGGTAAAGATTACGAATTCGCCAACCTTTGGAGATACGAGAGATTGTGGATGTCGCTATCAAGCATATGATAGAGGATGGGTGAAGTTGATGAATGGAAAGGTGAAGGAAGAGGAAACTCATGGGTGATGGGATTGACGGCTTCAAGATTAAGTGATGAGGATCCTCTAGTTGCGAAGGGATACAGGGCGTAGCCATGTATGCAGATAGTAGTCTCTACTCATGTTGTAAGTCTTCGCCCTTGTTGGGTTCTTCTTAGTCCCGTATGATAGTTTCCTTATCTCTGTCAATGATCTAGATGCTCTAGAATCCACTCACTTAATCTCCCATTTTCCGCATGGTGGGCATTCGACCATACCTTCCTCCACTTGCTCGCGGAGGGCTGTAGATGCCTAGATTAAGCTATGACGTCTAGTGGTAACTGCTCCTCGGTCAGCCACTTCTGCCAACCTCTTTCCTCTCTCTCTCTCCCTTTCTTCTTTTCTACACCTATTCGTCTACTCCTTCGTCACTACAGGTCTTATGCTAGCACTCTTCGAGATGTTCATCATGCTCCCCTTCGTTGAGGGATCGTCAAGCAGCCATGTGAACCGCATGTCAAACGGCAATATTTACAATTACAGGAATGGAGAGAGGATAGGACCCTGCATCACCTCTTGAGTCCAAGTCAATCTATCCGACTCTGCATGGGAGGGGAAAAGCGTGCCTCTCTTCACCTTCACCGTCGCGCCGAATGTGAACGCTGCGTCATAAGCGCACAGACAGATTATCGAAACGTCTACGACGATGAAAATTCGTCGCTGCTAGACTTTCGCCTGAAGATTTCAACACGTAACTCGAACAGACGAGATGGGGGACCCAGTGATCAAGAAGGAGGAGAGCCCAGAGGCTTCGGTCATGGCCATGCCGACTGCTCCTACATCTGCCTCTGCAGTTGTTGCCCTCGCCGCCCCAGTCAGCCCGATGTCCGACTCAGAGGATGTCAAACCGCCGAAGCCGAAGCCGAAGCCGTATCTTGTCGCGAACCAAGCGCGGGTTGCCCCAAGTGACTACCACGGCAGCTCGCCTCACAAGTACAAGCTCAGTGGATTCAGCAATGCCAGCAGTGGAGCGTTTGATCGTACACCGCCCGTACTGGCGCGCCTTCCATCTCGACCGATTTCCGCCGTGGCAACGGGGAGTGTCAACAAAGCCATTACAACAACAGCCAAACACTCAACGCTGCCCACGCTGAACCGCCTCAGACAACTTCTCCAAACTAAAGACGAGCACACCACCAAAAAAAGCAGCAATATGGATAAGCACCAACGTGGCGAAGAAACTGCAATTGGAGACGAGATGAACTTTCCAGTCCTGCCGCCGATGATAGATCAAGGTAAATTCATCCTAGCCCTTATACACAATGGTCACAGGAAGCTTGTTCCGATGAAGTACAGCCTCAAAACTCATTCCAATCGAAGAATGCTTTCTGGAAACATTGACTAAATGTGGATGCAGAACAAGACGCTATGCCGGCGACTCTGCAACGAGACGACCATGCCCACCAACAGGTGCTGCAACACGGTACGCCTAGCCACCTTCTAAACTTCCACATCGAACTAACAAATGCAGTGTCGGAACAGCGCGAAGTTATTAGTGAGCTCATCACCTTGAACCATAACATGCACCTTGTGGTTCAGCAACTGGATGACCGCATGGCTAAAGTCGAGTCTGAAAACAGCTACCTCCGCTCCATTCTTACGCATGGCTCCGATGTCACGAAAAACGATCCTCAGTCCGCACCGTCAATTCGTCCCACACAGGCTCGTGGCGATCCCGACGGACGCTCCCGTAGCCCATCCCCTAGTCAGCTGGAGTACCGAGATCGCACTGACAATGGCACTATATCAGGTAGCATCAAGAACGCGAAGGCCCGAAAGCAGCTTCAAATCCAGATACCTGGCAAGATATTCGCACCACCACTTGCAGTTGGCCTACCCACCCCGATGACGAAGAGTGCGGTATGTTTTCGCTGTGGATCACGAAATAGGATGATGAACTAACTCATGCAGACAAATCTGTCTACCAGTGCTTTCGCACCCTCACGCCCCCCTAAGACGCCCATTACCCCTGGCCGTATCGGTCCAAGCAACACAAAGAAGTCCACAACGTCGATTATCAAGCGGAAGATCCACAACCTCAACCAGATAGTGCCGCCTACCTACGTACAGATCCCGATAGTTCCTTTGACGGATACGGAAGTCATCGTGTACTTCTTCCAGTCCCTCGCACGACCCATCGTCGCCCTCCGTCTGTATGCTCGGAACTGGGGCCCAGCCTCTATCGTCGACGCATTGAACGCCCACCGTGTGATCGATCCGCCTTATCTTCGAAACACGTGCTCCGTCAAGTGCACGACGGCCATCAAGAAGGGCCAAGAGAAGTTTGGCAAGGAGTGGGAGGAGCCACACCGCATCGTCTTCAGCGAAGCGGACGACGTCAAGGCCACGGACATGATACATCTGAGTGGCGACGAGGTCGACCAGGCGGTTGACTACGACCTGCGCTCCCTGACCGTTGGCTTGCGCAAGCACCCTCAGGAAGGTGTAGACGGAGGCATCTTCACTCGCTGCGTCAAGTACTGCGAGCAGTCCGGCGCCGCATACACCATGGTCAATGTCTGGGAGCTCGCGGCCGATCTGCAGGCAGGTCGCACTCCGAAGCATCCATCGTCCCCTACTGTGCCGGATTTTGCTGGTCCCTACCATTATCGGCAGAAGAAGCAGAAGGTAGCTGACGATGAGTCAGACTCTGTCATGGAGGAGGAGGGCAACTCTGCTACGTAGGAGTTGTCCTGGATGTTCAGATTTGTGCTGGACAATGATGGGAGGGGAGGAAACGGTAGTCATGTCGTTGTTGAGATTGTACGATAGTTGCCAGCTTGAATAGCTTTGGATAATGAATGTGTGACAGAACATCCTGATTTCGATTGCTTGGTGAATATGATGGTGATACAGATGGGAACTTGACGAGTTCTCGCCTTGTAGGATAGTTCTCAAGGAGATTCAGGTGGACTCAGTCAGATCAGTATGTACAACCTGAATTATACCCTCCTTGAAGTACAACAGGCCCGTGCATGCTGATGATGCTCTGGGACTGAATATCATACGCCAAAGCACTCCAATAATTTATGAAGTGTAACTTTGAGATCTCATAAGCAGTTAAAGATCATCTCGCTGTACCTTTGGCGGTCTGGCTGATGCTACAGAAAAGGTTGAGGTCTTACAAGGGTCTATAGGCTCAGCTCTCTTACTAATGCTATCACAAAATCTGAAGTTCTACACGGGTGTTGCGAGTAATTAGTATTCTGCCTGTCCGCTGCGTTGTATTCGGGTATTTGCCTTTCTACGGCCTTGAAATGACAGCGAGAAATCTTACTGTATAACATCAGCCTCTTATATGTTGTGAACAACACTTCAGTTCGAATTTGAGGTAGGTCGACAGGCTTCTGTATGAAGGTCAGGAGAAACGCAGCACGATACTATGTAAGTGTCTGAACGCCTCACAATGCTGCTTCTTTCGAGCCATTCAGACTATGAATACGCCTACTATGACTATAAAGACCCTAGAAATACTCTTTCGACAGTGCTATTCCGCTTTTGTAGTTCAGCCATCCCATCGATGTTCCTCTGAACGTTGTGCAGCCAGCCAATGAGCGCAAGGACCATGAAGGTGCCTGCTCCGAATCACTCAGCGCACGGTCGCGACGCGCGACGTCAACCGCAATCTGGCCGCAGACATCCAGCAAGCCAAGCCAGGCCAACAGCTCAAGCTCCAAACACCAGCACCATGGCGAATCGCGGCTACGATGTCGTCGTCGACGTCGACCAGGAGGTAATGCGCATATCCCCCAAACCCCCCTCCTGACTAGCATCGCGCAAAAGCTAACAACACCGCAGGGCGACCTAGGCCACACCGATCTCCAAGAAGACCTCGAATTCCACAGCTCAAGTACATCCTCCCTTTAAACGATCCCCTTGAGAGAAAAAAAGTACACCATTAGTCGCACAAGTACTTACGTCCCAGCAGATTTCGACACACCGCCCTCCTCCCGCGCCGCCAAAATCCAACCCGACAACAATACGTCGTCGTTCCTCCCCGGCCCCGCCTCCTCAGGCAGCACGTCGTCCCGAAAACACTACCTCTGGACCCTCTCCTTCTACGCGCAAGCCTTCGACGTCGACACTGCAGAAGTCCTGCGCCGCTGCACGGCGACAATCTACCCGCGCGCCAACTTCCTCGACGTCCTGGAGGGAAACCCCGATCTCTACGGGCCGGTGTGGATCGCTACGACGGTCGTTGTTATCCTTTTTCTGACGGGGACGATAAATCAGTATCTAGCGCATACGGGCAAAGGGCATTTTGCGTATGATTTTAAGCTGTTGAGCGGGGCGGCGGGGCTGGTGTATGGGTATACTGCTTTTGTGCCGGCGGGGCTGTGGGGGGTGTTGAAGTGGTATGGGAGTGAGAGTGCGAATTTGCTCGAGTGTTGCTGTTTGTATGGGTATGCGAATTTGGTGTGGATTGTGGTCGCGTTGGTGAGCTGGAGTCCGGTTGCTGGTAAGTTCTCTCCATCCTCCACTATCAACCAGACACATACAAAAACGGGTTTGATTACTCTACTAACTCATACATTTTTAGTCCTCAACTACATCTTCGTAGCCCTTGGCCTCGCCTTCTCAGCCTTCTTTCTCCTACGAAACCTCTACCCAGTCCTCAGCACAACCGAAGCAAAGACATCCAAGATCCTACTCATCGTTGTACTCGCGCTACACACGGGTTTCGCAATCGCTATCAAGGTGCTGTTCTTTGCTTCGACAAGCCCTGTTGGGCCGGGGAAGGGTGGCGATGGGGATAAGGGAGAGGCAAATGGTGAGGGGAAGGGGGATATGTTAATGAGGATGTTTGTGCGGTGAGAGCGGATGGACAAGACGAGTAGTGAGGAGGGGAGAGATGCATATGCGTGTGCGTGTACATTAATCAATCCTACTTGAGGATGAGGCGTTTTTGGGTGGGACTGTATAGATACCTTGACAGTACTTTGGCGAACGGATCAGTATCCAAGCAGCAACTCGTCCAATCTTTCAGACCTTTGAATTTGGCTTGTTCGGAGAGCTTCACATGCACGGGGAATGGCCAATTGTGATTCTCAGGTGATCGCCTCCTAATAAAAGACACTTCATGGTTATTTCGAAGTGGAAGAGGTAGAATAAATACTTAGAAACTACGCGCCTCTACGAATCTAGGCTCATTTCAATGGTCTAAACAGCACCCCACCCATCATCCCGAACACCGCTGATACCATCGATCTACGGCTCAGCGTCTTTCTTCACAGCCAAAGGCTCCACATTCCAGATGGTCTCGGCATACTCGTCGATACACCTGTCACTCGAGAAGAAGCCCATGCGCGCAACCGTCGTGATGGTCTTGGTTGTCCACTCTTCCGTGTTCTTGTAGCTCTCATCGATGAGCTCTTGCGTCTTAGTGTACGACGCAAAGTCGTCGGAGACGAGGTAGTAGTCACCGTGCTCGATAATCCCGTTAATCAGAGCAGAGAAGCGCTCAGCATCGCCGAAGGTACCGCTGTGAATTTGGTCGAAAACGGCGGCAAGGTTGGAATCGAGCTGGTATTGAGAGTAGAGATGTGCGTGGCGGAGGTCCTCAACGTCCTCGGCGAGGTTGCCGAAGAGGAAGATGTTTTGGTCGCCGATTTCGCGAGTGATTTCGATCTAGGAAGGTGTCAGTTATTGTTCTTTTAAGAGGAGCACAGGATGGACTACTTACGTTTGCACCGTCGCAGGTTCCGATGATCAAGCCACCGTTTAGACAGAACTTCATGTTGCTAGTACCAGAGGCCTCAGTACCAGCAGTCGAGATGTGCTCGCTGATGTCGCTAGCAGGGCAGATGATCTCCGCCTTGCTGACGTTGTAGTCCTCCAAGAAGATGACCTTGAGGGCATCGCCAACGTCTTTGTCGTTGTTGACGACGTCGCCGACCTTGTTGATGAGATGGATCACCGTCTTCGCCATCCAGTACCCAGGCGCAGCCTTACCACCGAAGATTGACACGCGGGGGACGAGCTTCTTCCTCTCCTCGGGAGACATGGCCTTGATCTGGAGGTAGCGATGAATCACGCCGAAGATGTTCAGCTGCTGGCGCTTGTACTCATGGATACGCTTGACTTGGACATCAAAGAGAGCGGCTGGGTTGACTGTGACACCGTTGTGCTCCTTGATATGTTGTGCGAGTCGCACTTTGTTGGCATATTTGATCTCACGGAACTCCTTTCGGAACTCCTTGTCATCAACGTACGCCTCTAGCTTGTGGAGCAAAGTTAGGTCCTTCAAGAATTCATAGCCACCGAGCTTCGAAGCAATCAAGGCCGAGAGCCTGGGGTTGGCCTGGTGAAGCCATCTTCGTGGGGTGATACCGTTGGTGACATTGGTGAACTTGTCGGGTCCGTAGATCTTGACAAAGTCCTTGAAAATAGTGGTCTTGATCAAATCGGAATGCAGCTCGGCCACACCGTTGACCTTGTGAGAACCGATCAAAGCCAAATATGCCATGCGAACCATCTTAGGCTGTGACTCCTCAACAATGGAAACACGACTGAGCATGTCGCGATCCTTGGGAAAGTTGCGTTCAACCCACTGCAGGAACTGGAGGTTGATATCATATATAATCTTATGAGGTCAGCATCAAGTATAGTCACTGAGAGATTTTTGAACATACCTGAAGATGGCGGGGAAGGAGGTGCTGCATCAATGGTACAGACCACTTCTCGAGAGCCTCGGGGAGGACAGTGTGGTTGGTGTAACCGAAGGTCTTCTGGACGACTGAACGATATTAGCCATTGCATGTTGAATAGATCTTGCCACTGCTTACTGCTCCACGCCTCGTCCCATTCCAAGCCCTCAATATCGACCAGTATCCTCTGAAGTTCGGGAATGGCAAGCGTCGGGTGGGTATCGTTGAGCTGGATGGCGACCTGGTTGGGGAATTCCTTCCAAGCGCGCTTGCTCTTCTTGAATCGGCGGACAATGTCGTAGAGTGAAGCAGCACACCAGAAGTACTGTTGCTTCAATCGGAGCTCCTTACCACGCTCGAGGCTGGTTATGTTAGCAGAAGCTTAACAGTGCCGGACGTTTACCTACTTATCGTTCGGGTAGAGTACAGCAGAGATAGTCTCCGCACGCTGCTGATCAGCTACCGAGCTTTCATAATCGCCAGAGTTGAACTTCTGGAAGTCGAACTCGCCGCTGGCTGCCTTACTTCCCCAGAGACGGAGGTTGTTGCAAGTGCCGGTCTTGTACCCAGGGACTATAAACCATAAACGCCTGTAATGCAAAAGTTTCGCCCAAGATGCTCACCTGGTACGTCGAAGGCAGACGCCTTTACGATCTCGCCTCCTTCCCATGAGCTCTGCTGCTTGCCCTCGTCGTCCTGCCAGCGATTGACATGGCCGTAAAACTGCACCTCAACCTCAATGTCGTGCCTCTGGAACTCCCACGGGTTGAAGTCGAGCCAGTAATCTGGGACCTCGACCTGGTATCCGTCCACGATCTCCTGCTTAAAGATACCGTAGCGGTAGCGCAGGCCATAGCCCCAGGCAGGGTAGTTTAGAGAGGCCATGGAATCAAGGAAGCAGGCTGCAAGACGTCCGAGACCGCCGTTTCCGAGCGCAGCGTCATGCTCCTGGCCGATGATATCCTCCATGCGGAATCCAAGGTCGCCGAGACCCTCTAGAAGCGCGTTAGAAAATCCTATAAATGTATACAGGGATGTCGAGCTTACTGGACGCGGCATCCTTCTGGTCAACGTTGAGCATGGCATTGTCCAACGCTCGGCCCATTAGAAACTCGAGGGAGAGATCTGTTCTCG
Source organism: Phoma sp. ATCC 74077 (assembly GCA_033682645.1). Classification (NCBI taxonomy): domain Eukaryota; kingdom Fungi; phylum Ascomycota; class Dothideomycetes; order Pleosporales; family Didymellaceae; genus Phoma; species Phoma sp. ATCC 74077. The sequence goes on from JAWDJC010000017.1 coordinate 535,238, forward strand.
TGAGCAACGTCTCTCTGAAATGGAGGCTTCACTTCGTCTTACAATATATACGCTTCTGATCAGCAAAAGTCTGACTCTGCTGCGTCTTGTTCCAGTCCAGAACCAAGCGGTCCCTGAAGGCCAGCGCCGTTCCGGCATAAGCAGCTCCCTCATCGCAATTGTACAGCGAGCGCGCGAGGGTGGTCTCGATATGACGGACAGCTTCCTTTTCGAAGTCTTCGGCTGTGGTGAAGGGCTTGGGCATCTATCACGGCGTCAGTGCTCCATGCTTGCTGCAGCATTCCAGCTACCCCGCAGTTCTGGCTGGAAGTCCCGGAAGCAAGCAATTGACTTACATATTTCCTCCAGGCCTCTCGCTGAGGCTCTGGAATGCTCGCTTCGACGCTCTTGATCTCGCTGGGACCGAAACCCGTCACTGTCCTCTTGTGCTTCGGACGGGTGAAATTGGCGGGACCAACGGGGCCATTGAAATCAGTGATTGGGGCGCTCGTCGAAGGACGGCGCTCGCGAGGAGAAGGACTTGTGGAGGCCATTTTGATGATATCAATTGCAGAGAAACGCGAATTGCTAAGAGAGTGTCTGTGTCGGAGCGGCGATGGCGGGGTAGAGGGGCGAATGGCTGCAGCTCCCCGGGAACGAAGCGCAATCGCGGGGGTTCAAGGAGTTGAATTGCCAGGCAAGACGTGGGACTGAAGCTTATAAAGGTGCGAGACGCTCCAGGGCAGGTGTTTACAAAGCGACGTCGAAAGCGGCAACGGTGTTTACTGTACGTGCGGCAGGCATACACACCGCTCGAGAGCACACGAAGACGGGAGAGGACAAGGGAGCACCGAGATCAGGAGAGCAATGACGACAAATAAACAGTAGCAGCGCGGGGTAGTTTGGGTGGATGAGCTGACAGCTAACAGCAGCTGTTGAGGGTCCCTATCTGCAGCTCCACGTCCAAATGCACGCCTGAGCGAACCGACAGTGGGATCTTGCTTCATAGTGGGGTACTCGCAACCAGCCAACCCGTCCAAAGTCGCGCCGCGACGCGCAGAACCCCAGCTAGCCTGTGGTGGCATGCACAAGTTTATTGGACAATCCCCGACATCACGTCTTAGCTACCCCCTTCCGCGATGCTTTCGTGATAGCCAGACTCCATCGAGGATGAGGATATGACGTCGGTGTGTCTGAAGCCTGGGCCGGAATATGCAAGCCCCTCCACACCACCCAGCTGTCCATCTGGAACACCAGCACAGTATGTCTGATTGAAGGGATGGGTAGATTGGAGGTGTGCCACACTACAACACAATCGTGGGTCAGGAAAACATAAGCATGCACAGCCACCTGGCTTCGACTTGTGCTTCGGTTCCTGGTGCCTCTAACTACTGGAACACGAAAAGGACCGCGAATGGCCACAGCACGTGGGGTCTGCGAACTCCGCAATGACTCGAATACCACGTTCCAGCCTCATGCGAATGACACTGACAGCATGTGATAAAAGCAGACAAGGATTGAGATTAGCGGCTGCACGTAACCTATGCCAATGCTAATTCACCGCAAGAATGACGGCGCCTCTACCAAGAGACCAGAACCCTCGAACGTCCAAAAAGGGTATTACGCAAACAATGCAAATCCATCGTTGACACCAACAGATGCCATACCCAAAATACGCCTGGAGAGACCCAAGAAATGCTCAACAGTAATCGATAGCTAGGAATGTCGGAAGACGAGGGTATCGTAAGAGAATGCCGCTAGACCAAACAATGCAACCATCTCAATGCATCAAAAGAATCTTCACCACTCATGGGCTGGGCTCCGGAGTCTGCACACCATGGCTCCAGATAGCCGTTCCCGCAAGGCTCAACGACAAGTTCCGCGGACGGTTATGCTTGCCAGCAGCACTGCTATCCTTGGCCAGAAGAGCTGTGTTTGCTGGAACCACAGCAGCAAGCTGCATAGCCCACAGTCGTCGTTGCACCCGGTCCTCTGAGATGCGGAAAAGGCCGTAATCCATATCCTGGAGTATCGCTCGCGTTGTGACTTCGATCTCTTGCACCGTGAACATGCCGTTGCTTTCTCGTACCGCCCAGTGCTTCGACGACCGCAATCGATCAGCTAGGAAGCCATGTGCAAGGGAGAGAGCCGCGAGGACAATGACATCAGGACGGACATGCACCTTCTTCTGCCTAGAGTCTGTTCGGAGAAAGGTCCTTAGATCCCGTGCGTAGTCAGATGGACCGAGAGCGTCCCGCCATGTCGCTGCAAACCGGCTCGACAACGCATCCAGAATGCAGGCACTAAAGGCAACAATCTCATCCGGTAAACTCGCGCATTCCAAGAAGCTATAAATGACCGACGCCTGAGGCCGGTGGGTGGAGACATTGGGCGGGACGAGGTTGGCGAGATGTGTTGCGTATACTATTCATAGCGCATTAGTATAATGCCAAATATTGGACAGTGGCGAGGAGGGAGTGCATTGACGGGAGAAACTGTCGATCGACAGGGACAAGACCGTTATATGTGGAGAAATGGAAGGAAAAGGAGATTTGAGTGGCACCAATGCTAGGCAATGGATGACGTCGGAAGGCACCGCGTATGCAGGGGAAGCCGCCTGGTCCGACGCAACCAAGACAATCAACAATCAACATTCCCCAAACAGTAAACCAACATGTGACATCAAGAGAGAGGAACTGACCTTGTAGTTCTGGGGAAGTGGGAGTGTCGTGTGTTTGCGAAGGTGTTTGAGATGGTGATGAGGTTGTTGATGTTGATGCTCGGTTTGGTATGGCGTGCTCCTTTGCTGGTGGAGGGGTAGGTAGATTCGACAACGGGACGTAGCTCGCAAAGTACTTGTCCAGCTCTTCATCCGTGAGGTCGCTGTTGACCGAGAGTGCGGGAGAATAGTCCATGGTCTCTCCTCTTCTTGTATCCCAAACAAAACCACCTCCTCAAATCACCTCAGTGGCCGTGTGGAGTTCGTAAAGCGTACGCGAGAATCTCCTGGAATGGATAGTCGTGAATCGTCGGAGTCGAATCGTAAACAGCAAGCTCGTGTCCAAACAGCCAAACAAGCAGTACAGTTGGAAAAGTCGTCGAAGGGGAGAAGAGCCTAAAAGACGAGGGGACACACAGCCCTATATACTCGAAAGAATCGAAACAATGAATGCGCCTAACAGTAGCCTTTTCGCTAGTCTCCTTCCCACCCCCGTGGCTGTCTCCCTGCCGTGCTACACCAGGGCGCCTTCGCTAGGGCCAGCACACACAGCCAGCTAAGCTTGGCGAGCTGGTGCGCGCGCTATGCGGTGCAGAAACTACGGTATAGCGTGTGCATGAGCGAAAATTGGGAAACGCAGCCGCAGCGTCAGAATTGCAGTGGTTCGGGTGCTTGCGATGCGAGGTTCGGCAGGTGCAGGCCGCATGGAGCAATGCACTGTGAATGGATGGCCGGATCGTGCTTTGTGGTTCGAGAACTCAGAAGCCGTGTGCAATAAACAAAGCACCCCGCAAGCCCCAACGTACATGTATATCCGATGTTGCAAATGATATAGCAAAGTACGCAATCGTAATCTAACCCCACAGTTCGTGCGATCTTCATCAAGGTATATATTGAATAGCCGCACGTTCTACACTGTACGGCTGCCGGTACAGCGATGTGGGAGCCAATTCGATCAAGTCCACAAACCTTGTATATACAGCCAATCTCGCATCGCCATATCTCCGAAAAGGCTTGAGTGGACAAGGCAAGGCACAAACGCGTTGCCGAACCGCCTTTCAGCCCTCCAGCCACCACCAATAGAGGCTTGTCCGCTTCAAAGTACGGTAAATGAAGCTACACACCACATAATAATTAGACTACCGCTATTTCACAACTGATCCAGAACCACAAACTCCTCACTCAAGCGCTGACAACGTGCTCGCTCGAGCTGCTGCGAGCCCTGCATTAGTCCCCCTAGCAAAACACATCACTTGAGTACCTAGCATCGCCATCACGCCACGCCGCTGACATCGTTCAGTCACAGCACAGCACAGCACAGCACAAGCACAGGCACACCGAACTTGTCCCCCTCTCACCGCCATATCCCGTGCACATACATCGGCACACATCAACGACTCCGCGCACTACCCTTTGTACAGCAGCACCAAGGAACGCAACACGGGACTTCGGCTGCATCGCCTTCCCGTACCAAGGCTCCCAATACACAGAAAATGGAAACAGAACCCCACATCCAAGCCCATTGTTCCGTAGACTATTCCTCGCACCAAACCTCACTTAGACACAAACGACGAGCTAAGATCTCACTTTCCGCGGGCTTCAGCAATGGAGTTGACTCGCGGAGCTAGGGTTAGCTGTGTCGTGAATCTGTACAGAAAGGCAGGCGAGTCGATTCCCCTGTACTTCGGCCCGCACACACACACACACGTATCTCGTACTATCTATGTATATACGGTGGGCATTCCATGGCTTCCGGTAGTTTGATGGGGCCTGTGGAGCACTTTTGACACGTCTGGATGTGCGGCTTCCGGTGGTGCACACGCAGGAAAGCACACTACATGAGCGCTATGCAGCAATAATTCTAAACAGGAGGCTCTTGTGCAAGTTCGAGGATGGTGTGCGTATGTGCGCTGGATCCTGCTGCTTGAGATGCATAGAAGCGGTCTGGGAGCAGGTCTGGCTGTTAAGCATGTACCAGTGTTGTGTGTGAATATGTTTAGCATACGGTTGGTGAGATCTTGCTATTCTTTACCCAGAGATTGGTAAGACTTCATGCGAAAGTCGTGAGCGGAGGCGGAGGCGTTAGACTCCACAGCTAATTCTCAGCCGCACCCGCGTGTTTCCCACACCGTTCTCCAACAAACGTTATCAAAGTTGCAAAGGGACGCAATTGTGCTTTCCACTTGCAGGTCGCGGGCCGTTGCAACGTTATACCTTAAATATATGATATTGACTGCGAAATACTTTCCTGAACACCGTGCCTCTACAGCTGAAATGCTCATAGAGAGACCTATCAAACACACAACCAGCCACCATCTTTTCGTTGCTTCCATACTTGCATTCTCCACCTCACTGAGCTCCAGACCACCCCCTTCATGCCCGGGGTATCGTTTAAGACTAAACACCGACACTAACGCTTTTCCAATTGACGTTTCCATACGACCACGATTCTATTCTGTTCTCATGACTGCCGTAACATCGTCAAGATTCGTACCAGGGGCCTCCTAGGCATGTATTGTCGCGAGCCATTGGAGAGAAACCCTTGTGGTGCTTTCGACCAGACGCTTACTGCGCCTTCTTAGGGGCAGCGCCGGGCTGGCCACCAACGTACCTGCGGATATCGGTCGCATCAGCAGCCTGGCGGATGATACCCTTGAAGGTAGCCCAACCCTGACGAGCAACAGGTGGGGTGCTCTGGTTAGCGAGCTGAGCATCAATGCGGGAGGTAACCTGGCCGATAGCCTCCTGGACGAAGCTGCTCTGTGCATAGCGGGCACGGAAGAAAACGGTGTAGACACCAAGCAGGATCCACGAGCCCTTCTGGAAGAGAAGCGCAGAGCCGACCACGCGGAACCAAAGGGCGATCTCGAGCAGGGCAACTAGCGTCATAGAACCATCATAATATTCCTTGACAAACCTGCCGATAGCCTCTGAGGCTGCTGAGCCTTGCGGCTTGGAGCCAGCAGGAGTTGCGGCTGGCGGGGGTTGGATGGTGGGCAACAGGTTTGAGCGCACGTAGGTAGCGACGTGGAACACTGAGTAGACGGCAAAGGGGAGTACAGCGAGCGGGATCTGGCGCGAGAAGAGCCAGACTAGCGCCATAACTAGAACGCTGTCAGCTCGTGCTGCGGGGAAGAACAAGGCTATCTGCAGACTGGAGAAAACTTACTTAGGTATTGTACATTCTCATCTGCAGCTAGAGCGATAATGCCACCCTGCTTTCCTGCCCTCATACGGGCGCGGTATGCCTTGTAGACGACAATGCCGTATGTGACGCAAGCTGACAGGAAGGCAACACGATAAGAGAACGTGGCCCATTTCGAATAGTAGTTGAAAGTAATGTAAGACAAGCTGTACCGCAGCGTTGTGAGCAGCAGAGCAACATGTCCAGTGAACCAGGCGAATTGCAGGGTCTGCGCGAGGGCAGCTAGGCGCTGGCCCAGAGGCAGAGAAGCGGGCGGCGGAGGGGCCATAGTGAGATTTCGTGAACTCGAAAGCTGTCGTGTGGGCTACGTAACAGGTAGCTACGAATGTCAGCGAAGCTCGAAAAAGGTCGATACAGCTTCCAAATGTATGGTAATAAGAGTGCTGAAGCTGCTGACGATTGTCTACAGCTCTGAAGTGTGAAGATGCAATCTGTCCAGAGCGGTGGCTGGGTGTTTGACCGGGCTCGGGACCCGCTCAATGGTGGTCGCAGTGCGTGACCGAGGGAGTCTACTTACCGATGAGGAGAAAGAGCCCGAGATGAGGCAGAGAGTTGCACGATAGGTGAGCAAAACCAATGGAGAAAATAGAGGGCGCAGTGACGGCGGGAGAGCGTCTTTGTAGTGTGGAAAAGCGGGCACGTAAACCAGAATTTGGGCGTTTGGGTGGTGACGAAATGCCTTGACGCTGGTCGCTCCTACCGGCAACCCTGACGGACGCGGACGTGCACAAGCCCCGCGGCGGCTTGACGCTACGACAACCCTGGCGATCTCCATGAGCCGCCGACAAGGCGGCCATGTGCCGGCGCGTTCACTGTTTGGTAGCTATGGTTGCGCTGGAGGCATGATGTCGTCATTTCACACATTCAATGAGTGTAGGCGATTCCGTCACGTCAAAACTCCATGTTCTGCCCACAAACGAAATTCGCTACTAGGATGATCTGTAGAATACATGAAAAGGAGCTGTTCCACACTCTTCACTCCACCCTGAGAACTACAGCTGCCTATACTAAATAATAGAAAATGTCGAAGGAGAAGCAAGGGAATTGGAAGGAGCGCAAAGATGTTGGTATCAAGCAACAACCCGGACAACTGCACCAGAAAATGACACTGCTGTCCTTCGCCCCCAAAATCGCGCCGCTGTGTATTATCCCGTTTGTCGATAACACCCAGTGGTATCGTCAGCTGGCATTATATTAAACAAGGTCTGGTAAGAGGGAGCCGAGAACGGAGAAGAGGCTTTTTAGTGGTGCCAGTCGTCCACGAGGATAAGGGAGGAGGACCGATCCGAACGCCATACCGTCTAGGTTTAGCGGAGAGAGAAACCCTTCCTCTTGCCCTTCTCCTCGAGCGGCCTTCCAGATTCGATGCGTGCCTTTTTCTCCTCGAGTTCCTGTCGTTGTCGGTCCAGCTGGTCCTTCATCTCCTTGTGTCTGGCATACAGCTCCTCTTCGCTCTGTCGCAGCTTGCTCTCCTTCTCCTGCACCTTCTGCTGGAAGACCATCTTCATTTCCATCTCCATCTTCTGGAGCTTCTGCTCGTGCAACGAGCGCTCCTCCTCCTGCTTGACGGCAGGGTTGACCTCCTTGAACACGCTCGAGTCTTGCTGTACACCCATTTGTGTAAGCTTCTCGGAGCGGTAGTTCTCGTAGAGGGCATTGTTGGTATTCTCCTTGAGCTCTTCCATGTGGGTGCGGATAAGCATTTGGCGCAGCTTGACAAAGTCACAGTGCTCTTCGTTGTCGACTTCGACAACACCCCATGGTAGCTGACGCCCTCGGACCTTGCGGCCGTCGATCGTAGTGACCTCAGTGTTCGAGCCGACGACGGCGAAGGGCACCTTGGCCATGATCTCCTGGTTCTCTGCGATGGTCTCCTCATCGTCAAGCTCATACCGTGGGCCCTCGAAGATTTGGATCCTGTGGTAGTTGATGTCGGCAAGAATCTGAAGCTGTTAGTAAAATCACATGTAAATCCGATGGACAAACGTACCCTCTTCTTATAGTTATCAATTTCATCGTCTGTAACGGTGTCGGCCTTGGCAATGACGGGAATGAGGTTGACCTTGGTGTGAAGCTTCTTCATCACCTCAATATCCAAGGGCTTCAGCGAGTGACCAGTGGGCTGAATGAAGTATACAACAGCGTGGATACGGTTATCAACAATGTTCATGCGGTTGACCTTGTTCTCGGCGTCAAGGTAGGCATCGAAGCGCTGCTCAATGTTCTTGACAATAGGGTCCCACGACTCATCATTGTTGATGAAATCACCGAATCCAGGTGTATCGACAACAGTTAACCTTAGGCGCACGCCGTTCTCCTCGATGTCAGCGCTGATAGACTGTATCGAGACGGTCTTCGAGATGTCAAGGCTCGGCGGCTTGCGCTCCTTAGGCGGGTATAGCGAGGTGTTGAAGAGCGTGTTTACAAGAGTCGACTTTCCTAGTCCAGACTCGCCTAAGACACATCAATACAGTTTTATAAATCAATGTGCGGGTGCACACATACCAACAACCATAACGTTGAAGTTGAAGCCCTTGCGCACACTCTTGCGGTGCCACTGGTTTGGCAGGTTTGCGAAACCAACGTAACCTGTGAGCTTCCTGCGCACAATGTTCATATCGTTCGCCATGGCAGCTGCGGCCTTTGGGTTTTTCGCTGTAACCGTTTGGGGTGCTTGAGAGTGTCCGTTAGCCATGGAGAGCGTTTGGTCCATGGCGTAGCCGTTGGAGGACGTCGGGGGCGATGGGGACGCACGCGTAGGAGGGGCGGGAGATGCGCCGTTCGCTTCTGTATCAGATTGTTAGCCCCTGTGCAAGGATGGAAAGCATCGTGGTTCTAAGCACGGCAACATCAACCGGTGTCAGAAGTGCGTTGGGACTGCCGCACGTTTCTCCACTGCGGTGTGTATGTCTTGAGGTGCCAGCGAGCTCATAGCTTGAACATCGTTCGCTGTCGCAAAACGAGGTCGGGGAAGGGCCTTACCCATGATGTAAATAGAGCCGCAGACGCAGACGATATGCCGTCAAGTGAGGGACTTCTGTAACACAATAGCGAGGTCAGCGGAAGAGTCCAATGCGCGATGGTGCTGGACGTGGGTGCTGCTAAACAATATGCGGACGCGACCCGAGCCAAAACCTGGAGAAATAAAGTGAAACGAGGAGTAAGGGGCAGGCGACGTACCAGTCAGCGTTAGGTATGCTCTCGAGTGATGGATGCACTCAAAGCAATGGAGAGAGGTGGTGCAGTTGGCTGCGAGAGGATGGCGTGGTGAGGGCGGAGGCTGCGATGTTGGAGAGGAAGTCGTGGTGCGCTTCGTCTTGCTGGAGGAAAGGGGTCCGCACAGGGATTGGAGCAACGTCGAAGAAATGGGCGCTAGTCCAAAAATCCCCGCGTCACCACCAGTAGCAGGGACGGCGATAGAAGCTGTTGCAAACAATGTAGACACAGTTGGCTAAGCTGGCAAAAGTGTGCAATAATGCAATTGACCGCTTGTGCGTCCAGTACCGCAGTTTCTTGTGACCTTTTTTGCACTCCGAGAGGCAGTCGCGACCTGTTCTTTCCAAAAGAGGTGGCATCACGTGTACGCGCTTGCGAGTAATTGCGCTGCTGAACCAGGAACGATCAGCGCGATCGAATGTCCAGATATTCACTACCACATGTGTCCATATCATCTCTACGAAAATGTCTGTCTTGATGCTGTCTCAGCTATATTTCGCGCTATATCTCACGCTATTGCAGCGTGGCACCTCACAACACGGTACACAACTCAGCCGGTTTCTCCAAATTATCGAACTTATCCAATTGCATCGCGTGCACCTGCATAAATCCCGTGCTGCTAAGTAGACCTCCCAGCCTATCATGCTTAATGTGTGCAATCCAAAGGGTATTTTGCGTAAAACTCCAAACCAACGCCAAACTCATCGCGCTATGAGAAGCTCGCAAGCGTCCTGTTCAACTCGCTCTTATCGTACTTCACGTACTTGCCCTTGCCCTTGTCAATCTCCCGATACCGGTCGTAGAACCGGTTGTACAACGGCTCGATGATGTTCTGCACCTCCTTGGCCAATTGACTCCTCACTTCAGGCTCCATCGCGTACGACTTGTGACGTGTTACGAGATCATCGAAGCTTGTGTTGAAGTTCTTGAACTTCTCCTTGATGGCGTCTTTGTCTTTCGAGCTGAGCGACTTCACAATGGCTGCCGAGTCTGCACCTCCAGAAGTAGGTCGCTCCTTACTACGATTCGTGTACTGCACATCCAGCAAGTAACCTGATGGCTCCCGCCAAGCTTCGAGATACATGGCTGTGCTCTGCTTGCGCCAATCTCCAAGCTTCTTGGAGTAGCTCTCCATGAGGGGCGCCAATTCTGACGACCGGATTATCCGTGTGATAATGGCCACGTTGTTCGCTATGAAGACGCCCTGTAGGTTTTTGCCCTTCAATAACATCCTAGCCTTGCCGATCAGGTTCTGTAGTAGTGTGTCGACGGTGTCAGACGCATAATGCGCGAACAGCTTCATGGAGTCAGGGCCAACGTCCAAGGTAGTCGAGGAGTTGTTCGTCGAGCCTGAGTTCCAGCCGCCTTCACCCAGTGATGCCAAAATTGACGACAACGGATCCAGATAGTTGGTCATCTCCTGCAGGCGCCGCATTGTCTGGGTTGTGATCTCCACCGGTCCTCCATCTATGGGAAGAGCGATAAGACTCTGTGTGCGGGCCCGCACATCTTCTAATAGCTTGCTCAGGGACATCTTCGAGGTTTCCCGAATCGGCTTGACGCTGTCGTAGATCTGATCTTTGAGGGCGCCTGTTTGTTTCTGAAGTCGCATAGACAAGGTCCTCACCAGCCCGCAGATTTCATAACCGAGAAAACAATCTGTGAGGAGGTTCTTCTGGATATGTCCATTCAACTCGCGTAGTGTTTTGTTGAAGTCTCCTAATGGAGCCTGGCAGGTAGACACGCAGACTGAGCTCCATTCTTCTCGTTCGAACACATAGTTCAGATTGTCATACTCGGCCACAAAGAGTCCTTCTATTGCCTGGACATAAGTTCCAATGCCGTTCGTCCCCTTCTTGTAGAGAGCATCAGCCTGCACTTTTCTGGCTGTGCTAATCGATGCTTGCGCAAGACTGGTGAGCGAACTTTCTAGGTATTCGCCTCGGACGTCTGCATATATCCTTTGGGTGGGCGTTTGCGACACATCGTTTTGCGACAACTGAGCGAAGGACTTCGATATGTGAGAGCTGATTTGGCGCAGAGTGTTGAGCTTGTCTTGGGGTATACGTGGGAATGGGTTTTCTAGGGACTGTCAGTGTATACTCGTCGTAGATGCATGATGGGCGTACGCTTGGCAACATATTCCAACGGCTGGACCTTCTCTCGAGAGCTCTCCTGCAATATGCCTCGAAATACGTCTTCGAGTTGTTTGTTTCCAATCTTCAGTAGTCCGCTAAGCTGAGCGACAGCCTTTTCATTGGAGCGTAGGTTCGTGCGTTTGAGATCCGAGAGCGCGAGCGTTGTTCGATCAAGGGAGGCAATGTAGCCGTCGAGGTCTCCTCTCCCGGGCCCGGCGCGGATGATTCTCTCCTCCCTCTCGCTCTCTTCTCTTGGCGCTCTCAATCGCTCAATTGCCTCAATAACGCGGTCTATGTTCGTATTCGCAATCTGCAACTTCTGTGTGTTCCCATAGATTGGGCTAATAGCTTCTTGTACCGCCTTGCCGCTCGCGTCTAACCTGTTCACGCTGCCCTGGATCTTCTTTGTGAGGGCCTTCATCTTGTCCATGTTGGCGAAGAGCACTTCGACTTCGGCGCTCTCCTCGAGGAGCGCGGCCTTGCGTGGGGCGACCATGACGCCTACTCGACGTTCGCGACTGCCTCGAGGGGCACAAATGATAAGGAGGACGGTAGCGACCGCGGTTGTTGCATCAAAGGATGCGGAGGAGCTATTCGAGTAGGGAACATGCAGTACCAACAGATATGAAGAGATTAAAGGATATTCACAGCTCCAAAGAATGTGTAGGGTACATGGTTGTGTACAGAGGGGATGCTTGCGGAACTGTCGTAGAGACAACGAAGCTATGACGAACCAGGGTCTGCGCCTCGGTGATCCGCTCCAACTCCCAATCCGGTCGCCGGTCCAAGACTAACACCTGCAATGAATTACACAGTTGCTGATAACAGTTTGCGCATTTCTAAGGCCTTTACCGATACCTTTGAAGACCAGGAGTATTTTTTGGACACCGTTGTCAATGCCCATGCAATATTGTTAGCGAACTCTGAGGTTCGGTCAAACATTACTTGTCTTCGCATAAGGCGACATCATTATGCCATGAACGTTTCAGTTTCAGTCGCTTGAGGGTTCTGAAACGTTAGCACTACACGTGAGATCTGGAACAGTGTGTTTCCATTAACAGCAAGTAAGCATTTCTTATTTTGAAGTTTCCTAGCGAAAGGTATTGAGAAAGTTGAGAATTAACTCGCAAGACTACTATGGAGTTGTGGCTATCATCGTGAGTAGAGCTTGCTGAGTCTATATATCGGCCCAATCTCCCCAGTGTGAATGCCCTTGTACGCGGGAAGGCATGATAGACACATCCTCGCATATACCGATCTGTGATCAAAGTCCCAAGATATCAAAAGTGAGAACGCCCGAGAAAAATGATTAGCAAATAGAGTAGAAACCCCTTAAGCTCCCAGATCCTTACTAGGATCCACGTTGACAGGGAGAAGCCGGTGATCATGTGCAAAACAATGCACTTAAAGCATCAGTCAATGCCATGGCAATCAAAAGACGCACAAAGTTCGATATTAACGAGTCGGCATCACAGCGGTTTGTGGATCGAATGCAGCCGACATCATATTCGACGCCAGTTCATCTTCACCGTCCTCGCGCTTTACCTTCTTCTCAGGAGGCTCTTGTGCGGTGGTATTGAGGCAACCTTGAATTTCCTTGAGACTTCGATCAAAGTCCACAAGCGATAATCTCAACTGCGTCCGGGCCTTCTTGTGCTCATTGGTCATGTAAATGTCGTCCTGAACGAGTTGTTCGGTGGTGTCAGAGAATTCTTGAAGCTGAGCAATAGCTTCAGTAGTGAATGTGTCACAACGAGCCAACCACAACTCCTTCTGGCGGCTAACGAGTTGGCTCTCCAGGTTTTCGGCTAACGGACAAAATGGCCTAACGTAGGGGCTTCTGTCATCGGATGTAATGGATTCTACAATGTTCCTGCGCTGCCTCTCGTAGGCTCCTTGTCCTCTTCCGGCATTCTGGGCGCGCACATAGACAGGCTCCATTTCCTTTGCTACCGGGCAAAGAATGTCTATCTCTGTGGTAAATCGGAGGTGATATTCTCTGAGAGTGTCTTCCAGCTCGACTAGCAGGTTACCGTAGGCTGCTTCGATGCGTCTTGATGTATCCATGAGGGCTTCGGTTGCCCTTTGTTTCAGCGCCGGAACTGCAGAAGAGCTGTGGATACGTGACTGGACATTCTTCAAGAGATCTTGGACAGGCCTGTTCAAGCGCTGCGCAAGTTGTTCTGTTCGTGGCATCATTTTATTCTGCCACTGCTTCATGTGCTGCTTCATGGTGCCAAGAACATCGTTGTTGAGGTTCCTGCCGAAATATTTACCATTGACAGGTATCCCGTTCTCCCGGCGCATGCTGTTCTTATTGACGAGTTGCTGTTGATTCCAGTCAGATTGAACCATGTTGCAAAAACAGGGGGGTTTTCCACTCACATCAACCTTATTCATAACGACCATTGTTTTCTTTGCGCCTTTCAGGTGAAGTGACAGGTCAAGGTATTGGTGGTGTGTAACATTAGTTGCCACACGAACACTTGGGACAACCACCATCTCAAAATGAGCCTTCCAACGGAAAACATTGATGATTGCTCTACGAAGATGACTCGTGTCTCCGTAACCTATGACGTTTAGTGTTGTGTCAATCCTCAAGTTTGACCTAATCTTACCGGGGAGGTCAAAAAGACACAAGCCATGGCGGAGCAGCACATGGCCAGTCGCAATTGTGACAAGTCTCACAAATGGCCACAGCTTCCTGGCAATGTCTTGTTTCGCGGCAAGATTCCTGTCAGATATATCCAAAAACTCCGCTATCCTATTCTGGACGCCTAATTGTGTGCCAATCTGAAGAAAACGTTCTTGAGCTTTCTGGCAACAAAGGACGGTGAAGTTTCCTTTCCTGATGTCCGTGGTGTGAAGTACTTGGTCAAGCCATTCGTTGCACATTTCATCCTCTTGGGTATCGAACACCGTTTGAAAGAAGTCTTTAGCGGCAGAGGCAGCTTGCTTCTTCTCTTGCGATATCGTCTTGGGGCTTTTGGCATTAGGAGATACGTAAGTAGTCGAGACTTCCTCGTCTGTGGAGCTATTAACGCCATCTTCTATCTCGTTATCGTATTGTTGTTCCGCATCTGGTCCAGGGTACGCTTCGGCCCAACGTTGGACCTGTTCGTGGATGCACTTTCTGATCTCGTTCAAGAATTCAATCTTGACGTCACTCACACGAGTGTGATCGCTTGCTCCTTCCTTATACATAATCATAGTAGCCGAAGCAGTACATGCCTGCGACGAAGAGGAGTTGTCTAGAAGATCGCGATCAAAAAGAGCGTTGATGAGTGTACTCTTGCCAACACCTTGTTCACCAAGCACTGCTAGGCAAAACTGCTTGATGTTGGGTAATTTCGTTGCTTCCTGCACAGAGAGGACCAATTCCTAGATGCCTGGATTGTTCGAACTATACTTTTGGAGAGATGAAATTAATTTGCCGCACATTCTGTCAACCATAACGACGATGTCTTCGTGGTTCAAGTCATACCAAGGATCGTCTGGGAATTGCTCTTCGGCACTCGCATTGTAAGTGTACTTTCTCTTCTTGGGCCGATTGATACCACCATTGCTTTTCGAGTTGGGATCCAATGGCTTTCTGCCTCCGTTTGCTGCGATGATGTCTGAATACGGTCAGAGACCTTGCAGAAAGAGGTACTTGTGGTTGGAATAAGGACCGAAGATCCCACTTCACCTTACCTGCGCGGACCCAATGGTATGTTACGGTCAAGGTCGAGGTTTGGGGGCAGGCGGCGCTACAAAGCGGCACAGAAATCAGTCGTCGGCGCTCCACAAATTAGATGGTAGTAGCTGATTGCGAGGTACTGGAGAAGAAGCTGAGCGCTTGGAGATTGTAGAGATGAGGAAAGTGGAGTTGCAGAAGTAGAGAAGAAGAAGGTAGGTGGAGGAAGTAGTGGTAGAAGTTACGAAAACGCAGAAGGTAAGACGGCTTATAAGCACTACAAAGTGAGAGCACAGAGGTAATGCGGTGCCCTGCCAAGCGCGAACAAGGCCTACACTGTTGCGAGGTAAGTGAGAGAGACTGAGGATCGCCGCAAAAGATTGGCCAGAGTATAATCCCACAAGGTGTCTCTACATCGTCGATAACCATGCTGATGGTGCCTGGTTTGCAGCTTGAGTCTATAACACTCTAGGCAGACCAGCATCGTGACCATGAAAATGGAACTTGACCATTGGCAGTACTACAACATCAGTCAAACAAGTGCATGAGAGAACGGTTCGAACGTCTTCAGACAATCGGTAGGACTGAGTTCAATGCGATGTCTTGGGGGAAGGAACGGGACATCAGTGTTGCCTCGGCTGCAGATGGAGAGACGAAATGGTTCTTTGAGTGATGCTTCAGTACGACAAGCAGTTCATTTTCCTTGCGCTGCTAGGCTTAGGGCCCCTCACGGCTGCCACAGCTAGGTATCGACGCGTGGTCACCGATAGTCGTAGCGAAAGGCGGGGTCAGCATCTCGCGAGAGCTAGGCGGAGCGGATGCACTTGAGCTTAAATCAGTAGTCGAACGGGGTACAGGCATGTCGCAGAGAGGTATAGAAGCTATTCCGAGCTCTGCCCGACGGAGGATGTTTTTGCACGGTTCGATGGTAATGATTGACGTCAGGGTCGGGCCACTAGGATGCGGTTCCTGCATGTCTTGGCAGATGTGAACATGCGATTCCCGTCCCGCCAAACCTGAATCGCGAGCATTCGGCGGAAAGATACGGCCTTTTCCAGACCTTGCGCACTCCGTCATGCTGAACGCATTCCTGTAAGCCCAATGGGGCCGCGAGCCTTTTTTTGCGCATAGACTTGCATTCACTCTTTTTACTTTCTTTTCCCGCTTTCGCTTTTCATGGCAACCTTGAGAAGAGCGCGCCGGTTGGGCCAGATTTGGCTGCGCGGCACGCGTCGAGGGTAAGATCATCCAACTGAAAGGAAGAGTGCACAGATATTAAGAGCGTCAGATTGCATACAAAACGTCCACTGCCCCATGGATCCACCGCCGCTACCCTCAGCCTTCGATATGGCCCTCCATGCCTTCTTATGACTGCCGCCGCAGGCTATCTCTCCACACAGCCCTCCTGGTCCATCATTCGCCCCATCCACCTCGATGCGCCCGCTGCATGGTCTTCCCCAAAAGCATCTGACACCGACCGTGGTCGGAAACGAACCGACCCAACGTCCACAGAAGCCGAAGGCAAGATTCATGAAGAAGGCGCGGGCAAACCGGGAGAGCAAGATGCTCCTCCACAGACGCGCGTTGCGAAGGGTTACAGCGGAGAGGAGGAAGATGCTGCGGACAAGCAGTCGGCATGGCAGACGATAACGAGCAAGTTCCCAACCTCCGCACCGTCTCCATCGGCAATTGGAGACACCATCATCGACTACGTGGTCCCGAACTGGGTCAAAGTTCTGCCGGGCTTTGTTCGTAAACTGCAGAATGAGCTGTCAATGGCTCCGGGCTCGCTAGCAGAAGAGATCTGGTACGAAGCGAATGATCCACAGGTCAATCCAGAGATTATCTGGGACGCCTCAGTGCGGGTGTCGAACGAGCTGTGTCAAGAGGAGAAGGCATTCCTACAGAAGCGGGCACAGTTTACCAAGGCAGCACTTGCACGGTATCTTGACATACCGGAAGCGACGATCCATCCCGATGATGTCCCGGTCATCGCCATGTGTGGGTCTGGCGGAGGACTGCGCGCTCTTGTTGCCGGCTCATCCTCGTATCTTTCCTCGAAGGAGCAAGGCCTTTTCGACTGCGTCACATACACCGCAGGAGTGAGTGGAAGCTGCTGGTTGCAGACTCTCTACTACTCGGATATCACCCAACGCAGCCATAGCCGGCTGATCCGGCATCTGAAGAACAGGCTTGGGGTGCACATTGCTTTCCCTCCAGATGCACTGGAACTTCTTGTCAGTGCACCGACGAACAAGTACCTCCTCAGCGGGCTAGTCGAAAAGGCCAAGGGGATCCCTGATGCTGAATTCGGCATTGTGGATATCTACGGCGCACTCCTTGCTGCCCGGCTACTTGTCCCCAAAGGAGCGTTGTCTGTCAGCGAATACGATTTCAAAGTCTCTAATCAGCGACGGTACATCGATGATGGTTCAAATCCTCTCCCCATATACACTGCAGTACGACACGAGATCCCTCTCGCCGAACAATCCGATACTAAAGACCCAATCGCTGCCGAAGCCAAGGCACGAAGAGAAGCATGGTTCCAATGGTTTGAGTTTACACCGTATGAAATGTGGTGTGAGGAACTGTCAGCTGGTATTCCTACATGGGCAATGGGCCGTCGATTCGAGAACGGCCGGACAGTCTGGCGAGACAACGGCCTTGCTCTGCCCGAAGTGCGCGTTCCGCTCCTCATGGGCATTTGGGGATCCGCCTTTTGTGCCACGCTGTCTCATTACTACAGAGAAGTCCGGCCTCTCATGCGAAGTCTAACAGGCTTCGGTAGCATAGACGCTATGATCTCAGAGCGTGATGAAGACCTCGTCAAAGTACACCCCATCGATCCGGCCTCGATACCAAACTACGCCCTTGGCATGCGCGATTTCTTGCCGTCTTCATGTCCAGAAAGTATCTTCCAACAGAAGAACTTCCAGTTTATGGACGCTGGCATGTCGAACAACCTTCCTATCTACCCTTTGTTACGGCCCGGGCGTAATGTTGACATTCTCGTCGCCTTCGACGCATCTGCAGATGTACGAACAGACAACTGGCTCAAAGTTGCAGACGGCTACGCCCGGCAGCGTGGGATCAAGGGCTGGCCTGTAGGCGCGGGATGGCCTCCCGAGGACGAGACAATGGAAGAGCTGCAGCAAGATCTCGACAAAGCCGAAGCAAAAACCGAACAGCAGGCTCAGACCAAGATTAACGAAGCGAAAGACAAAGATGCGGCAGAGAAGAAGAAGGGCAGGAAGAAGGACCTCGGCTACTGTAACATCTGGGTTGGCTCCACCGAAGAGCGAACGAGCGACACCGAACCTCCAGAAAGTAAACTGGTCGAAGAAGACTGGGAACTCATGAACCCTTCCTCCGGCATAACAGTTGTCTACTTCCCCTTCCTCGCCAACCCCAAAGTCCCCGGCGTCGATCCCAGAACATCTGACTTCATGTCTACCTGGAACTTCGTCTACACACCCGAGCAGATCGATAGCGTGGTCAACCTCGCGCGGACTAATTACCAGGAAGGAGCCGAACGGACGAGACGCACCGTCCGCGCGGTGTATGAGCGCAAGAAAGCTCAACGAGAGCAACGAGAGAAGGACGAGAAGGAGAGGAGATGGCGCTGGAAACTGAGTCAGGGAAGGACAGCAGGCAGGAGGATCGGGGAGAGTGAGCATGGAGATCAGTTTAGCTAAGTGTGGTGTTGGGATTCGGAGTTGAAGGTGGAGTCGAGTGAGGATTACATAGACGCATTATACCCAATTGGATCAAGATTGAAAGTTATCAATACCGCGTGTAGAGCCTGAACCTAAGCCAACCCAAAGTACGAGTGCATAGTGCAGTAAAGATTCGTAGGAAAGAATAACTCAACGCACGTTACTTACTTGCACATCAAACTAAATCCGCACATACCATTGTCTCCAGACACGCCGCTCTCCTCCTCACAATAGGCAAGGAAAATCCATCACTCGCTCCATCCCTATTTTTCCTGTCTAACGTGTTCGCGCACACGCATTCGTAAGCATAACATCACAGAACGTCGTAGTTGGTAATCGGGACGAGGGTGCTTCCGACTTCCTGCCGAATGCTGAGCGAGTGTCGGACGCTTATGGGTTTGAAATTTGATTTCTGCATGTATGAGAGCTCGAACTTCATTATAACTTTGGGTCACACCATTGCTAGCGAAAGACGAGGCGTGAGGAAAACCTGGCTTGCTTCCATCCATGTCCAATATGAAGGGCAAGAGTTCATTTAAAAGTGAGTGTATGTGAATGTTCCATTCCTTTTATTGCTACAAATGCCTGTGACCACACTTGGCAGCCCTAACAGTCGATATGATCCCCTTTAACGCCCCCTCCGCTTACGGAAGCTGTGGTTCTCTAAAGAACAGGCCACGTAGTAGGGGGCATGAACGCCTCGATAGAAGGCAACGGAAACTGCCATTCCCCCAAAAGACTGCCTGGAAGACTTTCTTGTCTCAGGAAGTTGATAGCCTTGACGACTTGGCGCGCTGGTGGCATATCTGGATCGATGATCTCGTCCGGATAAAGCCTCTTGACCTCGCGGAGATATCTGGGAATATCATCTTCACCATTCCACACATGTCTGTTCTCGGCCAGTATAGCTTCCAAGACTGGTTGAGAGAGGCCCAGGATGCGTTTGACAGGGTGGTACGAGTCGTAGTAGACTCCTGGCGGGAAATCATCGCGGATTTGCTCAATCATGGTCTGGCGCAGAGATGGCCAGAGAGAGTTAAACGTTATCTTTCAAAGTTTACGATTAGTATTGTATGCTTACCTGCAATGGTGGTGTAATGTACCTGCACAATGGATTCGTTGGCGGTTGGCCGCTCCATAAGCTCCACATACCACTGCCTCTCCTTCTCCTCCACATGTATCGGGAAACTCGTGTTATTGTACATGTTATCGACCTCCTGCTTGCATGTATGTATGCCTTCCTGGTTGCTTATACTCATTGCTTCCATAAGCGCCCTAACACCGTGATGAACCTCGTCGTTAAATGATCGCGTGGGTGGTAAAGCATCAGTGGGAAGCGACGGGAACGCTGCTGGCTTGTCACTTGGGAAGATGGAAGTCGGGGTTTGTCGAGCTAGGGAACGGCTTATTAGCCGTCGGACAGGTGGAGTCTCGGCGAGGTCATTGTCATGGTGTTCATCGACACGAGAGCGCTGCGAATTTCTGCGGACAAATCTAACATTGGGCATGCTGCGATGAATTTTCGTCACTGCACGTCTGTTTCCTGTGAGTGGTATTCGAGGTGTCGTATGGGCGTCGTGCGCTGCTTGCGTGGGAGGTGTTGGTGGCCGTAAAATGAGAGGTGATAGATCTTGCGTTTGAGTAGCAACTACACCGAGGTTTTTATAGTTTGAGGGCTTATGAGCCCTTGATTGTGTGACTACATCTTGGTTCGCTGACGCTGGTGACCCTTCTGACTCTTCACCGGTCTCGCTGCTGTACCGTGCAGGGCGTTTGAGTGTTCTCTCAGGACGCAGATTATAGGACATGTTCGGTACCTCCACTATACTGAGCTATGATACTGTATCAATATTATCTGATAGGCCTGCATGTATGAGTGGTGCCGGTTGTCGGAAACGAAAGCCCGTTGGATTTCCGTATGGTTATGACAGGCGCGTGCTAAGGCATGGCGACCTCTTTGTGGATCTAGCGTCCGAGTGTAGCCTCGAAAATTCGAGGTGAAAGTCGAGCCCGCCTTCTAAGTAGCTTCCTGGCATGGTTGCGACTTCTGCTGTCGGTACAAGATGTAGAACTGAATTCGACGTGAACAGGTCTTGTGCCTAGATCCTAGTCCAGTGGTCAGCGCAAAGGACGTCTACTGCCCCGATGGGCAAATGACCTACATTTACAGTTCGCGTCACACACAATACCCTGTGAGGCATTGTGAAAGTTGTCACATTGAAATGAGCCATAGCGGATGGGGATGTTCGAACCAGTATAGCCGAAACTGGAGGAAGATATTAGACATCCATCAAGCACGGTAGAATTGACACAAAGAATGGAGTCGGAGTAGGAGTTTTGATGTATAGAAAATTTTGAGACTCTCAACGTAGAGGCTTGCGCTTGCCAAAATAAGGCGTACGGGAAGCAGCAGCCTCCCAAATGCCTGTCTACGCAAGGAGAGGTGGTCAATACTTCCCATTCGTAAGCCTCGCCAAAGAACGCCGTAAGCTATGCTGGGTATAATGCTAAGTGAAAACGCCATAAAGAAAGCAAAAGCACATGACAGGCCGTGGGGGACGGCCTAGGAGTCATGGAACGGAGTAACATCGCGGCCTGCAAACCGGAGCGCATCCGAATCATCCATGCCATCGTCCATGATTGAATCTTCGTCATCGCGTGTTTGATCGAGAGATCTCTTCTGCTGGGGTGCTTGAACAGGATGTAGATGTGTGCCATTCTGATCATGGCCGTTCAGTATACCATTTTCTTGAGGTAATGGAACATTGAAACGTGCAACGGAGCGTCGCGCCACGACAATATCCCAATGAGAGCGTAGAATGTTCTTGATAGTGTCGTCGAAGTTGACGCAGAAGCGCTGCGCTTGGCAGACCTGCATGGCCTTGATGAAATCGAAGTTGCCCAGCGTATCCATGAGATAGGCTGCAACAACTGCAGCGGACTTCTCATTCCCAGATTCGCAGAAGACCAGAACCTTGCCAAGGGTAGGCTGACCATTCTTCTCCACACCAAGTTGTCGAACTCGTGCGACGTGTGTGTTGATCATCCTGGTAGTCTCTGCAAATCGCGCGATAAGGTCATGAAAATTAGGTGCCTCGATTGTTGCCACATCCAAGCACACTGTCTTAGCCGCCTGCACAGCGCCCATCATGCTATTCGCTTTGGATAGAACGCCTAGAACCATAGTAACGCCTTCCCGCTCAAGAAATGCTTTGTCTCTTGCTGCCACCATTGGTCCAAGATATAGCCATGGCAAGATCATCTGCGCTTGTCTTCGACGCTCATACGCCCATTCCACCAGTGTGTTCTTCTGTACGATGTCTTCCAAGTCTAGCTCCTTCAGAAAGCTCATATCCACATCCTCAGCACCGCCAGCACCAATTGTCAAACTAGGCATATCCGACGTAAGAGTAGGTGGAGGAACAACGATGCGGGGAGGCGTAGGTAAACGATAGCTGTATTCGTGATGATTTCGCTTGTGCGCGTCAGGGAGACCGGAAATGGTCGTCTCTTCGCGCATTGGATTCATGGTGGGCAATTTGCGCTGTTAAGTCGAATCGTGGTTGTGGTGAAGGCGTAGTGGGGGGTTGGATACGGTGATTTTTTGGTGGGGGCGAATGGCCAGATGAGCCACGATCGGGATTTAGTAATGCGGCGATTTGGAAGGGACCGTGTATTGCAAGTCAAATGTTGCGCACAGTTGCTGTTGTCTGAGAAAGTCTGGTCCAAGGTGAGGTCGCCGCAGGCAACAGTGCGCTGAAGGAGAGTCTCGAATGTGCCGCCGCAGGCGACAACTACGACAATCGACTCAAACGCTTCGCGCAATGCAAAACGAGCCTCGGAGAATAATGAGACTGGGTAGCCATCATGACCCAAGGATGGCAGAATGAAGGGGCATTGGGGGTGAATGCGCCTTCTTCGAGCCGTAGGAGTGCTGGCCAGAAGAACGTCCAGCGTCCGGCGTCACCCATTGTCGCTGACATAATGCGTCACCTACCCTAAGCCGTCATCCGCTCCATCAACGTCGATGTACTTCTGGAAGCACTGGAGATTCTGTGTTTTCGCGAATAAACAGATGTCCATTTTTCCACTTGGTTTTGTGTCAGTCTTCCTTGCAGTTGGCCACATCGGGAGATTGCAGCACCCGCACGGCGCCCAACAGTTTGCCCTTGTTTTGCCCTCAAACAATTCATAAACTCTAGTACCTCCTCAAATTCAAGCAACGTATCAGCGCTAGCCATGGTGGATGAGAGTCCAACTACCATTACTCCTCTTGCATTGGAAGCTAATGGGCACTAAGCCTTCATGTCACGACATGTCAAGTCTGACGATGCCACAAACAAGACGGGAATTTACTGTATAAACCTTTGTGCAACATTCGTATTAACTCGCCAGCCCCTCCAAAAAGGATCCCTAGATCCATCTGAGGAGCGCTTTACGCTACGGAGTTACAAAGACGGCAATCTGCATGCGCGGGTTAGTCTTTCGATCGCCTATTATTAGCCAATCGCTCCATGTGGCAGATGTGGACTGAGACTTAATTGGCATTTTCCCCGTACCCTCTTCCTTCATTCAAAGCTGCTACCAAGAATTGTAAATGTTTAATCTAGGCTCCTTTTCATTCTGGTCAGGATTCCAAGTCAGATCAACAGGCAGAGTACCTTCCAACACATCACAATGCCGCTCCGTTACGCCACACCCTCCGACGAGGCAGCCATAGTATCCACCTGCACCACAGCATTCTTTGATGAACCCTTATTCGGCCCGCTCATGCATCCATATCGGCATGAATACCCAGAAGACGTCGAAATTTTCTGGCATGAAAAGATTCGCGAGGAGTGGAAGAAGCCAAACAATAAAATTATCGTCGCCACGACGCCAGAGGCGGGTGAAGAGATAGTAGTTGGTGTAGCTGTGTGGCAGAGACAGGGAGAGGACGAGGGTGCGAAAAAGGTAGAAGAAGAGTGGATTGATGTTGGTAAGTTTTGTTGGAGCTGATCAAGAACAGCTAGGAACTCATAAAGCTTCCAGGCCAGACTTGCTAATCTGTTTGAAGGCCCAAACGCCTTTCCGCCCCTCCCATCAACAGTCAATCGGGCTTTAGACCCCAGCACTCGCACCATCTTGGAAGACTCCTATCCTTACTTTTCACATCATTGGTTACCTTCCACCAACTCTGTTCCCCGTTCTCGGAATTGGTACCTTTCATTGTGTTGCGTGCATCCTTCCTACGAGCATCGGGGCTTTGGCCGGGAGCTCGTTCATTGGGGGCTCGACAAAGCTAGAGGGGAAGGTGTACATGCGAGTGTGCTTGCAAGTTACAATAACGATCCATTTTACTTACGTTGTGGATTTGATGAGGTGATAGCTGACTGTACGGACGGCGAAGGGAATCCATTGGGTGAGGTCAAGGGTGGGAGTATCATATTCATGTGGGCAAAAGGACCAGGTGAGGGGGAAAATGAGGTATGCACGAGGCCATGATTCGAACAAATCTTGCCATGATTGCAATGCCCGATGTTTATCACGGACGTCTTTAATCGTACACTCTAGAACATCTTAGACTGCAACAGCACAAACCACAGCCTAAACCCTGGAGCCTCTACGTGTCTCCACAGTCGCCGTTTTCAACACGGCAGCCTTTTAGTCATCCTCATGCAGTATAGCACATGAGATCAACTCCCCCGACAACATCACAAACATTACTCGCCATCCCTCGATCCGCCCTCCTTCCCCTCAAAGCACAAGCCGATAAAACGCCGCATCCTCCACACTCTCATAATAACTCTCTATCTCTTCAAACCCATACCTCTTATACAGCGCCTTCGCAGCCGTCATATTACTCAACGTATCCAGCAACATCTCCTTATACCCCGACTGCCTCGCCTGCTGAATCGCAAGATCCAACAGCAACTTGCTGACGCCAAGACCGCGAGACTCTGGCGTAAGGTACAGCCGTTTAAGCTCGCATGTTGGAATGGAGTTTGAAGTGGGGAATGCGCGGATGGCTATACAGCCTATGACTTGCTCTTCGGCATATGGCGATGACTGTGATGATTGAGGTACATTGGGATCGATTGACGATGAAGATGTTGTTGACGCGTCTGATGCTGAGGGACTTGAGGTTTTGCAGGCGAGGTATACTGCTCCGCCATTATCAACTGCATATTTCCCTGGCAGCTCTGCTAGTTCGTGCTCGAAGTTTTGGAAGTCCAGGCTGATAGGTAGGGATTGTGCGTAGGCGAGGAATAGTTCGCTGACTATGGGTTTGTCCGTCGGGAAGACGGCTGGTCGGATTATTACTTCGGGCCTTGTTTCTGAGCTCATGTTGACTTTGAACGTGTTTAGAGATTGGATGCAGATGATGCAGCGAAAAGTACTTTTGTTCAGCTTGAGAAGGACCGGAGATATCCGGAGTTAGCCGAAGCTTCAATTTTTATACGCCCTATGTGGACTACAAGTGAAGATATCCGGATGTAATGTACATGATGCAAACGGTCTGAGGAGTGTACATGGTCTTAATTTTGATAAGTTCCATCAATTGGTCCATAGTCTATAGTTAGAATTGCGTTCGAACCTTTGTTTGTCGGTAGTGGGTCATCTTGAAGCGAATTCGCCCATGATCCACTATTCCTGCCATGTTACCACAATCCAAAACCTCAGTACACATCGCCACTTGCAGGTGGACAAACAACAAACACAGTGATAATAGGTACAATACAGGATTTTCCCATAAGTCACGTGAACCGGTCTTGTGGTGTAAGTCAATTAGTCAACCACGTCCATGATTCAAGGTCTAACATCAAGCCAGCTAGTGGTATGATTGTGAGTTCATACTAAACCTTCGTCCAAATACAACAGCATTCCTAACATCAGCAGCTCGCTTAGGGTACACCCAAGCATAGCTTGCGAGAGGCCCCGCGTTCGAGTCGCGGCAAGACCCAATTTTTGCACCTTTTCAGCTTATTGTTGACGTATGATTCTCTCCATAGTGTGCGTGATGAGTCTGGAAATCGCGATTCTCGGTATATTTCGCTCAAGTTCAGGCTCGAAAAATTTGTTGACAAGAACATGAAAGACCCGCGAATTTCCAACAGAGACACGATACTGAACTTTTCTTCTGCATGTGAATATTTGCCGTTACGTACATTTTGACCCCGTGAAGTAGAAGTACTTCCGATCTAGCATAACCCCTGGATCCCTCCCGCACTGTACCACCACAATCAGCACTTAAACATGCAGACATCTTCCACCCTACCCCCAATCACGCACCAGTACATACTTATACGACCCTGCAATTAGCGCAAACGACCTCGCCTCCGCGCTTTCGGGAGCTAAAAGCGGGCCGTTAAATTGCGGCGCAAACGTTGGAAGATGAGCTAGCCGCGGGGCAATCAGGCTAAGTATGATGGAAGTAAGGGCGCGTGTGCGATGGTTCAGCCGAGATTGCGAGCTGAGATGATTGAGATCGAGATGAATACGAGAGGATGCTGTGCGCTGTGGTATGAGCTGATATATATGTCGGGATGCCCGGTGAACTGTGGGTGCTAGGATCATGGGTTTTGAACAATGTTGCTTGTGAAAAATAGCATTGGATAAGGGACGTTTATTGTAGGCAATTGAATAAGTGCTTTTGGCACGATGGGTCACTGTGGCAACGGCAGATTCGAAAAGCTGGATGAAAGACGGAGATACGCATGGTAGTATTCATACAGATGTACAAACATGTATTTTGAACTCGTAATCTAGTAGAGCTTAAAGGGTGAAAGAATGATATATACTATGCTTTTTTGCGAGCGTCGGTAAAACGGGTGATGCATTTTACAACAAGTCCCGGTTGATGTACTCCACAGGTCCGACGTACACCTTACGGCCCTTGATCATGAAGTAGACCAGGGAGAACACCACTACGACGCCGTAGATCAAGATGTTCCAGTTCATCGTGTCGGGCGTCGGATGTGGGAATGTTGGGAAGAAGGCGAACAAGAACGCCATACTGAGGTACACAATCGCAATGCCGTTAATCCAGATGCCAGCTTTTCCGAGCCTGAAGCGCGATGGGAGGAGCGGCTCATTGCGCCAACGCTTCAGGAACATGCAGGAAATGGATATGATATAAGAAGAGAGCAGCGCGCAAGTACCGAGGGCCAGAACCGAGTTGAACGCCACGGTGCTGCCGAGGTTGATCATGGACAGCAAAATTGCTATGGCGAAGGATACAATGACGGAATTAAGTGGGATGTCCCAACCGGGCTGAACGCGGGATAGGAAGGCACCGAAGGGAACGCCGTGATCGCGTGCGAAAGCGAAGAGTTGACGAGAGCAGGTCGCGACGTTGTTGACACATCCGAAAATGGCCATGATGACCGTAATGCAAGCGAGCGCCGTAGCGCCAGAGGTGGATTGGGTAGCGTTGTATATGACCTGGATATGCGGTTGGCCTGTCGGAGTCATGATGACGCTTTCAACGTCACCGAGGCAAAAGCAGAAGGTAATCAGCATGAGAAAACCCAAGCTGCTGTTCACGATAGCGGTCCACATCATGGCTCGTGGCAGGGTGTGTGATGCGTCTCTCAGCTCCTCGCTCATGTGTGTGGCCGCGTCCGAGCCGAGCAGAGCGAAGATGGGAGCCAGTTGACCAACTAAACATGAAAGACCTGTGTTGCCCCATCCGGCGTTGTCTTGGAAGGAGCCGAATACCTCGCTGGGCTTACTACGGGGGCCAAGCACCCACATCGTAATGAAGATGGCAAAGAACCCAAAGATATGGAGGACTAGGACGGTGCCTTCGATTAGAGGCAGTTTGCGGGCGAGCAGTGTATTGAATATGATGGAGAAGCTGGCGACTGCGATAATGAGGAGGGTGCCATGCCATCGCTGTGGGACATACGATTCGTTGTTGAGGATGACGAGGCCTTGAATTTGACCACCTGCGAGGAAAGCGATAGAAGCAATACCCGTTTGCCAGCCTAGGACACAAAGCCAACCTAGAGTTTGTCAGTATGGGGTTGGTTGCAACCCATCTCGTGGGGAAAACGGACCGACTACGTAGCTAAGGAACTTTTGATGCTTCTTTGGCGCAAATTCAGAAACCCAGTGGTACTGGCCACCTGATGTTGGTGCCCTATGAGATCATGTTAGAATATGTAGCACATTCGGCTTATGCGCAGGATGACGCGAGGTGGCACCTACATGGAGGCCATCTCAGCCATTGACACTATTACGAAGCCCATACCGATTGCTGTACCGAGAAAAACGAATATCGCACCACCAGTCCCGCCATTTGTCAATGGTATGATCAGCGTGCTGATAAGAAGTTAATTGGTGTCTGCGGTGTAAGGTTGCCCTCAACTCACGTTAAGGCGGTTTCCCATGTTGCCATCAAAATCATGGAGTACCCAAAGATGGACACAAAACGGAAATTCCTTCGAAGCTCTTGGGTCTTACCCATGCGATGCATATCTTTTTGATCATCGGGTGTTCCCTTCTTCTCCGAGACTACTGGGAGATCCTGCGATTCGCTATCGCGGGGCTGGACGTCAGCCTCTGCTTTGAGGTCTGACATGCTGCACGACTCTTGGTGCTGAGTCGATTTCGAACTGGTATGATAATGCGAATGAAGGATAAGGCCAGGAGTTGTTGAGAATACCGACGCAACGGTTTCACAATAGGGCGACGAGAAGGCAGGAGTATTGATGTCTGGAAGAACAGCGACCCCTTCTTGCAGAAAAGAGGGAGAATCTAGAAACAATAATAGTTCGCCATGGATGGTGCGTCTCCGAAGAAGCAACATGAAGCTAATTCCATAGCTAGGATGTTACAGATTGCACGACAGCCTAGGCCTAGCAGAGCCATGCAGGCATTCTACAGCCCGCGTCTTCCCATCAACATGGAAACGAGTCGGCGAGGAGCCTCAAGAGGAAGCTACCCTGGAGCTGCGCCGCGCGCCACTCCGCGAGGAGAGGATGCGAAGGCGTTTATCCGCATCGTGAGCTCGAGCGCCGTTCCTGCCGTGCGCTAAAATAAAAGTACAGGATACAGTGGCGGCAAAAGTGCTCAGCTTAACGGCGACCATGGAGGAGACGTGCAATAGGCGCGCCGCTACGCAGCCGTCGCATGGCATGATTGGCTGGCTAAATGGACGCTCCCGAACGGGGAGGCGCGATCGCGGAAGAGCCGCTCCGATCAAAATAGTGTCCGCATTGGCACGCGGAAGCGAGGGAGAAGGTTAACAGTTCGCACTGGCGAGTGTACGACAGCATTTGCCAAACAACGAATATTGCCCGTTTGAGACCTGGGTGAATGTATCCGTGCTGGACAGTCTAACCTGTGATAGACCACCAGGAGAGTGCTTGCGCAGCGAACATGATCGAGGTCGTAAAGAAATTAAGGACAAGGATGAAGCTATAGGATCTGAGCCTAGCGCGGATCGGGATCGGTGTCCGAGCAAGGACCACCGCTCTCGACGCCCAAGATTTTCCTTCGTCTCGTGTCTTGTGATATTCTCGTCCTGGCGTTCAGGCTCCCCGCCATCCATAGCCAGAGAGCGGACATCGAAGCAATTACCACTTGTCAAATTACTTCCTGCAGCCACTCATCAACAGTGTGAACGCCGCCGTGACCAACCACACAAAACAGCTTTCGTGTTGGGCAGCCGCCTGACAATACAACTTTAATTCCGCTATACATGCATTGTGCCTGCAGTACGTCCTTCATACGACCAATCATAATGCTGGCATCTCGAGGCTCTCCGACATGTCTGCGGCGCATTCCTCTCGTTTGCTTTTCGTTGTGCTCCATTCGCCTACCACACCTGTGGATGCATCGCCGAGCATAACAAGCCATTTATATGAGGGCTTGACATGCATTGCAATCACACAAACCTGCGTATCAGCAACATGGCCGTCCCCCAGTGAAACGACTACCGAACCCGATGCTATATGGCTTGCTGTCGGTTATCAGTCTAGCAACTCCTGCGCAGTGCATTTGCATTGCAGGGCATGGAACCCGTGTGTTCGGACGGTTGATGTATCGTGAAGATCCTCCGCCAACATAATACACAAGGTATTGTGCATTTTCCCAGTGTTACGGTAAGGTGCGGCTTTTGGCGAGCTTGTCCGGCCACCCGCAGAGCGCTTGTCAACAGAGCTATATCCGGACTTAGTCCCCGTCCGATGGCTGGATTCTGATGCTCCAGTGAATCCTGCGAGGAATGGCTGACTCGTCGCTCGAGACTGGCTACCGATGGGCTAGTATAACGCCTGACGATCGTAGCGGAATTCTCTACATCGTTGCGTTTCTAGCTTTCACTTACTCAGGTCTCACGTTTATCGCACGATGCTTTATCAAATGGCATGTATTAGGGCTCGACGATGCTGCAATGTCGCTCGCGCAGGTAAAATGTCTCCTTTTTCTGACTACAAACTACGTCGGACTAACTATTTAGATTGCCAGCATCATTCAGTTCTCACTTCTCCTCGTCTCTCTTTCAGCTGGCCTGGGAAAGACGTTCGATCTCCTCAGCGCAGATGAGTACACAGCAATGTCTTCTGTACGCGGCGCAATACTCGCTACTAGACTTCAACTAACACTCTTCAGGCCCAATTTGGGAATCAAATAGCCCTCTATGTCTCCCTGGGCTTCTCAAAGATCGCTACAATCCTACTCACACAACGCCTCTTCACCCGCGATATGAGGAAAGCCTGGAAGATCTGCAATGTAGTCACCGGCTGCGTAGTCATTTGGACAATTCTTGCTGGTTTCCTCGTATCAGCCGGCTGCTCACCGGAGAGCATGGCCCCAAAGACCCAGTCACAAACTTGTCCTAGCATCATCGCCCGCTACCAATTTCTTGTGATCACAGATGCAATCACAGACATTGTCCTCGTCATCATTCCCGCATATCTCTGCTGGCAACTACAAATGTCGGTCCTCGTCAAGCTACAAGTTCTTGCTGTCTTCTCCTTTCGACTCCCTCTCGTCGCTCTCGCAGGGTTATTCCTCAAAACCTGGATACGCTCCTTATCGACCAGCAATCCTGGCGTAGATCGCACACCCGCAATTCTCTTCCATCAGTGCGAACTCTGCGTCTCCCTGATAGCGGGCACGATACCCTGTCTAAAATCCTTCATCCGCAGCTTTGACACAGGAAGCGGTGTGAAAGCTGGTTTCGGCTCCTCCAACGAATACGGCTCCAGCGGCCGCAATAGCAGCAACGCGCTAAAGCAGCAGAGCTACCAGCTTTCTTCTCTCACTCGTAGCAAAAATGGTACTTCACATACGCGAAGCCACATAGACGATGACGATGGCGAAATCAAAGTGAATACCTCTCCCTTCACTAGTGGACGGGCTAATCAACCACCATTGGCACGACAGAAGAGCAATAAATCGGGCTATGAGTGGAAGCAGCAGGAACCTGATAGAGACAGTCAAGGCAGTAGACAAGAGTTGTTCATCCGGAAAGACATGGTGTGGGAAGTTGGGAGTGATGCGAGGAGGGGAAGCGATACGCCAGGAATGTTGGCATTGCCGCAATAGCCTCTCTTGAGCTTGACCGCGGTGTGTACGAGTGGAAGTATAGCCTAGGGTGCGCTTTAGGGATTGGCGGCCATGCGTGCAAGATGTCTACGAAACTGGGGACCGGCCAGGTAACGCATCATGCCTCTGCAGTACGCTGATAATCCGCCGCATCAGGGAACCGAGTGGAAACAATTCTCGACCCAAACTTTTGTTCCTAGAAACATAGAGTAGATAACGAAAAGGCAGCTCCACGGATATGGAGGCGAAAAGGATGCTATCGTCAATCGCACGAGAATGGTGTAGTGTTAGGCATATAGCAACAAAAGGCAATCAAAACGTCTTGGCTCTGGATTACTTCGGTACAGCTATCAGACTCAAAATCCCCAGACTACTCTTTTCATATTACAGGCATGCAGCACTCGTTCAATTCTTGAATTGCAAGGATATTATATCATTCGTATTAACCCTCGAACAGCGCAAATTACTAGAACAACCCTACGCTTTCAACCCCTCCATAAGCGCCCCTTCATCTCTCTTCCCCACAGCCTGAAAAACGGCTCCAGCGCCACCTATATCCAGGCCTTTCTCCGCTCTCTCATACGCATCATCACTTCTATCCAGCAGAATCTCCAACTCGTCTTTGCCTAGAAGATTTCCGCTTTCCGTACCCTCAATGTCGAACCGTTCACCATCGCTTCTCCTAAGCAGCTTCTGCAATTCTTCAACCTCCTGCTCCTTCTCAACGCCCCTAGTCTTGCCTCTATCGTTTCGAACGCCGCCTTTACGAATGACGAGTTTCTCAAGTCGACGCTTCGCTTCAGCGCTCTCGAGTAACTTCTGCTCGACAGTGTTGCGCGTAGCGAAGCGATACACAATGACGTTTCTCGTTTGGCCGATACGATGGGCGCGGTCCATTGCTTGGAGATCTTGCTGTGGGTTCCAGTCGCTGTCGAAGAGAATGACTGTATCTGCGGCTGCGAGATTGATGCCTTGACCACCCGCCCGAGTAGACAGGATGAAGATGTCTGTTGCTTCTTTCGCCGTGGAGGGTTTGTTGAACGCTAAGATCTGCGCTTGCCGATCAGACTGCGCGACTGAGCCGTCGATGCGAGCATACTGCCAGGAGCGCAAGTCGAGATAATGGCCAAGAAGATCAAGGGTTGTCGTAAATTGGCTGAAGATGAGCACCTTGTGCCCTCTCTTTATCAGCTCTGGCAAGAGAGAATCGAGTAAGAGCATCTTCCCTGACGTGCTGACTAGACTCTCATCAGGCTCAGTCTCCGATGCGAAGGTCTCAGAACCATCTGTATCCGCCTTGATGAATGGATTAAAGAAGTTGTACGGCGAGTTGCAGCATAGTCGGAGCTGCATGATAGGATTACCGAGTTTCTTCTGCATCAGTTGCCGTTTAGCGATCTCAAAAGTCGCAGCACGGATTCTTTCATCCTCTGCCTCAGAGTCAAGCTCTTCTTCCGCTTCTGACTCGCTCTCCTCGTCATTCAATCCTGCAAAGTACTGCGCATCGCTGACTTCTTCGTAATTCCTCTTTGGTCGGCCGCGGCTGCGGTTGGACGTGATGGATGCGGGTGTACCTGCACGAGACGTCTTTGCGCTCTTGTTAGGAGTGCTGATACCTGACAACGCCTTGCGCTTTCGACTACCATTGTTGCTGCGGATACTGAGTGGTGTCACTGCGCCGCTGTTGAGGCCAATACTTAATCTCTCAACTGCCTTCTCCTCTAGATATGATCGGCTTGTCCCATCGAGTATGGCCTGGTACAACTCGCGTTGCATGGATGTAAGGGGTGCGAAGAGGATGTATTCACGCTTCTTGGGCATCAAGCTCTCAACATCCGTCTTCACGCGGCGCAGCAAGAACGGCTTAAGCACGGCGTGCAGTGACTTCACCAGATACTGTTGCCGTTCCTCCGAAAGCAACTGCTCGAAGCTCGACTGGTCCTTCAATCCAGAGAAGTCGAACCAACTCTCAAATGTTGAGAGCTTGTCGAATACTGTTGGCAGTAGGAAGTGCAACAATGACCACAATTCTGTGAGGTTGTTCTGGAGCGGTGTACCAGTAATTAGCAGACGATTGGCGGACTGAAACTGCTGCAACTCGCGAATGAGTCGGCAGTCGAGATTCTTGATGCGATGTCCTTCATCAATGATAATGAATTGCCAGCCAAAGCTAGTGAGATACTTCCGGTCGTTCATGCAGATCTCGTAGCTGGTGACCATGATAGGGAATTGATCCGTTCCTGGGTTTCTCAGTCTCGTTTTGCGCAATCTCTCCCGCTCCTTCTTATCACCATGATAGAGCATGACTGGTATGCTTGGTGTCCACTTCTCGAATTCTGCAACCCAATTGCTCGTCGTACTGAGAGGTGCAGCAATTAGGAAGGGGCCGTAAGATTTGTTCTCCCATAAATGCGCGAGCATGGCAATGGTTTGGATGGTTTTGCCCAGGCCCATCTCGTCCGCCAAAATGCCATTAATGCCGTTCTCGTAGAGGGATAGCATCCACTCAAGGCCTTCTAGCTGGTATGATCGCATCGTGCCCCCTGTGACCAGCTTTGGTTGTCGAGCTGACTTGAGGTTTTGTATGCCGATGTCGCCTGTCTTCACATTGTCTTCGTCCGCAGCCTCCTTCAATGCGTCGGCCACGTTCTTTTGGTCTGTCTTTTTCTCAATATCTTCCCTCTTGAAGTAGTTGGATATCTTCGAATCTTGCCCCTTTGGTCGGCCTCGGCCTTTCTTCTTGAGTGATGTACCCTGTTTCTCCGGGTTTGACGTTGGCGTACCGTTTGCTGCCGATCCGCGTGTCGCTCGTCGCTGTGACTCGGCTGCCACTTGCTCGGCTTTCTTTTCGCGTTCCGAAGTTTGGCCTTGCGTCTTCTCGTCTTGTGCTTTCTCTTCGTCCTCTTGCCGTTGCATTTGCGCGAGCATGACCGTTGCGTACAGCTACAGCACAGTTGTTAGAGCTTGTCCGCAGACTCCTGAAATGCTTTCTTTACTGGATGAATCGCGTGTCGCTAAGCAAATTGCATACTGACCTTACTCTTGTTCATCAAGAACTCCAATTGCTGGAACTTCTTATCCAAGATATCTTTGCCGCTCTTGATATCCTCTTGTCTTTCTTTCTCCAATTGCGCGTCACGTTTCGCGTCATTCTTCTCACGCTGCGCTCTCATGCGCTCCTCCTCCTCCTGCATCGACTTTGACACGCCATCTGTATCCATATCGGCTGGTGGAGGCGAAGACGCGGGTGTAGACTTTTGCGACGCGGAGTTTGCACTGGTGATCGAGGAAGAGGTCATATCGCGCAATACAGGCCTTGTTTGTGAGGCAATAGATTCTGAACGATTCAAGAAGGATCCAAGATTGTGTGCATGCAAGCGCCAGGGGTAGGTGGCGAGAGAGGGCTTCGATCGCGAAGTGAAAGGGCGACGCGCTAAGCGAGAAATCAAACACGTCATTGAGAACGCGCGATCACGACGTGAGCTCTAATGGGCGTCACGCCAAGCCACCACCCCTTACGCAGCACCATCCATCACTAAACCACCCTCAATTCACATCGGAGTATCGAACAGTGTTGCAAGTTGTGGTCAATGGATGGTCTCACATTACTTTTCTCTATGATTTTCCAGATATCTCGTAGTGGCGCATACTCGCATGCAGGTATGAAAGTAAAAGAGCAAAAGGGCCTTGATAAAATCATAAAGTTATAATAATGCGAAGCAATTCATAAGAGAAAGATCTAGTCTCGGCCGTATTTACAATCCTCAACATCTCGTTCCAACTTCTATCGCCGTCCTTTCATCTCATTGAAACCGCCCTCCCTCCTATCCGCACTCTCCAAACTGCGGTCTGCAACCCCAACTCACCCTGCAGTAATCCTCTGCATTTCCACACCAGCCGTAGTCTGAGCAGCATCTTCCAAACGTGGAGCCCTGGCATGTCATCCCGTTACCTTCAGCTCCACACCGTCCGTTTGTGCTGACATTCGTTGGCACAGGGCTCGGTGTAGGCGTAGGTGTTGGTGTGGGCGTTGGAGTCGGCGTCGGCGTGGGAATGGCAGATGAGCTTGGAACAGGCACTGGGACAGAAGATGAGGATGGCGGTGGCGGGGCACCATCGCACGATCCAAAGCCAGGACGACAACCGGTACCGCAGAAGTCGATGCTGTTGCCGCAATAATAGAACTCTGAACAACAACGTCCGAAGCTTGAGCCGCCACACGTGGTTACGTTTCCGCATTGGCCATTTGGCGAGATGATGAGAGTGCCCGATGGAAGCGGTGGTTGTACGGAAGAGCTAGGTGGCACGATGATTGAGCTCGAAGATGGCGAAGGAGTCGGGGTTGGAGTAGGTGTGGGTGTGGGTGTTGGTTCTGGTGGTGCATCACCACATCGGCCGAACTCAGGCTGGCATCCCACGATGGGCGCACAATGCTCAAAATCTGTCCCACAGTAGTTGTAGCCCGAGCAGCATTGATTGTCCGTGCACCTCGAGTTGCCGAATTCAGTACCGCAGCGTCCAACGGTTTGACGAGGAAACAAATGATTGAGGGACCTCGCAAACAAGTTTGGTGTTGTCGCGTTGCGTTTTTCGAACGGTTGTGGTGCTGCGTGCATCATTTCATCGGCAGCGTAGAGAGGAGCCCTTGGGTCCAGATTGAATTTGGCGTTCAATATGGGATCCAGGGAGGCAAATGCTCCCGAGAAGCTAAGGGCTCCCGCCAGGGTGATCGAGATCCACCGCATGTTGATGTATGCGAATTACCAGACTAGGGAGGGGAAAGGAAGTTTGGACCTAGCGGAGGGGATCTAGGTATATATCAGGTCTTTTCCATGGCTCCACGGATGCTGAGTAAAGCCACCCAGGCGAGCAGAAGAGGATTGCGAATACAATAAAGAAGATAAGGGTCTGAGATGCTTGGCCAAGTACACAAATGATGACACGAGGCTCAAATCAGCCTGGCACGATGGATAGGGCCAATAAAGGAGCCCTTCCAAGCCGAATGCGTTAATGGATGCTGCAATTTTGATGGTCGTACAAACTTCAACGGGAACCCACGTAATTGTTAATATGGGATTGACCAGATGAGTACGGTTGTGGGGCCTTTTGCGGCCATTGAGACTGTGAGGACAGTAGAGAGACGTGCAACAAATGTAAGAGAAGCAAACGAAGGTAAATTTTGCCATTCTCCTCGAAGTCAATTGCAACTACAAAGACTCTGCATGTCGTGGTGGCGAGCTTGTTTGATGATCTCAGTTTGTTTCCGTGGTTCGGTGTAGTGGCACGCATTAGCCGCATAAAGTCGTGGTGAGTGCTCCTATACCGACGACCAGGTGGGGCATCTTGTCAGATGCTTGACATGGATCATAAATTTGTCGCGTGGATACAAAACTCATCTACGTCGGGATCAATGGGCCAAAAGCCTAAATACGAAGTGCCGAGACTACCGTTTAGAGTGACCGACGCAGGTGCCGAGCCTAAATTGATGATGCCAGCGGGGCAGTATCGTGGAAACTTCTTCTGGAAAGTATGGTCGATGCAAGGCACCGTCTTAGCTATCGCGTTACCGGGTAAGTTCATGTTCTTCCTGGGAGCAAATATTCGCCGGTTCATGGCTATTTCTTGGGAACAAAAGGTAAGGTTGCTTGCTTCACTAACCCAAGAGTCTTCCCCAGATAACATTCCCTTCCCACTCGGGCCTTCTGTCCTGCTTGGTCCCATAGCCCGGTAGACGCTTGACATACTCGTCCAGGTAATATTTGTTGATCACGCACGTGGGTGAGCTTTGCCGTCAAGATGCAGTGTCATTCCTGGCAGCAACAGCATGCGTGATGAGTAGACTCCTACAGATTTGGAGAGATTTAAGATGAGCCACGGAGGTATGTCAGGTGCAAGAGTCGACAGACGATACTATCCTCGCAAGATGTGGGGTTATCACGATGCAAGCAACACACCTAGTAAGCCAATATCACCGGGTCAATTGGGCGTGCGCCATCATCATGAAGTGGTTAAGGAGATGTAGTCCTAAACCCTTTTACCTATACGGACGATTATCATGGTGCTGATGCTGCTTACTCGTCATCCTAGATTTAGGTACCTTCTCAACACTTGTTGTGAACAGGATATGGCCTCCAATACCTCCATCGCCAAAGAGCTCCCCGAAAGCTGTACCATTTATGAGAGGAGAAAAACCGGTGGATGATTTCACAGTAACATTGATCCAAGTGATCATGTCACTGTGATGGGCGACTACCTCGGGGCGTGGTAGGAGCCTAGGCGGTCGCAATATACCTAGGTAAGGTGCAGCAGAGCGAAAAACGCCTTCATGCACCCCATCATTGTCATAAAATGATTCTTAGTGCCCATCCAACTGTCCGGATTTTGATCATTGACGTCAAAACGCGATCATTGCTGACAATAATCTAGAAGGGGGCGGAAGACATATGTCCAAGATTGGTTATGCTCGCTCGGAATCCTTCACTTCCGGTACTACCCCTGAACTTTTGTAGTCTCTAGTCCTCTAGCGGGATAACTAGTACAGACTAGGTGGACTATCTACTATTTTCACACCAGCTATACCCGACGCTAACTGAAAACGAGCACCCCGCTATGAGTGTAGAGATCGACAGCGGGGACAAAAACCAACGTACTGGTTGACCGCGGTTTGTTTTGGTGTTGGAAGAGGGACGTCCTGCCTGTTTAGGTATTGTGGCGATATACTAGACTTTTTTCGGTCACACTCAGCTGGCAGGCTGGCTCCTGGAGGGAGCGCTTTGTTAGTGGTATACTAGTATTTGCGGGGGGTGGCGTCCACGTTCATCTTTGACCGCGGTTCATTGTGCCTTTGCAAGTGAGCAGTCTGGCATTGGGGATCTGATGACAATAGGTCATGCTTCTTGCTGACCGCTAGAATGGATACTATAAGTTCACTTGCTTGACCATTCAATGTCATCCTATTGTCAGCAACAACTTTTCAATCGTTACCATGAAGCTGCCTACATTTCAGTTGCTCTTAGCCCTTCTGATTCCTCTTACTAATGCCTTCCCGGCTGCGATACTCGAGGCTGCAGCCAGCGACCCGACGCTCCTGAAACGCGCTGAAAGACTTCTCGCTGAACGTCAGGCAGGAGCAGACGCAGCGACAGCGCTTTTCGAACCAGTGCCAATATTCGATGCGAAGAGGCAGTATGTTAACGTCAGTAAAGGCAGCGGGCATGAATATGTGCCTCCGGGCTCCAGTGATCTTAGAGGACCATGCCCTGGATTGAATGCTTTCGCGAACCATAGTGAGTATGGAGAGAAGAACAATGAATACCATTGTTGACTAATGATCAAAAGATTTCCTGCCCCACAATGGATATGCCACCGTCCAACAATACGTCGATGCAACCACAAAAGTAGTCGGTATGGGACCCGTGCTGGCACTCTTCCTCTCCGCCCTCGGCGGCGCACTCGATGGTGACATCCTCAATTGGTCTATCGGCGGTAAACCCTCCCTCGCACAAGGCGGCGCAACCGGCATTCTAGGAAATGGCCTCATTGGTTCACACAACAAGTATGAGGGTGATGCATCCCCAACAAGACCAGACGTATACCAGTCTGGCAACAACTACAAGACTGTCACCCAACAGTTTCAGGAACTGATCGACTACTCGCCTGGTGGTCAGGTCACGCTCGACTCTTTGACGTCCTTTCGCTCGCACCGATTTGATACGCAGATCGCCAATAATCCTTACTTCTTCAATGGGCCATTTTCGGGCGTGCTTGTGCAGCCTGCGGCGTATACCTTCATATACCGTTTCATGGCAAATCACAGTGCTGAAAATCCAGCCGGTCTGCTAAGCTACGATGTTATCCAATCTTGGTTCGGGGTGCAAGGATCAAAGGATAACTATAATGCAATTCAGGGGACCGAGCGCATTCCTGAGAATTGGGTATGTTTATCAAGGCTCGTCACATTAGTCTCTTTTCACGTTGGTTGACATACTGAGTAGTACAAACGCGCTATTGAATACCCCTATGACACCAACTACTTCCTTGCTGATGCTCTTAATGCCGCCAAACTTCACCCTAAGTTCCTTAACATTGGCGGGTACGTACATCCTCTCCAATATTCTCTATCACACTGACAGACATTCCTCAGCAACACGGGCACCACCAACTCCTTCACCGGCGTCGACATTGCCAACCTGACAGGTGGTGTCTTCAACTCCCAGACCCTCTTGCAAGGCAACAACCTCGGGTGTTTCTTGTATCAGGTCTCCGCGCAAGGAAAGCCTGATATTCTTCTCGGCGCACTTGATCAGCTCACGGATGTCGTTGGAAGGGTTATCGGAAGCTTAGGTTGTCCGCAGTTGAAAGCTATTGATGCGAAGCAATTGAAGCAATTTCCGGGATACACCAAGCAGCCTGTCTATGGATGAATAAGATAAGCAATGATAGAAATTAGGATACATGAGGGATGATAGTTAAGAACTGCGTACAAACTTGGAAATAGTATACACTACAAAATATACGATATTGATCTCATGAGCTTTTGAGTCTTTATGCGCAAGTGTACTCAGTGCGCGCTAAACCGCAATTGACATCTACGCTTATGGAGGTAGAGGTTTCCCATTTGGCGTCAGCCCATCGCACGGCGCTTCCAACGCACTCTCCTTGATACTTTGCACGACCTGATCCTTGTACCCAAGTAACACAGCGTTGCCGCTCGGCTCGTAGCTGTCCCAACCGAGCTGCGGCAAGCCGTGCACAGGATCCTCCGCAAATGCCAACCAATAATCTTGCATTTTCTCACTGACTTTCCTTTGGAAATCCGTGCCCTCGCCTCTTGCAATTCCGTACGTGCCAAAAATCATGGGCAGATCGCTCGAATGGTATGCACCCTCCCACCACAGCGGCGCGATGTTGCTGAAATTGCCACCATAGAGATACCGGAACGTCGTCGCGTTGACTGCGTAACGGTTTTGCGTTGTTTTTACGGCAGGGCAGAGGAAATATAGCGCCGTCATTGCATCTCCATCTGCTTGATTAGGACCATATGTACGGTTATAGGGTAGGAACGCGATCCCTTCGTCAGTGGTGGTGCCGATGATGGCGGGTTTGCGGGAGAAGTTTCCGGCTAAAGCGCGAGGGGTATAGTCTGCGAACAAGGTACGATTATCGACTATGGGGCTGAATGTGAGAGACGGAGTTGTGCCACTGTCTGCACGAGCTTTCAAGTAGCTGATGATGGATGGGCCGCTGACGTTTCGTAGGCACTCGACTTCCGCTTCAGAACGACTGTTGTGGCAGCCAAAATGCTCCGCCAAGAACGTGAAATTTGTTTGCTCCAAATCGGTGTTGGATAGGTCTAAAAGTGAAACACCGGAACTCATGATTAGACCTTTGACTATTTTATCATTTGGATACGCAAAGTTGTAATCGTCGACTGACATTGCACCTGCCGATTGGCCCCAGAAAGTAATGCGGCCTGGATCTCCGCCAAAGTTCGCAATGTTGTCGCGAATCCATTCTAGACCTAGGCGCTGATCTAGAAGGCCCAGGTTCTGGTGATCTAGTGGAAGACCTGCTGCATTTGGAAAGCCAAAGATGTTGAGGCGGTAGCTGAGAGCTTGATGAGCATAATGGCTTGAGGATAGCCTAGAGTTTCAACTTACTTGATTCCAACGACAATATGCTTTCCGCTTCTCTCAATCCACGGGCTCGGATTTTGATATGGCACCGATCCTCCGCCGCTCGTGAATCCTCCGCCATACAGCCAGGCAATTACCGGCAATAATTCGATTGCGTCGCCGTGGTTTTGCGTCTCGTTCCAAGGCGTCCACACATTAACCGACAAGCAGTCTTCACCTTGGTAGCTCTGCGGGTAGATGCTGAACTCTGGGGCATCTGTTATAAAAAGGTTTGGCGCAACGTCCTCATCTGCCTCGAATTGTGGGCATGCATGGCCGAAGCGTGTTGCATCGATTGTATCGTTCGCCTTCGGCTTTCGCTTTGGCGTTGGTGGAAGCCAGCGTCGCTCTCCTACTGGCTGTTCTGCGAACGGTATGCCGAGAAACTGCGCAACATTCGGTGTTGTGTTATTGACGAAGCCTTGTACTGTCCCCGACGTTGTATCGACAATCAAGGAACGAACGGCGGCCACTACCTGAAATTGATGAAAGCCCAAGAGCGCTGCTAAGAAGAATGCCATGTTTGGAGGCAAGGAGAGCACGGAAAGTCTGAAAGCTCCATCATGAACGCAGATGCTTTTTGAAGATGCTTTGGTCAAGGATTGTCGCCCCGAAATAACCGTAGTGGCCTGCGGACACGAGCCCGAAGGAATAACTTGCTCATCTTGCTCATCTTTAGGCAAGATAGCAGCCTATAGCCTCAGAGTTGAGTGGTTTCTTTCGGGGGAGCTGTGCAGCAATACTGATTTATGGACTGTACTTCGCTGTTGACAATGTTCGAGGTAGACAGGGGCTGGCATCCAGCCAATATACATGGTGACGAACTTGAGATGATCACGTCTAAGCAGGCTCTAAGAGAAACCTACATACAACCACCATGAGTATTCACAAGCGAAAGTCAAGCAGAGGAAGACACCCGAACAATCGGAAGAAAGCTGATGCATAGCTTGACAAACCCCGTCTTGAGGAAGGAACGACGAACTTCGGCCCGTGCGCCGTTCCCCACACTTTCCCCCCCACTTTTCGTCGGTCATCCCGCCGATGTCCAAATCGTCATAAGCAGCCATGCGGCTCTTTGTAGCCATGCGTGATCACTCGCGAAAAGCACTCGACGTAGTCAAACAACTTATCCATCTCCATAAACCAAAATGAAGGTCCTCATCACCGGCGCAGGCGGCTTCGTAGGCCAAGTCCTCGCAAAGAAGCTCATCGAAACCGACTCTTCGACCTCCCTTATCCTGGCGGATGTCAAAGAGCCTCCGAACCCAACTTCTTCGAAAAATGTCCAAACAGTGGCAGCAGATCTTACCGATATCTCAGCAAGTGAGAATCTTATTTCTCAAGCACCAGACGCCGTGTACATCCTCCACGGCATTATGTCTAGCGGTTCTGAAGCGAACCTCGAGTTAGGCTTGAAGGTCAACTTCGAATCGGTACGCCAGTTACTCGACGTTATCCGGATCAAAAGACCAGGTATCAAGGTTGTATTCACATCCTCTTGCGCCGTCTTTGGGCGTAAAGCCGTCGAGAACGTGGCGACAGAGACAGACATCGTACCCATGCCTGAAAGCAGTTACGGCACACAAAAGCTCATGATTGAGTTCTTGATCAACGACTACTCGAGGAGAGGCTTAATTGATGGGAGGATCGTGCGCCTGCCAACCGTGTTTGTAAGAGCCGGTGCGCCAACGGCTGCAGCATCGTCATTTGTCTCCGGCATTGTCCGAGAACCGGTCCACGGGCAGGAGAGCGAGCTACCGTGCGATCCAAACATCGGCATATGGCTGACCTCCCCACGTGCGTTGGCAACGAACCTCGTGCATGCTATTAAGGTCCCTGCGGAGAAGTTTGGACACTTTAGGCAGGTGCTGCTACCTGGCTACACTGCGACGAGCGGCGAGATCTTAGATGCGCTTGAAAAAGTTGCTGGAAAGGAGGTCAGGGCGCTGGTCAAGGAGAAGAGGGACGAGACGATTCAGAGGATTGTGTTGAGTTGGCCGGCGAAGTATGATACAGCTCGGGCAAAGGAGTTGGGCTTCAGTGAGGACGTGGGCTTGGAGCAGACGATTCGGGATTTCATCGAAGGGGGAAGGCAGAAATCATGAGATTCTGAAGTTAAGATAAGCGATACTATTGGAGAGTCGAATAAAATATAGACGTTAAATTCAACAGCTCTGCAAAGTTACATAGCAAGTTGACCTGTTTTTACGTGATACAATGCCAACGAGTGTTCCATAAGACTTGGAACCGGACCAGCAATTTCACTCAGCAAGCATAAACGCCCAGCTGCACTATCATATGATCTTACTGTAGTGATGAGATGAATCTAATCGTACACAACGCGTCACACCCCCGAACACGTGCCTAACCCAGTGGTCAGTGCAATTCGACGCATGAACCATAATCCCTAACCTTGATTCCCATCACCCGCTATCCCGTCCCGTATCTCGCAAACCGCACGATCACACGGGAGTACCCGCCTACGGCAAGACAACACAACGCAGCTGCGACTTAGCCCTCCCATCTCGAAACCTTCACAGCGGCTCCTTATCTTAAGCAATGGAGTGGGGGCGGGCAATCAGGCAGGCGTTGACCGGTGAAAAGAGTGACGGTGGCTTGCTTGACTCCTTTACCTGGTGTTTCGCAAGGTCTGGGGCCTGGTTTGGCCTTCCTATTCTACACATCTCTCACCCCCTCCCAAATCCTTCGTGTGTTTCAACGCGGACGGCCTGCCTCAACAATTTTATCAATGCGCATGTCGTCGGTCGGCGATCTGAAGCATTCACGGCACGCACGGGACTATGTAGCCAGATAGGCAGTTCGGTTCGGTGCAATCCTCGGGGGTCCGGCGCAAGCGAAGGATGGATAGAGTTCGGGTATTTTACTTTTGTTGCTGTCGGTCGGCAAACAGGGAATGGTCCGGGGTTTAAGGTGCCGGGCGTAAACTAGCTGAGTGAGTAGAGTTAGTTAGGTAGAGAAGCGAAGTGGAGTGTGGCCGATGCACACGCACGCACGCCCGCTTCAGCTGAGAGCGTGGCGGCTGTCAGGCGGGAGTATGCATGCGGCCAATGGGTGGTGATGGCGCAGTGGGAGGTAGTGCGGCGGTGGCAAGCATACAATGTTACTATGGGGTGGCACTTGGTCCATGGGGAATATAATGCGAGCA
This sequence comes from Phoma sp. ATCC 74077, assembly GCA_033682645.1. Classification (NCBI taxonomy): domain Eukaryota; kingdom Fungi; phylum Ascomycota; class Dothideomycetes; order Pleosporales; family Didymellaceae; genus Phoma; species Phoma sp. ATCC 74077. The sequence continues at coordinate 579,264 of JAWDJC010000017.1, forward strand.
GCGAGTCATTTCGAGAGGAGAAGTAGGATGATCATTACCGTGTTCCGCGTGTGAAATCAACTAACTACTACAGCGTTTTGCATGCCCAGAACGCACGATCTGACTCGATCACTTTGATCTCAGAGGGTGTTGAAAGATTCCCAGCGAGACAGAATCATATGCCAAATAAAATATTGCAAGCCATGTCACATTGTCGCCCCGGCTGGAGTATCTCCGTCGATGTCTAAGATTGCGCCCTCTTCTAAGTCCTTCGGCTTGACCAACTTGATGCTTACTTCAGGGCTTTGGCTATAAACTCTCAACCCTAGCACGCATACAGCGTTCCACGGCTTTGGTTGATTGTCTACGACGGAACGAGGGCCGGGAGGTGGAGGTGGCACAGGAGCATCGCCATAGACACTGCCCTGATATCTGTTGCCGTACGCATACGATGCGAATGATGGAGGTCCTGGCGGACCACGATGTCTTGGAGCAGCATCGTCGTCGTCGGGTGTGTCATGCGCTTCTTCTTCATCGCTAGCTTCATCGACTTCGATCTTGGGCTCGGCATCCTTCTCCTTAGAGAGACCCTCAGCTGCAGGCTCAGTCTTAGATTCTGAGTCTTTAGCCCTAATTGTGAGATCAACCGCAATCCCCGGCTTTGCCTGCTCTCCAGATGCGCTAGATGTATTATTGACTGCTTTTTCCTTTCCTGTCTGAACACTGTTCGCAATGACGGCTGCTGCTACTGCATCAGTTGTCTCCTTCTTCGCCGCATCGTCTTTCGGTTCTTCTTTTGAGGTCTCCTGCTTGGGCTTGTCCTTCTCTTCGCGGCTTTTCTTTTCTTTCTTCCAGGCCTCATACTCTGCCTTCTCCTCTTTCTTCCAAGCTTCAAAGTCACTCTTCTCCTTCTCCTCCTCTTCCTTCTCCTTCTTTTTCTTCTCGGCTGCCTCCTTTCTCTTCTGCTCCTTCTTCTTTTTCCTTTCTTCGGAAATCTCTACGACGCCTTTGGCGTTGGCGATATCGTAATTCATTCCGATTTGTCTAAGCTTCTGTGGGTTGCGCTCCGCTAGTTTGGTAACGACCTCGTGTACATCCGCAGCATCAGCATCACGAGAAGCTTCAATCTTCGGCAGGACTTCGTATGTGCCAACTTCGAGATCAACTTCAGCAGAAATGCTGCGATTACCGAACCAGGCACCGCGAGCTCTGACAATATGATCTCCTGCTTCAGCATTTTCTTCTTGCAAGATGAAGTGCAGATCGAAGTCGTACTTCCCTTCAAGGCCGCGGAAATAGCGATCATCAAGCTACTCGCATTAGTGAGTGACACTCTACAGCCAAAACACATCACTTACCTGGCAAAGCACGAATACTGTCGGCCCAGCTTTCTTTATCTCGACACGGAACTTGGTGTTCAGATAGCCAGTCACCCACGCCACTGAGACACTGGTCCAGCGCTGCACCACAGTCCACTCTTCATCAAAGAGTCGTGTCCGGTCGAGCAAATCGAAACGTTTGAGCAAGTCTTCATATGACATCCAAAAAAGGCCATCGTCACCGAACTTGTGATCCAGCTTCTTCATCCAGTAGGGCGTCCATTCACTCGATCCGTCTGACCAAGGGCCAGTCCACTCACCCATCGCGGCATTTGCTCTTTTACCCCAGGGGTTCCTAATCATCGGTTAGCGCACCCAAAAGACAGAGCGACAGATACAGTACCTGATCAGCACCAGTCTGTGCTTCTTGCCATCCTCACCCTTCTCATCGACGGCCTTAATGACCGAATAAGCGTGGCTCAGAGCGAGACCTCTTCTAGCGTCTGAGTCATCTCCATACGAGCCGGGAGATGAAGCAGAGAAAAGAAACTGCTTATTAACCTGCAGCAACTCCTTCCAAAGACGCTCCTTGCTCAAAATACGATCAGTCAGAATCTTGGTTGTAACACCTCCCGTAAGATCCTCGACCGCCTCACCGCTGAAGCCACCGGCAATAGCATCATAGTCACCATGTACTTTGGCGTATGCCTTCTCCAGTAGCGGAAGCCAAGTCTCGTTTTCATCGGCACACGACGCAAAGTAAAGCGCCTCCGATCCGGTTTGATTGTTCTTCTTGTACCTCGTCTCCTTCGCGCCTGTCGGATCATATCTATCGCCATAGGCATCGAAATCGCTGTGCTTGAGGTATAGGTTGTCATCTACAACGGTCCAGATCCACTCGCCATCTCTGTAGAATACGAAACCATATACACCACATTCCTCGTCTCTCTCAACGCAAACTTTGTTGATTAGTTCAGGATTGCTACAGATGGTTGCGACGGCAGCTATAAACCAGCAATCACCATTTGAGCCCTGCACGAGGTCGGAACTGGTGAAGCCATCAATTTCGAACTGAGGCTTGTCGAAAATCCAATCAACACGGTGTACGGATCCCGGTCCACAATCGTCGTCACCAGATCCACTATGGTTCAGGAGTTTGGCTGTGCTGATGAAATCGATAGGCGCGGCATTCTGCATGAGCACATCGCTCTGAATGAGAGTAGCCAACGCGTTCCCCAGTCGCGATGGGCTCACTGAGGATGCTGCTGCAGCGGGCTGGTCTTTATACCAGTACTTCAGTCCTTCGAGGCAGTTCTTGTCACGTAGATCCTCGATATCAAAATCTGGATCTGTGAATTTCTCGTTCGTACGGTGGCACTCTCTCACGATACGTTTTACGCGTGCGCGACATTCGGTTGCAGCTGCTTGATATGATTCGGCAGCATTCTTCCCTGTGACGCTGCCTGGCTTGCGTGGCGGGGGAAGCAAATGTGCGTACAGAGTGGAAGGAAAGACCTTGGTAACTTTGGTTGGCCTTTTCGTGATGAGGTTCTCCCAGAACTCATTAATGACCTCCTGAGGTTTCCCGACGTCGGTACTGTCGCTGGAAACAGAGCTCATGATGGCTACTTCCCGCAGGTTAGCTTACGCGCCGTTGTAGCCGTACTTGTATCACTCACGGTCGCGCCTCTCGATGATTAGCTACTTCTAGCAGAACTCGGAGAGGAGAGGAGAAGGGAACTGATATTGAAACGAAAGTAAGGCTAACATTGCTGAGCGTGTTGGTTATATGGAGACGGGTGCGTTTGGGGGCCAAAAGCTGCGGCTGACAGCACTGGCTGCTTATGGCCATGTGCGGCTGGACGAGCTGGCTAGTAAGGGCTAGACATATTACTGGCATTAGATGATGCGTCGATGATTAGGAATCCTCCAGAGTGTCTATTATGTGGGTAGATGCTGTGTAAATGTTGGCATCTAGGTCAGGTCTGAGTACCAACTTCGCCGAAATTCGAAACGAGCTGGTACCTATTGTGGCGGGTGAAGTGGCACGGCCATTGTGGCCAACAATCGCGTCGCTGCAGCGAAAGGATCATCAATTGTCAGAACATATCACGCACCGATGATTGAGATGAATAGCGTGAATCGAAGGACTGTCAATCAATGATTCCGTACTTGACATGGAATAAGGTAGATGTGGTCGTTATGGAGAGGGTTTCGAAGATTGGAGCACCGTGCGCTGGCTGCGGGGAAACCACTACTGGACGCGACAGGGCACGAAGTGCCACCACCGCCTCACGACACCAGCCGCAGTTTCCCACCGACATATCTTACCTTCTTACGCCAGAAGTTTATGAAACCATCTCAGCTGGTTTCATAGCTCAAAGATTTCTGTACTTGCTTTTGCTGAGTAAGAAAAATGCGATTCGTGGCGTTCTAGTTCGAGCAGGCTCAACCCTGTGTGATTTCCGTGATCGCATGCGGCCATGACAGGCTAGGCTGCGGCGCTCAACACTTCTCTCAGCGTTCCTAATTTTGAGCGAACAACCTGCATCGATGGCTGGGACAACGTGCCGGTGCTGATGCGGCTCGCTACTTGTACCGTTCTAGCGCTTGCAGATTTGCTGCTGAAACCAGCCTCTTGCATTACGCGACTGTAGATCTAGTAAGTTTGGGTAAGTACGCGCCCACAATGTGTGGTGAATAGGAATCGGTCAAGGTGCTTTTGAAGGATGCGTGCGAGATATCTGCCCGTGTCAGTGGGAACAGAGGGGACGTTGTAAACCTGTTAGCCCATCTAACTGATAATCAGGAATGAGGATGGCTTCCATGTTTTGATGCTGGAGGCTTCGCGAGCTGACGTTGTTAATGCTGATTCTGTTAGAATGCGCCAATTGGAAGATATGATAGATCTCGCTTGAAGAGGGCATTTGTAATTGCGCGTATGGAGTCCAGAGTGCTGACCGTATAGTATTAGTACCCCGATTGAGCCGGCCGAGATAGGCACTAGAACGCGTGACGCAAATATATTGTGTATTCAAGGTGACTGTCTCCTCGGACACAGTTGGGTTGGCTGCATGATTCGAGGCTGGGGATGACGTGAACTTCTCAATTGAGTTGCCAAGATGTGCCTCCTGGGGTATGTGAAACAGCTATCCGACCTATAGACGTGCAGAGGTACAAGTAGCTTATGGCAGACACTGGTTGCGGCCTTGATGACCACGCGAGGAGTACCAGATAATGTAGAAGAAAAATTACAGTATTAAAACGTGATGGTTCGCACCGGTCGTTGTAGAAGGAAATGTGAGAGATGTGAAAATGGTGATACATGTGTCGTCTGAAAATGGCGGAAAGGAAAACCGACCGGGTTGTGAACGCGAAGAGGAGCAGGGAGCGGCAACACTACAGCTTGCCGCCTGCCGTTGCGAACGCAAATGTCCCATGTCATAATTCACACTCTCTAGAGCAGTCCTCCTTTTGCTTTTGTGCACCGAATGAGTAAAAGGGATGCCAGTAGAAGAAAGCTAACTGTTTCGAAGACCTGCCGCCCTTGAGCGCCGAGTGACGTTAGAATTGAACCGCCGAAATCGAACCGCCGAAACGCCGTGCTAAATCGATAGAGCCAACGTGATAATGCTGATGGACGCCGAAGGGAAAAGACCAATGTCGTATAATAGTCCGGAAAGTGGACGACGCGCCAATCAGAACCAAGCGAGGACGTGCATTTTTAGCGCCATAGATGATCCCAGGATCCAGGCACGCCAGGATCGATGCCGGCGATCAGTGCACGCGCACTTGCATTTCATCTGCACGAAACGAGTCAGCAACCACAAAGTTGCACCTTTCAAAGGATTCTTCCTAAAATGCAACCAGCGTCTGGCGTTGGCCCTCAGGCGATTCCGTCTGGCACACCAAAGTCCGAGACAAATCGTGAGCGAGCTGAAGGGAGGGGTACTCACTTATGCCTTAGTTGTGCATGGCCGGCACGTCTTGAGCTTGCAGTTCTGGCACTCATATATGAACGAATGTGGCCCTGAATGGCACATGTTGCAGTTCCAGAGGATGAGGGTCGTGTCGGACTTGATCATCTTGAAGTTGTGTTGGCAGTTTGCTGGGGCGGCCATGGTGATGTGACGAGGTACGTTGGGGTTATGGTGGATTAGACTGGAAGGCACGACTGGATGCATGTTAGAAGGAACGTTCGGGGCACTCCTCCGGATATGTACTGGGGAGGAGGTGAGAGACTGACCGTAGCAAACGTGGCAGAGGACTGTTTGAGACTGGCGTGGGATTTGCGCTCAAAACCGAGGGTGCTGAGGGTGCTAAGGGTGCTAAGGGTGCTAAAGTGAGTTTGAGTCGCGGGTGGTAAAAGCAAGCAAAAGCTGCAGAGGGAGCAGAACTAGACGGCAAACTGGTAGCTCAAGGAGAAGACACTTGCTTGCTGCTAATCTGGAGACGCTAACAGAGCGGACCTAGGTCCGTCTTATACTGGTTCCCAGATATCATGGGCCAAACTCGAGTTAACGTCGACTACAACGAGAGCTGAGTCCATGTCCACCAAGAGCGGTAGTGTACAACACGCAGCGGCATGCAGCCGTCTGGCGGTCTTGCTGCCCTGGATGGTGAAGGTCGAATGCGGATGGCTGCGGGACAGATGGAGCAAAAGATACACTGGGGGTTACACGACGAGGCCGCATGAGAAGTGCCTCTGCTACTCCCCCAATATGAGGCTCCCAAAGGGAACGGCCGGGTGGAGCTGGTCAAACGCGGGCTGGCTGTTCCGCAGCCGCGGTCATGGTAGCATCTCTAGGTCGCGAGACCTTGTTGCAGGCCAAGCAGGCGAGGGCGACGTGAATGCTCCGAGATACATTGAGGATAGCGCGCTGCCGGATTCTATGTGTCACACAAAACCGTGCTGCAGGCCTGCCGTGATGATGGCATCCTCTGCAGCCCTTCTCGATGCAAAGGCGCATCGTGTGGCGGCCGCCTGCCATGGGCGCGACCCTCAGCGCGGCCAATCCGCCGACTCCCAGGCCCATGGAAGCAGCCTAGGGCCGACCGGGGTCGGCAATTTTAAGTTTGCGCCTGCATCGCTCCCATGTCGCTCCTGCCCCCAGCAACGCCGCCCGACACGACCTCCATCCGCCCTCCCATGTCGCTTTTGCTTTTGCTTTGTTCCCATCCATTGCTGCGATTCGAGCCGGAGCCTTTCGCACCAATGGCACACGCCTGCCTTCGCTAAACAGACGAGCTGCGAGGACGGCCTAAACTCAAGCCGCATTGGCGGTCAGCCATCCAGACACAGGCTGCCAAAACCGTCGCCATGCATACGCCCTCAGACACGATTCCTGCTCCACATCGCCTTGTCTTCTTTCCTTCTTCTTCTTCTCTCGGTCGTGATTTCGGCCGCTGGGCGACCGGGCCTCCCCTGCGCCGGCCGCCCTCCAGTCGAGTGCAAGGAGGAGCAATGGGCCGTGGCTTGACCGTTCCCCGCTTGTCGTGAGGGTGCACTCCGCGCGTTGGCAACACAGCGGTGCACAAACACAGACCCTGGCCACCCCATCGGCCTAGCTTTTGTAGCATTACTGTTCTCCACCTTGAAACTGCCGCCGGTACGGGTACCGGCCTTCGCCATTTACGGAACACGCGCAGCTAGTCGCTGCAGGTGAGAGGAACCGGTGCCGCCTCCTGCACGATATCGTCCTCCAACCTGGTTCAGCTGGATAGCCATCGGTCGCATGCAGCCTCATCTCATGGAGCGCCGCTGTTATCTGGCAGTAGTGCCGCAACGCGAACCCGGCCACTCGACAGGCCTACCTTGAGCCTCTTTTTGCTCCTTTGGGACGCATGCACTTACGAAAACGGCAAGCCTCCCTCAGTCAAAAGCAAGATGGCTTGCGGGAGATCCACTATCGGATACGACGGCGTTGCTTTCTTCTGAGACGAATAGAAATGGCGTACCGGTCCAGTATGTAACCTACCTGATCGAGCCAGGAACGACTGAATAGATCTGTAGAATCACGGCCAACCGCGTCTATTGAAAATACACCCTTGTCTATAATCCGAAGGCATTCCTTACCACTATACACACGCTATCAGGAGAAGCTCGGAGAAGGTCCTCATAGAAATCGAATCCGCTCACCAGTCTCATGCATTCGCATCTTCAAGCCAGATGAAGCTTTCCAGTATAGAATATTGCAATGTGCAGAATGACATTTATATCTCCAGATATCTGATGGCTTATTCGACAGGGTGCTCTTCGCCGTCATTGCTTTAGATCACAACATAGGCTCTTGAGCTGGTCAGTTGTCGCATGATTACGAACCACTTAACTGAGCCTGCCATGTAGTAGGATTTAAACAGCCACGACAGGTAGATTGGCTCAACCACAACGCCAGCTCAATACCCATCTTGCCCTCTCCCCTTGAGCCATTCAAGCATCAAGGGTACGCCCTATCCCAAACTTATTTTGGAGGAAAACTATCTTTGGAGTTCTCTCACGGGCCACTCTCGCCTGAATTTCCCTTGTCACACAGGATCGGAGTGGACCTGGCGCTCGGTTCCACGGATGCAAGATCGGTGTCACCATCGATTTTGATGTGATCATGGCGCCCGTGCGGCGTCGCCCCAGATTGGACAGATGTGCGTCATCCCCTGGCTGCTTTGCTACCCGTTTCCGCTAGCTCCATCGACCATCTCATCTGCCAAGCTTGCTTGCTTGTCTTTGCTCCACGCGGCTCTTCGCAGTCCATCCTTCTTTTGATAAATCCTGGGCACAAGAAGGGGCAGTTGCTAGCATGGTGAGAGATCCTCGTAACAGGAGATTGGCCGCCAGATCCTGATACCTGGTATGTGGTTCGAGATCATGGCAGCCAGACACTGCTGCAACGCGACTGGTTCATCCATGATGCGGCTCCCGGATGCATCAAGTGGTCGCCGATACGGTCTTGCCCTCTGGCTGAGCAACGTCTCTCCTATATCTCTCCTCTCGTCAAACAACCATCCATCCATTACAAGAACTTCTCTACTAAGCAGCAACGCGACGTATGATTCAGCCCCAGCACGGACACGGACATAATCACACCGCCCATGACGCCGCAATAAAGACAGTATTATCACACTCGTCGAGGATGGAAGCATTGTCGCCTACGCGTGATGAGGCGCAACGTTTCATCCGCGTCTTTCTGCTTCTACGACCTCAAACCGGGTACTCGGATACGCACACATCTTCTCTTGAGCGTGACCATTGGCCAGCAGGCCACATTGCCCGCTGCTGTGTATGCCGTTTTCTGTCAATACCGATGACATCCCAGGCACAGAATCTTCGCGGGGCATGCCTTTGGCCATCGCACCAGGACGAGACCCCGGTATCTGGCCTCCACTAGCGTCAGTGGTGCATCCACCACTGACGGCCAATCGGGATGTTCACTGACAGCCTTATGAGCCTCTTTCCGCCATTTGCGGATCCGGAGGATATAGGGGATTGCGACGCTCTGATTGCTTGCCTTACGGTCCGCCTCCCCCTCCAGTGGGAATGCATTCAAAGGTAGCACAGGCTCGGAGAAATCCGACTATAGAAAGGCGGCGGCGCTTCTTCATTATTGCGCACTACAGAGACCTTTCCGACACGTCTTCACATACAGATGGCACTTCCCGCATTGGCCATCAGGGTACGTACCTGAGCACGTCGCACGAACTCACCGCTCGACCTCGAGTGCCACCCTGCAACCCTGGTGGACAACTGGACACCATCTTGACATTCACTTCTAATGCTTGTCTGGATGAGGCTGCGGGTGATCGGCAGCTAAATTAGACTGTGGCGGGCCAACTTTCAACCACCGACTGCCTACTTCTATCGAGCACACCGATGTTGCCCACCCGGCCTTGTCGTGCTCGAAACGTGCAGAGATTAGTCTATCGGTGGATCGATGTTGCAATCGACGATGGTACCTTGCAGCTCGTGTGACTAATCCCGTAGTCATTGTTGGCGTTGTAGTGTGAATAAATGTTTCTTAATCATAGCATTAGAGTAGTTGAGAAAATATCCAGCACTGAGGGAATTAGGACAGCTACAAGTCGACCAAAGAGGAATAGCGAATAGGTCTAACTCTTGTGCTAATCTACAAGAAGCTTGAGCGACGTCCAGCAACATGACCAAAATGTACGAAGCAAGCGGTGAGCTCGTGTAACCATGTCCAGCAGCAGAACGATGCTGATCACGATGAATCGTTACCAATCAGCTAGGGTACATTTACCAGAGCGAAAGCTGCAAGTATCGAGTGTCGATCCTAGTCAAAAGTAATTAGCATCGAACGTAATCAGGCCAGTCCGCGCACAAAGGAGCTACGCACCACCTGTCAAATTTGTTGCCAACCTTTTTCATATGGCCTACTTCCTCAAACCCGTGCTTTACATAGAAGTCTCGCAGACCTAAACCTCCTCTCCAGGTAGTCTCGTCAACACTCATGCACGCCAATAGTATACGGACTTTTTCATCTTCTTTCCTGGCCATACTGATGTAGTGGGGGAACTTTTCCGGGGCTTTCAACGTCTCGACCAGTTGTTGGAGCAAATGCGAGCCAACACCTTTCTTCATGTGATCAGGATGGCAGAATAATGAGAGCTCGACGGTATGGCAATAGCCTCGTCTTCCTCCACCTCCTCTGAATTCACCAGCATAACAGAAGCCGAGCACTGTGTCCAAGTGGTCATCAACGGCAACCAGGTATGGTAGGCCTTGGCTTGTGGATTTCTTCCAGCTCTCACATACTTCATCACACGACGGAGGCGTGAGGGCTAGCGTGATTACGGTGTTGAAAACGTAGTATTCGATGATATCTCGAATGGCGGGGACATCGGATTCTGTGCACGCACGAATGCGCACCGTGCCATGAGTAAGAGTCATGACTGGCTGGAGGAGGCAAAGGTTTGGTCGCGTGCCAACGCAGCAGAGCTTGTAGAACGCTTGCTTGGTAAAGGCATGTGCATAAGAAGAAAACAAGCTGTCACCCCTACTAGAGCATTGCGTGCTATATATCCCTCCACCCAGTCATCTACAATGCGATAAATGCGTTGCTTATCCAGGACCCTGCATCTTCTCTGCTCTGGCGATCCCCGAGTCAGGAACCGGTTGACCCTTCCTATCTGGGCTGTGGGGTTGGTCTGCCAAGCTCCCGAGCGCCGATATCTGAGCTAGAATGTCGAGCAATTTTATCAGGCCTCAGAGGCTCTCACCACAGTTTGCTCACTACGAAAACGTCACTCTTCTCGGACCGCCCACCATGCGTGGCGCCATTGTCTTTAGCGGGTCTTCGCACCCTAAATTGGTCGAGGGCATATGCGATCGACTGGGCATGAAGCCTGGCTCCGCGACTTTGGGCAAGTTCAAGAACGGAGAGACGTCTGTTACGATACGTGAGCTCACCACCCTTCCGCTTCCTTGTACTCGCTAATCTAGGGCAGACACTTCAATTCGCAACAAAGATGTCTTTATCGTCCAAAGCGGAAGCGAAAAGTGCGTTATTCGGCTTGTTTGTGCTTCCAATCGCTAATCAGTCAGAATCAACGATTCGGTCATGGAGCTGCTGATTATGATATCTGCCTGCAAAGGCGGCTCCGCAAAGTCAGTCACAGGTACTTATACTCAATTCCAACAGTTTGCCAGCTGCTGACGGTATCAGCTGTCATGCCATACTTCCCTTACTCGCGCCAGTCGAAGAAGAAACAACATCGCGGGGCTATCACAGCCCGCATGGTCGCAAATCTCCTCCACATCGCCGGCGTCAACCACGTAATGACCATAGACCTCCATGCCTCCCAAATGCAGGGATTCTTCAAGTGCCCTGTCGACAACCTCGTGGCCGAACCGCTCCTCGCTCGCTGGATACGCGTGAACGTGCCGAATTGGAGGGAAGCTGTGGTGGTAAGCAAGAATCCTGGTGGTACAAAGCGCGTCACGTCTCTTGCAGATGCATTGAAGCTTAGCTTCGGTATCGTGACGACCGACAGGCGGAGGGCTGGAACTGCTGTGCATTGGAATGAGAGTGCTATGTTTGAGCAGCTGAGGCTAGATGGTTCATATGAGACGCCAGAACTCGTCCAGGCTGCATTGGAGGCGGACGTGGAGATTACACTTATCAGCAAAACTACAAACGACCCTAAGGCAGAGACAGGCAAGTCGAAGCTCAGAACCCGCACGCCGTCAAATCCGCTGCAGCGACGACCAAATGGAGTTTCCGAGGCAGTAGGCAGCCCACTATCGAAATCGATGCGAGCAAGTTCGATCATCGAACCAGAAGTACCTCTAGAGCCCATTCGAACAGACGTGGGGAACAATAGAGAGCAAGAGAATGGAGACCAAAGTGCAGAGGAGAGTGGGGCAGAGGAATACACTGATGAGGTTTGCCGAACCCGTGCGCCATGTCGTTGCTAGACATGCTAACATTCGCAGCGTGCACGAAATGTTATCCACGGCCGTCTTGTGCAAGGCCACATCGTTGACGACACACATCCATCACCCGCCATGTCCGCAACCTCCCACAGCACCTGGCGAAACCGCCCACCATCTGAAGGCGACAACGACGACATTCCCGCACACATGATGTCCTCCTTCATGTCCACCGCCTCCTCCACCCGCAACAAAGACACCGAGCACTCCCACGCTCTAGGCGGCACCTACGACGCTGCTGCCTCTTCTGAAGATGAGGAAGAAGACCTCAAGAACCCCGAACTCGAAACTATGGTCACTCTCGTCGGCAATGTCAAAGATCGCCCGGTCTTCATCGTCGACGATATGATGGATAAGTCTGGATCCTGGATTGCTGCAGCGGAGACGGTCGTTAAACGTGGTGGGGCGACAAAGGTTTATTGCTTTGCGACGCACGGCCTTTTTGGAGGGGATTGTCTGGAAGAGATGAACAACTGCGATGTCATCGACAAGATTATCATCACAAACGCTTTCCCGATACCGGAGTACAAGCAGGCCCAAGCACAAGGGAAGTTAGTCATCATCAACGTGGACAACTTGCTGGCAGAAGCGATTCGGCGCAATCATCATGGCGAGAGCATGAGCCAGCTATTTATGCACTACGATTGAGCTAGAAGCAAGGATGGAATGGAGTGAAATGATTCAACTTCGATTGTGCAATTAGCAAGGCGCTTGGGCATTGAATTTTTGGGCATGGCGTTAAATCACACTGAGGACCTGGGCGGGCGACAGCACCACCAAAAGTCCGGGGCATGCAGTACGATGTTTACGATGGCGGGAAAGTTTGTATGGCTACACATAGAGTAAGTATCCGGTTCACGAGCTGATATCTATCTGTTTCTAACGCTTATGGCGCTCTCGTCTCCCACTTCTGTTTCCTCTTCCTTCTGTTCATATATCTCCATCTTCTCCACTTCCTCTCACCTCCTTCCTTCCAATTACCTCTATCCATCCAATCTCCTCTCCTCATTCCTTCCTCCCTCAAATATCGAATTACCCTCTTCCGATCAATCCATCAATCGATCGTCACGCGATCACATATCCACCAACGATGCAGAGCTCCATACTCTGCAGGAGTCCCGTCCCGCGTTACGGTGTACTCTTAACGGAACGTTGGGAGAGTGAAATTTTCGATGAGGACTCTCTTGATAACTCCTGGCTTTCGGGGCCTTGGCTTTGCTCAAGGTCTAGTGAGGTCGGGTTGAGGGGTACTCATACATTCTGTTTAGAGAGGCGATGAGTTGGGATGGGATGGGTTGGAGTGCGGGGTGGCGATGTGCATGTTTTGTGGTTCGAGGTGTGGAATGGGTGGGTGCATGGGTATTTGTTTTGCTTTAAGTTTTCTTACTTCACTGCATTTCATTTGTCCCATTTTCATTTCATGTCATTGTTTGGTACTCTGCTTTTCCCAAGCTGTGGTCCTTTTGCTCCTGGCGTAATTACCCGTGCTGACGAGTTCTAAGTAGGCGGCGCTAGTTTGTTGGAGAGAGCGTGTTGTGTAGCACGATTGTCCTTGGTTTTATTTCTTCGAAAAGGGATGTTCAAGGCCTACGTGTGTAGAGTACGAGAATGCCCATGATCGGGGTTGGCTGGCAGTGCTTGGGGACCGTGTTCTTTCTATTGAGATGGGGCTGTTTGTTAGCATCGATCAATTTAGGGCCGTACTAGATGGGAGTGCCTCAATGCAAACCATCAGCAGTTTAAATCCAAGTATTGGTGAAACAGCGTTGACAACGGAAGTGTGGCAGATCAAAATGATGTATTACGAAGTACTACGACTGATATTTGGCCATCCACCACAGGACACTCAGTCCCCTTGCCGGGCTGTGCATACTTAAGATTCCGCAGCTTTCACAGTATGTAATTAGTCTGTGCGTCGAAATGGCCTGGAGCACGGTTCAAGTTTCAAGATCGATGATTGAAGCAAGCTATGGATTAAATCACCCTTCAGCCTTTTCGTTGCTGTGGACTCTTCTAACGTCATGGTTGGGATGCCACGTTGGGAACAACGTCCAAACTTACTTGCTACAAGTCGGGACGATACTAGGCAGGCACACGGTCGGCGGCAGGCGAGAGACTCCCGTCAAAAGCTTGGGAGCGATGGGATGTCAAAAGCGTGGCAGAGTTAGAGGTGGAATCAATTCGTAAGCGGGACAGGAAACCAAATTCTGGGTTAGAGGCCTTTGAGCGGCGCAAGCGCTGAAAGGGGTTCGGCCGGTTTGCGACAGTATGGACGGTAAGTTGCGACCATCTAAGCGGGAGCGACGACCTGAGCGGGAGCGACAACCTGAGCGGGAGCGACAACCTGAGCGGGAGCGACAACCTGAGCGGGAGCGACAACCTGAGCGGGAGCGACAACCTGAGCGGGAGCGACAATCTGAGCGGACGCGATTATACACTAGTGAGAAGTTGGCAGAACAGGGGTTTGAGCGACAATCTGAGCGGACGCGACTATACACTAGTGAGAAGTTGGCAGAACAGGGGTTTGAGCGACAATCTGAGCGGACGCGACTATACACTAGTGAGAAGTTGGCAGAACAGGGGTTTGAGCGACAACCTGAGCGGGCGCGACAATCTGAGCGGACGCGACAACGTACGGTGGTATGCAGTGCCTAGGGGTCCTGAAAAAGGACCAATACCGGGCTTTGAAATCACGACTGTGCTTAAGAAGTGCAGGGGAGTGGTGCAGCGGAATTAGAATAATGTCCCGGAATAGGCATAGTAGATTGGAGAGTGTGCCTTGAGAGCTCAGTAGCGACTTGGTACAAGACTTCAGTTGGGGTATGATCGATCGTACCCGACATCTCATACAGCTCAGTTGATCCTATAACTTTGAAATGGTTAAATATACTTCATTCCCACCTCGGAGCTTCTATATGCTCCGCTGTCTCGTCAATCTCCTCACATTACTTTACCACCCTGTCGTATGCTATCTAAACTCTTCGACCTAGTCGATGTACCTACCACTCCTTTCCACTCGCTAGTCACAGCTCCTTGGTACTCAACGCATGTAATGCCATCAACGGCTTCCGAAACATGTTCCGACCTAGTTAATGGGCACAACGCTTGGCGTCCTGACGGAGACACAATCATAGCGGTACTCATTGGAACTCTTGGTCTCATCTTTGCTTTCATACAGATAATGATTGGGTGGCAAAGTATGAACGCGCTGAGGGATGGGACTCGACGCAGAAGGACGTGAGGTATGTGCTCAACGATTTGTTGGGCCTGACTTATGCGCTGACTTACATGTAGTTACGTTGCTTTGTGGCATTCTGCTCTCACATTCAAAGTCGTCGTTCAGCATTAGCCTTGTCAGCTTCCTTTCTGTGTTCAAGACGGTTCGGCCAGACAAGGCTTCAAAAAGTAGTGTAGCGATCTTCAATAAGAGATTACAACAGCTAGGTACTGTCGAGTGGGTTTGCAACTCGAGCAGATGGACTTAACGGTCTAAGCAGTATGGATTCAGCCCTTTTTCAAGCTTTTACAATACTATGAAGAGTGTCTCGCGGCAGATGTTGGCATATTAAGTTGCGTAAGGTATTGGAAAGCATTAGTTTTACTTGTTCTTTTATTCTATACCTAGCTATAAATAATAAACTTATCATATAGATCTTTTGCCTTCGGTAATAACTAGGAATCGAGGTTTCCTCCAGACACAGCGATCACATTTATTTCAGCATTACCAAGCTATCCAGCCTCCACGTGTGTGGCTTTTTTCATAGCTGCGGCCAAGATCTCGTGATACGAAATACGAACGCAGCCTTACACCTCACCTTTATACACTTCAGGACCTTTCGATCAACCTCGATACTTTCTGCTCCTTATTTCTTTCTGTATGTTAAGATGAAATGGCGGAGAGTATTCGTAAAGCTCTCCAGGCAATGGATGACCTACACAATGCTTTTGCCCTCATCCCAGCTCACCTCGTCGACTCAGCCCAACAGCGCAAGTGGCAAAGCAAAGAAGAAATGAACATAGCACCACCGCCCGTCGTCCCAAGGAAGCGACGATTAACCCTTCCACTCGATCTCGAGCCAAACAGCACGAGCACCATAAACAAGCCAAACAAGAAGAAAACAATACTCTTCTCAAAACTCAAACCACCAAACCCCAAAACACACCCCAACCCCCTCGTGCAGAAAACCCTCCCCCAACCCCAAAGCCCCCTCCTCCGCCTCCCCGCCGAACTCCGCACGCAAATCTACCAACTCGCAATCTGCAACGGCCCGCGCGGCCTCATCCCCATCTCCTGGACCAGCACAACCTGCACCTCTGTAACCCAAAACCTGCCCACCGCGCGCCACCACAAAGACAACACACCATCCGGTCGCCTGCGCGCCTCCCTCCCACTCGGCAACAGCATCCTCAACCTCCTAACAACCTGCCGCACAATCTACTCGGAAGTAATCCCCCTGCTCTACTCAACGCCTACATTCCACTTTGATATCGTGTTTACGAATTCTTTTTTGGCGTTTATGGGGGGTATTTTGCCGCAGAAGAGGAAGCTGATTAGGCATGTGGAGATTGAGTGTAGTGAGGATTTCAAGGCGAGGGCGTTGAGGTATGGGGAGATTGGGCATTTGGAGTTTCGGTCGGAGATGCCGGATGGGAGGGTTAGGAGGGGGAGGGGAAGGGCTGTTACGGAACGGTGGGCTGTTGATGAGGTTTTGAGGGGGATGGAGGGGTTGAGGATTGGGACGTTGGGAGGATGGGAAATTGAGGATAATGGGGATGGTGGTGGGTTGGAGTGAGGTAGAGTTTCTGGTAGTATGGCCATGACGCAGCTTTTTCACTCCCTTTAAGGAGTAATATTGCTGTTTCGCCACTGCTAGGTTGGGGGAAGCATGCGATTCTCTCGTACACAATATCACCGCTGTTCACTGCAGAGGCTATGTAGTCCACAGGGTGGAATAACCACCACCACTACATCTTGAAGCTACTAACATGATATATCTGTAGCCGGCCTCATGCATTCAAGCTGGATTCCGGATGTACATATTTAACATCAATTGATCGATATATAATTCATCATGTTGCTGTTGTCGTTTAGCTCTTCTCTGCCGTGGTCCTATCCTTCTCTGCATCAAAGAAGAGGCTTTCCCTCTTGACGTCTGGCGGGGATGGCGATGTTACACCACCTATCGTCCTATCCTTCTCTCGTTTGAACTCTTCCGCTCGTTTCATATCTCCCGGCGTAGGTCCTGCGCTCGGGGGTGGTGAGGACACAGGCGTCTTTGCGGCGCCCCATCCTTTCCGCTTTTCGCTGGCCCAACTGCCCCACGACGAGAAATATGCGCCTGCACGAGTGCCTGCAGCTTGTAGGTTCGCTTGAGCGTGCGAGAGATCAGGCGCTTGTGCTTTCCCTTCCATATCGTTAGCTATCATGTGAGGTTAAAACCAAAGTCCAGTGACTTACATTTTCTGCCCTCGTCAATTGGCCTTCCTTCCTTCTCCGCCTGCAGCCTCTGCTCCTCCTGCCGCTTCTTCTGAGCCTCACGCATGGCCTCCATCTCGGCCCACAGCCGATTATATGCGGACGAGACCTTTTGCTGGCCCACCGCGATCTGTTTCCCGATCACCTCTCTTGATTTCTCTAACCGTTCATCGAGATGCATTTCCGCTACTTGCCTAAGCGCCACGCGAGTATCAGCACACAAATGCCCAATGTCACCGTTTGAAACGTGGGGTTGGAGATGAGACTGAAGGAGGGCTTAGTTGGGCTCGGGAAAAGAAAGAAGGTCGGAACGTACTGTGCAAGTCTTCGTTGAACATCCTCGATTGAAAGACCGCCTGAGCATGGGTGCTTAGGATCGACAATGTCGAACAAGTGTGAGTCGGTGAACTTATTCCATATTCGGAAGTTTTCCGTCTGCATCCAGGCGTGAACCCAATCATTCGAGAACTCGCTTGCCGGATCTCCTTCGACATCTGCGATCAGATTCTCCTTGTGTGCATTCTTCTCCATGTATAACTTATACTTGACCGAGCTTAGCATGGCAAGGAGATACTCCTCGAACTGCATCCGAATGAACTCCTCGCTACCAGCGTAGCCATGGTCTTTAGGCCGGGCAGGGTCGGACTCATCCCAGGTGTCGTTGATCGTCTGCGTCAGAAAATCTATCCACCTGCGATCTGGGGTTGAAAGTACGGAGGCCTGGCGAAGTGAGGATGAAGTGATGTTTACGGTATGGTCGTCGAGATTGATGAGAATGTCGCTATAACGGTCTTTCTGTTGCAGTAAAAGTGAATTTGTAGAGCCAACGATGTACGACTTTGTATCTTGGTCGGCCAACATGTCGAGCTGTTGAAGCGGGGTATATGGTCCAAAAAGCGAGCCCGTGCCGAAGAGTTGAAGCGGAAGACCCATATAAGCAAGTACTGCTAGCTGTTAGTATGTGGGAGATTTGATCAGGAGAGGCACACCGACATGAACTTCGCTCGGATGTTTTCAAAGAAGTAGGCATAACGATCTTCTCCTCGCACGAATTGAACTTGGGATCAGCAGCATCTTGGAGGTGGCGAATAAGGCCGGGTATCAGAGAAATAAGAGCAAACTGCATCATGCATAACCGTTCGCAATGAGAGCCAAAGAAAAGGACCTTCTCAACTTAGTCAGCATCTGCCCAGTGCTAGACTTTCTCTTCCTCGACTTTACCGTGATCGATGGCTGGGATTCGTACCTTTGGTTGAAGTAACGCGCACTTGAAGAGAACAAGAGTCTGCCACTTGAACTCGTGAATGAACTCACGGAGGGATATGCCGAAGTAGTGATCTACCTGCCCCTCCTGATTCTTGAGCAACTGCGGCAGGCTTTCTTGGAAACGCTGCAAGATCTCAATGTCTGTAAAGTCCCTACATAAACGTAAGCGGCGTATCCCTGTACACTTCAATCCTACTTTGATCCATATCATGTGTATTCTGGACTCCGTCTCTTCTTCATCCTAGTTCCTAGCCATAACCTCTTCTATTCCTGACGGTGACTTTCACGTACCTCTGCGCAAACCACGCCGCAACAACCACCCCCAACTGCGCCTTGATTGCGCCAAAATGCTGCGGACTATCACTAATCACCACGACCGCCTTCTGCACGGTACTCCTTGTAACCTCAGCCGGCCGATCGATCAATTTACTCGCGTCAAGCTGGCGCGTACAGGATATGCCAAAGAGGGAGGTTGCGGGGTGCGATTCAGTTTGCGACCGTCGGAGCGTGAAGTAAGAATAGTCTTCTGAGGAGCTGCACGCGATTGAATATTAGCCACAAAGGAGCTGGGACTTGAGCAAGGTACACGTACGCATGCGCGCCATCGCTCAATGCCATGAAGGGTAGCAAAGACCACTCGTTGTCTGTCGCTGGATCGGTGCCCTCTTCTGCGCCTATCCACGTCTCTACTTCTGGTCCTCTGCACAACACGTCAGCTTCAAACCCATACAACTCACAGCCTGAGTGTAGCACATCAAGAATGCGAAACTTACCTAGCATGATGAAAATCCACAATACACACCAGCGGATTGAGCGCCGCCATCCTGATGATCGTATCTCCTTCCTTCTACCTGGACTTCACAAATTGTCGGAAACGCAAACAGCAAACAAGGTGGGAATAGGAAGGAAGGCCATGAAAGCCCAGGCTCGCGCGTCCTTGTCATGCGATGGCGGGACGCGCGATGTTGGCGGTGACGAAAGGGAACGGTCCTTCAGCCTTACGGGACTAAGCTGCTTCGAGGGACGGCGCCTCGGCAATCTTGAGGGCATGGGATGGGCGATCAGGCTAAGCCAGTGCAGAGCACATGCGGAACCAAGGTTGGCAATACGAGGGTGGATCTCTGGGGACAGTGGATCTTGAGTGGTTGGTCGTCAGGTGCAGATCACGAATTTGGTGGGTGTCAATGGCAAGTCTCATGAGGTAAGGAGACGTCTGTGGTGTCTACTATGGTCCCTAAGCTCCACCATATAAAACGGGGCGATAGTGAGTTCTGTAGTTAGGTTCTTTCGGGGTCAAGGCGGGACAGTGTATGCTTGATACTTTCATTTCACTTTCTTACCTAACTATGACCGTAGCCTTCGATCCTACCATCATCCCTCCTCCTCCATGTACCAGCAATGGTAACCCAGAACTTAAAGACAGATCCATTGCCTCGTCTACCCGCACACTCCATGTTGTGATGCACTTACGAAATAAAGGCATGTAAAGGAACCTGAACCCGCCTAACCAGGCAGATCATATAACCAACTTGAAGCAAGGGAGTTTTCTCCACGATTGAACTGAACAGAAATCTGCCGAACTCGATCTTCTTATCATCAACTGCCATTCTCCTGCTCCTGTGCGGCAGCATCGACATTGTGATAGTCGAGGATCTCCGAGTACCTGTAGCGCGTGAGCAATACTATCTATGTCTAGTTGCGGCAGTGTCTTACATCATGATTTTCCAGGTATCAACAGGAAGATCAGCGTCATTAAATGACCAGTCGAACTTCTCCTCTGCGACTGGCTCATCGGTCGGGTCGTGGTAGGGGGCCAGGTATGGATGAGCGAGAGCCTGCTCCGCTCGTACGCGCTTCTTAGGGTCGAACACCAGCATGTTCTCGAGCAGATCGACGGCTGCAAAATTAGCGGATAATCTAGGTTACAATTGATAAAGACGTACCAGCTGGCTCCGCGTTCTTGAACTTATTGGCTAATGGTATCCGCTCGCGCTTTGGCAGTGACTGAACGAATCGCAGCGTCTGATTTGAAATTAGCCATATCCCCACTCATATTAGAAAGATTGTCTCACATTCTCACTGCAGATGGTCTGAATGACATCGTCTGGAGGTGTTCCCAACAATTCAGTAATGATGGAGAACTGGTTCACGTGGTCCTTTCCAGGGAAGAGTGGCTTGCCCTCGAGCATCTCTGCGAAAATGCATCCTGCGCTCCAGATATCCACTTCAACGTCGTACTTTTGCCATGTGAGCATAATCTCGGGTGCTCGGTAGTATCGGGTAGAAACATAGCCCGTCATCTGGGGATCTTGTATACGCGCGAGACCGAAGTCGCAGATCTTGAGATCGCAGTTCTCGTTCACAAGGATATTGCTTGGCTTCAAGTCACGGTGGACGACACCAGCAGAGTGCACATATTTCAGTCCACGCTTCTTAAGTCAGCCAGAGTCTCTAGTCTCGCAGGTTCGTCACACACCAAAATTTGATAGAGGAAGTACTGGATGAACTGCTTCTCCAGGGGCCTGGAGGTGAGTAGGCGGTGAAGATCGGTTCCAAGCAACTCGGTGACGAAGTAGCTGATCGCATTAGCGGGGATTGTAGCGTGGTGAAGGCCTGTATGCCTACATATCCTCCAGTGGGGAGATGAAGATATCGCTCAAGCTGATGATCTACGCCAAGTCAGACATGCCTTCAACAGAGCCGGAAATCTGAGGTTTGTACATTCTCGTGTCTGAGATGCTTGAGCAGCTTCAATTCTCGGTATGTGCGCTTGGACAGGACCGGCGTGCTGAAGGGCTTCATGATCTTCTTGATGGCCACGGCCTGGCTCGTGAGCTGATCCTTGGCCGAGCTGCTCGTAATCAGCATGCGATGGCACTCTTAGTGCGAAGGATGAACGTACCAAACAAGGCCAAATGCGCCCATACCCACTGGCTGCAGGTCAGTGTACCTTTGCGATGTCAGCTGGGCCCATATCGCAATGTGGGGTACCTGCGCACCTGCTGGTGATCTCAAACGTCGTGCCGAAAATCTGAGCGCGCACGAATTCAGCCATGTTGGTGTGCGGTGGTGGATATAGTGCGACTGGCGCGGGTGGGAGTGTGTCTGGAGAAGAGACGTTGGTGGTGGTGTTGAGGTGGGCGGAAGAGTTGCGGGTTCCAGCAGGTTTGCTTTGCGGACGACCTAGGACAGGGCAGCGTCTCGGATCGGTGGAGGGCTCCGCGGAGGGAGGACTATGGAACAACCACGACTTGGAGCACTCGTCCAGGCGTTGCTCAGAGACTGCACAGGGGGAGAATGGACTGGGAGCGGCTGTGTGCACGCTGATGGCCTCCTTTGATGTTGACAACAAACGCGGGCTCGGCGAGGAGAATCTGAGGGGCCGATGATGGGCGACACAAGGATGCACGCAGCAAAGATCGAGGCTCAACGCGAGAATGTGGCGACGGTGCTGATCACTTCCAGAACTGGCGGCGACAGGTATTTATATCGCTACAAAGGGTGATAAGAGGGAAAGGGGAGCGAGGGGCACGAAGACGAATAGAGATATGGCCGTCTCTCGCAGCCCACTACTCTGCCAGCAGCGACAGGTTTTGGCTTTTAGCCTGACGTCATAAGTCGACATTCGGGTTTTCCATGAATGCCCGTGCGGTGCTGGGCGCGCAGGCGTATCACCGAATGTTGTGGCAGCGACGAATTCCGGGGTAGGCTCTGCATGATACTTGGTTTTCAGTGTGTTGTTGTCCCTGTGGCCTGCCCATCCCCCTTCGAAGCTGTCTGCTGCACTCCTGTCTTTCCGGCCCCCCTCATTCGCGTGGCTGAGGCTCGTGCGCCATTGCTCGCGGCAGAATGCTCCATCTTGCGTGCAGCGTCGTCGTTTCGAGCGGCAATTCTTCACTGCTGATAATATAGAGAGCGCGGCAGGAAACACGAGGGTAGTGAGGAGGAGACTTGCACTGTTGACACGCTGCTATCTACGGGGCAAAAGTCCTACTCGCTTCCCTAACGCAGTTTCTTGCATTGTTGCAGTATCTTCAATCAGAAGCTGCTAACCTTCGAAAGCTTGGTCACGCAATTGCTGGGACGGACCGAGACGTCGCCTGGTCCATGTTTTGCGAAGTGTTTGTCCACGCCGATGTGACAGCGAGTCACGAACAGCGTGGCACTGTCCCAGCGTTCCAATCGGGGTCAAGCCATGCGACTCTGACACTGCATTCACGGGGCGACGTTTGCTCAGGTTGCTCCAAAGACCAGACCCCAAAAGGTATCCGAGCAGACCTCACGGTGCCCTTGGACCCGACAAACCGCTGAACAACGTGGCATCGACAGCTGACAGAATCTGGGGGATCCGCGGAGTATTTAAGGGAACCCGACCGGTGGTCTGTGTGAGCCGAAGGATGTTTCTGCTTGCATGACAATGCACGACATCAAAGGCATTTCAAAAGGACGGCATTGACTGCGAGGGCGGGGATTGGCCCGACGGCCCATATGCTCGGCAGAGATTGGGGTGTGCAGGTATATGGCAGTGGTATGGCGGTGGTAATGAGGACTTCATGGCATTGCAATGGCCGGTCTGACTAGAGGCTCTGCTAGGGAGCAATTGGGGCGTGTGCCGTCTGATGGGTCTTCTTTCGGGGAGCGTGTGGTCCTTAATTTAGACGCGCACTCGACACGGTCAGAACAGAGGCTCACGCTGGCTGCCCATTGCAGCAGCGCCATGCTGATTCGAGATGATGATGTGAAGGCCCCCGGAGGAAGAGAGCCCGACAGGGGCAAGGGAGAGCTTCAGCTGGCTAGCGACGGTGAGCACAGCGGCATGTGGGATAATGAAGGGCTGCAGAATGAGACTCGTAGACCATGCCCAGGACAATGAAGGGCACCGCTGCGGCGTTTGTTTGCTGCAGACGGGCATATGGCGCATGGGGCACTGTGTGAAGCTGCAATACTCGTGTGCCGCGGATAGACTCGCCGAGCTCATCTCTTGAAGCAGGACGCCTCGTCTACCAATAACGGGGGCCAGAGCACTCGAGCTTCACGCTCCAGGGCATTACCACTTCATCTCTCCGCTGTCCCCGTACCACCACTCGCCACACACACTGCCCGCGGCTGCGCTGTTCCGTCTGCTGGCTCGTGCCGTTGGTCTGCCGCTGGTTGCTGGCCGATGCACGGCTGCTGGATCTCGCAGCATTGGTGAGGCTTAGCTGCCAGAGACACAGACACTCTCCCGTCGCGGCACTCTCTGCTCCTGCCTCCGCCCTCTGCAGCGCGCAGATTGCACTGTCGAGAAGAAGCCATCGTCACGCCCATCCTCGCCATCCCCCGCCCCGCAGGCTTCACCGACGACCCGGCCCACCCTCACGCCGGTGCAGAAAACTGGGCGGCCGTCGCGCGCTTGAGCTCTGATCTCCCGTCTTCCCTACTAGTCGTGTCGTTGACGAGCAAGGTGCGCCTGCCCGCACAGGCCTTCTGGGAGCCCCATACTCTCCGACGTGCGCGAGTCCACCCTACGACACCACCAGCAGCACCACCACCCTTCACGATCCAAGCCCGCCCTTTCGCCGGCACCCGCCCACGCCTCCATTGCTCCCCGCCCTCGACGCTGGCGGCCGCGACCTGCGCCCGCCCACGCTGCGCTGCGCTGCGCTGCGAGCCCCTTTGACCGGAGCTGGCTGTCGGATCGAGCCGACGGAAGCGTCAACACCGCTCGAACAGCGCTGCAGCGCTGCACCATCACGCGGGCCCCCAGACTGAAACGCTGTCTCGCCCCGCCGCCCACTCGTCCAGACGACTCCCTTGCGACGCGCTGAGCCTAGTGCTCTCCCATTGTCCCAGCCCGCCTCTCTCCATCTCCCGCGGCCGCGAGCCGCTCTGAACGCCAGCCACCATGGGTATCTGCATGAGCACCAACAACGACGATGTCGAGCAGAAGAAGCGCAGCCAGGCCATTGACCGCAAGCTCGAGGAGGACTCGCGGCGATTACGGCGGGAATGCAAGATCCTCTTGTTGGGTGAGTAGCTGAAGGCTGCATGTTGTGCGGTGATGGCTAACAGGCGATGCAGGCTCCGGTGAGAGTGGCAAGTCCACCATTGTCAAGCAGATGAAGATCATCCACCAGAACGGCTACACGCAAGAGGAGCTTGCCATGTACCGCCTGACCATATACAAGAACGTCATCGACTGCGCAAAGGCCCTCATTGGCGCCATGCGGCAATTCGAGATCACCACCGAGGACCCTGGCAACGACGAGTACTGCAGCTACCTGTTGGACTACACCGTCGACCCGGATCCAGAGAAGCCGCTTGATTCACGGGTCGGGCAGGCCATCACAGCCATATGGCGCGACCCTTGTGTGTCCAAAGTGCTCGAGCACTCCAGCGAATTCTATCTGATGGATTCAGCGCCATAGTAGGTAATCCCAGCTCATCGCTCATGCTACCATGCTGACGTCTATAGCTTCTTTGATGAGGTAGAACGAATAGCCGACCCGAACTACATTCCCATCGAGTCCGACGTGCTGCGAGCGCGTACCAAGACCACTGGTATATACGAAACAAGATTCACCATGGGCCAACTAAGTATTCAGTACGTGCGCGTCTTAAAACAACCCTCAGGTGCTTCGGCTAACATGAAACAGTATGTTCGACGTAGGAGGCCAACGGAGCGAGCGCAAGAAATGGATACACTGTTTCGAAAACGTCACATCTATCATATTCTGCGTAGCACTGAGCGAGTACGATCAAGTGTTGTTGGAAGAAAGCTCACAAGTATGGCACCCTAGCTGGCTCGCTGGCCTGTCACTGACTCGCGCATTTAGAATCGGATGATGGAGAGCTTGGTTCTCTTTGACTCGGTAGTCAACAGCCGGTGGTTCATGAGAACTAGTATCATTCTTTTCCTGAACAAGGTCGATTTATTCAAGGCGAAGCTTGCGCGATCACCCCTCGGCAATTACTTCCCCGACTACTCTGGCGGCAACGATGTCAATCGCGCTGCGAAATACCTATTGTGGAGATTTAACCAGGTGAACCGGGCACATCTTAACCTATATCCTCAGTAAGACGCACTTGCTCTACCAATTGAGTTTCGACGCTAACATGCTCAGTCTTACACAAGCTACCGACACTTCGAATATCCGACTTGTCTTCGCCGCCGTCAAAGAGACGATATTACAAAACGCCCTAAAAGACTCGGGCATCCTATAATTGCTTCAGATCGCTACTGGCACCACACCTCGACCGCTGTGAATACGCGTCCCTCCATCTACACCTACATAATACACGAGCCCTTACGATCATTTCCCGATCGTGCTACTTTTGATGCACATTCTCGGTTACGAATTGGGGTTTGGAGATATCATTGCCTCTAGCCATTTACCAGAGCGCAGCATTGGAGTTTTCGGCGTTCAAAGATTCCCTGGGGGTTGTCTTTTCCTGGCTGGTTGCACCACTATTACCCTTGGGAGTCGGTTTTGTTGTTGATCACCTTTGTTTCCCTTTTGCATGTGGCCCCTTGCCTTCTGTTGATTTTGTGGCCTGAGAAAAAGTTGAATGAGAGGGTAGCACCCTCATACATACTGGGATCTATTTGTGGGACTTGTACGCTATAGTCTCTCTTTATGATGTCTTCTGTTCGTTTTTTTTTTTCTCCTTCATACCTCCGAAGGACCTACCTGCGGCGTTTCAAATGTCGGCTCCAATCCGTACGACGACTCAATCACTCGGGAGTAACGCCAGCCAACGCTGTCGAATCTTCGCCGATCGTATGCCAGACTCTTCAACTTCAACACTGGATGCGATTCCACAAACACCTTCATCATTACCATATTTAGCTCGCGTCACACCTGGCTCGTCCATTCTAATTGCTTGGAGGAAGTTTCCCCGCTTATTGCACTTAGCGATCGTCAGCTTGATTTGGACAGATGGATTTAAGTCAACTTTTGTGCTTCTATTGGATCTATAGCAGGTTTCGGATACACGATTATCCTCAGCGAGAAAGCGCGAACAAAGGAGAATGGATAGTGAAGGATTGTGCAGTAGGAGAAATTACTGGAAACGAAAGAGCCTTATTTGAAGATTTGCAGTTCAACTGTCTTGTCCCATGTTGGTGATATCACATCGCAGCGTTGACACGAAACTGCTAAATTAATCAGCACTGATTCTCAAGTACACCTCTACGTATCGACAGCCCTGAATTGGCCTCACACAGTGCAGGAACACCACTAACACCACTAACACCACTGACACCGATGACAATTGCACGTACACGTGCATAAGCAGCTAAGACATGATACTTACCTGAAGTGCGACCCACCCTATTCATCATCATCATCATCAATGAATCCACTACTACGGCCCCCAACGGAATCAGCCCAACTGGACAAATGCGCAACATCCCTCCGGATCCGAAGCACGCACACACGCACGACACGATTGATCCACAAGATCTCCAGAAGCATCTAGGCCGTTAAGTAAACGCAGACTAAATCGAAATCGGCTCCGCTGCCTGTTCGCAGATTTAGAGATTGCAGTGTTCGTAGTAAGCATCCTAGATACAAGCATCAACGTAGAAGATGCTTGCGAACATGACTTTTATTCAGTTATCTTTCGTTGCATTTATCTAGATAGATAATTAGTCTAAAACTCATCCACATACACGTTGAATTATATCTCTCTCTATATGTCTCTGCCTTCCCTGCCCTGCTCTACCTAAACGAACATATACAGTTTTTCTACATGGTTCCTAATAGTAATACTTGACATGACCACCTAAATCTACGCCTTCTCACGCCTACAGGCACCCGCGGAATCAAGTCAAAATTCGCAATTGAACAGTGTGCTTTCGGTGCCCGAGGGGGAGGGAAAGCCGTTGGTAAGACCTAGGTAGGTGCAGGTGTGGGTCGGTTTGTGTCGGTTGGTTGGGGCGGCTTGGTATGGTACGCTAGGCTAGGCTACACTACGCTACGGTAAGGTGCGGGTGAGGACGTGCGTTTGAGCGGATGGGATGCCGGTGGTGGAGTTGGAGGTGGACATGCATGGGTTGGGTTGTGTTGGGATGGGATATTTACTCTTCACGGGGTGAGGGGAAGACTGCATGAATGAATGAATGAATGGGTGAAAGACGGGGAAGAGAAAGGAACTTGGAGCGCGGGATATGTACGTCTCGGTTTACATGGTACCAGCCTACTTTGTCTTTTTGTTTAATGTTGACGGTCTCATATCCTGTGCTTGTGTTTATATTTGGGCTTTGTAGATGTCATCCTACGACATCAATCGTAAATTGTGACGTCCTTCACGCTTGCTTTCTTCGGAATATGTGTGATAATCCATCCCTGAAACGATGGTGCAAGATAGCACAGCTCTACATCCAATGCGGTCGCCCAAGTATTTAGTACAAGCATAAATAAGCTTCGGGAACTATGACAAAGCGCGGGGAGTGGGACTCGTCGGAACAGGCCGGACTGGACTGTGCTTTGTGGATTTGCCTGTTGGGGGGAGGGGTTGCGGGATGATGGGATGATGGGAACGGCGGGGAACTTGGCTGCATGTTACGGGATAGATTTTGAATGCTGTAGAGACACGTAAAAGGTGAAGGTGAACATCTGTTGTGAAATTTGCTCGCTCATTACATTTGGCATTCTGGTAACTATGTATTCCATAGAAAGATCAGCCCTGGCCAACGCCTGACCCATAATATCGCTGTCGGGCACGAGGCCTCTTTTTGTGATGATATAGACTTTTGAATTGAGAAAAGGAAAAGGTATCGTAACATCGTAACGCCAGTTGAATACTCCGCCTATGCCGTAAAGACCCCAGTTGCTCTGCAATCTCGGTAGTCAATTTGATGCTCCATCAGTTCTTCTTGCCCGTCACGCTAATTAATTCCATAAATTGACATTTAGTGCCTGTTCGACAGGAACGTACTCTTCTCTACCGCGCTCATCTCCTTAACATTCTGCGGTGGAAGCGCATGCTTTGTGTTAACCGCCAAAGGAGCAAAAATCTTCGGGCCAAGGACTGGTGAATCGGCAGCCTTTGTGGGGGGAGAAGATGGCGGGCTGATAGTGCTAGCATCGGACGCGGCAACGCTTGCGATGCTGGAGACTGAAGACTTGGATTGGTGGCGCGGTACGAATGCTGGCCGGTTCGAAAGAAAGCCGTGAGTAGGCTGCTCGGGCTCGGGCTCGGGCTCGGGGGATGCGAGTACACTGGTTGGTGACTGCTTGGCCGGAGTGTTGACGGCGAGGAAGTTGCGGGGGAAAGGAATGTGGAAGGTTGAGTTGACGGAAGACATTGCGCCAGGATGGATGTTTGTTGTTGAGGAAGGATTGAGTTGAGGTTGCTGGTTCGGGGAAGAGATTAAGGCGACTGGAGCGCTTTATATATGACTTAAACTTTAAATCGTGTCGGAATTGTGGAGCTTCCAGATGTATGGCGGGTGCTGCCTCTGGCACGAAGATCGTCAAACAAGTCTCGGCGTGGACGTGCTTGTTCTGAATGCGTAATATCCAAGTTGTGTTACGTGGCGGCTAGAGTTATGAAGAAAATGTCCAAGACTCTTGAATATGAATCGTCCCGTTGAATGCAGCTCGAACTATCTTGGCGGATGTCGTCGGTAGTAGGTAGTAAATGGTAGTTCCCGTGTTTTAGAGCCGGTGTGATTTGTGTAAGCCTTCTGGGGTTGCACAAATGTTTGAGGAGAATGCTTGGTGGATTCGATGGTTTGGAGTGTGGATCTGAAGTGCTTGGCAGATGTTGAGGAAGTTTGACGCGGCAGAGCGGAGATTCAATGATACACAATAAAGAACCGAAGAATAGAGAAGACCAGAGCTGACGATTGTGCTCAGGAGATGTCGGGGCCTTTCAATGTCTTTGATAGCGAGTAAGGTTTCGGGCCAAAGGGCAGTGTCGGGTTCACGAGTAGGAATAGGAAAAGGTAATCCGAGGTCCGCGAGATGCAACACCAAACGCGTGGAAATCAGGCCCGACCTCCACAAGTTATAAGAATTTGGAGAAAACTGGATCGTGAAATCTCAGCTCATCCATGCCCCGCTTTGCGCGAGGCTTTTCGAGCCCATGCAGACTAGGAAACAGTGGAGAGTGGAGCAAAGTTTAGTAAAACCACCACGTTGGAGCACCCAGAATGCTCTGTGGTTCGAGCTCGTGGGATATTTCTGACGAAGCCCGTTGCTGCATGGGGTAAGAGGATGACGCGAATGCCACCCGTCGCAAGTAATCGGCCTGCTATAGGCTCGTTCATTGCTCGTGCTGAGTACATGAGTGAGCGTGCATAAGATTTGGCTGCTCGACAGACGGCCACAATGATGCCATGTGATTGCAATTTTGCTTTTCGATGCGCGTTCCTGGGGGTTCTAGCCGGCGGTGAGGGCGCGTGCCTCGCATCATGCGGGGGTAGGGAAGGGCCGTAGGCGGATCCGGCCCTTCTGTGTGTTTTGCGAATGTAAGCCGAAGGTAGCCTGGACGCGTAGAAGCAATGCGATTGACGATGGCGCCATGGTGTGATAAAAAAAAGTGGACGAGCGGACGGCGGAGATTGCGTTGGACAATCCTCCGCGCCAGCATGCGAAGCTATCTCCTTATCTTAGGCCCGCTAAGCGATCTCTCAGACGAGACGGGAAGGTGTCGCCGCTGAGCACCACATTTGCTCCAGGCCATTCGCTTGCACAAACCTCCTGTGTCTTGTAATGCACCCTCAAAGAAAGGGTCACGACAGTGAAATTCTAGGGCTTCGACCTCTTGGTCATGAGCGATACGACTGAGTGTCTGTTTGGAAGCCTAGGCCCAAGTCTTTCTCAGTCATATGCGAAGCATCGCGTCTACAGTGATCTTAGAGAGTGGCAAAAATAGTAGGCTTGAGCTATGGCTAGAACTAAGGTTTTCGTCATGTCTCCCCACCGTCTCAACCCCAGTTTCTTCACGGCTGACGAGGCGTCCAACCGGAACTTGCACGGGAACAGCCATTGTATATGTTGCTCGATTTTTTGCTCTCCTGATCTTTATTCGGTGATGTGCGCAGCATTCTCATGTCGTTGCCGGCGGTTGAATTGATCCGGAGGAGGAGTTGAGTCTGGGCAGTATGCGTGAGCCAAATCATTGGGCCGGGGGGAAGGGGAAGAGAAGACGTTGATTACGGTGAGAGGCTGATGAGGAGAGTTCACGAGAATGTGGTGGAGGATAAGAGACAGGGGTTCGTGCGCAAGGGAAAATGTATGATATAATCGGTTGGCGGCTGAGCGCAACCTAGGACGGAAATCAGCACGTGAACTGTCGTTGATTGCTGAAGCCGAGCAAATGGCGCGGAACTTCTGCTTCATTCTGCTCGACTCTGATCCCTCAGTTTTCTTGAAGATTAAATACGACGCGGAACGCCTTAGATACTACGATACCGATACCTTGAAGTCACGAGGAGACAAACGGCTTGAAGACAAAACTACGAGAGATGCGGAGTCCAGACGAAAAGGAAAGTCGGTGGTTCGTCTCGCGGTTGCTCTACAGTGCCCAAATCGAACTCGATGACAGGCTTGGGACACTGTAGTACTCCCTCAAGGCTGTGAAAGAAAGCTGAGCAAAAGATATGTACCGACCGTAGCCATAATAGCAGCCGTACCGATACTGCCCTCGGCTCTTCCGACGTCAATAGCGCCCTCTGCTTCAACATCCGATTGATCTTTCAAAGGTGCTGAACACTCGGAGCAATGGGTTCCAAGTCTTGTCCAATGCTCACAATTCGGACAAGTGATACCACTGACGTAGAACTCGCCCGGGATCGCGGGCTGAGTGATCAAGAGTGGTTAGCATGTGAGCAGGTATGTTTCTCAGAAGACCGACTTACACGTTCTCTGGTTGGTTTCCAACTAACTTGCAGCCAAGTATACTGCTTCAGTTCAGTGGTGTGAAAAGCGTCCCAGCTCGGGGCGTTTTTTTGAGAATCTGCTATGTCCCTTGATATGCTGGAGAGATAGCTCTTGGTGGCATCCCTCAGCATGGTCTTCAACACATGCTGTCTCTCAAGTCAGCTGTATACTTCATATCGCACAATGCCAAGGAAAAGCGCGCTCACAGTGGAAACTTTGGTACCGTAGAGGTCAATAATGAGAGTCTGCGCATCCGTGCCGTGCTCCAGATATAGATACATACTAGCTGCTCGGTCGACATTGATATGTTCATGTTTCCACTTGCCGCAATTCCTCCCGTATGGTCGAATTATATGTTGGCAGACGAGCAGAGATATACCCTCTGACTTAGGGTCGATGTAATGGAGTTGCGATGCATGAGTATTAAAGAGATTACCAGCGTAGATATCGGCGTTGCGTATTACCTTAGAGCTGGCCAACAGCTCTGCTGTACTCGTACCGCACTGGTTATGTCTCACAAGTTCGCCGTCCGCATAAACCCAGGCTCTCCCCTCAGCATGGTAATAGTAATACTTCTTTCGAGCGTCGTCCCATTGCCACTGAAGCCCATTCGACGCCATTCAATATGTTTCTACGGTTCCTTAGACAGGAAAGGCTGCTTGCCAAAGTGTGACACTTCGATTGAGATGTCCTAGTTGGGAGTTTAGTCAGTAGAGGTCTTAGGAGAGCTAAAGAACGATGTTGCGGGGCAGTAGACATATAGCTGAGTTCAGGTGTATGCGGGGTGCAAAAGCAAGTTCCTAGCGCGAGCGATCTGACCGGTGAAACCGATATGTGTTACATGGCTAAGCTGATTAATTGGACCACGCATGCGATGACAAATCTTCACTGCTCAGCTCTCTCACCCGCAATTGTGCTGTAGAACGTCTCGAAACCCAGAATCTGGCTTTTTACAAGTGAGAATCATTAACAGCAAATATTGGGCTTTGTTAATCACTGGCTGGCTCCCAGAACGACCAACGAGGCTTGTTCACGGGTAGAAGTTCACCACGCTTCTGCATCCTACTACATGATAAGCGATGCCCAATGTTCGTAGGACAACATTGTTTTACGACTAATACTAACACAGATTAGCTCGATGGTGTTCAAGTTAGGAAAGAACAGCCATATGTAAGGATCCTTGCGTTGAATGGCGGCGGGGCTCGATGTTGGTCCGCACTTGTGATTCTCGAGGGGATAATGAATGCCGTCTCAAAATCATCCGGAACCGAGGCCAAGAAGCCTTGCAAGTATTTTCATCTCATAGTAGGCTCTGAGTGGGGTGCGATACTTGCCATTCTGCTAGGAAGGCTGCGACTTGTGAGTTTTGGTCACCCTCACCCTCACATGCCGTATGCTTATTTACTCTACGTTGAAGAGCCTTGCAGAATGCCGCAAGTGGCTCAGCACACTTATCTACCCATATGGATATGGATTTCTCCGCATATTTCCTGTGGTTCCTTGGTTGAGAAGTCGCTGGTACAAAAGAAGGTTCCAGGATCTTGTCAAAGAAAGATACCCAGAGAGCGAAGGAGAATTGTCTTTCTACGACCAAAATCAGCGGAAGGACTGTGCTCTCACTATGGTCCTAGCTACAGATCCCGCCAGCATTGGGAGGCCGAAGCGATTCAGAAGTTATCTGGGTGATGGCGGCTTCGATGGACCTGATTCTGACGTGCCTATCTGGCAGGTTGCATTAGCAGCGATAGCGACACCTCTCGACTTAGATCCTGTTGTATTCCCGGCAACTAAAACGAGCTTAGGATACACTTGTATCGCGTCCTCCCTGGCTGGATTCAGCAATCCCTCCTGGACTGGTCTCATGGAGGCTCAGGAGCATTTCCGCCCAGGTAGCGTCCACGCTGTTCTGAATGTCGGTTGCGGTGATATATCTGGATCGCGCTGGCCAGAAGCATTAGGTCACATATTGCCCATCGTGAGAGGATTGGCTTTGACGAAGATGGTTATTGGTCAAGTTAATGATGCCAACCGTACAGTGACCCAAGTAGAGTCGCATGGTCAGATGTTAAGAGAAAGTGCAAATACCAGCCTCTACTATGAGTACTTGTCGGCTCAGACGGTGAATACATCATACTACGATTGGTCGACGTCCAGCCGGAAGGAGATAGAGCGAAGGACAATAGCCTACTTGGAGACTCGTACCACTCAAGTCAAGGCGATGGCAAAACATCTCGCCCCTTTGCATGACTCTCAAGTGGCCAAACAAGATGAATCACCGCCACTAATGGACCCGTTCCGAGAGTCGAGTCATATATTAGATGCGCCACTCATTGATATCGACTCAGACACTGCCCCTGATGATGTCGATGCATATGACAGTGCATCACCGGCTCGTACTGGGAAGAAAAGGACGCTCTCATCAGACCAGGCCTCACTGGAAGGGTAAGACGTTTCCTTGTGTTCTTTCATTTACTCGAACGTAGTGCTGAAATATCCCAGAGAACTGCAAGGCACAAGTTCAAAATCATGGTTCGCAGACTTCCATAAAACCAGAAATTTAGTACACGGCTTTGAGAAAGCACTCATTCCGGTCAAACTTGCGATATTGGACACAGGAATTGATGGCGAACACCCCTGGATCAAAAGGAAATGGAACAGCAAGGGCCACTTCTTTGACTTCACAGTCTCAGCGGATCCGCGGGAGGCGCTACCTGTTGATGAGGCTGGCCACGGTACTCACATGGCTGGCTTAATCCTCCAAGTTGCGCCAGAGGTTGATCTATATGTTCTCCGAGTGTTCACTGATAAGAAATTTGGGGGTAAGCAAGACAATGATGCAATAGAACGAGTCCACAAGGTATCTTCACCGACATATAATCTCCACTTTCAAACGTTCTAATTGATAACAGGCTATGATTTTTGCCGTAGAAAAACTCGGGGTCAACATCATCTCGATGTCGTTTGCTTTCGAAGGTCAGAATACGAAGGCTCTGGATGACGCTATTACCGCAGCATTAGCAAAACACGTTGTCATGTTTGCAGCCGCTTCAAACTCTGGATTTTGGAGGAAAGACCCCTACCCGGCAAGTGACAGGCGAGTTTTTCGAGTGAATGCGCTAGACGAATATGGTAATCGGATGAGATTCAATCCTCCAGCTGGACTAGACGATAATAATGACAATCTGGCCATACTGGGCGCCGACTTGCTCTCAACTTGGCCAATGCATCTACCAGGAGGACGTGTAGAGCCTGGAAAGGAAGGCCAATGGAAGGAATCTTCGGGGACGTCGTGTTCTACGGCATTACTGAGTGCAATCTGCGCTGTTACAATGGACTTTGGACGAGTCTTGCGAGCTCGACCAGAGTTTCGGACTAACAACCAAGAAGAGAGAGAACTCTGGGGTTATGTAGACAGACCTCAGGGTATACGATATTTATTCTGGCAGATGACGAACGGTCGCAACAATAGGACGGAGGGATTCTCAGCTATCTGCCCCTGGAACTTATTGACTACTGATAGACTGGGCACTGATGGGGATGTCAGCGAGATTGGGAAGCTGTATTTAGATGCATTGCGATTGGGAAGAGAAGGAATGGGATAGAATTGCAGTCGCTCAGCTATCAGGTATTCTTGATCAACACTTGCGCAATTTCATGCCCTGCACCATCTCCAGACTCGTCATGGCTATCGTTGACGTCGACTATTCTGTAGTTGGCATAGAGAAGTTCATAGCCAAAATCTTCCGTTTGCAGTCCAGTCACTTCGACAGTGGCTTGAGTGTCGAGATCCTTCCCCAAATGACCATCTTGTTCCACAACAGAATCACTCTCCAACTCGTGTACAGCACCTTTGACGTGGTTCACAGTCTTAGAGACTCTATTCAACTTGTCTTTGCTGATCTTCTTGAGACGATACGCAAACACGAAGTCGGAAGATCCCGAAAACTTAGTCGTCGATGTTGCATCTCTCCCAACAGAGCCTTTCGGACCAAGAGTGACTGGGGCTCCGACTACAGTAGTCAAATCGACTCCGGCATTACCCTCACCTCCGTACTTCACCCTCTTCAATCTTTCAATAGCTGCCCCTCGTGCAACCTTGATGCCGGTCACGATGAAAGCAGGTTTGCGTGGATTGTCCTGATAGAAACGGAGCGCCTCGGGAGAAGCCATTGCCGCACGAACATACTCCAAGTCGGGGTACATGAATTTGGTCTCCAATTGATTAAACCGGAGGATATCATCTTGCTCGCGCTCAAGCAGCAAAGACACATCAGCCCCAATTCCTAAGATTGAAGCTAGAAACTGAGTCCAGACTCCCACGGATCCTTCTCTAAGTTTACTTTTATGAGACTCCCAGTCCGACTGAATTGAAGTATGGACTTGAGGAACATGTTGAAGAGGAGGGTGAGGCGGAGGCGGAGCTACGACATCTGTAGGGTCTTCGAAGTCGTGAATGATCTGACCGAGCCTGACAAGGCTGTCCGGCGGTGTGTCGAAATTCGGCATCTCGAAATACATAGGTTTATTGTTCATGTTGGGCTATAGAGATACCTAGTCAATTACTTTCAACAGGTTGGCCAAAGTAATGAGCGAAGATTGGTATATTATAAGACTATGCTTGGTGTGGCGAAGGTGCAGACAGCCCTCGAGTTTGAGGGTGTGCAGTGGAGCGGAGGCCGCCCAGCTGAGTCTCAATAAAGGATGGTGGCTTCCACTCGAAACTGTGCTAGGGTGACTGAATTAGGCACCAATGGGAATCATGCCAAATGCCGTTCGCCTCCTTCCTCACCTTCACGCGCATGAATTGATGGAATAGGAATACGGGTTTCAGTTTGTCGTCACGCGTGAGGAATTCAGTCGACGAACATCATCACCCAGGTATACACCAGAGACTTTGTTTTATAGACGGTTGGACAAACCTTTGGGACGTTGTGGCTGGTAAGCCCCGCTTTCCTGTGGCGTAGAACCCTAGGTCTGATCGGGATATCTTATCAGCGGTTTTGTTGGGCAATTCGTGCTGCATATCATTATTACAGCGCGGTGCCTTGGTCAGCTCTCTATGGAGATTCCAATCACTTTGCCATATTTGGATTAGGTTGGTCAGCAGTTACGCTGAGTGTCCCAAATTCCAAAACGATTCACCATAGCGACGTCGAGTCCTATTGCAGATTTCGGCGAGGATATTCAGTCCACTCTTTCTTTAGATCAGCAGCGCGATGTCTCGCTCCCCTCAACTCACCCGACTAGCTTCAATCGTAGCAGCTCTAGTTCTTGCTACTTTTCTCACGTCTTTAGATGCTACCATCATCAGTACCGCCATCCCATCTCTCACTAAACAGTTCCATAGCCTCCAGGATGTGGGTCGGTACGATGGAAGGCCGCAAATTCGAGATCGATCACTACAGCCAGTCCGATCAGCAAAATGAGCAAGCCAGACGGACCAACCACAGAAACTTTATCACTGGAACTCGTTATGCCGGGGCCTTGTAGACATTTAGATTTGTGCAGCGTATTCTTGGCATATGGAGCCCTTCGTTCCCCCACACTGGGTTCCCAAAGGCCCAATTTCCATCTTGCGCGTTGGTCTTGATACGGATATTTTCCGGTAAATAGTCTGGGGAGACAAGTTCTTGAAGAGTCGTCTCTTCTTCGGTACTCTGGACTAATGGTCTTTTCAGCTCGGATTCTAAAGTCGTGCCGTGATTGTGGCCGGCCGCCTCTGCAAGGGGTGCATCGTTCTTGAGAGCATTCCTACGACTGCGGGAGTCATCGTGAAGTACAACACAAAAGCATGATTTCTCTGCATCGGTATATTACATAAGTGGTCTTTATATACGGAAACTTCTTGTCGTGGTGGTACCTGCCCATACTACACGAATGGTTCCAAATCAGAACTTAGCGTCTTGGCCATCCCACGTCTGTTCAGACGTCCGTTGACCACGACTCTTTCTCACACTCCGGACAGACCTTTCCCAAAAAATTTACGCGCAATGTCTCTTGCTTCATTGTTTCTTGGATAGTCGCAACTCCAATTCATAATACATTTTATCCTTCCTATAGCAGCTTAATGCCACTGCTTCCACGGGCGATGCGTGGGCGCGCGCCATTGACGACTGATCGATTCGTTATACTCGTTAAGAGCAGAAGTAATCTAGTAATCCAATAAAGATGATTTATATCAACAGTATCTCTTGACAGTATGTATGCAATCCTTCCGCTTCTTTCCATATTCTTGCGTGTTCCTCGCTTCTTCAGTACTCTCTCAAAGCCTATCTCTTTCTGCACTCCGCACTCTTCGCAAATTACGCACCGCAAAACCTCAGATCCGGCATAGGCCTACCTATGATATGAACGGAATCGTATGCGCAAGATGAGCCACTCCAACCTCTCTGAGAGCTCATCAATCTGCGATGCTCCCGCTCTTGGCGAGTAACAATGCTGCAAATAATCCGCTCAGGTTGATTGCTCTTTCACATGCCCTGTCGTCACCGGTGCTCCCTGCTACGCCCATCTTCCATTCACTTTCTGCGCAATATGTCGCGGCAGGTCTGCCGCAGTGAAGGGCTGTCAACTGCGAGCGCCGTTTGTAACCGCCCACTCATCTTCATGACGCGTCTTTATTTTGGCAAACGCTTTCACTGCACCACACCGACACGGTTGCCTGGCTTACCTAACTACGCGTCTCTAGCCCGAGCTCTTAAACGATCTTTTGCCCACAGTCACCTCGTTTCTGACACCAAAATACCGCCTTGGACACTTCTTGACTACATTCCTTGACCACACTCCTTGGAACGTATCGATATCGCAGTTGTACTACGTCCGAACTGTCACAAACATGGACGAGACGACCATCGCGAAAATGAACGAGATGACTATCACGAAAAAGGACGAGGCGACTCTCCCAGACATGAGCAAGACGATATATCCAGACATGAACACGAAGATCTTTCCAAACATCAACGAAACGACTTTTCCAAACATCAACGAGGCGAAACTCTCAAGAGAGGTGACGACACTTCCAAACATGAACGAGACTATCGTCGACGGTAAGCGAGCATGCGGTTCACTATACTTGAGAGTCTGCACTGACGACACTAGAATTGAGCGAACAGGGGCATGGAGACGTTCTCATTGACCCAACGAGCGTAAGTGGCTCTGCACTCCCAAATTGCTTCGCGGGTGCGGATTACTGACTGGTCAGCGCCTGCCATTCCTGCCCTTCGAGATGGTTGGCGCGATTGCTTCGTGTTTGGAGGATCCGAAGGACATCGCCAACATGCGCCAGGTCAACAAGCGCTTCTACTGGGCCTGTAGGTCGGCTTCATTCACAGCAAGGTTCAACGGCCGGGTCATCTATCCCAGGTATGCTTGCTTCTACAAGTTTCTTTCTCTCATCAAAACCAAGCATGTACTGCCAAACTCTGTATCTAAGATCGTTCTGGTTTCGGAGGGGCTGAGGGAGCATGAGTATGGATACGACTGGGCGTGGGAGTTTTTGGCCGACAAGGACTACATTCGCTTCACGAACGAGGACATGAAGATCATCAACACCGTCAACTACAACCACTATGACGACGTCGCCGTCAACGGACCCTTCCTCAACGGCGGCGGTTATCGCTTCATGCTCAGTAAGTGAATTCCATGCCACCTTTTTCTAAAACACACACTCAACTCAATACCTCGCGTCTAGCCATGCTTCTACGCTACCTTCCCAACCTCCGCACCATCGAGGTCCGCAAGCTCCGGCCCGGCGAGCACTGCCCGTACTGGAACGGTCCAGAAGCACTCAAGGGCCTCTCGTTCTACCGCGAGGACCTCAACACCAACCCCATCTTCTACGACGACTGGCAGTACGATACGGATCACTACCGCGTGACGGTCACCATCGACGAGTTCGGTGACGAGGTCATCGAGGACGGTGCCGGCCCCCAGGCGGGCTTCGAGGAGGACTTGGAGGCCGCTATGGAGGCCAGTGGCACCTCCGCGGAGGTTGTCAACGTCGTCTAGGCTGCTTGTGTTGGTGGTGATTGGGGTGGCTGGAGGAAGACATAGGATTCACGGGCTAGGCCCTTCTATCATAGGGTTGCAACGTTGTAGTTGCCAATGACACCTTTTCTTGCACTTTTCTCACTAATCTTAGGTATGTGTCTCTGACTTCGTGACCTTGTGACATAGATAAGCGTAACCTTACAGTTATGCCTGATGGCCTACAGCATCTTCTAACCTGCAACTTGTAGTATAGCCACCCAGCCCTCCCTGGAGGTCCTCAGCTTTGGACCCTTCGGGCTATACTCAATCTCATAGCTATTCCAGGTAGACTTCAGCACCTTCTGAGCGAAGAACCCTGCCCCAACTCTATAGCCATTCCGGACAGGCTTCAATACATTTAGTTCTACATAGTCTTCACGCCTCCAGGCCCTACTCTACCTTACTGCTCACTCCTCTCCAAAGGCAAAAGCCCTCCAGTTCGTCCCGAGCCTCTGCACACCCTCTTCCAGCCCCCATTCCTTAATCTTGCATATCCTTCGTATGATGTCTTCCAGCCTCCGGTCCATCTCATCTCCAGCCGTGTGCAGATCGCTCTCAACAAGCACCATGTGATCCGGCACCGTCTTAATCATCTCCTCGAACGATGCCGGCGTTTCCTCGTCAATCGCATCAGATAGATTGATAGCCGTGCTGAACGATGCAAAGATACGAGCTGGTATAGCGGGGTTAAGATACTGTTTGAAGTTCGACGCGTTACCAGAGTACGAATGTAGACAGATCCTCGGCGGAAATGGCGCTGGTTTCTCATCTTTACTAGCTCCGTTGCTATCCATTTCAGCTTCTACAGTTGGATGATCTTGTCCTCTTTTCTTGCGCTCCCGCTTACTGAGTACCTCTTTCTCATGACCTTTCCACAGCTCTGATAGCGCTTCGAACACGAGTCCGTGAGCCTGCACGCCATGCACACTTACGGCGCGTCCCATTTCCGCAGCTAGCTGTAATTGCATCTTGAAGATCTTCTTCTGATGCTGTGGACTGCATCGAAATGGCGTTAGGCGTCGGCCTTCGCGGCCGCCGGGGGTGAGATTGTTGTTCCGCTTTGACCAGAGATCGAGGTGTGCGTTCCATGCTTCTGGGATGCGAAAGGAGCGGTCGAGGCCAATTTCTCCTATCAGAGCGTATGGGTATTGCTGGAGATGTTTGCGAGTTTGTTCAAGGAATGTGGCGAAGGACGTGGGGTCCGGTAAGGATAGGTAGATCTGGCAGTCGTCTTCGCTTACTGGATCCGATCGGGAGGGCTGGAGAACTTGTTGGTAATGTCTGACTTTCGCGTCGCCTTGCAGAGCCTCCTCTTGTTCTTTCGCTTCTTCATTGGCTTCACCGGATTTGTCGTTGATGTACATTTGATGCGAAAACCATGGATGCCACCCAAAACACGGCACTATGCATTCTTCTCTTGACCACTGCTTTGGATCTGCCGACTTGACGCCATGCTTATCCGCCGTCGATGTAACAAGGTCCTGGTCTTCTGCTCTCGTGGCCATGACCGTGAGCATACGCGCCTTCATATTCTGTATTATCTCAATACTCGACATGGTATCCGTCGGATGGCAATGCGCATCGTAGACACCCAAGTGCCATGGGAATGCTTCATCTTTGCTGCTGTCTTTTGGCATCGCGTGTGCTTGTGATGGTGTTTTTAATTTAAATTTGAGGTGTAAGGCTGAATAAAGTCCGTATGGATGTACTTTTGCGATCGCGATTATAGCAAAATTCCTCGTCCTCCGGCTGTGAATTCGATATGACGTATCTCGAGGTTATTCGGAGGATCCTTCTCTGAACCCTGCGCCTGCGCCAACCACATCCCGTTAGCGGTGCATTACCCCCAGACCCCACTTGGTACCTTGCAGTTCATAACTCCTATGTCGCGGCAGGGCGCTGTATCGTGCGTACTCGATACACAACAGCTAGTCTTGCTCCACTTCCCATTTATCTGTTCTAGAGAGGGTCTAACGCTTGATCGCACTAGCATCGACGCGCTTTCCTCGAAATCGTCGGACGCCGCCCAGGTGCATATCCCAACTATACCGCTGGCCTCAGCAGATTTGTTGTTATGATCTGTCTGAGGGCTTACGAGAGACTTCTCAAGAAAGCTAGACACAAAATCAAAAACTTTCACCATCGTACTAAGACTTGGTCCGCAACTCGAGCGCGAGCTCCCCAGTCATCCCGCGTAAATTTGTCCAGGATGTCATCTTACCCCCAGTCTAGGCCTCAATGCGCGCTCATAAGCCCACTGCAGCTGTTGATGTCTCAGTACATTGCATACCCGTATCTCCGAAGCCACTGAACGGTATTAAGGCCATCGCTGTGTTTGTAAGAGCTTACTCGCCAGGACCGAGGATTAACTCCGCAGAGCCCCTCATTACAGCTTCCGTCGGTGGTACTATTGGCTGAAAGTTAACAGTAAGTCAACATATAAAACCCGTAAGCTTTTTCTTGTTCCTTCTTTCCAGTCTTACCAACTGTTCCATTGCGTTTTCCGACTCTTTCCCTGCCTATCGCTAGTTACCCAGCTTCAAATCACGAGATAAAAGCTCACTTAAACAGTGACAACACAAGCGGCCCTTCTTCGCCTCAAGGAAATCAATAGTCATTTGTATCCTTCCTCCAATTAGGTTATCCCTCCCACTATGACCGGACGCCTTACCAACAAAGTCGCCGTAATCACCGGCTCTTCCTCCGGCATAGGCCGCGCAATAGCCATCGCCTTCGCAAAAGAAGGCGCATCACTCGTGTGCTCCGATCTACGAGAAGAAGCTCGCACAGAATACCGCACCGACTCCTCAGACCTAACTACCCTGCAAGAAGCCGAAAAGCTCGGTGCAAAAGCCATCTACGTGAAATGCGACACAACATCATCCTCTGATGTTGAGGGACTAATCAAGAAGGCTGTAGAAGCGTATGGTCGAGTCGACATCATGGTCAACAATGCTGGAATAGCACTGGAGTCAGAGGAGCATGGAGGCCGACCAGTGTGGGACTTTGAAGAAAGTGCATTGGAAAAAACATTCCACGTCAATGTGAAAGGCGTGTTCCTAGGAATCAAGCATGCAAGCCGGCAGATGAAGGACCAGGAACCAGGCCCAAATGGAGATCGAGGCTGGATCATCAACCTAGCTTCTGTGTATGGATTAGGCGGAGCTCCAGGGATATGTACGTCCTCCTCATTTGCTTTTCCACATTATCAGCCCTTCCAATTGACCACCACCTCTCTCCATCTTACAACCGACTAACTTCCCAACAGCGGCATATGTATCCTCCAAGCACGCCGTAATGGGCTTGACAAAAGTAGCCGCGTGGGACTGCGCACCGCTGCGCATCCACGTCAACGCCCTGTGTCCAGGCTACACGCAAACATCCTTCATCCACGGCTTGCTCAGTCCAGAAGCCGAGGCTCTCCGAGCCCCAATCGAGGCGCAGCATCCGTTTAAGGGGCTGGGTACCCCGCAGGATATTGCACGCGCAGCAGTGTTCTTGGCGAGTGAGGATGCGAGTTGGGTTACAGGGATTGGGCTGCCTGTTGATGGTGGGTATGCGAGTATGTAGGGTTATAGGAAGGAGGGAAGAGGGGGGTTGGGTGTTAAGAGGTGTTGGATACGCCTATTTATCCAGGTATTTGACGCTTTCGTTAGATGCTGGGGCTATGTCTCAATTTGCAGTCTTTGCTACTCGCGCACTGCTGGATCTGTGGCAGCTAAACCGATGATGTCTCTTGGCGCATAATACAGACAGCCACCACTACGGACTATAGCAATCTAATACAAGCGGATTGATTAAGTATATACCTGGTGACACGTGGGAGACAGCACGGAAGGACTATGCATATGGATATGTTTCGTTGATTATCGGGTTTATGTACTAGAGTTTTCACGTCGGCTTATTCACTCTGCTATTCCATCTCCGCTCCCATCGACTCTCCAAGAGGCCGTCTCTCTTTCCCCGGCTCACTTAATTGCCATAAACACAGACGAGAAAACGCTGTTGATGCATGCCTCACGTTGCGCGTTGACCATGCAAATCACTGCAAACAAACAATAGACAATACAGACACAGAACCTTAACGCCAACGCCTCGCTGATGCCAGCTCAAGATCGAAGAGAAGAAGACTGAGAACGAGACCGATAACGAGAATGGAACCTGATAGGATGGGCATGTTTGGGAATACCACGTCGCCGCCGTGTGGGCGAGAAAGCAGATATGTGAAGGGGTGCTCCGTCTTTCCTAAAATGGGGGGAGTCCGGATCAGTCAATGCTAGGAAAGAAAAGAAATAGTAGTACAATGGTAAGAGATGCAGCGTGAAGGTATGTGGCGTTGCAGGAGCTACCTCGCTACGCGGTGGATCAGTCTAGAGAATGTCAGTGATTCATCGTAATTAAGGTGGATACATGTAGCAGTCAAACGTACCTGAGTGTGCTGATAGTAAACGTCCCTATCCATGCCAGGAGAGCAATCAACAGTGTAGCAGTCAAGGCTTTCTGCCGTACGCAAATAGCCCTCGTGTACTGACAGGCTTGGCCAATATCGTCTGGTGTGTCTCTACATGCCCATTTGTCGTCAGTCAGGGCTTGAAACGCCAGACTCAAGTTCGCCGATTCGAAGACGATAAAGGCCAGGTCTAGGAATATAAGTGCCATCTTGGCGTTATGTGAGCGTAAGCCTAGCGGTTTCGAAGTATACTCGTCGTAGGTGATGTAGACTGTATAGCAGATAGCAATCACGTCGACAATAATAGCCATCCAGGTGGACGAGTTATTGTCGC
Source organism: Phoma sp. ATCC 74077 (assembly GCA_033682645.1). NCBI lineage: Eukaryota > Fungi > Ascomycota > Dothideomycetes > Pleosporales > Didymellaceae > Phoma > Phoma sp. ATCC 74077. The sequence goes on from JAWDJC010000017.1 coordinate 623,432, forward strand.
AACCCACGCTGTCCGACTTGTGGTAAATAGCGCCAGCAAGAGCAAGGGCCAGAATAGAGAATGTAAGGACGACCATGCGGATTACGGCGGGTACCATAGGATGGTTCATAACAGTCTTGTGGAATCGTACTAGTTTGCGCTTCCGTTTCGCTGGACTGAACAGCCAGAAGCCCATCAGTCTCTCTCCCTGGTCGTCGTTATCAATGGGCTCCCACTTTGTTTCCAGGTCAGCCAGGTTTTCTTTCATCCAGTCGTCGTCCACGACCTGGCCGCGAGACGAGACGGGTCGCTCGGCTTGGTCGTAACCGGATGATTGTGCGAAAACCTTCCATTTTGAGGCGCTGTCGCTCATGGGGGTGGTGAGGGTGACCGGGGCGCCTTCGCGAGCGTGATCGAACTTGCGGCCAGGAACATTGGACTTGGGTGTGGGCATGTAGTGATGGGACGCGGGGCGGGCGGAGGTGGGCGTTCGAGGCAGCAGCAGCGAGGTCGCATCGACGTTCTCCTCTTCGTCGGCGGATTGAACCCACGGCGGTAGTGTCCGGACAGCACGCTGTTTCTCCTTGTTCTCAGCGCTGACGCTACGATTGGACGACGCCAGCGTGTGCGGAGTGCTCGATATGGAGTGACTTTGGCTCTTCCTCACAGCAGCTCCGTCACTTCCGTCGCGCGAGTTCCCAGACACAGCACTGACTCTGGACTGCGGACGCTGCGAGCCTACGGACGACGCAGTCGGCGGAGGGATCGGGGAGGGTAGTAGTCGATTGCCGTTCGTAGAAGTGGAGGTAGAGGATGTGTGGGCGCTCCCCTGGGCCGCGTCCGGGCGGAGGAAGGGCGAGGCACCGGTGCCAGTGCCAGTGCCAGTGCCATTGCCATTGTCGCTCTTTCTGCGCTCGACCACGGGCTTGCCGGTCATGCTTGTCGGGGAGTGTGAGGGGCTACCTCGTCGCAGCAGCGGGACCTCTTAAGCAAGCCAGACGTCGCGCGTGAGCAGGCTTCGAGTGCTCTGGCCTGCTTGGCGGTGAGGGAGCGACGACAGCGATTACGTGGGAGCAAAGTAGACGACGCGCTGCCACAGCATGCTCGGCGCCTGTATCTCTTCGCGACGACCGGGGCGGGGCGAGCACGGAACGAGGGTATCGTGAGCGTTGACGATGGTGGTACCACTGGGGTTGTTCAGCGTTGGGGCCCGGGACACCGCGGCGTCGTCGCCAGGGAGATTACTTGTCTGCAGATCAGGGCCGCGGTAGCGAAACAGGGATGGCGCAGCGAGGCGGTCGCTGTGAGGTCATGACGACGAGCTTAGCCTGTATCGACTATTCTCGTCTTCCCCATGCAATTTCAAACGCCGCTCCAAACTTTCGCATAACCTACCCTTTCTCCACGCGACTCGGCCTGCGTCATGTTTCACACGACTTTTGTTTGAGACCCGCTGTCCAACCTGCGCCATTGCGCGCTTACCTAACCTTCACCTGCGCCGACAAACCTCCAAAGTGGCATCCACGATGCGCCTCTTCCTGTTGCCTATATCAACGCGGCGCTCGCTCATCTACTGCGAGAAACTGCATGAGAAAGCCCCAGCTGATCGCTCACTCTACGACAAAATCACCACAAAGGCAAACGAGACATGGGTGGCATGGGAAAAAGATGAGAAGGCAATAGGAAACTGGAAGAAGAAGGTGACCTTCTACGGCAATCAGGCGCTGAAGCGGATACCATACGAGGAATGGGGGCTCAAGACGATACCCGCGCTTACTGCAAAGCGAAAACAGGACATAATAGATGGAAAGGCAAAATACGAGGTCATGTTTCCCGGGCTCTATCTACCCAAGGAGAGGGTCCCTGGCATACTGGAACAGCTGGCCAAGGAGAGGCAGAACATGCACCGAAGCAAGTTGATCTGGAGCGTCGTCATCATGCCATTCACCGCGCCTTTCATGCTCATACCCGTCATTCCCAATCTCCCTTTCTTCTACGTTCTCTATAGGGCATGGTCGCACTGGAAGGCTTTGACGGGCTCCAAGCACCTCGAATTCCTCCTCAAGCACAACCTCCCCACACCCGCTCCTTCCCCGATCCTGGACGAAGTATATACGGCAGGCCTCATGTATCCGACCCGCGCAATTTCGCGTGCTGCCCCACGCCCAACCCTCGAACAGGCCAAATCTGTAGCCGAAGTTGTTCATCAGCAAACCAACAACGAGACCGAAGACGTTATGGTATTGCAGCGCTGGAACGGCAAGCTGATCGCTGAGCAATTCAAGCTGCCGGACATGGAGGTTGAAATTGAGCGGGCTGTCGAGCAGGTAGAGAAGAGCATCAAGACGAAAGAAGAGTTGATGGAGGAGAAACTCGAATTGGAGAGAGCGGCGGGGAATAGTGGAGAGCGGGCGAAGGATGCGTTGCCGGACCATATTCTAGGAAGAATACACCAGCAAGCAGAACATGTTGCTGAGAAAAAACAAGCCATGGAGAGGACTAAGGATAAGGCAAGTGGTTAGGTTAGGTTAGACAAAGTCGAGCTGCTTGCCGGTTAGACTACATGCGGCTACGCGCACGCATCTGTACGATAATGTGGGTTCTGGGGCGCGGAATGAGTGTCAGGGTCTGGCGTTGGCGGCACAGTGTCTAAGTGGCGCGCATATAGAAGGAAGACGCCTCTTTTGTACGATTGTCTACGTGTTACGAGTGAGCATGTATAAGCTATAAACGAATTTTTTTGGGTTGCAATACATTCGTGTTCGTATGCGTCCGGGTACTCTTGTGTCTGAGCTGAAGTGACTTCAATCTGATGTCGAATTTCGAACCCTAGTCTTCCTTTACTAGCATCATCTCGATGGCTGCTCGTTTGGTACGTTGCCAAACTTACAGCCACTGACGGGTCAACAGAGTAAAGAAGCGTCTCATTCCCTCCGCATGATTTCATACCCTCAAACCCCAATTTTACAGACTCCACCGACGCTGTCGTTGCTTCAACACCCGTCCTGCTCTCCTATCCCTCTCCACAACCCTCATCTTTCGTCTCCTCTTCATCCTACCACTCGCCCCTAAACCTCACCCTTTCCCCCACTCCTCTTCTCAAGCTCTTCTCTCCCCCATAGCACAGGCCCCTCCTCTCCGTACAGCGGATCCCTCGCAAACCACTCCACACGTTCCACAGCCCTCGCTTTCCCCTCCTCCCCCTCCTTCCCATAGCACATATCCCAACTACACCCCTCAGGATAACTCCCCACCATCTGAAACCCTCCACCACCTATCTCCTCCAACAACCTATGCCCCACCCCAGCAGGCACAACAATCGCATCCCCAGCACTAACTTCAGTCTCGACTTTCCCCGGGTTCGTCTCGCCGCCAAACAGCAGTCTTGCGCGCCCGGAGAACACGCAGAGGACTTCGTGCGTGGTGCTGTGGTAGTGCGTTTGCGAGTACATTGTGTAGCGCCATTGAGGGGTTATGCCGTTGGTTGGGAGGTGGGATTCTAGTGTTGAGGGGGAGGTGGATGGGGGAAAGGCAGAGTGGTAGATTAGGAGGGGTTTGTTGTGGGGGGATGTGTTGGGGATGAGGGCGTGAGAGGGGATGTAGTGTGCGCTGAGGCGGAGGGAGGAGAGGGGCGTGAGGGTTAGAGGGGGCATTTTAGTGATGGTGGAAGGCTGGACCTTTGGCTGTAGGTGTCGATTGGTTTTTACGAGGTTGGGTATTGGTAGTGTTGTGGTTGTTGGCGGCGGTTAGGCGTTGTCACGGGCTCCCTTTCAGTCGAACATTTGATTTGAGAGAGTTCGAACTACAGGTGCTTGGAATAGTAGTGGTTTAGAAAATTGAAGTGTGAGAAGAAGATGTGACGAAGCAAAGAGATGTGGATAAAATTATTTAGGTCCATCCATTTAGCCAGTCAGCTGAGTTGTGAACTCGATTGTTTATGTTCGTATCTGGAGTTGATGAGTTCGGAAAGACGTCATAAGCGGCGTTCCGAAAAGTGTTGTCGCCATCCTCAGGCTTCTTCGACTTTGAAGTCATTGGTAGTAATTCTGTCGCACACCTAGATGAACAAAGCGGACGCATAGCTCTTGGTTACCATGGGTCGGAGGTTCTCTCTTCAAGGCACGGAAGGTCGCTGTTGAAATGGGGGTTGTCATGTCGCATAGGTACTTCTTTGTGAATACTCGTAATACCTTTTGTGCTACATGCTACATGCTTGCAAACCCTCTTCTAGAACCACTCATCCGAATGACAGCCCCATCATACAGGAATGGAGCTGGGATCTGTGACTGTTCAGATTGTGATCTCACCGAACCTTCACGTAGGTTGCACTGCGGGATTGCGCTATGTCTTGTCATAGAATGTATCCCCGGGGTGGAACTGGCCATGATCGCGACCATTGATTGGAATGAGCAGTAAAAGTCAGCTTGTGAGGAAAGAGGCGCAAGTAGTCTCTCGAAAGCTGAACGTCTGTGACGTCGTAGTGAGCGGTGTAGAGCGAACAAGCATTACTTTCACAATTGTTAAACCCGCACGAATACTATTTGACAGTTGTGAAAACTGCAGCATCACGGCTATACCTTGGATCAAGAAGTTAGCTGGAGATATAGGCTCTTCCTGCACGTGCGAGCTGGATCTGGGCGTTAGTGTAAGGCTGAAATGGACGGGACCCTCGACCGCCAAGCCGCCTTAGCTTGATGCTGCCTGAACGGAAGCATCGACGTGATTCATAAAACCTCGCCGCACCTTCGTAGGCACCTTCACTTGGTTTCCTTTCCTTTCTCGCTCTTGCATGCGGTTTCACGGGAACTGCACACGCCAAGGTCCACGGAAGCCCATTGCCCCGTATCTCACATAACCGCCGCCCGCACCCATAGTCCCTCCGTGACCTCACGCCTCCCTCCGCACTTGCGCCTTCTACATCATCAGCAGCTCCTACCCAACCACACCTGCGCCTGTTGCTGTGTTAAGAGCCTCTTTACAAGGCATCTTCGAAAATAAAGTTCCTTACGCGCAAAAAGTCGCCCCCGAAAAGTGCCCCGGAGCACGCGACGACACATCCCACCATGGCCTCCACCATGCCGCCCGTTCCTGCAAAGGACGATGTTAATGCTACGTATGTATTCTTTCATACCACTTTGTTCTTGTAAAGAGCTTCACAAAGATGCCCAACGGCGTCTAGGCAAAGGCCTAGCAGGCCAACAGCAGCTATCTGCCTCTCCTTCCAAGAGCATACTATCTCTAGCGTAGAGGCTCTCAGCGCACTACTAACAGCATGGACAGGTGGAAATACCTCGAGGCCGGTGTCGACAAGATCATGACGAACCTCCGCGGAGGCATGGATATGAAGACGTACATGGGCCTCTACACCGCGATCCATAATTTCTGTACCGCACAGAAGGCTGTCGCAGGCTCGTCGTTTCATGCCGCCAACAACCGTGGCGGCGCACACCTACTCGGAGAAGACCTTTACCAACACTTGATCGAATACTTGAAGAAGCACTTGGCGGGTGTACAAGCAGAGTCGAAACAACACGTAGACGAGGCGCTTCTCACATTCTACATCAAGGAATGGAATCGATATACCACGGCTGGGCAATACAACAACCATTTGTTCAGGTACCTAAACCGACATTGGGTGAAGCGGGAGATGGATGAGGGAAAGAAGCACATCTACGACATTTACACCCTGCATCTTGTTCGATGGAAGGAGGACATGTTCACGGGAACGCAAGAGAGCGTAATGCGCTCGGTTCTCAAGCTCGTCGAGAAGCAGCGGAACGGCGAGACTATTGAACAGTCACACATCAAGTCCGTCGTTGACTCCTTTGTGTCACTGGGTCTGGATGAAGCCGACAGCTCGAAGTCAACGCTGGACGTGTACAAGGAGCATTTTGAGAAGCCGTTCCTCGAGGCCACCGCACAATACTACGACAACGAGTCGAAACAGTTCTTAGCCGAGAACAGCGTCGTGGAGTACATGAAGAAAGCCGAGGCCCGTCTTGAGGAGGAGAAGGAGCGCGTCCCGTTGTACCTGCTCAACGAGATCATGTCTCCGCTCATGCGGACATGCGAACAATCCCTGATTACGAATCACTCCCAAGCACTTCGTGAAGAGTTCCAGATTCTTCTCAACCACGATCAGCAAGATGACCTCGGCCGGATGTACAAGCTGCTTGCCCGCATACCGGAGGGTCTTGACCCTCTACGCACCCAATTCGAGACCCACGTACGCAAGGCCGGCTTGAACGCGGTTGATAAGCTCTCGCAGGAGGGCGATAGTCTGGAACCGAAAGTCTACGTCGAGGCGCTGCTCGAGGTCCACACACAGTATCAAGACCTTGTTAACAAGGCCTTTAATGGCGAGTCAGAATTCGTGCGGTCGCTCGATAATGCCTGCCGAGAGTTCGTCAATAGGAACAAGATCTGTAAATCAGGCTCGAACAAGTCGCCGGAGCTGCTCGCGAAGTATACTGATACTCTCCTGAAGCGCTCGAGCGCGAAAATGAGCGAGGAGGACGACATGGAGAAGCTGCTTACGCAAATTATGACTGTCTTTAAATATATTGAAGACAAGGACGTTTTCCAGAAGTTCTACTCACGCATGTTGGCCAAGCGTTTGGTTCAGACCACTTCCGCGTCTGATGATGCCGAGACTAGCATGATCTCAAAGTTGAAGGAGGCCTGTGGTTTCGAATACACCAACAAGCTCCAACGCATGTTCCAAGATATGCAGATTTCCAAGGATCTTAACACGGCTTACAAAGAGTGGCAATCAAATAACCTCGACGAAGCTGATCTCAAGACCAATGTCGATGCCTCATACCATATTCTCGGTACCGGCTTTTGGCCCCTGAACCCACCTACAACTCCCTTCACCCCACCTCAATTGATCGTCCAGACCTACGATCGTTTTGCCCGTTTCTACAACCACAAGCATCAGGGCCGCAAGCTGACCTGGTTATGGCAACTGTGCAAGGGCGAGGTCAAAGCCAACTACTGCAAGGTCGCTCAATTGAAGACATCGCCAACCTTCCAGGTTTCGACCTACCAGATGGCCATTATGTTGCTATTCAATGACAGCGACACGGTCAGCTACGATGAGATAGCGGAGGCTACCAAGCTAAACAGGGAGACTCTAGACCCTAGTCTCGGCGTCTTTATCAAGGCCAAGGTCTTGCTCGCACAGCCGGAGGGTGCCAAGGCTGAGTCAGGCACGACATACAAGCTTAACACTGGATTCAAGACCAAGAAAGTCAAGATGAACTTGAACATTGGCATCAAGTCAGAACAGAAGGCGGAAGCGGAGGATACACACAAGACGATTGAGGAGGACCGCAAGCTACTTATGCAGGTATGTAAAGCCGCTCCCGTTTCAGGTTGTACGTTTCATGCTAATGTTCTTCGCAGTCGGCTATTGTGCGTATCATGAAATCTCGAAAGAAGATGAAGCACCAACAACTCGTCTCCGAGACCATCCAACAGATCAAGAACCGCTTCATGCCCCGCGTTCCTGACATTAAGAAGTGCATAGACATTTTACTTGAGAAAGAATACTTGGAGCGTCTAGAGGGCGACGAGCTTGGCTACCTTGCATGAGCGGTCACGCTGAGCCTAGCGGCCGCTAAATATAAATAGCATGAGTGGGCTCTTATGTCTTCGTCGAAGACCTACTATGTACCATTTTTCTTCGCCCCCACTCGCCTAGCGAAGCGCATTCACGAGCACGCATTTTGAGTAATGAGACAATGGCATCCCTGTCCCTTTCCCCCTTTTCACATTCATCGCCTTTGGGTGGATCTTTTGGCGTTCTCGTTATAGCGAACGGGCGATGTAAACTCTTGGGATGGGTGTGGGACGGATTCACGGCATATCTCAACGCTACCCATGCGGTGTTTTTTTTTGTTTTCCTTTCCATAACAGATAGATGGGCGGAAAACTGGAGAATGAACGTTGGGGGTGCTGATGATCGACCCGCTCACGGGGGCAAGCATATTAGTTGAGGGAGAATGATTATCAATTTCTTCGTGTTCGGATTCGTGTGCTTGCTGTCTGTGTGCTTGTGGTGGGGATTGTTGGCGGGATGTTCTGTAGATGGCAGTGTCTACATGGTGGACTTTACCCGACGTCTCATGACGGGTAGAATATGCTTGTTTGTAAATCATGATAACCTCATTCGTCTCGTTTTGATAAGTATGTAATGTATTAGGAAGACCCAAGGGATAGTAATGAATTAAAAGAGTTGAAAAGTTTAATATACGGTGCCCTATTGTGAACCCTTCAACGCCGAGGTATCAACACCCGTCCCAACCCATCCTATCCAGCTAAAAACACCACAAACACCATGCCTTTAGTTAAGTAACATTTTAACGCAAGATGCAAGAGCCCTCAAAGTGGACCTATTGATGCACTTGGCTGACATGCCCGTGTTGCGCGGCACCACCCCAGTCACTCTCGTCGTCACTGCCCACATCCGTCCACGAGTTCGGCGTCATGATACCTGCTCTCTCGCCATATCCCAGCTCACTAAAGCCTGCCTCGGAGAACCCCGCGTCGGTAAAGCCGCCCTCAGAAAAGACCTCTGAGCGAGCATCGTGGTCCGTGTCGTTTTGCAGGCTTAGAACCGCAACGTCGTCGGCGTGACTATCTACGATGGAGGCACCTGTGGTTATGGAGCGCTCGGAGCGAGGTGTTAGGGTGCCGGTGGAGACGTGCTCGGCTTCATTGTCGTCGAAGAAAGGGTGGGTTGTGGAGTGGTCGTCTGGATGCGAGGCAGAGGATGTGAAGGAGTAGAAGGACTGGGCTGCTTGGTCGGTTTCGGAGGTCTCGAGGTGTGCGAGCGATCCTGGATGCTGATTCTCTGGCTGCGAATCAGGGGCTTCGGGGGTTAGATCAATGAGTTGAGTGGCGGCGGCAGGGGGGGAGCCAGGGTCGGCTTCGATGGTAGCGGAGCTCTCGCGGGTGCCGGGCTCGACGTAATTGAAAGGCTTCGGCGAAGGTGCTTCATCCCCATCATCGTCATCAAATAGTACCTGGTCGTCGGAGAAGGGGTTTGCCATGGCAGCCGCGGCAGCAGAACCAGCAGCAAAGCCGGCGGCGCCACGCTTTCTAAGCCCGTTATTCGACATATCTTGACCGGTGGCTTTGGCGTCCTGCCGGAGCATCCCGTCACTGCCTACCATATCATCAAAGCTCTTTGTCCGATCAGCCCTCGACCTCCTTTCCGCGAGCTCAATGTTCTCACTCCCAATCTTGGCCAACTCGTCCAAGTCTACCGCAACGCCCTCCTCTCTAGCTCTTCTAATCAACTCATTCCTGTTTCTCCGAATGATTTCGTCCCTCCGCTTCTTCCTCGATTGGAAATCATCGGACGATTCGCTCGAACGGCGTTGGGGCTGGATCTCATCGCCCAGAGAGTGCAGAGCAACAGCGATTTTGCGACGCGACTGGTCAACCCACTGTCGAACTTGCGGAGACTCGTAGATTGCAATGCCGGCAGCGACGAGGACGGATGCGGCGATTATGATGCCTGTTGTGAGAGGGTGATTAGGTCGAGGCGGCGGGGTACGAGCATTGCAACGTGGAGGGGAGGGCCGGCCGGGGCCTGCAAGCAGGTTGGCAAAGGCAAGCAAAGGGCATAAAGAGATACATATAAAGTGGGTGGGCAAGCCGTTGGAGACACGGCAGCGATATGCATAGGTGGAGAAGCTATCGACGGGCGTACTCACCTTTGGCCAGTGGCGCAGGCATGATGCGGACTTCCGAGGTACTGTACGGTCGTGCCTTGGTTTGCAGACGGTCTATTAGGAAAATAAGAAGCACGACGTTCTAGGTAGATAAAACAAAAGGGCTGCAGCCTGGAGGCATGCGGGAAGGAAAGGAGAAGGCTTGAAGCCTGGAGGACTGGTCGTCGTCGTCTTTCCGCCACCGACACAGCCGCCGCATCCAGGGCCATGGCGCTGGCGGGGTCGCGTGTTCACAGGGCGCGCTAATCGGATCCGGCATCTATGTAGGTTGCGAACCACTGTGCCACACTAGGCAAGCAACAAACACTCTCGTACGTCTTTGAGTCATTCACGGCAATGCACTCTTTTTACATTACATGGAACGTTTATGAGATTTAGAATGGAATTCGTCTTGAATAGTGAATGCTGCAGGTTTCCACCTCCTCGTACGCCCATGCTCTTATATTGTGGACGGTACTTGTCCGATATGAATCAGACCGTTGCTATCATCTAACTCGTCGCTCTCTAAGTCACATGGACAACAAGGACGAAGCGAAATGGTATGAGAAGGTACTACGCTCAACGAAACGTGTCAAAAGCTCTAAGACTCATAGAAACTCTTTCAGCTTACTCCACCGCCTTCCACCCGAATTGATCCTAAATATCGTCGACTTTCTGCCAGCTGTTGAAGACGTCGTAAGTCTCCACCCTACCTGTAGCGAATCCAGGACCTGAGTAAATTGAGGCTCAAGACATGTCGATTTGACGAGCACTGGGATAGGGATGAGTTTGCGTGGCGATGCCATCTCGACCGCTTCCGACGAGCCTCTGAATTAGAGCTGTGCCCTAGCATCGAGGCTTCTTAGGACAGCACCTCAATCATACATCAAGTCCTGGTTGGCTTGAATTAATACATCTCCCCGCATTCTCGAAGCAGCAACGATACTCTTTGGGAGAGAATAGAAGAGACTGTCAGTGAGAACTTCGCGAGTGTTGTAGTTATTACAGAGAACAGCAAAATAGTGGTATGCGGTCTATGGGATAGGTAAATATAGATTGCAAAGTAGGGCATTGTGGAGCCAGGTTTGGAGTGTCGATTGACACATCCCAGAGGCTCATTGTAGTTTCAAGCTTTCGATATGTTCGTCTGAACCAAGTGACGGGTAGGAGTTTGCTTGCGAAAACGCACATCTGGGATATATAGACTAGATACCCGTCGTTTTGTGCATCAGCAACGTATGTTGTGACTCTGCTGTGTTAGCGCTAAGAAGATACATTAATATAACCATACCATGTTGTCAAAGCCATATGAGTTCTCAAGATTTCATGTAAATGTCAGTCCTCCACGCGCGGCGTAATACTGGTATGTAGAACATTGACCATATCCATCCAACGACAGTGCCACACCATATGCATTCAAGAATGGCCCTTACCTAGAATCTATCCACCAAATTCGAATCTCCTATCCGCCCTCTGACCGGCCTGGCAATCGCCCAGTGTTTGCCTTAAAGCGTGCCTAAATACCAATTAACAATCTCATCTGGTCCCAGCACAAACGACCTCCTCGTTCAAACAAAACCTATCTAACCCCCATATAAGCCAACCCCCTCCCCTCCGTTACACACACACACATACACACACTCCTCATTCGTGAAAAGACTCCACAAAATGCCATTCTTCCACATCCCCACCACCTTCTTCGCCCCTCCCCCTCGCCCCAACACACCCCACCGCAACCTCAACGCCCGTCGACCAACCATATCTCCTCAACAGCCCCCCAACCAAGCACTCCGTCTCGTCGACCCAGCCTTTGAAAAGTTCGCCAAGCGCGTGAAGCAGGACCTTGTTGATCTTACGGCCAGGACGGAGGAGTTACAGCGTGTACGAAAGAGATGCGATGAATTGTATGAAGAGGCGAGGAAGGTGCAGGGAATGGGGGAGTATGGACGGGCGCGGAGGAGGTTGGAGATGATGGGGAGGGTTTTGAAGGCGGTTGATGAGGAGTGGGTTTGAAGGGTTTGAAGGGAAGGCCGAGGGTAGTGAGGGGGATGTTGGGATAATGGATGGGAAGGGGAGTGGGAGATGGGTGAAGATTTGGATGGGGTGCAAGAAGAGTTGGCTCGGTAGGGATTGGCAAACATGCACTACTGAGCGTTGGAGTTGTTTCTTTTGTCTTGTCTACGCTCGTTCTGAACCAGGTTCGGCCACTGTGACGTGTGCCTTGTAACGATGTCGTACTTCACGTCCTCATCGTGTGTTTGCCATGCCATCAATATAACAGCAGAGTGCACGTCAGGTGCTGAAGATGCAGGCACAAACGCGCTACCGTTATCCATCTCCTCCTTCTATCCTCCGTAACCAATCCATCACCACAGACACACACCCTCTTTCGTTATTATAATCACCCTTGTAGAAACATCTCATCCAAGACACTCCAGCCATGCCGACAGATATCCACGGCCAAACCCACGCCGGCAGCCTCGGCCTCTTCGATGATGCCTTCGAGCACGACGACGCCGTAGCCCGGGCAGAGCGCCACGAGCACGACCGCCTCGAAGGCATGATACGGCGACACGAACGCCACGAGAAGCGCCAGTTCCGCAAATATCAGAAAGCCGCTGAGCGAGCCGCGCAAGGAAAATCAAAGCTGTCGAGGCCGATCACCTGGCTCGGCAAGCTGTTCGGTGGCGGGAAGGATTTGAGTCCTGATGCGGTGCCTGCACGGCCGGTTGCTGCTGACGAGCGAGATGTCAGAGGGCAAAGGGCGAGGGCGACGAGGCCGGAAAGAGAAACGTCGGAGTATGTGATCGTCAGAAGGCCAGAGACGCCGGAGCCGGTGTACAAAGGAGAGGATGTCGATGCTATAAATTCGCCTTGGTTGCAGGAGTGCGGGATGGTGAGGGTCAAATCTGATGATCCTGGTGGCTGTCATGTTGTACTCAAGAGTGTTATCCAGAAGAACCAGTGAGCTGCGTGAAGTCTGAGCTTCGACAGTTGAAGCGTTGTAGACTCAATATTATCTTCGACTGTCGATCATGATAGTCGAATCCAACGAAGTCATTGGGGAGTCAGAGGAATTCCCATGGATTCAACATGTAGTGATGAACCACTTTGAACATCCTGCAACTGCTCGTCGCCCGTCGTAAAAATGGACATGCTGTGTGAATGAAGAACCCTGGGTATATCCTGATATAAACGCCGTGTCGTACTCATAACACGAGTGTCTGCCTTTCTTGGCAGCCTTCTGGATCAAGCCTCTTGTATGCTTGGAAGCAACTCACCGCATCCTCCCTACACCCATGATCTTCTCCTCGACCATTGCCAGCAACTTCTCCTTCTCTTTGACTGCCTGTACCCTTTCCCCCTCCAATTCCTCTAGCTGCCTCTCCAACTCTTTCATCCTCTCAATCTGCTCCTTCTCGCTCGACTTTAGTCCTGGCAGACTCGCTACCATCTTCTCTATCGCCGAGAATTTCATGACCATATCTGCTGCCCTCTCCTTGATATCTGCTTGGAATTGTTCTTGTGTAGGCGGTGCGGGCGTCTCAACAGGAGGGGCATGCTGAGAAGGGTGCGTGGAGTTTTGCGAGTTCTCAGCGGCGGTCCTGGCTTCAAGTTCGGCAAACGAATCGAGACGCTGTTGGCCTGGAGGGACGCTTGGTGGGGCATTCTCTCGGATGTGGGCGAGATCCCGGGACATCATATTTAAGAGCTAGCCCTGTTAGTATATTTTGAAGAATGAAAGGCCTACATATGCGAACCATGTCAAGACCATCCTGGATCTGCGTGAGTATATCGCCCATTGTGAGCCGTGAGAGTATGTCAACGCGAAGCAGATGAAGTGTCGGCGACCGGCTGAAGGTAAAGGAGCTGCCAATGTTGCTGTGCGGGCACAGGTGTGACTTGAGGGAAGTTTATTAAGAGAACTTTTGGCTTGGATGTGGAGTGGAAGAGGGGACGCGCTTCATAAGGCTGGACTAATTTAGCGCGTAGTTCCAACGGTTACGCGAAAGCATCAACCTTCTCCTGCTTCACACTCGAGCCCTCTTCGACTCCAAGTCATTTGTCTCGTCACTCGTTTCCTGTAAATATGTTGTGGCGTCTTTTCTTTACTAGTACCAGACCGTAATGCGACCCTCCCTCAGCCCACCATGGCTCAGACAAACCTCTCTCCTTCCATGGCTCCCCCGAGCTGCTCCGCATACCCGCGTTCCTCGTCGCATCGCAACAACCTCTGCTGCAAACTCCGCGCCTGTTGACCTTCCCAAGCTCATAATCACGCCAGGATCTGTACACCACAACTCTCTACCTTCGTTTCTCGAATACGCGAAACGAACCAAGCTCTCACCGGAACGAACATACTATGTCGGCACACACTATGAGTACACGACTGCATTAGCGTTGATGCGCCTCGGCTTCTCGCTTCTACGCGTAGGTCGGAAGCAAGATGCTGGCATCGACCTCATCGGCCATTGGGTCTTAGCACCTTTGCGCGAACCACTACCCGTAATCATCCAGTGCAAGGCGCGCAAGATTTCGATTACTCCGTCTCATGTTCGCGAACTGGAGGGCTCATTTCAAGGCATACCGGCGGACTGGAGGAAGAAGGACGTCCTTGGACTGCTCATCACAACGAAGAAGGCAACCAAGGGAGTGTTGGAAGCTTTGGGTCAGAGTCGATGGCCTATGGGGTTCGTCTTGGTTTCAAGAGACGGAACGGTTCAGCAGTTTGTTTGGAATCGCGCGGCTTCGGAAAGAGGGCTGGAGGGCGTGGGCGTGACAGTGAGGTATACACCGCGAGCTTTGGTAGCTGACGCTAAAGAGGACGCGGTAGACGAAGAAGGGAAAACACTGAAGAAGGGTACGAAGAAACATTTGGTCAAATTGGAGACCTCCGGAACACGAAAAGACATTCAGATGACGTGGATGGGATCTCCAATCTTCCCAGATAGGGACAACCTCGACCAGGAGACCGTGAAGTTGATGAGCGTAATGGAACCAGGGGCCGATATCAGCCCTACCGCGTACAAATACAAGGATGTCAAAATCAAACCCGGTAGACCACGGATAGCTGACAAGGCGCCGTCCCCCCGCGGCGGTGCAGTCGGTGCAAAGAGAGGGCGACCGAAGGCTTCTACCGCAGCACTCATACTCTCACCCGTAGCAGAGGTGCCTCGGAAGCGCGGCCGTCCAAAGGGCTCGACTACACTGCGATCAGCGAAAGTCCCATCTCCACGCGGCGGACAGATCCCAAAGATCCCAAAGACGAAGTCTACGAAGCTAGAAACGCGCGGCCGGCCCAAAGGCTCGAAGAACAAACCTAAGCCTACTGTTGATGCAGGATGAAGCTCATCACCTGCTACTTTTTCAAAGGATATACGTAAATTTACCGGCTCACTACTGAAAACGTTCTCCCCGTTATACAGATCTAGGAAACTGCTCAGTTTGCCTCGTGTCATTGACCGTGGCCTGGCAGACCCATTATCCGGTGAGGATCGATATATTTGCCCGTGACACGAGTACTCATGTAACTGCGCCGAATGGCTAAATACAAAGAGGACTAACCTCCAGCTACGGGGAATACGTCCACAAAGATGCCTGCTGGAAACTACACGAGGAATGAGTGGGCAGAGAACAGATGCGCGGAGGCGAAAGCCTGAGTTAGCTTTGCGCTACTACACCAATCCAATATTGGAGAAGTTTTGCAGATAGTTCAGGTGAGAATGCATTGTAGCGGCCTAGGCTTACTTTAATCAATAAACAAATGAAATAGCTACGGCAACTCAATAGTAAACTCCGTGACAGCAATAACAACTCTCAAATGCAAGAAAATCTGCCTAAAAATACACGGACCTGTTCCGATTCTGACAGGGCAGCGCGAATCACCTCATCCGTCTCTACCTGCTCGTCAGACAGCCTCTAGTAGTCGAACCGATCCGGCAACACAAGCGGGGCGACCAAACTCCATGTGTAAATTCCATAGCACACCCATGCACTAATGATCTTGGCCCAGCTGGCCCAGTACGTCCTGCCGACCGGGACGAAACTGTCCGCCACGTCCTTTTCATCGAAGTTTGTGGTAAGAAGAGTTGCGACCCACGTCGTGCTGAGGAAGAAGATGATGTGGAAGAGGGAGTAATTGTACTGTGTTGCATTCCTCTCGTCGTCACGGGGGTTCTTCTTATTGCTTGGCTCGTCGTCATCATCGCTGTCGTCATCATCGAGTGCGGACGCGGGAAGCGAACCCGATTCTACAGCAGCCCGAAGAGCAGCCTGGCGCATATCCCTCCGGGATTCAGGCTGTTGCGTGACGAGACCGTGCTCATAGTCTTCAGTGCCGACTTGCGCGTAGCCATTTCCGTACGAGTTGCCTTGGGAGCCGAGAGCGAGGCCGTAGGTAGCGGCACGCGTGGTGGTGTATGCAACGGTGATGAAGGTGACGATTGCGCCGATGATGATGGTGGCCTTGCGGGTGCCGCGGGCGCGGATGAGTGGGTTGCATTGGTGATCATCTGGTTCCATGCCCACGGCGGACATAGTGAGATAGGTGCAGTAGATTGCTACAATAGCTGATTGGGCGAGGCCAGCGCGGGGGTTCACGGATTGAACCGCGGGATGGATGGAGACTACCGATGATATAAGAAGCAACAATAAGTTGATCTGCAATTGTTAGTCTTATCACAATGGAATTAAGAGTAGTGCGCATACCGTAATGGCTGCCTGGTTCATGCCGCATCCACTTCGCGCAAAGTAAATGTACATGACCACCGTCATGGCGAACGAAGCCAGGTACATGAACAGCGCAGAACCAACCAGGAGGCCAGTCCAGACCCTCGACTCGGTGACTTCGATCTTCTCCTGGCAGTACTCGGCCCAGTTGTGTGCCAGGTCCACTAGCAAAATAAGTCCAATGAGTAGAAATAGGCACGCGCCCACCATGGCGAAGTAGTTGCCCCATACGATGAAGAATGAGTTCGGGATGAAGAATGTCAAGACAACCATCAAGATCCATCCAATAACCTTGGGACCCCAGAATCCATTTTGGATCGGTGCGCGTCCGTCCTTCGAGGACCGTACTCCAACTAGCATAAGCGCCATAAGGACGTGGAAGAAACCGAGGGCGAAGTTGATTCGTTGTACTGCGACGTATCCGTAGCATTGTTCACCGTGGCATTTGATGTCGACGTAATCGAGGGTGAGGTGCGAGAGCTTCTTCATGGCCCAGTCCGTGAGCATGATCCATGAGACGATTGAGTTGATGAGAAGAATGAGCGCGTAGGCAATACGGGTAGCGATGCTGCGGCCTCATCAGTATGCGCATATATGTAGAATGATTGTAGACATACCTGTTACCGCAGTTGCCTCCACATGAGCCAAACACAGCGCTACAAGTCGCCGCTCCACAGCAGGAGGCGGCAAGACTCCAAACCTGCGCGTGTTAGTAGCGCGCAGTCGTGAGGGGCGCAGGAACATACAGTGCCCATAGCGGGCATCGCCAGAAACGGGAGCGAGAGTGCGGCACCCATGGTTGCGATGTTGTGAGCGTGGTGGTGGTGTTGGTGTTGGTCTTGTGCGCGACACCACGTCGAAGCCTGGTGACGTTCACTTGCGCCGGCGGCTCCTTCCGCTGCCTCGTCTTGGCACCGTTATCTCCGGCCGGCTAACCGTCCCAACTGCAGCTGCAACCCACCATTCCGCTTCTTGTGGTGCACCATTACTGCTTCTACTGTGCTTGCTGCGTTTCCATGCTGTAGACTGTGGTCACAATCCTGTCCGCATACGCCTCGCCCCGTTATATCCTGTCGCACGTGGCCCTTCCCAACGCTGGCTTAACGCTGGCGGAATCGGTTCAAGTCCGTTGAGATTGCGCAACCGTGATAGCCTTCATACCCGATGATACCTACGTTACAATAACATACTGCGCTCACCGACCACCATGGTCGCCGAGGAGAAGACGACCTCGCACAAGAAGACGCGTATTATCTCCGTCGTCGCTGCGACTGCAATTTCGCTCGCTTGTGGTACAAATGTACGTTGCGTTGTCTTCCTGAAGTTAGATGCTAAAGACTTATAGTATGCATATTCTGCATGGGCACCACAATTTGCCGACAAACTTCAGCTATCTGCTACGCAAAGCAATGTCGTCGTACGCCGGCCCGAGTCCTCTTCGTCTACGTACATGGTCTGACTGCTGCTAGGGAACCGCCGCGAACCTGGGCATGTATGCTTCAGGCATTCCCATGGGCATTATAACGGATAGGAAGAGTCCGCGTCTAGCTGCGATCATAGGAATGCTCGCCTTGTTCGCAGGATACTATCCCATCAAGCTCGGTACGACAACGCGAGTCGAATGGAGAAGTGGTCAAGTTTGAACTAATCATCGACAGCGTACGATGGAGGTCCTGGCTATATGAGTGTTGCTTTAATCTCCTTTTGTTCCTTTATGAGCGGCGTGGGCAGCTGTGCTGCGTTTCAAGCTGCTCTGAAGACTGGTGCGCCTGATATCCGATTCCCTTTGATGCTTGCTAACCGTATAAGCGACCCTCAATTGGCCAACACACCGCGGGTCGGCGACGGCTTGTCCATTAGCCGCATTTGGGTTGAGTGCTTTCTTCTACACATTGATAGCCGGCATTGCATTCCCTGGCAACACTTCCGGCCTACTCATGATGCTTTCGTTAGCGACATCCCTTCTTGTTCTGGTGTCGATACCCTTTCTCATCGTTGTCGATCACAAAGCCGGCACAGGCTACGCTGTTCTTCCCACCAGTGAGCGTACTAGGCGAGACTCCAATGTCCTCCACCGCACCAAGTCGAATTCCAGCAAATACAGCGCCTCCGCCCTCCCGCAACAGGAAATCAGTAAGTACCACTTTCATTTCCACCTCTATGCCGCCCCTGTCACCTGCCAACCACTTCCAGCAGATGAAGACGAGCAGGATGGCCCTTCCACCGAAACATCATCCCTGCTATCTGGACCCGGGGACATCGTCGATGATGACGACGCCGCAAGCAAGAAATCGACTCACTCACACTGCATAGATGTTACAGGACTAGCATTGCTCTACAAGCCGGACTTTTGGCAGCTTTGGGTGCTTATGGGTTTGTTAACTGGTGTGGGTTTGATGACCATCAAGTGAGTATATCTCCTAGCCTGTTGATTCCAGCGACTAATAACAATGCAGTAATATCGGCCACGATGTTCAAGCCCTTTGGAATCATTGGGACGACTCCGCGAGTAAAGAGTTTGTTGCACATCGCCAGCTATGGCACGTCTCTATCATCTCCATTTGCTCCTTCCTCGGCCGTTTATCCTCTGGTATTGGCTCGGACCTCATCGTGAAGCGACTGCACCATTCGCGCTTTTGGTGTGCTGCTATTTCAGCTACCATCTTCGCATTCGGCCAGCTTGCCGCCATCCGTATCGAAAATCCCAACTTCTTGTGGATCGTTTCTGGACTATCTGGCCTTGCTTACGGCGTACTATTTGGTGTCTTGCCTGCACTCGTTGTTGATGCTTTTGGACCAGATGGCTTTGCAGTCAACTGGGGATTTATGACCTTGGCTCCTGTTGTGAGCGGCAACATCTACAACCTCTTCTACGGAGTCGTATATGACTCGAACTCTGTGGTGGAACCCGACGGTCAACGAGCTTGTGAGCAAGGACTGAAGTGCTACCGGACGGCATACTATGTTACGTTCGTATCGAGCATACTTGGTATCTTTGCATGTTTCTGGGGAATATATGGAGAGAATTTGCGGAAGCGGAGGGCGCAAGAAGAACACGAGGGTCACCGAGATGCCTGAGCAACCATCATTTTCATATTTCGAGAATTTACGAGACAATTAGATCTAGACTTGGGCTCTGTATAATGGCTGCCTTCGGGGCACTACATGCTCCGTTACACCGTACAATTTAAAGAAAAGATAGATATCACAGGAGCCCGTCTCAACTTATATGAATACTCTATGTTGCTAGAATCACAAGAGACGAGAATATCGGGAATGGTGGGTGCAATAGGAAGGTCCAATTTCATGACGAGATCACGTTGTGTAAGCGACGCTTACACCCTGAGGGTTAGCTTGTCAGCTACAAGCCCCCAGGCAGTCATCTCCCCAAGGTGAGCACGTTATTGAAGACTACGCAAGAGCTGTTCATTGTGCTAGATCCGTTGCCATGTCTTCTGATCCAGCTCCAGATTATTCTGAAGTGGTCTCCGCAACTGGCTTCCTGCGCCCGCGTGCTTCGCGCTCCCTTGAAACCTTCCACGAACATCTCATCACTTCCAACCGAATCCTCGCTCTTCTAGGTGCAGGACTATCAGCACCTTCTGGAATCTCCACATACCGAGGTGCAGGTGGCATCTGGCGCACGCATGATGTGACTAAATTGGGAACACCAGCAGGCTTTGAGGAAGACCCCGCACTCGTCTGGACCTTTGAGCTTGAGAGGAGAAGACACATCAAGACTGCAAGCCCAAATGCAGCTCATTATGCACTGGCAGAATTGGCAAAGAGGAGGGAAGGCTTCTTAGCTCTGACTATGAACATCGATGATCTGAGCGAGAGAGCTGGACACGCCGCGAATCAGCTATATCATCTACATGGGTCGATCTTCGATGTCAAGTGTACGGAATGCAACCTTCAGAGCTCAGGATCAGAGGCGGAATATGTCATCCAAACCTTACTTCAGCACAATTCCTCCATACCTCTTCAGCGCGAGGATATACCACACTGCCCCACTGCAAACTGCAACGGCCTTGTCCGCCCTGGCGTTGTTTAGTTCACAGAGTCAATACCACGAGCACTACTGAGCTCCATCTCAAAATGGATAGACGACCCCTTAGATCCTTCAAAGACTATAGACACCATGCTTGTTATTGGTACTAGCGCTCTAGTCTATCCGGCCACAGCATATATAGAAGGTGCTCGTCGCAAGGGAGCCCGAGTGGCGGTAGTTGATATTGAGAAAGAGGATCCAAGCTTGCTTGGACTTGCAGAGCACGATTGGTACTTTCAGTGCGATGCGGCTGAACTTGTACCAGAGATGCTCAGGCCGGTAAACGGAGGTTGATGCAGTAAACCTGAACATGAGGCGCGACTCAGGAGAGGTTCGGGTATCTTAGTCATTTCAATGGCCAAGCTGGCTTCATAACGTTCTGGCCACGGTTGACATCGACAACTTACGAGGTCTAGATGGCTTGTCATCAGACTAGGCACGTTCGCCAATTCCTGCCAATCGTTCTCATGACTGGCTACGCTTATGCTGCGAGGTCTCGTTCATCCCGACTTCAACGCAGAAGCAATGCTAACTTCTGCCAAAGCGACCAAGCTTGTCACAAGCCTTAGCTATGTCCTCAGAATGTTATTGAAACAAAGATGGACTCGCAAGGCGTACTGATTGTTCGCAATCAGACTGTTCATGTCAACTCAGGTGTCACGCCTTGGCATGCGCATTGGAAAGGTTGCAATCTCGTAATCATCGAGATTCAATCTGAGATCGATCGCCTCGACCCAGGAATTGACGAAGCTCAACTGGACAATAAAAAGTATGAGCACATGTTCATCCACTTGAGTGGGTCAGGCACATGGTCGTGCAAAAAGACAGTCTTGGGAGAGGCGCGTGACGTGGTGGAGAGATCGGAAGACTACTTGAGGAATGGACTTCTGTGGACCCGCGGAGAATGTTCTTATCATCATCCGGATATGAAGAGGGTTTTCGTTCAGAGAGACGGGTGTAGTCTATTGGCCGAAATAGTCCGGCTGCTGGAGGAAATCTAATCCCGTCAAATGAGCGGAAGACGTGGAATTCATATCTATGCATCACGATAACAGTATCACAACTCAGTTTGTGATTAGCGAGCCCCGCAATGCGTTGTTAGTGAACGCGTTCAAAAAACACGGGGTGCATAGTCGGTCACGCCACATGTGGGTTTCCCTCCGTATCTTGCCGACATCACCCCAGACGGCACTCTAACCAGTCACCACATCACGTCCGAATTGTAGTACCGAGAGGGGCATACAAACATAAATTGTCTTGCACGCGACTACCCCTCCACTTTCCCACAGACACACAATTCACCTAAAATCACCATCAATCAATCAATCATGACGCTCTTCGCTTCCACAGTCATGAGCCCTCTTGACAGCGAGTGGACGACATACGATCACACCTTAACTAGAAATAAAGAGGAGATCAACCATCTAGACAACGAAGTCGATCGTGCTCTAGTCCGCATCAGTGCTGAGGAGCAAGCGCTACTTAACAACGAATTCCGAAGAAGCAATCGGATAGCGGACAAGAAACGCGTACTATATGCGGCTCGCAACGCATCAGCCAGAGCACAAAGACGCCTAGATAGACTACAGAATAAAGTAGGGTGTTGGGACAAGATGAAGTGTTCGCCGACGACTCCGATGATGGAGATGCAAGGGAGGTCCGCGATGGATATATTCAAAGAGATCGAGGAGAGTCTGGAGGACGCTATGATGGAGCTTCAAGAAGTTTCACGTGCAGAGCAGAATGCTGTGTGCTAGGGACTGGTATGTTAGCTGCACACTGCATGCTTCGAAGGTGTTAATTCACAGGATAGCGCAGAAGATAATAAAAATCTCCGAACGCCGCGTCGAGGTCTTTCGCTTCACGCAGATCCTCGTCGCTGTCCATGCGTTAGTACGCTGGACTCTAATCGATTCTTCAGTTTTGCTGTATAGCGTCAGCTCTTAGTCTATGAGCGGCTTCTCCAGGCTTTCGATTACAAGAACCTCCTCCCATAGAGTACTTTTGAGCTCGCAACAACTCCGAGCGCTCATCTACGGCCAAACGCATACCAGCTACATCTCACGTCGTCTCTTCCGCCTCATTCCACGGCCGCCTGTTGTCCAGGTGGGCCAAATCGACACTAAGAATCGCTTGAGCTGGTCGTTGAAAATCCAAACTACACCAGACTACCACTACTATCTCGTCAGCATCGGCATACTCGGCCTCGACCCTTGAAATACATCGTATCGTGGTGGTTCTAAAGGTACTCAGACGATCATTGCCGGGGAAAGGCTATGTGAAGTAGGAGAGCCAGTAGCTGAGCGGGGCCAGCCACGTTTTATTCTGCATGGGATTTCTTATAGGACTGCCAATGCACGTCCGGTGCAATTGTTTAATTCTTAACGATTTATGACTTGAGGCTTTGGACCTCGTACCGCTAGATAAGCGTAGTACCTAGAGTAATTGAAGAATAACAGTCTAATTTCATGGATTGTATTAGTTGTGAAGCTGGGTGTGAGGAAGTGAATAACGTCCTTCTCGTCTATTACAAATCTACCCTAACTCTTTGGCTTGCGAGACAAGATGGAGGTAATGTGATGATCAGCTCCACTTCTCCATTTCCATATGATTCCCGACAACCGTATCGTGCACTTCAGGCAGTTTTAATAGGTGGTTCTTTTCCGGTAGCCCCAGACAGACAGATAGACCGACAGAATGGCCGGTTTTCCGGGACGATGTACTGGAACAAATCCCCCTTCAGCTGTTTGTAAGCCCACAGAAGCGTACAATACAAGCTCGCTTCTGCCATTAAAGTATCTCATGAATCGAAACGCCATCTTCTAGAAATATCAAAGACGAGTCTACCACATGCGCTGCGCTGCGCTGCCATCCACTCTATCTCTTCCGTACTAGTCCCAACAATGACTGGAATGGGTCATCAGCCGGCTTCCGAGTCTCCTTGACACGAGCTTTCGACAGCGCTTTAGGGGGCATTTTGACCACAACTTTCTCTACCATCGGCGTAGAACGCGCAACAACACCGGCATGGATCTGTTCCGTCTCCTTCCTCTCCTTCTTGATCCCTTCGGCAACGCGATCGTTCTGTCCGAAGTGCTTCCATATTTCAACGCCGTGCTGCAGTTCCAAATCCTTCCCCCCATCCTTCAGGCTTTGGACTCTATCTTGCGTCGTGCTTCCAGTGATCAGAGTCTCTGAGGAATCCGTCATTTTGCGGTGCTGCACTACTTCTTTGAGCCCTTCTTCTTTGCCAACTAGGACACCGCGCTCGTTGGCCTTATTTGTGGGTTTAGAAAGTAGCAGTTGAATGTATTGGGATCCTAAGTCGGTTTGAGTTGCTCGTGATGCCAGCGTTACTTTCCAGAATCAGCGAATAGTCGATCAAAGACCCTGTGTCCTCCTATACCTTTATTGATGGCTGCAGGAAGTAGTTGCTGGACGTGTGGGGATCCAATGTCCGTTTGGGTTGCTCGCGATACTGGTTCATTTGCTTCAAGATCAGCCAAGGACTGATAGGGTTCCGATGTCCTCTATACCTTCATTCTGGGAGCCAGCCAGGTTCTCCAGCGCCCTCGTGAGCGCGCAGCTAATCGGTTCTTCCATAGACAGCTGTTCAGTCAGAGTCCTTGAGACAAAAACTGCAAGCCAATTTGCAGAGACTCGCCTTGATGTCTTCATCTTGTGCTGGAATCATGGGTCCCTGCTCTCGTTGTAGACTTGCTAAAAAGTCCTCCAGAGGCACCCGCTGCTCTCTGTTGGCTTCGCGCGCGTTTTCTAGAAGCACTTGTAGGCGATCTGAAACCATTGAACTAGAGTTGTTATCGACGCGTGCCATCTCATTGTCTGACATCCGGTTGAAGTCCGTCTCGTACATGCGAAAATACGCATCGCGGTTGTAGGGCACCATCGCCATGCTATACGATAGCTTGAGGCGATTCGGCGCCTGCAAATAGCTGGATTATGTCGTGTGCGTTGTTGCAAAGCGATGGGATGGGCGACGGTGTGGCAAGCGAGTTGCTGGCAGGTAGCGTTTGCTCTGTAAACAGCGCAACGTCTTGGCAAGCATCATTCGGGACGATGGCGGTGTGTGCGCGGCTCATAAGAACTCAAGTGTGTAAAAACTTGCGGAAGACTGTGACAAGACAAGTTCTCATATGTAGGAAACGATAAGTGAACAGAACGTATGATTCGTTGGGAAGGAGGTAATTTGGGGGACAGTTGGTATGAAGGAAGGTACGTTTCCGAACAACCTGCACAAATAGAGGTTGGAAGGAACGATCCTGCTTCCACATAGATAGCTTTGCTTCGAATTCAATTACCCTTAAACCCATACGATGAAGCAGTAAAGTCAATGCGGCACATCATGATCAACAACCTCAACATTATTGCTACACACAATCAGCGAACCCGTCAAACATCAAGCTCTTACCACTTACCCTACAGGATCAAGCACGAACCCAGCATAGTACTTAGCATGATACTGATGCCTCCAACCAGGCTTTCCGTTACACTTGCCACCCGCCTTGACCGCCTCCTCGTAGAATGCCTCAACAGTCGTACGACTCGTCGCTCGAAACGCTATATGTGTAGCGGCGACCTGTTCCTCTTCCTTGACACCTATCCAGAACGGCACCGTGAACTTGTTCGGTCCAAGACCAACGGCCTGTCCAGAGAATTCTTTCTGCAGGGTGTAACCGAGAGGCGCAAGGGCAGCGAGATACCAGTTTGTTACTTCTTCAAAGCGTGAGGCGGGGACTGAGATGCCGATGTGGTCGAGCATTTCGATAAGATGATCAGATGGAATCTAGAGATCGAGATTGAGTTTATCTATCTAAACTTTTGGCTGAATCAATGATCGGTACACAACGATGACCGCGGCAAGAAATGACGTGATTGTGCGAGTTGTGATGTATTGGCGTCTTTTTGTCTCTAGGGCTCTTTATCTTCATGTCTGAGAGCTAAGATTGCGGGATACGAGCTGGGTGCGGGGTCTTATCCCTCGGATCAGTCAGCGCGGGCACGTAGTCAGGTGCGTTCGCGATTCTTTACATCATCGAGCGTGCGAATTTACCTGGCATAGCTTGGCCCCGACCTACTGAATAAGTTTGGTGGTGTGATCAATGACTATAAGCGTCGTTCTTTGTCTGCGGCTCCTGAGCCAGCATCCGGGAATCCTTTACACTATCAGCGAGCCATTTTCAGCTAATGAAGTGGGCAGTAGGATAGGAATTCCGAAGGTTGAGAATATCATGAAGGCAGTACTGTTCGTTAGATAAGATGAACAGCTTCTGTAATAGTCTATCATATACCATTCGCGCATTGGTGACAAGAACACATCATACCAGATGTTGAGCGTATAGATACCGTGACTTCAGTCCGTTTAACCTCCGGTGACCCGGACACAAAGGCAAGGGAGATGCAGGCATTGGATAGGCTGAGCATCGCAGTGGAACATATGGAACCAAACGGTAGAAAGAATACATATTCTGTATTCTTTTCTAAGATTCCTCTAGGTGACGAAAAAACCACACCATGAACTCCCGAAACTACCTTATCTAGATTATTAAAGAGACAGGTAATCTGCAATAGTGTCATATGTTCTACACTTTTATACACGACCACTAGACTCACAACATCCACCATCATGCGTTCTCAATTTCTATTGTTTTCCTCCCAATTAACTCGGCACACCCTCATACTCCCAACCACCCACCATCCTTCTCCTTCTCCCCCTCTTATCCTCTCTCCTATTCGCCGCACACTTGACAAAGAACGTCAGTGCCGCTAACACAAAGATGATAACGGCCGCCACAGTCGGGACAACAACGATGCGCGTTTGATCTGTATCCATTCTGGATAGATACGGACATGTGCCATTTATACCAATGACCCAACAGTCGGGGACACTCAATTGGTTGAGGTCAACGAATATCGCGTCATCAGTAGGAACACTCTGGCGATGAGATTGGAGTGCGGCGAGGAGGTGTGCATTCTCCAGGGCGGTGTGTGGAACGCTGAATTGGTATGGTGGGCGGCAGGCAGAGTCAGCGCCGTCATACTCAGTGCTATCCGTGGAGATCTGCCAGTTATACGGCTGTGACGGATCTTGACATGCTACGCGATGGCGGTCCGCGCAGTCTGTAACGCGCCATCGGCCAGGATAGGGAGATATGGTCATGACCACACAGCGATTGCCTGTAGTATTGGGGTCGTCGGAAGTAGCGTTCAGCGGTTCACCTGGAGCCCAGGACCAAAGCGCGGAGTGCACGAAGGCGGCGTAAGGCAAGGAGTTCTTGTCAGCCGTTGTATTTGCGAGGGATTGATTTAGAAACGGACTGAGACCGCAGGAGGTGAGATTGGCGATTGAAGAGATTGGGGCCATGAGGTCGGGGTTGAGGCCAACGTCAAGTGAAGATGGAGCGGATATGGCCCATGAGGAGTTCGTCCCTGACGTCAACGTCACCTCTGAGGGTGCGAACAAACATCCCGACGATACTCGACCCCCAGAGTCGATGGATGTCTCTACTTCCTTGGTCAGTGTACCTGGCGGGAAGATGTAATCGAAATCAGGTCCGATATTGTAGTACTGCATCTGTGTGTCTACCGTGCCAAAACTGGTCACGAGTCTGTATAGTTCTTGGAATTCCACGAACGCCTCGCTTGGCCACCCATCGTTTGTGGTTAAATGTCCATTGACATTTGGAGAGGCCTCATAGTATCCTTGTGCGGGACGGTTGTTCCAGTCAACGTCGTACCATGAGTCGTTCAAGTTCGCGCGTTGATCCTGCAAATGAGACGGTGTGTATGTATCGTCAGACAAGTTTCCTTTCAAGATGTCGCTTAGAAGTGTACCAGATTCGGGCAGCTGGTCTTGTGAGAGTATAGGCGCTGGCCCATCGGGGTCCAACAGAGAGGATGCAGCATGTAAATTGAATTCAAGAAGCATGACAGAGGCTCCTATAGTAGTGGCGGTGGCATCCATGAAGTCAGCTAGCAACCCCGTAAGCAGCCCCAGAGTCGTCAATGAAGTGCAATTGTAACTGCCAATTTGCATCAACGGTGGACCACTTGTGGTGGGAAAGCTTATGATAGTCGGCTTCGCTGCTGCATTTGTGGACGATGAAGAGCTCGACGCTGATAGTGAGGATATCGTCGACATCTCGGTAAGTGCAGTAGCTGTCTCGGACGTGCCTTGACGCCGTCCGAGAGCAAAATCTCCAGGTTGCACTGGGGTAGATTCCGGGATCTTTGCAGATGCAGTATCTGATGATACTACGACAGTCGAACCAGAGACTATGGGGGCTGGCTCATCATCGGTGTCAGATTCAGGCTGTTCTACCGGGCAGAGGCTCCATTCAGTTCGGAGCGGATCCCAATATACGTCTACTGCAAACCGCCTGAAGCCGACGCCGAGAAGGTTTGAGAAGCATTTCTGAAAGGCATTGTGCTCATACTGGTTGTTGCTGAAGCAGGCTTGCCTCAGAGCCACAGCTGGCACAGTCTGGAAATTGACGGGTACACGTAGCCCAACATCTCTTTGTACCTAGCTACGTGTTACAAACTAGACCTTGATGACATGTCCAACGCAGGGATTCGGGTTTGTACCGTGCATAGACGTTTAAGGGGTAGAAAGCGGGAGATGAACCAAATGGAAATATGGTCTGGTGGAGTTGGCGTATACGCTTGAAATGACACAAACGGTAGACGAAAACGCTATTCACTTACCCTGAAAGCCTCACTCCAAGGCTGTATCCATCGCGTATCGACAGCAGCTTGATCCGGGTCATACAAACTGTTACCCGACATGCCCGGTCCCAAACATCGAAACGCGCAACGTGGCACACCTCGCGTGCAACCGTGCCACGAGCACAAAAGACCGAATGGGAAATGATATCTTTAGAAACTCAGAAACAACGTCAGGCCGACCGTATGCAAGATGCTCGTGATGATGATGGTTGAGATGAGGCTACGGATGATGTCGTTTGATCGACGCGTTAGTCGCATTGGCAGCAAGGGAAGGCGGAGAAACCATCACGTGCAACGCTAGTTTTCCCACCAATACGTTTCCGGATAAAATCCAATGGCCAATGATGACTATCTGCAGCGAACATTACCATGCGTGCAATAAGGATAGCAATACTTTAGGAAAATATGCCGAAGGGTTGCATTCTTTTCCTTGCTCATTGTCGGATGTAGGCTGCTTACATACAGGTCATATTTTCAGGGCGCCCGCATATACGTGGGCTTGTTCGATGAGAGGGACGTTGAGTACGAGTCTCCCCACACTTAACATGACCATTATAGCTGGGTTGTGCGATAGGGGTCCCGCGTCGCGACCGAATACCTGGAGTTCGTTTCGTAAGCGAGAGGATCCTTGAGCTGTGTCTTACCGGCTTTGTACGACATCGTTCGACTTCCGAGGTTCTGCGTGTGCAAGATACTGGAAAGATGCATGTTATAACGCATGTTTGCGGCGCGAACGATGCTTGAGATGGTAGGAGAAGGTATAATGCGCTCGCGACAAGGGGAAACTGTCTGCTAACTGCCTATTACAGTGCGTATCTTACGGATGTCGATGACCGCCGAATGCTGAGATAAATGGCGGATGCAAATCAGTTGCGCTTTTCGTATCTTGCTCCAACATGCATCCACTTCAGACAGGGATGAACCTTCGCTACCACAGAATATCCATTCGACACGCGCAACCGACGCTGGACTCGTAAGATCTCATACGGCGAATACGTGTGAGGAGTGTGTTTCCAGAACCTGTGACCTTCATTGTCTGGTAGAAGTAAAGAGTGGGCTCTAAGTTTAGCTCAGTCGAGGAAGAAGCTATCAGCAAGGTGAACCTTGAACTCCGGCTGCCTACTTGCACCCCATTGGCACCCAGGTACAGGTCCTTCCACCTAGACAACCTATATGCAATGGGACACCAACTTCGCGTCTATGGGGGCCAGGCCTAGGTCTGATGGACTGCCTACGCACGCGTTGAAAGATGCGACAGCCGACTTGCTTTAGAGGACGACGTTAACACGGAGTGATCCCTCCGAAAATATTTAGCAAGCTCGCTGCACACCGTGGAAGCCACGAAACATCTCAACAAGGTTGAAGCCTGTCTGCGTGCACATCAATAGCGTTGCCATGTGTCGCAACGGACATCCGCAACGCATAAGA
Organism: Phoma sp. ATCC 74077; assembly: GCA_033682645.1. Taxonomy (NCBI): domain Eukaryota; kingdom Fungi; phylum Ascomycota; class Dothideomycetes; order Pleosporales; family Didymellaceae; genus Phoma; species Phoma sp. ATCC 74077. Next base: position 653,087 of record JAWDJC010000017.1, read on the forward strand.
ATCAAGCGGTAGTGACAGCTTCTGGATGTCTGCATGACACTTACGACTAGAAACCAGTTCGTGCACCGGCGAATTGGGGTCCGAATGCGATTGCGACTTGTTCGTTTTGCGTTGAGGCAAACAACTGTCAGCACTGGCGTTACAGCTGCCAAAGGTTACAGACTATTGGGAACAAAACCTTGTCTGACGCACGTGTGGCATGGTAGCCTTAACAGCATGATACACCCTTAGACTGTCGAAAACGCGCGCACGAACATTGAGATGCGACAGTCGCTTTTCTCTAGTGAAAACGAGAGACAGAGGCAATACAAGTTCCCAGGACCCATTGCAGTGTGTCGAGCCTAATCTGACATGTTGATACGTCAAGTATTGCGTCGCTCACGCACACGCACACGACATACGACCACTCACTCTATTCAGGACCCCAAGTGGAAGATCATCAGATCCCCCAGATCCAAGCCATCAACCTGATTGCGATAAACCACCTTTTCAAGCGCAAAGTCTCCAACGGTCTGGTTCAGCGCCTCTCACAATTAAACTTTCAAAAAGTACCGACGTGGCTTGCAGACGATAGCCTGCCAGCAAAAACTCTCCACTCGCCCCAAAAAAACAAGAAAATCAACACAAAACTCAAATCGCGTTTCATTCGTGACTGAGGGTTCCAGCCCGAAAAAGGCAAGGCAACGGCCGCGTCTCCAACGACGGCGCGAAAACCGGCGCGCCGATAGATACCGGAACCGGTACCAGAACCAATCTTTCAGCCTCTCCGCTAACACCCAATTCTCCACACCACTCACTAATTAGGCCAACCACGGCCCTCGCTCCTTACCGCTTGTGGCTCCATGCTTTCGTCCAGGCAGCAAAACAGGTCTGGCGGAAGTATGCACTAGGCAATCGAGGTCAAAGTCCAATGTACACATGCGGTTAAGGGTAACGGGCAGCAAGCCGCATGATCGCTCATCCATGTTTCGCTCGATGGCTGGTGTGGTTGGAGCGTTTTCTGCTTTGGGGCTTACACTATGTACCGTAGTCGCCGAACTGAGGACTGGGATCTTCGATCTAGCGATCAACGTTGACGTTAACGTTTTGTGTGCGTGTGTGCTCGTTTGCTGGCTGGCTGGTTGGTTTGCTGGCTCGGATGTGGACGGGGCGCACCGCGAGGTCATGGGATCAATGCGTTGCCAATGAATTCTAAGTCTGTCTGACTAGAGACGGCGTGATTGTGTCCTGTGGTTAGGAAAGGGGAGTACATCGTCATTTCCGCTGTGTGCTGCTGCTTCAGTGTGTACCAGACATTGGGGTTAGGGGGTTTCGTAGGTTCGTTGTTTGGAAGATCAGGCAGTTTTCTGACTGGTGCTGCTGCGCTGCGAAGGGATACACCCTAGTGACATCGACATCTCGATTCTGCTCTTTGCCAGCTGGCGTGCGGCACTGTTCCTCCACCACTGGCGGGAGAATCCGTAAAAGGGATGGCCAATCAATGGGTGTGTAGGGTGGAATAGAGATGAATACTGTGACCAATGGGGAGCAGACCTTAGCGGAGTTGCAGATGTTGAAACGGGGAGACTACGTAGACTGATCGGCTGACATATCGGGATCGATGTCCGTTGAGATGCGGTGGGTACCTGCGGGTGGTGGTGTAATCGAAGGGGCAGGAGATGTCACTGGAGCGGTGAGAGGCAAGTGAGAAGTGAGAAGAAGCGCAGATCTGATTTGTTTGAACAGAGGTAAACGTTTGATTTGATGGCGTGTTCTTTGTTGAACACGCGTGCTAATGCACTGATTGGGTATTATTTCGCGACGTGACTCGCTGTGTACAATGAAGGCTACAAAATGCCCAGAAAGAAACTCCGTAGTCCATCGGACTTCCACATATCGCTCGCTATGAACGCCTGATATTACGCAGCTGCTATTGCTGCAAATAGAAACAGTGCAATGCTGTGACCCTCCGTCTTGAAACCTTTTCCGTAGAACCTACATGTGGGTATCTTGACGGCCGTATGCGATGATTATCGTCCTTCCTTTTTGAGCGAACGATGACAATAAGTATGAAACTTGAAACGAGCTGAGACAAACAACAAGTCGATCATGGAACATCGACTATTAAAAAATATTTGTGATGTGAAACGCGCTGTGTATAAACAAGAAGGGATATGCTAGTAACGTGAAACATGATTGACATCTACATGATGTTTTTGAGGTTCATCTTGTCCTTGGGGGACACTGGTGCGCTCTTCGTCTCATATGGATGATTTGGTCGCGCGTAAGGGGAAGGTAGTTGCCTTGCCAATGGGCTAGTCGATGCAGAGAGCGTTGGCTCGGCAAGCGAGTGGAAAGGCGGAAGTGACCTTTGCGGCACGCTGAGAGGCGCTGATTGAGGAAGTGAATGATGGTGTGTGAGTTGAGGTGTAGGCTGAGTGAGGAGTTGTGGTCGTGTAGGTCGCTCGTAGTTTGGCTCCCTGAATGACGGCGCGGAGTTTGTCATTGGTGCTTCACTGCGATATAGCGGAGGCAGTTGTAGCGAGCCACGACGTCTATAGATGTCGTGCGGTGCATCGTCTTCAGGCGCAAAGCCAGTTGACGGCAGGTAGCGAGTGCATGAGTTCTTACGCTCGTCCCGGTTGCCTACCAGTGGTGCGAGAGTGATGTCGAGAGGTGATGCAGCCCCGCGAGGTGAGCGCGACTCGGACCCAGTGTCGGTGATTAACGAAGGAGCGCCATCAGCAGATACGATGGAGTAGCCAGATGGTGAAGGCATGGGAGTCTCAAATCCTCGTGCTCGAGCCATGGTGGGGTGTCCAAAAGTAGAGATGTCGAGTGGTTGTGGTCGAGACCCAGGGTAAGGCTCGAAACGTTGTGGTTGAGGGAGCTTGAGCGCATGAGGGGAGTTCATAGAGGGATTAAGAGAAGGTCTGCGCGAGTTCTGGTACGAGGGAATGTGGTGCTCGTCATGGTGGGGCAGGTTGTGATGTACAGGTGGGTAGGGGTAACCTGCTTGCGGATGCTGAATGTGCTCGCGAGGTCTTTGATCTGGCTGATCTGGGTTGCGCTTCCGTCGGTTCTGACCGCCATTCCACCAGTTCTTCACTGCGTTGTCGCTGCGTCCCTTGAGTCGCCGCGCGATCTCGGCCCATCTCTTGCCCATCTCAGCCACCATCTTCTCAATCAGCTCCCCCTCTTCCGCTGTGATTGGGTCGTGGTTCAATGATGGCTTCAGGTTCTGGTGATATCGTTCTCGGCACTGCTTGGGAGATCGCGAACCGATCTCTTGTGAGATACGGACCCAGTTGTGGGGTCCATTGCGAGCAACGAGGTTTACAAGCCACTGGTCTTCGTGCTGCGACCAAGGGCCGCGTCGGTGAGCAACCATAGTAGACTTTACGGACAGAGAAGTCGATAGAAAAGGCGGTGACGCTTTTCAGTGGAGTAGCGCTTCAGTAGATGCGATGAGAGAGTTTGTTCGACAGGAAAGCTCTGCCGATGCAAGAAGAACGACACAAGGCTGAGGAGGATGTCTCTGTCCCGGTCGTAAACCAAGTGTCTTTTAACTGTGGTAGTTCACTGCATTGTTGGTCAGTTCAGATTGCTGCCAAGCATCTTGACCGAGATACGGTGTGGTGTGAATATCGGAAACATGTCGATCTTGCTGAACAAGACAGAACAGTGCAAGATTGATAATGTTAATAGTACGGGAATATTTGGTGAACGGTGGAAAGTGAGGGGGTGATATCGAGATAGGCGGGGAAGAGGCAGGAACACCATCGGAAGAAAACATAGAATGAACATACCTTGACGTGATGGTGAGAAGATCACTTTGTAGAGGTTGGCGTTAGTTTCGTTGAGTAGGTGTTCGGATGTGTCGTGGTGGTTCAGAGATCAAAGCCCACGGTAACGTGCCAGAGGCGAGCACCGGTATATATCACAGCGGCGCGGGGAGCGGGAGTGAGAGAAGACTTGCGCCAAGGCGGTCGAGGAGTTATTGACTTTTTCGGGACGGGCAGGATGCGTGCGAGGATTCTGCTTTTGAAAGATGCGGCTAAGGAAATGGTGAGATGGTGGACGGGGACTGCTGGGGCGTCATGCGGCGCTCTGGGTCACTAGCTGGGCCCTGAGCAACAGCGGGCTAATGTAATCGTTGTCGACGACGCACACAAGCAGCGATGGACCTGGAAGGAGACCAGATCGTCGGATTCGACAAGTACCCTGTATCACATCGTGGCATGGCGTATGGCGCTCGCCCGGCGCCATCTGGGAGCGGCACAAAACCAAGTGCCAGTGCCGAGCTTCGCAATACCATCCTGGATACGCCGTAGTGAATTGCGTCCCCCTGCTGCCCTCCCTGCCCTCCAGCCAGTGCGCTCGTCCCCGCGACGACACACAGCTCGCGCAGCCTGGTCGCGCCTCAGAGACGCTGACTGGGGGCCCTGGCTGTTGGTCTGTCGATTCATGGCGGTGCAGTGAACAGGGCAGGCCGAAGGGTGTTTTGAGGACAGCATGGAGACAGTCAAAGATACCCCCACCCGGCCCGATACTTGAAGGATCCCCTGCGCGCTGTAAAACAAACCAAACATGTCGTCGAGCTCAATCAAGCGTGTCCAGGTCCCAGCATGCTCAGCCAGCCCCGAGCAGCCTCCAGGGAGCCCGTACGGGCTTCATGTCGCCCGCTGCTTGCATCGTGTCGTCGCCCATCGCGACAGGTTCAGGCTCAGGCTCTGTGTTCCGTCTTCCTGGTAGCAGGCGAGCCCGGGAATGCGCCTCCGGATTTACCACCGCAGGCGCGTCCGTCGCCCTTGCCTGCTGCTGGCTCCCTTGCGGCTTCCAAGAATAGACGGTTGACGTCTCGCGCCTTTCTCGCCGTGCTCCCCAGACAGCGTGGTGTTTCTGGTGTTTCTCACACCTGACAGGCACTGATCCAGCTGTTCTCCAGGGCAGGCGAGCGTCGCGCCGCACGATGCACGTTGCAGTCAGCACTCGCTCGTCGATCAAACGGGTGCTGAGGCTTGAAGACGGACCGGGCGCGGATAGTGTGATCGTCACCGCCCTGCTAGTGGAGGACACGAGGTCGGCGAGGTAGGCTTGGCACCAGAGTGTTCCCATTTGGGCCTGTCGTTTGCTCTCCCGACGGCTAGCGCCAGTGCTTGACAGAGGGTGCAACGGGCACTGTTTCCACGCTCCATCATCTCACCTGCGACACAGCATCTGTTTCCTGAGGCGCGAAACCTGCCCTCCCGTGCTTCAGGTGGAGCGTGGCGTTTCAACCAGCGCTGCTGGGCCTGCTCGACTGCTACGAGTACAGTAGACATGCTGGGCTGCGATGTGCCGGCGGGACTGTAGCGAGCCCACTTTGCTGGGAACGCCCAGGGTTTGCACCACTCAGAGCCCGCCGCTGCAAATTCAAATCTTTTAGCGCACCAGTCGCCGCTTCCCGTTTGGGACGGTCTGGGATGGCCCCTCGGACGGTTAGGGAAAGAACGTTGTGCCCGCCAAGCAGCCGTCCCAGTGCGTATCCACCGCTCGTCGTCACGCTCCATCCACCAACAAGATGCAATCGTGGCGATCTTCTGCCTATGCAAACATGCTCGATTCTGCGATGCTCTCATCTCAACGGCCGGCTGCTCCACTCCCGTGAGGCTCGTCGTCGAATTTTCCCCATCCAGCAGTCACTAACGTCAATGCGGCCATCTCATCCCGCCATCGATGGAAATCGGACAGGCTGCCAGGGTGCCCACGCTGCCCATGTATTGTCTACTCTATCTGACGCCGGCTCAGGTGCGCAGGCAAAAATAGAGCCAGCCTCGTCCTCGTCGCTGCCAAACCCCACGCGACACGCTGTCGGCTTCAGCATCATTCAGGCAAAATGCTTGACATGGTTTCGGGTCGACCGAGGCCTTCGTTACTCCCTGCCGGGAGGCTTGCGTCGTTGATGTGGCTAGTATCGAGAGATCCGGGGTCGTACACGCTAGTCCACCCCGGGGCAAGCGCGTCCCAAGCGTTGGGCTAGAGTTGCGGGACGCACGTATCCGGTGGTTTGTCTCGCTGTGCCTCAGCCGCTTCTCCTGCACCTCAGCACAAATGCAGCAACCTCGCCGTTCACTCTGGTCTGAAATCATTTGCTCGCCCAGGGTGGCTATCGGCACCATCGCTTGTACTGCTCAACGGTCGCCAATGGCCGCTTCCCTTTCGGGCCCGGACTTCTGCTCGACCTCTCCATACGTCAACAGCCGACCAAACTCAGATCCTCCAGGGATGCAATGCAGCTCATTGTGAACCAGCCGCTGAATCAGCATCCTGGTTACGCTACGGGCGAATGTGATTGCGACCGTATGCCAAGTATTTAGCACTGTGTCTCGTGTTCGCCTTGCCCAAGCAAATTCGACAGCCGTTGGTGGTGGTGTTGGGCGCCTGTAGTAGGGAGCTGGATGGCCTGGAATCGCCAGATCATGTCATGACATTCAGCACACCTAGTCACGGTCAACGCGTCAGTCCGTCCGAGCAGCGTGTGCAACTTCGTTTGTTCGTTAAGACCAGAAACCCTCTGCCCTCACTCTGATTTTAGTTGGACACTTTCACGTCAGCCGCAGCAAAAGCACTCGCGGGCGCCCGGCGTAGAGTCCTTGCTGCAGTTTCCTGTCCTCTGGGACTAACGGTGGTCCCAACAGTTCAGTTGTGGCTCATGTTGTGTTCGCTGCAATAATGTTTCAGCTGCAGCAGGTAGCCCTCCGAATTGATTTGTGAGCCACACTTTCTCTGAGGGCTTGTGTGCGACAACCTCTAGTCTGCGCTCGACCGAACATCTTCGGACATTTCGCAAGCACAATGTCGATAATGCACCAGCTCCCGATGCCAGATGGCCATCTAGTAGATCCTCTGCAGGTGTGGTGCTTTTCCGCCAAAACATCATCCGCGTTTCCTAGCTCTCACTATCAGATCACGACTCATGAAATATTGGCTGTCGTCGTAGCATTGCCCTAGCCAGGACCCCTCCTGCTTGGATCCGCCAGCAAGATTTGCGCGGGAGGAAGGAAAGAGGTGCGATCCACGGATTGGCCGAAGTCTCCACTAGATGTCCCCTGCAAGTGTCTGGATTGCACCGGTGTCTAGGACGCCATAGAGGGCGCCATAGAGGGCCTCACGACACCGGCTCGTAGTGATGCACCCGATGAGTAGGTCACGGGAAACGGTGAACGATGTCGACCTCATCTCTGTGTCGATGCCTCGCGCTGTGCAACAGAGAAGGTCGGCGACGTTGTTGCAAAAGCGTGACGAACGACTCACCGGGTAACACGCTCACGGCCTGTTTGTGCTGACCGCCCCGCCTTCGATATCGACAAAACTCCAGAGGGCGAAGGCCACAGCAGCGGCCGGACGAGGGTGAGCGAGTACGGCCGCACCCATGCATCTGTTCCAACAAAGCAAATAAAGGTCTAGTCCTTGAGCGTGAACTCAGTCGAAGTAAAAGATACGCAACATGTCTACGTACTATTTGCTGGCTTTCTTCTTCTGGCCTCTCCAAACAATGCTGGCAGGGAACCCCAGCAATGATCTTCAAGATCAGATTAACGAATGATCCGCGCCGAGCCAATAGTACGCAGCCGCATCGTCAATCGTTCTGAAACTAACCGCCCACCCACATCGTCACTATTTGCTTTTGTTCTGCCTCTCACCCGTGTTTTCCGAGCCTTCCATTGGCTAGTGCAGGGCTCATCTCTCAATCACAGCTTTGAGTTAACGTTCACAGACCAAGTTTGGAGCTCACGGTTTTTGACAGCGGCACGCAGGCGGCCTAACGATCCCCTCGATCGCGCAGTGGCCCGCTCCGGCTTGATGTTCCTCAGGCAGCAATTCTCCAGACAGTGCCGTCCAGCATCCCGGAGCAGTTTGCGCTTGTGCTTAAGTCGCACTTTTGTGTGAGATTTGTTGAGGTCACCACAGGCACGCTACATCCCGAAGACCGCCAGTTGAGGGGAGCAGAGTGTTTGGCTGACTCGTCATTGACTCCATCTGCATACTCTAGCGTGCAGCTTCGGTCCATCTCTTTTACTGGCCCAAAGCGAGATGCAGCACCAGCACAGGAAGCCGTTTAGCTCAGATCTGAGCTCGCGCCGAATCGGATCGGCCAGCCCCACACCAAGAACCCCTTTTTCCCCTTCCGAGAGGAAGCGCAAAAGCAAGAAAAGCCAGCGCTTTTCTGCCTTGACGTTTCACGATCGTCGGCCAAGATGGTCGATCTTTCCACTGGCCGGCTCATACCGTACGGTGCATTCACTTTTGTTGTTCAACCCATGTCGACATCGCATCGCTGTTCCTGGCAGCCAATATCACGATATCCTATAGGATGCTCAAATGTTTCATGCTCGATTTAAACAAAGATGAGCGTGAAAACAATAGCCACGTCCCGCCAGAGGTCAATTTTCAAGCATACCGGGATGGTCACTGAGGCGCGCATCACGACTGGCCTTGCGCCAAGCTCTCTAATAATGGAGGAGAAAGTTGCCGGTGCTGGATGATCTCGCCGGGGTGACGAATTCGTCGCAGGCAATATTGAACGACACGCCCGCAACTAATCATGTACCAGGGCTGGCGTGCGCCATGAATCTCACGATTGAACAATCAATCACTTTGTTTATGAGGAGCTGGGTCGCGCAGGGTGAGCAGCCAGCTACAACATTCGCTGGACCATATGCGACTTTGGCGCTTCACAAGTATTATGTGCAAATCTCTTCCCCTTCTGTTACACAGGCCTCTGCAATTGAACAAGGTCCTGTGACAAATACTGAGGTATCTTCCCTCTTTGGATCATGTTGCCGTGCACATCATGAACTCAATTCCAACGACAGTAGTCGACTGGCCAGCCACGCTTTTAACAGACATCTTCAAGCAGCTGTATTGTGCACCCTGCTTATTATGCTGTCGCAAATCATGAAGACTCGTTCCTGCGACGGGCTCCGAGTCAGTATTCATCTCATCACACAACTTCCAGTGTCTATTCAAGACCCGCGAGTGCATCGTCTGTTACTATTCTCGGCATGCCCTGTCCTTACACGCAGATTGAGAGGTGTCCAACGAGCTTTGTACAGGTCCAAAGCAATTCGCTACTCGCGTTTGGTGCCGCTGAGCCAGAACGCCCTCCTCGAGGCTAAAGAACGGTGGTATGCAGCAGTCACGTCAGAAGCATCAGACATACTCGCCATGCGCACGAATCGCGCAAACGATTCGTAGCAGGATTCAGGCACTGAGTTGGCAGAAATCGTCGAGCATTCAACGTTTCGAGGCACAGACTCAAGCAACTGTTGACAATGACAGCACATCGCTGCAAATGTACGCCCATCTCACCCACAAACAAGATAATCACTACTCTTCCTGTACGAGAGACCAGTCGAGGATCACCTCTCGTCCACATTTGTGACAACTTAGCCTGAATCTGCATATCATGCGCAGGATCTCGATGTTTGCTCGACACGTAAACGGACCCACCGGCATCTATTGGCAACCCTAGATGCGCCATAACTTCGCTCACTTACCTACGTTGCTTGTTCGGGCTCGCTATCTATCAAGCGCTTCCGAGAACGGGCTGGACGTCGATCAAGACGGCGACCACTGTGCCCATTTTCGACAGAGTGAGGCGTCGCGATGCATTAAGTCCTCTTGGGCATATCGTGACGCCTTTTGCGTAGACCATTGCTGCTTTTCAGGATGCCCATAACCGTCGCTGACTCTTTCCGAAGAATATCTGGAGCAAACGTGTAGAGCAATGGCCATAACACCACAGTGACTAGACATTCGATCAAACACCTGGCCCCTCTACATCAGCTCCGATCATGCTGTTGCCGCTCTTTCCGTTGAGCGAGGCTTTATGCGAAGGTCTCACTGGTCGCCGACCTCGTTGTGTTAGATGCGTGACCTTGCGTCGAACGATTATTGCTTAGGAACGCATAACCACAATCATGGTCAACAGTCCTGCAGAAGAGGGACCAATCATCAATCAATAAAGGCATTCATGCATTTGGACCAGTATCACATGGCCAATCGATACTCCCACTCTGAAGCGATCAATCTTACGCTTTCCCAATGAACAGCGAGGATGGTTAAGTGACTAATCTCTTCAGGGCGCAACTCTTCAAGCAGAGCAAACCGCAACAAAAATGAACGAACAACATCAACAAAGCTGTCTTTTCTGGAAAACTCACATCGTTTCCAACATCATTATATATTGGTGAATCCGCGAACACACCTTTCCGATGGATTCTTCATTCCTATTCTAATGGCGCTTGAATGCCCTAGCCTATCAGCTGGCCACCATCCCTACCTTATTCGTATATCTGAAGTCTGGTTAAGCGATCACTAGTTTTGCTCCTCCAGTTACGCTGCTTTGGACTTCATCGTGTACAGGAGACTATCACCAACTCCTATCGCCCTTGCCTTCATTCTCCGGACCGAGCGATTGTATCAGTAACGGAACTACTTGTTTTCACGTGTCGCGATCCCTACCCTCACTATCCATGCAACACCCGCGTTCGTACAGGATAAGCTTCAGTGTAGCTGTACATAGCAACCTCCACACACCATGACAGTAGTGCAACCCATGGACGCCCTTGGTACCTCACTTCTCGGGTGCCGCGCATTTCGAAAGGATCTTGCCACGTATTTTTCAAGCAATTCCACGGACCGTTGTATTTACATTAAGGACCCCACGGCATCAAGGCACAACTAAGGAGCATTGGTTGCATATCAGAATGACAAACGATATATCGAATCATCCGTGCAATATCTGCCTCCTCGCCATGGGCATGCGATCGGAAAGGACCTCTGCATTCAAATTCCGAGACATTAACGGGGTTGAACATCCATTGACTGATGCACGCTCAAAATAAATCCCACGTTCAGCCGTATGTAGCGTACATAACACAGGGCGAGAACAAGTAGTGAACTGCGACAGTCAAAAAAGCCCTGAGCTGACGGCATAGCAGACTCATTGCAGCCATCGCATGAAGATACCCCACACATGCTGCATACACCATAGATTACACAAGGTCCGTTCCGACATACCGTTGAGGTACCTGAACGGCGCCCAACACACAAACCCAGGACCACGGTACCCGTACCAGGCCATCCAAAAGAGGCAATACAATTCAGCCCTGACGTCGTTGAATGGCGGAACAGCGGAACAACCGGGATAAATATAGTGGTTTTGTGTTACACAGAACTTCATCTCAAACGTGGAGTAACGCGAAATGGGAAGTACAGTGTGCCTTGAATTTCGGCGCAACGAATGGCAAGCCCGCGTGGTGTGCCCATACAACGACGCTTAAGCGACAATGACCTTACAGTCAATGTTTGCAAGGACTTCTTTTTCTCAATGAAACAGTCTCATCTCGTCAACACCCCACAGCATCCTGCGGACCGTCCTGGACCCTCGCTAAGCTTGCCCGCAACCTCGCCTAAGATACGACCTGCCGTTCTCATCAAGCTGCATCTGCGCTTCCCTACCTCAGCGCCGACACCCCGGCGGAGACGCACAGTAGCCCGCGGCGCTGGCCGCCAACCAGTCGCGCATGTTGTACCTGCTCCCCGTACCCATGTGTGCTGGTACGAACCCGAGCCCTTGCACCCGGGTCAACGCCAGCTGCGCTCTGGCCGATGTTCCTTTTCTAAGAAGTGTTACACAGTGGACACGAAGGCGACAAGCGATGTCTGACAGTGATATAGTTCAACCGGTGGCGTGGGGTCTTAGGCCATCCACTCCACGTACACCCCTCAGAATTCAGGCATACAAGGCACAATCTCATAACAAAGCCGTGTTGCGCTGTTGACTTCTAAGGACCCTAGAGATCAACTTACGTTTGGAAAAGTAGAATTGCGCAGCAATTTCCCTCCAAATCCGTAACGGGCCGATGCCGACGCAAGCAGACAAACGAGTGCAGGGGCACAGTGATAGGTTGACGCGGCGGCTGACTTGCTCTGACACGATAGTGGGGTCACACACTTCCAAGCCGAGCCACGAGGCAGAGAAAGCCGTTGTGTAACGCTAACGCAACTAATTATAGTGGAGAAATCTATCAACCCGCGCTCCTCCTTTTTCTTACCTCGCACCCTGTAATGACGAAGCGAATCCGAGCTGCAGGGCCATAGTTCGGTTCGCGTTGGAGAGCTGACATGGTAAGGGTTCGTACGAGGTTGACTCAAAAATCTCTGCGTGGTGGGGATGAGCATGTCATTCCATCAGGCCATTTGCGTGCACTCCGGATTGCCGTGATGGGTCATTCGTTCGGAGTAACCAACCTCGCATGGCGTTGCAAGTGGGGCAAACACTGAGGCTTTCTGCTTGACCGTGTTATGGGTTTTCTATGCTAGGACCGGTGACATGGTAGGTGAGGCGTCCATCTGTGCGGTGCGCCGGTGAGCATGCAGATAGCGGACGACAGCTCTTTGAGCGATTTTGTTAGTCACGAACGGGCGACACGAGCAGGCTGCGAGTAAGGTACGTATCTTACGTCCGTTGGGACCCAGAGCATGGGCGGAGACATTACACCGAGGTGCGTTTCCTGTCGAGCCAGAGCGAGGCTCAACGCGGCGTGCGGATTGGACGTTTGTTTGGTATTCCAGCCGGCGGGTAAGCTAGCCAACGGGTGCGGTGTACAGTAGTTGCATCCGAGACGAGGTGCTTTCGCGAGTCCGCTGCGTGTAGTCAGTCCGATGCAGCTTGGTAACTTAATTTGGGTAGACATGAATCTTCTTTTGCACAAGTCTCCTGCTCCAGTCAGTTCATTACTGCAGTTTTCAGTCTTGCGCCTATCCCTTTCTGCTACTTTATCTTTTCTTGTAGCCAACAGCTATCCCAGATCGCATTGTGCAGGGTTCGCTGCATCGTAAGGCGATCCGTTTCTCCACACACACACAAAGTGCACACACCCCATTTCCAGTTCCACTCACACCTTTTGCAGTTGTACGCGCTGACGAGCCAATTTCCTGCAAACCATGTGCGACAGTAGGCCCATCTTTCCCCTCCTGCTCCGGGTGTTCGCTCTTCCGCAATCCTTCATCACTTTCTGGCCAACGGCTATCACCAATTGCGCAACGCGGCTCTAAGCGATCTGAATTGTGGAGAGCTGGACCTAAAGAGGCTCGGCGGCTCCGGGTCGACTGCTTCGTCACCGATGTGCCACGAGGCTTCTGTTCAGCTACCATGACCCCATCAAGCGTTCACGGACATGCCACTTTTGTACAAACATACGCGTGCGTGCATCTGCCCAAGATCCAGCTGAGAATCGCCGCTGGCTGGCTGGCTGGCTTCATAGATTCAAATGCAGTTAGTTAGCTAGCTACGCTGCCATCGATTCCTTCGGCGCGGTGTGTAGGGATCCCAACAGCGCAATTAATGAACGAATAAACGATTGAACAGCGAAGTTGCGCCGTTTGCCGGACGACCAACATGCCTCCAATAACAAAAACAAGACCAGCCTCGGCAGAGGCGCCGCTGCCAACTCAAGTCAACGGCTGCTACGCACAAGCACGATTCATGCCACGATTCAGGACGAGGATTCTGATCGCCGAGGTGGATTCGCTTTCCCTTGCTTCTAAGCGATGGCGATCCCATCTCGCTCAACCCAGCAGGTCACATGGCGAACAGAGTGATAGAGCGGCAGCACAGCAGCTGGTTTGGGAGAAAGAGCCAAGTGGCAGCTCGCCGATTTGAGGATCCTGGATCTGTTCACTGATAGTATTGATAGCCTACTGAGATTGGGGTTGGATAAATAGTGATTGTCGATTGATCGGCGTGGATTTATCGACTTCGGGTATAGGGTAGGGCCGCCTGTATAGCCGGCGCATTTTGTGCGCGATCTTGCGTTCGATCGCTTTGTTTGCTTCCGGCGGGAGTTGTGTTTTTTGACCGGAGCTCGGATGGTGCGATCATGAGGATCTGCGTTCTACTGGAGATTAATCCGGTATAACGGCATGATGACCTGAACTGAATACCAGAAAAACGAGGCGTTCATGATCGCTGTTCAGATAGCCGTAGTTACATTAACTGAAGCGGCGCTGGACTTGATTCATGACCTCTGAGCTACAACTTAGCCGGCCGTGATATACCACTCTCTTGCTTCAGCCAGTGACTGCTTGGATGCGCGAAATTCGTGCCATAGGTACCTCTTCCGGGCACTCTCAATACCTCTCATGTCCTATAAGGTGTATTGAGCATCCCATATCCGTCAAATCGTCGGGAACGCACATGATCTGCACAAGCTCGTACGATGCTTTCACGCAAATCAGCGTCAATCATCCTTTGCTTAACTGCCTTTTGCAGTCGGATGTTGTATGAAACAGGTTTCTCGGCGCAAGATCTTCAGCGCTTGTACTCCTCCTGTTCAGATCTTAGCCTTGCGATTTGTGATGCAGTGTTGAGGCTACTAATGTCTGTGTGAAGGGTTGATCATCGAGTTGGGGTGTTGCCGGATCGGCGGCAGGGTTATTGTTGAGATATTCGATCTTGCTAATGGGTATTGTGCGAAGTAAGAGTAGCGGGTATTGCTGTGTTATGACTGCGTGTGGATAAGTGAGTGCGAGAAGTGAGCTCTTGCGCCATCTAGTCTTCAAATGCAGCATTAGGTCTTCTTGCGACTCGCCGAAGTGGCGATGCTATTGACGCAAGGAGCGCATGCTAGTGGGTAAAGCCCTAAGAACTTGATGTGAGAATGTGAGATTGGTGGGGTAGGGTGGTGTGTCTAAAGGTGAACGTATAGCACCTTTTGTTATCCCCTCAACTGCGTTTGCCTCTCCTCATATCCGTCTGGCCCCGTAAGAACATCATACCCTTAGAAATCACTTCATATCATCTTGGCTCGTAAAGTACACTCGCAAATGCAGCGGCATCAAACAAATCTACTCTACAAAGCTAGTTGTATCCATGCTTATACATTTGTATCTAGTGTCGCTGCATGCAATGCCCGAACATATCAGTGCAGCCGCTGAGCACCCTTCTGAGCGATTGTACCGCTGTTCCAAAGATCTAACGATCACCACTCACTCTGCATCACATGGAACCGGCCTAGATTCAAGACACCACGAGCATGTCCTTACGACCGACTGACGCCCACCCCCCGCCGTCATGCAATTCACTGCTCTCCAGCGCGACTCTTGTCGTAATGCTGGGTGAAAGATTGGCATGACCGATTACTCTTGGTGCAGCAGCTACATGGCTTCTATGCATCCACGCCGTATACTCCTTCGATCAAGCATGCTCGGGAGACCATTCCTTTTCTTTGGTACGTAGTCCAGTCGCGCGTTGTGACATGGAAGGGATGACCGGAGGGCACATTGGAAGCTATGCCTGCGAGAAGGTCGCGACGAAAGCTTGAGGAGTAGCTTCTGGTGGGAGTGGGAGTAGGCTGCGGTAGTTGTCTGATCTTCAAAGATGACTGTATCTCCCGGCTTGTCGTTCATATTGGAGCCTGATCCACTGTCAGTGTCGACAGCGATAGCAGGAACATTAGTGGGCACTGCGTCGTGCGTTCGTTTCGCGGCTCGGGATCCCTGAGACGGACTTCTTGATCCAGAAGCTGTATTATCAGTAGTTTGTGATGTATCAGGTATCTCCAGGTCACTCGGTGGAGTATCATCAGGCTGTGATCGATCGGTGTTTCCGAGTCCTATCTGGGGCTCCATAGAACGATCTCCTTCCCTTGGGACAAAATGTACCGTGACCTTCAGCACTCCATCTTGAAGCCAATCCTCCGCAAAGTAAGCGCTGCAGTTCCAAAGCACGATCTGAAGGGGTACCGGACACTCATGGTCGTTGGCGTCTTCCCAATCAAGGTGGAAGTGGACAGTTCATCTCTCTGATGAAAAAACGTGAGACTAAAATATGGTAGCTTGAACATTGAGATCCTGAGCAATTGATTGATGTAAACGCAGAAAGCCTGGGTAGGGAATCTTCACTCACCTCGTATGTAGGTGCATCTTCTGGGAGCAGTCTCTGATGGAGGTCATGCTCTTGCTCGAGTCCGTTGACGGCGAGTCGAATCATTCGAATCATTCTGTTGAAGTGAGATGTGTCGAAACGTGAAATTATTTCCCTTTATCGTATGCATGCCTTTTGTATAATGGTCGCCGGGATGTTCATGCATTTGTTCACACTGATGGTGAAATCACAGCCTCTATTTCACTGTTGTACTAGGCCGCCATATGATGTGCTATCTAAGATATCTGGTATGATGTGCTCTTGTCATTGGCGCACGAATGGCGCGAAATAGACGGTTACAGAAGCTGCTCAGCTTATCTGACCATTATTATTGCCATCATAACATTCTCGATCCACATTCCGATCAAATGCAATACTGGCGGCGGCAACGGTTTCTTAAAGGTCCCAACAACAACCTCAAGCCATCCAAAGGTACACCACCACAGCTAAACCCTCCTGCCCATCCATTTGAGGCTTAATCTTCTCCTCTGGGTCGATACGTAAGCGCTATGCTGTCTCGGTCCAACTTCTTATCCATATCCCCAGCATCCCGCTTCCGTGCTAGTTCCACGAATTTGGCAACTTCCTCGTTTGTCTCCAAGATATCGGTTCCCTCCGTCGTGTCGTCCCACTCCTTTAGAGTAACCCTCGTAGGATCGATGCGACATCGCTGTATAAGGACACGTAACTGCTTCCGCTGCGCGAGATAGTGCTCCAGTCTCCTAATCTCAGCGTCCCTTTCAGCCATCTGAATTTGGTACTGCGCGGTAGGTTTCATCTTCGGGCGCATCTCGTATAGGAACTTTGTTCCATTCCGTTGCGCTCGCTGCTGACTTACCTTCATTTTCATGTTCTTTGCCTCTTGAGTCATCCGTTCTTTTCTCTGCTTTTCCTTCCACTCTTTATACGCGATAATGTTGAGATACGGGACACCGGCCGGCCAGTCTGCACGGGGATACGTCGCACTGAGAAGGTAATGCAGCTTTCCTTTCGAACCTTTAGTAGCCTCATTCCAGTCCCCTGGAGTGACAGATGTAGGATCCACTGTATACTTATCGGTCAGTTTTAGAATATTTTTACGCAGAGTAATAGCCTCCTTCTTCCACATTCGCACTTTGCGCTTCGTTTTCATTAACTGCGTTTTGAACTTGAACTTCTCGCGCTTGGCTGCCTGAATCCGGTCCTTTCGAAAGCGTAATTTTACTTGCCGCAAAAAACCTGGCCATTGCGCGCAGATGCTACGCAATCGCAGTTGTTGACGAAGAAGAGGCACTGCGTGATTCTCCCGTGTCCAGTGCTCGGATCGACAGCCCTGTTGCGCGTTAGCATGGTCTTGTGACGGATTGCATGCGGATTAACTTACCATGATTGAGATTAATCCGGTAAGCCTGTCTTAGCTCGTTCGTGCGTACTATGCAAGATGCGCCGTGCTTTATGTGTAAATGGAATGCTTTCGTACGCACAGGGAGAGTGGAACCTAGCTTAGTTGAGTCTACTTGTTGGTTGAGTCTGCTTCTGCTAAGAAGGTTATTTGAAGAGGTCGCGCGGTTGAAAACAGTGCACAGGTGTAAAGTAAAGCTCATATTTATTTTTCACGGGGCACCACATCGGAGGAGTGAAAGGTGTGGCACACTTGTTGTAAACAGTCTCCATTACACTCCCTCGTATCATGGGAAACTTCTTGGCTGCCAGGCTCTTTTCTAGTTTCTTGAGATACCTGTGACTATTGCATATGTTCGTGCATGTGAGTGAACTTTGTGCGACGGCTTAGCGGCGCTGCGTGATGTTCTTCTTGGGTCGCATCTCTATGTTTAGATCTTTTTTACGATTGAGCAGCCTAAAAATTACCTAGGCATTAGATATACCTATCGTGTCTGATCATAAGTCGATGTAGCTGGGTTCTATGCTATTTCATGGGTGGGCAGATGACGGTGCTTACTGGTGGTGGAAGCAGAACTCGAAAATCAAATCAGGTCCTGACCCATGATGTATTACTTTTAGGGTCGCTCCTTTCGGGAAACCTAAGAAGGTAGCGATGAGTCTTTCGTACTGCACATCAAAATGTCTTAGAAAGGTTTAACTGCTCAAAGTAGTGGACCTTGACAGTATTCTAGGCTGTATTCTGGCATAATCAGGGGAAGCCCATCTAAAAGCCCGCATAAGAAATCCATAATCACTCATTTCCAAAGATCGTGATACAAGTATTTCCCACTCATTGCCATGTACTGCTCACACTCGCACTCGCCTGGCAGGCCGGGACTGTGTAAGCCCGGTTCGGATCACTCTCCCATGTGATCGTACCAGAACTCGATACCTTTACGAACTTGTACTGAACTGCTTGCCCTGCCGCCATAGATAGCGTTATTGTCCACACTGGATTGCTAGACGTGTATGATGAGGCAGAGAGCGCTGGTGCACTGGAAGGGCTCCAGTTGCCAAGCTGCGCGGTGTTTCCGGTAATTTTGATAGTCTCGCCGAATGCAGTGACAATACGATGAGTAAACGAGACGGAGACCGAAGTCGGGCACGCTGTTCCACTGGGCGCAGGAGCGGTTGTGGTGCGCAGAGTCGTGGGCGCAGGAGTAGAAGTCGATGTGCCTGTGGACGCGACAAGGACAACGGGCTCACCGTTCGTAACACTGACGCAAATGTTGCCACTGCCATCAGCAGTGACCGTAGCACCATTACCGTAGGTGTTCGTCCATCGTCCGTTCGCCTTCTGAGTATTGAAGCAATGTTGCGCATTCGAGCTGCTTCCGGCGTTGGTGGTGAGAACCACAAGGTTACCGTTGGCTCGGCTCCAAGCGTACGCGTTGCTTGCTACGTACAGATGCGTATGATCGTTTCCAGCCAAACCACCTGCTGCCTGCCTTGCTGCCGTCAACTTCTTGATAGCCTGATAGAGATCTGCATTCGTATTGAAGCCACTGCGCCAAAGGTCCTCGCGATTAGCAGGGTCGGCTCCTCCAGCGTATCCTTGCTCGGTCCCATAGTATAGGATAGGAATGCCTCTCGACAGTATAACGTAAGCTAGAGCGTTTTTGAGAAGCGTTTGGTCATTCTTTTGGTTCAACCACCGCGGATTGTCGTGATTGTCTAGGAAGGTACCTAGGGCAGCTGGGTCGGGGAAAGTATTCTTGACGGTATCCATCATATCCACCAACGCCTGGGACGACCCTTTCTGCTGGTAAAAGTTATTCATAGGATAGTAGGTCGCATAGTCCAGTAGCCCGGGCATGAGCTTAGCATACTCAACGAGGTAGGATGGGTTTCCGTCCCAGACCTCTCCGACGCTGTAGACGCCGGCGGCGGACGCGAAACCGGGCCAGAAGTCCTTCTCGACGTGTTTGACCGTGTCAATGCGTACACCGTCAAATGAGTACTCGGTCACAAGCCAGTTGACCCAGGTGTTGAGGAAAGAGCGAATCTCGGAAGACTCGGTGTTGAGATCTGGCAGATTGGCGATACGGCACTCTTCAATGGAGTTCTGGTCGTTATAGTTGATGTCGCATGCTGGGTGGTAGGATGAGGCTTGATTTAGGGGCGCGGGACGGTTGTCGGCAATTGCAGCTTGGCCCATGTGATTTGCAACAACGTCGACCATGACGTATATGCCCTGCGATTGATGAATACATGCCAGTAGCTAAAGCGAAGGGCAAGAAGGGCTACCTTTGAATGAGCAGTGGCGACAAGGCTCTTCAGATCGGCCGCAGTACCATAGTTTGAGTTGACCGCGTAGAGGTCTTGCGCCCAGTAGCCATGATAGCCACCAGCACTGTCTATCTAATGTCAACAAAAGAGTCCTGTACCATTGAGTAACTTGAGAAGATTCTATACATACTAGCAACGACTGGTGTAATCCAGATAGCATCAAACCCTAGGCCTTGGATATAGTCAAGCTTGGACTCGAGACCTTTGAACGTGCCGCCACAGTAGTTTCCCAAATTACCACATGAGCCACCACCAGTGTCGCCACTAGTACGCGCGATGCGGTCAGTGAGGACAAAGTAGATGCTGCGAGACTTCCATGCGTTGGTGTCCGCCGCTGTGATGAGGCTGGTGAAGTAGAAGAAGACGGTGAGGAATATGTTGATGAACAACATCTTCGGCGAATGATGTCCAGGCTGCCCAGAACGTATGAAGCTGACACCTTCTGGATGTGGATATTTTAGATGAGGTTCGCCCGGCACTTTATAGAGCTGCCGCCATCAGGGCTGCCAACACTACCGCAAGTAAGATTTGAAGCTCCACCCGGGACATGGATACACTTCAAGAATGGCCTCTCCTCATCTAAGCTCTCCTCAATCATGATCGACGATACCCCAGATTCGCGAGGGTGGTCAGACGGCGTTCGATGCATGGAACTGTCCATCACGGTCCGACATATGACAAGTCGAGGAGACATGACTGTTTCGATATCCATGATGGTGATCTGTCGGACCGAGTAAACAGGCCTATTTGTACCTCGTGGACGTATAAAACAAACATGCGGGGTACATTCATCGGTTATAGCCCTGAAAGAGGAAGTCGGGAAATGCAAGGACGCGCTAAGGGGGCGACGGTCGCCATCCCACTTCTAGTGTTATTTCCGAGAATCGACTGAAGTTTCAGGGGAAATGAGGTATGTCGCAAGGCGGACATGTCTATATGACCGGCATTTAAGGTCTAAGCGAGGTCCGTTGCTCGGATCTTGAGCTTTAGCGCAGGAACTGTCAGGTTCAGGAAAGGCGGAGCCCCGCATTTCGAGACTTAGTAGCGGGATGTTAATGTAAGGTGCGGGCCGTTTAACGTTTTCTGCTCCTCGTGACCGCATCTTCACCCTTGTAAAAAGGTTTGCATTGAAAGGCGCTTTTCGGTCCCGACATCGAGCCAATGAGAAGCTGAACTAAGACTGACGATCACTACAACTTCTGAGATGTCGGACGTCAGGGCACTAGAACTATGCTTGTGTAGGGGCGTTGGAGACGGGATGTCCCAAGCGAATTGATTATCTCCGCGCTGGTGGATCACGGATCGCTACCAGGCCAGAAGAGTGTGGAGCCCCGCGATCTAACACATGGCAAACGCGGGAAACTTTTTTGAGGTGCAACCCGAATATTATTTCAAAGCTCTCGTGACAACGTTGTTGCCCAATATTGGGTTTGTTGTGTACGGTCGTCCCGACTGTCTTCCAATGACGTACAGTTCGAGGTGGATACTGACAATGGTCTTAGAGAACTTACAAAGGGCCCTTTTGGGCCTCCCTGAGAAGCTGGCTGAGGTGAATTATATATATTACACCATAAGACCATGCACTTGGAAGACAACAAGAGCTGCTAAATCTTGGACAATTCTTTTACTTTGACTTATAACGCATTGAAAGTTATCATTCCTCTTATCCATTCACGGGCCACCAGCCATCATGCGTTCATCATCCATAGCCCAGCTTCTGACCTTTGCGGTTGGCATTCACGCCCATGGATATCTCACCTCTCCCATGAGTCGAACAGGACTAAATGCCCAGTCAGGAGCCGACACCTGCCCCGAATGCACTATTCTTGAGCCAGTTACCGCATGGCCCGACCTCGATTCCGCGCAAGTAGGTCGCAGCGGTCCTTGCGGTTACAATGCCCGCGTATCTGTAGACTACAACCAGCCCGGCCCCCGTTGGGGGTCCCAGCCCGTCATTACCTACACTGGCGGCTCTACTGTCGACGTGCAATGGTGTGTCGATAACAACGGTGACCATGGCGGCATGTTCACCTATCGAATTTGCCAAGATCAAGCTCTGGTGGACAAGCTCTTGACACCGGGTTACCTACCTACGGACGCGGAGAAACAGGCTGCCGAAGACTGTTTTGATGCAGGTATACTGAAGTGTACCGATGTGGCTGGGCAAACCTGTGGCTACAATCCGGACTGCCAACAGGGTCAGGCGTGCTGGAGGAATGATTGGTTTACCTGCAAGGGATTCAACGAGGGCTCGAAATGCAAAGGCGTTGATAACGCGCCACTCAACTCTTGCTATACGAGTATTGCGGGTGGATACACCGTTAGCTCGAAGATCAAGATTCCGAATTATGTCAGCAACCATACCTTGCTGTCATTCAAGTGGAATTCCTACCAGACTCCACAAGTCTACTTGACGTGTGCCGATATCGCGATTACAGGCTCAGGTGGCTCAACCCCACCGACTTCGAGCAAGCCGGCAACGTCATCGACCATAGCTACGTCGTCCGCGGCACCCTCATCTGCGGTACCTAGCGGGTGCGCAACTCCCGTTCCAACCGTGGCGGTGACTTTCAACTCGAAGACCACAACATCGTTTGGGCAGACAATCAAGATTGCGGGCTCAATTTCACAGCTGGGCAGTTGGAATACAGCTAATGCCCCTGCGCTTTCTGCATCTCAGTATACTACGGCAAACCCGCTGTGGACGACGACTATCAATCTGCCCGCTGGTACGAGCATTGAATATAAGTTCATCAAGGTCGAGAGCAGCGGTTCTGTTACGTATGAGTCTGGGGTCAACCGGGTGTACACTGTGCCAAAGAGTTGCGCGAGTGGAGCTACGGTGGATACACAGTGGAAGTAAAAATTCACCAGTTACAACAAGATTCTGGGGTGCTTTGGAGGCACTGCGTTATCCCTTATTTGTCTTCTTTGACGATGAAACATGTAGACATGTTCGTACAGAGGTTCACGGCCCTATTTTATTCCGTTCAGTAACTTCAAATATATTTGACTCGACTCAATGTGCGTAACACTGTTTCTCGTGTAAGAAGCCGTGATCCCACCGTTCTTATTCAAGGATGACAACAGTACTAGGAGTTTTGCGGTTGACGATAAACGCTGCGTTGAAGTAGCCGTCTATAGTGACCTTGCGGATGGGCTAGCGACTAGAACATATGAACCTATTAGTCACCTACATAGTTCGCTATTTTCAGCAACTCTATATGCTGCCGGCTTCTCTTCCCTGTCCTCCCAGGATTACTCGCGAAAGCCAATCAGATCGCACAAAGAAAACTTGAACTACCGCATCGGGAGAAGTCGCTTTAGCCGGCCGACTTCCATTGGTCGACACTTGTGCATACCCAGATTGGAACTTCATGAAGACAAATTGAGACGCGTAGTTGGCATGCGAGTACTCGGTAAAAGAGTCTTCGGCCGCGTGGCGCATTGCGGCTTTGAAAACATGTCGAAGTCTCATCCAGATTTTCTTGGCCTTTGTCGACTTCCTTTCACACGTCCAACAACGCTCTCGACCGACATTGTCACGTTGTCAAGCCACCAGGGACCCGTAGCACTCAGAGAATCATAATGCGTACGTTCCTAGTAGCCCTCGTACTCGCCGTCGCGGTATCGGCCTCGCCTTACCCATGGGCCGAGCCGCAAGCTAGTCTCGTCCCCGTCCCTAACGATGCACCTGGAAGAAATCAGAACGGCTCAGGGAAGGGTAATCGGACACATAAGAATCCCCACAAGGAACCTACACCGACCTTCAAGCTTGGTTGCGAATGCGCGAGGCCGATTATACCGATGGATTTGCTGAATGAGAATGAGGTTAGTGGAACTCCGCAAGGAAACAGCATTGTTGCCGAACAGCATTGTTGCCGAACAGCATGAATGAGACGAGGAGGGAATGATATGACCTGGGAGGATGATAGCGAGAAGAAGTTGGGATGTTAAAGAGGAAAGGGCTAACGGAACGTTGTAGAAATGCTTGATGAACCATGCGGCTGCAATGGGATGCTATCTTGGTTCGAAAGGTGGATGTCCTTCGCCTACACCGGCTGTAAGTGTTGTTCTCCGGCATCAGTTTTGGGAGAATCCATCCGCAGTTACCTTGGGAAGAGTATCACTAACGTTGGTAGTGTGGGCTTGGTATCCTATGAAGTGCCGACCTTTAGCTTAGCCAACTTGGAATTTGAGCTTAGATGAGGTGTGGTTTGCTAAGATATGACGACGTCTTCTGACACTTCAAAGAAAATACATAACGCATCTGCCCTTCTGTACATATATGGTGAGGTGGAATCCTAGCCTCACCTAGAAAAATATCATATACCATTCCATTGCAAAGAACCAAGGTTTCAGTGAAAACGGATGGAAAGCACGCACGTCAATATCGCCCTTTCTCTCCATATTGCATATATTATGCATCAATTGAATTTGCAATACGCCTTTCCAAGATCTCCGCGTCGTATGCGATGTCAAGATAAGATCCTAAGTCGTGCTGCTGTGAACCTTCCAACCCACGCGGGGCCTTTCCAAATCCGTACATTCGAAAATAACGTGCGGAGAAAAGGACTAGCATCGCTTCCCATACATGTGGAAGCATATCTGTTCCGCCAAATATCTCATCAAGTAGTGCGGCTGAAGCACACAACCGTTTTCAGCATACTACCGTGTCCTCTTTCTCTTTCCCTTTTTCTCCTCCGCATCTACCAACGCCGGTCTCTTCATCTTCGCGCTCTCAAGCACCCTCTTCCGATCTTCTTTCATCGCATCCACATGCCGCACGAGCGTACTCTTATCTGGACATTTCTCCTGATTCCGCTGGATGTTCTTCATAGTACCCGCTCCGTCAATTAAGGCAGGAACATCGCTTAGCAATGTATCATGTCTCTGCTGTTCGCGAGACCAAAGTATCATTTTCGTAAGCGGCCCAGCGTCTTCATCATTAGGAAGTTCCAGCAGTCCATGTGTTAGTGCGAGAAGAGGATAATCGGACATCTCCCACGCGGCAAAGGTCCAATCCTTAGCCGTGTATGTCACTTCTTCATCGTCTGAACGGAAGATCTTGACCCGTGTGCCATCCTCGCCAGTCTCGTACAGCATATGTTGCGATATTGTGCTATACTTACGAGCAGCATCATTGGAGAGGCAGCGTGTCATATTGATCATGTTCGCAATATCGCTGCCGCTCAGACCGGCGCGGACGAATCTGTCGGCACACTTGCGCCACTGGTAGTGGTTTGGAAAATAGCACAGTAGCTCTTTCAGCGTTATCTCAATGTCTCCGAGGAGTGCAATATTGACGTTAACTGGCGTCGCGACACTACGGAACGGACAGAATTCCCGGTAATCTTGGTTCACAAGATATTGCTCAGGGTTGTCGGTGATCGTGGTGATTGTGGCGGCCATCAGGCTTGGGATGGGCTGCTTAAACCTTCGACTGACGCGATGAATCCCGGTTCCCTTCCATTTCTTGCCTTTTGCCGGCTTAAAATTGAAATCTGGCTTTTGCTCTTTCTCGCTAAGCCATCTCCAGGCCTCGGAGAGGTCAATGATACCATTTGGACAATCCCAGCCTTCGTTGTAATAAGGTGGGCTTGTTGATGTGATTGCCAGATGAGCGTGCTGGGGAATGCTTAGTTCAGTTATACTCGAAGGCTGAAGGTCTGTGAGAATGGAATGGAATCCATGGGCGTCATCGTTCTCATTCCGAGGCAGAACCCAGTCGGCGCCTTCCCAATCATATACCTCGTTATCCGAACCATCACTCAAGAGCATCATTCGCGGTAGGTGGGCCGTCTCTGGGTGCAAATCACCGCCAGGAACATATTTGTGCAAGCCATTTTGGTGAAGCTCTTCACATGTTAACGGCATTGGACCAACCGGCGTTAACTTGAAGGCTTGACGATAGGAGTCAAAGACAATCGGTACTAGGCCAGACCAGGAGACATGTCTCCATCCCATGGGCAGTACCAATTTTGGCACCAGAGAGAGTTCAGGTAGCCCTTCGTTCAATGGGACGAGGTGGGTGTGAAAGATCAGGCGGGGATCGAGACTAGGGTAAGGATAGGAAGCATGAGTGCTTCCTCCGGGGGGATATTGGAGTTGCCAATCAGTCGATTGGAGAGCCGGTAAACCTTCGAATGGAATGGGATCTACTTCGAAAGGAACAACACTGAATTCGAGCGGGGGAGGAGGAGGCTGCACTGCGAGAACGGTCTTCGCACTCTTTCGTACTGGGGCGACTGCAAGCTGAGATATATCTGCGACTAATAGCAGGAGATCAGCTGATGTATTAACGATAATCTAGCAAGGATCTTACCTTGGTTTTTAGTCTTCGTGCTGATTCTGCTGCTACGGCGTAGAGTTGGATTCGTATCTGCCTCTAGCTCACGAGCGAGATCTACGTCGCGATCTATGACTTGTTGGAGTCTTCCAGCCTCGAATCGGAAGAGTTCTTCAGCGATGATGGGGGTTGTCGCATCATCTTCACTACTCTGTATAGATGCTGACTGCAGTCTATTCTCCACCAAAAGAGTATCAGAGATACTCTTGCCAAATTTTGGTGTCTCTGGCGATAGCGGCTCATGAAATGGCACTTGTGGCCGAGCTGCATCGTCTTCCAGGCTGTGATGGGGTGTGTAGCTCTTCTCTCTATCTTCCTGATGCGCCGCCGTCGCCGAAAGCGTATCAGAGCTATTGTTGTTGAACATCGGTGTCCTGGGAGATGGCAATCCATGGAAGTGATTCAATAGAAGTTTCGACGTAGGCGTTGAGGGCTCCGGGATGTCGTGCGAAGCTTGATGAACAAGATCCGGACTTGATCGTTGTTGATCTTCATGCGTATTCTCATCGTATGATGCCCGATAGTCAGTCTATCTACTCTATATTTGAAGGCCGAATCGACTTACTACGATTGAGGTATGGTTCTCTCACCGGAGATGGGGTACGGTACGTAGTACCCATGCTATCTACCTATTCCAGTGTTATGAAGAACGATAGCAGAGTCGAGGTCGTTGAGCAAGTCAAGCATAACAATCGTGTACTGTTGATGATGGTGAGAGTGAGCAGGTATGTTGATGAACACTCCTGCAACATCCACCCCACAATTTCGCTTTGCAAGTTTACATTTTCGACTTCACCTTCACCTTCACTGCACTAGTGCAGCGACGATTGGAATTATTTGAGGTCTCATTTCTGTTAGTATAGAACCAAAGTCACAAGGGGCAAAGCGAACAGACAAGTGGTCCTTTCGGTTGCTACAGTGGCCTTTCATTTAGGATATTGACCACCTACAATACTGTGAAGCCTTAAAGAATGGATATAAATTTTAATGAGCGACGGCTGCAGCTCCAATGTAAAGCATATCATCGTTATACGGAAGACCGGACACATGTTGAGTGGTCTGTCGAGTCTGGAGATAACGAGCACGTAAAAAACAAGCGGTCTATGCACCTGCTCAGGTCGTAAGGATCGCCGGGCCCTCGCCATCAAAGAATACCTCATCCAACAAACTCAACAGCACCTGTTGACCGACCCACTGTTCCTCAACTGAAGGCCTAATCCTCTCCGGCGGCAACACGAACCCAAAATCACCGTAATCCGGCAACTCAATCGTGTATGAGAACTCAGCACGGCCAATGGCATACAAATGATCGGGAGCTGCGCCTGTTGTCGGATACAATGTAGCTCCGCTTGGGCCAAAGGTAAAAGTCGTCGCATTCGATGACTCTGCACGAATAGACTCGCTCACTAATGCCGCAGCTCTCGTCCATTTGCCAAGCTCGGGTGCGTAGAGTGTTTCCTTGTGGCCGAAAGGACTCAGGATCAGTTGGGAATAGCTGTGCCAGTCGATGAAAAGCTTAATACCCTGAGAGTCGCGGAGTTTGCGGGCGAAGTCGTCGAGACCAGCGTTCTCAGGCGCGTCACGGGGCTTCGCTCCACGATATGTTTGAGAGCACTCATTGGGTGAGGCACCGCGCGGGTCAGCGTCCCAATTCGTCTCCCAATTGCGGTTAATATCGCGGCCAAAGCATGTTTGATTGGGTGCATTGGCTGGCGGTGGTTGACGGTTCTTGCGCCACAGGCGGTCGTTCGTCTGAGAGTACACAAAGCCTAGAGCATGTGAGTGATGACAAAGTACGCCGATATGTCTTACTTACCATCAGGATTGACAAAGGGAAAGATATAGAAATCATAATTGTTCAAGAAAGCTTGAGTGACGTTGTCACCATCCTTGTACCCCTTGACGAGCTGTTGGGTGATATACTCGATAACCTGCAACAATTGTTAGTGTGGCATAAGAAGATTTTATGACCATGTTGATACCTTACCGGAGCCGCAATCCATTCTCTGGCATGAACGGTACCGTGATATAGCACAGCAGGCTTTCCGGGTCCGCCAGCACCCCAAAGATGAACTCCAAATATGTCGCGTCCCTCATAAGATGTTCCTGAGCTCGTCCAGTTTGAGTTCTCCGGGAACGACTCCTGTAATTCGTGCCACCACTCAATGTGCTGTTGTAAACTCAAAGTCAGTAGATGCCTCTTCTGCATAACGTCCACATGTGTTACATACATCATCATATGGATGATAGCTGTCAAACCATGGATCATCGCCACTCGTATCGTTTGCTTGTCTCTTCCATGATCTCTTCATATGAGCCTCTTTACTAATGGAATGCCCTAGGTCGGCGTGCAGGGTTCGGGAATTGAGCCCAAGGGCATTGAATGCGTCGACTTGGTCACGCGAGATCAGAATGTCCCAATGGCCATGAGCTTGGTCCCAAGTCTCATGGGAGATGGTGGTGAGCTTCTGCTTCACTGATGAGAGCTGCATCCCAGTCTTCACGCGGTGGACCTGGTAGCCATCGTATGAAGTTGCAGCAGCACCAGCAACGAGCGAGAGCCAAGCAAAGTTGATTGCGAACCTCATGGTGCTTTGTTTCTCCGATTCACGGGCAATGAGAAGATGCGAGGAGTGTTTTGCATCCTGGCAGTCATCTCCTTATACTTCTTTTCCCGGCCTCACCAATTAGCGGCCTAAAGCTTGCCGTCAACCTGATAACCGCGCAGTCGGCCGTTCCTAGCGATGACGGTCAATATTGGCAACATAACGTGCGCGAAGTCTATGTGGTACAGTTCGACCATGGGTCCGGATAAACATGGATACGACGCTTCGGGAGCGGTGTTCCAGGTAGATGTAGTCTTGACCTGCCATATCCGAACTAGGCTTTGCTGGGCGTTTCTTGTGCGAGGGGAACAAACGTCATCTTGCTGACCCTGTCTCACGACTTTTCACTAGAAAAAACCTGGGGAGAGGAATTACCATGGTTGATGAGCGGAAAAATTGATGATGCTGGGGTCGAACGATGCCTCGTTCGGAGTGGTGCTCGTGAGCGGGGGTTCGCGTTGCTGCTACCACCTTGCACGGGTGCTCATATGGTACAGGTCAACATCTTGGTAGACGGTGCATATTCAGATGGTACTGCGGCGGTGCGCGACGTATGATGAGACTACGGAGGTCATGGACGTACGTAGAGCATGAGTGATAGAGGCGGAGTATGACGAAAACTCAGCTAAGCCATTTGAGGCTTAGGTACTCTCTTAACACGTTGATACCCGCGGCCACCTTATTGCCTCAGACCTCTGCTCAACTTCTTCATCACATGTTTATTACCGTCCGACCAATCTCATTTCGTATCTAGGACTTCTTTCCTTTCTATGAATAGTAATTGACTACCTGCTCATCTGCCATGCAGACCTCAGGACGAGAAGGAGTCTGTAAGCTGTTGCAACCGCCCGCTAGCCCTTTCCAACGTCCCACACACTCTTATTTAGACCATGAATTCCCATAACGGCTCTTCTATCCTCTTTGTTCTATGGCAAGAACATTAATATTACATGAGTGTAATTGACATATTCCTTGCGCCTGTACTGTACGGTATACTCGTCTTCAGCATGTAACAATAATTATCGAGCCATCCAAAAGAGATTTCTTAGAATCAAATATGCTAACGGCATTTGACTCCGTAGAGCGTAGCCCCTGCTGAATTTAGGGATGAAGGGGAGCAGACGGCTATCCACCGTTCTTCGGACTGAGTTTGGCAAGTCCTGGACATTGTTAAAGTAGCATATCATTGTTATTGGCCCTTCCTTCAAGTCATTTCTTTTGCATGTCCCCATTTTTTATATCTTCACAATGTTGTTCATGAATTCCCAACAGTATCGCCTTAGAGACAAGATCTAGCCATTTCACCCCGGCAACCTCTCCTCTCCATACTCTTAGTATGGTCACAAAGTCCGTTCCCCCGTGATGCAAGAATTCACTCGGGAGCTACAAGTTCGCTGCATTCTTCTCAACTGTTCTTCTCCACAGGCACCCCATTCGTGTTCAACTGTCAACCACACCGTGACGAATATCTCCTTTCCATACGTCTACTACTCGCTCTGGTTCGAGTTCTTTCAAGGTCAACAACCCCGGTCCCCAACGCCTGCGTTCTGGTCTACCGCTGCGCAAAAAATACCGCACTCGATATGTCTACGCATCCTCTGCCAGGCCACTTTACCCGCAGCGATGTGCAGGACTTATTAGATGCTGCGCAATTAGAGGTTGGTCGCCGCTATGCTGATACTCCTTATTTGTGCGACATAATCCAATCCAAATTACGCCAGGGCATCGAGGAGTGTAACTCGCGAAAGGTGGACCCTATGCAAGTACTACACGAGCAGATGCGTGACGAATGGCGGGTTCTAGACGCCTATAACAAACACCGCCTTGGTAAGGCTTCGTATCGATATTACAAGAATAGGATCAAGTCAACGGATGATGTCGCATACGACGAGGCGGACAACATTCCTGAGCTAATAGAGTGGTTCCCTCTTCGCAATAAAGTCGCAGAGCGTGGTTTCCACATGCTGGCGCCTCCTATTTATCAAGTCGCCGGCACGGCTTATCACAACCAGGAGTATGCGGCTAAGACAGCCATCAGTGTAAAGACCACCTCCAAACTGAAGTCGTCCCCTACGAAAGCTGCTAACGACAAAGCCTTGCCCGGCAAGAAAATGACGGGTCGGGCAGCATCTAACTACGATAAGCTAGCAGACGCACCTTCCGCCCAACTAGACTTTCCAAATGGCAACATAACTCTCGCAGAGTTGGCTGCTTTCTTGCCCCAATCAATCAAGTCCTGGGACGTCATTGATCGCGCGCTCTACAATGGTGCAATATCGGTTACCCTTGCCGGAATGATCAATCACTTTCGAGACATGCCCAACGGACCCATCGAGAACAATAGCGTTTACCGGATGATGAAGGGACCGATGGACAAACGCGCACGACAAGACTCTGCGTACAAAGGCTGGTCAGTTTCCGCACACCAGAAGCTGAAAAAACCAGACAGCTTTGATCCGGCGAGCGTCAGTGTCACGGGTTTCCGCACTCCCATCAACTACAACAAGCGTGAAGCTGCTGCTGCGGCTCAAGCACCTGCCCCGACTATCTTGTTTCGGGATCTTATGAAAGGTGTTGAGATCATGCCATCCGGTCACGATGCCTTAGATCTGACGCGCTGTGTTCAGTATTGCATTGATCACCCTGGCGAGGACTGGTACTATCCGCAGGACTTTGCAACGCTTGTTTCCCAGCTCCCCCAAGATCCTCGCCTCGCTGGTCAATTTTATGGCCCCTCGCCAGTGCAGGTCGGCCACCAAGACCGGAGCATCGTTGAACGATACACTTCTAAACAGAAGCTTAATGGTGCGATGCAGACTATGAACCGCCAGCGTGATGGCCATGGTCGCCTGCTAAAACAAAAGGCTGACTCAGTTGAAGAAGATGCAATGGACACCACCTCTGACGACGGTTCCGACAGCGGAGGTGATTTTGAGGCTCTCGACAAGAAGGGCATGAAGCGTAAGCGCACAGTTGTTCCGGATCATTCTGACGAGGAAGATACTTTCCGACTGACCCAATCCGCGAAGCGTAAGAAGCTCGTTCCGAAGACAACCTCTCATGACAAGTCTATCTGCTCCAAGTCTCCTCTTTCTTACTTGCGACGACAAGTCAACGCTAACGATATTACTATTAATTCCGACTACGATTCAGACGAATACCAAGGTCCGAAGAAAACGCGGAAATTCGCCGCGACGACGCGAACTTCCGGTCGCACGAAGCGTTACTCGGGCAGCTACAACATCGATGCTGCTTTGAAGATTCATGAAGAGTCGGATGATGACAATTAGTTTATGGTTGGAAGCCCCGGTTGGGTGACTCTGTGCACGGCAAAGAAATGGTAGCCTCCTTGTTTTTATAATCATTCTTGATTGCGAGGCACGTTATCCTTGAGATGGATGATACCTTAATGCTTGGTCAAATTCTCAGTACCATCGGAGTTAACGACACAAACCATTCGCAGTGCCCATGTAATGTAACTGACTTGTCAAACACATGTTAGAAAACACATCGTACGTTATGTATATCTCGTTGAAAAGCAAAATCCTCCTGGTCCAGCGGTGAAGACGTGCGGGGCGCTTGCTGCCGTAGATCACTCAACTTTACCTTCACTTAAAGCCAAGCAACTAAAACACAAGGCTACGGCTCCCGATTGACATTCCAAGCTCTCCGCGACTTCTCACTACACTCACTTTGCAACACTACGCTTGCTGCCTCACGCAATCCTGGCGCCCATCCATCCCGATATTACCGACTTCGTCGAAGATGACGGCAGTGACTGGCCAAGTTCTAGTATACAAGCGACGGTTCATGTTCTGGCATGAAATCGACGGGATGGTCCTCATCAGCGCACCGATGATTATGAGCGCGGCACGCCACATTATTACGACAACTTGTTTCGGATACAACCTCCATCACGTAAGTCGCCTTGGCTCACATTGAGGCTGAGGAAGATCCGGACTGACTTTATTCAGCTTTCGTTCCACGACCGCAAGTCACGTAAAGCGTGACCTTCGTCAGCCAGCACGCGCTGCCGAACAACACCAACAAGAACAAGCCTAAGCTGCCAGGGCGCAAGCCGCCACAGCTAGAAGGTTCGTCAAGTTTGTTGAGCAGCAGGCTCTAGCTACCAGGGCAAGCGTTCGACGGGTGCAGAACCAAGCTAATCGTCGCGCTGCTGACTTCCGTGCGGCGAAAGAGCTGAACAGGAAGGCTTGGGAGCAAGTCAGGGCTGCGGAATAGTAGCTCAAGCATGTGAACAACCGCGCTAGGGCTTTCATTGATGCGAATTTGTTCACACTAAGGGGAATAGGCTCTTCGTCATCTGTTGTAGGGAGGAGGCCCCGCCACGAGACGACTCTGAGATGTTGATAATGGGACTCGGGCATTGTGTCATAATTGCCGACCTTCTATACAGGCATAATCACAGATGCATAGCTGAACGATACCGCTCGATCAGAGTAACAGCTTGACACAATATGATGACTCGCGGTCATGTGTCACTGCAATGTTTTGGCGGCTTTCATTACCTTAGTAGACATGCAATCTAAAGATTGCAAGCACATAGCAAAAACAGCCTTGTAGATTATGATCACTTGCTTTGTGAATGTTCCGCTATTTAAAGTTGTGCCTGAGATCTTCACTTCGCTGCAGAACGATGTTTTTGCCAGTAACTCGATCGCAAAGGCCATGCAATGGCACAATTATGGACATTCTAATTAATTTTGACAGATGAGACGTGACGTGTGCTTTGATATGCTACTTCCTAGTATTGCATTCTTCTCCTCTCTTGTGTGTAGATTCTACGCTTCCAAAACCGGTAACCTTAACATTAGGATTTTCTGCTAAGTGTAACTTGATAGAAGCCTGATTGCCTTCAGTAGAGTCCAGCAACAAATCCAGATTCGCTATGTTATCGATATAAACCAAATTTCACTGGGAAGGGTTGGACAATGGGTCGAAGGCAATTCCACTTCACACCGAGATAACGAAGCTTCGTTACTCTCACTACATGTACTCAAGCACCGCCAACGTCACACTCTCTTATAATGAAACTGGATACTAAGATCAAATCATACCATGGACTTTTGAGAACGCAAAACTTCCATGTCTGCTCCCATCGTTCGGTCGAAATGTGGTGTAGTCGTGCTGTGACGTACGCCTAAAATCATAGCAGTGATGCCTTCCACTCTTAAGCAGGGTATTAGACTTTTCAACGAACTGATGATAGAGTTGAGCAAAATCTTTTTAGAATATATGAGTCGGTAGTTGACGTCGTTGTTATCGACACTCGCGCCATTGGCCGGCATGTGTGATTTGGCAGCAGCGCACTTCACCGCTCGTAGTACCATGGTACTGACGCAAGAACCACAACATCATGAGTACACTTGCATAAATACATACTGAGGTGAGGATTGATTACAATAGGAAAGCCATCTGACACGATAAAAGCATTGTCTTACTTGAATCTCAGAGTCCTCAGCTACGTCCTTCTGGTAGTCACTTCACCCTAGTGGGGATAGTATCAAGCTACTAGGAGCTTGTAACTCATTATGTGAAGTGTTTTCCACGTCACTTCCCGGATCTTCAGCGTCGACACTGCAACCTTCACAGGAAAGCACGACAGACCGCAAACCTGAGCAGGGCAAATACCTTCCACCAACTCGCTATCCCCAGTAACCGGCCTTGCTTTCATCAACCACGATGTCACAAGCTCGCATGCGACCCAAGGAACAGATGTGCGTCAACTCAGTAGCCAATCCACACCTTCCGAAAACATTCGTTGCAGCGGAAGCGCCTTCTCTGAATCCAGGCCGTGGCCAATACGTTATGCGTGATCTACATGGACACGTAAAGTCGACAAAACAATTGCGTCAGAATTTAGCACAGCAACAGCTCTCAAAGATGAGAGCCAAAGCCGCCGTACTTGTTCTTGACCAAACTGCTGGAACCAGAGAAGCCATCACTACGAACGCGTGGCACCGCGAGTGGGAAGCTATCTCTCACAGCGTGGTGCCTTGTCGACCTCTATCACTGCTCACAGAGCCCGCCAACATCAATCTGAAGTCTCACACGAAGAAAGCCAGGAGAGCATTTTTGGGTCACTTCGACGCTGATAATGAGCCACAAGGGCGGACCACGCAGCGCCTTAGGGAAGAAGAGAAGGAACGAAAAAGAATGGAAGAAGACTTAGAAGAGGAGGGATATTCAGAGGGTAAAAGGGAGGTACCGCTCGAGCAGAGAAGGGAGAAAGTAAAGGTCGCTGCACGTTCAGCTGAGGTGATCGATTTGACTAAAGACGATGGAACAGTCCCTGAGCCAGTATTTGAGAAGCTGAATGCTGAGGATGTAGAAAACCTGCCACCAGCAAGTGAGTTAGAGATGTGGGATACCACCCACAGCAAGTCGCTCGGACAGGCCACGCCCTCGAGGCCATCAGGAGCGTATTCCGTGCGGCGACGACTGACTCCATATGCCGTCCTGGATGAACCACAAGTTCACCAAAATTTCGAGTTTCCGCCACGAGAGCTGAACTTCGGTCATCTCCCCGGTTCCCACTTCTCTGCGTAAGTGTTGGACGGTTCTCAAAGCTACCATTTTCCTTGGGAGCAGTGAAAGGCCTCCGCCCTTGCCAGCTCAAGTATCTATGCTCATACAATGCATCGCCATTCCATAGCAACGTTCTGTTCAACTCGTAATGCTCTACTTCACTCCCTCGCGTGGGCGCTCCTCTGTATAGAAACAACTTCCTCACCACCTTAAATTCCCCTATCATTTCTCTCGTACACGGCACAACCGCACTTGTATCAACCAAAGGTATCAACTACGCACCAATAGGATAACGAAAGAAGCCATGAAACATTTCAGCACCACGGCGCCTTCAAGTTCGCCCAATGATAGGAAAGAGAGCGGTAATCAAGAACCTGTCGAGAAATTTCTCCAAGGTTCTTTCGATCTTCTCCGTACACCTATCGCCGATTCCTTCCTTGATAGTGTGTTTGATCCTAACGCACCAGGAGACGATTCGCCGCAGAACAATGATCATGTCTGGGCACCACATACTCAAGCGTTGGGTAGTGCACCCGTGAACAGTATTTGCCATAACCAAAATGCTCCAACAACCGTACAATACCCTAACGGCCGCCACCAAAATCAACGTACGACTGGTATTCAACTCAAAGCGCCAGGTCCACCGCGGGTACAGTTCCTCCGCGATCTCCCTTCCCATGATTACATCCTCCCAGCCGGAGGTCCGATCAACGCGACCATGGCTGAGATCATTGCCATTGTTCCAAATTGGTTCCGCAACCGGGACGTCGCCATCCGGTTCCAAAACAACGGCATAAACGGTGGTATTCATTTCACGATCTTGCAGGAGTACCGATATCTCAACCTAAACACCGCCGAGGAGTGTGAGCGAGCGCGCGACCACCTTTCGGACCAGTATCGTAAGACGATGCGCCAGGTTGTTCCAGGGTGGACGAAAGCTAAGCAAAATGCTCCAGAAGATTGGGATAAATCGCACATGATGGTGAATTTCTTCTTACCTGATGCTGCCAGCCAGCCGGGATACATTGCTCCACGCTCCATTCCATTCAAGAATCTGGCGATTGGCCTGAAGAAGCTGCCGCAGGGCCACGATGCCGCAGATTTAACACGTGCCCTCGACTTCGCTATGCGGAATCGAAAATGCAATGAGCTCGGTGAGGATGTCGACTTCATGTTCCCTGACGACCTGCAAATCATTTTGAACTATATCGTTCGGACTACCATCACTGAGGAGCATACCGATCCTTATGTAGTACATCGACATGGAGCCGTCATGAAGGCTGCCACTGCGGCCAAAAATATGAAGCTAGCAGATGAGCGTCAGCAAAAGAAGAAGGCTGAGCAGGTCGCCGCGACAGAGGCCTATCAACAGCAGCTGTCGCGGCTTCAACCTCAGGCTCCCAATCAGTATTCGTCTAAGGGTTCCAACTATCCACAGCTAGAGGTTGAGTACCTGGGAATGCGCCCAACCGGCATAGGCAATCTAGTACCTACGCCAAATTATCAGGCTCGACCAAACACATTCCCACATGCCCGAGACGATGATTCAGGGATGCGATGGCATAGCGACGGTTCCCAGCAATCACAGTCCGTCGAACAAGAGGCTGCGGCGGCGGTCGCATTGAAGCTCGGCGCTCAATCTGCTCAGTCAGCATTTTCAGGTTTCCCCGAAATTCCAGATGTGTGTCGTCTCCCGGACTTGGAGCTCAATGGAGCACCCCAGCTAGACGTTGACCAAATTCGGAACTCAATCGACGCGATGTTCACAATGGAGGACATGGACGCTTTTCTCGCTCCTCATCAGTCTGTCGATTACTCAGGCTTGATGACACCCTCTCACGCAGATCATGGTGCCCCTATCTCACCTGAAGGTCGGCCGAAGTATCCACCGAATCAACTTTTGCGGGACTGCATTGAGGGAACCGACGATGCGGATCATAGCGATTTTGCTCGTGCGTCGCGGTGGGCTCGACAATTTGATCTGGCCGACAATAATTTCGTCGTTGGAGATCTGGGATTCATCATTCAGATGTTGGACACTGCAGATGGCTTGCAGGCGGCTGGAGAGACCGGGCAGTAGAACGGCGGTGGTTTAGGGCTTTTACGAAGCAGTATCATTCGTGTTGCAGTCATGGGATTTAGGATAACAAAGAACAGTCTGGATTATGCCAAAGAGAGGTACCAAGTCCGGGCTGTTGGTTGTTTGATTTGTTTCAGCGAGTATTACCCCATTCCCCATAGTAGATAGGACCGCTATGTAAGCGGTCGGGTTTGCAATTCTTGGAATACAAAGCGGTTCCCTTCTAATGCGCCGATCGATATTTCATAGAGTCCTGAATTCGTGAACTATATGATGCCACCTTGTAACGTCACTTTATCCTTCAAGTATGACAGATTGAGCTTACAGATGATTGTTAACTGGGGAAAATATTGCGAAATGGTGCTTTCGCATTACCATCATCAAAACTCAACATCCCATTCAACTCCAGCATCCCTTCCCCACTGTCTCCACAGCTCCCTTGCCACTGCTCTGAATTTATCTTCTCTCAACTTGCCACGCATTAGATCCACTAAACTCGTCCGTCTTATCATCCATTCCCAGTACCCTCCACCCTCTAGCTCACCACCACAGCTCGCAAGCCACCCGCCCGTCTTCGCGCCCTCATCTGTATCAACCGCGACCCATGTCTCTGTCGCTTTCAGAATAGCGAAGAGAGGATTGGAGATGCACGTCTTCCAATCCACGTCGAATTTACTGAAGATAGGCGTGGATGTAAACCCTGGGGTGTAAGCGTGCGCGGTCCGTTTGTTGGCAGGGAAGGAGGAAAAGTGGCGTTGCAGGAGGTTAGCGAAGAGGACTTGTTGCGCTTTGGAGACTGCGTATGCAGGCGCGGAACTTGTGACGCCGATTTTCGCCTGGACGAACTGGATACTTCGACTCAAAATGCGACGCGGCGCATCAAGAATCCATGGTTGTGAAGTCGACGTCGCCTTCCGCGATTCAAGGACTGAGCCACCAGCGTAGTGCCCCGTACTGCTCGTAAACACTACTCTCGCCGTCTCGCTTAAAGAACCTTCCAATAGTTGCGTCATGAGAAACGAGCCCAAGAAGTTTGTTACATAGACTACCTCCAGCCCATCTTTAGTTTTCGTCACTTCTCCCCTAGGCGGACTTGCAATGCCCGCGTTGTGAACGAGCATATCAATCTTCTTTCCATCTCTTGTCCATCGCTCACAAAACGTTCTTACACTGTCCAGATCGCCTACATCGAGCTTCCAGCAGAAAATACGATTCTTGCTCTTGTATCCGGCTTTGGAGATGATTTCATTTGTTGCTGTCTCGCCTTTGGAGAGATTGCGACATGCAAGGTACACAGTCGCACCTTGTTTTGCGAGTGTAGTCGCAATAGAGAGCCCTATGCCGCTATTTGCACCTGTTACCACTGCGATCTGACTAGAAAGGTCGCGCGAAGGCGGGTTTTGGGGAGTATAAACTCGAGCGAACGCCAAAGAGAGGAGGGATTTAATGAGCGAGGTGTAGAATGAAATAAGTAAAGAGGCTGAAGCCATTCTGCTTATCTTCAGTGTGTGACGCTCGGCGCACACTGCCTGTGTGGTATTAAATATATTTATCTATCTCTACCTATAAATATATATATATATCGAGCATAAAGGATTGCAAGGTGGTGTTCGAAGTAGTACGTTGCTCGGAGCACGCTAGATTTCCACTCACCTATGACGACATGACTCTACACCACTTCGATTACGGACGTAAATAAACCTCGAGCGCCCGATATCATGGCCGTAACGCATTTGGACTATGAAGGTGGATGGGGACAGCATCTTCTCCGCTCCCTACAAACCCCGGGCAATTCGTCACTAGTTGGAGCACCCATGCGTGGCATCGAACGTACTTGCCAAAATCAAGCGATAACGGAAGAATATAGGCCATTTAGAGCACCCCAATTGGCTGAAGCTTCCCAAGGCTTTCCGAGGGATAGGGTTAGCTCGATCTGGTGGATTTGGGTTTTTGGTTTTTGAACAAAGAAACACAGATCCCATAAGCGAGGGGTAAAATTCATAGGTACTGCCCCACATCTGCACTGCCCCGCCATCAACACATTGCTCATGTGTAGACTCTGTTTATCTGACACAAGAAGTCATCGCGATAGTCTTTTTGTTTGTTAGTATATATTGTATAAGAATGTGTTATTCTTCATCAAACAAGAGCACAAAGCTGAATGGCGCAGCGGAAGCGCGCCGGGCTCATAACCCGGAGGACGCACGATCGAAACGTGCTTCAGCTAATCTCTTCTTTTTGCATTTTTTTTGGGATTGGAGAGCAAGTCGCACATGACTGCCCAGGCGGTGGGTTATCACTTAATCAGTCATGAAATGAATTTTATCTTCTTTTGTTGTCGCCTCACAAGCACGTCGTAATTTTTTAACTAGGTATTGGGAAGACATTGCGCACACTAGACTTGGTGGTTTTGAGTCGTTGTAAATCTACCATAGCTGACAAGATTTTACAGCATTCAGTCGAACCATTTTCCCCTGACATCGAGGTACTCCTTTCTCAATCCGATCTTTTCATTTCATAAATAGAGTGTTCTGACAAACAGGTAAAAGGTAAGTGAATCAAAATAATGAATCGGGCAAAATGACGCCCTGTATCATTTCTCAGTGAATAGTTGAAGCCATTGGACAAACATGAGACGAAAGCCAAAAAAGGCTAGTGTGGCGGGACGCGGCCGGGGACGCGCTGGACGCGACGCGCCGACTCTTTGCACTTAGCACACCTCAACTTCGTCAGTCGACCAGTCTACATATTTTCGCAATGATACACGGCCTGAATCGATGAGTAGCTACTCACCAGGCATACCCAGTTCATTCGACCCTGCTCTACTTCAATCTGAATTGGAGTTTCTCCAAGACGCGTCCGCAACACTCTGTTACTCCGAGGAGCTCAACGCATTGCAACAGTGCATCACGGAAGAAAAAATCAAGAAAAGCAGAGAAGGCATTGTCATTCAGCACCGCGCTTGGAAGATCACAGAGATATTCCAGAGTGAAGGAGAAGTCTCAATCGGTATTACGAGCGTGAATACGCGCCATTATCGGGACTAATACTACCAGACACACCTTTGAAGCAGCGGGAGCAGTCGCTAGCTACGCAATTTGATACAGACTTCCCCATTGACCGCCACACCTTTCCATCCTCACCGCCAGCCTACGTGATGCCGCTCATCTCCTCCCCCGTCGCGTACCCACCCAGCTCATCTATGCCGCAAGCGCCGTCGCCGAAGAAGAGGAAGCGCTCAGATGACGCGCGCGAGCCTCTAAAGGATGTACCAAACAACAATGCTATCCGTAGAATTGGGGGCTTTTTGGACGACTCGGACGATGAAGATGACATTGCTGCTCTTAAGGAACACACGCTGAAGAGGAGGGCTGTCAGCAGTATCAAGGATCTACCCTCGATCCCAGATGGCCTTGCAGACTACACACCGCCAGCGAGCCAAGATGAGATCGCGGACCCAGAGACGATACCAGTGGATGATCTCGACAACTATAGCTTCAACTCGCGAACTCCGTCGCCAGCCAAGCGCGCCCCAGTAGCACAAGAGCCAACATCAGCACAGTCCATGCGCGGCACAGTGGCCCGAAATTCATCTGGGAAAGCGATATACATACCCAAGAAGGCCAAGCGCGAGGCTGTATCATATGAACAACTGATCGCGGCGCGCTCTGTTGCCGTCGAAGGGAAAGCTAGGACAGGCTACTACGGACTCAACATACACCAACTGATGGATGAAGCGAAAGCCCTAGATGCAGAGAAGGCGGCAAACCGAACTCAGGTAGAGGACGTCTTGTCGCAACCGTCGATCGAACAGCCTGTTAGCAAGAACGGGAAGAGCAACCGAACATTAATGTGGACAGAGAAGTACCGGGCAAAGAAGTTCACAGATCTGGTCGGAGACGAGCGTACACATCGATCAGTCTTGCGATGGCTGAAAGGATGGGACCCAATCGTCTTTCCAGGTTCCAGCAAAGCAAAGCCCAAAACTGCAAAGAAAGGATTTGAAGAGGAGGAGCAGAGGCACCGTAAAATCATGCTATTGACAGGGCCGCCAGGACTTGGAAAGACTACCCTAGCCCATGTTTGCGCTCGACAAGCTGGGTACGAAGTTCAAGAGATCAACGCGTCTGATGAACGAAGTCGAGACGTCGTCAAGGGACGCATACGGGACATGGTGGGCACGGAGAATGTCCGCGGTGTTAATACCACTTCATCAAGCGGAAAAGTGCGAAAAGCAGGAAAGCCAGTCTGCGTGGTTGTCGACGAAGTAGATGGCGTGGTGGGTGGAAGTGGTGGAGGGGGCGAAGGTGGCTTCGTCAAGGCTCTCATTGACCTTATCAACCTAGACGAGAAAAATTCGAAAGCTTTTGGGCAGCAGCAATCTACGACAGGCACTAAGAAGAGGAAAGGTGACAGGTTCAGACTCCTGCGGCCGCTAATCCTCATCTGCAACGACCTGTATCACCCTTCATTACGACCACTGCGACAGTCTTCGATGGCTGAGATCGTTCACATTCGGAAGCCAGCACTGAACATGGTTGTCACGCGCATGCAAGACATCTTTGTAAAGGAAGGAATACAGTGTGACTCTGACGGTGTTCGGCGTCTATGTGAAGCAACGTGGGGTGTGAGCACGAAGAAAGAGGGTGGCACCGGTAGTGGCACCGGTGAGGGCGATATCCGTGGAGTCATGGTGGTTAGCGAGTGGGTAGCAGGACGTCTACGGTCGAGTTTTGACCTGAAGTCCAAAGACAAGCCACATCTGACGCGGAAATGGATAGAAGATAATTTCATCAATGACCTTCGCCATGGTGGCGGGGCTGCGCGTAGCCTGGGCCGAGGAGGTGCAAAGGATGTTGTTGATCGCGTCTTCCGTGAAGGAGCGGGTTTTCCAAAGCAGGCTGAGACAACGGATCCT
The DNA here is from genome assembly GCA_033682645.1 of Phoma sp. ATCC 74077. Taxonomy (NCBI): domain Eukaryota; kingdom Fungi; phylum Ascomycota; class Dothideomycetes; order Pleosporales; family Didymellaceae; genus Phoma; species Phoma sp. ATCC 74077. Next base: position 695,255 of record JAWDJC010000017.1, read on the forward strand.
CGAACAGCAGCTGCTAGAGCGAAAACCGGTGTTATTGGTGTCGCTGAAGGCGCGAAGCGGCGCGCTATCGAACGTCTTAGGGAGATGGTTGACACGAGCGGGGACTGCGATCGCATCGTAACAGGTACGTCCACCCTTCCACGCGCGTCAACTATGACAAGCACTAACATTGGACAGACTGCTTCACAGCCTATCCCGAAAAGCCTTTCCAGGACGACACACTCCTTAGCAAACCGACTTCCGCCTATGAATGGCTACATTTCCATGATACTCTCAACTCTGCAGTCCACGGCTCCCAAGAATGGGAACTCGCACCGTACCTCTCGAACTCGGTCCTAGCATTCCACAACCTCTTCGCCTCGCCCGCACGATCATCTTCGAATGCAAATGCTGATCCGGATGCGCAGCCTACGCCTTTCTCGGGTCCTGGCGCAAATTTTGCAGCAGCGGAGCAGTTCAAGGCGAGCAGGAGCCAGTTGATGGCTCTACAAACATCATTAAGTCTACCATTGACGCGAATGTTTCGCAGCCCAGAGGAGATGGCCATGGAATTGATCCCCTATGTTCTGCGCATGCTCTCCCCAGACGTCAAACCCGTAATCGTTAATACGGGTCCTTCGGGCTCAAAGTCCTTCGCAACCGCGTCTGTACGCAAAGCCTCAGAAAAAGAGCTCGTCAAGAAGGCTGTCGAAGCCATGGCCGCCACCGGCGTTCGTTTTGAGAAGTCCAGAATCGAGATCGAGGACGTTGCGAATCGGAATGCTGGCTTCGTTTGGCGCATGGAACCAAGTCTCGATGTACTCGCAACTTTTGAGACCCTCGGCGGGAAGAGGGACGAGAAAGTCCGCTACGCAGTCCGCAGTGTTCTCGAACAAGAGTGGCGCAAGGAGAGCGCTCTTCGGGACCATGCGAATCGCAGACGCCGTGGTGGTCAATCGGAGCATGACGAACCGGAAGCCCAAAAGGAGGAGAAGACAACCGAAGAGAAGGTTGCTGAAGCGAACAAGCAGGCTGTGAAGCGGGACTTCTTCGGTCGGGTTATCAAAGAGACGGACGCGAGCAGGAAGGAGGACAAGAGGAAGAAAGAGAGCGGAGAGATGCAAGGTGATGTAGGGAGAATTTGGGTCAGTTTCCATGAAGGCTTTTCGAATGCAGTGCGGAAACCTGTCACCATCGACGATATTCTGCGAGGCCTCTGAGTTCAAGATTGTTTATCGTTATTCTGGCTCATGGACATCGTTGTTAGATATCAACGAAGCCCTGAAATATTCGCTACTGGCCCGAACCGCCCATAACCTTAGTCTAATAGTCTCCTCATTCTTTCTTCTCCTTGCTTGCTTTTTTGGATGTCTCTTTCGCACAGGGGGTGCAAGTCAAGTCGTCCTTTCCAGGCTTCTTCGTAAAGGGATAGCGCATTCTGAAGCATTCCCAGGCTAGCCGATACTCCGGCTAGTCGATGTGTGGTCCAGTAGTACCATGCATTTACATTCGAGAGCGATTGGCCAGCACCCAGTTCGGCACCGGAGTGGGCGCTGTAGTGACTTAGGGTCGCTGAGTGCGCTTTGGCAAAATTGCGAACCCTGCGGTAGTGCTTGTACGCTGCCCAGAGATCTACGTTGGCCTTTAGCTGCACCTCAACATGTTTACATACAGCCTCCATCTCGAGCGTTTCTCTTGCTCTGCGACCCATGTTGGAGTGGTGAAAGTCTGTCAGACTCTGTCGAGCTCTGTTTTCTCGCACGGAACCTCTCACGAGGTCTCCCCATACCGCGGTTTTCTGTGCTTCTGAGCCGCTCCGATGTCAGAAAGGGATCTTCATTCATGCCTAATATCTCTACGTACGTTTTAGTGCACTCTTTGTTCTCAACTCTGTACTAGCTCTCACAAAATCATAGTGGGTACTAATGAACATTCAGAATACCACTATCAACACTTGGAGCGGATACGCCAATAGCAATAACTCACATCCCGTCTGTATTCACCACTTGCATTTGCAAATTTCCAACCCGCTCTTCCTGAGCAGGTTCTTCGATCGTGTCTTCCATCGGTAGCACGTATACAGGAAGCTTCTTCATCAGATTGGCACAATCCGTAATGTTGAACCTCTGTTCATGCAGATACGCATTGGTATCAACAGTCATGATCTCTTCTTTCTCGTAGTCTCCAAGATTGATGTCCCCAAGCCTGGCAACATTGTATCGGTGATAGATGGTGGCGCAGCCTTGCCTTCGGAACTCAGGAACCAGTTCGTCATGCACTTGCTCAGTATTCAACACTATGTCCTTCATTTGCTTGATCACATCCGGCGGGACGCCAAATCGTCTTGCCATATCGTCGAGTGCTCTATGTGTCAAAGACCTAGCCCTGTCCGGCCGGAAGACATCCGGAATACCGGTTCCTAGGCTGATGAAGACACCGATTTGGTCTTTGACATTGAAGGCGCCACTCTCATCTTGCCACAAGAGCTGTGCTTCGTCGAGGACCTGTTTGGCAGGATTATTGTATCCAAGTCCTGCGTCAACCCATTCAACTGGTGGATTCCCGAACGTAATCGAGTCGAAGAAGGTCTTGGCAGCCGACGTCGCCCGGGCCGCTTGCCAGATTGTACACGGGACCTCGTCTGCTGAGGGGTACGTTTTGAGACGTCGTGGGGCGGCTCTAGCGTTCTGATCTTGCAAGCTGAGAACGAATCTACAGTGGGAGTCAGCTAGTGATTAGATCGGATACCGCCACGTTACAAGTGCGTACGTTTTGCAGGCTTCATCATCCAGCGGATCACGAAGTGGAGCGTCTTCATTATGGGGCCCAAGCCTCCATCGAATGACCCTTCGGATCTCGTCCTCAAGATCTTCTGCATAGTAGTGGGGTCCAGACGAGCCCCTGGGACGCGACCTTTGGAAGATACGTTTACTCAACGACGTGTACTGATCGATACATTCTTGAACGGACATTCGTAATCGCCCCAACATGATCGCGATGATTCTGAAATGGTTCAACTCAGCGTATCCGCATGCAGTCTTGTGGATGCACTCACCCTCCTGTGCTTGTACCACCAATCAAATCAAAGTACTCGCAGGGTTTGATGTCCGGTCTTTTAGGGTTGAGTTTGTTACCGAGTTCCTTCATGATGTATCGTAAAATGAGCAGTGACGACAGCCCTCGCACTCCGCCTCCATCTAAGTTGGTGAAGTCAGCAGGCTATGATAGCGTTTTATGACTCAAATCAACGTACCAAGGCTGAGAATCTTCTTTCCACGCAGAACAGAGGAATCTGTAGCGTTCGCCATTTCAAAGGATGCCGTTCCCAATTCCTATCAAATTAAGCTAGTCTAGGAAGACTGCGATATTTTGTAAAAGTCAGCACGAACGTGGATGGGAAGAATTTAGAAAGGTTGAGAAAGCTGAAACTATATGGGAGGACTAGATATGGACTGGAGTGGAAAGGCTGAGATAGTTTGGAGGACCTCGAGGAGGGGCCATGGCTGAGGCTGAGGCTGAAGCTGAAGCTTGCTTTCATGCAGTGGCGTGCACGGAGACGAATCGTGGGGTGTCTCACCCCTCCAACTTTTGCAGCATTGCCTCCTCCACTCGCTGCCTGCCCATATGACCAGCCCGGCAATGCAGGGCTTTAGCTCAGAGAAGGCTTGCAAAACCGAGTCTGAGTTCCATAAGAACCGCGCTTATCCTGCACCCCAGTCCAGGCACTATTCTCACCCGCGCCATGGAAAATTTTCAAGACGATCCTAAAGATCGCTGCCGTAAATTAGTCGATAGTATATTCGAGGCTTTATCAAAACTTGTTAATAATCTCCCGGGCACACAGGACGAGGTCTCTTCTATCGTCACATCCCTGCGCGCCCTTGTCAAGAAGTCGTACCACAATACCTTTCAAGCCTACGCGGGATTATACCTCTTGAGCAATGACAAGGAGCAAGTGGAACAACTACATAAGTCCCTCCAAGCGGCTTATGACTCGTTAGAGACATGTGCAGAGATGATGAAAGATTACACGATTACTGTGGTTTCAAGGCTCCATAACAATTGGCAGAACTTCGAACTCCATTTCATGACCTCTGCGAGTCTTATATTACCAAGCAAGAAGTACGAAGCACTTGCGCTATTTAGCTCCTCTACCCACGAAAAGCAAAAAGTATGAGATATTGTAGTTCATCCAATGTTACAGAATTGCTGACTTCTAACCTCAGACATTTGCTGTAAAGATAACGAAGGCTCGACTGCGATCCTCGATTACCTCCTCCTCATCCAATGGCTCCACACCATCCGCCAAGTCAATCGAGGACATGGGTTATTTGGAGTTCGAACGAACCACTTCACCCGAAATCATGCCTTTACGCCCAATAATACAAGAAGGGCTTAGTTCGACACCAGCCGAGAAACACGCCGATACTTTCGTCAAAACGTTACTGAAGGCACACCTCCGCGCCCGGGCCGCAGGCGCTACTCAAGAAGAAAAGGTTGCTCAGGTGGAGAAGATCGTCGAGGTAGAGGAACCCGCATCTCCAGTATCAGATAAGAAGGTCAGTCTCTTTGCGCTTTTTCTAGCGAACGGCCGACTAATTTTCACTAGGGAAAACAAGTAGTGCGCGCTAGTTCAATTAGCAGTCTGCCTACTTACAGCACTGTGGGACTCATGGACGAGATCGAGAGGTCGTCCAGAAATAAGATCTATGCACCCACCAATGGTTTGCATCCCTTACACGCTGCGTCATTGTCAAGTCCATCCAAGTCAGAAGCCGATCCTATCCTCAAGCCTACAGAGAATAAACATTCTGCCGGTGGTAACGGCGGAATCCGGCGGCTCTTTGATCAATACTATCATAGAAAAGCAACAGAACCGCGACAGGAAGAAGAAAAACCAGAGAAGCAGCAGATACTAAGCTCGAACCCAGAACCACGGGAGGTCAAGATTCCAATGGAGGTCAGTGAAGATGGCAAGAAGCTTACGATCCTCCGAAGCGATCTCCCAGGTCTTCTTCACAGCATAAACTCCACATCTTCGAGCGACTCATCCCAATCACCAATACGAGTCAAACCCGTTCCTATGACCACCGTCTCCTCAGCTCCTTCCACGCCGCGCGGGCGCAACAAGCTCCGCAAAGCACAATCGTCTGCTAGCCTGTTCTCGCAAAAACGCCCCTCATCGTTATCTCCCGAACAGACCGTAGCCGAAAAGCGACCAACGAGCAGCAATCCTCGATACTCAGAACAGCATCTACCTGCATCAAATGGATTCCAGATTCCTCCCCATGCAGAGACTCACGCACACTACGGCAACGTGGATCAGCCTCAACGCCTTCCGACGCCTTCCAACAACACTATCGTTCCATACCACGCCCCTGCCCCAAATCTCATGCCACCACAACAACTTGCCGCACCAAATTATCCAATGCAGCCATACTACGGCCCGGCTCCTCCTCCTCAGCCAATATATCGACCCGCAAGCTCGTGGACCGATGTATTGCTGAATGGTGCGGCGGCCTTCGTCGACGCGGCGCTGGATTACCGTGAGCAAAGAAAGTATTGTGCTTGTGGGATTAGGCATGAAGGACGAATGCTTGTGCATCACCAAGGGTGTGGGCATTGTCAATGGATGGGATGTTCGCCGTACTGATGGCAGTCTCAAATGGACTGTGGGGTAGAATAAGGGTCTTTATTTCCATTGCGCGTCTTGCTCCGCTCTTTGAGATGTTGGTTGGAACAATACACCGCGTTATCCTGGTAAATGGTTCATGAGCGGGCGGTTCTCTTATATGTAAGATACGGCAGTTAAGATACGGCAGATAGCAGAAGCGAAGATCGAGGAATGGTCGAGTTTATGATAGTTACAAGGGTTTGCAAGACTTGATTGTAGTATTATAAGGAGCTGTGTTTCGTCATTGCACACGTATTGCAACGTAAGTGTCGATTGATTAAGAGTCTTTTCTTCCACTATAGCCACGCACGAGAAACTGTGGATTACAACAATTGAGATATGCATACTTGTTTATGTGGTGGTGAGATCTGCTCTTGAGCCCTTCCGATCGGATTGACCTTGGAAGGTAACGCAGTATAAGAAAGGTCAGAGCCATACACCCACTATATGTACGCTCATGTTATTATCTGCCCTTCAACAGATCCATCAAGTCCTTCGCAAACTCCTGCATCGTAGCCCCTGAATACCCAATGTGGCTACCCGCCAGATACGCAACATTAAGCCCCAACTTCTCCGCGAACACATTGTTCGCTCGATACTGGCTGCCCTGCGGATTCGTCGTTTTCCCATTCGCTAACACCAACTTCTCTTTGTACTTGTCAAAGTTGGTAACATTGAATTCTTGGAATGGGTATTGCAAGAATTCGCGCTCAAACCAGTATTGCAAGTTGCCGGATAGATAGGAGCTGGTTCGAGTATCGATGGTGAAGCCTACGGGACCGCCGGAACCCGGTGTGAAGGAAGGGTCTTGAAGGAGCGCGAATTGAAGCATTGCAGGCGGAATACCGGCAGCACGGTATGTCGCATAGACGGAGAGTTGCGCAGCCTTCAGTTTGGCAACGTCGGGTAGGACAGTGAGTGCGGGCGGCTCGTGGGCTATCAGTGTGCTTAAGCTATCCGGATATGTGAGTAGCATTTGCAATGCGACGATGGCACCTGAGCTTGTTCCAAGTACGGTGGCAGGTTTTCTGGGTGATAGGGCATCGATGAGCATACGTGCATCATTCACGTCAGTCTGGAGGCGTTGCGTGTAATTCTGCGTTGTCGTGGTAGAAAGGGCACTCCGTGAAAAGCCGCGACGGTCATAAATGGCGACAGTGTAATTGTTTGAGGAAGATATGTTCTGGGCGATCGAACGCCAGATATCAGCATCGCCATTGGCACCGGATATGAAGACCAGCAGAGGTCCGGAGCCATAGGTCTCGTAGTAGAGTGAGGCTCCCGGAGCAGTAATGAAGCCAGTCGTTTGCTTCGCGTGGGCTAGGATGCTGGTATCGATAGCTTGACAGATAGAAATGAGTGCGGAAGTGAAAAGCCAGAATCGGAAAGCCATATTTGAGTGTAATGATGTTTAGGCTTGGATCTGAGTACCTGACAGTAAGAGGGGGCAAAGCGGCAGTGTTCATCTCTTTATACTTCATGATCGGCATATACTAAAGATTTTTCGTCCGATCCAAATTATTGCAAGTATTGCTGAGCCAGCAAAAACATGACATGGTGACACTTTGTTCTGCTTGGTGGTCCCAGTCACCTCGCGTTTTGAGCTTAAAAGGGAATAGGCTGACATTAGCGCATACGGTGGATACGCGATGGTCATGGCGTGCCGGCTTTATACCAAGTTTCACCTTGTTTGGAACGCCTCGCTGTTCGGACAGGCTTGCTGAAGATAACGACATAGTCGTCGTCTTGGGCGATGAGGGTCCATTCGAGTTATGGAATTCGTGGGCTTCACGGCGAAGGAAAACAGCAACGATGCCCACTGCGCACTATCGTATTGGAGCATACTACCTGTTCTTCTTCGCACTAGTACATTCAAGCTGCCTATGACAAGTTTATCCCAACACAGCGTGCCATCACAATGCAGCCATGAATTTCTAACTTCTCAACAACCAATATCCAGATTACTCCACCTCACAACTTAAAACATGTTAAAGCATGAGCTAATAATTCCGCCAATGCCCGACAGTGCCAACGCCAACTCGTAGACCGCGTCACCCAATTCCGCCAGTTCACCCCAGCTTCTCGCTTTCAGCAACGCCTTTGCGACTTTATACACACCACCACCCTTCTTGATAAGTTCCTTGATTCTGAGCAACTTGGCGGCGGGAAAATATCCTTCGGCAATAGCCCGGAGAATCGAAGCCACGCAGTCTGCAATCTGGAACCAGTTCTGGCGTTCGGCGAGGCTGCCATCTTCTCCACGCTCGAGATTGTCGTTGCTGTCACGAGCAGACACCGTAGGTTTGCCCACTTGAAGGTAACCATGATCTTCGCAGTACTTCTTCAGCGCTTCAGGACCAGATACGATCACGTCGTCTGGGATGTTTTCGATCCACGCAAATGTCTCGACGAGACTGTTGAGGTTGTCGTCGCTGTAATCGAACGGGAACGGTTGCGCTGCTGGTGCTGTCGTTCCATTGGTGACGTCGAGGCTGCGCCGTCCGGGACTATACGTGACAGGACTGGCAGAGACAGTAAGGGCAAGGAGCAGAAAATTGATAGTAGTGAAGAGCTGCATGATAATAACAAGATGAGAATTGGATGATAGTTGATAGTGACCGATGCTTTGTAGGTTTCGTTGCAAAAGAGTTTCAAGTTCTCTTTGGCACGTTAATTGATGGACTCTCTCCGCCCTTTTATACCATCGCCATCTCTGTGCCGTGTTCGTCCGTTCCTCGTCTCCTCGAATCACTGTCATGGGGCCGAATTCTGTATCAAATATGGATATAGGCAGTTGCAACGCCACTTCCCTCGCATTACTCGTACATGTATTTCAACTGCGTTGTAACAAAAACAGGTCTTCGACGCTGCCATGATGCACCAATTAGTAAATATCGAATGCGTGCGACCAAAGACGTCTTGGAAATGTGTATAGTCTGCCACAAATAGCATGGGACCAAGAAGCGTAATCGCTACATGAAACGGGAGAGTAAGTGGTTGTGGGGGCTAAGTTTACATTTAGGTACGACCTGCGAGAACTAGTTTCTATCCGCAGCTGAGGCAGTAGGCGACGCGGCGCCGCGCGACGCTACTTTGCTTGGTACAAATGTCTCCAGAGTTTCGATTCGTTCTTCTACGTCACTTGGCCTCAAAAAATCGCCTCAGTTAGGAAAATGGCATATAATTTGGGATCTAAAAACAGAAGAAGAAAAATAGGACAAGAATGCCTACTTTTATCAAAACCTTGTTTTGATGAATTACACCAAGGTAAACTTCGTTAGGGCAGATCATCCCAAGAGTATGAGCCGCCAATAACGCCATGAAAGCAAGCATGCAGCGCAATGCAAGGGACTGGGGAGCTGGCTGAGCTGAATCACGATAACATTGCAGTGGAGACTACCTAATGCGGGCTGCAAGGCTGACGTATCCAGACGTACTTTGTGCACGGAGACATCGGAGAGAGATACATTCATTAATAATATTCGAAGCATTACCAGCCAAGTAACGGCAGCTTGATTGCAAGACGTCGTTTCTGTCATTGCAGAGGTGAACGCCCGGGCCTAAAGAGCAAGAGATACGGACTCAAGACCTAGCCTGAACTCTAGACCTTCCTCTTAACAATTCAATTGCAGAAACTGCTTATAAGCAGGGGACCAGTTATATCGCTGTTGAAGCGTTCGGGAACGCGGTAGAAGATTGTATCCTAGGAGACGTTAGAGCGAATCAAGCACAGAGATCGGTCATTAGCTGGGAAGCGAGTATTTACCTTGTTTCGTGTCTCAAGGAAATTTTCTTGTGCTCATCCTCATCGACTCGCTCTTCCGCTCTAACAAATGTTTCTAAGCCCAAGTTTTGCTTGTTTACAGAACTCAAATACATATTGCTACACTTGTTCCTCGCTCCTAAGTTATACCACTCGAACCTCCTTTTCCTGTGGATTAGCTGCCTCCCACGCCGCTGCATGTATCACAGCCACGGTACATCGTTCCCCAATGCCGTCTGGAAGCCCCATGTCCAGGTCGACCACCAAGATATTTACCAGCCCGCTTCCAGGCCCCACGTCTGGGAAGACCTCGTCGTCGAAGATGCTAATCGGACCCTCAACGAGGGACGGGCCACTGCGCGGCCGATATGCGTCTCCGTACCTTGAGATTTCCAGCATGTCGATCTTGCACTCTGCCTCCGGACTAATGCCTAGCCCGACATAGCCGTACCCAGCCTGCTCCCACCATAACCCGCAGTGCTTGCCGTTACGGTCCAGGATGCGGCGGACGGCTTGTGAACTTCGGATATAGACTTGGGACAGGGAGCTGAGGTATTCCTTATCAGGCATGATATGAAATGCCGGAACGGGAACAGTACGCGCTGTAAAACGCAGCAGCTTAGTAGCAAGATGCGGGTCCTTTCTGTTTTGCGGTACGTGCGGTGCTGTTATGACCCATGTGCTGCCACGGACCTGGTCAGGGACAATTTTGGCAAGGATGCGCTTCTCAGAGGGTTTTCCTTTGTCCGAATTGTCGCTTGTTATGGCCCTTTGGTCGTCTCTTCTATTATCGATGGAGCCTTCCTGACCAGCCCTGTAGTGTGTTTGGTGTATTGACTCAAAGGGGTCCTTGTCCCCCTGTATCACATCGCTGACGGGGCCGTCGATCATGTTATAAGACTTTACTCGTGGGGTCGGGAGGATGATTTTCCCTCCTTTCGAATGCTCGAATAACCGATACTCTACAGGACCATCCCATCCTATCCACGACCAACTGGGGAAAAGTGGATCAGGGTCACCCGTGGGCAAGGTCAAGTTTGTGGATAAATCAGTCCCTCGGCGTGGAAGTCTTGCTCCGGGTGACCAAAGAAGGGCATGACTGATAACTGCTGCTGGCAGCCCATGAATTGTCGTGCCCTGAAAATGCTCCTCGAGCACTACAAACATTCCTGCAAAGGCTTTCAGAATGTCGGATTTGAAGGTAAGATTTCGTTGACTATAAGTCTCGACGAGCTTCGTGTAGGCAATGAAAGCCTCAGGAACTCGCTCACGCAGCGTGAGATTGTAGAAGGCTTCCAGACCCAAAAGTGGGTTGTTGCGGTTTGCCTTTCTCAAAATGTGGTTATCCGAAAGGGCAGGTTCTTTGTCAAGTAGGAGCGCATCAAACTCTTCATTAGCGCCTCCTTCACTTAGCGTCTCCCGGCCGCACTGAAAGTAAACAGCATCTGGCGCAAAATAGAGGCAGCGCCTCGAAAGTAAATGTTCTTGCACGATCCAGCCTCGAGAATTCCATTGAGAAAGCTCCAAGGCGAGGTATAAGGGGCGCGGTGTTCCTATAAGATGAATAGTCTCTTTGTCTTTGCTGTTAGGATTATCATCAAGATCGACAGACTTGTTGGAGATGGAGAGAGTGGTGATCTTTTGGGGCTTTCTTGTTCCCGCACAGACCCCTGGTAAGCCAGCATCGGCGTCAGTACCCTCAAGTGCCACAATGGTAGCAAAAGCCTGTCCGTAAATAATGTCCATGTTAAGAACCTCTCGGGCCATTTGATCTTCTTCATCCTGCACCAGACATATAGCATCAACCCAGAGATATGTTTCTCCAAGTGACTGAACTAATTGCATTGCATTCCTGATGGTCTTTGGGAATGGAATCCCGGCCAAAGAGCGAGGCTGGCTTCGCGCCTCATAGTTAGATCTGAGTGTCTTGTACATCTCCACTTGGCCCCAGACATAGCTCAAAGCAAAGTACTTTGTATCTGAGGAGGCAGCGATCAATCGTTCCTCCTTGACGTCAATGAGAGTAAGGCGTATTTCATTCTCTGCCCGCTTTCCAGACCGTGGATTATTACAAGCTGAGCCGTGGTTGTGGTCACAGGTATTAAGCCATGATTTGACCAAGTCTGGATTGATTCGTTGTTGATTCGGGTTATATATTGGGCTGTTGTGATCGCCAAGGATTCTTGAGAGCGTTGATTGCGAGTCTGTCTCCCAAGCTTGCCGCAAAGCCTGAGAATAGTTCTGAGGCGTCACAACTCTCAGCTCACCAACATGTTTCATCCCGTAGTCAAACCTCATCAACCTTTCGTTCGTTGACAGCCTCCCAGTACTCAAGCGCATCCCTTGGACCTCTGGATCCATGGCTGCAAGTCGCGGATGAAGCGCTCCGGACCTCGTTGTAATTGACGACAGCATCACTGAACAAACAGCACAGGCTGTTCTTACCCTAAGCTGAAAGTAATTTCCAAACGGAAGCCAGGCTTTCTTTGCTGTCAGCTCAAAGCCGTTCGCTGTTGGATGTAGCACCTTCGCCAGATCCCGGCACATCCGACAAAGTGAGAGGTTTGGGTGTCTTCCTTTTAGCCTGGCTTGATCCAAGGCTTTCTGTTCTTCCTGTGCCTCTATGGCAATAAACTCCTGTTTGGAGTAGCTCTTGGTTGCATCCCTGCCCAGGATATCACTGACCAGGCCACTCAGATCGAGAATCATATTCCCAGACTCATCTATTGCCAGTTTTCGATGACCCAGTTCTGTCTCGTAATCATTGGTTTTAAGTCGCCGCCTCTCCTGGCGCTCTCGAGTGGCAGTCGCTTTCTTGTCTTGGAGCTTCGTGACTGTAATTGCAATCTCATCATCGGAAAGTGTTCGACCGGCCGCAGTAGCTTCAGCTAGCACTTCCAATCTAACACCGATCTGGTGGTACAATTGCTCCAATGCACTGCCTGCGTATGTTTCGGTCTTGCGACAAGTTCGCAACACCTCTGGAATTTCTTTCTCGGCTAAGTTTCTCATGTAATTGCTCGCTGGCGCTTTGGCAAGCTGCTGTAAGGACTTCATCAAGTTCCAGAGCCAGCTTATGTCCACTAAGCCTTTCGAAGAGCCACCTCGGTCCACCTCATTATTGTAGTCATCCGTAATTCTGTCAATAAGCTTCACGCAAGCGACAAGATCCTGCAGGTCGTGAGACAAGTTGTACTGATCCAACAACAGATCAGCAAATACAGCCCGACATCGACTTTGCTCGGGGTACTTGGAGGGAATGTTCTCTATGATTGGCCGGATTGTTTGTATAGCTAACTGAATTTCTCGCAGTGTTTGAGATGTGGCTGCCAGCTTATAGAGCTTAGATATGTAATTGAGAAGATATTTCCCTCGAGCAGCGTGACCTGACGGTAAATTGTGAAACAATGTACCAGAGTAGCTAACAAGGTTTCTCAAGTCGGCTTCCTCGGACGTCTTCTGATACCTCGCGCTGTACAGGTCAACAATCTGCTTGAGCAGAGGCACTCTTGTTTCATAGCCTCTAGGTAAGCCTTCAAGGCCTGATTTGCAGTATCTAAGTGCCTCGTCCAAGTCTTGAAGTTGATTGGTCCGTTTGAACTTATCTGACACCACAAGACCGAGCTGCGTAGCGGCCATGACGTGTTCGGGTGTACCGGGGACCGTCCTCGATCGCAATTCGTTAATTAGTCTCAATGCTTCGTTAATATCATCTGCATCTTGACTTTGGATGTAGCGCAGGCGGAGGCGTGACGCAAGGTTGTTGAGATTGAAGTAGTATAGCTCGGAGTCCTTTGGAGCGTTCTCGTATGCCTCCCTTGCACATTCGATAGCGCATTCGAGATCGTCAGTTTTTTGGAGCAGTGCGTATCGTTGCGCAAGTGCGTAGCCATAGTCGGTGAGAATTTTGAAATAGACATCTGGGTCACGACGAAGAAGATCAATGGTCATCGCCATCGCTTTGGCTCGGCGCCCATTCAACACGGCCTCATCCAGAGCATGCCGGGAATTCGTGGCTAAGTGTTCCGACATTCTGACAAATGACAAGGTGTTGAGGTGCTTTGGGCGAGCTGGAGAGTCGCGTGGAAGACGACGCAGGATCGTCTCTACATGCTGAACGGCATCGTTTATATATTGGTACTGCCCTGACAGGTCAAAGGACTGGACAAGGAGGTCCGCCATGCGGGATCTGATCATGACTTCCTGCTCAACAGGCAATCGGCCTGAAGTGAGTGCCTGCTGTAGTCTGCCTTGCGCCATCGCGATGCTTGCGAAGCTTCCGTTCTCTTCTGCGCTCACTGTTTCCGCTGGGCGGTTTCCCGCCATTTTGAAGATTATGGCGGCGAGAGGACTAGATACGATAGAGACGACGACGCTTGAGAAAGATGATGGGAACGAAAAGGATTAATGGCGACAAGGCAGCAGGCTATATTGGTTGGGATTGGGGGCGGAGTCAGTGAGGGCTGATGACCCCCGCACTTTCACCTCGCACCAAGGCAGCGAGCTGAAATATTAATTTGAAACATCAACCTATGAAACACGCTCAGGTGGCAGTTTCTAATTGCAGTGCTGTTATCTAAAATCAAGGGAGCCCCGACCAGCGACAGACTTTCTGCGTGAAAATGGACTCCGATTCAGCTTTTCTAGGCGACGCCCTAGGCGTTACTGCACAACATTCGAGACCAACGGAAGAAGAGGGGAGTGCATAATTTTAGACTTGCATTATATGAACAACACAAGCGAACCTCAAGGCGAATCGCAATCTCGAGATTCGAGATCCAGGTATCGCTATGACCCTATAGCGACCGTACTCAACGGCGTCAGGTCTCCAAGCTCTTGCACTATATGTACCACATCGAACTGCAAGAAGTATGCAGTTGCCGCCACTAAATAACTCGACGCGATACGCTGTTGTATGTTTTTGTATTTTTTTGCTTCTAAGCACCTCTAGTACCGACACCCCGTTCTCTGCCTAGTGAGCCTCTCGGCTTGAATTGCCCCGCCGCAGGGTCTCGCGACATTTGCTTTCGCAAACCTACCCAGCATCTAGATACTCCGTGCTCCACTCTCTGTTTTGCCATTGATGTAAAGAACCACTTTTCTATGATGTCTGAATCTCCTCAGCCTGTTGGCGCATCTTTCCAGGTCAGCAAGGGTCCTAGCTCTTGAGCCACTCAAGCAATCTGGACAACGGGAACGTGCCGTTGCGGGATATTTCACCAATGGGGTTCCCAGGCTGGACACTCAAAATGGAATAGTCCATCGTCATCTTTATCTACGTGCACAACGCAAGAGGCCTGCTCCGCATCTCGCTCTAGGTCTGGACACGGCCTGGCCGCGGCGTCCAGTAAGCTTAACCGTAGACCTCGATCGGCCTTGACAACAACTGCTTAACGCAGCCTAATGACGCTAAGGTATAATCGATCAAATCTCAGGGCTCTGGCAAGTCGGCGACGCGTGCATTAACGGCGCCCACAATTGGGCTGGTCGTCTTCTGGTCTGGAACTTGTGCCACCTTCATAAACATGTCTGCCAGAGCAATCCGAGCTTAGCTATCCTTCGAAAACAGGCCATCGTTCTGTATCGTGCGTTTGCCGCAAGTGACAAGCCGACGTGTCTGCTGCGTGACCCGTAGGTAGATCAAGTTGCGCAGTACGGCAGTGGCGCTAATGACGCGCTTTGAGGCCTTGACACAAAGTCAACGCGTACGCTGAATTGCGGCTGCCTGTGGTCGTTTGTTCCTGCCATTTGACAAGTGACGTCGATTCACTCCTGCAGCCAAGACGAACAGGGCTAAGCGGAGCCCGCGAGCATCAAAACTGGTTTCCGGGTTCACTCAACTCTTAAAGCGCATTTCTACCCAAACTTACCACTCAGATAGCAAATCCTATATCCATCATGGCAACCCTCATCGATACCTTGACTGCCTCTGGTGGCACCGAACCAGCAGGTGAGACATCTCACTCAAGGAATTGTTCATAGGTAACTCAACATGAGCAGGGTTTCTCAATGACATCGTTGAGCAACTGTGGCCCAATGTATGTGTGGCCGGTGCCAAAATCGTGAAAGAGGCCGTCGAACCCATCCTCGCCTCCACACTACCAGGCCCTCTCTCTAGTCTGCATTTCGTCAAACTCGACTTTGGACATGTCCCATTTCGATTCTCCCATGTCGATGTTCACAAAACAACGACCGAGGGCATCAAGCTCGATATGAATGTGGACTGGGAGGGTGTATGTGACATTGAGCTGGACGGGAACCATGTTCCTAAGATCGTAAGCCGCCAGCCCCGCCCTTAGATAGCTTATATGGGCATCAATTAACGAGAGTATTACATGACAGGGTATCGAAAAAGTCCAACTGAGGGGAAGACTTAGCATTCTACTTTGTCCCCTGACGAACATCATTCCTCTGGTATGACCCGTTCTTTGCCTAGCATTATTATCATGAACATCACACGTTAACGTGATTCGAAGATAGGTGCGGCGCAGATTGCTTTCATCAACACACCAAGTCTCAATCTTGACTTCACCGATGCTGCCAATATTGCCGACTGTTCCTTGATTGCGAAAACTGTGCGAAACACCATCCTTGGCATCATTTCGGGCATGTTTGTCCTTCCTAACCGCTTCCTTGTCAAACTCGACGCCAACAACGACTACTTCAAGACACACCAACCTGACCATGGCATAATTCGCCTGACGATCAAGAAAGCAACAGGCATAAATCCTCCAAAGAAGAGCGGCGCTTCGAAACTACTAGCCAAGATTGTCAAGGATATCCCTGACTGTTATGTCAAGGTCGATGTCGGTGCTGAGCAATGGCGCACGTCGGTTCAGAAGAACAAGTACGAGCCGGCATGGAATGAAACGCACGATTTCTTGGTCACAGATTACGAGCAGACCATTGCTGTTGACGTACAGGACGATGATCTAGTTGGCGATGACGATATTGGCCTCGGCTCCACCACCATCAAAGAAGTCCTATTGAACGGCGGCACACACGAGCTGAATCTCACCCACAAAGGTGAACCCACCGAAGTCAAGTTGACGATACACGCAAGCTTCTACAACTTCGTCGCTGATGCGTCCCTACTGACCGCGGCGAGTAGTGAAGGTCAGGGCAAGGATTCCATTTGTGGGATTGTCACGGTCCTTATTGCCAGCGCTCTCGGTCTCTCAGGCCAGCGTGAGGAGCTTAACCCCAGTGTTAGAGTGACATGGGGGGACAAGAAGTTCCTGACCGCAGCTAAGACGTACACTCCGGGAGTGGACATCTTCAACCCATCTTTCGATCAGGCGTTCAAGATTCCTTTGACATCAGACATGCTTACCAGCCCGGGAAATTTCCGGATCTCGCTGATGAATAAGACAAACGAGACTGGAAGCGCTGAGTTGTCCTTCCAGGACGTGCTTGGCGCTCCTGGTATGGTCAAGGAAGGCAGTTTCGACGTGGGTGCTGGTGCTTCAGTGAGAGCACGCATCTCTGTGCATGGGGTCCAACTAGCAAGATAAATTGTGCTCTGTTCTTGAGGGAATGAATGCAATAAGGCAGAGTAGTACATAAAAGACAAAGTTGTTGCTTCCTAACTCTGCGAGTTGCGGTAGCTATTCTAGCTCATGTCTCTGTGTCGATTTGCCATCAACCTCATTTCTTGGAATCCCGTCGGTCTCATGCCTCGGTGTTCCAGCCAATTCACTCCGTGGATTACCATCGATCTCATCCCTTGAATCAGCAAGGTATCCAGCTAACTCATGCTTTGAGTATGCGGCAACTTCAACCTCATGTATCTCTGCGCCTTTATCGTGCAACTCCGCCGTTCCCTTCTCATCTCCAGTAATGTTCTTAGAAACTGGCGCTCGCCTTCGTCTAAGGATCAATACTATGACTGCGACCACCATTAGAACACCGACAGCTACTCCGGCACCGACACCAGCTTTGGCACCAGTAGATAGGCCGCTCGAAGATGCTGTAGCACTTGCTGATGAACGATCACCATCCACAGCGCTCGTCGAACTAGCCGTAGGAAAAGAGACAGTTCCGCCCGTCTGTGCAGTCGGACTACCCCCCGCTCCCGTCGCCGTCGCCGCCGCAACTCTCGTAGCATTTCCCGCAATCCCCGTCATCAGAAACGGATTCTGCACAGTGCCGAGCTGCGCTCTTATCGTGTAGCTCTCGTCCTTCATCAAGCAGCTCGTGACTCCGTCGCGAAACCACTGCGGTACTTGAGTCCACACCTGATCTGCACATGGTGCCTGTTCATCGAAGCACGGGAGATCATTCGCATAATATGAACATTCGCATGGGCCGGGCCAAACGGTGTTTGTGTTTACTGTCTTTGTGCATTCGGTGCGGATGCTGTCCCAGCGACGAGCGCACGATGTCATTGTTGGAGCGACAGCATTGCATGACGCGTCCGTGTATGTTTCCGCTGCAGACACAGTGATAGGGACAATGAGTGATGTTAAGAGGAGGAAGCCCCATCGGAGTCGTGATGTAAGGTGTCGCAGGGGCGAGGCGCCTGGTGGTCGCGAAACCATAATCGAGATATTTGATGAATAGAGGGAGATGATGACTTTGTCGAACTCCACGTGCTTGACACGGGGTACAAATTTACGAAAATGTCTTTCTGAGGTCGCGAGTCATGGGGATTCGACGACCGCATTCCAGCCCGCGAAAAAAGTGGGTGCGTCATTTGCCTCGCTACAACTCCTTTTCAGCTCGCTTTTCCATGTTTTGATCATTCGACAGGAAGGAAGATTAGATATTGCCTAATGACGCACAGGAGGTAGTTATAACAGTAGACAAAGACGACCCGGCTCCGCTACGATGCAACAGAGAGTGGGCGAGACTGGGTGATTTGTAATGCGTTTCTACATTGAGGGAGGGAGGAGTTCATCCCTGGTCTTCACGCAAGAGCTCACCGCAAATGAGGCCCTGTTGACGAAAGAAGAAGCTGTTCTCCTATCCCGTATTCGACGATCTCAATGTAAGCTGGTGTTCCTTTTGCTTAGACAGCCAATCACAGCAGACGACCAACTGCGTAAGCACACGCAGCGTCTGGCGTGAACTCTTTATCACTGGACCTGTTCACAAGGAATAGTTCTGACGCGCTACTCTCAATAAGAAGCCTTAGATGTGGAGAAAGCCGAATAATGAATCCTGTTTTGACTCTATCCCGCTCTTTATCTTGACAACAGAAGACTCCAGTCACCAATCGGAGTCATAGTGCTTGTACAATGCGTCGAACTCCTGCATCAGCCTTACACCATCCTCTAATCTCGGCCACTCTCTTCCTGTACGCACCGCTCCCTTCCCACCCTCTACCCATTCCGCATATCTCTCATATATCTCCGATACACTTCTTGCCCTCAATGGCAGCTTTTTCTGCCACTCTGGCCAATCCCAATCCAATTGTTTTACTTCATCCGCCGCGTGGTCATGATGCTGAATAGTGATGGGGCCGTTGTATGAATCGCCAGACATCAGGTAGGGACCAGGGGCGGTGATGCGAAGTTCACCAGTCTCGCCTGCGATGGTCCAAGTAAGACCGGGCTTGCCCTTGAATGGTGGACCAAGGCGGAATGTCGCAATGAGAGTTGCACCAGGGACAGCCACACCTTTTTCCTGCTTCAGGGTGCCATGCACGGAAAGAAGGTCTGGCACATCGCTCGTGATGGTGCGCGCGACTTGGCCATCGTTACCAAAAACTTTCAGCTGCGGGTGCTGGATCTGCATCTTCGCATCGAAGGATTCCCAGTCTCCGAGGACTTCGTGTACGTAGTCGATTAGGTGGCCGTAGTGGATGTTAATTGGATGTCCACCCACCTTGCGATCCGCGAAATAGGTCAAGCTTTCGGGCAGGCCATCGCGTTGCATCAAGTTGCCAAAAGCCCGGACCTCACTGCTAAGTACCTTACCGATAATGCCTTGGTTGAGGAGGTCTTTGAGACGCAACGTGATTGGGGCGACACGACCTTGCAACCCGATGATACTATTACTTGGGGATGAAACATTTCGCGTAAGTTCAAGTGCCTTGTCCAGGTTCTCAGTCAACGGCCATTCGATATACACAGCTTTTCCCGCCTTGATGCTTGGTTCGGCGACGGAAAAATGAACGTCGACGCGCGTGTTGACGACTACAAGATCGACGTCAGGGTCTGCGGCGAGGGCAGCTGGGTTGCCATACGCTTTCACTCCTGGATCGAGGCCAAAGATTTTCTTTGCGGACTCGGCAGCTTGGACTGAGGAGTTGAGCAGGGCGACGAGTTGGTAATGTTTCCTCCCAGCAGGGGAGAGGAGGTATGGAAGATGAGCATCTGCAGCCCAAGTGACTTTTGCAGACGCAGAGAGACCAATCAGCGCGACACGGATCGGGGCCATGTTGAGTCAAGTTGAATGAAAGAGAACATTTATGACGAACGACTTCAAGATGGCAAGCAATATATATTTGATGCCAATATTTTGACGTTACCTTTCTGACATTGAATATTGCCTATCCCACTTGTTTCTGACAATGTGCAAAAGGCACCTTATGTATTAGCAATGTAAGCGACCAATAGGCGAGATTTGATTCATTACTAACATCTGCGGATTACAAAGCGAGTCGGAGCACACCATACCGTTGCTGGCGGTTTCGAGAGTGTGAACGAATGACTTGTGGCAGGTCGTCACCTACCAGGGGAAATTGTCATAGATAATCAAAACACGACGAACGAATTATGTAGTAGCCTGGCTGGTCTTTGGCTATCGCGATTCGTTCGTCGTGTGTTCACTATCCATATTAATTTTCCCTTGTAGGTGACAACCTGCTGCATATCATGAAGACTAACGAAACATACGACTGAGTGCAAAGAAGTTGTCGTAATTCCCTAACAATGTAGTATCATGGAGAGCACCAAGATGCTTTGTTGCGCGGCGGCCATTCCACGCGGTGCAAGCGAGACGAAATACCAAGCGCGTTTTGAGCAGAACGCCTTCTAGGCTACGCGAGGCTGATTTGCATGCTCATCTAGGTGTGCGATAAGAGGCAGAATCGACAGGTAGGCTGAAACTTGTCGAGGTTGGTGTTGATCAACCGTTCCGAAACGTTCAATGCGGCGGTGTCTGCACAAGGTAGGTTTATCGGTAAAGCCGAGTGTTCCACGTATACTACAGAACACGCATCAAGAATACGAGATTTGAGGTCGAATTGGATCTTGTGCAGATTTTGGGTGAGGAACAAGAGATGTTGGTGCACAATACACGATCTGACCGGCCCGAGTTAGCGAATCACAAAAGTGGGATCTTTGCGTCATTCTGCCCAAGGCTTCCCATACTAAGCGGCGCTAAGGCGTATTTGGATCAAAACTTGGCCAAGATCCATTTTCGTCCAAATGGTGATGAGGCTAAGCACAAGGCTGAGCATGGCCATGATGGAAACTGAGCAACGCTTTCTGGGTGTGTTAGGCTCCCCATCAGTATTTAAGCTAGTCATACGCCAACTAAAGCTTAACAGTTACAGGGCAACCTTCTCTACACATCACTCCTACATTCATACCCACAGGCATAGATCGAAATGTCGTCGCCATCAGAAAGCAGCCAACTGCAACCCGACACGGCCGAAACCTTTGATCACGACACCACTACAGGCCTTGCACTCAAGGTCGACTTCGCTTGGAGCAAATTCCGCAATCAAATCTCCGAAAGGAACGGTGACCAACTCAAGCCGTTGTACATCCAGCACTTCCGCCCCACCAAACCACAGTTGCGATTCGAATCCGTAGCCCACAACTCACATATAGCGTCCGGCACTATCAACAACTTCGCAATCAGCGGAGATTGCACCATCAGAGGCCATGATATACATCTTAAACCGCTCAAGCGATGGAAAACACAGTACAACTACCTTTCCAAAACCTTTTCCTCTGGCCCAGATCCTGTACCCATCACATGGATCGCGAACAGCAGCTTGAAGATATGGGACTTTGTTTGTCTGGACGCGAATCAGTTAGCCATTGCCAAGTTCTCTGTCAACATCTGGGCGATAAAACAGGTCGGTAATTTCTACTTTGAAAAGCCGAAAGAGGAGATTAGTGAGGAGGAAAGGGATGAGGTTGTGGTCGTAGGAACTACGTTGTTGTATATTATGATGACGAGGATGAATAACCCGCTGAATCTATTTGGTGCTATGTTTGCGAAACCGGGGAAGGCCGAAGCGCAAGAGCATGAGAAGCCCGAGCACGCAGATAAGAAGGATGGCGACATTAGAGTTTGAGACGTGCTGAGAGTCAGGCAGTTTCTTGGTGCTACGAATGGTGTCGGAATGCCGGGCATGGCGTTTGCGGTGTTGTGGTTTCTTATATGTTGATTTTCCTGAGATATCAAAGGGAGCCTGTTCCCCGCCTTGTTAGATCAATTTATCCTTTCTATTCAAGTGTTCTGGTCGAATTTCAAACAAGAACAAACTTTCCCACAGGCCGATTGTCAAACACCACGGCGGGTATGCTTCCAATAATTCCTATGCGTTCGAAGGAATTCAGCGACCGCGCTGAAAGTCCGAGTATTAACACCTGACATTTCGACTGGCCTATTCCAATCAGCAGGCAGTAGCAGGTACTAGTCCACCCCTGAGTCGATAACGGTTCAGTAGCTGGTAGACGTTGCGATGCCGGGGTCGTTTCACCATGCAGGAACTTCCCCTGGTATCGTCTAAGGTGTGTGTCTGCAGTGATATTAAGCCACTCCACTGATCCTTCGTTGTCGCCAAGTTCATAAACCGTCCGGTAAGTAGACTCATGAAGCACTTGACGCATTCTGATCGCAGCCGGGACTAGTTTGCCTTCCACTATGAGCTCTCCAGTTTTCGCATCCACTCCAAGTAACTTCAAATGATTGACGAATGGGTCAACGTCGTATAAAGTGCCCTTCTGTGCGTGGACTGTTTGGTAAGATATCGGCCCATCGATACTTGTCCAACTCCAAGTCGGCGCAAACCCCTCAGGCATTGCCTGCGCAAATTGATTCTGCTTTTGTGACGGCTGCCACGCCAGCGTGTCGATGAGGCTCTCCTTCCACATCCCATACACAGGTGACCACCTTGTCGTGCGTGCAATCCGTCGCATCACAGCTTCAATAGCTGGAAGGCGGTCTGAGGCGTAGCTTATGTTTCTGGCTGAAAAGTCCTCGACGAGCCTGGTCCATGATAAGTGTGCTTTGTCGTCTAAGCGCGTAGACCAAGAATGCCCAACATGAGCTAGATCAGCACCCTCCCAGACGGAACTGCAACGACATTCGAATTTCAATGCCGCTGAGGTGTAAAAGACTGTCCGAGCGGACAGAAGACGCTCTTGCCAAATCCAGGCCCGCGTTGAAACTTTCCCATAGTCTCCGCCTTGGTTTTCCTTTCCGACTGGAGTGGCGCGCCGTCGAAAGTGTGCCTGGAATGAATTCGCTCCGTCTAGATTCAAACCCACCACATAATGATTCCATAACGACTGCCTTGGCTTTAGAATGCGGTCATTCTCTGAGCCAGCTGACGCAGCGGTTAGAGTGAGGGTAGAGTTTCCATATATATCTCCCATCTTTGGCGCCTGCGTTTCGAAGTCCCCACCCGGTCCTTGTATGATACAGAGGCGATCAATCCTGCAGTTCATTAGCGTTCGAACACAGACTGCTGTAGTAGGCCTACCAAAGATAATCAATGCCAAGTCTTCGTGCAATACTCACCACATCTTGAAAAAGAGGTGGTAAATCATGGTATCTCATCTCGTGCTTTCTTGATGCCAACGTCGAAACATTGGTCAAATAGATGCCTGGACTCATAGGACCCCAACAATAACTTAGTGTCACGTAGTCAGCTCTCGTTTCTTTTGGCTCCACCAGCTGTAAACCGTCTGAGGTTGGTGCTTTAAGCCATATGATACGATCGGGTAACAAGGGTTTGGTAGCCACGCTGCCACAAGCAGGATGGTGAGCTATGCAATGGTCCAGCTGTGTTTTAATGAAGGTAAAGCAGGCATCATCATTTGCATCAGGCAGTCTTGCGGATGCAGGCCCAAAGCGATCATTGAGCTGGCTCAAAACCAGCGCCACGTTATCTAGCTCTGTTAGCATACCCCAATCAAGACCTTGAGACAATAGATCGTCTTACCATTAACAAATCCACTATCAGACCCAAGATTAGGTCGATAGATCTCAAGCTCAATCGGCGGTTTCTCAGGATCCGTCAAGTCCATCAAGAGCTTTATTGTGCGACCAGTCGGTAGTACATATCCGGGCGCATCATAGCTGTCTATAGTTGTTGTCTTCCCAAACAATAATCGCACTACCACTGGCAGGCCACTTGCCACAAATATTCGCAAAAATGACTCGACTTCCCATCCGGGATGTATCTGATTAAGCGCAATACACAAGATTGTACAATAAATACAGCCATTCTGCGCGGTTTGAAGTATACTTTTCGCTTCTTTGACTTCGATTCTTCCTGCAAGTGTTTGTGGAGGAATGTTGTATTCTTTTCGCGCCCAAGAATCCTCCGTTAGGCCGTCGGTAGCCTGAGATGCAAGCTGTGGGTCGAGGTCCATGCAGTTCGCACATCCAGATATGCCGACTCCAAACCCCGATTGTTGAACAGTTGGCTGTTGGGAAGCGACCTCATTCTGTTGTGTCTCTTTTGACAGATTTGGGTTGGGCTGTGGGTTGCTTCCTGGGGGGTTGGGTTGCGGCTGAGCGGAGCTCGAACTCGTTTGAGACGATTTGCCTTTCTTGTCAAATTTTCGAAACAACTTCTTCATTGTAGAGTGAGACTATAGAGACCAAATACTTAGTGTCCCTGGTTCGCCTTTCCGTTTTGCTGGAGGTGCTTGTTAGACTTATCCTCTTCATAAAGGTGATTGAAAGCGGGGCCCTCGTTTATCGTAACTCGTATTCCTGCATCGCTACTAACCTCAAACCAGCACGCAGCCCTGAACATCGTCGACTAGACTCATGACTACTTGTGACCCTCGCTTGAGCTGCTTCTTTTTCGACGTCTTGAGTTTTCTCTTGTCGCAAATTTCCTTCAATTATTTTGTGATGCTGAAAGAAGTGTTGGCTCGGTTTTTTTGTACTTGCTTACTGCCCCTCAATGCATGTGCTCACTCACCTTAGCTACGTGTTTACCGACATTCATCCCACAAGGACGGAGGCTAGTGGAGAGACTTTTCAGATCTGGTACTGAGATTACTTGACTATAATAGGTTGGGCAGTAAGAAGAGGGGATACTTCAGCGGAAGCACGTTTGACACGACGTCCATGTAGCCATTGAACTCAACTGGAAATATGAAGAAAGAAATCTGTCATAATTCGTTCCCCTCGAAAAGTGGATTAGGATAAGACTCCGTCGCATTCGGTTGAAGCTAGGCATCACATTCATCACACCGCCCTTTGAGTAGTACCATCAGCGGCCTGACTTAGTTAGAAGCGGAAGGAATCTGACCGGATGGAATCTGTACATCTTGCAGAGACATAGGAATAGAATAAGTCCCTTGACAATGTCGCGCAAAGCAAGTCACCATATTCCACCCTGAATCAGGAATCCGCGACTATGGAAATGACATTGCTCAAACCTAGTCCATATCGATCGCATGTGCGCTTGACTACCCGTAAATTCTTGAGTATCTTTAGAGCTGCTGACCACATCAACCCGGCCAGTACCCTCTTAGAAAGATTTGGCAAAGCGCGATAACTCGCAGGCTCGTTTGCTGTGATACCCCGCACTGCGCCGCATGTCAAGCACTTCGGGCTTACTCAGACTCGTTGGGGTCGCAGTTAAACCCCGTTGTGATTGGGCCCCGAACTGGTCGAAAGTTTGACACAGGGTTTGCACGAGCCTCTACACAGCAAAGGCGTAAAGTACACTCTATACGGTATACGGTCGGAAGGCTTGGTGTAGATGCACAAGGTATTCTGTTATGTATAAATGACTTGCACGCCGAAAGGCGGCTTGCTTTGTCTAGCCTTCCCTTTTAGACATCACGCATTATGGCATCCTTCGAGAATAAAGTCGTCATTATCACAGGCTGCAGCAGTGGAATCGGTCTCGCAACCACGCTTCTTTTCCTCTCCCATCAAGCCCAGGTGTTTGGTGTCG
This sequence comes from Phoma sp. ATCC 74077, assembly GCA_033682645.1. Taxonomy (NCBI): domain Eukaryota; kingdom Fungi; phylum Ascomycota; class Dothideomycetes; order Pleosporales; family Didymellaceae; genus Phoma; species Phoma sp. ATCC 74077. Next base: position 720,782 of record JAWDJC010000017.1, read on the forward strand.
ACGTCTCGCCTTTTAAGCACGAACTCGAAGCCGCTCATCAGCCTAACTTCGCCTTCCAGCAGACGGACCTCACCAAGCCAAATGCCGCAGAGGAGACGGTAGCAGCCTGTGTCGCAAAGTATGGTCCTAGGATAGATGTCCTCGCCAACGTCGCAGGCATAATGGACGCCTTCAGTAGCGCTGATACAGTCAAAGAGTCGGAATGGGAGCGCGTTATCAACATCAACTTGACGGTGCCGGTGAAATTGATGGGCGCCGTGCTGCCAAGTATGAAAGAGCATGGAGGAGGCAGCATTGTGAATGTTGCTAGTTACGCGAGTACAAGTGGTGCGGTGGCGGGTATAGCGTACACAGCGAGCAAACATGGATTAGTTGGGGCGACGAAGAATGTAGCTTGGAGATTTCATAAAGAAGGAATCAGGTGTAACGCGGTCTTGCCAGGTGGTCAGTCAACCGAACTGCCCGAATTTTCATGTGCTGTGTACTGACTACATACAAGGGGTTGCAACAAATATCTCTTCCTCGGTGACGAAAGAGCTCTGGGATCAGACAGCATTCGATATCTGCTCGTAAAGTGTTTTCCCCTACCAGAATTTTCCTACTGCTAACTTTCCTAGGCCTGTGCAACAACTGCACACGAGTTTTAAGAGAGACGATTTGCCGTATGGATGTATCGGTCCAGATGATATTGCGCGTGGTATTGCCTTCTTGGCTTCCGATGAGGCGAAAATGATCAGCGGTGTTCTAATGCCCATTGACAACGCGTGGTCGACAATCTAGACAGGATTTAAGAAAATTTCAGAGGGCACCTAGAGCTTCATGCAGACTATACAAACGGCATTGATAATGCATAAAAGTGACTACGAGTACTCTGAGTATAAAATTAATATTGAAACAATGCTCACACTGAACTCAGGCAGCGCAAAAGTTTTAGCAGCAAAGCGAGCCGTGTAAGGAATGAAGAATTGTGAATGGAGAAGATTAGCACATACAACAAGGCGCACAACGCAAGACCTGAACCTTGCCAATTATGAGTTGGAAAACAAGGGCATAGACTAATCTACAGTAGGATGCATCAGTCCTTCATCGCTTCTCTGCTGTCGGCGCCTTCGTAGATAGCGATTCCAAACGGCATCGACCACGTACTACCATCCTTATCCTAGATGGAAACAGTCAACCGCTCGATACCCACACCCATTGCCGTATAGTTTGCAGTAGATCCAGCGACCACAATTGAGCTGATCGTCGCACCTTCAACCGCAAATGTAGACTCGATAAAGGCCGCAACCAGAGCAGCAAGATCAAGTTCAACAGATGCACCAGGCGCAACAAACGCATGCGCGTCTGCCATGAAATTGAGATAGCCTTCTAGAGGTGTGTACCCATCTCCGTCAGTTAGCTATGACTGTCACAGAGGCCGTAGTGTTGAGTTTGTCCCACGCTTTGTGCCATGTAAGGAGCGTGTGCTCGCCAACAGGGAGCCCTAAAATACTCAAAGTGATCGGAATGCCCCTAAGGTTATCACCATTGTTATTTTCGGCGGATATTCCCGCAGCAACAACGCGCTCGCCTAGAGAACTGATCATGCGCGTATATACAGCTTTGTTGTAGTTACCACTCAGCTTGCCACTTAGCAGCGGAGAACAGAAAAAAGAGCGAAGTTCCATTACCACCCTCAAACCCCGCTGATGCAGCATTGGGCACAGTCCAGGTCACGAGGTCACTATCGCCTAGATCGCGGACGACAGCCGGGTTGAGTCGGATACGAATATTGGGACTAGGAGTCGTGAGATTTGTTTCGTTCTAGACTTGTCGCGTGAGGTCGTGAGTTGGCAGAGCTACCGCCGTGGTAAGCAATATGCTGGCCCAAACGAATGGCTTCATCACGTCGAGAGAACAAATATGATGCTAGGAAGCCGATAAACGAAGGGAAGGGCTTCCAGAGCCGAATGAAAAGTTTGACTGAGGCAGCGAAAGGAAACAATTCAAAATCCCAGAGTTGGAGGAAACCATTGTGCCGGATTTATATTAAACAACAATCAATCCTCGTATCATACCCACATGGCCTTCATTTGGAGCACGTTTGATTGACATTAGTGGATGACTTTGTTTTCTATATGAGCCACGAAGCCTGTTAAAGTTTTCTACGCGATGCTGAGGGTCACCGCTTTTGAGCGCATGCAAATTCTGTGAACTGCTGTGCTGCGCTGTTCTCGAGATCAGGATGGAAGGATCGACGTTAACCAAGGCTACTAGTCCCCGCTTACCGCATTCGCACACGCGTGGATTGTAGGGTAAGAAACCAGAACGGCAAATGGCATTGTCGAAATTTGGACATTGTAGACTATGAGGAAAGTTTGTTGGAACTTATGCTAGACGAAAGTGGTATTCCATGCGCTGCGATTTGCACAGCGGTTCGTTAATATCACACCAATCCCGAGATGATGTCTCCAGTGCTGCGCACTCTCTAGTAAGGCTACAATAGAGACGTTGTTAAGAGGTGATGACTGTGAATCTTGATGATTTGATAATACAAAGATGCGGCGTTACGGAAGAACTCTAGATCCCCTCTAGGAACACTGTATGACGTACTGAAGGAGTCGGAGAGAGAGTCGCGTAACGTTTAGGAAAAACCTTAGGCTGACAGCTAAGTGCTTTCAGGGTCCATGTCATTGGTCGCATTGGGAGCGGAGTCAGCGGGAATTTGAACAATGTGAGGCTGAGAAATGATTATGATTACTCATGGTGGAGCCGCTAGCTGTATATAGTAAAGCCCCTCCACCAACAGCCAATATGCTTTCAACAACCTTAGCATAGAACGAAGAATGCTCGCTGAGGGAGCATGAACAGAAAGTAATGGCATTACCGATCAGCGCGAGCAAGGAAGGGTATAAGGGTATAAAGCTGCGAGGATTGTGCTCTGGGGAGTCTTCACCAACATCATCACTCAGAGTCTTTCCACAGTTCTGCATACAGCCCAGCCCAGCTCAACAACAACTCCAAGAGTAGTCACAAGCTTTATTCCTTATTCAACAAGCACTTAAAACACCATCTTCATTTGCAATGGCATCCCCCAAGATTCTCATTACAGGAGCCACCGGTTACATGTAATGTCCCCTTCTGACCGTCCTCCTTACTCCACAAACACTAACATAATATTCAGTGGCGGTAGTTTCATAACTCACATCCTCGCATCCAAGAACACCTTGCCTGCGAATTACTCCGTCCTTCTCCGCTCCCCAGCTCAGGCCGCTCTGTTCACCAATCTCGATGTCACGCCAGTCATCCTTAAGAATCCCGAGGACCTTACGGAACTACGCAATGTTGCCAGCAACTACGACATCATCGTCAACTTTGCCTACATCTCTCTACCTGAGCATGCCAAGGCTCTAGTCCTCGGTCTGGGAGACAGGAAGAATGCGAAGACGGGTTCGATAGAACCGACCTTCATCCAAGCCTCTTCAGGAACATCGAATGTCGCCGACCGACCATTCACTGCGCCAGACAGGTCCAAGAAGCTAGGTGTGCCAACTGAATTCACCGACCTCGACTCTAGGGCTGTTTACGACGCCGAGAAGCGACTTGAAGCCGAGGAGGCATATCCATTGCGCACGACTGAGCTCAAGGTCATTGATACAGGACTTGAAGTCGGGATCAATACCCACGTTGTTATGATACCTACAGTGTATGGTGCTGGAACGGGACCAGGAAACAAGCTCTCGATCCAGATTCCGCTATTGATCAAGTCGGTGCTAAAGAATGGATACTTGGCTGTCGCGGGTGAAGGGAATGGGGTGTGGGATCGTGTGCACATCCAAGACTTGGTTGACCTGCTGACAATCCTTCTCACCCGTGTCGTTAAGAATGAGCAAGTCCAGAGTGGGAAGGACGGGATCATTTTCTCCGGGGCGAGCCGCAACTCCTGGAAAGATCTCGAGCAGGCTATTATCAAGGAAGGAGTCAAGCTCGGCAAGCTTGGTGCAGACACACAAGTCAAGCACGTGGAGTTGACTAAAGCAGAGAAAGATTGGGGCCTGGAAGGGGTTCCTGGTCTTGCGGAATTAGGATTTGCAAGCAACAGCCGCACACGTGCAGAGAGGGCCAAGCAGTGGGGTTGGGTACCGAAGTATTTGGAGGTGGAGAATGCTATTGGAGAGGATTGGCTTGCCATTACGAAGGAGGCATGAACAGTAGTTCCATTGTAAAGTAGGTCTTGCGGCTGACTATACGAGGGGCCTCTCATGTCCAATCATTTATGCGAGTGTATAGCTCAGATTACGAAGGAGCTCGTATTTTTGAGTGCTAGTCTCCCTTAACACATAGCAATTGTGACTCTACGCCACAAGAGAACGCAATAGAATCCCTAAGTCTGTATATATACGCATCATTTATGGCTATTAATTTATACTCTAATTGGTGTAGCGGTGACAGTGTACTTTAGCTTTAAAATAGTGGTATTGATATAGGCACGGGAATGGAGCTAGTTCTTAAAAGATACGAGCTCCTTCGTAGTGGGGCCTTCTATTGAATTAATAATTGCAAGATTTGCTTTCACCATCTCCATGTTCTTCCCTTATTACCATCAAGAAATGTGCACTACTCAGATCTGCGGTCGGGCTTAATTTAATCATCCTGAGAAACAATAGTTGAGCTGAACACTGGGACTAAGGAGGTGTTAGGATGGAGCAAAGTGTCCGGTACATGATGTCATAACACACCAACACAGAGTTGACCAAACATCGCACGCTTCGAGACAAGAGTCTACGAATTCTTTCAGAGTTTTCATATTCTACGTCACTTAGTTTGAAGTAATTGACTATATGATGTGATTACATAGTGCATTTTGCTTCATCATGATGTCAAGACTCGAGCGGGTACCTGAATGCACACTCCCCTTCAAAATACGGTTGATGGCGCACTGAATGAGGTGACTACTACACCTCTGTTTCTGTCTTTGGATCATCTATCTGCTGAAAATTCACATCAGAACTGGTCGACAACCAAATCCTGAACCTTCGATTTGAAAATGCCACGCATGGTAGCACCCCAACCCGCTGGCGAGGGCTTCCAAGTCGTCCTCAGCAAGCCATTCTCAGGTAAATGATGTTACTTATATTATATTTTCCCACCGCCCTATATTGTACCTTGTCCCTCAACGTCTTCAGCGCCCCTAAGGCAAGACCTGGCCGAGCTCTTCAGGCGCGCCAACCCACCAGATCGAAGTCATTGGCGAACTGAATCGCTCAGCAAGCATCCGGCAAACACAATACAATGGCAACGACAAATCTTCAGAGAAGAAGGGCGACGTTCCTCAGTGAGTTGTTGTTCCCCTATCTCCGCCCGCATCCTTACCTTCTTCTATTCAGTAGTCTCCACACCTCCGATAATAGCTTGTTAACCGCTCAGTAGGGACGATGTCCGCGAACTCATGACCCTCATCTCCACCCTACGCGGGTTTCCCTCGCATAAATCGAAGGATATTTACAGCCAGAATGTCAAATTAGACTTCAACACCTTTGAGATCCAGTGTAAGCAGGAGGAGGATCAAGCGGCTGTAGGTGGGGAAGTTGCAGGAGAGCAGAAGGATGACTTCAGGCGGATTGCGGACAGTATTGCGGCTCTTGCGAGGCAGTTTTCTAAGCAGGACAGTGCCGTGTAGAAGGGCAAAACCAATAATCGCCCTTGCCTATGTTTAGTCTTTGCTAAAGATCTGTGAGGAAAAATAGCAGGCCGCGAGACTGAGATCAGAATATGGTGGACATCTCAGGAGATGTATATATGCAATGGTACCAAGAAAATTAACGATGAAATACATCTTGAAGCAGGAATGGTATTCGCAACATACTATCAAAGAGAACACCGCACTATCTGAACGCCAGAGCATGCCCGCAATATCGCAAGTATCGTCCTATCATCTTATCGTCCTGTCAAATTCATGCCATAGACCACCGCTTCAAATTTTATACACAATGCCACCAGAGTACATAATCTTGTTGCGCTCACTAAGCGCCTCAAGCGCTTTCTCTGCCTCATCCTCACCAAATGCTTCGCGTCCAGCACCGCCACCCAGTCGTGCGTTAACGGCAGCAACGAGTGGCTCGACATCAGCAGCATCATTAGCAAATAGTGGACCATCAATGAGCTGGCCCAGGGCTGTCTGGAAGACCTGCAGACGAGCCGATGTGATGTCTTGTGAGTCTTGCGATTCAGTCTGTGTGGGCGGTAATTGTGACTCTGGACGTGATGATGCAGCACTGACTTGAGAGGATGAGGCGCCAGTATGGGAAGATTGTGTGCGGCCTGTTGTGCGTTGGGTGGTGCGCTGAGTTTTTGGGGTGACATTGTAGAGATCCTCATTGTCGTCCTCATCGTCTTCCTCATCTTCAGCAGCCGGTGTCCGCGTCGTACCAGTTTGCTGGCTGCGGGTTGAAGGACCGCCCGTGCGACGAGTTTGTGCAGTCTCCTGCTCGTCACCGTCCTCATCGTCATCGCCGGATGATTCTTCGTCAGTGGACATAGCATCCGGATCGCGAACTGTCCGTCTCCGCTTGCGCCGGTCGTCTTCGACAACTTCTTTGAACAGGGCAAAGCGTAGGATTTGCTCTGCTACATCAGCGTCTTTCTGTTCCACCCGCTTCGACAAACGAGCCTTAGCGTGAGCAGTGGAAAGACGAATGAGCGTTTCTAGGGTACGTGCTGTGATTGGCGAGGTGCGGCGGGTGCCAGCATCTAACTCGTCGTTTCGGAGCGCAGAGTAGGCGGCTACGATATGGTCTGCTGCGCCCTTTGTCAGAATTGGCTTCTCACGCTTAGCGTACTGTATGTATTTCTTAATGAAAGGGATGCTGAGAACTTCAGTTCTTCGTGATGCGCCTCGTCCGACTGTGATTGTCACGCCAGAATGCAACATCGGGTTGAATTTCTCGTAAACCTCGGTCGGGCGGTTGGCGTCAGTATCGGTCTCAAGACCTACACCAAGGAGTTGAGCGCCTTCTTCTCGAACAGGTGCGCCTTCCTCAGTGCCAGCTTGGCGGTAGCGATGCATGCGGAGGACGTGCTCGGAAATTTGTCGGTCGCGCGCATCTTCGATGTCATCCGTGACAACGAAGAGCAGATCGAAACGCGAGAGGAGGGAATCAGGAAGTGCGATATTCCGGTGCGGATCTTTGTGAATATCGTACTGGCCGAAGATAGGGTTGGCAGCAGCGATGACACTGCACCGAGCATTCAGTGAAGTGTGGATACCAGCTTTGGCAATAGTGACGGTTTGCTGCTCCATGACTTCGTGGATGGCTACCCGATCGACGTCAGACATCTTGTCAAATTCATCGATACACACAACACCGCGATCGGCGAGGACCATGGCACCCGCCTCGAGGCGTCGTTCGCCAGTCTCTTTGTCCGAAGTAACGGCTGCTGTAAGACCCACGCCGGAGGAACCACGACCAGTCGTAGCAATGGCGAGAGGAGCGGTATTCAGCACGAAGCGAAGGAGCTGTGATTTGGCCGTCGATGGATCGCCCACCATGAGTATGTTGATGTCTCCTCTTAGATGGGTGCCGTTCTCCAGGTTCTTCTCCTGTCCGCCCAGGAGCAGTAACAGAATCGCCTTCTTAATATAGTCATGACCATAGATAGAAGGAGCCAATGACTGAGAAAGCAGTTCAAATACTCGCTTATTCTTGGCAATTTTATTGATATTGCGAATATCGGTGTCGGTGATGCTGACCTGTGCAATGCCACCGCCGGACTTCGAGGAGAGTAAGATAACGTTGTTCGCAAGGATCAACGTCCGGAAGGTTGAGCTGCCTGAGCCGGCATTGCGATTACCAAGGGATCGGTAGATGCCCACAAGTTGTATTCTGTCTCCAGGCTTGACACGATCCACAAGGTCATCGTCCATGATAACATCAACAGAGCGCGGGAGCTGGCCGGCCGGAGCGCGCTCAGGCATTTCCTGGATTGAGATGGTCTGGTGATCGCGGTAAATGCAGTAGCCGTACTCTGTGATCAGCTGAATACCGTCAGTAATCTAGCGTAAATGACGCATATGTTATACTCACGGGATTACCCTCTCCATCATCTGTCGGGTATACGCTCGTGCTCGCCGCGCCTGTAGTCATTGTTTGATCCCTATATTCCCTATAATGGAATTTCTGTTTGTTCTCATTATAATGCACGCTCTTGACTACTTTGGGCCGCACAAGCGATGTCTTTGTGACGATGCCTTCCAGCGACACCATATGGTTCAATTGGTTCGAGCTAAGCGTTCGCGGATTGACGGAGAACTCGCCAAAGCTGCCAATGTAGGCGCAGTAGTATACCACATCCTCGCTTGTCTCCGATTTTGGGCGGTCTGTGAAGGTGCGTACGACGTCTTTGAGGGCGCGGTCGAAGGCTTCAACGAATTCGAAGGGCTCGTTCAAGAGACCATCGGCAAGTTCGCGGTTATGTGATCGGATCTCGTCTATGCTGACCTGCAACGAATTAGTATGAATTTTTGACAATACATAGTTTACATACTGTGAGTCTCCGCAGGCCTCGGTTCAGCATCACCAGTATATCTGGTCGGTAGCTGGATTGGTTAGTATGCGCTTTGAAGGGCGAGCTATTACGGCATACCTTCGTCTGGAGACATCATCTGTATCGTTGTCAGTCTGATTATCTTTCGCAAAAGGGCCTCATTCGTACCTGGGTCGAGGAATTCTTGCGCAAGTCGTACGCGCCTGCGCACGTCTTCATCCCTTATCACCTCGGCCATGTTGACGGGTACGAGAGCTTTGTGTAGTAGTCGACGTTGCTAGACACCAAAAAGACAACACAAACGTTGTGAATCAAAGATTGCAACACAAAAGGTCTGGGTATCTTGAAGGGAAGGGCCGCTGGGTTGTAGAGACCGCCGTGGAGTTGAGGGGCAGCTTCAGGGCTGGCAAGCACAATCGCGTAAATTGTGCAGGCGCGTCGACGCTAATCTTCTTTTGTCGCACGCGTCTTCTCCTTACCCCCAATCAATTACTTCTCCTCTTCAGGCCTAGCTGCCCGTTTGGAACTTCGATTCATCGCTCCTCACTTGTGTTATGAGTTTCATCTGGCGTCTTCGAAGTTTGTCCTGTGGCACATTTATTCCCCATCTGAGCATCCATTTCCTCGTATACTGGCAGGTTGTCACATACGACGGAAAACTGCAAGAGTGGAGATGACGAACGAATCACGATAGCTAAAGACCATCCAGGCTACTACATAACTCGTTCATCGTGTTTTTTTTCTCGCTACAATGAATGACCAGCTAGGCTACTACATAGCTTGTTCGTCGTGGTTTTTACTACAGCTAAAACCCAGCCAGGTTACTACATAACTCGATCGTCGTGTTTATACTACCCACGTCAATTTTCCCTTGTGGGTGACAATCTATTGTAGACTTGCAGCTTCGCAGCTTGGCACTGGTTGCAGAAAAGATCGATTTCTGCTAGACGGCTTTAGCTGGAGTTTAGCACCAGCATGTCCGAGCGACGTCACCTAGGCATCACAGACCCTGACACTAAAGGTATATAACAGTAGTTGAGCTGGCGTTACTACGAAATCATACTTTTTGTGATCTGTACTTCTTGTCCGACTCCTCACGCATCTGCATTTGATACAACGATTGCGCCATGGCACCTCGCGTCTTCCTTATCACCGGTACCTCGACCGGCTTTGGCGAGGAGCTCGTCAAGGTCGTTCTCAAAAACGGCGATTACGTGGTCGCTACCGCTCGGAACAGCTCGAAGTTGGCCTTCGAGGGCGCCAACGACACCAACAGCCTGCTCACCGATCTCGATGTCACAAAGAAGGAATCTATCGATAAAGCCTTCGACGCTGCAGTTAAAAAGTTCAAGCGCGTAGATGTCGTCGTAAATAATGCGGGCTACGGGCTCAACGGACCATTCGAGACTCTGTCAGATAATCAAATCAGACAGCAGATGGAGATCAATTTCTTTGGACTTATCGATGTGACAAGGAAGGCTATGGAGACCATGCGTGATTTGAAGACTGGAGGTGTCATTCAGCAAGTGACCTCAATTGGCGGCCAGATTGGTGAGTTATAGTCCTTGAACGGCGAACGATTACCCTTAATGTTGACTTGAGATAGGCGTTCCTAGCTTTTCAATCTACTGTGCCTCTAAATGGGCAGTTGAAGGCTTTACAGAAGCCATCTCCAAGGAGGTCAAGCCGGAGTGGGGTATCAAGTTCACCTGTATCGAGCCTGGCGGCTTCAGAACGGATTGGTCTGGGCGCAGCATGGACTTCGGCGAAATTTCGAACCCCGCATACGACCATATTGATGCAAGGAAGAATGCACAAGGCCGCCATCATACACAAGCTGGTGATCCAACCAAGGCCGCAAAGGTCTTCTATGACTTGGCTGTGATGGATAATCCACCAATTCGATGTATCGTTGGCACCGATGCGTATGCCCTCATCAACAAAAAGCTTGATTCTTACAATGAGAGCGTGAAAAAATTTGAGAAGTGGAGTAACAGCACCGATGTGGAGGGATACAAGGCGCCGAGCTAGATGGTGCAAGTCGTAGAATAAAAGCGAAGCGCTGTATGGAACAGGCAGGTGGATAAGCAAAGACTTTCGTCACCACTAGATTCGGCACGATCTTCAACAACGAATACAACATAAACGAACCTACCTCTTCCTTATTGGAATCAATATGTAGTCAACCGCAGCCCTACTGATATTCCGCGATGATCGACTAACTCGCGGCACGTCAGTTACGTCTCCAAAGCTTCACTTATGTTAACCGATAATGGCACATGATAGTTTAGTTGTATTTCGACAAGCTTTGTAATGTTTAGTCGACCTGCCACCTGCAAAGATCCTTGAAGCGCTTAGAACAAACTTCCCGTTTAGAGATACTACCTGCGAAATGGCGTTCTGTCCCAGGAATGAGGCTACAATCATAGCCACGTTGCACTCTAGCCAGAAGGTTAGTCTCGGTTCATTACTCGTACCCTGTTAGCACGCAGCTTTTGATATACTGAACTCCTCTGGGCCCAACAAGTGCAAATTGCCCATACTGCAATCCGCTTAGCCGCCCCCTGTAAGACTGAGTCGCGCAACGTCCCACGACTAGTACGAACACCAACAATATCACGGCACATGGCGGTTATTGTGTACCCAGTGCCTAGACTCTGGGTCGGACAACATCGTTGACATCACTTGTAGCACTTGATGGACCTCGGTGCTAGCTAACAGTGACGCTCGAGCCCATTGAAGGCCTTCATCTCAAATCAGGCACCCATCGGTTGCGCTTCTAGGTTCTGACTAGAACATTCACTCATAAGTTTAATTTGAGCCACGGGGTCCACCATGTCCCACAACCCCCCAGCCCAATACCGACGGCTTCATCACTTTTGAATGCCTAGTCGATCGTCGTTGTCTGTGCTTCACCGCTACGAGTATGAGCAGAATGTCGGGAGATCTGAATCGGAACATTTGATTCTTTCTTACTGTTACGCTATACTCCACATGTCTAATGTAGGGCCTTGGAATATTTAAAGGCTCAGAAGAGGCCACACGCTAATACTATCCGACCAATAATATTGAGCAATTCTAGTGACAAGGCTCTCCTACTCACACTTCACAGCCAGTTCGAGTCACGAGAATCCGCAAAGCCTCATGAGGGGGCCATGTGCACTTTCGGCGCTCAACAGTCACCCAAGATGCAAACGCTGTAGACTGTTGACGTCGTTGCCGGCGTGACCCTTGATAGTTTTCTCCCACTACGCTTCACTCACCATGGTATATATCACTCCTCATTCTCTAAAATTATAATCTCTTTCCTTTCTACTGCTTCCTATATCTCCGAATTTCACATTATGCTCCGAGTAATAAAGAAGATAGGAATGTTTCTTCGAGACTCAGATATTGCGCGATTTACTTCCGCATTATTTGTATCACTCCTCATCAGTAGCGCGACCTTTCTACCTATTCTCCTTCAAGGCGCGGTCGCTTCTCCCGTACCTGCGTCAGGGCCACAGCCACAGCCACAGCCACAGCCACAGCCGCAACCAGTTCCGCAGGCACACAGTCCGCCGCCCATTTCTGGGGACTACCCCACGCCAGAACCTTGTCAGGGAATATGTTCAGGTACGTAAGGTATGAAGTGAACGTAGAATATGCGCTAATATTGTAACTACACCTGAAGGGATCCATGACCCGAGTATAATCTACGAGGACGGCGTATACTGGCGATTTTCCACAAGCGGCAATGTATCAATTGCTACTGCGCCTTCACTATCAGGTCCCTGGCAGTATCGGGGTTCCTTGTTACCCCAGGGTACAAAGATCTTCATCCGTGGGGATCAGGATGTTTGGGTAAGCTCCCACTATTCAATGCCATGAATACATTTAGCATATGTATTGGTAACTTACATTATCTCAAGGCTCCCTCGATATCCAAGCGCGACGATCTGTACTACTGCCACTACTCCGTTTCATACATCTACTCCCAGCATTCTGAAATCGGCATCGCGACTTCTACATCCCTCGAACCCGGTACATGGGAAGATCACGGCGCGATTGGCTTCCCTCAAAACGCGCGTTACAACTTGATCGACCCGTACGTTTTCCAGGAGGACCTCGATAGCCCTATATATTTCACCTTTGGTAGCCATTGGAGCGGCATTCAACAAGTGGAGATGAATGATCAAGAGGAGCTCATTACCTGGAGCGGTCAGGAGAATGATATTACGAATATCATTGGCAATACCACAGTCAACAAGGCCGTTGTGGAAGGTGCGACCATGCACAAGTTTGACGATTTCTACTACATTGTATTCTCTGTCGGACAGTGCTGTCGCCTTGAAGATGATCTCATGCCACCAGGAGATGAGTATCACGTCGCTGTATGCCGTTCGGAATCGAGCACGGGACCGTACGTCGATCGCGAGGGAAATAACTGTCTCACTGAAAGCGGCGGTACCACTATTCTTGCCAGTCACGGCGATATATATGCGCCGGGCGGTCAAGGCATTATGGTGCACCCGGAGACGGGAAGGACGATGATTTATTACCACTATGGCAAGTGCACACTCACCTTCAGGCAAAAATTGTAATACTAATTATAACCAGTGCGACCAAGTGTTGGTTATGAAGCCGAGGACTTTTTCTTTGGTTACAATTACCTCGATTTCAAGGACGGCTGGCCAGTCGTTGTCTAAGCTTGGGAAGGTTGCAGTATATAACACTAGGATATTGTTTACCTCACAATCCGGCGAATTCTCAGGGGCCTTGAGGTGCATCCAAGGCTTTGGGGCGCACTTCAATAGCACCAGCTAGAACATTTCATGCTATGACTGTTGGCTTCTTTGGCTTTTGTGTTCGAGCGAGGCGTTGTCGGTCTCTTAGCGCACATTTTACCATTACCACGACAGACGGCGTACGGCGTTACAAATCTTGGCTAAGATTAAAGTTCGGATTGGTAACATAAGATATGCGACATAATATATGGTGTTCTGAAAGGTGTCAGTATTCTTTAGCAGTAATACTGAGTCATAACGTACACGATCATGATCCACTATTTGTCTATATGATGGGAATACAAGAGTTCCATATAGGTTTCTTTGAACAAAGATTAAAAAGGTCTTCCTGGCCTGCGATATCCCACCTGACATGCGAATATGCACGAGATGATGTGCAGGGATGTGCAGATCGATCGACTAAAAGCTTGTTGTGGGTCGACATGTGATTTCAAGAGCAGGAACAGGGAAATACCTCTGTTTGGAAGCCGAGTTTCAGTCGATAGGAACACATAGCTTTCAGAGTAGAACTAGAGCACAACAGTGAAGGAGGAGTATTTGATACATCCTCTGCATGCGAGTTTTGGTGTTGGTCTGGTCGAATGCTTATTCTTGCAAGGATCGGAAAGCATTGCCGAGCGGGGTCTTGGAAGCCACATCCAGATGTACAGCAGGTCGTCACCCTACTGGGGGAAATTGGCATGGATAATAAAACAAGATGAACGAATTATATAGTTGCCTGGCTAGTCTTTAGCTATCGTGATACGTTCGTCGTGTCTCATTACCCATATCAATTCCCCCTCGTTGGTGACACTACTGTATTGTGGCAGCCCAAACATTATCAGAAGAATTGAAAAACTTGCCTTTGCCGTATCAACAAATGTATAGGGACTAACTACATCCATTTGGACAAGGAGATGCGATATGGTAGTTGCCGGAGCGGCACATATACTTTGTGACTCTGCATGAAGCGTGACCGGAAGCGGTTAATGCGATGACGTCATACACCCTTCGTACTGCTTCCACACAATCACACTATTTGTGTACCAACTGCCAAGTACCCGTGGAAGTCAATACCGGTTTCTCCACCCCTCCGCGGGCGTACAAGACAAGCAGCGCACGCGACAGCAGTTCTCTACGCAAAGCCTCACTCTCCAGCCTCCCTTCTGCGCCTCACCCATCGCCATCTCCCTTGCGTTCGTAGATCCCAACGCACGGCCCAAACATGTCCGGATCTGATGGTGCGGGGAAGCGAAGTCTCAAGGAGAAAATCTTCCACCCTTTTAACCACAAGGCGAGCGAGAAACTGCAAGAAGTGCAAGAGAAGCTCGAACATACTAAGCTCGGCGGTGTCCAGGAAAAAGCTGTTCATGCAAAGCACAAAGTCGGAAAGTTTACTAACATCTTCAACACGAACCATCGTCACGATGAGGAGCACGAGCAGAAGACGGATGAAAAACGATCTAAGATCTGTGAGAGTCACCGGTTCAATTCATTCGCGCCGGAAAGAGACGGGAATCTAGTAAAGTGGTATGTTGATGGAAGGGATTACTTCTGGGCAGTTGCCGAGGCGTTGGAGCAAGCCAAAGAGACAATTTATATTGCCGATTGGTGGCTGAGTCCTGAGTTGTTCTTGAAGAGACCGCCTTTTTTCAACCAGAAATTTCGGTTGGATCAGGTGCTCAAGCGACGTGCACAGGCTGGTGTGAAGATCTATGTGTCCGTGTACAAGGAGGTAAAGCAGGCGATGATTGTTACTTCCTCAGAAGCTAACCTACGCGAAGGTCACCGCAGCTATTACCTGCAATAGTCAACACACCAAAAAGGCCCTCATGGGTATGTTCAAAGAGGGGGAGCCTGGTTATGGGAACATCAAGGTCATGAGACATCCCGACCACAACGTTTTCGAGAATGCTTCAGATATGACATTCTACTGGGCGCATCACGAGAAGTTCATTGTCATTGACTATGCTATGGCATTCATCGGTGGCTTGGATTTGTGCTATGGGCGCTGGGATGAGAAGCAACATCCACTGTCCGATGTACACCCTTCTGGCATTCAAAACCAGATCTTTCCAGGCCAGGACTTCAACAACAACCGCATCTTGGACTTCGAAGGTGTCGCCGACTGGAAGTCGAACAAGCTAAATAAGCTTGAGTACGGACGCATGCCTTGGCATGATGTTTCCATGGGCGTTATTGGTCCGGCGGTATATGACATTGCAGAACACTTCGTCTTGCGATGGAACTTTATGAAACGAGACAAGTATAAGCGCGATGAGCGGTATGACTGGCTTACTTTGGAGGGACGAGAGGGCGAGGATGAAGACTTGGTTGGAGTGCAACGACCAAAATTTCCCGTTGGTGACTACATACACCATCCGATAACCCAACTCAGCACAAAGAATCTCGACAACCGCGGAACGGTGCATGCCCAGCTTGTCAGAAGCAGTGCCGACTGGAGTATGGGCATTCTACCTCACGAGCAGAGCATCCAAAACGCTTACTGTGAACTCATCCGCAACGCACAACACTATGTATATATCGAAAACCAATTCTTCATCACCGCAACCAGCAAACGCGACGAAAATGCAGTTCACAACCAAATAGGAGCCGCTATGGTCGATGCAGTTGTAAGGGCATCCAAAGAAGGACGAAACTTCAAGATCATTGTCATCATTCCAGCGGTTCCAGGATTTGCAGGTGATCTGCGAGACAACGCAGCAGCTGGTACAAGAGCTATCATGGACTACCAGTTTAAGAGCATTTGCCGCGGGGACGACAGCATCTTTGGACGTGTCAAAGCACAGGGTGTCGACCCAGAGAAACACATCTTCTTCTTTAACCTCCGTTCATACGATCGTATAAACGTTACTCCCTCGCTGAAGAAGCGCGAGGAAGAGTCTGGTATGAGCTACATGGACCTAGAAGTAGCTGAAATCGACGAGCTGGAGGCACCCCTCGAAGAAAGTGGAGAAGCGGCACGGCGACATGCAGCAGAGCTAAGGAAGAAGTTTGCCGGAGAGCACGAGGATGTCGGTCTAGGCGACCAGGGCGGCGTCATCGATCCAGATTCCATCGCCGACGACGCTATGCTCACTGAGAAGAAGCCGAGCACCGAAGAATGGGAAGGCGACCCAGAGGATGAGAAAGAACACTTCTTCCAGGAGGAGCTGTATATCCATGCCAAACTCTGCATTATCGACGAGAAGTACGTCATCTGCGGATCCTCCAACATCAACGACCGCTCGCAACTCGGCTTCCACGACTCCGAGCTTTCAATCGTCTTGCAGGACACAGATGAAGTCGATATCGAAATGGACGGCAAGCCGTACAAAGCTGCACGCCTCGCCCACGAGCTACGCAGCAACCTGTGGCGCGAGCATCTCGGTCTCCTCCCCCCGCAAACACTCGACGCAACAGACGACCCGAACGCCCAACCTCCCAACGAGAATTCCCGCAACGACACGCTCCCCGGCCCAGAAGCTGACTTCGTCTCCGATCCACTTTCCCCGAAACTCTGGGATGAATGGTGCCAACGCGCGTCGACGAATACTGAGGTCTTCCGTAGCCTATTTCACGCGGACCCTGATGATGCTATTCTTACGTTCGAGGACTACGATGCGTTCACGCCGAATCCGAAGGCGGATAAGGACCACAAACAGGGCCATTTGTATGACAAGGTACGCCCAGTAAGCGAGATTAGGCAGGAGCTGGATCGTGTGAGGGGGCATTTGGTGTGGATGCAGCTGAAGTTTTTGGAGAAAGCGGAATTGGCGGAGAGGGGGATGGCGGTGAATTCGTTCACGGAGAGTGTGTATACTTGAGATGGTTCGTGGTTTAGGATGGTAGAGTTAGATGGGATACCCCGGCCGTAGGAGCGTGGCATTGCAGCAGTATGGTTTTGTTGTTTCGATCTCTTTCTTAGTGTCGGACTGGTTCTGGCTAGTGCATGCGACAATGGTTTGCGTTCTTGTTCTTGCGTATGTTGATCTACTGGATATTAGGATCAATATTAATCAACGTTCTTTCCGTCACTAGATCTGTTCCCTTTGCGACTAGATACTACTGCTTGATGTTATATTTGCAGCCTTCTGTTCGCACCGAGCACACTCTATCAAGCCAGTCAAATGCTTCCTAATATCTCGCAATTAAGGATATTCGCGTTGCTAAAACAAAACCCTAGCAGCCGTTAGAACGAGCCTCTCAGTAGTTCCACAACGTAGAAAAT
This sequence comes from Phoma sp. ATCC 74077, assembly GCA_033682645.1. Lineage (NCBI taxonomy): Eukaryota > Fungi > Ascomycota > Dothideomycetes > Pleosporales > Didymellaceae > Phoma > Phoma sp. ATCC 74077. The sequence continues at coordinate 738,302 of JAWDJC010000017.1, forward strand.
ACGTCTTGATTGTTGATGCTGTTTGAACAGGGCTTTCTACTAAATCAAGGGTACATCAAGGGTATAACACGCAAGTATCTCCATCACACTAGCTCTAACTGTGCACCTACACGTCTACCTGTCCAATGCGCCGAACATCAAGTGTATCCAGATAGAAATGCCAAACCATAACCTCCTATTCTTCTCGACGTCTGTTCTTCTTCAAAAATCCTGCCCAGTCAGCTTTTCCCCCTTGAACATCGTCAACCCCAGTAACACCGTCTCCTTCACTCCATCCCTGCCATTTCTCTAGCCCATACAGATGTCGCATCGTAGGTCGACCATGAGGACACGACCAGGGCTTATCCATGCTACCCATGTGTCGAACAATCTCTTTCATGCGAGTGTGTTGCAGCGTCTTACCAATCATGACTGAGCTTCTGCATGCGCGGCTGGCGAGCAATTTCCTGACCTTAGATGGACGCGGTATGTGTGACGACGTTGACGTCGAGGATGTAGGTGGGTTATCTAGAATGAGCGCAAGGAGCTCTTCGAGGTCCTTAGGTGTGAACGTGACTTCCTTCGACATTGGCAGGGACGTGAGCTTCGCGCGATGGCCAGAATCGTTAAGGTCAGAAGTATCCACTTCGATGACAAACCCGTTGGCAGTTAGTGCATGCTTATTTGCGAGAATGACCTCTTCCTCCACCGCAGTAAGCTCCAGAGGGTGTGGGTGTACAAGCCGTTGTGGGACCAATGTGGTCGTTGCGGAGAGGCGCTCAAAATTGTATTTCTCATCACTGGCATGTTGGTCAATGATGAAGAGGTCTGAAGTAGGCGAGGTAGAAGTTGGAGGCCGAACAGCGATAATGAAACCAAGGTTGAATTGACCAATGATGCGCATCTCATTAAAGTCTGGCTTGGTCACTGTAAGACTGAGCCGTTCCTCAGGATCCTCTTTGTTCAGCTGTGTACTGCTAGGAAGGAGAGCTGCCTCTTCAAATGCTGCTATTGAAGCATTGATCGATGATTGAAGACTCTGTAGATGTTGAGTGATTCGGTCGATGTCCGTCTCGATGACGCGCTCGATATTGATTGTCCAAAACTTCTTCTGTGTGACCTTGAACATCTTGTTCGCACGCTTCAAGTTGAGTTCCGTTGGGCGAGCGGCGGCCTCTTCAGCCTCCGCGATCATTTGTGCTACCATGGCTTCCTCCCTAGCTTTCTTCTCTGTGTCATCGAAATATTCATCATCTACATCTTCACCTTCACCTTCCACAGCTTCCCGTTGGAATTCATGCTCAGTTTCAGACGCGAGGTTCTCGTCTGTAGAGTCTTCCTCTATGACTGGTAGAGGTGATAGTGGGGGACTTGATGACTCTGCTGGATCATTTGTTGGTGGCTCTTCGGAAACCCTTCGTAAATGGCTTTTATGCGGAGAAGGAGAGCGAGACGGTGCATCTAGCAGACTACTCTCCTGATTGTCTTCGCCCTTGTCTTCCTCTTCGTCGCTACTATCCACTTGGGTACCTGGAGCTGCAAAGCTGCTCAGACTCGTCTTGAACAAGGAATTTTTTGGTGTCTGGTCCAATGGTTTGCCAGATAAAGAAAATTTTGGCGTATGAATCCTTGCGCGTCTGGAAGATATTGACTGACTACCAGTCCCAACAGTAGATATAATGGTTGTGTCGCCAACGGTAATCGTGGCTTGTTGTACAGGAGTTCGTACAGGACGCATGCGATCAAACGCGTTCTGGACTGTGCTTTGTGATAGAGGCTTCTGCGGCGTCTGCGTGATTACCGGAATTTGTGCGTCTTCTTGGTCTTCAGCTCCACTATGTTCATGAGGCCCTGGAGATCGGTCTCGTCTGAGTTGCTGCGCATGCTGGGATGCTACGCGCGCGTTGAAGTCCTGAACTGCCCTCGAGGGCTGTGATAATCGGATAGGAACATGAGAATCGGCTGGCTCTGGCTCGAACAATGGTGACTGAGATCTCCGCAGTGGCAGTTGTTCTATAAGATCTTGCTCTGGCGATGCGCTGCGATGCTGAGCAATTGGATGGACCTCGCGCTCTTCTGTCCTCTGAATATCGTCCCGAAAGCTATTGCTGCTTCGTCTCACCGATGGACGAATGACTCTGTCCTCTGCGTCTCGGCCAGCAAACCTTTCGATTAGACTTGCTTTGACGAAGCCTGAACGAGGAATGTCTCCAAGAGTCTCTACCGGTGAAGGGGTATCGATGGTTTTTGGTTTTTGCTCACTGTCTCCAATTCCGCCCTCAGCATCGCTACTATCTTCATGAATAGCTGAACCAGTACTGTCTTGAGGTCGGACGGAGGGTGGCTTGAAAGCTGACATGACTACCTTCTGTCCCGGCAACTGAGCTTGCGGTACGCTTTGGTCATGCCCATCGAATAGCTCCAAAAGGGATTCCTTTAGCCTCTCTAAGAGCGCTGTCTGGTCGTGTAGCATAATTGTCCTCTTATCTGGGCTGACGTTTACATCATATGCGTTTGTATCGAGTTTGATATCTGCGAATACAAATGGCGATTGGGTGAAGTTGAAGGACTTGTAGGCTTCATTGAAGGCTTTGGCAACTTGAGGCAAGTTGCAGGGTCGCGAGTTGACGAAGAACATCTGCCTGTCCGGTGTCTGGCGACCTTCTCCAATAACGGGACGCGAGACATGGCCCACTATCTTGACTGTGTGCGAGCCTGTGTCTGCCTGCGTGCTCCAGTTCCTTGCACTCTGTGTGGCAGCCGGTCGGTTGGAGGGGTCCATTTCGAATTCGAGGTTCAGAGGTATCAGGGCAGTGATAGTCTTTGCGCCATACACGTTTGAGATGTTGTCTTTCGTGCTCAAATTTGCATTGGTCGAGAATGCTATCGTTTTCTTCCTTCGCCCGTGTTAGACCAATGTAGTCGTATCGATGTATGTTTCGCTCACCCCTTTGGCACCTGATTACTAACGGAGAACTTGATGCCCACACTAATACATGCATATGCATTGAGCAGCAGTAGCACCTTGTTGTACTCCCTCTTAATGTTCTTCTCCAGCTCCTTCCGTCTCACAGGAAGATTATAGAAGAGTTTTTCAACGGCTACGGTTGTGCCCTGCTTGGCCGCCACCACAGAGGTTCCCTTCAGTTTTCCCGACTGTTCAAACTCGAGCTTTGTGCCTTTCGGTCCGTCGGCGGCTCGAGCTGTGACGATGTGGAAGATGGACAAGGCAGATAGTGAGGATAGTGCTTCGCCGCGGAAGCCAAACGTCTGCAGCGAGGAGAGGTCATCGTAGGTGGCAAGCTTGGATGTGTAGTGCTTGAGGGCTATCGTCTCATAATCGTCTGGTGCAATACCAGAGCCATTATCCTGGACTTCAATGGCGTCAAGTCCATTGTTCTTGAAGCGCACCTCTTCGTCATGTCAGCTACCAATCATTGAGCATGTCCGGCGAGACTGCCTACCAATCGACGTGGCGCCGGCATCAATGCTGTTCTCGACCAGCTCTTTACACACCGACTGTAGATCGACAATGACCTGGCCCGACTGTATTTGATGTACAGAGCGCCCCTCGATGGGTTTGATTGTGGCCATGTCAACCCATGCCGAGGTTGAGAAGAATGAAGGCGGCAGCAGGCGTGACTGCGTGGGGCTTTTGGAACGCGTCAACGCGTCTTGCTTGCACCAATGAGGGGTATCTCGCTTAAGTTCAGGGTTCATCCTGTCACTACCCTACGAGGAGTAAGGACAAACTCCTTCCGTAACCTCAGCCTTGTTTCTCGCTTACATACAACTATGGATGTTGATCTTACTACGTAGTAGACTCGCACCCCGAACTTTTTGAACGTTAATTTCGAGGCCATCGCTATGGCGAACACTAGTGAGATCGAGGCCATGAAGGCGCCTCTAACTGGGCTGAGCGCGCAGTCGAAATTGAAGCGCGAACGGTAGATTGGACCATCAGGTAGCCATTGCCATCGAGCTAATGACGTTGCAGAGTCGAAAAATTACAGCAAGAACTCCAAGAAGCCATTCAAGAGGAGTCCGCTGTCAATTCCAGTTACCGAAAACATCTTATCCGCTGTGCAAGAGCAGATTGTCTCCAGCTCACCAAGATGATGCACGATAAATTGCCACGAGAACTACGAGACCTAGTATATCAGTATCTCCTCATTGATGAACGACCCATACCTGTAGGACCTTACTATCATTTCCGCAAGTATGGCTCGCTGTTCCGCGATCCGCCTTTACACAGTAGGCTGCCGAGAGTCATTGGGAACGTAAGCTTCGCCGATGTCCCGCCCTCCAATGCGGGTGCCACAGACAGTAGTTCGATAGATGATATCGAAAGGGTGTCGGCACCAGATCATGGTGCAATATCTCAAAACATTGAATCCGACGACGAAGAGATCGAATTTGACGACACTGAAGTCCTTCCGGACGGCCGCGTCAAGCATGATCACAGCCATAAGCCGCCATCTGACATGGTCCTGCCCAATAGCCACGTACTGAATCCAAGATACGTGGGAGAAAGGTTCATGGTCGAAGCTCAGAAGGTGTACTACGCGAACAACACCTTTTCCATATGCAACGTCGAACGAGCTATCTTTAATTTCCTCGAGCTACAACCGGGATACAATTTTAAGAGATGGAGAAATGGGAGACTTCCACAACTTCCTGAGGACCTCTGGATGGAACTGTTCTCTGTCCCTGCTAAATGGGTACGAAATTTGCAGATACGCGTCAAGATGGAGCAGTTCGAATCTACAATGCCCCAGAACGCTACTGAGGAGGAGGAGTATGCATACGAGCGACACTTTTTGCGCTACGAGTATAGTTCCTTGTTTGCACTTGAAGATTTGATACGAACATCGCCACAAAGAGAGCTCAGCATTGAGTTCATCTTGATGACCGAGCTACCAGCTCTGGATAACGACCTTTATTCGGAGGACCGACGATTCGTGAACTTCCTGCAAGCCATCAGAAATACAGTCTATACGACGATGTATGATCGTGAGGGTACGACAATCAAAGTAACGCACCACGACGAGATGATGTGGCCATTCCCTCGGGATCTCACGGGATTGTTCGGTCTGACAAAGGAGCAATGGGAACAGGCAAGTCAGATCTACGATCTATTCCGGGAGTTACTTACGCCGGCCCTCTTTTTGCCTTGATTACAACACTGTTTTCAATCCAACTAATTGGTCAATAGGAGAAAGCAGTCCATCGTGGACAAGGAGTTCGGGTGGCCGACTTCTATCTCGCGCCTGCTTCGCTAGATGTAGAGACTCTCGGCGGTGGATTTTCAGGGCGAGAGATGCTAGCACTACTCCGCGAACGATGGGGCATCGATTCTGTGCTCGACACCAAATGCAAGCACCCTATCACAGAGGGCAAGTATTGGCCAAAGGGTAATGGTGCACCTGATTGGGTGTAGAGACACCTGACGGAAAATAAGTGGTTGAGAGAGAACTCGAAGTCGCATATGGAGGCGTGAGAAAAGGACCGTGCGATGTTCTTGAAACCTTCTTCTGTAATTCATGGAAACTATGTTTCGTGGGGTGTCTGATCACCTAGTGGACATGCAACCTCCGAACAACGAGCTGAGACGATTATGGCGCATCGGATGAGTAAGCCGATTGGCTGCCCTGAACACCAAGAGATGCGGGCGGCATGTGGATCTGAGACATTTCAGAGACCCTGCAGAGTAAACATCTGACGTCAATTGCTTTATTGTTTCTAACACCACATCTTCTCCCCAGCGTTGAATTGCATAGATGAATTCGTATAGCTGTACGCGGGTACGCGACCATGGCGCCACTCGACGTCTCCGGAAAACGAGGAAGCCGCGACCCGGATCGGAGACTAGTCCTTGTTTGGCTGGCGAAAAGTGGGGCTTGAAAAGGAGCGTGCGATGTTAATCCCATCACCTGCAGTGGCCAACGCTCGCCAAGCTCTTAATTAAAGACCCTCTTTTCGTCTGTCAGCCCAGAAGGTTTTCTTGGGAGGCTTCAATTGACATTCCCAGGCGTTCCTACGGCTTTTCCTTCGCGAACATCGCGCCCTCCCTACAATCCTTCGACTACAGTGCTGCGCATCCTTCGCACTTCGAGATGGCAGTCAACGCGAGCTTCGTATCGCCAACGGCGGATGCGCAAGTTGCCCATATTATACAACAATTCGATTCTAGCGGCCTCTTATCTACGGTCTTCACTGGTTTCACCGTGTGGAAACTTATCCTAACACTTCTCCTCACGGCTGTAGCTTACGATCAATGTATGACCTATCTACTAGGTAGTTTGCGCCGGGCATTGCTGATGGTCGCATAGTCAAATACATCTGGAACAAAGGCTCAATCGTCGGTCCCACACTGAAAACGCCTTTCATCGGACCTTTCCTTGAATCCGTAAACCCTGATTTCAAGAAGTACCACGCAAAATGGTGTTCAGGTCCCTTGAGCTGCGTGTCGGTCTTCCACAAGTAGGCCACTCTACCCCTTTTGCCATTACGGCTCGCTTGCACGGTCGCGTGCTTCTCGCTCCTATGTGTACTTACGAGTCTGTCAGGTTCGTTGTCATTGCTTCGACTCGCGACATGGCGCGCAAGATCTTCAACTCGCCCAACTTCGTTAAGCCCTGTGTCGTCGATGCCGCCTACAAACTCCTTCGCCCGGAGAACTGGGTCTTCCTTGATGGTCGCGCCCACGTCGATTACCGCAAGGGTTTGAACAGCTTGTTCACTCGTCAGGCGCTCGAGCAGTACCTTCCAGGTCAAGAGGAGATATATAACAGTTACTTCAAGAGGTTCGTTCACCTGTCGCAGGTGGAGAACAAGGGCAAGCACGTTCCATGGATGCAGGAATTCCGCCTGATGATCACAGCCCTGAGCTGTCGGACTTTCGTGGGCCACTATTGCTCCGACGAGGCCGTGAAGAAGATCGCCGATGACTACTACCTGATCACCGCCGCGCTTGAGCTTGTCAACTTCCCCATTATCCTTCCCTTCACTAAGAGCTGGTACGGCAAAAAGTGTGCCGATATGGTTCTAGATGAGTTCTCTAAGTGCGCCGCCAAAAGCAAAGTTCGTATGGCTGCGGGTGGGAAGAAGGAGTGCATTCTCGATTTCTGGGTCGACAACATGATTCAGTCGGAGAAGTACCGCAAGAAAGTCGAAGCTGGCGAGAAGGTTGACGATTCGGAGAAGCCATCCACGGTCATCCGCTGGTTTAGTGACCTCGAGATTTCCATGACCATCTTTACCTTCCTCTTCGCCTCCCAGGACGCTACGTCTTCTGCCGCTACCTGGCTCTTCCAGATCATGGCCGATCGACCCGAGTTTCTTGAAAAGGTCCGTGAGGAGAACATCAAGGCTAGGAACGGCGACATCCATGCTCCTATCTCGCTCGATGCGATTGAAAAGCTCCAGTGGACCCGAGCTGTTGTCAAGGAGACTCTCCGCTACCGTCCACCTGTCATTATGGTTCCCTACCTCGCCAAGAAGGATTTCCCCGTTACTCCCGAGTACACTGTTCCCAAGGGTTCCATGGTCATTCCTACCACCTACATGGCCTTACATGATGCTGAAGCGTACCCGAACCCGGACTCTTTCGAGCCCGAGCGATGGATTACGGGCGATGCTGACCAGCAGACGAAGAACTGGCTTGTGTTCGGTACTGGCCCGCATTACTGCCTAGGCCAGACGTATGCGCAGGCGAATCTTATGCTTATGATTGGCAAGGCGAGTATGATGCTCGACTGGGACCACAAGGTCACCGATCAAAGTGAGGTGATCAAGGTGTTTGCGACAATTTTCCCAATGGTAAGCTCTCGCACGCTATAGAGCCATGACGGTGAACAATGCTGACTCGTGACGTAGGACGACTGCTTCCTCACTTTCAAAGAGAGAATAGCATAGGCTGTATCTGTCTATTGTTAACATTGTTTAATGCCCACTTTGAGCGATTCCTGCATTTGCATCCGTGGGTTGGAGTAAAAAACTTGACTTTTCTTTCGAGGACGGAGAAGAAACACACTCCGTCCTTGCCCACTAGACATAATGATTGCGCACTTAGCGCTCTACGAAGAGCAGCCAGGTGGCTTGATGAGTATATTAAGGATAGGATATTGTAATAAAGTCTTGGGGGAAGTAGGGTGCGGAAGGATGCAAAGCGAGCACAGAAGTAATGGCAGCAAATAAAACAAGAGAAGTCCACATAAATATTGTCGGCTACACGAGAGGTTCCTAGAATCCAGTTTACGCGGTACTGCCCCGTGTGTCAAGCAATCGCTACGTGCATGTGAAATCCAGGGACATCTCAGCTTTGCCAAGGGCGGACTTTATGGAGCTATGGCCCACGAACTTTTGAGCACTCGTTGACTCCGCAATCCCACATCGCGCACCAGTCGATAGCATAACAGCTGTCGCTCAGTCGTCTTGCGTATAAATCTCCGCCCGAAAGTCTCTTGGCTCACATCCCACCAGCTACCCAAATGAGAGATCTCTACAGAGGAATCTAGGCCCCGAACCGCACACGCTCCACCTCTGCGTCGCAGGATCATACGCACTCCACTCGACAACAGTGTCTACCTCCACCTGAGACTGAATAGCCCTTAATCTCATGGCGCCCACCGCCTCTCCTTCCGAGCGCGAACGCGAGCGCATCGGCCCACATCCATCCTACATCGAGATCGCAAAACCTTACATACTGCAATCCCGTATCCAAAAATGCCTCTTGGATCTGAACATGAGCGATGCCAAAGAAGACGCCGTACGCCTGCAAGGCGTCGCGTGGATTGACCAGGTGCGAAGAGCGTTGCAGCTACCCATTCGCACATTCAACACGGCGGTCATATACTACCACAAGTTTAGGCTGTTGCACGCGGATCACGAGTACAACTGGGCGGATGCCGCGGCCGCAGCACTATTCACTGCATGTAAGATTGAGGACACGTTGAAGAAGAGTAGAGAGATATTGTGTGCACATTGGAATGCGAAGGTTGGGCCGGGGGAGAGTCTCAGTAGCGATGATTCGGTACGTTCTGACATGTGCCACCACAGCTTGACGGCAGTAAGATGAGAGTACTGACAGCATGCACAGCGATTCGACTCCCACTCCAAGCTCATCATCGGCCTCGAACGACTCATGCTAGAGAGCGCCGGCTTTGATTTCCGCAACCGATATCCCCAGAAACTCATGGTCAAGCTCGCGAGAGCCCTGAAATTCGATTCGCACAACGAAGCCAAGACAGCCTGGAACTTGAGCATCGATCTGTACAGAACTTTCGCGCCACTTAAACAGACGACACCTACGATGGCTATTGCTTGCCTAGAGCTTGCGGCAAGACTACATAATATGGACGCTGCACAATTTATAGATGTGGGGGTTGTAAGGTACAGCAAATGGGCTACTAGCAGGGCAGAGATTATGGAAACGCTTCTCGATCTTCTGGATCTGTATACCCATCACCGCGGCTTGACATCCGTAGGCCCCCTCTACACCCTCGAGCATTTTATAAACATCCGAATTGGCTTGAATCAAGAAGCTTCCGCAGCAAGTATACCTCGCTACGCCCTCTACGCATCTGAAGCCATATCCGAAGCGCAGACTAGCACCAACGGCGTCAAGACCCGGAACGGCATCGATCCAACGAGTCCACTCACACCCGCGACACCAGGCACTATTTCTCCTAGAACGGATCAGCCGCCCAAGTCTGCGATCGGCCAACGTGGTCAGGATGGCACCGTTCGCTTCATGCTGGATGCAGCACGTGCAAGGGATGAATGGGCCGAGGTAGAAAAGTATCACAAAATCGAAGAGGAGGAGTACGAGGTCGAGGTACCGAACGACAATAGGATCGAAGAGAGAGCGAAGGAGAGAGCAAGAGTGGGAAGAGTGCGTTGAGTATAAAGTGGATTTTGCGTGCTTTCTGTTACTATAAACTTGTTGGTTGTTATGCTGAGCTTGATGGGTAGAAGCTAAACAGTGGTATCCAGGACGCGGGCGGCCGTCATCGAACATGGCGCCCGAGCTCGTATGCCAACTATGTAGCTACCGATGAGAACAGATTTACAACGACGGTAGAGCAGGACAACGACAACGAGATGAACGGTCGACCATCATATTGGGACACATACCGCCGGTGCCGTAAGGAAGCTCCACACAGCGCCTCTATCGCCAAGCTCATCACAGAGGAGAACGACCACGTTAATCCATCCAGGACAACAGCGAATTTTGCACGTTTCAACCTTAGCCAGGACACTCTATTGGCACAGAGCTATGGTAGCTTTGACAGAGAAGGCTCTATAACTCAATCTGATAATAGAGCTCCTGTGAAGCCATTTCGTGAGAGGATCACGCGACGAAGGGAAAGTCGTCATCAGGACCAGCCTGGCAACACACGCGGCGGTAGTGGCGATAAGTCTCGCGAGTTGAGCTTAGATGACCCATGGTGCAGCCCTCCACCTCGTTCGGTGAGACGAACCATTCTATTCGCACGAGGAAGAGGAAGGGGTGGGCCGAATCGTAGGGCTATGTACGAACCAAGCCATGACAGCTACGAACGTCAGGTCTCTGCAGCTTTATTTCGTGATGAGAACAGATCTCGCTCACGTTCAAAGTCACCTCCTCGTTCTAGACGTGGTTATTTTCTACGGAGAAGCACAACGTCTGTAACTAAGAAGCGCAATACGCCATACCATGATTCTAGCAGTCCTGATGAGGTCCAACTAAAACCCACCGGTATCCACCCTGACCGAATAGCGCTTTTTTGGCCAAGCGAAGTTCCTGACCGCGACGCCCTCCGCCCAGTCGTCCATCAATTTCGCGAAGATAGTCAGATGCCAGACGACAAAGACGACGTAGCGCACACGTGTGACGATGGTCAATCGCAACTCTCTACAAGGCTTAGCGGACTCTCTGCAGATGATGGCCACCAATGGGCGAGGGGTGAAGGTGATTACAGAAGGGGAAGGGGCAACGGTCGAGGTCGAGGTGGAACAAGACAGAACGGTTCGCGTCGCGGTAGAGGTCTTGACATTGAAGATCGGCCGGCACCAGTGATGCGATCATTTCGTTCGCCCCATCAGTTTGACCAATTCTGAGCATAAATAGTGCCGACTTTGAGAATGAATGTACAAAGGCTTTGCTCAGATCACTCGACGTCATCTACATGAACCAGATTTCTGACCACAATACCTAGCATCATATTCGCGTTGATTTTTCAAATCCCTACCCTTGCAAAAGTTCTGTTCCTTCTTTGGTTTGTCAAGTGTTGACATTCTCCGTATTATATCATTCCTTGAATCTGCCTGCACATGTAGTCGCTCCATCATCACATTTCGTCCCTGAACGCGAGAGACGGACGTTACATTCTTTGCCTACGTGTGGCAGTAATGAAGGTCATGAATGACGACAAGTCACTCCAAAGTGTTTTGTTTGAGATGAAGAGATGCAGACCATGCTCCGTTCGGATATTACGGAGATAAGAGAATGTGTCTTGCAGGAAAAGATATTGTAAGCGGGGAAGCAGCTTGATATTCTGAGGCTGGGATGTCGTCAAAGATCATGCCCTAGGCTGCGATGCTGCATTTCAAAGCACTTCACCAATCAAAAGTTTCTCGTTATTGCCCCGACGAAAGCTTCACGTAGAAAGATATTCCAGCTTACAAGATGGAGCAGCCCCGCCTTGGATGGCTTCTGAGCTTATTGCGGTTATAGCCATGTATGATCGCACGTCTTCATCTATCGATCATCCACGTAGAATTGCGGGCGTGTTTTCTTCAATCATATTGATGCTGATCCACTTCTGCCCGGCGCTACCCAATAAAGTGCATTGGGCCGTTGTTCCATGGTCTCCAGCAGAGTCACTCGCATAATGACCATATGACGGAGGAGTCATAATACTGGCGTTCCAAGATATAAAGAGAAGAGAGGCCAACCAACCCAGCGCAGACTGGAGGAAAAGGGCGGCTTTCAATATGACTCCTCCATGGAGACGGTGGCACTGGGTGGAAAGCTTGAGCTCCAGCGCCACCGAAGTGGGCCGTGCTTTAGCGAGGAAGCGCGACCCCACCAACCCAAGTAGAAAACCTTCACCCCTCGCAGCTTTTCTCTTCCTCACCAGACGCCCGCCTCTACGGCTTATATCAACTGCGCCATCGTCTGCCTCTGGTCGACTGCACCGCCAGAGACAACACTTCCATCCCACCTCGCGCCCCCATCCATCGAGTCCGCGCCTTCGTGCGGGGTATTCGCGCACTTCCCCACCACTGAATTTTCGTAACAGAGAACAGTTAACAACACCGCCAAAATGGTCAAGTAAGTCGCCGCCGTGCCCTCCTCTTACCAACCGAGATACCAGGCCTTCGTTATACTTCGCGAAGATGATTGAACATCAGGCTAACAAAACGCCAGCTTCACGGTCGAGGAGGTACGTAGCGCGCACACATCGCCCACATCATGCGACGATTTTGGCAATAACTGAAGGACGGGTACTAACTGCGCGACTAGATCCGTGATCTCATGGACGACCCGAAGAACATTCGGAACATGTCCGTTATTGCTCACGGTAAGCGCCCTCGATGGAGCCAGACTGCACATAGCAAGATGGAGGGCTGACATAACCTCACTATAGTCGATCACGGAAAGTCCACCCTCACCGACTCTCTTGTCCAGCGTGCCGGTATTATCTCTGCCGCCAAGGCTGGAGAGGCCCGTTTCACGGATACTCGAGCTGACGAGCAGGAGCGTGGTGTCACGATCAAGTCGACCGCCATCTCCCTGTACGCCCAGCTCAAGGACCCCGAGGACCTCAAGGACATCCCGGTCAAGACTGAGAAGAACGACTTCTTGATCAACTTGATTGACTCGCCTGGTCACGTTGATTTCTCGTCTGAGGTCACTGCTGCCCTCCGTGTCACCGATGGTGCGCTCGTCGTCGTCGACACCATTGAAGGTGTCTGCGTCCAGACCGAGACGGTTCTCCGACAGGCTCTTGGTGAGCGTATCAAGCCCGTCGTCATCATCAACAAGGTCGACCGTGCTCTTCTCGAACTCCAGCTTACCAAGGAGGATCTCTACCAAAACTTCTCCCGTGTCATCGAGTCCGTCAATGTCGTCATCGCTACCTACTACGACAAGGCTCTTGGTGATGTCCAGGTTTACCCTGAGAAGGGTACCATTGCCTTCGGTTCCGGTCTTCACGGCTGGGCCTTCACCATCCGCCAGTTCGCTAACCGATATGCCAAGAAGTTTGGTGTCGACAAGAACAAGATGATGGAGCGTCTTTGGGTAGGTGTACCTAGTACGACGTTACAAGTAGAGACTCACTGACAATCTACAGGGTGACAGCTTCTTCAACCCCAAGACCAAGAAGTGGACCAAGGTTGGCACACACGAGGGTAAGACCCTCGAACGTGCTTTCAACCAGTTCATCTTGGACCCCATTTTCCGCATCTTCAACTCGGTCATGAACTTCAAGACCGATGAGATTCCCACTCTGCTCGAGAAGCTTGAGATCAAGCTTACCAACGACGAGAAGGACCTCGAGGGCAAGCAGCTTCTCAAGGTCGTCATGAGGAAGTTCCTTCCCGCTGCCGACGCTCTCCTTGAGATGATGATTCTTCACCTTCCCTCCCCCGTTACTGCTCAGAAGTACCGTATGGAGACTTTGTACGAGGGTCCCCACGACGACGTCAACGCCATCGGTATCCGAGACTGCGATCCCAATGGTCCCCTCATGTTGTACGTCTCCAAGATGGTGCCCACCTCCGATAAGGGTCGTTTCTACGCCTTCGGTCGTGTCTTCTCCGGTACCGTCAAGTCCGGTCTGAAGGTCCGCATCCAGGGCCCCAACTACGTTCCCGGCAAGAAGGAGGACTTGTTCATCAAGGCTATCCAGCGTACCATTCTTATGATGGGTCGTTTCGTTGAGCCTATCGAGAACGTCCCAGCCGGTAACATTCTCGGTCTCGTCGGTGTCGATCAGTTCTTGCTCAAGTCCGGTACCCTCACCACCAACGAGACTGCCCACAACCTCAAAGTTATGAAGTTCTCCGTCTCGCCCGTTGTCCAGCGTTCCGTCGAAGTCAAGAACGCCCAGGATCTTCCCAAGCTCGTTGAAGGTCTCAAGCGTCTCTCCAAGTCTGACCCTTGCGTCTTGACCTATATCTCCGAATCTGGTGAGCACGTCGTTGCCGGTGCCGGTGAGTTGCACTTGGAGATTTGCTTGAAGGATCTCGAGGAGGACCACGCTGGTGTCCCTCTCCGTATCTCCGATCCCGTTGTGCAGTACCGTGAGACTGTTGCCAGCACTTCTAGCATCACTGCTCTTTCCAAGTCGCCCAACAAGCACAACCGTCTCTACGTTACCGCTCAGCCTTTGGACGAGGAGGTTTCTCTGGCCATTGAGAGCGGCAAGATTGGCCCGCGTGATGATTTCAAGGCTCGTGCCCGTATCCTGGCCGATGAGCACGGCTGGGATGTCACCGATGCCCGTAAGATTTGGTGCTTCGGTCCCGACACCACTGGTGCCAACTTGCTCGTCGACCAGACCAAGGCCGTGCAGTACCTGAACGAAATCAAGGATTCAGTCGTCTCTGGTTTCCAGTGGGCCACCAAGGAGGGCCCTGTTGCCGAGGAGCCTATGCGCTCCATCCGCTTCAACATCATGGATGTGACTCTCCACGCTGATGCTATCCATCGTGGTGGTGGTCAGATTATCCCTACTGCGCGTCGTGTGCTCTACGCCGCTACTCTCTTGGCTGAGCCCGCTCTGCTGGAGCCGGTCTACTTGGTCGAGATCCAGGTGCCCGAACAGGCTATGGGTGGTATCTACGGCGTGCTCACCCGAAGGAGAGGTCACGTGTTCGAGGAGAACCAGCGTGTTGGTACTCCTCTCTTCAACATCAAGGCCTACCTCCCCGTCAACGAGTCTTTCGGTTTCACCGCCGATCTTCGATCCAACACTGCCGGACAGGCCTTCCCACAGCAAGTCTTCGACCATTGGCAGATCCTCCAGGGTGGCTCGCCACTTGACAACACAACGATGGTTGGTAAGATCGTTCACGACATGCGGAAGCGCAAGGGTATCAAGATTGAGGTTCCGGATGTTTCCAACGTAAGTGACCTGTCCACAAAACTAAGAAGAGTAGTTACTAACAGGTCTCGCAGTACTACGACAAGCTATAGAGGAAAGCTACCAAAAATGTTAGATTTCCTTTCCTCGCGATTACGGGGCCTCCGACAGTCATGGGTATGCTCGTGGCCGCTGGGCGCTATGTGACACAAACGGCTCCCCTTTGGAGCAACCAGAGCTATTAAATGACGGTCCGGGCGGTTAGCCCTTGATTTCAGTCGGGTTTGGGTGCGTTGGACCCAAGAGACGGATGATGACCCTTTTCCTTGCATGTTCTGAGTGTAGTATAGTTGGAACGAAATCAAGCTATATTGCACAATTATTTCCTTCTATTGCTGCAAGCGTGACGTTGGTCGGGCAGATGCTAATGGCCCCCCCTGGTGAATCTGGTGAATCTGGTGAATCTGGTGAATAGGGTGGGGGTACCATGTCAGGTGAGGACGAGTTTGGGAGCTTGGACCTGCTGTCGCGCTAAAGCACGCGAATTACGTCCCTCTGGCTCACTTTTGAGTATCACCGAATCCGCCAACCGCATTGCTGGACCTCCACCCACATTCCGGAGGCTGCGCTTTTTGGGGGAGCGGGAGTTGTCCGCAGAGCCAAGATGCTGCTTCATGAGACAGATCAGGAAGTGTTCAAGCGCTGGATACTGCCGAAACTAGAGACCATGTATGTTCGAAGCTCGTTGAAGCTTTCAGAGACGTTTGTAGCTGGCACACCTTTGCAAAGCTGACCAGCACAGCTCTGACGCCGACGCCGAAGTACTCGCTGACTATGTCATCGCCCTCGTCGTTACGAACGATTCCGAGGCAAACATCAAGCGCAACTGTCTTGAATCGCTATCGGACTTTCTTCGAGATGGTGTGTATCTGCGCATTCTAGCATGCCCTTAACATGTCGTCTACTAATATGCATAGACACCGAACCCTTCGTGAACGACGTCCTCAAAGCGATCAAGGACAAGAGCTATGCTCGCGCGCCGGCTACGTCGACAGCGCCTGCGACAACGACCCCACAGACCGCACCCATACCCTCCATCGTAGGCGCCTCCAACTATGAATACGAACCCCATGTCACACACACAACGAACACGCCGCCGTCCCGCGCTCCACAAGGACCAGCTACGTCAAAGGTTACAAATGTGCAACATCGTCTAAGCGACCGACCGACCGGCCCCTCACATTCACACGACATACAGCAGTCAAGAAAACGGAAGCTGGTGGAGCGTGAGTCAAGTCTGCCGCAGGATGGCCAAGATCCGCATTACAGCCGCGCGGGCAGTGGTCGGCCGCTGAAGCAAACTGCGCTCAGAGGTGGTAGAAGCGCTCGCAGTAGAGGTCTTGCATCGCAGCCTGTGTTTTCTAGTCTGCCAGCACTGCCCAATCTATCAAACCTGCCTCCGCATTTCCCTCCGCCTCCGCCAGGCAATCCTCCCTTCGATCCCGCGAATCCGATGGCCTTCTTTATGATGATGGCAGCTCTAGGTTCTGGTCTGCCGCCGATGCCCCCACTGCCTTTGCCTAATCCGCAAGGCAATGGATTGGACCAACAAAGCCGGAAGGAGCGATGTGAGGACTATTACACGAAGGGTATTTGCGCATTGGGTAGTTTCTGTCCTTACGAGCATGTAGATGCCATCATGATTCCTGCCGACAAGGTGCCACAGTACGATCCAGAGCATGCCTCACTCGCCCTCCAGCCTAACAACGAGGCTGATGAACTGGGTACCTATCGTGGTCAGTCTCGCGGTCGCACCCGTGGCAATAAAGGTGGTCGCCCACATGCACACTTATCTGTGCCTGGCCCTCCTTCCGATCGCTCCATTACTACATTGGGCGTCGTAAGAATACCACAAGATAAGTTCAGCGAGAATGATGTGCGAGACTTTTTTTCGCAGTTTGGCACCATTCTTGAGGTACAGATGCACGCCTACAAACGCCTAGCCGTTGTCAAGTTTGAGGATCGCGATGCTGCAGAGCGAGCCTACAACAGCCCCAAGGCTGTCTTCGAGAACAGATTCGTCAAAGTATATTGGCACATGCCAAACTCTATCTCAGGACTGTCCCATGGTACCTTCGGTGACGCTGAGATGGCCGGAGCCGACGATGAGCAGGAAGAGAAGATAGACCCAGAGGAGGTTGCGAAGCGACAAGCTGAAGCACAGAAGGCATTTGAAGAGCGGAGGGCAAAAGCAGAAAAAGCAGCGGCTAGGGCGGAAGAAATCGAGAGACAGTTAAAAGAGACGAATGAGGAGATTAACAAGACAAAGGAGCAAATTGCAGCTTTGTCTGGTGATAGGCTGGAAAGAGATTTCTCAGAGCCTCTTGATAATCTGCAAGGCGTAGCTGAAGACCTCTTTGCGCAGCACGACGGGCCAGAGGCAGCCAGTGGCCGTGGTGGGGGCGCTTTTCGTGCAGGCTATCGAGGTCGCGGGTACGCTCCTCTCCCGCCCCGTGGAAGGGGTTCCGCACCCTCTAGAGGCGGGCATCGTGGTCGTGGCTTCCCTGCTGTTCCTACCGGCCGGAGCAGTGTGAGACGACTAGACAATCGGCCAAGGCGTCTTGCTGTTGCAGCGATCGAGGCTGAATCTTCGAGGGACGAGGCATTAAGGCAGTACCTGATTGTAAGGTGAACATAGTTTTGGCGAGCTAATCTAGGCTAATTGTATACAGAACGTCCCTGACTGCGTAAGCATCGAGCGACATCCCGAGAAGACGGATTCGCTCATCCTTACGTTCAAAGAGCGGTATCAAGCGGAGATGGTACTCGAACCCACGTTTCATTTTACCTACGCAAACTAATCGTTGAATAGTTCCTCGACGACTCACGCAACATCCCAGATGTGGGCATCCTGGACCTCTCTTGGGTCCCCAACGACGCCTTCGGCGGCATCAAGTCGGCCACCGTTACCTCAGCCGCCGATAATGGTGAGGCCAGTGATAAGAGCGAAGCCAGCGATGACGACGACTCCTCTTCCGCTACCATCGGAAAGCAAGACAACAAAGCTAGCAGCGTTGAGACGGAGCAGCAACCTGCACATATGGCAGACGCGGATATGGATGTGGCGGATGATGTGGATCAATGGATGTAAGTCTGACCCTTAGTACGTAGCCCATCGTTCACATGTCGCTGCAACGACCTCTGTGTTCTATGTCACCTGGCGCGTGTTTTTCTTGCATTAGCATGGCGTTTTCTTCTTTTCCGGAGAGCTGGTTCTGCATGATCAGAGCATGGTTGGCGTCTTGGAGATTCAAAGGAGGTCACAGTCTGATGAATTGGTCATCACAAGAGGATTACATGGATCCACTACCTATAGGTGGGGATTGGATGAAGAGAGAGGGAGCATGAGTGAAGCAATATATGATACCCCTCACGATTAATTTCGCATCTGAAGCGC
This sequence comes from Phoma sp. ATCC 74077, assembly GCA_033682645.1. NCBI lineage: Eukaryota > Fungi > Ascomycota > Dothideomycetes > Pleosporales > Didymellaceae > Phoma > Phoma sp. ATCC 74077. The sequence goes on from JAWDJC010000017.1 coordinate 756,815, forward strand.
GATGGGCACTTCCGCGGTAATATCACGAAACGAATGAATACCTTTTCAGCTACCGCACTACAGTTCTAATACATGATACCTTGACTCCACATACAATGCTCAACAAAATCCGCAAGCTCCCTACTCCCTACTCCTCTCCCGGACCGAAAAGAGAATAACACGACTACCACTACTGCTACCACCACCGCCTACCGTCATCTCTTTTTTACCCCTTCTCTTTCTCTAATCCACATCCTCGCTCCGCCACTAGCACAATTCCTCCCTCTCTCACGTAGGCATCATGCCCTCATACCTCTCGATTCCCTCGACAGTAACCCCAGGCAGCCAATTGACCCTATCCTTGACAAAAGTCTCCTGCGTAGGCTTCAATTTCGTTTCGACGAGGTTGAAATCATCAACCGTGCCCAGGCGCATAATAGAGCAACCAGGGAACTGGGTACCGACGCGATACACTTCAAAGACATCAGTAAATAGTAGGAAGCCAGGATAGTCAAAGTAGTGTTGGAAGACGTACTCAGCGTTCCGCACGTCTGGCAGAAGTAATTCGTCATGTTGTGGCCACTTGCGATCGTCTCCTTTTGGCCGAACTGCTTGAGATTGTCTTGGCCGCGGATGTGGGTGAGATATCTGCTTTGTGGTTAGCAAGCACTTCACATGGAGAATTGTTATGCCTAGATAGTGTATTACTCACTTATCTTTGACAGTGAAATTGGAGGCGAACATAGACGCCGTAATCTTGCGGCAGTCGGTGCAGTTACATACGAATGCTCCTATGTAGCCTGGTCGTTCGGTCGGCTGGTTACGCGTTAGTATGTATGCTGAGGTTATTCTATCTCCCTCTCTCTCATTTTCTATATATATCTTATCTCAAGCTAGTCGTGTGCTTTACTTCGCTTGATATGAGTGAGGGGCTGGGAGAAAACGTACAAAAGCAAGTTGCACGGCGCCGCAGAAACAAGTTGCTGTTGCTTCGCCATCTTTTGAATACCCGTCCTTTGCTAGCCCAGCGCGGGGGAAGTAGGGTTCTGATTTGTTGCTGTCGCGGACGGATGCAGGCATTGCTGGTGTGGTTGTAGTAGCTTCGAGATGTGCTGAGATGGAAGCAAGTCGAGTGTTTGGAATGGAACGCTGATTGGGATCCGTTGGTTGGAGTATTGTGGATGTGGTTGTTGTTTGCTGTGTTGATGAGTTCATGGTGGAAGCTACGGTGCGTTTATATCTTCAAATGCTCTATCTCGTCGTTATGTTAAGACTATAGGAGTATGAGAAGGGAATTGTTGATCGATTCGTCATCTGTTGCATAGTGTAGATGCATTCACTCCGCTTCCGCTGAAGGGCCTTTCCCACTGCATTGTTGGAGAACAGGCTGATCGACCAATGACGCTAACGCAGATAGGTAGTAAATGGAAGTTCTAGTTTGCCTCGGCTCTCAGCCAGTGAGGGGGAGATTGTGTGCAATGCCAGAGTTGACTATGTTCGCTTACATCACACGCCCGGAGTTTGCGGATATCCGCTTCCACTGAACTGAGCATGTGACGTCAGTTTGTGATTGGAGGCAATATTTCGGTGTTCTCAATGACATTTGTAATTCTTTTCTGCTGGAATGTAATAGCGTAGCTGTTAGCATGTCTGAGACTACTTATGTAAAAATCTATCAGATGTGACCGAGCAAAGGGTACCAGATGAGTATTGAGGTATCGAGTCTTATTCATCCCCCAAAGCGAGAAGGGTGTGACTCCATCACTGCTCTACTGCAGTACTAGTTAGGCCTATAAATCTACAGCTTACTGCTCTTCCTATCTCCCAGCGTAACAACCAGCTTGCCAAATTGGCTAGCATTTTTCATATCATCAAATAGAGTGTCGATCTGCGCGACATCTAGTCCGTGTACGCTGCGGCTGACGATGGGTTTCAGCTTCTTCTCTCGCACAAACTGTACCATTTCCGCAAACTCCTTGCGGGAGCCCATTGTAGAGCCTCGCACTTCAATGTTGCGGAGCACAGCGCCCATCAGGAAATCCATTTTGGGTGAGACGGTCATGCCGTAGACGGAGATGATGCCGCCAGCCTTATTAGATGTTAGGACTTGGCGGGCGGATTTCGAAAGGGGAGGGATAACTTACTTTGAGAAGACGAGAGCCCTTGTTGACAATGTCACCACCCGCTCCATCCACGATGGCGTCAAGGTACTTCCTGTCACCAGGGAGCAGACTCTGCAGCTTCTTCTCCCATCCATTTTCTTTGTAGATAACGCCGCCCTTTGCACCAAGCTTAATCGCCTTGTCAATCTTTTCCTGATTGCCACTCGTCACGTAGACATTGCAACCTTGCGCTACTCCGAACAAGAGCACCATAAGTGCCACACCTCCTCCAATACCCGTCACCAAGATGTTCCTACCCTTGACCGCGTTCCCACTCTTCACCCAGAAGGCTCGCCAAGCAGTCAACCCTGTCAACGGCAGCGCAGCAGCTTCCTCGTCACTCAGATGCTCCGGGCACTCCTCCAACTCGCCTTGATCCAGCGTGACAACATCCGCCAGCGTACCTGCTGGGTTTGTCTTGGTGCCACCTAGAATCGCGTATCCCTTTGGATCCTCGGGTCCTTCGAGGCTGTCTTTCCATCCGGTACCGGGGTTCAACAAGACGCGCTTGTTGAGCCATGACTTTGCGGAGGACGAACTGCCCGTGGAGGTTACGATACCGACGCCATCGGCGAGAAGGGGGACACCGAAGGTTGTGCCTGGGTAGAGGTGCTGGCGGATGAAGAGGTCGCGGTGATTTAAGGCGGCTGCAGTGAGTGTGATGACGGCCTGGGGTGCGCTTGATTAGATGCGACGATTGGTGGCAGAGAAGGGATACATACCTCGTTGTCCTTCGGCTTCGGCTCTGGGATTGTAATTTTTTCGAGAGGATAGTAGACTTTCCCTGGCTTCCCATCTACTTTCCTAATGGTAATGGCTGAAGGCATTGCTGCGGACGTTCAGATTAAGCTCAGTTCGAACTTTGGTCTAATATAGTTCGCTGAACGGAGTGTAATGACGCGATATAAATAACAGAAGCTTGGGAAAAGCTTAGGGCGGGTCGTTGATCGATTTCCAAAAGGCAAGACAGCCGCTACTGAGACAGTTGTAACTATCTGAATAATGCATGGCTGTTCGCTCGGATGGATGACGAAAGATGAACTGTGGTGGACCGAATGAACCGAGGTCGGGTGTTGTGCCTGCACGCTTGATGCGGGGCTGTCCAGGGGGAGCTTATCGCGAGCGTTAGTTGCTTACTTACAGCACCACGAACGCCATCATTGGCGCGTTCCCTTGGGTCCATTCATGTTCAAGTACACTATTACATTGACATATTCATATATCAAAACAGTCCATTAACCATATTTCGACTGCATCTCCTTCCTAGTAAGAACAAAATATGCTGCTTCAAGGCCTCCATCTGAAGGACGGATGTCGCCAGTCCAAATCCTCAATTTCCGCCACCGATTTGCCCGCCAGTTCCTGGTCCACATTGACACTTTCCCGATTCTTGTTGCTCCTCTTCATCCAGAAGAGCAGCAAAATGCTCGAGATGAGAATCGTGCTGCTAGTTGCCAGATTCAATCCATTGCCAATGCGGTAATTGGGACCATCAAATGGCAGGAAGCTCCAGGTTGAGATGAGACCACCGATATTGCCGAACATGACGACCGTGCCGATGGCAGAGGCTCGTGCTGTATCCGACACGACGTTGGCCGAGGCGTGCGCATTGCAGAGAGCTCCAAAGGAGAAGGCTCCTGAGGCAATAAGGAAGGTTGCTCCGTAACGGACCTGGGCATTGTGGCTTCCCAAGAACATGATGTAGCCAACCATGATCAGGGGTGCAGAGCAGATGAAAAGCACCATGCGCCTATCGAAGCGCCAAGACAGGAAGGGCAGGAGTACCGTGAAGAACGCTCCGACGACGTAAGGTGGTACGGTATGGAGCTGCTGGGAGACGACACTGCTCGTTGGATAGATTGTGCGCACGATCGTTGGCGCAAAGAAGGCCAACCCCTGCACCGTGATATTGTTCAGGAGGAAGATGAAGGAGGTGGTGAGCACGACAGGGTTGAAAATACCACGAAGTGTCTTCTTGCGGTCCAGCTTGTCAAGTACTTCGTTCTGGCCAACACGCTCAGACTTGACACGCGCGATAGCTAGGTCCTTCTCCGCCTGTGTAAGCCATCGTGCAGTTGCCGGGCGGTCCGTGAGCGTGAAGAAGGATATAAGGGCAAGGCAACATGTTATGATGCCTTCAATAGCAAAAATCATTCTCCAGCGTGTGAGAGAGCCAAAAGAGTCGAGTGTCAGGATCGCGGAGGCCAGGAGGCCGCCAAAGGCCCCAGCTAGGGGAGCCATAACGATGTAAAGGGAGAGGCGAAAGGCGAGTTCTGAGCGTCTGTACCAGCGAGACATGTAGTACGCGATGCCCGGAAGCATACCAGCCTCGAAGATACCAAGAATGAAGCGCACGCCCGAGATTGCGTGGATGTTGTGGACGAAGGCAGTACCGATGGATGCAATGCCGAAGCAAAGGGAGATGATGGGGATGAACCAACCCGGACCCATCCATTTGCAGCAAATGTTGGATGGAATCTCAAAGACAATGTAGCTGACATAGAACACAGAGAGTACGGCATTGTAGTCGTAGCCGGTAAGCTTCAGATCTGTCTCAAGACCGGCTAGACGGGCGTTTCCTATATTGGCTCGATCGATGAAGCAGAAGAGATACAAGAGTGCGACGGTAGGGATGATGTATAGATCGATTTTCAGTCTCAGCCTTGACTCTGCTTTCTTGTCGAAGTGAATGAGGGCATGACCATAGCTGTATTTGGATCGTCAGAAAGTCATTCATCAATGAAGTTGAGATCGACATACATATCAGTAGCAGCATGGCCGCGCTCTGCGATTTGATGCGCATCGTCTCCCTTGAGGTCTTCATGATGGCTGGGGGCGAACTTCTCCGCCGGAAAGTCGGCCTGAGGTTGGGCCATGTTCACAAAAATCCCAATGTGGTCAAATGGAACAAAGGAGGTGAGACGACCAAAACAGAGGCAACTCGTAACGCCGTGCCTTGCCTCTTATACCTTGTCCACGTTGGACCGGACAGGACGCTGGCCTAGCCATGTTTGCAGCCCGCGCTGCACCTGCTTTGACGAGGCGTGGTTGCCAAGTGCCATGGTGGTACACGACTAAGCTGTGAAAGGCCAAGCGCGACGTGGGCGGACGCATCTGGGTCCACTCAGATGGAGTCTCGTGGAGACGGACCGCCCCCATGCTCCAGCCATGCTCAGCCATGATCGGCGAGTCGTCAGTCTGGGGTAAGACGCCCGTAGCGGTTCTGTGAAACGGCCTCGGAAGCCTGCATCGGTATCTGATGTCGGGTCCGTTGTTGTCTTGTTATGCCTGCTCGTCCACGGCGGATATCTTATCCACGTTTACCCCGCGACGCCACGCGTCTTGGTCGTTTTTGACGGAATGGTGAGCTGACATGTCGGTGCTTTGATAGGTTGTTAGGTTGGATTCTGGGTTACGGTCAACCTGGAGGTGAACTGTGGGGTAGCTGTCCACGTGCCGACACCCGTCCTCTACGCAGGAGACACAATGGGTAGTCTATCTTCACGCCTCAAAGAAACACCAAGTAACTACGTTCGATCGAACTAGTCTGGAAGAGCCCTGTATACATCCAGGAAGCTCTAAAAAATGAAGACATATTGTCCTTTGATATTGCGTAGGGACATCATCTACAACATAAGACACATTGCGTTTAGATTCTTGCACTTGGACACGATTCAGTAGAGCTTTCATTCCCACTAACCGCAGATTGACCGGAGTATTGTTTACCCTGCCCACCAACAGGAGACTCTACCACACTGTCGGATGAGCGCAAGCCACCCCAGGCTAGCCTTCGATCAATAAATATCGGTACTAGAATTGTGACCGCCATCCGACGCGTAAGGCCACTATCATCTCCCGTGACACCTCCCGAGTGAAGGCTGGGGTATACTTGGCTTTTTACGTGCTCATTCCTGGTACGCTTTTCCGTCCACGCTGTTTACCATACTTTTGTTCCTACGCTGAACTATCAGGGCCTCTACATGCCCATTGCGCTATCACCTCAAGGCGGAGCGTATCTTGATTGTCATCGGCGCCAGGGTGTTAAGCACTTTGATACATCATAAAACACATCTGAGCAACATATACACTCCATGAGTAACTCATGTGGACAAAGGGAAATATCCCAAATCAATTCATTACTTGAGTAGTCACTCCGCAGTAGTAGCAACCGCTTCCGTCCCCTTTCCTATCTCCACAGCAGCCTCCTCATTCCCTTTCCTTTCAGCCTCCTCTTTCATCCTCACCAGCTTCTTGAACACACTTAGCTCAGACAACTCCTCGTCTTGCTCCACATCCAGCATCCTCTTGGTCACCGCATGGTAGCCTTTCTCTCCATTCTCTAAATCCATAAATTTACCCTTGTCGCTATAAATCAACTCTCCATGACGCTGCTGATCGGCCATCAAGACAGTGACGGAGCGCCCAACGACATCCGCGGATTGATAATTGCCTTCGCCGAGCGCGGCAATCACTTCACGGGGGACGATGCCGGTGTCGGTCCAGGAGGGTGCAATGGCGTTGATCCGGATAGGGAGTTTAGGGTATAGGTGCCCGTAGAGTGCGCGTACAAGGCCGAATACAGCATGTTTTGTGGTTGCTGGGAGTGCATTAGAAAAGAAGGAACTGGCATGACGAGTACAGCTTACTGTAGTCTGTTGCTGGGAAACGGGTGAAGCTCGATGCTGAGGCCGTCACAACGATACTGCCACCATTGGGATTCTTTCGTAGGTAGTGAATGCCTAGTTTGACAGTATACAAACATCCCGTTAGGTTCACATTGAATGTGTCGAGCTTCGGGGGGAGAAGATCGCCGTTCTCATCGACGTCGTCTTCCAGTAGTGAGACCGTTGGTTTGATTCCCGCGTTGGCGAAGACGTGATCGATCTTGCCGAACTCTTTCTCAGCAGCTTTAAACATTTCGACTTGTTCTTTCCATGATGTGACGTTGACCTTCATGAAAGGCACTGAAGAGGCCTCGGGTTCTGGTAGTGGGTTCAGATCGCTGGCGAAGACTTTGCCGCCATGTTTGATGACCCTTCGAAGAGTGGCGAGACCGATACCAGAGGATGCACCTCAATTTAGTCAGTAAATAGAAGAAAGTATTTAGCTTTGATGTTTTACCGGTGATGATGACAACTTGATCCTTGATGTGGTCGAGTTCGCTGTCCGAAATAGTGAAGCTAGTCATGGTTACGTGTATGCGTACAGCCCTTGGTTGTCACAGTATCTCAATATTTATGGATTTGACTTTGGAAGACAGAGAGAATGATAGCTGTGGAGATGTTAGAAGAAGATGCTAGCTTATTCCAAAGGCAATGATCAGAGCACTGATTACGACTGGGACGCAGTCAAGGTGAACAAGGGATAACTGGGATTTGATGACTGTCAGCTGGGGAAGTAAGCTGGTGAAGTAAGCTGGTTATTAACAGTAGCAAGCATTAGGAGAGTCGTGCTCTTGTAGTAAACCCCGACATAAGCTCGGAACCTGATCAAGCGAGCACTATACCCCGCATTAGCGTGCAACCCCAATTGTACAGCAGATTGTCACCTTCGAGGGGAAACTGATATAGGTAGTGAAAACACGACGAACGAATTATGTAGTAGCTTGGCCGGTCTTTAGCTATTGCGATATTTTCGACGTGTTTTCACGACTCTTGTCGGTTTCCCCTCGAAGGTGACAACCTGCGGTATGGCTTGAAGAGGTGTGCGGGATACTAGCGTGTTGTAAGCTGATCTTATGAAGAGAATATACGGTAGGTTTAAGGTTTAGGGTCGAGGTTGACTGTGGGTTTATTGTGCTCTGTTTCTTGTGCTAGATATTATCTGCGCCAGTGCAGTCCGTCTCTGGCAAGCCAACGCTGGGTTGACGGGACCCAATCACCCGCGCACAACGTCAGAGCGAGAATGCAGCTCTTGAATGCGCAATGGACGATCCGACAGCAACAGATGGTCTTCGGAGTATGCCATGTTGAGGCGACTAGCACCACTCGCGCAGTTGCAATGTAGGCTTTATACTGTCTCCGGCAACTCGTAATGGCGCTCACAGAGAGCAGCTCGGGGCTGCTTACGCAGGGAACGCTATACATCGTGCGTGCGGGATATCGTTACGGCTGCGTGCAATTGCTAGTCCTTATTCAAGCTCCCCCACCACCGCCTCTTCCACGCCCTCGTCCACGCCCTCGCATGCCTCGGCCTCCACGGTCACCCCGGTGTTCTCCTCGCTGATGCATATTGCCCCGCCCGCCTCGGCTTGCTTGGTCCTTAGCCTGTTGTTCTTTTACGACCTCGACGATCTCGTCTGGTACTCGGAGGTACTTTATCTGCCAGAATATTAGGCCCCGGTTTTTCATTGATAGCGCTGTGCACTCACCGTGCTTCCGCGGACGTATATTTCTGGTAACCTCATAAACTTGTCGCCATCCGCGCTTGTCTGCACCACCTCCCTCAGAGTGAGGTTCATCCATGTATCGCAATTGACCAACAGTCCGTTCAGTGTTTCGCCGCTTTTCAGTTCGACCAACATTGGGTGGCCGGTCGCAGCCGTCAGAAGGCCTAGTGGAAGCTGTACTCCAGGTTAGTGGTTATCAGAAACCCATTGCGCCAAACCCAAGGTGCCTACCATGATGTCTAGATGTGAGCGCAATTGTATCGCCGGCTCCGGTGCGGGAGATGTAGTAGGCGAAGACTATGTTGCAGCTTCAGCAGAGAAGCGCAAAGTCGTCGTCGGTGTGAACGGAGTAGAACGTGTCGGGTTGTTGGGTACAAGAAGGGAATTGCCAGCATCAGTTCGAGAGAAGCTTGGGCCATCAGTCTTGGCAACAGCAGCAGCCCTACCACGGCAACACGCCCCAGATGATCGTCGGGGTGCAGATAGTCGCAGCATCTCGTCGAGGGCCTCCAATTTAACAGGACTCTGCTGCCTGTGTACTACAACGTACGCATCGATCAGTAGTGTCAAGTTCTACAAGGACTGTGCAGGCCGACACAGGTCGAAGATCACGATGCCTTCACATGAAGAAATTCCTGAATAGCTTCACACTACTGTATCTCCGCGCGGTCGTGAAGCAGTAAAAAGAATTGTCTCCTCCGAGTGTATGTGACTATTGTTTCGAATTCGAGGAAACAATTCAGACCTTTCGAGCATAACGTTATCGAGTGCTGGCGGAAGGAGACGGAATTTCATCGAACCCATCCAACTTGCCAGATGGCATCCCCGAGCAAGCGCCCACGGCAACGCTTCACAGCTCTCTTCTCATGATGGACTTTCTCTCTCTATCAATTCCTCGACCATATGCTCGTATTCAGAGTTTCATCACACTGCATTCATGCACTGAGCTGAATCGTGACCGGACATCTAAGCCACGCTGACTGAAGCCACGCGGCCCATGTAGCGCCCGCCCCCGCCCTTATACATTCGCCCTTCGACTGGTGCCTGATCCTGCAAGATTTGGGAACAACAGCTGTCCCATATCCCATCAAACGGCGCCGTCCTTGCGGTCTGTCGTTCTTCGTCTGCTCTGTTGGCAGTTGTGCTGTTCTTTTCGTTAGTTCTTCTCGTCGTCCTTCAGCATGCGGTCCTTCAAGTCGAAGGTACTGTCGGCGTGCGCGTGGGCTGCTCCTGTATTCTCCGCCGTCCTCCCGCGTCACGCTTCTGAGGTAACTCGACCGGATGGACGGCTTTTGCAGCTAGGTACGGACCGCGCTTTATAAGAACTCACGTTCGCCATCTTTAGGCACCTGCTGAACGTCTCCAGACCTTCAACAAAACTACGCGCAAGCTACCTTTAGCGTCCCCTGCACTGGCTGTCTTGGCCACGATCACACGGACCAGAATGACGAGTCCCTCGTAAGGCGCACTTCAGGCATCTAAAAGCATGCAGTCCTTTGCTCACCCACGTACAGACCTTGAGCTTCACAAGTCATGCCCAAGAAGAAGCGTGTGGTTCTTCTAACATCACCCTGAATGGAATATACCTTCCTCAAGAGTGGAACGGTGACTTCGCTTCCGGATCTGGGTCCTTCACTGGCGTCACAGATCTCCAACAGAATGAATGGTTTCTTCAGCGCGACTTGGATCTCGAGTGGAAGTCCGCCTGTCTGCACGGCCACGAGGAGTCGGACGAGGCTGCCCAGGTCTTGACGGTCAACATCAAGGCCATTGACGGCAAGCTTCTTGACACGCCCTCTGGTTTTACAGTCTCCTTCAAGCAGCAAACCTCTCCTCCCTCATTGCTCAGACTTGAACCAGCCCCACACCCATCCGCAAGCAACGACGAAGTTGCGGACTCCTGGCGGGAGCCGCCTCAGTATCTTCGCCTTGTCCTCGCAAACAGCACCAAAGAAGCTGAGGCCACCGAATCTACCAGCCACTCATTGGAGGACGATATCCGCGAGCTCAAAGCTCTCCAGGCTAAGGCTCAAGAACTCCACCAGGCTATTGTTGACAAAAAGAAGTATATCAACACGCAGCTCCGGAATCAAGCCGGCAACTTTACGGAGGATTTGAACCAGTGCGACAATATCACTTGCATCGTCAAGACCATTGCTCATAAAGCACACGGTGCGTGGAGGGTCGTGTATGTCAACTTGCAACACAGTTATCATCACCACAACCCTCAAAAGATGGGTCGTCCTGAGGAAGTGTTTGCTCAATCGCACGGCCAAGTATCTCAGATCTCTGGGGGGCACCTCAAGGTTGAGTCTTCAGCTACCCGTCCTTATGAGGGACCTACCGTACGTGAACCCGCGTCCTCGATCCTTACGATAGTAGTAAGACAACAAATTTGAGGGATAATAGAGCTAACCCCCTTCCAGAATGAGCTTCCACCACGGCCACCAAAGCCATCACCTTACCTGCTTGCTCTTGAAATCACATTAGGCATACTTTGCTGCGGCTGTCTCTTCGTTACCATCCGCCACAAGTGTAGTAGCCTCCGAACCCGCACTGAGCGTGCCGCCGCCCGTGAAGAGCGTCTCAACGCTCGAGCCTACCGCCGAGCAGCTCGTAAACATGCGTGGCGCAACTGGTGGCGCGGCAACTGGGCAATACGGGACCACGAGCGCATCCAAGACTACGAAGAGAAGCGAGCGCTCATTCAGGAGCAGGAGAGCATTCTTGAAGACGCGATGCAAGAAGAGATTAGGCAGTTGAGGGCAGCACATGACGTTGTGAACGATTTGGTCCGGGACGCAGAGGAAGGCAGGGTCATCAATCATACCCCTTGCAATTGCCAACGCCAACAACCTCGGGCACCCTATTCGCCTATGTCAACAGCATCCACATATCCGCCTACCTCTCTCCCTGAAATCCCATCACGGCCACTTTCACGAACCGATAGTTTACCAAGCTACCACTCTGATTCGCCTACGGAGCCGCCCAACTACGAATCGGATGTTGACATGTCTGAGATTGTCGCAAATGGCTTTCGGCAGTACACTTCTTCGACTACGTCAGAAGTGAGCTCGCACTGGACACCCGACAGTAGTGTTGTCGATGTGAGCCCCAGGCCGAGCGCAGACACACTCAGATACCCGCGTAGCATACTTACCTGTGATGAGGACGGGTCTGAATCGGACGCTGACTGAGCCTATGGGCGATTGTGCTTTGAGAGCATACCACTGACTGCATCTTCCGCCTTTACACATGGTTACTACGAGTCGGGATGAAGGCCCTTGCGCCACATCCCCCATTGGATTAACGAAACACAGCGAACAAACACGCCGTCCATCGGCTTTGCGTTCTTTCTGAGCAGCACGCAGGCACCCAGGACTCCTACAATTCCAGTTCGGAGTCTACCTAAGTCATTTTTCATCGAACCATCTCAACTGATGGTCCGCTTTGTGAAATCCGCATATCTTTATGAGTACGGTCCCGGCGTACGGCAGGTCTGGCGTTAGATCGTGACTTTAGCGAGTTTTTGTCGCCACGCTTGTGCATTGCGCTTTTAGCATGTACACATTCTCTGTAATTTTCAGAGTCATGGCATACGACAGTATTCGCGTTGCCATAGGGCAGGTTGGAGGAGCCTGCCAACTAATATTCTCACTTCCTCGTGTACAGTACTCGATTTTTCATGTCCCCAGATAAGGAGGAATTATGTTCTGTAGCTTCATAGCATGTTGGCTTTTCGCAGTGAGCAGCACATACAAAGGACTTGTTTGCATCAACAAAGTCTATAATACCAATCAACGAATTCAGCAAACACCATTCCTATGCTTGTGCATCTATCCACTTCTTTGTTGCGACAATATTGTACAAAGCACACCAACAAACGTTGTCTGAATATACTGTACATATAACCTAAGAGCAACCCAGCATCTTAAACCACGTCTACCGATTTCTCAGATACCAGTTGAAGGCCAGCTGCCCGGTCTCGATGTGGAAAGGGGTCGGGACTTCGGCCAGTCCCGGCCTTGCGACTGGGTGTCGAAGGTACACCGCCGCGCAGATGTTTTGGTTCACCTCGAGGTATCTCGGTATAAAGGCAAAGGCACTCATGTAGTCCCTCGGCCGCCAGGGCGTGGCATACGGCGCCGCGGCATTTCTCGAGTTCCATGCAGACGTGTGTTCAGTCTCCAGCCTCAGCTTCTCAAAGGCAGACCGGAGGCGTGCTTGATCTTCTTCCGATATAAGTGGTTCGGGGGCGGCGGTTTCCTTGGACGATGAGGATTGGGCGGCGGACCGTTCGGCGATTTGTGTCTTGAGGAAACTGAATTGCGTGTCCAAGGTTGAGATTGTTTCCGGGCTCGCAGACCGCCAGAGAGAGATGGCTTTCTTTACGCTCTGCCTGAATGCGCGGAACTTTTGTTTATCCTTTGCTTTGACGTCTTCAACCAAGACTTGATCGACCTGCTCCATCAGGTCTTGTAGATGCTTCTTCAACTCAGTCGGTGTAGGCTCTTCGCGTGTTGATGGAGTAAACGAGACGTCTGGTTCTGGCTGTTTTGGGGTTTGACCACCAGATTGTTCGCGGGCTTCGGCGCGGGCAGCGGCTTTCTCTTTGGCGACTCGGCGAGCGGTGGCAGAGCGAGATTTTGGAGCGCCAGTTGCGAACATGACGGAGGAGGGCTCGACTTGGAACATGTCGCCTGGGTTAAGCATGTATCCGGGATAGGGCATCTAGTGTCATGTCAGCGCCATGCCGCGCACAGTAGGTGGAGGGGCCAGGAGTTGAGGCGCCTTGAGCCGGGATTGGCACACACCTTCTTGCCATTGACCTTGACTAGCCCATGCACAACGAATTGCCTCGCCTGTCTTACGCTACTCGCGAATAAGGCTCTGAAGATGGCGGTATCCAGTCTCCTTTCCAGCGGATAATAGGCCATCTGCATGTACGGTGTCATGGGCGGCGTCCTCGACTTCTCCTGCGTGTCCGCTCCAGCTCCGCGTCCAGCAGCCTGCTCAGAGCCATCGTATCTCGCCAGATACCTGTGGTCCATGCCAACGACGGCAGGCAAGTTCCTGCTGAATTGGCGCTTCCATTTCTTCTCTCTTATCTGCTCGCCGTGGTACGCTCGCGTAGATGCTTTGGCGGTCCACTTCTGCTGGAAGTAGGTGCGCGTGGTGACATTGGGGGCTTTGAGCTGTGAAAGACTGTACAGTGACCAGCGTGACCAGTCCTGGCGGACGTTCTGCGAGTGTCAGTCTTGCAACGACTCATCAACAGGGCGAGCGTGGATTGCATACCAGCTTCTTCAGTGAATGGAACCTTGGCTTCTTCCGAGGCATGGCGACAGGCGGTCAATGGCGATGGCGGCGATGGGAGGTCGTCTTCACCGTCCAAGGACAATAGCGGCGCGCGCTGCAACAATTTCACGCACGGACTCGATTTGCAGCAGAAAATCTAGCTGCAAGAACCTACCGCACTCACCTTTTCCCACAACCACAACGCCACAATATATTTACACATTTTCAACCCGTTTAGGCAGTCTCGGCTTGATTTCGCGACTCGAGCTGCGTAAATCACAGATATGGCCGACACAGAACACGCTGCGCAAGCAGCTTCCAACCCCGCCGCGGCCCCCAACACAGAGAGCTCGGTGGACGTCCAGTCCAAGGAACAGGCGCCAAAGTCCGATGATGCAGGCGAGCAAAAGTGGGACATCAATGGCAAGTCAGAAGAGAAGAACGGTCACCGCAACGACCGTGAAGGCAGATTTGGCCGCAATAACGACCGCCGTGACAATCGTGGAGGCAGAGGTCGAGGCAGGGGCGGCTTCCAGAATAACAACAACAAGAGGTATGCTCATACATAGTAGTCCATTCTTACTCTCGTACTGACTGCTTTAAATAGGCGTAACAATGAGTTTGAGAACCTCCCCGAGTCTGACGATCCAGCTGAGATCCGCGGCCAAGTATGACTCCTGCCTCCTACGCATGGTTTCGCTGACTGACAACACCAAGGTCGAGTTCTACTTCTCCTCGCAGAATCTCGCCACGGACGAGCATTTGTTCATGGAGCTCGAGGGCCCCAAGAATCGCCCTGTTTCCATCAAGCATGTGTGTACCTTTAAGCGCATGCGCCGCTTCAATCCCTACTCCGCCGTCGTGAACGCACTACGCGAGAGCAAAGATCTTGTCGTTGTTGATGACGGCGAATACAGCCAGCCTGGAAATGAGGCTGTCAAACTCAAGGAGCCGCTCGTAGTCGAGGCTAAAGACGGTGACGATAAGAAGCCGCCCACGACCATGGATCTCTTCTACCGACTCAAGAATGCCTCCTCCAATAGCCTCGAGACTAGCGCTTATGTGAAAGGCTTTGGCGATGAAGAAAATGCCGGTCAAATTGCGCTTGAGCAGTTCTTCCGCCCGTACGGCTCTGTCATGGTCCGCAAGCGCCGTGACGACGATAACAACTGGAAGGGCAGTGTTTTTGTTGAGTTTGACTCAGAGGAATCCCAGAAGCAATTCCTTGCTCTTGACCCCAAGCCCAAGTTCAACGACAACGAGTTGACCACCATGAGCAAGAAGGAATACGTCGAGATGAAGTGCAAGGAGAAGGGCATCAAGCCAGATTGGGAGCTCACTGAGCAAGAGAAGTACGAACAACGGCAGAAACGGCGCGAAGAGAACGGCGGCAGCCGTGGCAGAGGCGGTGACCGCGCTCGAGGTGGCGGCCGCGGCCGCGGTCGCGGAGGACGTGGTGGTCGTGGAGGCCATGATCGCCGGGATCGTAACCGCTCTCGCTCTCCTCGTAGGCGCCGGGACCGCAGCGCTTCCGGTGGCTCTGTCGACAGCCGCGACTGGAACACGCGTCGTGACCGATATCAGAAGGGCAAGGATGACCGTGGCAGCCGCAAAGAGGACAAGAAAGAGCCCAAGGAGATTGAGCGCGATTCTCAAGGTGTGCCTGTTGTCAAGGACTCTCGCACTGACGCTGAGATTGCTGCTTCCAACAAGCGCAAGGCTGGCGATGGGGATCGTGCCGAGAGTCCTAAGAAGAGCAAGATCGAGATCAAGCAGGATGAGTAGGCCTGTCCTAGGCCTGTTCATCTTCATGAACGAGTACTATGGCTCCAGGGCGCTCCCCTCTTTGGCTGAGCGCTCTACCATCACCTACGACGTGTTAGGTCTCACTGCATTGGCGGCGTTTACGGATGTTCCTTATCTCTATGATGGTCACTAAGATATCATTGCGCCTGGCTGGGTGGGGATATATATTTTTTGGAAAAGTTACTTATGGATATTATTCGTTCATGCATTGGGACCAGATGACTGGAATGATACCTTGCCTTATCTCAATACGCTTTGACATTGGTAGTCGATAGAATCTCTCAATCAATCCACCCACAATCGAAACGAACGTAGAAAGGCACATGAGACTCAGAGATAAGGTGTGGTTCCTGCAAAGTCGCTCACAAATGTAACCGACCGTTATATTCATTCTGTTAGGGGTCCTCGAATCGCTGTTAGTCAAGGCACTGGCGCTGTCTAAAGAGTCGTAACCCTGATCCCTCTTGTCAAATACACACATTCGAAGAGAAATGTCCACAATAAATTGTGCCCCATCTAAAAGCATTCCTGTCAACCCGCAAGCAAGCGTCTTTGACCATTGCACAAGCATCATCTAGCCAAATCGGCATAAGTCTCGGTAATGCGATGCTTTCATTGGTCGAGTCGCAAGAAATGCACAACGATTGGATATGAGAACCTCCGTAGACTAGCGGCGGCACCCAGCATTAGTCTCTAAAGCCGCTTCTCGGAAACGCTGCTCTGTGTATGGTCAGCTCGTAGACAATTCGGTATGAGAAGCGACGACTCATGGAATCTTATAAGGACTGCGCGCGATCCTGATGCTCTAGTTATTCCATCACATCAGTATGCTAGCCCACACGATTCTTGCACGAAACACCCAGGCGGACAAAAAGGAGTGGGGAGAAGAGACAAATATGGCATTCGAACGCAGATATAAATACAAGCTCACATGCTGCTCTTCCTCCTCTCTCATTCCTTTGCACTATCGAGAACCCTCGTCCTCCTTAGAGTCCCTTCTTCTACTACTAGTAACCTGGATTTCCATCAAGCATGGCTGCTCCACCCGCATCTATAGCCAATGATGTCCCCAAGGGCCTTAAACGCAAGGATCCTAACGCCTATAATCCCGCAACCGACGTTCCTTCTCTCGCTGGGAAAGTGATCTTGATCACCGGCGCCAACACCGGTATTGGAAAGCAGACGGCTCTTGATCTGGCGAAGCATAGTCCAGCTCAGGTTTGGGTTGCTGCTCGTAACGCCGAGTCTGGGCAGGAAGCTGTTAGAGAGATTGAGGCTGTAGCACAGGACGTCGATGTGAGATTCGTTGCGTTGGACTTGACCAGTTTTGAGTCGATCAAAAGCGCTGCGAACGAGGTGCTAGAGAGCGCGCAGAGGCTGGATATCTTGATGTTGAGCGCCGGTATCGTAGGTCCCTGTGCTCGTTCAATTCGCTTTCATGCATGGGACTAACAGCATGAAAGATGGGCGGCCACCCGGGCGTCACCAAGGAAGGCTACGAGAAGCAGTTCGGCACGAATCATGTTGGCCATGCTTTTTTGCTCAAACTTCTTACACCCCTCCTCCTGAAGACGGCTGATAGCACGGGCTCAAAGCCGCGTGTCGTCTCGCTAAGCTCCACAGGCCACCGCAGTGCCCTACCTGAGAGCGGCATTGCTTTCGAAACGTTGAAGTCGCCTCAGCTTGAAATTTCCGGCGTGTCGAAATACACGCAGTCCAAGCTCGCAAACGTTGTATACGCCCGGCAGTTTGCTAAGCACTATCCTCAGCTCATCTCTGTTGCCATCCACCCCGGCGAAGTTGGAACCCAGCTCTTCAACAAGGGCGCTCAGGGTGGGGGCCCGGAGATTGAATACCTTGCAAAGGAGATCGCGCCCAAGGTCTGTGGGACTGTTGAGGAAGGAGCCAAAAACGGTTTGTGGGCGGCGACCGCGGAAGATGTGCAGACTGGGAGGTATTATGAGCCCGTAGGTGTTTTAGGTCAAGGTAGCGAGTTGTCGAAAGACGAGACATTTGGGAAGAGGCTTTGGGAGTGGACACAAAAAGAATTGGAAGGGCACTGAGGTCTGATATCATTTGACGGCTCGGTCGGGTTTCGAAGGGGCCGGGAGGTACTCAGGTGCTTTTAAGGGTCCATCCTGCGGCGCAGAGGTTATTGAATACCATCCTACTGTCCACACACGACAATTGGAGTACATGGCAGATGTCCTTGGATCATGATGATAAGTTGAAGTTTGTCAGGCAGAATTCCTGTTCCTTGCCTGGTAGTTTTCATGGAATGTCGCTCCAGCGCTTGCCGTCGAAGTGACACCGCACAACCTCTAGGCTTCCGTCGATGCGCCATCGTTTGCATGTGAGGACCGCTACACTCGCAGGTTCATCTTGTAAGTCCACTTGTACCTCATGAAATAAGTTCGACTCAGGTAGTTTTGGATACGAGTAAGCATCTATATCCGGGAGGACCTCCAAAGGAAACTCATCATCCATGTCCGTCTCTTGTAAGAAGCCTGCCTCTTCCAGCCTCATAACCTTTCTTCCGACGCTCGCTGTGATAAATGAGTCCCAAACACCTTCTTTATGCGGTATTTGGCTCAGCAGTCTGACCGCATGGAGTCTAATGCGGTGATTGCGGCACTTAATGGCGATGTAGTAGAGTGGGGGTAAGTAACCAAATTCAGAGACGGAATCAGACAGCTTGACATTGTTCGGTATCGATCGAGCCAGCAAATATGCCTTCCAAAGGTCTATAGACCCCTCGAGGATCAACATGAAGTCAGAGGTGTGAGCTTCGTAGTCTGATTCAGAATTTCTCCGCAAACACTTGCACATTATAGAGGCCATAGCATGGTAGTTGAGGAGTAGTCTGTAGGCCATAGGCTCTCGAGTTATAGGTCGAGTTGACGGTGGCGTTTGGCTTCCAAAGGCCAGGGGCTCATCAGGTGCGATTCCGTTCAACAAAGTCCGGCTCTCAATGTGGGCGGTAGTCCGGCGGTATGTCTCAAGCCAGGCTGTGAGATGAGCCATTGCTTGGTCCTGCGCAAACCCTATCGCAGACCAATCATCTTCGTTCTCATCTCCAGTCTCTCGGCACTTCTGAGAGATGAACAAAATACCGTGTAGCAACTTATCTAAGCAGTCTTTTGCTTCTTCGGCGTCAGCAAATATGGGGAACGGTATTTCGGTTTCCATTGGTTGCAAAAGTAGATCCATGTCCGCCAAGTGCCGGCCAAACAGATCTTCCTGAACATGCATTGTGGCGAAACTGCGGACAATGCCTTTATCGAGGACTTTCGCATGTGAGGAAGGTTTGAGCACCACGATTCCATGGTATGAGCTGCCGTCATCTGTATGAAGATCTTTCAGTAACCTCAAGCCATTTCGCAGATGCGTTTCAGCCATCCTGTGCCTTCCTCTGAGATACTCCAAGAAGGTGAAGACCTGGCAAACAATAAGCACAACCGTGATGGATGCCTTGTCGCGACGGAGTAGTAGCGACTGCAGTAGATGAATGGCCTTGCTGTACTGTTGCAGCACAAATCTTTCCCGCGCATCTGGTGCTTTCCAGGGATGAAATTCGCACCTGTGTGCAGCACTCAGGGCAATGACAGCATGAAGAATGGCGGGCTCAGTCGCAGTCGCAGGTAATGCTATCTTGGCCCAGAATTGCGCCCCAAACCATCCTGATACTGTGTGAATAACTTTGATCCTGAACCACTGCAGGTACCTCAACTCGTCCATTGCAATAGGTTTGCTAAGACCTCGTTCGATTGTAATTGGTGAGGGTCCCTGTGACTTGGTCAAACCGTACCGTTCGGCATAGCTATTTCCGCCGCCACCCCAGATGCCGTAGCCATCACACACCCTGCCTGTGGTATGGCATCGAGAGCACACGGGTTTGCCTTCATCGCATTTTACTCGGCGAATTCTGCACGAAGTGAGCATGCATTCAATTACAGTAATATGCACGCCGTTGCATGCAGCGGGAGGGGCGACTAACTTGCAAGTTTGACATCCAGTCTTCACCTTCCGTGGACCCAAGGCTTTCCTCCGGGGCTTTTGGAGTTGGTAAGACAGATAGCCAATGCTAGGAAGCATGACGAGATGTAGTGAGACCGAGCCTTGCGAAAATACTTCTTCAGCTCAATGGTCGTCACGATGCGCCGCTGGTATCATTAATTGTAGCATTTATGTTGTCAAGAAGAAGATGTTCGAGAAAACATGTTGCTTCAGAAGACGAGTCGAGGACTGTCCATTACTTTGCGATTCGCTTATCTTTAGCCTTGCTGGGGTCGGGCTGTTCCTCCCATACTTCATTGGCCGGCTCGGGTCCTCAGGTCGCTCTTTCGACATTTGAAAAAGAAAAGTGGGCCGGGCCCACTTTTCTCGCATGGCGTGCCTGAACTAGCCGCTGGCTTGAGATTCCACGCGTCGGAAATGTCTGTTGGAGTCAACGCGCAACCTCGGTCGGCTGCAGGAGTTAACTGATATATAGCTAACGCCGTCTTCAGACAGCTCAAGAAGACGATTCCTACGAAAAGAGCTCGTACTGATTGAGCACTGGCTCCGTCGCGCCGCCTACATCAACATCCCCATATCTGTATTTTAAGCACTCTGTCTCTACTATATCTACTAATAGGAGTATGATAGATAGCTGTAAACTACTTGTATATACACAGAGTTTGGGTTTATGTATAATCTTGTATTGTGGCGTAGAGCCGCGATTGCTGTGTAAAGGAGGCTCACTAAATACGAGCTCCATCATGATGTGTACGCTTACAGCATTAGCTGCTCTTTGATACAAATCTCACCAATATCAGACCTGATCATCAACCCACCCTACACAGTTTTCCATCTTGCGTTACGATACCCTCCCTTTTCTTCCCGTCTAAATCTCGCAACTCCCAGCTATCGCTTCCAACCGTCCCCACAGCCCAAAAGACACCCTCAGGATCATACTTTCTCTTAATCGCTGCTAGTCTGGGATAGTTACTGCCAAAGAAAGCCTCCTTCCACGCCCAATCTTGTGCATCTCCTTCATTGATATAACTTCCCCCTCCCACCGTAACATCCCTCCAAACCTGCATATACCCCTGCAACCTCTCATGTCTCTTCGTTAGCTCCTCTTTCGTGACCACAGCGGCTTTGCCGTCCCAATGCGCATCGTTCTCGTAACCCTGAGCGTGCAGCACCGTGGTACGAAATGCAGGATTGACGGCGTTCGATGGATTGCCAGCGACAGCGAGCGTTGGGGCGTAGCTCATGCCGTGAAATGTGAGATCACCGTCTTCGACCAGGTGCCGGATTGCGAGGTGAGAAGATTGGAGAGAGGAGTCGGAAGAGAAGGAGGAGCGAGGAAAGAGACGGGATGCTATGAGAGTATAACCTGTTATCTCGCCGAGTGTACGACGGGAGAGTCGTAATTCGCTGTCGAGGGCTGGCACGGAAGATCGTTTCAGCGTAGGCATGGGGAGAGCGATGCCGAGCTCGTTCAGCTTCTCCAGTAGTGGGCGGACGAAGCGTCGATATTCTGCTAATGTCTTGTTCGGCAGTGATATGCTCACAGTGAATGTTAGACCTGTGCCACTACTCTTTGGATATATGAAGTTATAGCCCAAGCCACCAGCATCGCAGATTGCGGTGCCAAACTCCCAATACGCTTTCATGCCCGCCCAGAAAGTCTCGGAGGAGATGGCGGTAGCGCCAGTGCCCTGTTGCGGTGTTGTAGAGAAGCGAATACTTGAAGAGACAAGTGGAATGTTGGCGAAGGCTTTCACCACGACCGATGTAATGATGCCGAACGTTCCTATGACCAAACTCGTCAACAACAGCATTCAGAAAGACGAAGGAAAGGTGAATACATACCAGGACCGCCGCCCCGGAATGCCCAGAACAAATCCTCGTTCTGTCCCTCGTGCGCTTCCACCACTCGCCCATCAGCCGTGACCGCTGTAATTGCAAGGACTTGATCCGCCGCCAAACCAAGATAGCTAGTATAACTACTATGTCCGCCTCCCTGCAGGAAGCCGCCTGCAATCCCCACTGTACTCCCGCCTGCGATGATAAAAGTCATGTCGTTCCTTCTCATCAACGCTGAGCCCTCGAAAGCCTGCACGCCCGCGGCGTAAGCGACAGCTCGTCCCGTGTAGGATCCGGTGGGCGATGTGTAATTCGCATGGTAGACAGCATCTTTAAGATGATGGGTCCATACACTAAGAGAGTGGCCGCCAATGGATTTGCCATTAAAGTCGTGACCCGAGTTCTTGATTACGAGACGGATGTTGTTGTTCCTTGCGAAGTTTACAGCGAGCTGGATGTGCCGAATGCTTGTGGCTTTGACGACGTAGACCGGGTAACCTCCCTGTGTGCAAGTCGAGTTTGGATATGATGTTGGTATGCATGTATTACCCGAAGCCCATTGAGACATGATACTTGTTGGGTCCTCGGTACTGCTTTGTGTAAGCAGCCGCACTTTTATCAACAAACATCCACCTTAGATGTATAGCCTCGTAGACACACACTCCTGAAATGTGTTGCATAATGTGTCATGTTGAATGACCTCAATGACTTTACGGCTCCTGAGTTAAATGTGTAAAATACACTGAAGGCATACCGGCTCCACTGATGTAGACTTACTGTAAATTCATACCTTCCCAACTATCCCTTAGTGCATCACACCTTGCCGCATTGTACCCTTCCCCAGCATAGCATACACTAGCAAGTGGTCTCGGTTTGAGCAGTACGCCACCCAATGTCTCGTTGAACGATGCCCAATCTTCCTCACTAGGCCAATCAGCATCTCCTGGGGTGACTTTACATTCTTGAGGGGGAAGAGTGTCTGCTTTTGTAGAGCCAAAGCGTATTGCGCCATTGTTAGACGTTTGAAGCTCGGTGAGTTGATCGCGCTCCCAGTCAAAATTGAGCGCGAAGGCTCTCGTAGCAAGAAGAAGTGCTATTGAAGCCTTTGAAAACATGCTGAAGCGCTTCAGAAGGACGAGTAGATAAAAGGTAGAGTAAAGAAGACGCAGGTAAGAGGGGCTTACACCGAATCAGAGAGTACTTATAACTACTAATTAGTTGCGGACCTTTTCAGGTCATCCGTACCCTGATAGACTACACATCCTTCAAATCCCTTCTCAAAATAACTTGTTGTGGGGCCTGGCGGTTATACACATTATCGTGAGTACGAGTACGAGCTGCGGTTCTATATACTACCTGCATATACGCCCCGTATATTAGGCACTACCGCCACGACGGTACTCGGGGTCCAATTTGCAAGCGCATGAACCCCTGGTAGGAATGATGGTTCGAGACCGCCGCAATATTCACGATAAGAATCAGAAACTAGAGATGACCAAAGAGCGGAAAAGAAGACTGCAGCACGAACAAAAATGCAGAGATGTGTTCTCACAAGTAGCTACCATGCAGTGTGTCAAACGGACAAGTGGTCAAAGAGATAGAAGAAGGTGTAGTTCACTGTACAAGAGATCATCTCTCCTCAAAATCTCGCCACTTAACTGGCCCAAACATAAAATTACACTTCCGTCTCCAATACACCCAGGCTAGAATCACACTATAGCAGAAGCTCAAGAGGGTTTTCAATGGCCTTCTTCAACTCCCTCATGAACTCGCCGCCAACAGCACCATCTACAACCTTGTGGTCAAAGCTTCCCGTGATAACAATCTGGTCATCCCACTCCACGCTTGCTGTGCCATCCTCTGTGGGTTCGCCTGGAACTGCAACCTTGTTTGTGGTGCCGACGGCGACGATGCAAGCTTGTGGGGGGTTGATGACGGCAGTGAAGCGCTCGACGGCCGGGTTCATGCCCATGTTAGAGATTGTGATGGTTCCGCCCTGATACTCCTCAGGCTTCAGCTTGCCGTCCCTTGCGCGCTTGCCAAGGTCCTTGATCTGTGATGAGATGGACTGGAGGCCGAGACCGTTGACATTCTTCACAATTGGCGTCATGAGACCAACGGGAGTGGAAACGGCAACCGAGACATCAACAACGTTGTGCTGGCGAATGATGACCTTTCCGCTCTCCTCACGCCATGACGAGTTTGCAGCGGGGACCTTGCGGGCAGCAACGGCAAGAGCCTTGACAAGGAGATCGTTGACCGACAGCTTGTACTTGCCATCAGACGAGGCATTGAGTGCTTCGCGGAGCTTGAGCAACTTGGACACGGAAATGTTGGATGCTACAAAGTAATGGGGGTTTTGCTGCATGCTCTGGGTTAGACGACTGGCGATGACTTTGCGCATGCTGGTGGCCTCAACATCCTCGTAGGTAGCGGCGCTAGCAGGGACGCCTGCCGCGGCAGGAGCTCCTCCAGCAGGTTGGTATTTCTCGATATCCTCCTTAGTAATCTGCCCACCCTTGCCGGTACCCTTGATAGAGCCAATAGGAACACCTTTCTCAAGGGCGAGCTTCTTGACGGCAGGTGACACGGCGGGCTGGCGTTGGAGGGCAGTTTCTAGGCGGTCACCGGTGGAATCGGACTCGATGGCGGCGGGGGCGGATTCCTCCTTGGCTGGTGGAGCCGTCTCAGATCCAGTATCGGCGGGCTCGCTGGATTCTGAAGCCTCTCCCTCCTTTGAGGGAGTATCGGGTTTCTTGTCACCGCCGGCATCCTCGATAGAGAAACTCTCGAAGGCGGACACGTCCTCGCCCTCCTCGACTAGGACTGCGATTGGCTTAAAAGAGTCAGCACTTCAGTTCGTCATGCAATCCTTTGTGATCATGCAGCGGCCTAATGTAGTTTTAAGGGTGGCTTACGCTTCCGACTGCAACATCCTTCTCGCCAGCGTCACGGAGGATTTTGGCAATGGTACCCTCTTCCTGGAATTCAAAGTCCATCTGTGCCTTATCGGTCTCGATCTCGACGAGCACATCGCCCGGCGCGATCGAGTCGCCGACCTTCTTCTGCCATGCGCCAATGTTTCCGGCGGTCATGGTTGGGGAGAGGGCGGGCATGCTGATAACGGTGTGGGATGGGTAGGCTGCGGATCATCTCAGTTAGCACCGCCTACGTTGACCGGGTAATTTGATCGCATAGTGGAGGAAGGACAGCTCACATTTCGAGGCATAGTACCGCGAGAGGGCAGCAAGCGCTGGGGTGCGGCTATCATAGCTCCGTGTTAGCACAGCTCCCCTTCAAGGTGTTTTGACAGCGACTTACGCAGCGAACTGTGAGCACCGTGGTGTCGCCAACGCACCTCGCAGTGCAATCGACCCCCTCGAGCTCAATTGGCTCGTAGCCCGAGCTAGAAGAGTCGTGGTAGCAGGCATTGTGTCGGGATGCCGAAGTGCGCGCTGAGATTTCACCCTGAGCGGACAGGTACGGGAGGGAAGCACGTCGTAGGATCGAGGGCGACGAGCTGCGGGAAGTGAGAGCAGTACACGCTCGAGCGCGAGGCGGGCAGGGCAGGAGTTGATGAGAGTGTTGTCGCTCAACAGAAAAAGTTTAGCCCAGCACAGCTGTTGGAGATCCGGCGGTCGGCCAAGCCCCGTTGGTCATTCCCCTACGGGCCTGGCGCGGCGAAGGCAAGAGCAGCGCGCAAGCCACATGTGTGCTAAAGCCACAGTAGCTTCGATGCACGCCGGCCGCCAGGGTACGTAACCTCGAACGAGTAAGGAGGCTGATGCGAAGACACTTTGTCATCTGAAAGCACGAGCTGCTCGAATTACTTCTGCTCCCGTATTGGAGTTGTTGTGCCGTATCGGAACAGTGCGACACAGTTTCACCGCAATCTCCTCTCCCTCCTCCCTTTTGTGCTGGTCCTTCCGCAATGGTTGCTGAGGAAGGCCCCGCCAGCTGCTGAAAGAAGGTGCTCCCAGCAATATACGGACACATCGTCGCCCGCCATGGCCGGCACCGAGGCCTCGCTGGAGGCCCGAGAGGACTTGGGGAAGCCCTCGGATATGGAAGAACAAGAGGAGGCAACACCGCCAGCAATAGACGAGAAGGACGGCGATGCAGATGCCGATGCAGCGTCCGAGCAGGCAGCAGAGAGCGTCGACGAGAAAGCCTCCACGGCTTCTCCAGGGCCACAGACACCACGGGAGCATCCGGATCTACCCACACCTGCTCCCTCGACCCCGACGCTGAACGTGCCCAATGGAACAGACGCGCCGCGATCCTCCGAGCAGATGTTCGATCATCGCATACCCATCGAGAACCGCTCACGAACAGACTCGCAGTCTACAGCAGCTACAACTGCCACGAGACCGTCGACTCGAAGCTCGCTGGTATTCGTGGTAGCCGCGCTCGAGACAATCGCAGCTTCCAAAGATGCAAGGAAGAATAAGAAGCTCGGGGACGCCACCAATGCAGCTTTGGCAGCTATCAAAAAGGAGGGTGATCCAGCGCGCATCAACCCTGAGATACTCTTCGAACCGCTCCAGCTTGCTTCAGAGGCACCCAATGTCCCTGTCTCCATCACAGCGCTCGACTGCATCGGCAAGCTGATCAGCTACTCGTACTTCTCCGTCCCCTCCGAACCACAAGCCGATAATAGCGAAGCGCCACCGTTGATAGAGCGAGCCATAGACACAATCTGCGACTGCTTCCAGGGTGAGGCAACACATCCGGACGTACAACTGCAGATTGTTAAGTCGTTATTGGCGGCCATCTTGAATGACAAGATTGTGGTACACGGAGCAGGTTTGCTGAAGGCCGTGCGATTGACCTACAACATCTTCCTCCTATCAAAGTCGAGTGCGAACCAGCAGGTAGCGCAGGGCGCTTTGACCCAAATGGTCGGCACTGTTTTTGAGCGAGTCAAGGCAAGACTTGCCATAAAGGAGGCTAGAATCAACTTGTCGCGAGTGTCACTAAATGAGAAGGACCAGTCGGAAGAAAGTGTACGAGAAGAACTAGACGGTAGTACGCAAGGTGTTGATGGCTCTGAGGCAAATGGGGACGACGAGGCAGAGGATGAGCGAGATGCTGACCCAGCCGAGCCCAGCGACAAAGCAGTCGATCAGCATATTGGTCCCAAGATCACTTTGCAAAGTTTCGAAAACAACATGAGCTTCAACGATGACCGAATACACGACAACGCCCCAACACTAGTAACTCGAATCAAAGGTAAAGCTGGCTCAAGACAAGTGTCTGGACATGACACCTCCCCTGCTACGCATACGGACCATGAACACAACGAAGAAGAGGAAGAAGACGAAATTTTCGTGAAAGATGCATACCTTGTGTTCAGAGCTATGTGCCGATTGAGTACCAAGGGTCTATCAGTGGACCATGCCCAAGATGTGCGATCACAAGGCATGAGGTCAAAACTCCTTTCGCTGCACATGATTCATACTATACTATTCAACAATATTGCTGTCTTCGTGTCGCCATATGCCACCATCCAGAGCGGCAGTGGAGATGAACCAACAAGCTTCATTCAAGCGGTCAAACAGTACCTCTGTTTGAGTCTGAGTAGGAATGGAGCGAGTTCGGTTAAGCAAGTTTTCGAAGTTGCTTGCGAAATCTTCTGGCAGATGCTTAAATACCTGCGCATTTCGCTCAAGAAAGAGGTTGAAGTATTCTTAAAAGAGATTTATCTGGCAACGCTGGACAAGCGAAGTGCTCCTGCGTTCCAAAAGCAATACATCCTAACAATTTTCGGGCGATTGGCTGCGGACCCTCGAGCACTAGTTGAAATATACTTGAACTACGATTGCGACCGCACTGCGCTTGACAACATGTATCAGCGCGTTGTGGAACATCTATCAAAAATTTCAAGTCACCCAGTCACCATTACTGCAATGCAACAGCAGGCATACCAAGATCAGCGAGAGAAGCAAGCGAGACAGATGGACTGGCAAAGTCGGGGAACACTACCTCCTTCGTTGACGACGGTATCGATGAATATGCCCCACGACACGGAGCACTCGTATCCCCAGGAATATGCGATGAAGCAAGAATCGCTGGAGGCACTTGTAGAGATCCTACGATCACTTGTCAACTGGGCCCAACAATCTCTTCCGGAGAGCGGCAGGCCACAGAATGCAGAGTTACGGCCATCGTTTGACGATCTTCGAGTCTCAACGGACACGCGGACCATCTCGGAATCACCGCACGTAGGTGTGGACTCCGGCACCGTCACACCTCTTGCTGAGGATGACTACGGCCAGCTAGAGAAAGCAAAGCAACGAAAGATTGCGCTCACAAATGCAGTACGCCAATTCAATTACAAGCCAAAGCGTGGTATAAAGACATTAATCGCCGAAGGCTTCATCGCCTCAGATTCGCCCCAGGATATCGCTCGATTTTTGCTTGATAATGATCAATTGGACAAAACGGCACTTGGAGAATTCCTTGGCGAGGGTGATCCTGCGAATATTGCCATCATGCATGCTTTCGTGGACTTGATGGACTTCACAAAAACTCGCTTTACGGATGCTCTGCGCCGGTTCCTGCAAAGCTTTCGCCTTCCTGGCGAGGCTCAGAAGATCGATCGCTTCATGCTCAAATTCGCTGAACGATATATCACTGGCAACCCCAACGCGTATGCCAATGCCGACACTGCTTATGTTTTGTGTTACTCCGTCATCATGCTAAATGTCGACCAACACAGTAAGAAGATCAAAGGTGCTCGCATGACTCCAGAAGACTTCATCAAGAACAACCGGGGCATCAACGACAACGCTGATCTGCCTGATGAGTACCTTCGAGGCATCTTTGACGAGATTGCTCATAACGAGATTGTTTTGAATACGGAACAGGAAGCCGCCGCAGATAAAGGTCTGATCAATCAGCAACCCACCACTGGACTCGCAAGCATTGGTCAAGCTCTTACCGGCGGTGCACGAGACTTGCAGCGGGAAGCAATCGTTCAAGCATCTGAGGCAATGGCCAACAAGACCGAACAGCTGTACAAACAGCTCTTACGAGCCCAGCGAAGAACAGCAACGGCAATGCCGGTCTCCAAGTTCATCCCTGCATCTTCTTCCAAACACGTTGGGCCCATGTTCGAAGTCACTTGGATGCCAATCCTTACCGCTCTCTCCAGTCAGGCTCAAGATCACAATATTGAGATTGTGCGACTGTGCATCGAAG
The DNA here is from genome assembly GCA_033682645.1 of Phoma sp. ATCC 74077. Taxonomy (NCBI): domain Eukaryota; kingdom Fungi; phylum Ascomycota; class Dothideomycetes; order Pleosporales; family Didymellaceae; genus Phoma; species Phoma sp. ATCC 74077. The sequence goes on from JAWDJC010000017.1 coordinate 785,507, forward strand.
GTATCAAGTTGGCAATACGAGTGTCATGCCTCTTCGACCTCGAGAGTTCCCGTCAGGCTTTCGTTTCTTTCCTTGCGCGTTTTACAAACCTCTATAATTTGAGCGAGATGAAGGCAAGAAACATGGAGGCACTGAAAACGCTAATTGAGATCGCCCATACCGAAGGAAACCTACTGCGAGAGTCTTGGCGCGAGATACTCACATGCGTCTCCCAGCTTGATCGGTTCCAGCTCATCTCCGCAGGAATAGATGAACGTGCCGTGCCAGACGTCCTCAAGTCAAACTCGAGCACGCCACATTCTCGCAGAACTCTCAATGTTCCGACTAATCGCCGAAGGCCGACCTCCAATGCCGGCAGTATACACTTCCAAGCCGATGTAGCTGAAGAGAGCAGATCAACAGACATTGTTAGAGGAGTTGACCGAATCTTCACCAATAGTGCGAATCTATCTGGAGAAGCTATTGTCGACTTTGTCAAAGCGCTTACCCAGGTTAGCTGGCAAGAGATTCAGTCCTCGGGCCAGAGCGAGTCTCCGCGAACCTACAGTTTACAGAAGCTGGTCGAGATTAGTGGCTATAACATGACTCGTGTGCGGTTTGAATGGACCAACATCTGGCAAGTACTGGGAGCTCATTTCAACGAGGTGGGCTGCCACAGCAATACCAATGTTGTCTATTTTGCCCTCAACTCGCTGCGGCAGCTGTCAATGAAATTCATGGAGATCGAGGAGCTTCCAGGTTTCAAGTTTCAAAAGGACTTCCTCAAGCCTTTCGAGCACATCATCAATAATGCCAGTGTCGTCTCTGTCAAGGACATGGTACTGCGTTGTTTAATTCAAATGATACAGGCGCGAGGTGAGAACATCCGTTCTGGCTGGAAGACTATGTTCGGTGTCTTCACTGTGGCCGCCAGAGAACCATATGGTTAGTATTCAACTTGTCCTAGTTTTTCTCACATCATTTCACTAATATTGGGTAGAGGGCATTGTTAACCTCGCGTTCGAGAATGTTACGCAGGTGTACAACACCCGGTTCGGTGTGGTCATATCACAAGCAGCATTCGCAGACCTCATCGTTTGTCTTACTGAGTTTTCGAAGAACTTTAAGTTCCAGAAGAAGTCGTTGCAAGCAATCGAATTACTAAAGTCATCGGTACCGAAGATGCTCAGGACGCCAGAGTGCTCGCTATCTGCGCGTGCTGGTTATCTCAAAGAGTCGGATAAAGGCTCTTCAATACCAAAACAGCCTAGTCGCCAAACCCAGGAAGAGCAGTTTTGGTTTCCTGTTCTCTTCGCCTTCCATGATGTCTTAATGACTGGCGAAGACCTTGAGGTGCGGTCGAGGGCCTTGAGCTATCTATTCGATACTCTCATTAGCTATGGTGGCGACTTCCCGCGAGAGTTCTGGGACATGCTTTGGCGACAGCTGCTTTATCCCATCTTCATGGTGTTGAAGTCCAAGTCCGAGATGACGAAGGTTCTGAACCATGAGGAACTATCAGTCTGGCTTTCAACAACCATGATTCAAGCTCTGCGCAACATGATCAAGCTGTTCACTCACTTCTTCGAATCTCTTGAGTACATGCTTGACCGTTTCCTTGATCTTCTTGCATTGTGTATTTGTCAGGAGAACGACACTCTAGCACGCATTGGCAGCAACTGCCTCCAGCAGCTCATTCTGCAAAATGTACAGAAGTTCAGGCCTGAGCACTGGAGTCAGATCGTGAAAGCGTTTGTGGAACTCTTCCAACGGACTGAAGCTACAGCACTCTTCTCCGCTGCCACCAGCGGCTCATCATCTCAGCACACGCCGGTAAATGGTATACACGACACCTCAGATGTTCAAACACCGACGGTTGAAGTACCGCCTGGCGAACTTCCATTACAAACCCCCACAGAGGAACCGAAGCTTGACAACGCACTTGGTATCAACGGCCTCGCAAGCCCACGACGACCGTCACTTGTGACCTCCGATGCCTCCAGTGTTGGCGCCGCCGAACAACGCATGCCCTCACCCCTTCCCAAGCGGCAAACCCAAGAGCTCGAGGACTACCGCCCCGACAACCAAGACCTCCAGCAACCACCCATCGTTGTTACTGCCGCCCGCCGCCGCTTCTTCAACCAAATTATCACAAAATGCGTCCTCCAACTGCTCATGATCGAAACCGTCCAAGAGCTCTTCACTAACGAAGCTGTCTACGAGAAAATTCCCTCGGGCGAACTCTTGCGTCTTATGGCTGTCCTCAAGAAGTCATATCACTTTGCTAAGCGCTTTAATGCGGACCGCGACCTACGGTCACGCCTCTTCCGCGAAGGTTTCATGAAGCAGCCGCCCAATCTTCTCAAACAAGAGTCAGGATCTGCGTCAGTGTATGTTAGTATATTGTTTAGGATGTACCATGATACATCTACCGACCGCGCCGCCTCCCGCGCCGACACTGAAGCTGCGCTCATACCTCTTTGCGAGGACATCATCGCATCCTACATTGAACTCGACGAGGAAACGCAGCAGCGCAACATTGTCACATGGCGGCCTGTCGTTGTCACAGTGCTCGATGGGTATACAGGCTTTCCAACAGCAGAATTCGAGAAGAATGTTGACGTGTTTGCGCCGCTGGTCGTGGGCTTACTTGGTACCGAACTGGCGCCTGACGTTCAGCGTTCGGTTCAAGCGCTCGTTATGCGCATCTTCGAGATCAAACTGGGCACTGATAGGGTTCAGCTCATGACACCTATCGCGAGAAGTCCCAGAGGCAGTTCTGTGGGAAGTCCAATTCAACGGAGGGCTAGTCGGACGGGACGGTAAAACAGCCTCGCTCCTGGACTATACCCTATTTTCTCTGGGCTTCAAATGCTGAAACCACTTCATGTCAACCTTTGTAGCATTTGTACTTTCAGGGAGTTTAGTGAGAAAAAACGGGCTGTTTGTATGTACAACTTTCCAACTAGCATTGTTAGATTTTTGAGCCTTCGGGAGCCCTGTAGAGAGATGTGTGAGAAAAGAGATGTAAGAGAGGAATGCATACTTCATTTACAATATATGAGCTCGTATTTTTCCGTCCCCTCTCCAGCTATGTGAAATACTCCCGGCGCAACTCATCTCACACTTAAGCATTCCCTAATTTGGCTCCATCTCACGCCCCGATCATGCCAGACTAGTAATCTTCTTCCCACCCCGCGGCACTCTGAATCTCAACACAGCGCCTGGAAAAACCCTCCGATCCTCCCCATAATTCCACGCCGGCTGGTACGGCAACTGATTGACATTCACGTAAAAATACCCATCCTCCCCAATACTCGCTCCGTCAGGCCAGAGAATCCTCGGATCCCGCACTACCCCCTGATTCAGCGCGGTGTCCGGGTCGTAGTAGTAAATCGCATTGTGCTCAGGCATAAGCTGATACACCAGCCCATTACTATCGCCTTCAAAGCCGTTCGCGTTTCCGCCTCTCTGCCCGAGATTTCGGACGTTGTTCTTCGCTGCTTCCTCCGCTAGTGGATCATCCCCGTCCTTCGCTAGCAGGTTCGCGGTTGGAACGGAGTATAAATAGTCGCTCGTCAGTGGACTGTAGTACATCGTTTCTCCATCCGGCGAGATCTGCAGCCCGTCTAGACCCTCTCGCAGCGTCTGTATCGGCGTGCCGAGTGTGCGCTGGTAAAATGGGTGGCCCTGGTAGCTGGGGACGTCGCGGTCTACGCGTAGCACCGAGGAGTGTTGCGTTAGGCGTCGCCATGAGGTGCCGGTGCCGAGGTCGAGGACGATGAAGCCGGGGCGCCCTTCGTCGCTGCTGTCGACTATGTATGCGACGCCTTGGCCTGAGGGGGTTAGATGGGGGCGCAGGTCGAAGCGGATGTCGTTCATGTAGCTGTCGGGGTAGTGGACGGTGGGGGGGAACGTGTAGGTTGCGTAGATGGTGTCGTTTGCCAGGCTTATACCTAGTATCTTGGGGCCGCCTGGTTGTGCGTACGCTGGGAGGGAGTCAGTGTATGATCAATATGCTTGTGGGGCGGGGAGTCTACGCATCACTGGCATACCCCCTGCGCCCGTGATTGTTGGACGGCCGGTGTCTACAACCCATAATGTCTCTGGCCGACGAGGGTTCTCGGGGGTTATGTAGAGCGCTTGGACAGATATCAAGCCTGTGCTGTTTCCGCTGCCGAATTGAATCCCGTTCCAGGAAGTGTTGAGTTGGCTGACGGGGAGGTTGAGGTCTACTGAAGGATACGGTCGTTCGGCTGTCTTGTTCACGGCTTCACCGAGGGTGAAAGTATAATTACCGCGAGTATACGATGCAAAGAAGCGGCCGGTCGACGAGATCGCTAGTCCAATCGGCCATTGCTCGTAATAGTAATGGTATTCCTCGAGCTCGGGACCGTATGCGCCTGAATCAGTCCGAAGGATTGTTCCTGTACGGTTCTGGTATGTGATTTGTGCGACGGCGATAGTGACAAGCGCGAGCGTCGAGGTGGGTGAGAGTTTCATGATTGTCGTACTGTGCTCGCACTTTGTTTATCATTAATGTACGATATACTACATCCCATGGGCATCCTGACTACTTAATGCACAGATGTGGTGATGTCAGCGCAAAAATGTCACAATTAGACATCATGATGCTCTAGCGGTGTAACGATCGAAAGACTAACCACTGGGAACTCGTCCTTGTCAAGTGTTACAGGCTGAAGTTCCGTGGATCGTTGTATGACGTTGTAGATCTTCGGACTTAAAGGTCCGGAGATGTACCTGCATGAGCCGTTCCATGGATCGCTTACGTTGATCGCACGCGGGAGAGATCACACGAGGAGAGATCCCTATTATAGTTGATAAAATACAGAAGAAATAAAACGCCTTTCAATCTCATATTCATTGATCTAGAGACTAGTCTATCGTAAGCATTGCATTATCATGATTGCAGAAAGAAAAAAGTGCTTCACCGAGCCCAAACGTAGCAGCCATTTATACCACGCTCCTTAATGCTTTTACATAAGTCATTCCATGGGGTAACTCCACTTCCTGGTGCTTCCCGTCTATGCGGTGCTCGACACCGTGCCCTGTATAGAAACCTCGCCTAGGATGCCTCCTCAACGCCGTCCGGTTTGGTTGTCTCGGCATCGGTCATTTCGGTATCCTTCTCCTCCGTGGGAGGTGCCTCAGCCTGCTTCTTCGCCTCGGCCTCCCGCTTTGCACGCTCAAGTTCAGCTTGCTTCGCTGCGTGCTCTTTCTGTTGCTTCTCGAGAAGGGCTTGCCGCTCGCCTTCGATCTTGTCGTTGTAGCGCTGGATAATGGGGCCAGCAATTGAGCGAATGTCCTCCTTCTTGGAAACATACTGTGCTTTCGAGGCGTCCTCGCCGTCCTCGTATAACCAATCCTGAGACACGTTAGTAATGAATTTACACAGACAGATGATTGTGGAGGGAACATACCTCGATTTGCTCGAGCTTAGCATTAAGCCTCGACTTTTCGTCATCGCTTGCGAAGTCGGCGTACACATCAAGGATCTTGTCCTTGAGCTCGTAGATGAAGCTCTCGAGGTTGTTCTTCTCGTTCTCGGTGTCGGCGACGAGCTTGTCTTCCATGATCATTGCGTTCTCGCGCTCTGCTGCGGTCTGTTTGGTGGCTTCATCAAGCGATGCGGTGCCTGCTGACAGTGGCAGGTCGCCCTTCCTCTGCTGCTTCTTGACCTTGCGCATTTTCGGTGGCTCCTTGGGCGCATCCTTGTCGACATCCATTGCCTGCGTGTCATGTGTTAGCTCGCTTGTAGGGGTCGCAGAAGCAGAAGGACGCGCAAGTACAGATTCAGTGCTAGGCTTATATCGTTTCGCAGCGGGCTCCGCAGGGCTTCGCCGACCGTTACTCGGATCAATGGGGAAAGTGGAAGAACGTACATCACCATCTTTCTTCTCTTCTTGCGGAGGCTCGGGAATTGGCTCCTCGACCTCGGTCTCTTCCACATAGTACCCTGACTCGACATTGAGCACGCCGTGCACATTCAGACGGGCCTTGAGCTTGCAGATCATGAAGTCGCCCTTGGGGTCCTCCTTGACGCCCTTGACGGAAAAGCGGCCAATCCAGGGATTCATCTTGCCTGGCAGCTGCTCAGGCTTAGCGTACCGCGCCTCAAGGTCGAAGGGGTGTTTCCGATAAAATGTGAGAATCTTAGTGGATGGCATGACGTTGCCCTTGTTAAAGACGGTCAGATTAGTATCCTCATCTGGGATGTCCTCGGACTTCTCCCAAGTGAACTCGACCGGGTAGTTGACCATGTCGTGGATGGAGAAGTCGCGGACACGGAAGACGGGAGAGAGGATAGCGCAGCTGAAAGCACATCCACGTGCAACGGCCTCGTCCTGGTTGAGTGTGAAAGACAGTGGCTTGCCGAAGTAGTCTTGGATCTTGGTCTTGAGGGCAGGAACACGAGTGCACCCGCCGACCATCTCAATAGCGTCAATATCGGCAGTAGTCAGTTTGGCTTCAGCGAGCGCCTGCTCGATGGGCGCGGTGGCGCGGTCAATGAGCGGCTTGATGAATTCCTCGAGCTCCTCGCGCTTGAGCATGCCCCGTACATCGACATCGTTCATGATGGACTCGACGTTCAGAGGGGCCATGTTGTTAGCAGAGAGGATCTTCTTGAGCTTCTCGACACCAGCGGCCAGACGGAAGCGCGCCTTGCCGTTCTCCAGCACGTTGATCTTGTACTTTTCCTTGAACTCTGCGGCGAAGTGCTCGACGAGAGCCTTGTCGATGTAGCGCCCGCCGAAGTGGCGGTCCCAGGCGCTCGACTTGACAGCCAACTCGCCTTTCCTAAACTCGACGACGGTGGCGGTGTAGTTGCTGTGGCCGATGTTGACAAAGACGACTCTCCTGGGCTTCTCCTCGGGACCAGGAAGGTCAAGCTTTGTGATGCCGTAGCCGAGCGCAACGGCGGTATTGTCGTTGATCAGTCTCAGGCACTTGAGGCCAGCGATGTCGGCGGCGTCGAGAATGGCTCTGCGCTGGGCGTCGGTGTACCAGACGGGGCAGCTGAGGACAATGTCGGAGACGGGCAGCTTCAGCTCGACAGAGGCCGTCTGCTTCATCCTGGTGAGGTACATGGCGGTGATCTGGGTAGCGGTAAACTGCTCCTTCTTGCCCAGGTACGTGACCTCGGCGCCGACCTGGCCGCCCATGTCGACGAGCGGCGCGGAGACGAAGTCTTGCTCGATCTGGACATCGGGATCGCTGAGGGAGCGGCCGGCGAGGCGGACGAAGGAGGAGACGGTGTTCTTGAGGTTGGAGATTTCCTGGTTCTTTGCAGCCTCGCCAATGTATCTGCTCTTGGGGCCAAAGCCTACCAGCGACCTGTATGCGTGTTAGTTGTGCGGCCGGGCGTGGAGCGGTGAGGGGGGTTTGCTTACGGCGTCGCGCGGTTGGAGACCTCATTTGTGATCTAGGAACAGTCAGTAGGCGGTTCAGGTAGAGGGAATGGAGAGGGATGCATGCAGCATGCAGCTACTTACCACGTCAACACCACGGTTGCGCGCAACAGCAATTTTGCTGCTGAGCGTTCCCAAGTCAACACCCACAACGGACATTGTTATTAGCGGTGGCGGGGTATCTCGAATAGGTGCAGAGAGTGTATGTGTGCGTGGATGGCGAATTTGCGGAAACGGAGTGGAAGGAGGGTGGAAGGCGCCTGGCAGCGGAGGTATGTGTACCAAGAGTGCGCTGGTCGACTTTTTTGCAAGGCTGGCGATTTGCTTGGGCAGAGAAATCCGAAGAACTTTCTCGATGATACGCTTTAGCGGGGCCCTAGCAAAACTGTTGTCATGCATTCGGGGAGGCCCGTGCTCAGGGCCGCAACGCCCATCAACGTCGATCGTGTGCCCTGGCCCATGCCGCCGACAGCTAGTCTACCGCCATCTAGTGTAGTGTGGTAGCGTGCACGCGCTGGCTGGTGTCGCGTCGGTCGCATCGCAGGTGAAGTCTCCATGGATGTGTCTAGAGAGTACACTCGCGACTAATACGCGTCCAGTCCCGCCGTCTTGCATCTCGTGGCCGACCCCACAGCCTCGTCCTCCACCTGGAGCACCGCTTCCACCATGGCCGATATCCCCCCCTACCCCCTCTACAACCGCACCTACCACCTCTACCGTTTGTCACCACTCCACCATGGCGGGCAACCGCTTCTGGCCGACCGCGCCCTCCGTGCGCACGCAAAGCGCCTCAAGGAGCAGCTCAAGGGCGACAATGTGCGCGGCGTCCAGGTCGACTTCGCGCGCGCAGAGGATACCGCCAAGCTGGGGCCCTTGGAAGAATGTAACTGGGGCTTGATAGGAGACGAAGATGCCTGGATCGACCGCCATCGCCAGTCGGTAGGCCCCGACGCATCGCACCCCTCGTCTGCCCTCACTGCGGACCGCGCCCGTGGACTCCAAGTCTCCCTCGAGTACGAGAAGCAATCCTACAATGCGCTCCTTCTACGAGATCCCCCCGTCCCCCCGTCGCCAGAGGGCTTCACATCCCTGCCACTGCTGCTAGTCAAGATGCCAGCACCGGTACGGGACATCTTCCTAAACTACCTGAGAACAAGCTTTGACGCCCATGTTGCGCCATTACGGCTGCCGCCGCGCTTCATCACTTCCAGTCTCGAAACCTACTTGAACCGTCTCTCAGCCAGCACCTCTACGCAGACAATACAAGACGTCGTACGCCAACTGCATATCCAATTGTCTTTCCCAACGGCCACGACGCTCTTGAAACACATTGACATCACCATTGCGGCTACCGATGTGCCCGCTTTCGTCAGTCGAGGCAAGCTTATCACAGACGCCCACGACCAAGCTTTTACAGCCGCGCTATCCTCCTACCTGAAACAGCACCTTGCCCTCGACATCTCCCAGACCAGAGCTCAAATCTCAAAGATATCATGTCACAGCTTCCACCTGGGTACTGAGCGCCTAAAGCTTGCTGCACCGGACACGCTTGCTGATACGACCTTTTCGGATGAAGGAGCATCCTCGCAAGATGCAAGTGCAGGTCAACTTGCCGTTCAGGACTTCTTCACCTCGCTAGTCCGAGAGGCTGCTGGTAGTGGCAAATTCCTATCTGAGGATTTGGCCAAAGACCGGAGCGAAGGGACGCCTTCCTCATCTGCAAGTACGAAGGCCGGGAGGAGGAAACGAGCCGTCAGTAATGCGGCTGCTGGCAACGACAACAAGAAGAAGGCGAAGGCACGCGGCAAGGAGAATGGTCTGAGAGTCGATGGAGATGAAGATGTGGTGCACGTTTAAGCTCGACACTTAGCGCAGAGAGCGCTTTACGAGTTACGCAATCATGAGCGTGCCTGCCGGCGATGATTTTGCAAGTTTATATACCCCTTTAGCGCAGCTATTCATCTTTTCTATATACGAGTCCTACACAAGCTCAGCAGGATCTCCAAAAGTTGCCCTTTCAGCTAGTGAATGAGTTGTCGATTGTGTTGTTTCACTTCTGTGCTTCGCTTCTGGCTCTTCCGCGTGACATTACGCATGAGACGTAGCAATCTTTTTCCCTCGTCTATGCCCTGATGCTTCCATCGTCGCCTCACCTCACTTCCTTCATACAGGAGGTTGTCACCTACCAGGAGAAATTGTCACAGATGGTAAAATCACAACGAACAGATTATGTAGTAGCCCAATTGGTCTTTTTCGTTCATCGTGTTTTCACTACCCGCGTTAACTTCCCCTCGTAGGTGACAACCTGCTATATCCCCCAGCCCACCGCATGGATACGGTCTCTCCGCCCAATCCCCCTTCCTCACGAACCCCATTAGCACCATTCCACGATTCTCTTCTATCTATGGCCAACACAATACACGATGACGGACCGGACTACGATGATCGGAATGCGCGATTTCACTACTAGGCGAAGAGCTTTCAGGCTTCCCGCATCTGAACTCGGCTCCTTCGATGACCTTTTTCAGCGAACCTACGCTAGTTTCCGCTGCAATGTACACAATTTTGCATTGCATTTTCACTTCTATCCGGATACGCCATGTACGCCAACTCAGCTGCTGAACGAGCAAGAGTGGGATGCCGGCGAGTACTTTGTTGGTGGCCGGATCGAATTCTTTGCGCACTTTATTGAGAGGGGAACTGCACCTATTTGTCCTCCACTAAATCCACCGCCGTTCGCTGTTCCACCGGGATATTCGCCAGTGCAGTATCCACCATATGGCCCCAATACTATGTTGCTCCCGTCAGGCTCACGCCCGCCTCGGCTTCGTCAAGACGACCCAGCTGGTTCCGCCGACAGGAGACGGTGGAGTCCTGAAGACCGCCAGCTTACTGTCAGCAACACCGCAATAGACTTCGCCCAACAGCGTCCGCGGCGTCGTCTCAACAGTGACTCTACGACTGTGTACTCCTTATGTACGCCAATGCCTTATGAGCACTACGGAAGCAGGCAGTACTACTCAGGACCATGTGTTTTCATACCATATCCGCCTAGTCCTTTTCCTCAGGTAAACAGCGAGGACTACTTCGCATCGTGATCGACACTAAGCACTTCTTCAGAGAACGCCAACTGCCAGGTTCGCTCAGTCATTTCCTGGCTTCCAGCTCCCCGTAGTAAGTCCGCAACTACTACAATCTGCTGCCTTACGACCCAACACCTCGACACCACAGCTTAGTAGACCGTCGGAGGTAGCCAACGTCCATCTCCAGCCCCATGGCGTCACTCATGAAACACTACTCGACGGTACTAGTCGAGAAGTCAAGAAGTCGTGCCTGAGCCATACACGATCAAGTAATAGCTTGGAAAGATTGCCTAGCCCAATGTACGATCGAGAAGGGACTGCCGAGCCACAAGAGCAACCAGTGCCTAGTCGATGCTCAGTCCCACGTAGTTCGATCGAGTCGAATGGATTGTTCGTCACTGAGCCGTCAGATCGGCCTGATATGGAGGCGCTTGGTTGGGTCGAGGAAGAATAAGTGACATATTTGGAATGCTTCAGGACGAGTCAAGAAACGACAGCTGGCTGGGTATGAAATAGTTGAAGCATCAATATAGAAGCCAAATAGAGTTTTTTATGTCGAGCAGTGTGGCGAAAAATCATTCATGAAGCTGGTGAGGTCTACTGTATGCGTGCACAATGTACAAGCGAAGATCAATTGTGGAGACATTTTCTATGCAATGGACCAACGCGCTTCAGTTATTCCAACGTTTCCCCGGCATGATATGCACTATTAGATTACCCCTTGTGACTTACACGATCAATGATTCATCTTCCAGTTTCTCCACTTAGTTACCAAACTTGCGGAAAACGAAACCTCATTTGTTCTGGTCATGAGCATTTCAGAAGCCTGCAAGTTAGTGTGGAAAAGCTCACGGCCGACTCATCGCAAGATATGCTTCCTCAAAGTAGATCCCAACATTGTGCATCGACAATACACAGATAGATGCTCACTAGCAACAGAAGATGTTGATCCTACAATCGCCACAAGCCCGCGTGTATTGTGCTTCTACCCACTCTCCTCAGGACACCTTATGCTTTCACAATACACCGTTCGCTTCACCTATATCTACTCGCTTCCATATTTCACCCAACCATGATTACATGATCCCGAGAAAAGATAGAGACAGAGGCGCCTTGATACACAAACATTCGACAAAGACACATCATCTCCATATCGAAACTTCCGGAAAATACTTTAAGTATGGCCAGCCTCGCAGTACGGTCATTTGTGATTGTCACTGCAACCGACTACGTGACTGTGACTGTTTCCCCGACCAGCTTCGCAGTCGTCCAATCTTCCATTGCCTCTACCTTTTCGTCGGACAGAGGAGTGAGTACCTCCTCGCCTACTTTTCGTAGCTCGCCTCCCTCACTTTCCACAGCTCACAACTCACCTTCGATGACCACCTCCTTATCCCCAACGGCAACCCCTTCACACACCGACATCCCACGCCTCCCATCGCAGTTCGCTCAACCTCAACCTATCGGCTCCAAGCCCAAATTCAACGACACCTTCGCCATAATGACACTTGTAGCAGTCATCATCATGGGCGTCTTACTCGGTGCTCTGATAGGATATATGATCTACCTGCGCTGCAAAGGCTCTTGTCCCAAATGCCACAATCTGAAAGAACAAGTTGGGAAGTGGGAGCGCGGAGAGCTGCGAAGAACCACCAGGGACATGGTCATGAGACGCGAGGCGTCTGAGCTAGGAGATAGCTCATCGTCAAGATTTGCCGTGGATTTAGAAAAGGGTGGTAGTATTGAGGAAAGAAAGGATGACGTTGCTCCGAATTCACAGGGTGCGGCTCTAGATAACTTTGAAAGCATGAAACGAGCGCCAAGTCGGACTAACTGGAAGGAAAGCCTAGGTAAGGATAACAAGGACGATCTGTCTCCAGTCCGTCCTCCAGACACTGTCATTGACGAAGATCGTTTCTTCACCATAGCCGTCGATTCGCCGGCTCCATATCACCAGCCTACATTACAGCCTCCACAAGTTCCGGTGGAGCTTGGCGAGAACTGTGTGTATGATCCGCCGTCGCCGAGTGCCTATTCTCAACCTACTGAAATCAATGTACCGCGGACCTTTGGTGATCACACTGAACCTGATATACTACTGTCTAGGGCTCCGCGTGGGTCGTACCGGACGCCTGATTGGCGGCGGGTGCAGCAGCGTGAGGATGGCTTCTTTTGAATGAGTATGACTAGAAGGAAAGAAAGGGACAGGGCACGATGAACTGGAGAAGTGGATCTCCTTGGAAGAATTGTGTCGCACTACAGATCATGTTAATCTGACGTTGGTTATCCTAAGAAGGAAACCTAGAGTTCTACAGACGCGCAAATAGTGCAAGCTGATATGCAGAGAAGTTGAATAACATGATCTTGAGCATTGCGCTTTTCGCTGATATTCCGTATTTGCATATATTTCTCAATTTTGATCTGAATAGATATTTTTATTTTACAAGGTAAATTAAGTTACTCATCTTCAAAGAGACCATAGTTACATAATAAAGAAATGATAGTACTACTAAAACCTGATTTTTGATCCAAACATACTAACATCCCTCCCTGCGAGATGAGATACCCTGCGTGCCTAGCACAGAACGGGTACTTTAACTTTAAGCAGCTTGAAGTTTACACACACTTTGCTATTTTCCACAGGTCCATATATGCATAAGCACAACAGCCTCCATTTCGCGCAGAATCGTGTTTCATCGCTTTTCACGGCCTTTACAAAGCTTCTGGACTATTCCAACATGTGTATAGTAATGCGTGTGATCAACGCTTGTACGTAGGCAAAATGGGGAAATTGGTCTGATGGCTGGAGGTGCAGCACAGTACTATTGTGTGCTCATTCGCACACCAAAAAAAAAATACTAGTTCAATAGTGACTGCTGAAGCATCATAATAGAATTACAGTTTCATTTCACTCATATATTCAGTGGGGCAGTCAAGGGTCCAACACTGTTTTCGTTTGAGATCAGATATTCAAATTTACTAACGTTTAGTTAGCCGCAGGCGCAAAAGTGCCTGAGAACGGATGCCTTGATCAAAATCGGAGAACGAAAACGGCAGTAGGACTTGACAAAGGTTCTTGACAGGGAAAGCAATTTCATTTGCTCAATAACACAAAGAAATGAACAGGTCTGCATCCGGCTACTTACCAACTTAAAAGCAATAATAAGTACAGTGAAGGTTGCAAACAATCCAGACTTCTGGAATGTGAAAATATTTCATATTCATCATGACCAATTTCAGTGTTACAATTTCTTTCACCGGCGTGGATCTGCAGAATATTGATGAACACAATCGCAAACTCGCTCAATCCATTTTCAAGTTACCACCGGATGATATCGAACCATTTTTCACGCGTCTTTCCATTAATGTCCCGGAGCAAGCTCAAGTTGCACAACCTCTGCGTCACTGGTATCGAACATCGCATGCGAAATCGAGAGCGAAAGAAGATAGTAATGGGAACATACTGTCGGGCAATCCAGAATGGGAACTCACATCAACGGATGATATTGCTCTGCACTTTGCAGAGTTTCATTCGGACAAAGAAAGCCGAAAGGACACAAACTTGATATCAATCACGCACGATCCAATCAGAGCCATCAAAGCCGCTTCCTGGGAGTGGAGATGCACACCTTTCGCATTGCAAGAGACAAAAGCAAGGGAAATATTCATCAGTTTAATCCAAACTTCGGACTACTACCTTGCTAAAGACCTCATAGACTTGGCCTTGAAGACCCCTCTCTGCAAGCGGCTAAGCAAGGAGGCTCGTAACAGATTGAAGGCCACCAAGAACGCTTTTCTTCACGATTCAGAAGCATTGTGCGTCAAGATGATCCGAAAGGAGGACATCAAATATCAAATAAGCTTTGAGGACTTGCTCAAGAAAGGCCTCATAACCGATATTCTACCGGAGTTGGGCGAACAGCATGATTATTTCAAGACACCACTATGGCCGGCAGAGCTGCGACGACGCATATACCGCTATGGTAATAGAACCGAAGACATATATTCAAGAGTCAAGGCCATTTATTGTGTGCTTGCTGGAGTTGAACCTGGAGCACAGACGCAGCGCTCGTTGAAACTGGCTCAAAAGCTCATGCGCGATGACCCTTCCTTGGACGAATGGCTAAAGGAGGTCGGCATAAGCAAGCTGCAAGAGGAGATCGATGCGTTGAAACAACCAGAGCGTAGAAAAACCATACGCAGACCTTATCACAGGGCTTGCCTCGCTACGCAGGGAGGGACGTAATGTGGCATGTCACTTAACCAAATTCAATCACACGATGAAGATAGATGGAAGGATTAGAATGATTATTCCATTCTCAGTACATCCCCCCTTCAAACGGCTCACTCTCGTGCATCTGCGTCCCATTCTTCCTAACCAAGTTCTCAACATAGAAAAGCCAGCCATCCTCATGCCACTTCCTCAGATCAATTCCCTCACCGGGCTCGAGCGTGACAGCATTGACGCTCAAATAATGAAACGGCTTCGTCACGTCCTTCCCATCCACGTTGGTCGTAATCGTCGTTCCGTTTGTTTTCCATACCCGCTGCAATTTCTCTTTGTCCTGTACTTCCGTGGTGCCGGCCCAATAGTCGACGTCTATCTCTACCTGCTCCCACTCGCCGGCCACGCTGACAACGCGAACACCGCACTTCTTGCAGAAATACCATGCTTGCCTCTTGGTAAAGGTTCGGTATTCGCCGAGCTCTTCAATCGTTGCGGGGGATGTGAGGATGAAATCTTCAGCAGGGCTGATAGGGCGGCAATGGAAATAGCCCATTTTATGGCATGTTGTGCAGTTGCATTTGTAGATCCAGACGGACTCGGCGTTCGGCCCCTTGATGGGTGGGAACTTGAGGCGGAGCTGGTACTTGACGTCTCCGCAGTGGCACGAGCCTGGATAGGCCTTGTGTGAAGAAGACATGGTGTTTGGGTTTCTGCTTGATTGTACCGGCCGACATTGGCGGTAGAGAGGCTTTTAACAGCGGATTGTTGTTCTACAGCTTGCCTAACTGGGTCAAGATTGCGAGGCATGCGAGGCTCTCATCAGGCAGCAACTTGTGTCGTACGTACTACTAGATGACGAGAGAAACCTCGTTGCCTTGGTCTGCTGAATCAGCAGCAGGTCTGGGAGTGGTCATTCTGAAGTCTAGCGGCCCTGCGCAGGTGATGTCGTGTCATGCAGGCGTCCCTCACTGCAATCATTGCAGCACCCCCGCACTGGTTGTTCTCGACGACACGGTCCAAGGGGTTGATGATGGTCATTGCTGGGATGCGGGGATCCCTGGCTGCTACGACACAATGACTTTTACTACAATCGCCCTCCCCTACAGTTCCCACAACTTCCTTGTGGTTCGACTCTGGTCTCCTCTGCGAGCTATCGCTCGACCATGTCATGTTGGAGATGGCCGCTGTTGCCGAGGTGACGGGCCTGTTGGACAACGTTGCACGCCACGACTTGCAGACAATGGCACAAGACGGTGACACTCGATTGCTGCGCGGCCTGTCGGTCGCATCGTCGGATCCAAGCACCCGGTTGATCAGCGCATCCTATTAACCAAGCTTCACTGTTATCAGAAGCTGTCCACCCCTCATGCTAGAAGCAGCAGGTGCCAAGCCAAGCGCTTGCTGCAT
This sequence comes from Phoma sp. ATCC 74077, assembly GCA_033682645.1. Lineage (NCBI taxonomy): Eukaryota > Fungi > Ascomycota > Dothideomycetes > Pleosporales > Didymellaceae > Phoma > Phoma sp. ATCC 74077. The sequence continues at coordinate 801,634 of JAWDJC010000017.1, forward strand.
AGGGCAGTCCATTAAGCGTTGCCCACAGCGTCTTTGCCATGGTTACGTATATGGGTAAATGCACCCTGGAAGAGGTCGCAGCACCGTTGGTTGGGATGCAGGTACGAGCACTTTATATGACGGTTTGCGCATGTTGCTTGCTTGTCCTACCTCCCGTTTCCGCTATCTTCCACCTCCAATCCTCCCCCTCGATCTGGACGAGGCTTCGTTTTGACCTGTAGCATCAAGCTTTGCAAGAAGCTTGAACGCCATCATGCCAAGTCAAAGGCCCTCAGCGGCCTCAATGGTCGTCTTCGCAGGCACAATGTTGAACATGGCATCCGCCGTTCCAGCCATCGCGCGCCGACAGACGCCTTCGGCGGATCCATTTGCACCAATTGACCCTCAAAACTGGGTCAATCCAGACAATATGACATGGGATGATTTCCTCGCTCCGCCTGGTACCACATGGAGTGACAATACACAAAAGGGCCGCGATCGCAACTTCAACATCGCCATGGTGACTGTGGACTATCCAGATTCGCCCTTTGTCGTTACTCTCGAAGCCAACTCTGACATCTTTGGGAACCCACAGCCCCTTGCAGCCGGTTTGAAGCGGGAGGATGTCCCCAAATTCTACCATGACTTGCTCAATACGCCAAATGACCTGAATGAAGGACATACACTTCATGAGTACTGGATGGGAGACTCGTTTGGAAAGTATGGCGTCGATCTGACGGTTTTTGGGCCATATCGCATGCCAGCAAAGAGCTATCAATATGGCATCGATGATGAACGAGGCGGCTTCAATGAAGGCGCGTGTCCGGAAGGGCCGCCATGCTCTGTGGATCTTCGAACAGACGCTCTTGGGGCCTGGCGCGCAGACGTAGGCAACGAGACGGCAAGCCAATACGAACTGGCATTCATTCTATCTGCAGGCCAAGACGAATCCTCCACATGGCAAGAATTCGGTGAAATGCGTTTCCTTACTAAAGAAGACGTACCAGATGAGTTTGGTCCACCAGGAAACAGCTCCCTTCCCAACTATGCAGATACTCGTTACGTAGAATGGACCTCCTGGGCTGCCGCATCGACCATTTGGCCCAATGCCGGCGGTGGCTCCTCGACCCAGGGCGAATCCAGCGGCATGGCTACGTTTGCACATGAGCTCTCTCATCTGCTCGGTATAGGTGACAACTACAATAATCCTTATTCTGTCCCCCCTCGCCGCGCCTACACTGGTAAGCCCCGCATTCTTCCCTGCCTTGACGACTCCAGTCAATACCCCCTGCTTGTCTTATGCAACGAATAAGTATCCACAAGGTCCTCAGCTAAGTCAATAATACAGGCCCTTTCAGTATGCTCGATAGAGGATCTTTTAATGGTCCTGGAGGCCCACATACACGTTGGCAGTACGTGAGATCCATTTACAAATTGTATTGCGAGACACACTCTGACTTCGTACGCAACAATCTAGGATTCCGCCAGTGCAAGGTGCATCCATGGGCTCTCTACATACGATGCGCGATAAGCACCAAATTGGACTCATTGACAATACTCCTATTCTTCAAATTTCTCGCTCAGGACTTGCCACGGTAAGCAAAAGATATTCTCTTTACCCCAACAACCTCTCGGTTTCTCCTCATCCTAGTCGCGCGATATTCTACTGACTGAATTGTTCATCTTTAGTCCGGGCCTGTTGTTGCCCAAATTACTGCACGCTCAGTAGACCCTGGTAACGGGTTGATGGGATTTAACATCAGCTTTGGTACGTCAAGCTATCTATTCCAAGTCTACTTGGAGCCCTTCACCTGACCTAGCATATGATCAACGACAATTGAATCATTGCGTGAAGGTTTCTAGAAATACCTGGGTTGTTAGCTAATGGACTGCAGGCACTCAAGGCGATCTAGCGCCCCAGTGCAACATCTCCCTCGACGCTTTCTGCGATGGTAGAGGATACAACAATTATAACATGGAGGTCGTGGATCGCATGGGCGCCGACTCCTTCTGCCCCGACAGCGGCGTAATGATCTCCAAGACGAAAAACGCAGATCGCTCGCAGCCGTTCCAGTGGGTAATCGACGCCAACCCTCAGGACGCTCATGTCGTTGACTTTTATCTACCGAATGGTACGGCCCGTTACTGGTCAATTGGTGACTACCGGCAATTGGTAGATGCCTTGTTCCATGCTGGCACAAACTCTGGTTCTGAATACGAGTATGAAGACCTCGCAAACGGCCTGCATTTCTACGTGCTCGAAAAGCTCAGGGACGAGGCTGGTGTGCTTCACTACACTGTAGGTGTGAAATCAACAAGCACAAATACCACGTCTACCGCTAAGTACGGCATCGAGCTCGGGTCCGGCAAGCTCGAAACTAGCGGATATGGCACGTCAGCCGTGGACGGCGCGTACTGCTCGTTTGAGCTCAAGAATACGGGTAAAGCCGCCGAGTTGAGCAGCAACCCACATCCACAGGACCTCTCTGCGTACCTTGGATCTGATATTTATCGGCTGGCAGCGGAGGTTGAGGGCGAAGGGTGGAAAGTCGCCGTACCAAATGCGCTGGCTCATGCGAAGTCCGGGAAGCAGAAGACTGTCAAGGTAGCGGTGGGATGTGACGGGGGATGCGCCAAGGAGGCGACAGTAACATTGACAGTCACGAGTGAAGGGGACAAGAAAGTACAGCGGACGAAGACATGCAAAGTCAGGATCTAAGGGTTGAACTTTAAGAGCTAGAGTAGATGCCATTCAGCGTCCGTGAAGCTCGTAAATACAAGCCTTGCTGATTCGCGCTCCGTGAGCAGTCGCTGTCCATTACCTCTTGACGACAGATCACAAAGATATGCAATTGATATATGTACCAATGCCTATGAAGCTTCAGCTACACCAACAACGCGATTGTAAATGCACGTCCAGCCTCCTATTGGCCACCAGCCAGTTCACCTGCACACTCAATCTATGCTTTTCAACCATGAGACGACTTTTAAGGATCATCGTACCCAACTAATAGCATAGTCACTTGGCAGTACTATATACATGCGCTAAATACATCTACCAAACGCTCATTTCCGGATTCAAGCAATCCTCTGGATTTACCAGCGCGCTATCAACTCAGGACAAAGACTCAGAGCTAGATGAAAAGGAAGCTCCTCGTAAACAATGCCTCGACTACACTCTTGCACCAGGACGAGTGGAGTCGTACGTATCGTGCGCAGTCTTTCGCCAACGCGTCTCAGAACGCATCTAGAATGCAGAAGATGGCCATGTATGTACCTCGCTGCAACGATATAAAATCAAGGTATCATCCACAGCATCAATACATCCTTGAAGAAGCCTTTGAATTTCGCCCACAGGAACAGATGCAAGGCTTGCCTCTCATATACATATAAAGACGAATTGCCACGAATTTTGTTTTTCACGCACTCTCTGCCCTCCCGCTGCCGCTGCCACTGCCACTTCCCTCGCGACTAGTCCGTCTCTTGACCTGCGGCCTAGGAGGCGGCGGGCCCATATCCCCAACATACCCCTCGTCCCTATCCGACACGCTCTCCGCATTGCTAAGCATACTCGCTCTCTTGCTCTGCCACGGTAAATTGCCGTCGCTGGGCGTACCGGGTCTGCTTCCGCTCAATGAGGGCCTGGTGGGAGGCTGTGGCTGGCGCGCAGACTGTGCGTTGCCTTGGGTGATAGTTTTCTTACCGGATGAAGAGCGCATCGAGTTCTGCCGCGATGCAGTGGTCGTGGTAGTAGCGCTTCCCGCTGTGCTAGTACTCCAGCGACGCTCGCGGCCTTCGGTGGGTCGAAGACGTCCGTCGATATCAAGGTCGGGCGTGGGTGTTGTGCTCCGCGAACTACTTCTCGAGTGGCTTCCGTCTCTGCCCCTTACGCTCTGGAGCGTACTTGGCCTTCTTTTCCGCGACCCTGTGTGCGATAGACTATGACTGTGGCCGTGCCCATGGTGATGATGTCCTGATTTCTCGACGTCTGCCGAGCGACCTGCGAGACCGCGAGCTCGCTTCCACCCTCGCCAACCGGTCCACCATAGCCATCCGCCTTCTTCGCGCGCAATCTCACGCTGCCTAGCGCGGACACGTTTTCGAAGCTCTGCTCTTCGCTCGTTTTCGTTGGCCCAGTACTCGTTGCGATACACCTCCCACTCTTGTCTGAAATCCGGGGTGAAGGGCTTTGGTAGGAGGAGTAATTTAATATAGTCGCCTCCAGGCGCAATGTCTTCTTCCGCATACTCCTTGCCATCCTCGACGATCCTATGTCTTGGGCGGCCGCCATCTAGCGAGTGTTTATTTTCCTGAGCAATGTTGATGAAGTGATATGAACTGCCTCCCTGCTCGCCGCCCCAAAGCCCGCCGGAAAAGGGAACAACGAAATGTGTCCACTCGACGAGCTCTCTCCACCATGGGCCCCTTATGACCACAATCTTCGCATTCATGCCCCTCAATCCACGGTTCGCAACCCCGATCCAGCGTCTTGGCCATCTGACGCCCCTCTCCCACTGCCCCGTCGCCCAGAAGAGTAGGGCAGTAACAACACCTGTTATGAATCCGACTTTCTGCAGCATATCAACGAGCCAGTACTGCGAGCCGCCAATGCCCTTTCCATCTTCACGCGGCCGTAACCAAAGCAGGTAGAAACAGAAACCTATCCATACCGCGAGTAGTGTGAGGACGAAAGTGTTTTGCCGCCTTCGCGCTCGCAATGTAAGGTACTGACTCCGCAGACTCGCTTCCAATATAAGTAGATTCAGGTATATCTGCGGTGGAGACGAGGGGAGGAGGGATGTCGGGTCGCTGAGGACGGGTGGTCGGGGTGCTTTGAGCGCAGAGATGCGGTCATTCGCATCGTGTGAGGGCGACTCGGCGAGGATCGAGTTGGAGTGCAACGTGGTGGGTGCTAGTGAGGCAGAGTATGGTGGAGGATCTCTTTCCACGCTCGCGGCAACCTTGTCGAGGCTGGTGTTTGGCGCCGGTGCACCTTTGACTATTTGATCGAGCGATTGTGCCGCCATTACTCCTCACTTGGCTCTCCCTCTTTTGATTTCAACACGCCTGGGTCCTCCAGACGCGCAGTGATGCATCGACGTACTTCGGCTCGTAGGACGATGACATGTGACGGCGAATGCGCGCACAGCTAAAGATGGTGGATGCGGGGGCTGGAACGCTGTAGTCCACTTTCCGGTGTGGCTGCGGGTTCCTAGAAGAATGTCTTGTTCCCCTCACGACTCCATATATGCCTAGGGAAGAATGAGCGTCGCGTGGGAGGAGAAGCAGTGCACAAGAGCATGGTAGATGCGCGGAGCTCCAGTACTATTCCAATGATGCAGAGCCGACTCGCTTAAGCTTGCCAGCAACATCCCCGTCTCACCGCTCAACTTCTGCCCCACAAAGTCACTTTCTAGCATTGAATAGGAAGGCAAAGGTGCTTGTGCCTCACCGTCTGTCGTACTATCGAATGGTACATGAACTCCCTGTAGGAGTTTGCTGTCCAGACTCAACTAAGTGGAACTAGTGTATGCAGGGTGTTGGAGCGCAATAGAAGAGTCTACTTGAACTGAACCTCGAACATACGATTATTCAAATCTACCACCTATCTACAAATGCTTGTCGAGTACGCTCAAGCCTAAGCGTTTCCGTGCACCCGAACGCCGTTGACAATGCCAATCCGTACAAATATCATCAGCTGCTTCACAACTGATTCCGCGCTCTCTCCCGCCGCCTCACATCCGCCATTTCCTCCAACATGACGCGGTTGAACTGTTCCCACCCGTCAAGGTAAACATGGTGCCCGGCCTTGTTGATGATGATGACCTTCGCCTCACCGTTCTCTTTCTGCTTCTCTTCAGGGGACGCATTAGCTAGTATGCGTTGCTGCTCTTGCTTGAGCTTCTCTTCGGCCGCAAAGCCGCCAGCTACGTCCATCCAATCGTTCTCACCATACATGAAGATAATCGGGATGCCCGTTTCACGCTGGCCTTGTTCTGTGGAGGCGAGTGACTGTGTTGTAGACGCGGCGGGAGAGGTGGTAATTGAGCGAGACTTTTTGCATGGCTTAGGTGGTGTGTCGCCATCTACTGTAGGTGCTTCGTGCGCTTGTATCCATTGTCGGCCTACGCCTTGAATTCTCCGGATTAGAGGGCTGCGAGCAAATGCACCGGGGGCAAGTAGGTAGGCCAGTGCATATTCCGAGCTACCGCGCTGGCGAAATAGCGCGTAGCTGTAATCGTGCAATGCCTGTGCTTCTTCCTCTGGCAGCTGCGAAAACCGTCTAGACGTCCAACCTGAAACCAGACGAGGCCCAAGAGGCCCGCTCCAACGAACAAATGTGAAGGGTGAGATCATGTTGGCCTCCCAGAGGTAAGTCAGCCAGCCAGGCAATCGCCTCCTGGGAGGTTGGTTCGGGTCCTTCGCGGAGTCCTTCTTTTGCTGCTGGTTCATGAAATTGTTGTTGTCTGCCGTGGATGCATTAACGCCATCATTGGTTTCTGCAGCGTCTTGTGTAAATTCGTTCGTCATCGTCGAGTCTTGTGGTTCAGGCATGTCCTCGTTGACTGCATACGGATCCTCCGGAATTCCCACGGGCGAAGCAAGGATGAGCTTGTTTAGATGGCCTGGATATTTCAGAGCATAGGCTACAGCCAAGTAGCCTCCGAGACTATGGCCTAGCAGTGTGAAGCGCTCGAGGCCACGCTTCACACGCCACTCCTCTAGAGCGTCCACAAACCAGGATTCGGCCTCTGATATCCTACTCTCCTTGTCTTTCGCGTGGATTTTGAAGTTTGGTCGGCTGCTTCTACCCATACCCAGTAAATCCAGCGCAAAGACCTTCCAGCCCTCAGCGCGCGATATCGCCTCGAAGTTGCGGTAGAAGAAGCCTAGACCCGCGCCATAGCCGTGCAGCATAACGAGGTTATCCTCTACATCCTCACCCAGACGCTCGACTGAAAACTCGTTCAACGCGCGGTTCTTGCCACTCAGTTCTACCATCTCGGAGTTCCATCGTCGGGGACCGTATGGATCGTTGAGGCTGTTCGTAGTCGTATGATCTTCTGAATGCTGTGGAGGCGCCGTAAGATCGGCGGTGGAAGGATCGGTCGAAGCAGGCGCTGAGCCTGTCTGCGTGTGCGTGGGTGGACTCTGGAGGTGAGGGATGAAGGAAAGCACACGGTGCTCGGTGGCCATGGGTGATAGGCCTGCCCACCACTGATCGAACCCGGCCCTCGCGCTCAGTGGGAACCATTTTGCAAATCTTCCCTGCTGCACCTCATTCTGCTCCTTCACCCGCTGGCTCGCCAGCATACTCTGCTGTCCCCTATCCCTGACATCATCTACCTCTGAGCCTTGTGTCGCCATGGTCGCGTTACTCTTGCTCTCTAGCCTGATGGGCGTGCTCAGACTCAAGCTGATATAGCTTGCGCCGCCAAATCCGACGGTCTTGTGCAAAAGACTCGGTCGACTTCGAAAGTACGTCCGTAGCATTCGCAATCGCGAAGAGAAAGGTGCTGAGGGTGGAATGGTGGCGGTATTGGCGTGCGTCGCAGAACAGAACACCTCAGGACGCGACGTCGCTGAGGCGCTGCTGCAACGAATTATTTAAATGCTGACGTATGGATGGATCTGGACGAGTGGCGGAGCGCTGAGTGCTTCGAAAGGGTGCGAAACTCGATGCGACCGGAGATAAAGAACGCCGAATGGACTTGACGGACGAGGAATTTGACCGCCTCCGTTGAGATTTGCTAGCTGATAGATACTGTTTCCCCTTGGACAAAGTGAATGAGCATGGGCGTGCCTGAATCTCTGAGACAACCTCCTTGCCATTACTTATATGTCCCGCGATTCCTGCCCTTCTATCAATGCTATCTCTAGTCTACCGAATAATACCCCACACCAGGTGTTGGAGGCTCAACATGCAGCACAGCCAATCAGGAGTGCGAACACCACCACACCAAGAACGGACAGGTCCTCGTCGCACAACTTGCGTCTGCTTTACAAAAAAGCCCGTTCTCAAAGCGATGGCTCCCTCCTCGACTCAATATGAACGGTACTATCCCACATGTACATCACCATGGCTCCCGCCTTGCGTCTATTTGAATATTCTCATCCCATGTTTTTTGAGACTCTATCTATACTATGCCTTAGACAAGATGGTAACAAATCGTTGCAAAGTACCATGGCCACCAACGGGGGTTGCAATTAGATTTGTGAGAAGGGGACTCTCTTTTCGTTAAACCAAGTTCCTTTGAAGCAAGCCATCATATTGTCAATGGGCATTTGGACGTTAATCGTTCATTCATTATCATCCTATCATGACCTTATTCCACTCCTATGCTAAAGCAAAATACCTACGTGTGCATCGAGGTCTCCCTATGCCACTAAACGCACGCGAGCAAGTGCCATCAATCAGCTTTCAAATGCGATACGAGATTCGGCCCCCTTGTATGCTGCAAACATCGGTAACCTTCAAGCTCGGGTGGAGCTATAATCCGGTGTGAATGACTCTAGATCTTTATCGCTGCCTTATCCGTTGCTCGCTGAGATGTCGCGCCGCTATTCATGCCGCGCCTTGTGGAAGGTCATCCGTTCTGCAGTTGTTCCGTCGCGCTCGGTCTGTTTCTGCTGGCTTTCTGTGATGGTGGATCTAGGCTCCAGGCTCAAACGAATGGTTTCGGCTCCTGCACAACTGGTACGGTGCTAGCACTCGCAGAGCTCTGCATGGACAACCTTGGGTCGATGTTCGAAACTGCAGTCGCAGGCCTGTTCGGATCTGGCTTCGAAAGGTGACCGCGACCGTTGGAGCTTCCAGATTCGGTCTTGGTATAAGCAGTAAACGGCCGCTGCGGGAGATCGTAGACCGCCTTCTCATACAAGGTCTCCTGGCTCGTATCGGTGCTATCCCTCTGTTCAAGCATTTCCGGCTCTGTTGTACGTCTCTTTCGCCTTGTGCAGCAACATGTTCGACCATGCGGGTAGAAGAATAGAAGCCAAATGACAACCCAGATCAGGGCGATGACGGGTATGAGGCCAAGGAAGATGATGAGTGCGATGGCTCCGCCGGAGATTCCACTCGACCCTGAATCTTCCAAAAAGCGCGGCTGGAGATGAGCAATAGAGGGCATTTTGTAGTAGGTTGTTTAGTTACTTCGTAGTAAAATGAAAATCACAAATCCGGGCGCAAGTAGCGTTGATAGAGATATATTGATCGGCGGACGTGGTAATCAGCGATGGAGCTGTTTGAAAGAGACTGAAACACGAGTGCCAGTATGGTTATTGAATGACTGGAACAAGAGACCCGACAAGGCCTGACTGACAGAAGGACGCCGTGAATCACGAAGCATGACTGCACAGGTGTGAAGCGCGCGCTGGGCTTTGTATCTATTCCGGCTCCTTACGGACGCTTGCGGCGTCATGCGACCTCCACAGGACAAGGCGCAAGTGACGCACATGGACCTCATACTAAGGCTTAGAGTTGGCGTGGCATTTACGTACCACAATGTCGAGACCAAGGCGCTACAAGTGTGCTGTAGGAGCCGCGAAGCCGAAAACTTGGAGGATAGCAAGCGAGAGTGGAGTCCATTTCATCATCTCGTTATGATCTGTCTCGTGGCGTTAGCTTCTTCCGTACTAGCCGCAAGATGACCGCATAGCAAGTCAAGACCATGACACTTGTGTAAATATCGTCTCAGCGTAACGCATGCTCACTCCTAGGAACCGTAGGCTGCATATCTCCAATGCCTTTTAGCTTCGGCATTGGCACCTTTACGGTGTGCTAAAGATGTACAGCCAGGAATTTCGGAGCTGGTAGCGATCCGCATGCAGATCAGATCTGTGCAACCATGACCAAGGGCATACGGCACTAAGCACCTTAACGCCGGGACGCGCATACGTACCGCCGTGCTTCGCAATCATCATTGAAATGGAGCGTGAACCATTCTGCCAAACTTCTTGTCTGCCGGCTTCGCCTAAATCGGTGACCTTAGGACCCTTGATGGCTTCAGCTCCGTCGTTCAGAACATTTTCATTCGCGGCTTGCAAGGTGGATTTGAACAGTTCCTCGGTCTGGTTCCAAGGCATGGTTTGATCGTCCTCGGCGTGCACTAGCACCAGTTGAAATCGAGAACATGTACCTAGAAGCATTAGCAAACTGTTGGTGTAATGTGTTGCACTCTAAAGTGTAATTCAGAGGCCATTTTATTGTGTATGCGCCAACGTGGGCCAGGTCACGACGCGGCTAGAACTAGACTTGATGGCATAGAAGTGTTCCGGGCAATGTTGGTCTAGTTGTTTGACTTACGAATGAGTTGAGCGAGGCGATCGTCTGTACGCCATGTGTCTCTCATCCTTCGACAGAACCAGGTTTGGAATGTGGCAGAAAGCTTTACGGGTGCAAGTACTGGGATAAGGCCGCCAATCGAATAGGACGAGAAAGCGCTCCCAGCATTCGTGAAAGCAGCGCATAGTATCAAGCCTGCAAAAGCTACACCTAGTTTAGAGTAATGATGGGCGACTCCAGCGACAGCAGCAGTTCCCAGTGAGTGACCTAGAAGCACAATGCGTTCAGGCGGTATTCTGGCTTTGGTAAGTGCCCATTCGACGACGGCCTTAGCATCGTTCAGAAGTCCAAGCTCCGATGGAGTACCTGTCGAAGCACCGAAACCGCGATAGTCGAATGCTAGAACGAATATCTTCTCCGACGCTCCCGACGCATATGATCGATACTCCTCGGTTCGCCTCTGTTGCGCAATAGTGGCGCTGTTGCCGTGAAAGTAGATCAGGAGCCTAGCGTCAGGATCATTTTTCAACATTTTGAACGCAAGTCTCGCTTCGATATCATCAAACCCCGACTGCTCTTGTATAAAGTCGTCGACATGTCTAGCATAGACGCCGAGAGGTGCGATGAGCCAAGCGAAGAGCTTCTCGCCATCCTCGGTTGCTATGTGGAAGGGTGTGACCTGATTCTCTGATTATATGAGCGTACTGTTCGTACAAAGGCGTATGTCTGTTCGCAAAATGAAAGCTGAACATCTTAGCTACCTCGATAGCGCATGTCAATCAGGGTATGAATAGCGACAGCGAAATCGAGGCTTGCTACCCCAGGAGAAGTCGCGGCTCCTGACGGACGATGATTAAAAAACACTAGACGTACTCAAGAACCCGGCTCGCTCAGGCTCATTTAACCACTTTCCAGGGAAAAAGGTTACATTGTGCAGATACAGCATCTCTATACCAGATCAGCACGTCTCTGATAGAAACAAATCTGCAGCTCACGCTTCTGTACCCATGGTATGCAACAGAGCAGAGTGGCTGGAATCCAAATTCCACTCAGGAAGGATAGTGGCACACCGATGGCAGTGTAGACGCTCATGATGAGTCTGACGGGGATGGTGGTTGTGTGGTGTAGGTAACGACATGTGATATCAGTTTAGGTTCTAGCGTGCGTCCTGAGTTATCCCAGCTAGTGCAACTTGAACTCACCAGGAATCGAACGTCGGGAAGCATAGACACACTGTCGAGATTAGGGCAGGTTCGCCAGGTGCAACCATTTACTTTGAACTAGGTCAGCGTAGGCAGGTATGTGGACCGGCTTCGTTCGTGCACGATGTGCGCGGCCGCTTTTCTCGAATAATGAAAACGTGAAGCGACCGTCAGCGGACGGCACTGCGCACGTGTATCCAATCTTTCTCAGCCATACTCATTTCTCAAAAGATAACGATACACCTCCGTACCCAACGGCATTCGTAAATCCAAAAAGAGTGCCCAGACAAAAAGAACGACCGATGTGGGACTCGAACCCACAGCCTCAGCCTTAGGAGGGCTGCGCGCTACCATTGCGCCAACCGGCCTGATGTCAACGTTGTGGATTTTACTCACTTATGTAAACTATATTCTACTACATTGGTACGTCATTCAGTGACCATATCTTCAAAAATCGAAAATAACGACCATGTCCTAGCTGATGTGCGGGGCTTTGCTCTGTTTGGTGAAAATTCGGGTGAACTTCGGCTATTGGCTGTCATCCGAGGCCGCAAATATCATCCAAATTCGGAATTGCGTCCATTGTCGGTGTCCAACGATCTTGAAATAAGTCTGTTTGTCAGACGACGAATAAACGACCTCAGGGGTTGGAAATAGCCAATGTCATGCTTGGAAACCCTCATTAGCACTACCACCATAACCATGCCCGCTGCAACAGTCACACGGTCATTGGAACCCATCGTATGCCTCAGCATTAGCATCTTTATTCTCTCCTTTTGTTTCTGTGCTTACACAGTGAATACCGTCTCCTACACCACTGTAGGCCATGATCACGAGAGTAGAGAAAAGTCATCATCTTCGATGCTATGATGGTATCGCGGCCGGTGAATGAGACCGTTGTCAGAGCTCATCGACTGAGGTACCCTGGCGGAAAGGGTCATGTAAGTCTGATGCATTACACTGCTCCGGCGTGTAAACTCACGCCATAGTTAGAGCGATCCTGCCAGTGCTGGCAAGTGGGTGGCGCGCGGTTGAACTGAATCTGCTACTTCACCGTAGATTTTGATGAAGAGCTGAGCTCAACTATTGTAGCAAATTACGAATAAGCTGGCCTGAATACGTGCATCACAATGTCTGCTTAGTTTTATCGTTGAAGTCCAATCTGTCTGCGTGTGAAGACTGTATGTGACGAGGTCATCAACGCCAATTGACAAGTCGCAAACGACGGAAACAAGTATCAGTGCTTCTTCTTTATCCTATGCTGATACACAGAGCCGGCTACTGTAATAATAACAAGTTCATTCCGGCACCTCAACATAGCCTACAATACAGCTAGCCTAGTGTCCACGACACAAGTCCCCAGCAATTCCACCATGACATTCGGCGTCCCGATGGCATTTCGCTGGATGCAGTTGAAGGACTGGATCCGAAGAAGAAACATCAAGCGTCATCACTACCATGGCGGTCCATCTAGCCCCGAGCCAGATACGGACCTTTACTTCGACTTCCGGGCAACGCGCGAGCGTCCGGAACAGACGGTGGAGAACATACATCCTGGGGTAAAATACTATGACTAATATGATGTGGAAGAAGACGCACATGGGAAGCTGGTGAAATGGGAAGCTGAATGGTACAGAATTTCTACGAAGAGTGGGAGTCGTGGTTATAGATATGAGCGAGAAGTTGATTGTTAGTGTGTATCGTGGGTGGAGATCCAGAATACCAGCTTTTATATCAGATTTGCGCGACTACGGCTATTAGTGAAGAGCACCAATTGGTGTTTGGTAGTAACGGTGATTGACACTGTCGAGACGCCTGCTTTGCATGCAGTAAGAAGGAAAATAAATGAAACTTCGCCGGGCGCCCCGAGTTCAGTTACCAGCTTCTTCGGGTAGGTTAAGTAAAGCGAAGATGGCTCAGATATAGAATCTGTTGGTGGCTCAGATGGAAACGGTTAGGTGTAATGGAATACAGTGGCGCTGGTGAGGTACAGCTTCGGATGAACATAGAAGATATGTATTCCATATACGAAACTATGGAACTGTGATTACTAGTAATTATGTGGGATTCATCTTCGTCTAAGATTCCTCTGGCCCCATGTCGAACAATAAGAATTCCGCAGGCTTGTCGCCCACGCTCTCGATGTCAATCTTGCCGGGACCGCTCACGCCGTCAATATACGCACCATCGCCCTCACCTAGCACCGTCTCTCCAATCTTAATCTTTGCTCCACCTGCTTTTGGTTGCGCCCTCTTGCTCATGATGAGTTGAGCAAAAAGTTTGCGGGGCCCTTCGGCAACAATGTCGTGGGTGACTTTCTTGCCAGGCGAAAGTATAGAGGCATCCATGCTGAGATCAGCTTGTAACCCAATGGCATTCTTGCTGTCGCCAAGACGATCGGTGTACTCCATGATCCTGACTAGCTTATCCGTCTTCTCCTCATCAGTAAACGTTTTCGTTTCGTAATGCGGCTTCAAGCCCCTCTTATTCGGCTTAGCCCAGATCTGAAGGAAGTGAACCTCGTCGTCCCGATTTCTGTTATATTCTGAGTGTCGAATACCCGTTCCAGCGCTAGTGAACTGCACTTCTCCACGCTTTAGGTTCTCAAGGTTGCCCATGCTGTCTTTGTGTTCGAGGGTCCCGTTGACGATATAGCTGAAGATGAGGAATTCGGCATGGGAATGCGTTCCTAGAGGGGGCAGTATAGTTAGCAAAGCTTCGTGCCGAAATAAAGAGCGCCCACGAGAGAACTTCTTGGATAGTCGTGGAGTACTTCCCGCGCTCTTCAACACTTGTGTCGTGCATGGAAGCCGCTTGAGGTGTACTAGAAGTGTCTGAGGCTTCAACATGTGCGTCGCGACCTTACTTACCGAATCCAGTTCCAGCTTTGACGCGATCCTCATTTATCACTCTCAGCGGTCCCCAACTCTCGTGACGCGGATCGTAGTACGAGGCGAATGAGAAGGTGTGATATGTGTATAGCCAATCATGGTCAGCATGCCCACGTTGCGCCCAAGGCCGTTTGGTGATGTTCATTGAAGCGGGGGCTGCGGTGGTCGACATTGTTCGTGAGATAGGCTTGGTGATAGCGGAGGCTAGGGAGTTTCGAAAGGTGCTTGAGAAAGCCAGGATGATGACTAGAGCTCCAATGAGCGCTGAAAATGGCTTTGTAGTGAAGAATGAAGTTGTTATTGCTGTGGTTTGCTCTTTAGCTGATGTATTCTTCATTCAGGAAGGCAAGCTTGTTCCCTCGAAGCCGAGAGGTCTCTTTATACTTGTTAGCTCGATCTGAGGTTAGTACTAGCATTGTGGAGAAGTTTCTGCCAGATCTAGCAGGCATCTCTTTGTGACGGTATTTGCAATGATTGCCTAAGGGTACCATAAAGCATGCAGAGAGGGAGATGCTTAGCGGATTACTGATGGATGACAAGGCCAGCAGTCGTCTTTATCAGCTAGATGTGATTGGTCGCTTGCCGACGCAAGTGCGGAATCGAGACCGGGCATGGGACTCAGCACCAACTTCGCCTATCGTGTATTGATTGCCTTTTCGAGCAGGTGAGAAAAGGCTACTTGGCAGTGGACTATCCTTGGTCATTCAGGTTGCTGCTGTTTGAACTCGACGCGATTACAAACCTTTCGGCCTGGCACGGGTCTACTATGGCATTGAAGAATTTCAACCCGGATGTCTTATTGCAGGGCTGGTCCGAAGAGAAGTACTCCCCACTTCACAGCGGGAAGACACTTGCACAGTGCATACGAGAAGCCTTCAATATTCCCAGCTCGGACAACTACATTTACCGCGCTCAAGCCGAGACTACATTGGACATCACTCAGAGAGCTATTGCGGGGAAGCGTCAGCATAACCTACATGGATGGTATCACGATGATGAAGGCAAACCTGTAAGCCATTTTTCCCTTGCTAATAGACCCTAGAGCACTTCATTGTTCAAAGCATAATCTATATAGCGGTTGACGAGGGCGTCGGAGTGTCCCAGACGCAAGATAATTTCAACCTATTAACGCTATACAGATCGAGCCCCAGTACCCGACAACGGAAGAAATTCTAGCTTACATTAACCTCTTTGATCCATCAATAAATCTCCCCAAAGGTCTAAGTGGTTACAAAGCCAATTCAAAAGCGAACACCATTCGATCAAAGGTTGCTAGTCATCTCCACTCACGATTTCACAACACGACAACCGGCCTCCTCCCCTCGAAGAAAGACCGAAAACACGTTAACCCGTATTTTTCTCTCTGGAGCTACTCATGCCATGAACTCGAATGGGCAGGCCCCTTACCATCCACCACAAGTACCAAGATATCCCACCACATTCTGCCCGTCTTCTACCACCACTTCGGCTGCATCGTGCCGTCGTATGCCGCGCTTCATGTTATAGCGAAACTTGCACAGCCTGCAAAACCCAGCAAAGACCCCGTACTGCCTATATTGGATATCGGCAGCGGAAATGGCTACTGGACATTCATGTTGCGCAATTTTCCCATCTCGGACATCTCAGGCGGCAAAGCTTTAGACGTGCGCGCGATTGACAATCAGCTCAGCGAGTACCGCGTCTCGTGGATACGAGATACTATCAAGATGGATGGCAAGTCATATCTCGAACAGAATTCGAACGGGAAGGGTTGCGTATTGTTGTTAGTGTACCCGCAAGCCACGGGAGATTTCACTGTGCCAATCTTGAGCGCATTTGAGGGAGATACGATTGTCGTTGCAGGCACACAGAATGGAAATGGGTTCACGGCCTTTCAGGATCAGATCGTAGATGAGTGGTTAGGGAGGAAATTACCGGCTTTCGAGTTGGCGCTTAGAATGCCGTTACCGAGTTTTGCGGGCAAGGATGAGGGCTTGTTTGTTTTTCGGCGGAAACAATCTTGACGATATAGAGATAGGTATGGTATGGTCTTATCCAATATAGCTTTCTAGCACTAGCACTATGTTAGTACAATAGTGGACTAAGGCTGTCACGTATGCGTATGACCACGAGAGCTTATTTCTAGTAAGGGGCGCAGTCTCTTTAAGCTCTGTGAATACCAAAAGTTTTCTCTTTAAATGTTGGTCCACTCACCAATGAAATAGCGACAGCTTTCTGTTCATAAACTTGCGGCGAGTTCTAGTACTTTTAGGAGAGGCTATGACAGGGATATCGAGTCTTCGAAAATGATTTGGTGATGTTGATATTGATGTGGAGGGGAGCAAATGCGAACTATTGCGAGCTCCTTCATGATTGAGTGTAATACAAACGGTCATCCTGCCATCAACGCCATCCAATGCAGTGAATGCAAATAAATGCCGAGCTGTTGAACATGCAAGAACAAACGCCAGCTATGCAAGATTAAACCAGAGGAATCAAGTACTGTCATGACAATACGCATCATACGGCTTCTTCCAGGTCACCTAAACACTGTGGCCACTACTGTAGACCTTACCAAAAGCATCCCCTTCTTCCATACTTAACCCTTCGTCCAAAACATCATGCGCCATATTAACTACTGCGTCTTCAATGCCAGCTTCAAGCACTAAGCCTTCGCTGAATGCAAGACGTGTTAGCGCTACAAGGTAGGCATGCTGTCCGCCGAGCGTGTTGACCAGCTTGCTTTTAATGTCAAAGTTGGGGTTTGTGGTCGCGATGTGGTAGATAAGCTTCATAGTCGCGTTTATAGACGCAACTCTCTGGTCCTGGGTGGGCGAGAGCGGCTGTCGGTACAAGCTTGTGATACAGTAGTCGAGATATTTAATCAGCCGACCAACGCAGAGTCTATTCTGCGCTAGGCGTATAGAACCATGCTGAGGAATAGCAAATTGTGTTAGGACAGAGAGAACAAGAAGGCGGAGATCCCATATCTCACGCTCCGGAGCTACTTCCGAAGCTATAGCCGATGCGGCAGGATCGGATATGGGCTTTGGAGTTTCAGTAAACAAGTTTGTAAGCCGGTTGACGAGGGCGTCCTCTATGCTAGCCTGGCTTTCGTTGGCCGAGTCAGCGATTGTGATGGGTCCCAGTGAAGTAGCGAGAGCTGATGTGCTAAGTATACGTAACATGAGCATGATTTGGGGTAGGGGTTGTTCTTTGATGAGAAGCATGCATGCAAAGGTGGAAGGTATAGCATGCCATAGGCGACTTATCGCGTGAGAGTCTGTAGATGATACGCAACTTGTTGCAATCAAATGAAGCAGATCAAGACAGTCCAAGACGTCTATTTGAGAGGCAATCTCCCGCTGAACAGGAGAAAACAGGTCGGCGATGGCCTTCTGGCCACCCTTTGCTGCCTTCGATATCGGGTCTGACACGAGATCGACGAAGGCAATGATGAGCGGCACGGCGCGTTGAGCCACTTGCACAGCAGTTTCGGCTGGCTCACACGCTAATACAAAGTGCATGGCATCGAGAATGAGAGACACGGGAGCGTAGAACTTCTCGTTCTGACACCGTTTCCAGAGGTCGAGAAAGATATGGCAAATCCGTAAAGCTAGCTCATGGACATCGGACGTACGTAAAGTCGCCAGGGCATCGTACACGATTGAAGATAGCTTCTTGGAGGGCTGTGAAGGAAATGCGTGCTGCGTCAGAGCCTCCAGGATGCGGTCTGTGCCATTCGAAGATGGATGGGAGAGCAGGCGGTGCAGGAGCATGAACCGTCGATCATCTTGACGAAAGTGCTGCAACAGGGCGGCATCGATCTTAGCTTCAGCAGCCACTTCCGGCTCTTTCTCCTTTGGTCGACTCCGTGGCTCACTTAGCTGCAGTGCTGGCAATGGAATGGGGCTCTGATCCGTGACCTGGCGCTTTCGCTTGCCCGCCTGCTTGGGCGTTGCCGTCTTCTGCCTGTCGCGGTTCTTGGATGGAGAGGCCATGACAAGGTCGTCATCAAAACCATCGCCCAACATGCCCCTCGACTTGTGCGCCCGTGGTGTGCGTGCTGGACTGAGGGTCGCTGCGGCACCAGGCTTGGACCTCGAGGGCATAGGTTTTGCGGTCCGCCGTGCCATGCCCACTTCTCGGGCATCGTGCTGGTTGAACATGTTGTCCGTCTGGGCCGACTCCTTCTCGCGACGCAGCTTCTCCATCTCTGCCTTGAGTCTGGCCATGTCGGTGGCGTGCGAGAGCTGCTGGTCCGCGAGCTGGCGCTCGTATCGTCGACTGTCGGCATCGTGGCGTCGCCGGAGCGTGTCTGCTTCGCCAGACTTTGTCTGCAGCTTTCCCTTCAGATCATCTGCTGCTCGCTTTTCGCGCGCCTTGTCTTGCTCTAGCTACGACGGTTAGTGGCCGGCTTTGAGAGAGGGAAGACATAGGACAGGGCAAGAGCACACCTTCTTGATGCGCTGGAGCAGCTGGCTCGGGTCGGCCTGCGACCTGCGCGGCTGCTCTTCGACGTCCACCTGGCCATGGTACAGCTCATCGTCGAGGTTGACGACGACGTCGTCGCCGTCCTCGAGGCCGTAGTCGGACTCGGGTGCGGGCTGCGTCTGGCGCTGCGTCTGGTGCTGCGTCGCCCGCACGGCGCTCGCTTCGAGGTGCTGCAGCGCGTTGGCGGGCAGGTCGTCGAGGTCAGGGTCGGAGAAATCGAAGTCGTCGTCGTCCATGGCTGCAGCCCCATCTGCCAATGGCTCTCGGTGCGTGCTTGTACATGTCCTAGAGGCCGAATGTGTGGCGCGGCGTGGCGCGTTGGCGTCTTTACTCTACAGTAGCGGCCAAATTCACATGCAGCGCGGCCTCGCTAAGCCTCACCTGGCCATGAACGTCATGGCCCCGTTCCTCGTCCGGCTGCTTTTGACAACCTGATGTGCATCGCTACTCGTCAACCGGCCGACTTCCCCCCCCCCAAGCTTCACCACCCGCCCCTCGCCCTCGTCGAAACCTCTGCTCGTCTTCTTGTACGAAGCTTGTAGCAGCCCGACGCATCCGGCGTCTTCGCACATCACATGGCGCGTCCACGAAAGGACGTAAAGTTCCAGCACGCTGTGCGCAGCGGCAGCAATGGCAGAGCGCGACGGCCTTCGCAAAGCATGTCTGAGTTCAGCGAAGAACCCGGCAGTCCCACCTCGAATGGCGTCGCAGCACCTCCGGTACGCTCACATCCACACTCACGCCCTTCACCTAGCCCACATGGCATCGCTGACACTGACACTGCTAGGCATCGGAGCCACCCGTCCAGACCGAGTACGAAAAGAAAAAGGCCAACTTCATCACGCGAACAGTATGGACGCTGGTCATGATAGGCGGCTTCTTCTGGGCCCTCGGCGCCGGCCACCTATACATCATCATCGTGGTCACGGCAGTCCAGGTCATATCCTTCAAGGAGGTCATCGCAATAGCAAACGTGCCCAGCAAAGCACGGAGCTTGCGGTTCACAAAGTCGCTCAATTGGTACTTCCTTGGGACCGCCATGTACTTCTTGTACGGGGAGAGCGTCATATACTACTTCAAGCACATTCTCATGGTAGACCGCTTACTGCTTCCGCTGGCTACCCACCACAGATTCATATCCTTCATGCTGTACATTATTGGTATGTCTCATCATCTAAAGCCATATCAGAGTGAGACTAATCTCGACAGGCTTCGTATTTTTCGTCTTCTCCCTACAAAAGGGACACTACAAATTCCAATTTACCCAGTTTGCCTGGACCCACATGGCCCTCTTCTTGATTGTCGGGCAGGCCCACTTCGTCATCAACAACATCTTCGAGGGCTTCATCTGGTTCATTTTGCCCGTGTCCATGGTCATTACCAACGATATTTTTGCCTATCTCTGCGGCATCACTTTCGGACGCACACCACTGATCCAAATCTCGCCAAAGAAGACATGGGAGGGCTTCTTGGGGGCGTGGTTCTTCACCGTCTTGTGGGGCATTGGCTTAACTCACTTCTTGGCTCAGTACAAATACTTCATCTGCCCGGTCAATGTGCGTATATCTCGTTCGACTGCATTACTTTGCTAATCAGCTGCAGGACCTCGGCGCAAACATCTGGTCCGGCCTTGAGTGCAAGCCCAACCCTGTCTTCATGGCGCGTAACTATGCGCTCCCCTTCGTCCCTGCTGGTGTCCCTATTCCGCGGACATTCAACATCATGCCAGTGCAGTTTCACGTAGTCATTCTAGGAACTTTTGCATCTCTCATCGCACCCTTTGGAGGATTCTTTGCTTCTGGTCTCAAGCGAACATTCAAGATCAAGGACTTTGGCGACTCCATTCCAGGACACGGAGGCATGACAGACCGCATGGACTGTCAATTCATCATGGGTTCCATTGCCTTCTTCTACTATTCAAGCTTCATCGCTATTCATCACACAACAGTTGGTGGAGTCATTGAGTCGGCCATCACTGGGCTCACACACGAGGAGCAGATGGAGGTCGTGAAGATAATGAGCAAGCACTTGGTTAACCAGGGTGTCATCTCGGCAAAGGTATGTCTAAGCAATCTCCTATTTTACCGCAGGCGCGACTAATACCTTTCAGATTCTAGAACTTCTTTCGGCACAATTAAAGAGGAGATAGGATGGGATGTCTCTCTTCCAATGCACTATATTTTATTCCCGTCCTCAACACTTTCATATGGTGAACGGGTCTTTTAGTTCGCCTGGGGGATTTTTATCCATATAATCTAAGTGATTTGATCTTGGTATCTAGGCGTGTATACCCTTTAAGTGCTCTACCTTGCATTCGGGGCGAGATCACTATACCTGCATGTGGGGTTGAGGCATTCACATGACTACTGGTACCGCGGAGTTACAAAAGCAGTCAATCTGCACATGGTAGTAATGAAGATCGTAATTTATATTGTCTCACCATAATCATGTCTGAAAATTTACTGCTCGTTTGAAACTGCCATCAAGATCGCCATTGCCAGCCGAGGTTGGCTGTCATGCACGCACAGACCATCTCGAATCTGCTGCTTCAGAGCTCAAGGATTTGAACATTTCATATCATCGACGCCAATGCCACCGCGCCCCTTTGTGAACGACGCGCTATGGCGATGTCTCTGCCCGGGCTTCCCGTCGAATGGTTCAGCTCTGAACGTTGCAAGGACAGGAGCTAGAATCTTGCAGCGCAATAGACCCCAGAGAACTACGACGACTCCACGCTCAAGCTGTCGATCGCATGCATATACTACCTCGAGCAACCTCTTTCTGTCCAGTGACCCCTTATCCATCGGGGAAAGCGCAGTCTCGTCAAGCTTTCCACTCTTCGACCGACCGCGCCGCCTATCGCCGCACCTAAGGCCGAGAGACAAACCCCCACTCGCACAACTCCCGACGCATATACTTTACGAACATGTGCGCGCCGAGGGGGCGAAAGGTCATTTTGACGAGGTGATGAACATTTGTAGGGTTCTGATAAAGGACAGGGGAGAGCCGCCAAACAAGGACATGTACACGGCGATTTTACACAGCTTCGTAAGCTCCGTCGATGGCACTGCGGGAAAAGTGCGCAAGGTGCTCGAGGAGATGGGCTTTTGGGGAGATGTCAACGAGTCTCTGAATGGACAGCTCAGGATCGAGTTGGATGCTAGGGGTTGCGAGTGCGTACTGGAAGTCCTAGCGGTCCACCCCGATTATCTCCTCCGCACTGAGATTCTCGAGTACATGAAGTCACGGTGGTTTACGCTGTCGGACCGAGGGCAGAACTTTGTCGTTGCAGGAATGCTGCGCGAGCGCCATTTTGAACTCGCACTCGAGACGCTGGAAGACATGGTCAAGAAGAAGGTCAGAATCGAGAGCTGGCTGTTCGACAAGGCTATGTGGATGCTTTTGGAGTTTGGAGAGGTAGAGGAGGCTTTTTACGTGCTGAGTCTGAAAGAAGGTGTCCAGAATAAAGGTGAAGCAGGTGCCGTGAAGCTCAGCGATGCTTTGTGGGGAGCACTGCTTGACGCTGCAGGACAGAGGCAATTGGTGAGTTGGTTCGCTTCTAGCATCGAACTGTGATGGCGTACTGACAAGGACACAGCACCAAGCCGCGAGCATGGTATGGATGATGAAAGTTCAGCCGGGCTATCTGAAGCCAGCCACCGGTACCTGTCTCTCCGTCCTCATTCTTGCATCACGGTATGGAGACGTCCAACTAGCTACTGATGTTTTCCGCGTACTTACGGAGCGTCAAATCTCCTTCACTACCCACCACTACGAGCTGCTCATCGCCACGTATCTTAACGCCAACGATCTCTCCGCCGCCCTATCTGTCATCCTTATCATGGTCGACGCCAATTTCAAAGTAGACGCTGGAACATGCAGCCCGCTGTATAGTTATATGGTCTCTGAAAAAGTAGGCGAGAGAAGTCGGCCGATGCACGCCTTCAGCCTCTTACAAGAGTTTGAGGCTGCAGGACGTAAGGTGCCCACCGCCACAGTCAACGCTTGTATTCAAGCCAGTATCGCCCTGAACCGGTTCGAAGAAGCCATCGAAATTTATAAAGCCTTACACACTGTCTCGCACACTGGCCCTAACACACAGACTTTCAATAATCTGTTCAGGGGCTGCCATCGCACTGCTCGCAAGGAACTTGCCATGTTCTTCGCCAATGAGATGATCCAGCTTGGGCTCAAACCCGATTTGATCACTTACGATCGCCTCATCCTAGTATGTGTACAATCAGGCGATCTCGAAGATGCATTGCTATATTATGAAGAGATGAGAGCGATTGGAGCAACAGCGGGTAGAAAGGGCCCTATGAAGCCTAGGTCGCGCACGTGGGAACTGTTGATCCACAAATGTGTAGTTCAGGGTGATGAGAGGGCCGTTGCTCTATTAAAAGATTACAAGGAGAGTGTCGAGGAGCCTCGCAAGCGCATAGAAAAAGCAGTTGTGGATCGCTTCGACTATGGGATCAGGCCAAATGGGGTGCAAGGTGCACAGGTACACTTGGAGGTGAATGCTGATGACGTAAAGACTCAGATTATGGGTGCGACTGAAGGTCTCAGCTCAGCTCAGGCTTCATCAAGCAAAGCAACAAACATCGGTTCTCGCGGTGCCAGACGAGATAGCCAAAACCCCTAGAGATTCGGCATTGAGTTTTCAATGCTAGTGGGGGCAGCTAGCAATGGTAGCATGGAGCACTAAAAGATGTTAATAACGAGTATCTGAACAGCCTTGCCCTGCCCTTTTTAAATGTGTCCAAATCCAGGGTTATGTCACTTCTCTCTCAATTGCATTGTGCAACAAACAGCCACATATCAGCCTCTGGTACGTAACAAACCCTGGATTTAAGCTGGCAGGTTCGCAGCATTAGCACATTCACACAACTCCTTAACGAAAGCTGGAAGTTTTGCTTATAAACTTTCCTCCGCTCGTTAGTTGCTAAATTAGTAAAGGGGCGTTTATTTGACTATTTCTTACTTATTGCTGCTGTTTTAGATCTTCGAAGACAGGGCCTAATTCCGACATATTCTTATCGCGAGAGTCAAAACAACCATACACTGCTGTAAGATCACACAATCCGTCCTACCCGGCCCGACCTCGCGCGAGCTTCCATTCTAAGTCTAGCTTATGTGGATTGCGCGAAAGGAGGAAGAGTTGTAAGCAGCGAATGAGAATTGGCAGAGATAAGAAAGACAAGCTAATCTTAGAAAAGCTTGACTTTTACAAACCGCTCCGCAGAGCCGCAACACCATCCGACCCACATCAAGCCTCAACCGTCATCGTAGCGTTGCAAGCTGACGAAGAATTTTGACATCACCTGCATACATAGAGTCTACGCGTGCCGAGAATTGGCCGCGTTTTGCCGTGCTTCCGGCTCAGCATGAATCGAATGCACCTGTTCTCCCCACGCCAATGATGCCGACACTGTCCTGTTGGGGTCCCATATGGGGTTCCCACCTGTTCCCCCCTGCTAGAAAGAGATATCGGACCGTCTCAACCCCCAATAAACCCCAAGGCGGAGTCTAAGATAACGCCCCGACCACCGCTCTAAGATGGCGCCCACATCATAATATTGTGGGGGGAGAGTTTTATGTACAAGTACCTATTCACCATCTGTGCCGGTCTTTCTCAATCTCCTCTTCTCAAAACTCATTGTTATATCCCTGTACGTTCGACATGAAACTCACCGGTAAAACCCTACAGACGGCACAGCTTCTGCTCGTCGTCCTCCCAGCTTTTGTCCTCTTTGGCTACAACCAATCTGGTGTGGGAGGCCTACTTTCCCTGCGCGACTGGAATGACCATTTCCCCCAGATTGACACTGTTGATGCCACAGGAGCAGAGAAGAGCCGCAAGTCGACTGTGCAGGGTGCAGTCGTAGCTACATTTACTATTGGAGCACTCTTCGGCGCACTGTCATGCTCTTGGATCGGAGATGTGTTCGGACGGCGGAAAGTCATCTTTGGCGCGGCTTTGCTGACACTTATCGGAGAGATTCTCCAATGCACAAGCTTCCATCTCGCCCAATTTGTGGTCGGACGCTTCATCCTAGGACTGGGTGTGGGAGCACTAAGCGCTACAGTACCAGTATGGCAATCTGAGTGCTCGTCATCTGCCAATCGAGGCAAGCACGTCGTACTAGATGGGTGCTTTATTAGTTTGGGATACCTACTCGAAGCTTGGATCAACCTCGGGTTTTTCGAACAGGATAACGAGCCACTACAGTGGCGTCTACCCCTTGCCATTCCTACTGTTATCTCGATGATTCCACTGGCCGCCGTCTTTTCGATTCCCGAAAGTCCGCGATGGCTCGTCAACAAAGGAAGAGTAGAAGAGGCGCGCTCAAGTTTATCGGCATTCAAGGGGCTTCCTGCTGCGGATCCCTCGGTCGGGGCTGAGATCAGTGGGATCGAGCTCGCCCTGGAGGAGACTGGTCGTAGCGCTGCGAAGATCAGCGATATCTTCACCATGGGCAAGGACAAGCTCTTTTACCGCTTCTCTCTCTGCATCTTCCTGCAGTTCTCGCAGCAGATGTGCGGTAGCAACTTGATCTCAACGTACTCGACTGTAAGCTGCACTTCTTCCACTCTGTAGACAAGCATGCTTACAATGTACTCCAGATCATCTTCCAACAAGGCCTAGGCCTTAACAGCGAAACATCACGCATCCTCTCCGGCGGCGCACTGACCTGGAAGTTTCTCTCCTGCTTCGTTGCCTTCTTCACCATCGACCGCTTCGGACGCCGCAAGCTGTTCATGTTCAGCGGTGTAGGTATGGCATCTTGCATGCTAGCGTTAGCTGTAGCTTCCAGTTATCCCAAGGACAACCTGTCCGCGCAGATAACTTCGACGTTCTTCGTCTTCTTGTTCAACTTTTTCATTCCGATTGGCTTCCTTGGAGCGAATTTCTTGTACTGCACAGAAGTTGCTCCAACGCGGCTCAGAGTATCTATGGCTGGTATCTCTACCGCTAACCACTGGCTTTTTAATTTCGTTGTTAACATGGTAACTCCTGTACGTCCTTCGCCTCCCCACATTTCTTTGCGAATCCTAAGCCTAACATTCGCAGGTCGCCATTGAGACTATTGGCTGGCGCTACTACCTTGTGTTCCTCATAATCTCCGCGATCATAGTTCCCATCGTCTATCTTTTCTACCCAGAGACCATGGGACGCAGCCTCGAAGAGCTCGAAATGATGTTCTCACAATGCAACTCGATCTCGGGGATCGTGAAAGAGTCTCGGAAGCCGTTGACCGGCTCACTTATTACGGATAACATGATGGAAAAGGGTGGTCATGTAGATGAGGATGAGTACGCCCACTAAGCGCGTTGCGCGAGATCATGGGCTGGGGCGATATGAAGCGTCGGAAGTGTTTACGGCTTGTGTAGCATATAGGGTATATGAGTTGGAGACTGTAGCCCTAATCAATGAAACCATCACTGCACGTACAGCACATTTTTCACAGTAGGAGTCATTGGCCCAAGGGAAGGAAGAACTACGACGGGCTGCAATAAGCGAAATGGTGCAGGAGCGAGAGTCAGATAGATGCGGGGCATGGCGCCACAATAGCACGTCTCTCTACACGTCTTGAACATGGCCGATAACAACACAAAGTCGGAACTCCCATTATTCCACCACTGTTACCATTGCAGTAAGTTCACGGTACATCTTTTTGATGAAGTTTCAGAGCGTCGTGTTGAGAAACCTACCTGGCACCGACCAAATCCAAGCCAAGATCGTCTTGCTTCAAGCCTCTACGGTGATGACCTCCAAGCTAGAGAATGGATTTTTGAATGCCGAGAGTTCTTTCGTACGACCAACGGCATTTCCTTTTTCGACACATGTTTGGAAGAATTACAAAGGGCCACTCAATGCCCATTGTCGCGTCACCTCGTGCGATGTCTGACAAAGGACGATGATATCCCCAAGCGCTATGCCATCGGTGTGGACTTCGCAACATCTTACAGTCTTGAATTTGGCATCTATGATTTAGATAACCAGAAGTGGGAGTCACTTCTCGGGCCCGAGGACGATGTTGAGCCCGATAACACGTACACGATTATGGCATCTCCGGGTATGAAGCTTTCCCTTCACCTTTCAAGTCAAGAGTGAAGTTCTGATGCTGTACGTCAGGCAGTCTGGCTTCACAAATCATCGATAATCGCCTCATAAACCACGACCCAGGCACTGATGCTGCTTTGCGTGGCGCGAAGCAGTGGTTGGACGAATGCATGCGAGATCACAAAGCCTGTCAGAAACCGAACACAATGTACACACCAACCAGACTAGTGGAGATCTTTCAAGGAGATGGCCAACCGGCTTACCGGCTTCGTGATATGCAAACTTGTATCCAGCCATACGCTGCCCTGTCATACTGCTGGGGAGGCGACCAGACCTTCAAAACGACAACGGAAACAATATCTACCTATATGAACAAGATCTCTGTAGACTTGCCTCAGACCCTCCTGGATGCTATATATGTCACAAAGCATCTCGGTCTACAGTATATCTGGATCGACGCTTTATGTATTATTCAAGACTCGGGTGAAGACAAAGGTAAGGCATCTAGCCAATTCATTTTGCACGTAATTAACGTGACCTACACAGCGTTTGAGATTGGTCAGATGGCTAGAATCTACAGCAATGCAACAATCACCATTGCGGCAACGAGAGCTGCGTCCGTTTTGGAAGGATTCCTTAACAGACGTCCTCCCCTCCGCCTTCCAGACAGACATTTCTCCTTACCCGCTCAGCGAGATGGCAAAGATATGGGTATGATCACGCTAGTTCCTTCTACCCATGAAGGTGTTGATCCGCTTGACTTGCGTGGTTGGTGCTATCAGGAGCGTGTGCTATCGCCGCGCGTGCTTGATTTCGGCACCCTCCGAACGCAATACACCTGTCAACATAATTCCAGCCATAGTGACGGGTGGAGCACTCTTCATATTGAGCGGGCGTATGGCGCTTATCTTAATTCACGAATAGTGTCTGATCTGATTGCTGGAGTTTATACTCCGGAGGACATGCAATTGCACTGGTTGCAAGTTGTCCAGGGCTTCACAACCAGGGGGCTGAGTTTCATTACCGACAAGCTTGCAGCCATAGCGGGTATGGCTGAGTGCTTTGGTACACTCTTAAACGACCAATATTGTGCTGGTATCTGGAGAAGAGGTATGCCCATGGGCCTTCTCTGGTCCATTTCTTCCTGGGAGCTCACACCTCGGCTTTCTCCCAAGGAAATCGCTGCTCCTTCATGGTCCTGGGCTGCTGTTGCGGGTCCGATCAAATTCGATCCGTCATATACACGAAGAGATGGAGACGTGGCCTTCGACGTCGACGTACAGAGATGCGACGTGAAACTCTTGGAACCACGAGCACCATATGGATCAATTGAAGAAGGCAGATTAACACTCTCCGCTCACGCCAGACGAGCTCAGTGGACAAGATGGAGCCGGTATGGTCCAGTAGATATGCTCCTTGCAGCCGAAGCTTGTGGTCCAGAGGATCCAGAAGGCCACGGTCTCCGCTTTTCGATGGGTTCTAGCATGGGCCTCGCGTTCAAACCAGATGCTGTGGAGGGAAACTTCGTGCAGGATCCCAAGTCCACAGTTGAGGTCCACTTGCTGCTCTTTGGAACAATAAATCCAAACCCAGAAAGCGGCATCTTTCCCTCATTTTTCGGCATGGTGGTTCAGAATGCAAAGGACCAGCAGGGATTGTTCTTAAGAGTTGGCATCTTCAATAGGGTTCTCCCAAGACCGGACTATAATAGATATCTGTCTTGGTTTAAGGAGAGCAAAAAACAAACGTTCACAGTAATATAGGTAATATTAATACATCACGCATACCCTGGAAGCATGGTAGAAGAATGAGATTATTTTGTAAAAACCGACAATATTGGATATAAAAGAGACATTTTGCCCTGGAAGGATAAACCTTAGGACGTTTGTTCGTTCGCAGTTTGTCGATGAAGTTGTGGGAACTCCTGAATGCCCTGTATCGCTTCCCCAATACGAAGACGATCAGAGTCAATGCTACTAGAGGGAGAGATATTTCCCTGAAAGCGGAAGACACTGGAGCTAGCCCAGAGTCAGAGGTCCGGTTATTGTTGATGAAATAAGTATAGCCACCAAATAAGAGGTTCTGAACATGGTGTTGACGATGAAGACTTCGCCGCTGATGGTGCGATAGGCATCTATGGCATAGGTAAAGTACGGCCCAAAGACGCAGGCAATACCGAAATGTACGGGATCCCACATGAAGTCAATCACATAAATGTTGTCCTTTTTATGGGCTGGACTGCCAAAGCCACTCAAGTCTGCACCACAGAGCGCGCCAATTACGATAAGACGAAACCTGAGTTCGGATTCATACACGCCTCTATTGCACTCGGAGAGCTAGGTTGTAATTGGACCCATGAGAAGACCAACCATGATACGTCCATGGAATTTAGTTATATAACATCTATCCTACACAAATAGTGGCACGTGATCTAACGGACGTACCCGGTGCTAGGTATTATCAGGGTAGTGTGGCCGTCGCCTTGAACTCACCACTTCTCAATTGCTCGAGCACACGGCACACTTTTAACACGAACACAACCTATACTCTATCCGCCATTCGCAAGAGACCATCTGTGAAGCCCATCAAGTTCCACCTTGTCCGAATAACGAGGTTTTAGTACCTGGTTCATGTCTAGCAGTATAAAGAATTGTAACATGCGCGTAATCGCTGATAGCTGCAAATTAGTCAGCCCCAAGTAACGAGAGATGGAGAGCACATCTGTGTCCTTTTAAGACCATTGATGAAGGCACTACACCTAGGAACCAATCGGAGCCTGCCACGTTCGTCAGAGTCCGACAGGGCATACAGGTCTCACAAGGCTGAAGATGCTTCGTGGAACCGAACATCAGGCAGCACGTCCGCATCAAGCAGGGACGAAATTTATTCCAAAACTTCTAGCTTTGCAATTTTTGCACAAGTATGAGTAGTCTACGAGCAAACCTTCGTCGAATCCGCGTCAGGAACAGTGATGGACATTGGTTCATTCCCCATGCAGCTGTGGAATCTTGTTTAACTCCATTGACCGTGAAGGACGCTTTGAAAGATTGCATGATTGATGCATGGAGCCTTGACGAGATTCTCAGTGCCATCCTTCGAGGAGCGAAAAAGGTTTTTGCAGTGCTGATTCTGATTAGACATGAATGCGAAATCGTAAGCTTCATAGAAAAGGATGATTTCCAGCGGCAGCCGCTCGACACCCGAATTCCCTTCTCGCTAGACCATCTCCGACGAGTTATCCAAGATCTGGCCGATGAGTTTTTTGAAAACCAATGGCTCGTCGCAGCACCAATACTCACTCGGCAACTCACACATCGATACCTGCACGACGAGACAATTCTTCCATTCGCTTCTTCTCGACCTCTCGGGTCTGGAGGGTTTGGACAAGTGTACGAAGTTATAGTCCCCGCCGGGCAACATGATTATCATTCAGATGAAAGTGGCAGCTCGAGAGACATCCGTTTGGCAAGAAAGGAGCTAGACATCGATGAAAGGCTCCCACTCATATCAGATATCGAATCATGGAAAGCCCAGGGATCAAACGAACACAGGATCTTATCTGTTCTATATCACTTGAAAAATCCGTGCATATTGGAACTTCTTGCATCTTACACTCACAAAGGCAAGCATAACCTGCTCTTCCCAGTTGCGACCGGCGGCGACCTTCGGACCTTTTTGACGTCCACCCACAGACCGACTGAGTTTCAAGATAATGCGCAGATCTATATTGCCTTCGCAGGGCTAGCATCGGCTTTAGAAACCTTACATGTGTACAAGTCTTCCACGCTTCAACTAGAGATGATAGGCTATCATCTTGACCTGAATCCAAAAAATATCCTTGTTTCGGGTGAACGATTCATCCTGTCAGACTTTGGCCTTTCGAAACTCGAAGCCAGAGATGACTCCAAAACGACGTTTAAGGTTGGCAAAGGTTTTTATCTAGCTCCAGAATGCGAGAATCTTGAACACAGATTTGAGAAGGGCACAATTACAAGGGCGAGCGACATTTGGTCCTTTGGATGTGTCTTGCTTGAAGTTCTTATCTTCGTGATCTACAACAGCAGAGGAGTCCAGGAATTTCACAATGATCGAAGGGTGCAGCTTCCAAATTACACGACCCGAACATTTTTCATAGGCAAAAGCCTCAATCCCGCAGTATTGGCTTGGGTGGAGAAATTGTTGGCCATAGGTGATATGACCTTCCTCAAGGCCTTACAGCTTGTCCGAGACATTCTGTGTATTGCCCCGGAAAGCCGCCCAAAGATAAGAGAAGTCAAGACTCGCCTTCAGCTATTTGGGCTTGAGGCGCTTTACTTGGCAGTAGATACTGCCATGGAAGCTCTGAAAGCAACTCATATGACCTTCGACGTGCTTCTTGAAGAAGAGAAACTGAGAGCTTGGGGAAGCATCTTCAACCTCGGATCTAAAGTAAATGTGAGGAGCGAAAATACAGAGCTATTCGACAATGAATCGACCTATAGCGCAACAATTAGTATACTCAAAAAGATGCGAGGTTGCGCATCATCACTGATGCAACAAGAAGTCCATATTGGTTCGGCCCACTTCCGCTTGCGAGCTCTCAACGACGAACTCTTTGTGCAACTAAACCAATCTCAACAAAATCGTGCAAATCGTCGCGTTGAGTTACAAATATTTTCATTCTCGAACACCGCGGGCTATGATCTTTCAGAGGAACGATTGCCCCCGTACGTTGATGTTGGCTACCTTGAGGCTGCGAAGCAGATGCAGCAACTTCTTTCAGAGTCGTTAGAAGGGCCAGATAAAGACTTGAGAATCCCTCGTGATGCTCTTCATGATTGGAGTTCATTTCAAGCATGCACTAGAGCAAGATACTTTCAAGACGAAGGCTTACTGATCCAGCCCGTCCTGATCGAGTGGATAGTCTATGATATACATTGGACTGGGGAGACTGGCAAGAAGCTCTTTCAGCGTGTTGGTGCTATCGCTGAGTTTCTACACTTCTGCTCGAAATCCGCTCTATTTCGTACGCTTCACTGCAAAGGCTACTTTCATGCTCGCGACCGCCATGCTTTCGGTCTTGTGTATGAACTCCCCTCGCCACTTAGTCAAGATCCGGATGTTATGCCGGATATAACTTCACTGAATTTCCTTGTAATTTCAACTAAGGACGTCAGGCAACGGCCGCTACTCGGAGACCTATTTGAATTCAGCCATCAACTGGCTTCCGCCTTATTAGACTTTCACAAAGTTGGCTGGTTACACAAGGCCATAAATCCATTCAACATCATTTTCACAGGCACGGATATTGCACCAGGCACGGAGAAGTTGCTCTCCCAATTTCGACTTATTGGTTTCAATTACAGCCGTCCTTCTCACCCGGATGAATACACCCAGGGTCCTTGGACACAGGTACGGGAGACTCGCATGTACCACCACCCACAATATTTACAGAGCTCCACTCCTTTCCGATCTGAATTCGACTACTATAGTCTTGGATTAGTATTATTAGAGCTTGGTCTGTGGAAAAGCTTAACTACCATGTTGCCAGCATCGATGTCCAATAGGAATAAAGAGTGGAATACCGATGCATCCGACACTACACAAGAAGATACCAAGTCTTTATCGGTTCTTCCTCAACACTTTTTGGATCGATGGGTACCACTTCTGGGTCCCAGAATGGGAGGTAGATATCGGGATTTGGTTAGCAGATGCTTAAGGCTCGATTTCAACTCGAGAAGTCGTATGTCTCACGGCAGTGTTGAACACGACGCTAGTGTGTCGTCAGTTGAAGTCCAATTGAATTTCGAAACCTATGTAGTTCAGGAATTAGCATTGTGCGCTGTATAGAACCTGCCAGTCGGGCAGGAATCAATCTTTGAGTCTAAATATACAGAACGCCGAAGGGCTGACCAATGGCGTGACATCAATGGCGGAATAGAATCGCGTAAGGCTATGTCTTGGCTAGGCTGAATCTTTCCACTTTCACAACATTATGGTCTTACAGTTGCTTCACTCTCCTTTCTTGCAATATGTCGCGACAATTCACGGCTTATTATTCATCCGCCTATCATTCTGACGTATTGCTAGGAGATCCCGACAGAGCTACTACCGATGTGCAGCCAGGCCACCAGCCATGCCCCCGTAACGACCTCATCGCATTCCTCTCGCTTATAACCAAGCTCAAGGTGGATAGTTTCCAGTTAACCTGGGAAGAAAATTCGCCTACACTAGGCTACGGCGGCACGGCATCGGTGAATCAGGCGGCTATAAACGGAGAACAAGGCATTGCCTTCAAAAGACTTGGGTTGAAGGGAGATCAAGCGAGAGCCATGAGCCAAGGGGACACAGTTAACTCACAAGTATACAAACTGCTCATCTCTGAAGTTTATTTTCTCACCCATCCTTCTTTACATGATATTTCGAGTATCATCGATCTGGAGGCGATCTGCTGGGATATTGACTTCACATACGAAATCCCAAGGATCCTACCCGTACTTATCTTCCAGAAAGCCCATTGGGGTGATTTGGAGCATTTTGGAAGCCTTCTCGGTTCAGTTCCTACCGAAACTGCTTTGCAGTTGTTCTATGTCATTCTTCGAACTGTGGAACACCTGCACAACTGTGGTACGTTGACCATGGCCAGATATTGACCCTTTTTTCTAATGTCATTCGAGGTATCGTTCATGGCGACCTAAAACCTAGTAATATTTTGGTCTTTGAGGATGAGGATGGCCTTCTTGTACCAAAACTGTCGGACTTTGGCTACTCATTACAAGGAACGCAGTCTGCCATTAAGCTTCCGGTGTCGGAAGGCTGGAATGCTCCAGAAGTCACCACCTTGTACCCCGATTTCACGTTCGAAGCAGCTATGAAGACAGAAGTATTTTCTCTCTGCATGATTGCACTCTGGCTGTTAGCTGGAAGTCGTGGCGATGAACCAACCCTTCAAATTTCCAAGGAAGCCGAAGCAAGATCAGCTATGGAACCTACTCCCAACGCTGTATCCAAGAATGAGGGGAAGAACTGGCGGATCTTGGTTGAACAGGTTAGATTACATGGCGTACAGGCAACAGCCGTACAGGAGATTCTGGAAGCGCTCGAGGTTTCAGGTAGCTCGGAACATATTGTTGGGTTCAGGAGTATGCTTAGCATTGGTCTTGCACCCGACGCGAGTCAACGAGCTAGCGGCTGCGCTGAACTGCTCAAGGCTCTTGGGCGTCCCGAGTAAGTGCCAATCATCCTAAGAGGATAATAAGAGGGGATAGGCCTTTGACTTATTATATCAGGGACCCTACGACTGGGGAAATCCTAGCTGATCCGTTTGAACCACAGCTTCCTTCACTTTGTGCATCGTTCAACGTGAGTTCTTGAATTTTTATTATACCACCAACTCAGCCTGACTAGCTTCAACAGGCTGTTTCCGCAATCTGTAACATCGCAGACGTAGATTACGAAGTGCGGGCGCGAATTGTCGAATGTCTTCGCCGACTAGCAAACGACAAGGCAGCATGCCAGGCCTGTGCTAAGAACGCCGCCTATCAACTCGCATTCTTTATCAACCTCGGGTTTGGAGTATTGCCCAATACGACGGAATGCGAAGAACTGCTCTCCTTTAGTGGAAGGACTGGCAGAGATGTTGAGGCTGATTTAGAAGAGCTAAGGAAGCTAGGCACCGTACTACCCCTCCATAACACCGGACTACTCGAGTTCCAGAGTTCTGGACTGCTCCCTACCGAAAACAAAGCGAAACTGGTGCATCGGGGCGCTGGGAAACGGAGAAGCGTCATCAACATACTAGAAGCAGAAGCGTTACGTGTAGCGGAAATTCTTGGGTGGACGCATGCAGTTACATGTTCTCTTTGGGGTCTCCTTGCCCAAGCCTATGAAGAGGAACGAGAATTCAGAAGGGGAGTCCAAATGTTTCGCCAAACAGTCGCGCGTTTCGATGACGAAATCGCAGGCAATCCGGACGAAACACAGGAGCTATTTATCCCTATGAAGGAAATGCGCGCAAGATTTATGACGGTTCTTGCACGTTTGTATCGGGATGACTCACAGATTGAGAAGGCGATGGAGTTATGTAAGGCTGCACTGGACCAACACACATCTATCGGCGGACATTCGGATTACTATACCCTAGTTACCATGGAGACATTGGCTACAATATATTCAGAGGCTCTCCAATTTGAAAGAGCGACTGAGTTAATGGGTCGAGTAATCCAAACGAAAAGAGAAAGTATTGGTGAAGATAACCCTCGACTGTTGAGTTCTTTACTAGCCCTTGGCGATATCCTGGCCGACCACGACGATCACCAGGAAGCCGAAGAATACTATATGAAAGCTGTGGATCTGGCCAGTAGCATACACGGAGATCTGCACCCAGATACATTGGGTTCCATGGTCTCCCTTGCAGATAATTTCAGAGTGCTAAACCAACTCGATCGGGCATTGGAGATCCTTCAGAAGGTCCGATCTGTATATCAACGGAGCCAAGCGGGGATTAAAGAAAGTTCGCCGGTCTACTCCGAGGTGTTGCAAGTTCTATCACGCGTGCTTACCGAGCTCGACCGTGCCGACGAAGCAGAGACTTATGCATTGGTCGGGATGAAGCAAAGCGAGGAGCTTTTTGGCAAAAACAGCAGTGCGTATGCTCTTGCTCTTGGTACTCTACTTGACGCTCGTCGGGCGCAAGGTAATTTGAACGGCCTTGACAAGCTAACGGAAGAGTTGATTGAGATACATAAAAAGTTCCTCGGCCCCGGTCATCCACGTATATATCGATGGCAAAATTTTCTTGCGGAAATTCTATTCGAGCTCGGCCAACAAGAGGAGGCACTCGCGCTGCTGCGGTTTGTCGTTAAATGCTTTGAAGCGCTTCAATCACCTCCTCAAAGGTCGCTTTACCATGCTATATGGACCCTCGCAACTTGTCTGCGCAGGCTGGAGAGATGGGATGAAGCTATTCATTACTCCTTAAGGACGCTCGACCAGTGCGAAAAACTTTATGAGGAAACTCATTCGGAATATATCTCCGATCTGGACAATCTCGCAGTGACATATGTTGGTGCAAATGATTTGGAAAAGGTTCTCGAGGTTCGGCTCAACATGCTGCGAATCATCCGAAAAGTTCATGGAGAGAAGTCGATGAATGCCATAGAAGCCATGCATCGTGTTGCGGATGCGAAGTACGAACTTGGAGACTACTCGGGGAGTGAAGATCTTTACGAAACCACTTGCGCCATGCAAATTGAACGAGAAGGAAGGCATGCCGAGAGAAGTCTTACTTATCTTAATAATTTAGCTTCTAGCATGGTCATGGTGGGGCGAGAGACGAGTGATTTGTCAAAGATGGAGAAGGCCGTGATGATCCAAGAAGAGATATACGAAGCAAGGCTCGTATCACATGGAGCTAATCATGAAGAGACCATAACAGCTTACAGAAACCTTGCGGGGACCTATTGGGAGCTGGGTCGAGACGATGATGGCGTGAAACACGCTGTTCGATTCGCAGAGTTAAGCCATCTAGATGTTGGTTCCGACTTGGAGGGCTCGACGGACTCGGCGGGCAGTATAAATGGGCTGATCGAGATCAATGAAGATGATGAGTGGGAAACGGCATCATCAGATGACGATGTAGACTGAACTGCGGCATCTATAAGCTCATGAAGTTCTTGCTACCGTTCCACATGGACACATTAGGGCATTGGTCACTCCAAAGGTAGTTGAAGTAGATGACTGAAGGCTATGTTCCCATGTATCGTAGTAGCTAAGCTTGCTTTTATCATCAGATGCCTTTTCTGATATGCTTCAGTCAATGGAGGGGTTGAGCCTGCTCTCTTTGGTGAATCCTGGGCTAATCACTAATAATAGATTACTCCTCCTTACGCAGTACTAGAATTTGGCGT
This sequence comes from Phoma sp. ATCC 74077, assembly GCA_033682645.1. NCBI lineage: Eukaryota > Fungi > Ascomycota > Dothideomycetes > Pleosporales > Didymellaceae > Phoma > Phoma sp. ATCC 74077. Next base: position 838,419 of record JAWDJC010000017.1, read on the forward strand.
CTCCTCCACAGAATTGTACGTTTTATGGCTGGCGCCTTATACGAAGACTTTCGAAGTCGACCATCCCGCCTATAGTCAATAAACTAGAATAGAAAATGACTAAAATACAAGTGAAAAACTGTGGAGGGATTGCTAGACGCCCATCCGACAACCCAGATGTGATGAAGTTTGATCGAAAAATAGTCTTGACCCATGAGCCTGGCACAATTCATCATCACTCTCTTTACTGATGTTCCGCGATCAAAATGGAGGAAGATATAGTATGGCAATATGAACTAAGCGTACTTCACAGATAAGAGCACGTGATCTAACAGCCTCGTCACCTCGACAGGATTTCTGTAGCTCAAGTTGACCAAGACATCATGTTCGAAGATTAAATAAATTTACACGATCCCGACAGAATCGATAGCCTAGTACTAGAAAATGGCTCATGTTATTGGGACTCCATTTTCGATCTCCATCTCCGTATTCTTGCTATCCATTGCCCTTCCATGTGTCCTATCCCTCATGACACCGGGGTAAATTATGACAATCATCGGTGGGGGAGCACCTAGGAACATTCCCGGACTTTGCGATACCTGCGTCTCTTGCCAATAGCCCTCAATATTGGCCCCATCTTTCCGTCTCTTCTACACGTAGACTTTCCTCGATCGATCAGATTACGAAAGGATCGGAGGCCTCAGGTCTTAGGTTCGCGAGCATGGTAGTTTAGACCTGGAGGCTTTGCAATCAACGGGCATAGAAACAACACTACTTCGGACAGTTTACGAGCAGAGCTGTCCCAGCCTGGCTCGCAGCAGCCATTTTCACTACATAGCCTTCCTTCCGAGCCGTGCAGATGCACCACGTGCTCAACGGGGTTTGCGACCCGCGGCCTATTGAAGTGAGTAGCTTCCTTGCGCCCACCTAAGACTATACACTTACGGAATCAATTCGGCTGCCACGTGAACATGGCGCTCATACGACGATTCGAATGCTCGTGGTGCGCCAAGAGGTTCCACTTAAGAACATGTCTTGAGAAACACGAGCGTACTGTTCACAAACTTGTGCATCACAACAAAAAGCCGTACGTATGCCCTAACAGACGATGCTCAAGCTCGGATAAAGAGTGTCCCTGGAAAGACAACTTCGATCGACATGTGACATGATGTGAAGCGCATTTGCTGAAGAAGACCTGAACATACACTCAACTTACTAGTTTTCGCTTGAATCATTAGTGAATTCAAGACCAGTACCTGTAGAACACAATGAAAAGAAGTTTAATAATAAAAAAGGCCTTCGTAGTCGTCAAGGATAGAGTATGATTAGGCTGATAGTAAATCGCTACACAAGATTGGGCCTACTCTGAATGGTAATGGAGGTAATTACGCAGAAATAGTTTACGGCGAGTGTAAATTCATTCTTATAAGCTCTTGTTGCCGGAGTAGAGAGCGGGGTGTAATGTAGTAGCATATTGTCGAGTCATTGAACCTTTAGGCTCGGAAATCGGCATCGACCTCAACTCAAGCTTTTTTACAGGCGCGGCAGCTGAAAAAGATACGAGATTGTGTAGCACAGCCCCTAACCCACGGGTACAAAAAGCAGGGAACAGCATCCTCCTCATGTAAAGCTTTCCTCTCAACCAAATATGACGCGTATCTGGAAATGGACGGTCTTAGCTTGCGCTGCACTTGCATCCGCAATTTGCATCGTCAACATCAGTGTTACCATCTGGGCAACAACGCAACACCAAGTCAGTAGTGAAGGAAATTACGTTGTTTGGACCGGCTCCTGCGCATCGATCTCACGCACAAACACCATTCTTCATCTCTTCATCAACATACTTTCTATGCTGCTACTTGCGTCCTCGAATTTCTGCATGCAACTTGCCATTGCACCTACGCGAGCTGAAGTCGACCGCGCGCACGCAAATCGAAAGTGGGTGGATATTGGCATTCCCTCCATGAGCAACTTGAGGCATGTATCGAAAAGCAGGGCCCTTTGTTGGATCTTGCTTGCAGTTAGCTCAGTGCCCCTGCATTTGGTGTATAATAGCACGGTGTTTGCAACCTCGGTTGCTACCGAGTATCTTGTTGCAGAAATGGATGCCTCGTACCTTGGCACTGGGCTCGGAACACAGCTCAAGAATGTTACGGTCGAAAACGCGGGTGGCAATTTCCGGCCTGGGCAGAATCCAGAGGATATTGATGCCACGTTCAGTAGTATCCTTGTAAATTCGTCGACTTGGACGAATTTAACAACTGAGGAGTGCGCGAAAGTCTATTCTTCATCCCTCGTCACTGCGCATCGAACACTAGTGCTCATCGTCGAATCATCGGACGCACACGACCAATTGCCCGGCCTCTGGAGAATTGTAGGCACGCGGGCCTGGATGTGCGATTCACCCGAGGGTGAGCTTTCACCAGACCGCCTCGACGCAAATGGTGTTCCGGGCTTTTTTTGCGAGCCAACACGAGCCGAGTTTGGGAGTCGTAATAAGAAAGACAACTGGAAAGAGCCCGGGAAGACGTTGTACTGTCTTGCTGAGCCATTCGAGCAGGCGTGTACACTAGAAATCAGTCCCCCTTTGCTGATCACGACGATTGTTGCTAATGCTATCAAAGCGGCTACCATGTTTGGTCTCTTCTATGGTCTCACAGAAACGACCTTGACAAATCTGGGGGATGCTGTGCAATCGTTTCTGCTGAATGTCGATTTGTATACCAGGGGTCTTAGTGCATACGATGCCCGTGACGTGAAGGCTCGGTGGGTTAGTCCAGATGCTGAATTTCCTCTCCCTATCCCGTGGACCCATCGCTCCCGACGTCGCCTGAGCGCTGTAACTGGTCGACGACTATGTATCTCTTATAGTCTGTTTGTTGCGGCATTGATCATCATCGTCGGGCTCTTCAGCCTAGCTTCCCGTGCCGATGCAGCTCGTGGCGTACTTCACAGAACCCTTTCACCGAGCGGCATCCTAAGCAAAGATGTCTTCGCTATCATCGGATTCGAGACTTTAGCTGGCGCATCTCTCACTGGGGTGGTTTTACTTGTTAACACACCACAACTCGTTCTTTCCATGCTATACTTCCTTTACAACTCCGTCTGCACGGCGTTTATGGAAGCACAGGAATGGAATGACTTCGCGTCATCACACAAGTTGCTCCGCGTCACCGGGTCTAGCAATGAAATTAGCGGACAACGCTCGACGGTCTGGCTCTCGCTACCACCACTATATTCTATCACACTTCTAGTCTTCTCAGCCGTTCTACACTGGCTCGTCTCCCAGGCCATTTTCATGACAAAAATCCGATTCTTGAACTTCGCCGGTGGACCAAGTGAACGTTTTGGCGGCATTGGAGGCCAGCGACCTGGGGAACTGCTTTCCGCCAGCTATTCTACTGGGGCTATACTACTATGTCTCGTTGTAAGTTTTGTCATGGTAGCCGGGCTCATAGTTATCGGGATGAGGAAGTTGAAGAATCAGATGACAATTGCCGGGAGCTGTAGTGCTGCTATCGCTGCGGCGTGTCATGCAAGGACGAACGCGAGTCAGACATTACTAGGGACAACGGGCCAGGCCAACGAACAATATGGTGACGGGGAAGACGGCAAGACAGATTGCGATAAGCCGCTGCAGTGGGGGGATGTTGGCTCTTCCGTCCCTCTTTCGATGGTAGTATGGCAGAACAATGGACCAGTGGTTTATACTGAATGGACAAGAACGTTGGGGTTCTCAAATGGGCCTGTCACCAAACCAGTAGAGGGAGTGTTGTATTCGTGATACAACTCGGTCCATGTTCAAATTCATATCTCCTGCCTATAGCCTTAGGTTATAATATTCCCAGGCTATGCAGACAGTCGAAATACAACCGACCGAGATCTCTCTCTCTCTCTATGGCTGTGAGTCTCGTATCTACAGCAGTGGCCTGTGCATCTCTCTTACATCGGTGTAAAAGGCCTAGCAAGCAATCCTAGCGTGTTTCAACTGCACTATTCTAAATCTAGTACACATCCCCTTTGATCGCTAACCGATACTGTATTATGATCTTAGTACGAAAATTCTCTAGGACCGGCCTACGGAAGAGATCGTTCAGTTCTGCTACGTAGTTGGTATGGTTGCTTACTAAAAATTACCAAACAGACAAGGATTATAAGAGTCAAAATATATTCTTAGTTAAAATAAGGCTCCTTTAGCATATTTCAAGGAATTCATGTAAAAGACTTGAGTGCTAGCTTTAAAGCTTTTCAAATTAACATCTACCTTATTATTTCTTGATATCTGCACTTTAGCAAAGTATAACTCGGCTTTGAATATCTCTACTCTAGTATTTTACCTCGGCATGAGAGACAGATCCCTGTTTGGCCGCAACCTCCTCTACACGGCGCTCTAGGTCGGTACCCGGAACCCAGTCACGTTTATCCATACCTGGCACAAAAAGCGGTGCGTGAGTGAAGAGATGGTTCATCTCCTCTAGTGGACGCTTCGCGGTCTCTGGGAGGAAACAATAGAAGAAGATGGCGTTAGTGAAGTTACAGATCTGTTAATTTGTTAGGATTTCATATTATTCGCAGAGTAGGGACTTACGATAAACAGGAGATAGTATTTCCATCCAACTTGCTCCATGGCCGGCTTGGTGACCTGTCCGATCATGGTATTGAACGCGAAAGATACCATCGTAGCGATCGAAACACCTTTCGAACGAGTCTTAGTGTCGAAGATCTCAGCAGGGATGATCCAAGACAAAGGTCCGCAGGTTGCACTGAAGCTGAAATTGTAGATCCAAGTGATGACGATAAACCCCCAAGCAGCGGCTGTATTGTTGCTTGTCCCTGGTGGAAATACAGCCAACATTATAGTGGAAATGATGAAAGTAACCATGTTTCCAAGGTTGCCGAGGATGAGTGGCCAGCGACGTCCAAATTTGTCGATAAGGAGGATGCAAAGAGCCTGGGCCACCAGAGCGATGACGGACGAGATTGCTTGGTACTTCAATGTTTCATCTCCCTCGATGCCCATTTTGCCGTAGATTGTAACAGAGTAGTCTGTATGTCGAGGTCAGCATATGTGCTTTTGCGAGGCTACACATGCACGTTACGTACACTGAATTGCAGATACACCAGTCATCTGAATCGAAGCTTGAATGGCACAGGCCAGAAAGAGGCGGCGGAAGCACGACCTGTCTTTGAAAAGCTCAATATACGACTTGGCCTCGTGTTCATGGTCGAACGTGATGGCGTCCTGTATCTGCTGGAACTCGGCCTGAACCCACGGGTCGGTCTCGTTGCCGTGAGCATGCAACTTGGCAAGGTTGCGAAGTCCTTGTTCAACCTTCCCGTGGTCGATCAACCAACGCGGGGATTCTGGGAATATCATGATAAGCGCTGCGAGGATGACAGCAGGAATAACTTGAATGCCCAGACTAGTGCGCCATTGACCGTCATTGGTAGGAGCGAAGCCGACATAGGTGCCATAGGATATCCAAGCTGCAGCCAGAGCTCCCACGCCTAGCATGAATTGCTGTAAAGCGGTGATACGACCTCGAATGCTCGGGTGAGCCAGCTCAGCTTGATACCTAAAAAAAAGAATGTCAGCATATGAATTAAATGTGATGCGTATACGGAAAGACGTACATGGGAATAATCATGCAGAGAATTCCAACACCAAGGCCAGCAATAGCACGTCCAGAGTAAAGGTACGAAAGAGCCTGGGCACCGGTTTGGAGAGCACCTCCAAGGCAGAAAACTAGCGCGCCGATCATGATGGTTAATCGTCGTCCCAGCATATCACCCATGGGACCAGCAAAACCAGCGCCGAAGAAGGCACCGCCCGTGAAGACAGACACAACCGCTCCTGTTTCATTGTCGGTAGGGTTGAACTTGCTGTTGAAGCTCTGCGCGGCGATGACTTGGGCAATAACACCCAAGTCATAACCGAATAATAGTGACCCGAGGGAGGCGAACAGGCCTACAAGAAACTGGTACCACTTGGGAGGAAGCGCCATGGTGACAGCTTGTTGAGTTTGTAGGAACTCCAAGAAGCCTTCTAGTGCTGCAACGAAGGAATAGAGACAGACAGATCCACACGCACAGTCTGCGAGCACTTTATACTTCCGCCCAATCGCTCACGACCCTGTTTCCCGTCACATGCGACCACATTCTAGGGATCGTGTCGAATGATGCTTTCTCCAGGATCTCTCTCCATAAAGCGGGGACATGACTCGCTCGCGTTTATTTGCTCCGCTGCCCATGTCGGTCGGCGCTCTCACCGACGCAGCGGCACTTGTTCGGACGATCCTAAACCGACGGCGCTTTTCCAAGGCGTTAGTTCTACGCCAAATGCCCAGCTCACTGGTGGAATGTTTCGTCTTCTGCAGTGAGTAGACCCGGATATTTGTCCAACTAAAGCATGGTATGGTTAAAGTTGAAATATGGTCCCATTAGTGCCGAATGTATTCATTCCACGAATAAGGTCGCATTCCCAAATCGGATGTACTAGCCATGCCGTTGCTAGCTCCCGCGCCTCGCGATCACGCGCTGGAAGCCATGAAGCTTTCTGTAACTGGAAGCAGGCCACACCACAATTATTTTACAAACATAAAATCTACCCCCTCATCAATTACATGACTTTCTAGGTAGAAAGCGCGACTTGAATCATGGCGAGCTTCACGAGTATCGACGAGAATGAAACCCCTTCAATCACAATTCACCCCGCACACCGGATTGCCAAAATAAATGACAACATATATAGCGGTTTCACAGAGTAAGAGTGCAGCAACATGCTAAGCATCATTCATGCTTACCGAATACCAGGCACATGGGACGATGCATATACGGCGGCATCTATGAGCCCGGAAGCCCTCTATCTGACGAAAATGGCTTCCGCAAAGATGTCATCGACGCCTTCAAAGAATTAAATATACCAGTAGTCCGATACCCAGGTGGCAACTTCATCGCGACATACCATTGGCTGGACGGAGTCGGTCCCAGGGAGCAGAGGCCAGCTAGGTAATATTTCCCTTCCATCATCACCAAGTATCTCTGCTGTCAATGTTCAGCGAAATTGGCCTCATAGTTTTCCAGTGAACCTTTGAGGTTCATGTAAAAGATGCTTTAAGGTCCAGGAGATTGATGCTTTCAACACAGCTCGACTAACGACTTTCACAGGCCTGAGCTTGCTTGGATAGGCATCGAGCCGAATGAGTTCGGCACCGACGAGTTCATGAAGTGGTGTGAAGTTGTTGGCACTGAACCATACCTTTGTCTTAATTTTGGAACCGGGACATTAGACGAAGGTTTGTTTGCTGCATCCATTCATTTACAAATCTTTTAACAAGGCTTAGCTCTTGGATGGCTCGAATACTGCAACTCGGATCGTAACACATACTACGCCAACTTGCGCCGCAAAAATGGCCGTGAGAAGCCATACAATGTTCGTAGATTCTTTCTGTGGCCAAATGATTGAATAATTGACATGTTGTAGGTCAAATACTGGGCCTTAGGAAACGAGTGCTGGGGGCCATGGCAGGTGCTTCGTACGTAGCGTCAATGTACCACCTAGCTGTGAGTCTTAAACTGACTGAGTTCTCAACTTTTAGAAATGACCAAGGAAGATTACGCGAAGAAGGCTTACCAGTGGGCGAAGGCGTTAAAGCTACTCGATCCTAGCATTGTCTTGATCCTCTGCGGAGAAACAGGCTACTCATCTTGGGACTACTACGTCCTCAACGAGTGCGTCAAGTGGGATGTGCATGGCTTGGCCGGTGACAATACCAAATCTCTTGTCGACATGCATTCCATCCATATCTACACCGCAGACAAGGAGCACCTGCCAAACGCTACTGCGCCGAGAGCTGCGGAACGAGCAATTCAGATGACTAGTGCATTGATCGATCTTGCCCGTATCGAAAACAAAGTCCCAGAGACTGTGCCGAGACCAACAATTTGTTTCGACGAATGGAACGTTTGGGATCCCGTCCGAGCGCCTGGCGAACAGGGTGCAGAGGAGAAATACACGCTTTCCGATGCGCTCGCCGTCTCTATTTTCTTAAATGGGTTCATAAGGCAAGCGAAGGATGTTGGTATGACTAATATTGCTCAATCTGTCAATGTCATTTCACCGTTGATGACGACCAAGGATGGATTAGTCAAGCAAACTAGTTGGTGGCCCTTACTACTGTTTTCGAAATTCATGCGCGGCCACACTATCGCACTGAACGTACGGTCTCCCGAGTACCTTGGTCGAACCAATCCAAATTGGATCAGGGGCACAATCGAGACACCATACCTAGACTGCAGTGCTGCCTTAGGGGATGACGGTTACATCAACCTTGCGGTTACTAATGTTAGCGAGGACCGTGACTTCGAAGTTTTGTTGGAAGGTTTGAAGGCGGAAAATATCGAAGTGCACACGGTGTCCGGCGATAATGTGCACGTCGTCAATACAGAAGAGGAGCAGAAAGTCGGTATCAAGGAGAGTACCTGGGATGGCAAGGGCGCGTACAAGTTTGGCAAGCATTCTTTCACTCTTCTCAGGTGGAAAGAAGATCATAATACGGCATAAGCACGATCAAGACGGGATAGACGCTTGAGAGGTACATAGACTATTATTAAACATGAGGTTGTGATGGCCGATGCTAATTTACACTTCTTCGACTTTGCGCAACTGTATTCAAATTTCTCGCCTCATAGAATGCTGGATGGTCCATACATGTCGCTTATTTGTTTCTTAGTACAATCGCAACGACGAATTCTACACGGATTTATCGATTGGCATGCCGAACTTTCCAAAGCCTTTCCCTCTGAGCTCCTGTTTCGCAAACACTACTTCCTCAACCTGTCTCATCAAGTCCTCAGGTGTACTCTTCTCTGGCACAAAGACCAGCGCCGCATCAGGTGCTGGATTGCCGGTACCAATGAAGTTTCCTTCTGAGTCCTTCGCGTAATGCTTCAGGTAGTAGTCGCGCTTCATTTTTCGAATAACAACGGTTTGTGTGACTTTTCCGGTCTTACGACTGAAGGGGTTGTAATCGTGAATGCTGGTTGATTGGTGCAGGTTGACCATAGGAACTGAGATGGTCTCTTGAGGATCGCCGACTAATAGGGAGCTCATGCTAGAGCGCACGGCTGCGGAGAGAGGTTCGTAAGTTGGCGGTTGGGAAGAGGAGGGTGTGTATGAGGGTGGTGCCTCTTGATCCTGCATTGCTTGACTACTTTCTGCTTCCGCTTCCTTTCCCTTCGTGGTCGGATTGGAATCTTCAAGCATGGTTTGTTCGGAATAATATGTGGAGATATGAGAACTGCTACGGGCTTCTTTCAATTAATTAATCGAGAAAGCTTCATACCACTTCTAGCCCTGGGAGGCAGAAAGCTGTCTTTAGTAGCTGCGCAGCAGGAATGTGGTTGAATGCAGCGAGACTCTACTCACTCCCTGCGTCAAAGCAGCTAGACTCGATCAGTCTGCTGCTCACCGGGCGGTGCAACTTCGTCTGCGGACGTGGTCGTAAACGCCACCAAACTCGTTGAGAGTGCGGGGGCTGTGCGTTACATGCAGAAGTATTCGACTCCTCGAGCTCAGCCTCGATGGCGAAGTTGAATGTTCATCTGGCCTGATGGAGCTTAGCGCTGTAGATCCTTCCCTAGCTCTCACCATATGCGGCAACTTTTGCATCGTCATCGATTACGGTTGCCTTTCGATCTCACGCCCTCAACCTTCCCCGCTATGGCGCTTCCCCGCTGTGGCGCCTGCATTGCCATAGCTATCACAGGAGCAACCTTGACAGTTTCGCATGTCGGAGTATATCCATTAACATATGTTACACATCCGCCTAGAAGTAACAAATCCATAATATACAGTAACGTCTTTACGCTTCCAAGTACGACTTCAGAGGCGCGATTATCCATTCATCCCTCAGCACCTTCAGGTCGTCTGCATGTAGATAGCAGAAGACAGCCCCAACCGTCACTAAACCCGGCAGTAGAAGCATCAAAACCAGGTATTGCACCATACCCCACCACGCGTTTTCCAGATTCTTTCGCATTGCCTTTTCCTCGTTCAGCTTCGGATATTGCTCCTTCGGTACCTGGTTCCCCAAGAAATTACAAAGTGGCTCCCACTTCAGGTCAGAATCAGTGTCGAGCTCTAATAGTCGATCCTTGGGCACGGACGAGCGAACAGTGTCGTAATGCTTTTCGTATGCCGCCTTCGCCGCTGGGCCGCCGTAGTTATTGCCATTGTGTACGCGGAAAACAGAATGCACGAGACGCATCAATGGTGCTAATTGGGTAATGTTTAGGGTTCGACAGAGTGTGAATAGTCGCCAGGTATCGAGACACCATATGCTCTCTAGCATGCTCTGCTCCCAGTCCGCATAGGCTCTCTTGGTGAGGATGACTTTTGCTTCTGGGTATGCTTTGATTGAATCTGTCGCAAAAATACATCCTGGCAAGTCCATGACAACGTCGTGATCGCCTAGAAGTTTGTCGAATTCCGGCTTTCCATATGGAGGTAGGTCTCGTTGCTTGGCCGGCCGGTCTTGGGGTGGGAGTAAGGTAACGTTGATAGCTTCTTGCCAGAGGGCCATATCCTTGGGTTTGACAAGGACGTCGCGCATCTGATATGGTGTATAACCTAATTTGCGCAACGCGACTGAGATGGACGTTGTTCCAGTGCGGCACATGCCGAGCACGAGGACCTCCATGGACTTCTTCCTTGTGCGCTCATCCCGGTCGATGAGTCTCTGGCCTGGCATGGTAGTGACCTCTGCAATAAAAAGCCCAGTCGATGTGCACTTTCGAGGAATAATGTGTCGAGAGGTAAGAAATATTGTCAAATGCGCTGATGCAGAGAAGCCAGGTGTGGTTACGCAATAGGCTAAACTACCGGTTGAACAGGGCCGAGATGCGATCCCCAGGCTTGGGAAGTAAATCCCCCGTAGTCTCCATGGTAGAAGGGGTCAAGGATCTCTTTGTTGCATTGTATCCGTGAACTAGAACTTTGGTGACCACACTGTCCGAACGTAGCCACCTCTACACGCTAAATGAAACTACATCCTCATGTCAAAACTTCTTTCAAAGTACTTACGCCTCTATTTCGTTTACCCAATGCACATTATCTGCCTCGTCGAGCGCTTTGGTGACATCGATACCATAATTGCTTGTTCCCAACCGTATCACGTGGTATATGGAGCGCCGGGGGGGGGGGGGGGGGGGGGGGGTCTAGTGTGGCTTCTATACTAGTTATCTTGGCATTGCCGATGTCTGGACTGAGTATGTACTGATGGATGATTTGGTGATGATTAGGACAAGGCGCGACGATCTGGGCCGGATGTATTCGCTGAACAGACAGGATTAGAAGAAAATGTTGGTGGTGACTTGCATGTAATACTGTATAGCGCGTAGGTGGGGACTGATGGATTAAGATTATACATCAGCAGGCAAATGAGAGGCGCGGGAATGAAGGAGTTATTGAGAGAAAAGATGACAGGAGGAGGCAAGGACAGGGATCGATTGAAAGGATAATAGTTCAAGGTTGCAACGGAGTAATAATAAGTAAACCATCAGGACAACAATGTCGTGAGGAAGCTAGCAAAGCGCCTCCAACGCCCCGTCCCCTAAGCACGCTAATGCTGAGCGTGCCTTATCCGATGAGAACGAAAGGTATTCCGTGGCCAAACGCCGAGAAAAACAAGCAAACCCATGTGCGTATCTTCGTACCCCTTCATAAAGTCTCAATTCGTGCGTCGCGTGTCTACTTCTTCAAAGCTGCATCATACAGGCTAACGAGTATGCCAACCCAAGCCCCAATCAGCAATCCAGGGTAGTTTCCAGGTACGTTGTCGCGCACGACACCAACAGTTTCGGCAGAAAACGGCCCCCAGCTGTAGTCAACCACGTGGGCAATGGCGGCATCGCCAATAGCTCCTGGCTCGATGGTTGGAACACGGAAGGCGCTGTAAACCAGAATAGCTTTTACAATATTGAATGTGAGAGGGTCGGCGGGATACTGACGGGCCGAAGACTTGCGGTTCGTGTTGGAGCCCAGCGTCAGGTTGAAAAAGTAAGAGAAAACGAGGGGAAGGACCCAGCTCGTCAGTGACCAAAGCGTAGCGGGTGCCCACCACTGGCTCGAAAGAAGCGCCGTGAAGTTTGGGACCAAGAGAAACAGAAGGCCCGTACGTTTCGACACTTGTTCTGGCAGGCTAGTAGCTGCGGTCGTCTCAAGAGTATTGTACTGGAGTCCGGCGGCTTCGACGAGCAAGATGAGCGTCTGTATAGTAGCAACAGAGCTCGCAGTTTCGCGCACAAGCTCCTTCACACGGTCGATTTGCGTCCGATCCCACAGCTCTGTAGCCTTGGTCTTAACCACCTGGAAGGACTGGTCCGCGACCTCAGCGAGCTGTGCAGGTGACGCGGGGATATCCACTTCAGACAGGACCTCAGAAACGCGTCGAGATACAGCGCGCGGGGTGCGCGTAATAAGACTGCTCTTCTCGGGCGTGGGCTCTTCACTGTGAAGCCGTTGTTAGCTTCGGCGCGTAACGCGTCGTGTACCGCCATGGCGCACTTACGAAGGAGCTTTGACAAGAGTCCGGCGGCGCGTTTTGGTGACTGCAAGCGCTTCGGATGGCGACGAGCGCTCGCGCTTCACAGGCGATCCAGTGCGGCCGTAGAAGTCGCGGAATTCGGGGTGTTTGGCGTATGTTGTCTCGTTGGAGTTAAGATGCTGCTCGAGCAATTCAACAAGGTCATCCTTCAGGTAGCCGTCGGCGCTGCAGTTTGTTTGTCAGATGGCTAGAACGCGCACCGAGGATCATGATAGTGCGTACTCTGGAAGCTTAGCTTTCTGCGCGAGGTCGAGCAGCTCGCCTTTGCGCTTGCGCTGCAGCCATGAGTGGGACATGATGGGTAGTAAAAATGAAGTCGCGTATGCTGTGCGATCAGAATGATATGAATAGGCAGGGGATAGAAGGGTGCTGTGGTGGAGATGCTGGGATGGGGGGGTCGTGTTGATTAGAGGGAAAGCGCGACGATGCAGGTGTAAACAACAGAAGGCTGGGGTGCACGTGACATGGCCGGCGCTAAACGGAATGGGGTGCGCAGCAATAACAAGAAGCTGCAGAGAGCCAGTTATGAACGACGACATGCATGGATGATTTCCAACTGTCTCTCCGGCTTGCTTGTGCCAAGTTGTGGAGAAGCAACAGAACAGTACTTAGTGGCTGCTTCGTTGCGGCTCGAGGAGGGCATTGTCTGTCATGATACAGTGCCAGTACCTGGCCGCCTGGCGTGCCTGGCGCTCCCGCAGTTCTTATCGGGGCGTCATCTGGTCCCTGTGCTGACTATCAACCCCGTTGCCGTCGACCCCCGATCTTGGCCGAAATTTTCTGGGTGGATTCTTTCAGGTTCGACCTCAGCAACACTAAACTGAATCCTCGCACGCTTTGCGCCGACGTCACTCACTCATTGTCCTGCCTCTGCCCTTTCTTGTCACCACTAACCCATCGTTTTCGACCACCCACCGCGCCGCTATCGAGGCTTCCGCTAATGGTACTTGGCCGCGTGGCTCACCTCTTCTCCACCGGCGACGCAACGAATAGTCTTATCGACGACGACGGCCGGAGACATGGCGCAACTGCAGTGCAGGCCGTGGAACTGCCCATTGCGGATACCACACGGAGGGCTATCGGCGAGGAGGTAGACGATGAGGAAGCGCGGCCGCCATACCTGCATGTGAGGCTGCCTAGTCCTGCGGTAGCAACGGACATCCATTGACAACCATGCAGGCAATGCTAGCCGGAGGCATAGGAGGTACCACGGGCGACATGCTCATGCACTCGCTGGACACGGTTAAGACGCGCCAACAAGGCGACCCGCACATGCCGCCCAAGTACACATCCATGGGCAACACCTACTACACAATATGGCGACAGGAAGGCATAAGAAAAGGCTTGTATGGCGGGGTGCAGCCGGCGTTTTTGGGCTCCTTCGCAGGCACCGTCTGTTTCTTTGGCGCATACGAATGGAGTAAGCGGGCCATGATCGACTATGGCATTACGCCGTCGATAGCCTACTTTGCTGCTGGTATGCTCCTCCTCTTGTTACCGCTTAGGAAGCGACTGTGCTAATCCATCGCCAGGCCTTTTTGCTGACCTCGCTGCCGCGCCCGCATACGTCCCCTCCGAAGTCCTCAAGACGCGCCTACAATTACAGGGCCGCTACAAAAACCCATACTTCAATTCGGGTTACAACTACCGCTCCACCATCGACGCTGCCCGCACAATTGTACGAACAGAAGGCTTTGGCGCACTCTTCCATGGTTACAAGGCAACTTTATGGCGCGACCTGCCATTCTCTGCACTACAGTTTGCTTTTTATGAGGAAGAGCGTGGCTTGGCAAAGCGCTACATGGAATCAAACAACATCGGCTTACCGTTGGAGATTGCCACCGCAGCCACCGCAGGAGGCATGGCAGGCGTTATAACAACCCCACTCGATGTGGTCAAGACACGCATTCAGACGCAGCACAACGATATTCCTGGAATATCCACCAGTCCGCAGAAAGCTGCACTCTCGCCTGCATCGTCGTCGAAACACTCGACCTCACAAGCACCAGTCAGAGCCTCTCAGTCGCAAATCCGACCTATATCAACATCTTCTCCGTCGACAACGCTAAAAGCCCACGGTGCCGTAATGCTTGATACTTCGTCCGTGATGACTGGGTTAAAAATAATATACAAAACCGAAGGGATCCCTGGGTGGTTTAGAGGCGTAGGCCCACGCTTTGTCTGGACCAGCGTGCAGAGTGGGACCATGTTAGTCTTATACCAGACGCTATTAAGATATTTTGAGCAACACCCGCTCGCGAATGTAGAAGATGTGTAAGATATTGTATATGTAAAATAGGTTTAGCGAGGACAGGTTATAGATTATGCATTGATGGCGGCGTTTGGGTTATCGCTAGCCGCGATGCGATAGATTAGATCGTTGTGAATACTAAGACTTTTCACTCACGTTCCTAAATTCCAACGGCTAGTCAATCAGTTGTGCTCACAATTTACTTCTAGTATAGCAAGTACAAGCATCTGCCCACGATAAGTTGTTAAACTACTCCTAATCTTGTAGCTCTATCGCATCGACGATATAGTTCGCACTCAGCCAAGTGGCGTCTCCACTGCCACTCACACCCACCGTAAGAGTATTTGACCCCTCTTTGAAAGCACTCGCCGGGACGTCCCAGGTATAGACTTCACCATAACCGCGATAAGCGCCGCGGGTAACACCTCGTGAATCAATCAGTTTCTGGACCGTGTCAGCGAGGAAGCCCGTTGCTCCACAAGTTCAACACATACGGGTGCGCCTGGGTCTTTTCCAGTCCAGGTGCCGATTTTGACAGATGGCCGACCACCTTTGAATGAGAGCGTAGTACCAATTCGGAGGACATGACTCTTGATTTGTGCCTGTGTCAAAGAGAAATTGACGGTAGCAGGACTGCCCTGCTTCGACCACAATGCCATGGGGAAATCCGTCGCTTTTGAGCTACCGACGGTATACCCACCAGCCCATGGACTCATGCGGGAATCAGAAGGGTGCATTCTCGTGATTTTGTCGCCGTTCTTCAACTCGAACGGCTGGCCGTCAAATTCGCCAATACGCCAAATGACAGACGGAGTTACTTCCTTTGATGCGATATCCTTTATAGCAGTCTGTCCCGCGGTGACAGTCACTGAGTCAGTAGTGACTAGGAACTCACCCTTGTACAGCTTCATTGTATAGCTACCAGTCTTCATTAAGGGAGACTTATAGTCGCCACCCTGCGCCTTTGTCCAGTACTGAGCATCCTTGTGTTGAATCAGCAATGGGGCAACAGAAACGAGATCAATAGGACCGTCTGACTCACATTGTTATGCCAATGAATGACTGCTTCAAAGTTGTTCGGTACACCAGTTGCTTTGCCAGAAACAGATCCTCGGCCGCTCTCACCCACATAACCGTCAATCATGAGGGAGCCAAAGAAACTAGTATCCAGGTTCTCTGAAGACTTGGTACCGACTGCGGTGAAGGTCAGAGCATATGGCCCGTTTAAACCACTGCGCCAGTCTTCAGTCCGGACGTGACCGCTATTTAGGTACCAGTAAAGCTCCTGATCGCTGGTGGTGGTCTGGCTGTTGATGTCGCGCATGAAAGGACCTCCGGCTGAAGTTTCGTAAGCAACACCAGGCATGACCATGCAAACTTGAGTTTTCTGCTAGACTTTAGCGACTTGAACCCAAAAAACAAGAGGAAGATACACACCGTGCCAGACACGCAATGTACTTTGTCCTCAATGAAGCGATCCGAGGTGTACATCTTGCATGCCGTATGGCCGTTGGAGCACTTGAAGGTATCCTTGCCCTCGAATGCCGTACAGCCTCGATTGTCACCAACATCACCATGCACGCCAATTGGCAATTCCGAGGTCTTGAGCCTGGCGAGAAAGCGAAGCTCACCTGGGTCGACTGGGCCTTGATTATTCGTTGCCATGTAGACGGTTGCATCGCCTGGCTTAGCGACGTAATAGTGCGTGACAGGGAGCCCGTTAGACTTGACTGTGATCTTGACGTAGCCATTGATATTTTCGGCAATGACCGTAGATGCGCCGAGGCCAGAGTTTATGCCTGAAGCTTTGCTAGTACCCTGGTACTCGACGCCATTGTACTTGAGGCTGATAAGATCGCCGTTAGACCTGTAGTCGTCAACATCTCTCATGATATCATCGCTTTTGCGATAGCAAATACTTGTTGATCTCGAATACTAGTCCACCGTCTGTATTGACGCTAAAACCCTTGCTTGTGGATGTGAAGCCAAAGACTGCATTTGCTGCCTGACCAAAAGCCAGAGTAGCAGCTATGCTTGCGATGAAGCCCATGGTTCGAACTTAGATAGAGGTATGATATTGCCGTTCATGTCGAAGGGGCTTCGCTGCTCAAATAGTGGCATACAAACTTCAACCCATGTTTACCCTGTCTGGAATATCCTTGCTACAAGATCCTGCATTGGCGGAATCTACGGCTCCTGTTGTCCTTAAGAGATTCATAGTCTTCTTGACGATTAAGCCTTTATATAAATTAAGCTCAGCGAGCTTGTTTTGTATGAATCGCGCTTATCTGCTCATGTGTCCATCCACAGTACGTTAAAGATTGATTAAGCATTGTAGCCGCCGGGTCAGGCTCAGCGATGATTGGCTTGTTTATATTGTAAATCACCGCATTGATCGTGTGGCCTTGAGAAAAGCGCCTTTCGGTGAAAGATGTTGCGAGACCGCAAACACACGACGACTGATCTGTGAGGACCTGAGGATAGTCGCGTGACTTCGCGCTAGTTCGAGGTGAAACGCGGCCAGCCATCGTGATCGATTTGGTACAACCGCGCAACCATTGCTCAGTCTGCTTCGACCCCCCGGCGTACCCAAACGATTGCCAGTATGCGTGCTCTGGAACGAGATGTCCCATTCCTTGGGCGCACGAGGGTCGGTTTGAAAGTCTGATATGTAGAGAATCGCACGTTTGCATTCATCATCATTAGATTCATGCGGCCACTCGTCACTCTTTTCTTGGAGCATCACTCTCCTCTACTGACACCCTCACTTCTTGCTGCATCATTACGCCTCCATGATCCTCACGATCAAATAAACTCGATGTGCTTGTATGCTCGTCCTCTTTGGTACCCATCGTCACGAGTCCCTGCCAGTCTGCCTGTGGCCGCCCCTTCTTCCTCTCTTTTGTGCCCTTCGATGTCACAGTCACCGTAAACTTGCCCGATCCGGAAGGCACAAGTTTTGGCACCGTAGCGCGCGACTCTTGACGGCTTAATGACCGGCGTGACAACGAGATTTCGGTTGCTTGAATGTGTGGGTAGAGAATGCCGCTACCGCCAACTCCAAGAATCCGTTTAATGCGTGGAATGCTAGCGACGATGAGCGATAAACTCGTTACGGCCCTATACCAGTCAGATCAAGCTTAAAATCTCCTCTTGTACGTACTGAGTCAGAAGTGCAAGATTGACGGCGTCGCCTACGTCTCGTTAGTCACCATTTGCTTCGAAAAGGGTGGATTTACCGTACGGCCGGGATCGTTGCTCTGGTCAGCCTTTATTACGGCCCAAATTTGTGCTCCGGCGACCAAGGGTACTCTGAGAGATTAGTGCTTTTGTCGTTCCCATCGTTGAGCTGCGACCTACATTGCTCGTGCTCCGAAAAGCAATGTTGCTGTTGTACATTTTTCCTGATCTAGCGAAAGTGCCCACAAGGTCGGGACGATCCACGCAGCTAGTATCAGGTCAGTGGCCATGTTCAACACAATCACTGAGACCAGAAGTCCACCGTTGCCGCAGTGCATCGACTCGATTGTCCATTCAGGCAGGTCGCATTCGAAAGCTACTGCAAACACAGAGAACACGCTCCAGGTCGCTATCATGCCGAAAAGGATAGTGTTTGCTTTCCGCGTCTGGGGTGCTACTCGTCCGATGAGAAAAGCAGAAGAGAGTTTTGCGAAGGCCATTGCAATGAGCCCGAGCATAGCGGCAATGTAGGAAGCCTATAATCGCTCCCGTCAGTCGAAATCTCGACGATATGTGAGGCTGCAGACCTTGAAGAACAGCTCAACATCGTCGACGCTTGATTTCGTCGTGTCCTTTCCCAATCCTCCATTGACAGCGTATTGCCAACTGACTGTTGCTCCCAGGTAGACAATCTATACTCACTGTTAACATAACCCAGCTGAGACATACTTCGACACCTTACGCTCCCCATAAGTATCGTCGCATCATCTAACCCGAACTCTACATTGTGGACAAAGCCTTGCCCAAATCGCGCTATTGCCACACCTAGCGTTATGCACATCCATGAATAAGTAGACACGAGAACAAAACCACCTCGGGTCGATGTTGCGTGTCGCGGACCGTCTTCTGTGCTCATGGACTCCATTGCACCTCTTCAAGTCGAGTACGACCTTGCTGAACTTTCTGCCAACGATAAGGGCTGCACTTCAGCAGCAAGCAAGTATAAGGCACAGCCGTGACCTTCACCGAATTTCGAACTCCGCCGATCTCCCATATCTTGGAATGGAGGTTGGGATACGACCCATTGACGCTCCATGCGTCCCACATTCAAGCCATGCCTTGATAAAACTGGAAGACGTTCTTGTGATTCGACGGATCTTGAGCCCGGCGCATGGATGCTCTGGTGCACATACTTTACTAATATTCCGTTTCCCACAATGCCCAGCATCTTCGGCTGCATGTTCCACAGCCGCGCCTCGCTTAGTCCGCGTGCTGACGGCGCAGCCGAGGGAATGCTCACCTCCTGCTGGTTTCATCACGCTCTAATCCACGCCTGGGACGAACACATTGGACCAGCAAAGAAACCCCCCACGCTATTTCTAACACCTGGTCAGAATTGATCGAATAGAGGGGAGCGGAACGAACGCATTGAGTGTCGCTCAATTGCATAGGAGCATGACTCCGCAAGTCCAGGCATATATCCCGCATCCACGCGTCCCGAGTTAAGCGCAAAGAAGCAAAACTGCCGCTATCCCGCTGCGGGAACTATGCGGGCGGCAGCGGAACTTGCGAGCCTATTTGCTGGAGCAGCAACCTAATTTCTTCACACGCGAGGTTCCCACCCGTTGCGGTTACCTCCTCGAGATGATACATGCATGATTGGCTCTGCTGTTCGCGAAGTGAATTGTGCGCGCCAGAATACGAGCTGGCATCCTTCGACGGCACGCCTTCGGCACCGGGGATGTGGATGGAAACAAGTTCGCTGGATACGTCTGATAACCAGACGCAGTGTATGACTCTAGCCTTGCTATAGGACCCAGCAGACGGGCCCCCAATCAATGTGGCTAGCTGTGTTGCACAGCTGCTTGAATACTTGCCTTCCATTCTTCTCGGGCCTTGAGTGGGGTCACCGCCTCTCGAGGATTTCTTTTAATTGCCAACATTTCTCGTCCATACCCTCACCACTCCACTGGGACTTTTGCCGACATGGAGATGAACAACTATAAGGAGACTACTGACCTGGATGTGGTTGAGCAAGGATCCAGTCAGGGCGAAAAGGCGGAAGTCCCTCCTTCTGGTGTCCCTTCAGGAGAACGACGATCCGCGACTGGCCTTGAGGTATGCCAGACTTGAGTTATCCCAATGTGAATAGATGAATTGCTAACAAGATCGCAGCGATACATCAACCTAGCTGCTGTTGTAAATTTTGGGGTGATCATTCTTGCCTCATGGGAGTCGTTCGCCGTCACCTTCCAGTTCGCATTGACCAATGGCGGGCCTGCCTCTATCTTTTATGGCTCGTTTTTGGCCGGCTTTGGTGCTTGTGCGGTTGGCTTCTCCCTCGCCGAGCTAGCCTCCATGTAAGTTACCCTAGGTCTATACGCATTGTCCCTATCTGATAGTAATTCAGTGATCCGACTGTTGGTGCACAGTATCGTTGGTCGGCAAATCTTGCTCCGGCAGCTCCCCGCTTTTGGGGCCTCTTACAAGGTATATCCCTTGAATTACATCAAGAACATTTATAGCTCACGTATTGAACAGGATGGATCACTGTGGGAGCTTGGTGCTTCGCGTGTAGTGGACCTCCATCAATTTTGGCCAACATGATCACTTCTCTCGCGATCTTCAACAACGAGAACTACGTCCCTCAGCGATGGCATACAAGCTTGATCATGATCGCCATTATGATCGTGCCCTTCACGTTCAATCTCTGGTTCCGCAAGCTACTTGATGCGTTCGAGATGACCGGCGGAATCCTCCACATCTGCCTCTTCATCGTGTTCATTGTCGTGTTAATTGTCTTCGGCCCGCGCAGCGACCCGGAGTTTGTCTTCAAGACATTGGTCTGGGAAGAATCAGGTTGGAATAACAAGGGTGTATCTTGGGGACTTGGACTACTCAGCATGACCTTCTCTGTTACTGGCGCGGACAGCGTCTTACATATGTGTATGTCTGCGTGCTTCGACTTCTGCCCAATCCTGCTGACTTTTTTTGTAGGCGATGAAGTCAAAAAGGTCCGCACGCGTGTGCCCCGAAGTATTATGCTGACTTGTACTGTCAACTCCGCCATGCTGATCATCTTCGCCACCATCCTACTCTTCTATATGGGCCCTTTGGACGATGTTATCGATACACCGCTTCCACTCCTATGGATCCTCCATGCGATTACCGGTTCGAAAGTTGCAGCCAATGTTCTTACTTCACTACTTGCCGTTGTATTCTTCTTCGCATTATTCAACATCTTTGCTTCGGTTTCGCGTCTGGTATGGGTCTTTGCGCGCGATAATGGCCTACCTTTCTCGAGCTTCTTCGCATATGTACGTGAGCCGCATTTCTTATGTTGATATTCAGCAATCTAACTAAAACTGTGGTAGGTACACCCCACTCTTAAACTCCCTGTAAACGCCCTCCTCCTCGTTGGTTCAATCGTAACGTGCCTCTCCCTCATCTATATCGCCAGCGCTACCGCATTCAACGCACTCATATCTCTCCAAGCCCTCGCCCTACACATATCCTACTTCTTCCCCATCCTCTTCATGCTGCTCCGAAAGCTTCGCGGTCCCCCTCCACCATACGGACCTTTCAAGATGGGTGCCGTTGGCGTACCGGTCAATATGTTTGCCCTCTGCTATCTGGTATATGTGGTGCTTTGGATGCCGTTTCCACAAATCCTTCCGGTCACGAAGGACAACATGAACTATGCTGGGCCAATCTTTGGCGCCGTTGTATTGGGTGCATTAGGGCATTGGTTCATTCATGGAAAGAAAACATTCAAGATGCCCGTCATCCGGTATGAGTAATATCTTGATCGAAGCTTGCCGCTACCTTCGAGTCTGTTAATCGATAGCTATCATGCTCAGATCATCGAATCTGGGGACGATCATAGCTACCCGAAGATGGCTGTCGCCCAGATAGGTGTTGAAACCCTCAAGATATCAGGGAATATAATTACCTCAGCTGATCCATCATATTCTTCTCAGATTTCGATGAAACTTGCAGTGATTTTTGGTCAGGACCTCGCATTGTGGTTTACTCGACCACTCTGGCTAATACATCTATCAAGTATATTAATTATAGCAACAAAAATGCAATCAACCCCAGTGGAGACAGAGAAGGTTCTCAAACCAACAGCTTCGCCGGGTGTCTAACACCGCCCGTTAATCAGTCATGCAGCTATGGCTGAGGTCTCTAGTCCAACTTTGTCATCCTCGCAACAGATGTGGTGAACGCTTGAACGTTGGGCTTGAGGCATCTGTGGAACTCGAATGCTTGGCCCATCGTTTTGCTACAACAGGTTTAGTGTACCTGCGGCTTAGTCGTTCGAAGGCGGCGCAGCCTCGCGGCTTGGCTTGCTATGATTGGATGATGCACGACCATCGTCCACAGCCTTTCTTTTAGGGTCCACGGGCTGAGCCTTATGACGTTGCATGTTCTGGTGTGCAAGAAGTGTATCTGTTGTTCAAATATATATAGTAGCTGTATCATATCATCAGAGAGCCCATGAAAAATAAGCTCGACGACAGTATATCACCCTTCACCAGTCCGAACACACCTCAAGCAAAATCAGCAAAATATCAGCCATAAGAACGGGAGCAACAATATGGCGTACAACCTTCCACCCCTTCCTCAACCCGGCCTTACAGTCTTCCGAGGCTTCACAGCACAAAAGCCAGAGACGTTTCTTATGAAAGGTCGCGACTTATGGTCATCCAAAGCGTCCTTCCTCATATCATATTCAACACCGACAGGCCAGGCAGGAGCGCCGTTCATGGAGATCCGCGAAAAGAAAAGAAAGCAGATAAGTTTTCTGACCATGGATGGAAAGGAAGTTATGCGCATTGTCAAACAACCACACACGTTTAGCGGCACAGAATACCATGGTATGCGGGGTGATGGAAATGAGGTTTGGCATTTGAAGTTGCATTCTGGATTAACTAAGACAGATTACAGTAAGCCCCTTGCTCACCTTTTTTTCTCACATGACTGATGTCTTGACTTAGTCTTGACCATCAATGAACCCTCAGCATCTGGGCATTATATACAAGTTCAAAACAAAGTCCAGGGGCAGGACAAGGGAATTTTGTTGAATGGCAACCCAGTCGCAACAATGTCACGGCACGAAGCCTGGTCGCATATGGCCCGCCATGATCTTGTTCATGTGGCACCTGGCATGGATATACTCCTTGCACTAGGTGTGAACTGGATAAGAGCGGATAAGCAGAAGCAGGATGCCAAGGCGGCGGCGGCGGCTGCTTAAGCTAAGTGAACAAAGCTTAATAGGATCCCAAGAGAGCAGCTAGACTAGCACTTGCGAGATAAGTCTGCTTAGCCTCAAGGTTGATGTTCGACATAGTAATCGGCTTCAGAGTGTGTTAAGGTTACCTAGATGTATTGTTAGGTGTTTGACTAAACAAAGGGTATGTAAGGAGTAATGTCATGTCCGCAACAGATCCACGACTATCAGTGTCACTAGCTTCTCACACCTGCTCAAACCATTTCCTTCGTAGATCGACACATTTGATAAATTGTGGCAGCATTCTAAACAGATTACATAAGCTACTGCAGGTAGTCAAGTGGAGGAGAGCATGCAACAATCAAACAATTTTAAACATCTTCACCATTTTCTCAAGCATACCAAATGCGTGGAGCACTTCAACGAGCTCTCCACCCATTATACCCTCGATATAACACGAACCAATTATTCTGAAACCATCTTCGTACGGTCTGATAACAAAAGGAACAGTACTACCACCGAAAACTACAGTTAGGTCGCCTTCGCGCATTGCCCTTGGGCCCATCCCCATGAATCCATTTTCAGTGATGAAAAACCTTTTGTGCAAGCCTGTTCGGCGCCAGATCTGGAGGAATGTATTATCACGCAGAGAGCCTATGATGGCAGCATACGTCAGCTCATCCACGACGTCAGCAATCTCCGGTGAGCTGCCATCAAGGGCTCCTTCACTAGCTTGAGCAATCTCATTGAGGATACGTATGCGAGCGAGCATCAGCATGTCTTCCATTTGTCCAGATTTGAGTATCTCCAAGTGGTACTCCTCTCGTAATTCGTCTTCTAGTAGAGGCAATAGCACTGGCGGTCCTTCGAGCGCGTCGTGTTGCAAGGGAATGCGGAGCCCCAGAATATCAGCCAAGCCACATATAGCAATGGAAAGGCTCTTTTTCACCTGATCGATCGCCATTGGACCTTTCCTTCCAAGGTAAGCTGACAGAATACTCACCCATGATTGTGCGAAGTAAATGTATCTGTTGGAATCGAAGAAGTGGATGTCTGTACCCGCTGAGTCTGGAAATTCCGCCAAAAGTTCAATATCTTCGGTGCCACACAGCATTGTTCGGAGAAAGGCCATCAAGGGTGGATCATTGAGGTTTTTAGGGGGGAAATTCTTATATCTCCAAATGGTGTCCTGCTGAAGCATCAATTCCCAGGCTTGAGTAATCTTCAAAACAGTAGTCTCGAGCTCGTTTTCGCGAGTGATGGTTGTTCCCCCACTCGCAAACATTCCAATCGTCTGTATTTTGCCCTGTATAAAGCCCTTTATCTCCATTGATGACGTTATGGGGTCCATCACAGCACCCAGGCTGGCAAGAACACGGTTCCCGCTGGCATGAAAAGTTATATCCGATTGGCCAACCACCCCGTACCAGTTCGTTGGGATCCAGCTTGGCCAGTCTCTAAATTCGTCGGCGGAACAATCGCTGAAGCGATCGGAGTTATCGATGTGAGCTAAGCAGCGCAGACTCAGGGAAGTTCCCAGAAGTTTATATGTTGTGTAGCGGTACACCTCCATTAGGGACCTCGTGTATTCTGGGGAAAATGGAGCGCCACCTTCCACCATGCCTAGGATGGCAAATACTCGATCACGTGGATCGCCCGAATTACGTTGGGCAGTCATAGATAAAGTCTGTTCAAAGGTTCTAGGTGACGGTTTCAGATCTAATACCCGAGAGACCGTTGATGGATCTAGGAGGTGTTCGCGGAATATGGCACGCGTTTCGACTTGGACAAACCATGGAAGTACCGTTAGTAGTTTCGGAAAAGTTATTTCAGTCTCGCCCCAGTACATCGCCAGCGCAGTAGCAAAGTGTACTTCTTGAACAACCCAAACGCGCTCAAAGTACGGCAGCTCAATGAGATGGCGCAGTGCTAGCCACATTGGGGACGCTTTCGGAGGTAGATTCAAGCCCTGTAGTGTTCCGTCGGTAACTTGTGCAAGTCCACCAAGAAAATTTCGTACGCCGTCGTCACCGCCTGGCTTGTATTTGTCTCTCACGTTGTTGTATAGGTCGGTGACCAATTGCTGAGCAAGTGGCGCTTCTTGGTCTGTATCTGCTCCAAGCCAGACGATGACTTTTTGTGTATGAGAGTATATCTGGCCCATCACCTGCACTTGCTCACTGCGCTCGTCCAGGTCCGTTTGGTCTATACACAATTGATCTATCCATAGAAGCCGATCAGTGCTTTCGCGTAATTGGCGCAATGCTCCTGCCAGATTGGGGGTTACATTGAATTCATGCCCGTCCAACTGGATAGTCTCAAATTGATTGTTCGGACCCCAAACATAACTGAGAGCCTCGTATGCTGGACAAGCGTTGAGCGAGGCTACCTTCAAAGAGCACTCCATGCCCTCGTGCTTGCTTCCACCGTGTATCAAAACCAATCGAATGCATCCTTGCGACAGTCGAGGAAAGGTGAATTCAGTTTCAGAGGGTGCGAACGGGAGCTGTAACCACAGGCTGTCTTCACACTCCATGCTGAAAGGCTGAGTCGGCTATAGGGTAGGAGCCACTTCGTCCTCGTTACCGAGGTCCAGGCGAGGCAAAGCGTTCTAGGGCGAACTGACAGCGGAGGCGTCAACGGCTGGTCTGCGAAGCCTGAAGGCGACGTGATGATTTCTCCCTAAGTCACGAAACTATCGAGGTAGACACAGGTGTGACAATAAATAACCCGCGGATGATTAGGTAGGACGTGCACGGTCATCTTATACTAGCCAAGATTGGTGATCGCTTCCGCTGGAGATATCTACATAGCGACCCCGCATGAGTTGCGCAAAAAAAGGAATACAGTGTCTGGCCACGTCAGCTCGCCTTCCCATCATCTTCACTCCAATAAGCGGTCTTGAATGGCCTGATTCTTATGGTCTGATTTGCCCTTCAAGAACAAGGGTGCGAGCGATCGTGTCCAGACACTGTCACGATAAACAGCGAGAAGTCAAGTTTTGGCAACCCGATCACAATAGCATTGGAGTAGTTATATATATATATATATATATATCTCTTTTCCTTCCGTTTCTCCAACGACTTGCGCCCCGTGACTGTCTTCCAACTCTCTCTCTTTTTAACGTCCCGCACCCACTATCACCTCATACACCACATCTACAGCCGTAGCTCTCGACATTTTTAACTCTCTTATTGAGCTCGCTTGTATCTCTGCCATTTCTCCGAATGTATCGCCCCTGATTTGCATCTGGTTCTACCGCAGCTGCCTTCTTCACCTGTCTTCATCGTTGCTACAGAATGTACACTCCGGATCTCGCGTCCACTGTGACGTGAAGAATGTACCTTGATAAAGAAGAGCGCTTGTTCTTATAGTGTAGCTACAAGCATTGGGACAGCATTCTGTATAGTATTACAAAACTAGTCTCATCATCATTATCGTCCTTTAAGCGTCTAATACCTATATAACAATCCTATTCCTTTGCCTGCTGATCTGTCTACACTACTACGCAAAATCACTAGAAGAACGGTTACTTAGTTCTACTCATAAGATAAAAGTATTTACAAATACTATTTATAATATACGTAAGTAGTGAAATGATTCTTCTTAAGAATAGTATTCTACTCAGTATATACTTAAACTGTGGGTGCCGGAGAGGCTCCCGAGCAGTGAGATCGAGCGATATTGCGCTAAGAACGTTGAAGAAACCTACTTACTAGCACGATGAAGAATGAGAAGTATCAAAACCCGTGCTATAGAGGAAGTAGCGATGGCTGCTATCTATGTGGGTGATATCCGAGCATGAATCTATTGCTGTTTTGGGAACTGGAGTGAGTGGGCGATCATGTGATATTTGTGAAGACGTGACAGGGGATAGGATGGTGAGGTGAGCAGGCATTCTTGAAGTCATATAAATCAGACTGAGGAAAGATAGATGAACGACATGTAAGAAAATAGGTAACTGGTCAACTAGGTAAGGAAGGCTTACTTGAACTTGGTGCTAGAGTGTTTTTAGCCGGTTTACACTCTACGCAACAACGGTCACCTAGCTGCGCAAAGATGAATTGTAATCCTAAACCATAAAATAGCTAGCGTCGAGATGAAAATAGGCGCTTTCTATACTTTACATCTTGACATCGACCTGCCTTCAGCCCAGGCACTGCCTTGCATACGTCCATTGCACTATTAAAGCCGATAGACAAGAGAGAAGTGTTTACGTCTCTCTTAATAAACATGCATTGAACGCATACGGGGGATGCATGTCGATATCGAGATCTAACTCATCCACGAAATCCTTCATCTCAAAATCGCTATGGCTACTGTTCGTCTCGCCATGATCGGAGCTGTCGTCGGAGTAGGACGCATCGGGGTCAACAAAGGCAGCATCATCAGGCACAAGGAGGTCGTTGTAGATACTATCTTCTCGCCTTCTTTTACTAGGAGCGGACGCTCCGTTGGTTAAATCGGTATCAACCTCGGGAGCGCTCTTTACGCTTAGCTTCGACGATTGGGCAACGAATTTGTCTGTCTTTTTCAATGCAGTAGCTTGGGAGTATATCGCAACTGGCTGCTGTATTGACTTCTGACGACCGTTGAACTTCTTTTGTAAGGGCCGCCTCTGTTCTTCAACTGACCCTAGTTCTGAAGCATCGGAGTCCCATTCGAACGCTGGGTCATTTGGGTCTATTTTCACCATTATTTCATCAGAGTGTATGCCTTGCATCGGGCTAGCTACTACTGGCGTTGTAGGTGTAAATGAAGGTAGAATCGAAGGATTGACTGATTCGCGAGCTTGTGATGGTTTGCTCGCCTGGGTCGCTCGCCCTCTTGCGAGAGGAAACAGTCCGTTGCTATCGGTGAGCAAGTGATATAGATCTCTGACGGGAATGGCGGGTGCTACCGCCATGAGCTGTGCGACTTTACTTCTCAGACTGAAGTCAGGAATATCCGCCGGTGTCAAGTCCACGTCGTCACTCTTCTCAGCATCGTCATTGTTTTCCGTACTAGGGTGCAGCTCGCTTTGCGATAGCAAGCTCTTTGCCGTTGCAGTTTTGGTGGCATTGGTTGATGGGGTACTACGTTGGGCCGATGACATCCGCGAGCGGTATTGGTATGGTCCAGGAGTATTTTCTTTGACACGGCAGAACGATTTAGACGTTCTGGCGTCTCGCAAGGTGGTTGGTCGGTCATATTTGATTGGACGAGATGGTCTGGTTGTACATGTCAGCAAGAGTTAGAGAAGTGAAGAGAAACGACATACCCGATGAAGATGCTAGACTCGCGCTCTGCATCATCGGTCCCAACCGTCACCGATGGAGATGGATAAGGCGCACGTTGAGAGTCGAAGTCTCGTTCGCTGGAAGCGTCTCGGCCATTGTTTGGTCTCTCACCCGGGACGGATGTCCTACGATGTACCTGGAGCCCAACTCTGTTCTTCGCAGTGTTTGCGCGTGCTTTCCTCTTGGGCACCACAGTTTTCTTGCTTTGTTGTTGCTCTCTGCTTTCTTCAATTGAAGATTGCACAGATGGCGGCCGTGATGACCTTCTCAAGATAAAGCTAGTTGGAGCCTTGTCGTTGAAAGGTGAGTAGATACTTCTGGGAGAAGGAGAAGAAGCGGAAATGTTGGAACCGTATCGAAATCGGCTGATATCTGAGAGTACATGCGCACTAGTGGTGGAAGAAGAAGAAGAAGAAGAAGAAGAAGAAGAAGAAGAAGAAGAAGAAGAAGAAGAAGAAGAAGGTGCTATAAGCAAACTATAGGTGTTAGAATTCGTGTAGGAGGTGATTTGCGCAAAGCTTACCCGGAAGCGTATGCACATTGTCTCTCCGCGTCGTCCTCGTCGCTATCAGGAATTATGATAGGCGTGTTTTTGGAGGTGCCCACTCGGGTGCTGGGACCCGCAGGCTTGGGTTTGTTTATCATGTCCCGTCTGGTACATATTGTGGGTGTTTTCGACTTCGTCACTGACGATATAGACACGGGCTTCACTTTCGGCACACGGCCACGCTTCTCTTTTCCTGTAGCGGGACCCATGTTGATCCTCCGAAGATTTCTGCTATAAGCCAACTGGGTAGTCCGGATCTTCTTGAAAGATGATTCGTGAGCTTGTCGGTTAGGGCGAATAGCTGGATTAAGGCGATCAAGGGGAGGGGAAGAAGAGGAAGAGGAAGACATAGACGTTGCGTTTGCGACTGAGGCTGATGAGAGCTGTCGTAGCGAGGGAATCTGCCAACGCGTGTGCTCTCCATAAGGGACCGCACCAACTTCACCTTGAGTGCGAGCATGGCGATGATTGTGACTCAGGCCGTAAGGTAGCTGTATACGCCCGAAGGGCTCCATGCTCTGTCAAGTGAGAGCGGGCAGATGGCGGAGTGGGGCATAGCACATATATGAGGGCAATTAGGCGAAGCAAGTTGCCAGGTTGGTGCAGAAGGAATGGGTCAGGCCATGCTGAGGGATGTTGGAGCGTGTTTCGAGGGCTCAAGAGAGAATGAACAATCCATGTAGGAGCTGAACAGGCTCAAGTCTCACCTAGTCAACAGGACACGGATAATAGTTTGCAGACATGATGAACGGGGGCGGACTATGACGGGAAGAGAAAAGAATCTTGACTGCAGAGATACACCATGGAGAGCGAAGAGGGAGGCTTGTTGATGCAAGACTAACGGACTGGGGCGCTGTATGGCCTGAGGAACTGCTCGAGAAACGCATTGTCACAGTCACTGAGATGCTTTGATACTTTTAGACTCTAGCAAGCGCTTTGTCGTGCCGATGTACATGGCGTTGTGTTTTGATCTCGAGATCGTAGTACGGTGGTGTCAAGCGACACAGGAATAAACGGAAAGAAGTACCGACTACCATACGTCACCACAGCAGGCAGGCCACCCCAGCAGGGCAGGCGCACCCAAGCTCAAGCTCCACCCCAACCTCACCGACCTCACCTCCGTCCATCGCCCATCGTACGAGACAAGCCGTCAGCCACCTGCGCCCCATCTATGCCTGCCATCATCGCGCCATATGTCATGGCACGATCGCATCGTCTACCATCGTGATTTCGCCTACAGCAGTCGTCGGTCTCGAATGGCGAACGGTAGCATTGGCGATGTTCCCGCCGCAACATACGCAGAGTATGTAGACGACCCTTTCTTACACCTCCCCGAGGCCCAAGATGCCTCTGCGACGTCCTCGCAAGAGAAGGACAGGTATCTAGAGAGTGCGCCGCCTTCCGACGCACCCTCGCCAGAGTTGGCGCAACAGCCCTCTCCAGCGTCGCGATGCATCGCCTTGCGCCCAGCTCTGACCCATCGCCTCTATTCTCATCGTCTGCATGTGCGCGCAAAAGCTAAACTGCAACGCGACAGACTGCTCTCCGGCCCCATGATTGATGTCTATGTCGGCGAGTCGAGGCGCCACTGGTCGCTGCACCGCAACTTGCTCTGCCACCACTCGGAGCATCTCGAGGCCGAGGTCGAGGGCTACACAGACGGCACCGGCCCGAAAGACAAACTGGAGCTGCCCGAACATGACCCCGCCGGCTTCGAGTTGCTCGTAAAATGGCTCTACCAGGGCAAGCTCGACGACGTCTCCGACTTGGCTGACGCCAACCAGAAGTACGAGTACGCAGTGAGCTGCCACAAGCTGTATCTTTTGTGCCATCGCTTCGACATGACCCAACTAAAGAACGTTGCCATGGACCAGTATAGAAAGGGCCTTAACCAAGCTGAGCTGGTCCCCGATTCCGATGAGATCGACGACATCTACCGCAAAAGCCCGCCAGGCTCGCCCTTCAGACAGTTGATGACGCGAATTGCAGCACGACAGATTATGGATCCCGGCAGTGAGCGAGACGTGGAGACGTATCGTCAATGCTTCGAGGACAACCCGGACTTTGCCGTCGACCTGATCAAAGCCATCAGAGTTGGCACGGGCGGCATGTTGTTCGAGGACCCCACAGATCCTGGAAATGAGTGTCAATACCACGACCACGAAGATGGCCCAAACTGCCACATCAAAGGCAAGGGCAAAGCCAAGCAAGGTGAATAGCTCCAAACTTCCTTCTCGAGGGCACCCCACCCATGCCGCTCCTCTCCTCCACGCATGAGTTCCCTCTCGTCATCTCTTCGTCTTCGCAAGACGCATAGTAACACTCATTAACCAGCAAAGAAGACTCCACCGCCACAGCTCGGCCCCACATTCGCCAAATCCGATCCCTGCATAAACTCCGACCAACAGAGCCTCCCTCTCCGCCCTCCTCCAAAAACCCCTCGCCTTCCTCCTCCCCGCCAAGCTCGCCCTCAAGACGGAATAAGCGCAGGCCCTCTCCGCCGTCGCCTCACAAGTCCGGCGAGTTCGACAGTTGGCACATCGAAGGAGACAGCAGTCGTGACTCAGTTGCCCAGTCCAGATATGACGAGGGACAGGGAGAGGGACAGGGCAAGGCTGCGGAGGGTCACTCCACCGGAGAGGCAGAGACGCCAGCAAGAGCAGGGTCAAATCAACGGGACAGAGATACAGGAGTCTCGCCCAGCCCCCGACGAGCTCCACCAAAGCTTAGAAGACGTGTCTCACCCACATCAGGCTAGCGGCAAAGTAATCGCTGAAGAGAACGACGATACACAAGAAAGCAACATAACTCTCCAACGAACGCCCTCACGTCGAGGTATCTGGGAATGGGCAAGAGCGGGAACGGGACGTCTCAGTATCATTGGACGCCTACCGCACCCGGAATGGAAGGGGCCGGCGTCAGCGAAAGCCCTGGCAGACTTGTCCATCAATGGAACGCCAGACATATCAATGATTCCAGAGGCCCAGGATGACTTCAGTATCCCATCCACAACAGCCACAGAGCCCGACAACAAGGAGCGACAGGACGAGGCTGCAGCTGCTAAGGTCGAGGGCCTCGGCATCTCGAACGTTACTAATATCACATCACCTTCGTTCTCTCAAACGAAACAATCCTCGGACGAGCTAGTGGCCGCATCATCTACGGCTAGCACACCAGCGACCCAGACTCTGAGACACGAAGAGCAGACTAATGGCGAGAAGAGTACACCATCGGCCGCATCGAAGGACAGCCCGCCAACCACGCCAGATACGCCAACACCACAACAGCGCAAGAGAACTACGCCGACTGACTCTGATAATACACCTACGCGTTCTGCGACCATCGAGGACATGTCGCATATGTCGAAGCCCGAGTCGATCAACACAAACACGCCTGCCAAAAACACTTCTGCGATGACGAGAAATATGTCTAAGAGTACACCCAGTCCGCACCGTATACCAAAGTATAAAATTGCCCTTGCTTCTAATCTTCTTTCGCCTGCCATGGGTGGCACTGCTTCAACGTGATATATTTAGTTGTTCGAGATTGCATTTCCTTCGACAGATACCCTATGTTGTACAAGAATTGGCGTTACGATGGCATTATTTATGGAACAGGTGGCCATATACGGCATGAATGAACGTTCGTTGCTTTGTATTTTACCGCATCTCTTCTACTTCAGAAATATCATCGTCTTCTGATGTTTCACAATTCTTCACCTCCCATACACTGTATTGATGAGCCAATTATACGACGCAGAAATGTGCACGCATTTAACCTCAACTGCACGCTGGCAATGCTCCTACTGTCGTCCCGGTCTGTGCTAAGGTCACTTCTGCCGCTCTTCGCCTGACCAGTCCCGGCAACGTCTGGCCACCAGCCTTGTTCCATTTTGGAAGCTCCTCGGCAATTACAGTGTTTGGATCTTCACCGGCGTTTAGTCGCCTGAGAAGAGTGGAGGACTGAACATTTCCGCCGCCGACGTTAAAGGTCCATGAAACGAGGGCGCCGTACTGGTTCGCATTTAAAACAACGGCGGAGGTGGTACGGAGAGTGATAGTCTGTTGGGGAGCCTAGTGGGGATTTGTCAGTATGCAGCCTATAAAGTAAGGCATATAGCAATGAGAGTGCATACTTTTAGATCACTTGCAAGCAGCTGACTTGCTGTGCTTTCTGTAAGCGGGAAGGAATAGGGCACTTCCGAGCATCCTGAAGTTTGACACAGATGACCGTAGCCAACAGTGGGCAAGCCGATCGGATCGGGTGCTGGAGAGGGCACGAAGCCTTCGAATTCTTTGATAAGAGACAAGGTTGCTGCATTAACGTTAGGCCCAGTGCATTGCCGCACGTGGATCGGGCCGGCCACGGTAATTGAGAGGATGGCGAGGATTGCAACGAGGACGTATCTAGACATATTGGTAATGGGAATAGTCATTTGCTTAGACTAACTCAGTGCGCCTTGCACAAGCCTTATATATCCAGCTCAAGTACATCGTCGCCAGGTTCTACAAACCGCGTCGGCGTCGCCCGATCTTAGCAACTCCGTTCGCGATACACGAACCTACAGAAGAAGAAGGTGTTTAGGACAGATCGGCGCATTGTGCTCGTAAACCTCTCCCTTTACTGTGCATCGGCCCACTCCTTGTGTACGTTTCGTAGCTTTCCCTTTCAGCTTGAGTGCGCCTTCAGCCACTTGTGTCATGCACAAGGTAACAGAGGTTGCTATGGTACACGCCTGGCCCGACGCATAGAAAGCACCTGTTCCTCTTCAAAGCCTCGAGAGGCAACGTGTGGGACCCCTCGATCTACATGATCTGCATAGGATCTGCAACGCAGGCAAGATTATTAGAGGAACCCGTGCCATGAACTGAGGGCCAATCAATTTTACACCTGCCAGATGCAGGCCAGATGCAGGCCAGATAATGCAAGAGCGGCACGTTTCACTTTCACATTTGCAAACATTATTGTAGCCTCTTGCGTACAGTTATTTTAATACGCTAGAAGAGCCTACCGTCTCCCACGCTCATCGCCCTCCTGTCCAGTTCTCTTTACCCGTCTAAAGCACGCAAATTGAACCTTCGTACCCTCCCTCAAGCGCTTGAGCGTGCTTCTAAGACTACCCAACTCATCCTGCAGTCGGACACGGGCTGCATTATCTGTCTTTGCATCCAACACTTGGTAGATATCTGTCTGAACTTGTGATGCAGCTTCGGTGGTATATGAAGCGAGTGTTTGTGCCATGAACTCAACGTCAAGAGTGGCCTGCATTAGCTGCGGGAGAGTAATCTGAGTAATCTGGGGAGATTTGAAAGTGGTAATTAACGATGTCGTCGTGCTCTCAAACAGTGCGCGGAGGATACGTGGTGTGAGCGGATAACTCGTCGTGCTAGCCTCTGTATGCACGATAACCAAATCCAACAATACTGTGAAGACGTACGGGCTTGGATCTCTATCTGCGACACCCTTCTTTCCTGCTCCTAGTTCCAGGGATGGTGCCCAAGTTGGGCTGAAAATACCAGATTCAATTGTTGTGTTAATCTTGGCAGCGTGCGGTTTGGTGTAGGACTTGAAGAGTTGAGTGTCGAGTTGAGAGAGAACATCACGAATGCGATTCGTCTCATCGGTAAGCTTAACGCTGAAGAGGGTCTCGAACAGGGATAGAAGTTGGGGGGTAATATCGGTTTGAAAGGCGGCCATGTTAGATAGTGTGAGGAGGAGACGGATAGACTGCGTTTGTGTTAGTGTAGGATCATAGTAGTGGATAATTTTTTCAAGGCTTACCTGTTTGTTTGCATCAACCTTACCCCAATCACCTTCATCGTTCTCTTGTTCATCAACGGTTAAATCATCTCCTTTGTTCTCAAAGTCTTCACCGAGAGCTTTCCTTCCTTTCTCCGCACATTCCACCATCCCACTTAGCGTGCGATATAAGCTTGTCACGAATTGACTCCTGACCATCTGCAACAACTTATTACTAGGCGGAACAACAACATCTACAGCCGTTTTGCTTGATGCTTCAATGTACAAAATCTTTTGCAGGTTGTTCAACAGGAAGCTTTGCACCGCAAGGAAACGCTGAGGCAAGTTGGTAGTATCTTTGCGATCAGCGTTGCGGGTCCAGTCTTCGAGGACTTTGAGTTTCTCAGCATCAGTATTCCAGGCTGCACATACGGCTTGCACACAGCGCTCGCGAACGCCGCCAAGTAACAATCGTAGTGCTTCATCCATGCGTGAGCTTGCTCCAATTTCTGGCAGCCGAAGAGAAGCAAGCTCATTAGCGGCGGTGCTGATCAAGACTAGTATCTTAGAGAGGAAGTGCGATCCTGAGAGAGCGTTGGAATGGGGAGGCCAAAAGGCATACTTCTCCCATGTCTCACCGCGGCTAGGTGACGGTGGCGGGATGTTATTTGGATCAAATCGAAACCTTGAACCTGTCGTCGGACTTAAGGCTGCGCTTAACGGTGTCCTTGGCGTTGTTGGGGTTGGTGAGGTCGGTAGTGGCGAGAAGAGCAATGAAACATCCTCGATTGGTGGGTCTGCAAAGAACGAATACAGATGATCTCGGATGATGCTGATAAGCTCTACTGTGCCTCTCTCAAGCTCAACCTTATTTTCGTTTGTGAGCCTGTGGTGTACTGACGACTGATTTTGATGTCCTGTCGGCATGTTTCTCTGAGCGCGACCAGACAGGAAAGATTGTGCAATCTCCCAGTACTCGACGAGCTCAGCAAGAAGCCCACCTTTGTTCGAAAGGAGTGTGTTCATAGATGCATACACATGTTCCCAGAACTCGATCACTTTCGATGTATCTAGCTTCGAAGGTTCAGCGCTGATGTTATTGCTCGTGGGGACGGAGCGTAGGTGCTTCTGTAGGAGACGTAGAGTTGGTTTGTCGCCATTGGCCAAATGTCGGCGCAGAATCTCAATTTCGACACGGGATCGCTCACACGTGGCGTTGAGGCGGGACTTGAGGTACTCGTAGCGGGAAAGCAGCCATATCCAGATTGGGTTATCTTCGACACCCAACTCCAACATGATGGAGATGATGCTTAAGTATTGATCAGACTTTGCTTCTTCATTCGCAGTCTGATGGCTGGTGAAGTGAGTGGAGGCGAGCCGTTTCCAAGAATCGCGCTTAAAGTGCTCGATCTGTCGCTCGACATCTGACCACATGCGAGCCGTGACAATGATCTGATGTATGTGAGCGTCGGTGAGGGGTGTCTGCGATGAGCTCGCGTCTTCAACAAGCAATCGAGCCTCGTCGGCGTACTTGCGCGCGCGTCTGTACTCTTCTATTATCGTCTCGTGGTCTTTTCGACGTATTGCTTCCTGGAGGGCAGATGCCACGTCGAACAAGCCTCGGTGTTGCTCGACAGACTCGAGTATAGATTTTAGCGTCTCTTCCCTCTCGCGGCCATTCAACGCAGGACCCCAGACTTCCTCGGCCTTGACTGCAACTTCGGTAAGCGGGACCTTGATGCCGTGCACACCGTACTCGCTCTCCTTGACGAGCGCGTTCTTCTTCTTCTCGGACGGTGTTGGCTTGCTGATTCCTGGGGTCAAGGTCTCGCTTGGCTTTCTGCCTGAGAAACTGGCGCGACTGGCGCCCCTCGAATGCTGGGGCTTCTTGGGCGACTCGGGCTCCTTCCCTTGGTCGCGCATCTCATTATAGACACGGTCGATTGTGGCTTTGGCGCCGACGAAGCGTTCGAAATTGGACTCGACGAGTACCTTGAGCGAGGCCGATTTCTTCTCAATGGAGCGCGAGAGGAAGTCGAGGCCGGCGAGGAGCGAGTCGGTCGAGGCATCGCTGTGGACCTGGGAGAGGAAGAGGGAAGGGGAGAAGCTTGTCGAGCTTAAGAGGAAGCGATTTCCTGGGCATAGTGTCAGCTAGGCGTCTCGTAGTCTCGCATTGGTGGCTACTGTGTACTCACGCAGTTTGACGTCGTCCTCGACGGGAATGCTCCTCGCTCGCAGCACCTGCACGACGCTCGGGTACATGCCCAGCGGGTCTTGCTCGTCCTTCTGCACCAGATTCTCGATGCCGTCCTTGGACCGCTCTGCCCCAGGCACCTGCCGCGAGTACCGCGACCGGTCTTCCAGCACAGAGTATCGCGATCGTGTGCGGCGAATGGGTTGCGCAGTGGCTCTCAGGGCGGGTGCCTCGAATCCATCCTCGTCATCCGCCTCGTCCTTCTCTTGCGGCCATGCTGCCGGGTACAGCGTCGTGAGATTGTACTTGTTGAGGATCTCCGTCTCAATGGCCGAGTTCATTGCAGCTGTACCGCGCGGGTTGGCGGTTTGCAAGTAAGAACTGGCCTCGTGGTACGTCTGATGCTCCGTGATGCAACCCACAGCTTGCTGAGACAAGGTTGCGGCTGCCAATCACATCAACGCATGAGTCGGCGGAAGAGATGCCCCATTGGGAAGACTGCGATGCGAATGGACCTTCATCTCAACGACTTCCGGTTGAATGCTCGACATGACTGTAATCAATGCATTCCCGAAAATACAAATTTACCCAACTTCTACGTTAGCAGAGCATCGTGCGGTGTTTTCCTTTCCTCAAGCATGCATCGCATCACTACACCACATTTCGCCTGTGACTCCTTCACACTTTACCCTTCTCGACCTTGTATTGAAGTTACTAGAGAGTATGATCGCCCGCTCTCACCGTGGAGATATCTGCACATGAAGCTACCCGGTATATGATGACATTGTCTAACGCCGTCTCTTACCTCTCTCTGTAGCTAGACAATAACAAATTGACTAGGGTCATTTTGATAGCATTACCTCTTCCATGACTCTGTTCAAACTCTCTCACTCACAATCACCTCTCTCTCGCTCGCTCTCTGATAGGTATAAATACCCTTTCAGGCCTGATACAGCCTTGTACTAGACCTGCTCTCCTCTACATACTTTTCTTCGCCAATTTTTACACTTTTACCCTTCTCTTCTCTTTATATACCTTCCTTACTCCCGGTTTATCTGCACTGATACCACTCCAACCACTGCGCGTGCATCAGCGACCAAAGTCCATTCAGAAGCAGTCAAATTGTTCGTATTTCGACTACTCTGCAAGGATGGTCATGAACGAAGCATATACTACGACTACAGCGAAAGACGATATCACCGAACCGTACCCCTCGCCTGCTTCGACTCCCCAAGCTTTTGTAGATGCGGAAGAAGATGCCTGCACGGTAACGAACAGGGCCGCCGCTTCATCGCGAGCACCGATGGAGACTGAAGTCGTGACGGCAACAGCTAACTCGAGCAATGACAATAAGATGTATGTGCCAAATCACTCTTTAGACTCAACGGCTGACTTCACTAGAATATTTCTTCCACTGTCTTCTACACTTCGCCACAACGACAGTGATTTCAGCAAAGAGCTTCCAAAGCACTTCATCCGAGTCACATTCGAAAAGACTGCTACCCCGAGCCAATACGAGATCAACGACCTGCACATCAGCGAGCACCGTAAAATCAGGGATGGATATGCGTTCCAGGCTCTTGCAGACTTTTCCTGTGAGGCCGACTTGACGCGGGATAGGCTCAAGCGACACCACAAGCAGACCAAGAAGAGAGACCCCTCAAGTTATATCTCGGTTACAAACTCAATGGGTAAAATCCAACTTCAAGTTATCTGTATCCTTAATACTAAATCTTCGTAGCCCAAGCAGCAGGCCGATGCAAGTGGCACTATTATAAAA
The DNA here is from genome assembly GCA_033682645.1 of Phoma sp. ATCC 74077. Taxonomy (NCBI): domain Eukaryota; kingdom Fungi; phylum Ascomycota; class Dothideomycetes; order Pleosporales; family Didymellaceae; genus Phoma; species Phoma sp. ATCC 74077. Next base: position 877,206 of record JAWDJC010000017.1, read on the forward strand.
GTGCACGGACAGGACGACGCCTCATCGCTGTTGAAATTACCACCGCCGGTCTCGTTCCAGCAGAGTTTGAGACAACTGAGCAAATAGAGGATGGCTCTCTGATTAAACTCAAGATACCCATCTGGGTTCGTGACGTGTGCCGGCCCTTTGATGGCTCACCTATCACCACAAAACAGTTTAAGGATTCCGGCGCAGATTTGTACGTTTCCGTCCTCGAACAAAGGGATGGTGGTTTCCGATTGGGCAAGACGGCCGCAGAGGGTCAATGGCACGAGTTCATGGCTGGAGGTTTCATTGAAGAGAAATATGTTACACGTGTCTTGCCGTACGACGGTCATATCATTCACCAGATGAAAGGCCCTACGGAAGTAAGGAGTTCTCTTGATAAGAACTACGTTTTCGATTGGGAGGCTCGAAGATGGCGGTACAATCCCCTTTCGAGAAAACGTAAACGATCTTTCAATGAAGAAAGCGGCGACGAAGCAACACCAGCCACTGAGTCGTTTGTTGCAACTTCCACAAATGAATACTTCTGTCCTACTTGTGGTCATAGGGGACCAGCAGAGGCATTCAAACATCAAGAGACGTAGACGGTATCAGATCTTTGACTCAACCAGCCATGGTAGTTCGACGACGCCTCGACGTCACCCAGTGCTATCTTTTCGACAGTCTGACGGTCACGACAAACTTCAATGCGAATTAGCGAACGAGAATTTGTAATACCCTCCCCGATACAAATGCTGGTATTACTTCCTCCCTTTTGATCTAAACCTTGCCGCCATTTGCAAAAGATCAGGTTCTCAGACCTTGATTCGTTAATGCTTTTCGTGGCTGCCTTCATTTCTAGGTTACTTCATTTTTTTTGTTTCTCTCTATATCTCATATAGCCAAAAGTCACTTCACGTTCTGTTCCCAATCGCTTGATACTTTCACGTGCTGTTCGTACGACGAGTTCATCGTGCCCAACTACATAGCAGTCTTCTTAGCTTCTTTTCATCACCATAATTATATCAAGGGTAAGGACTGTGCAACAATAATCAAGTTAAACTACGGACTTTATAAGCCTCTATTCGGGCGAATAACACTTACTCACGAGATGGGGTGTGACTCTGTCCTAGGCTCTAGGAACGGCGTGAGCCCCAGCTTGTCCTGAAGATTAGAACACAAAGCAGACAACATTACATCAGCGACTCCAATCTCCACAGTCTACTACTGAGATGGAGCTTTGGTAGATACATCCTGGACCATCCGTTCACATCAAGCATACTTTTGGTCAGAGAGGGATTCACGCCTCTGCTTCAAATCTTTGATACAGCTAGTTGGTCTTGGGTCCTTCAGGTGTACGGAATACTGTACAACGTAATTCGGCAAACCCTGCGAGCACCGCTTCGCCCCTGCGCCAAAGTCAACACCGAATCCTACAAGATCGGCCACAGGATTACATACGCATATTGTGTGAGTGCCTCAGCGATTATGGACCAATCGCATTTCAGGCCCCCTGCTGCGCCCTCTCAAGGTCTACCTCATTTGGTTAGGCACCCTCTTCTTCCAAAACAACGACACGCGTATTCAACATGGAGAGTAAGTCGCAGTGCATCAAAATTCAAATAATATAGGCATGACTTTGACTTTTAAACTCTTCACATCCCAGATCAGGTCTTTACACCCACAGAATTCGCGAGAATAATTTCGACCACCATGACGGGTACGGATAGATCCATCAGGACTGTCATTGAAGACAACAGGAGTGCCGTAGGTAGGTACCAATTCTGACTCTAGGCACCTTAATTATGATCATGATATCGATGTTGAATGCTGTGTACAGATGTTGATACTCGGTCGCTGATACAAGTCGAGCCTATCGTGAGCAACACCGACTTGTATGCTATGACGCCACCAGCCTACACCCAATCAATCGCAGACGATGAAATTGGTGTTGAGGCGGAAGCAATTCGAGAAGAGAAACCGGAAGCATTCGAGCGATCACCCGAACGAAACACGTCATCGCGACATCCCCTGCAACAGCATATGTCGAACGCATCAGCTAGTCGAGACGCAGATTCACAAGAAGAGCGGGAGGCACAGCCAGAGTATCATGCGCATGACAATACTCCTCAAGCAACGTCAACATCGAATATCGCGCTAGGGCATTATCTCACCGAGCCAGTCACGACTGCCAATCTTGTTGGGGTCAGAGCGTGCAGTATTTTGCAAGATCGTCCAGCAATATGGCTTATGAAACGGAAGAAGATGGCGCTGTCTCCACTTGCTGCTGCAGTGCTTACGAAGGAAGGGCTTATCAGTGCCAAAGATCTAGAATTGTGCGTTAAATGAATCACATTACATCATGATGGTATTGACTAGACCTGCAGAATATCCCAGCACTCAGGCACCAGGCGTGACCCCACTGACCCTCTGTCGGGCGTTCTCTTCGGCGTTTACGATACTGTCGGAGAAGTCATGCTCGGCCTCATTGCAGGTCCGGTCGAATTAGGTAAACAAGCTAGTCCGATGCTGGTACGCTATGAGTCGAGACAGAGGGGGAATCAAGACGGCCCTACTGTGCCTGTGACTGCTGGTGATGTGAAAGGAGTACCCCATGCGGCAGCGAAAGTGGCTATTGGAACCAGTAAAGGTATGGGACGCATTGTCACTGCGAGCTTGAAAAGTCCAATGCTGGTCATGCATGGGGTCACGAGAGGTTTTCATAACCTCCCGAAAACGTACGGTGAAGAAGTCAGAGAGTATGAAAATGTTACTGGCCTGAGAAGCGGGTTAGTGGTCAGTGCAAAGGTACGTCAACGCCTATCCGAGCGTATTCATGGTTGGCTGACTGCCACCAGAGTTTTGGACACGGTCTTGGTGATGGCCTGAGAGATCTGGTAGCAAAGCCAATCGACGGAGCCGAACAGAATGGTATCATCGGTTTTGGCACTGGTTTGGCGAAAGGTATTGGGAATGCTCTATTCAAACCTACTGCAGGTTAGTATTTGCTCAAAGCTGCTCACACATGACACTTCTCATTATATAACAGGAGCATGTGGTTTAGTCGGTTATTCCTCCGTTGGCGTCTATAAATCAATTCGAAACATCAAGCTCACGAAGCGGGATAATCCAGCCAACCTAGTACGGCAGCTAGGTGAGGTCGAATATGCGCAAGCTAATGAGGCGGATAAGTTGCATATCGTGCGTCTGTGGTGCCAAATACAAATGCGCGTCCGATTGACCTAAATTCGCCCATCGGCAAGGAGAGAATAGTCAATCTCTAAAGGAATAAGATTGAAGAGCACAGTATTTGCGTCTACTCGAAAACATGTTGGTGTTGGTTTTTCACCTTGTACCGGTTGGTAGCTTGTACGTGTCCCCGGTCAACGCCCTACATGTTACAATGTTGTAGGCTTCTACGCGGAATTATGGAAGGGTTGGCTCAAATGGCTGAGTACATTGTCTTCTACATGTCAATTTGCTCCTATATCACCATTCGCACTAGGGTTTTCAGCTGTTGATTTGCTGCGATATGCCTTCTTCACAAGATAGTGGCTAACCTGCCACTTCTGCTTCTTGTCAGTCACATTCAACAATCGAAAGCTCTAGGACATACCACTACCATCTGCGCCTCAAAGTACGTTTTCCATTGTTCGTTTTCAGCAAGTTCAACTACCGTGTCCCAAGGCCACTGCTCGGATTCTAGCTCAACCAATGTGAAGTACGTGTGCAGCGCATTCTTTTCCTTGGTAACATAGGAGCTACCCTGCAAAATCGTTGCATTATCGACTTCGAAGAACCGGAAACGGAGAACATCAGGTGAACTGGAAATCTTAGGGCCGACTACAGCAGTATAGAATTTGAGAACTTCGTCCTCTACGTCGGCGGAGACACGCCACTCCATTGCTGCTACACTCGCAATGTTTGTGATATCTAACAAGGTGGTTACGTCAGTCGCTCCGCCTGAGCTATCGCATGTCTTACCGCCTTCCCAGTCCTCCGCTTGCCATCTCTTGATTTCATGGTATGTTCGCACATCAAAACGCGCATCCTTCAATGCACCAGCGAGCAGATTATCTGAGGGATGATTTCTCTTGTCGTAACAATCATCCGTTGCTTTTCCTATCTTGGAAATTTCGTAGACTGTGAATAGGTCCCAGGGAGAGTCTAATTTCCCTATAGGCTCAGTCTCCATGCCATTTGATGTCTTTTCGCAGTGCAAAGCGTGTAAGGCGTTGTGAGAGCACATGTCTGGTACATATTGGTTCTCGTACCATTCCATAGTTTCTTTTGGCAGGTTTGCCCAGGCGCACAGAACCCCAGACATGCTATTGGCTTTGTTATAGATAAGCTAAGTGCGGTTAGTATTCTCCGTGTGGTGTCGGACACCTGAAGTGGATTCACGGGAGCGGTCCGATCCCGAGAGGTCTCAAGCGCGAACACTGGGGGGCGAGGTGACTTGAGCTGAATGTGAGATCGATGGTGCGAGCACAATGGCGCGCGCTCTCAAGTACCCGGTGCATTGGTTGGCCCAAACTGGAAGGGTGTACCATGTCACGGGATGATGATGTGTCGGACCATGCATAGAAAACACCAAGCTAGACAATGGGCCTTGAATGTAATTGGGCGATGATCTTCAAGATGTGCACAACACCAATCCTCAAGGATGCGATCTAACCAGGAACAGTGTTAGACGATCAACGACTCCACTGCCTGGCAACGACATGACTCGCATCAGCGTCTATTGTCCGATATGCAGGAAGTGTCGTACACCTGATGCTCTTGGTATCATTTGTAGACTTTCTCAGAAGAAATCGGCTTGATTTAGGCCGTTATTCGCGTGGACCTTGGACCTTGTCTCGTGAGAGCCCCTGCGCCATTAGACTCCTTCTTAGTGGCTTCAGCGCTAGGCACTGTGTGGGCCCTATGCTCGAAAGGTGGAGCATCTGTTCGCTCTCAACACCTTTAATTCGTGATTTCTCACGTGCGATGCGGACTGCGACGAAGCTGGCGATAACAGGCTCCTTTCACGTTGACATCCTCCTGTATGGGAGCCACCGCCTACCCCGGCCGGAGGCGTTTTAGATCTCGTTTAAGCGAGCTTTGATCCAAAGTAGATCCATTTGCCGGGTATACTGGTACGCTTACTGGACCATATAGAAGCGACAGGGGAGGTAATAATATCCAGTCGAGAAAAACCTGGATGACAGCTACATTCGATCGACAGAAAACCAGGAGACTGGTTAGCGGACGGTTAGTCACAGCCATTGTGCCCGCTGGTATGGAGACGCAGCCAAATATAAAGCTTTGGAGATGATCTTACGTTTGGCAAGAAGTGCTACAAGTCAGTAGAGTCTGCTCTTGAGTGTGAAAAGTTATTGGACTCGGATCTCCGGAAGTACTATGAATAGATGTCGTCGTTCAAAATCATTATCCACTATGACGATAGAACTAGTGGTACATATACTCCAGTATTGATCTTGTAAGCTTAGAACGGCTGTGCCATACGCGCTAGGTTTGTGAAGCTGCTACACACTTGGATCCAATGGATGCCCGGTTGCAATTATTCACAATCAATGAATACTGGTACCGCTTACCGGCGGCATGTCTTCCAGGTCCAGAGCTGGTCCAGAGCTGCTGTAGACAATATAAAAAACGCGATCCCGTAGTGCGAACACGATATCAATCAAGCTTATCGTTCCGAATCGGACATATTAAGCGAGTATGCAGCAGTGATTTGGATCACAGTGGAAGAAGTCAGCACGACATCATTTATGCGAGAATCATCTATCGTTGAAGGGTGACCGAGAAGTACATTTGATCGAGTCCGTCGATTGCGTTTTGATGCCTTTGGTAAAACTTCCAAATCCTGTTGCTCTGTTTGACAGCGCTATGCGATCGGTTCTATAAATATCGTCCATTCGAATATTCATCGACGGAGAACCGACGAGACACGATGAATAAATTAGATCTAACTTAATTCTCGTGTTCGCAATCATATACCCTAGCAAAGCTGAAGGTGACAGTGCATAGCCGCAAGATCTATGGGACGATATCGATTAATCGGTGGCGCTGGGAGCGATACGCGATCAGATTAAGGATCCAGGCCATTGCTAGGGACGAACTGATAGGTATATATACTTTGTCCTTTGTCAGATGGGAGATCATTTTCAGTCTTTGCACCTCTCTTGTTTATGCTTGTTGTCTTTCTCAATCATTGGTAACTAGAGACGCAATGCAGATACTTGTTCTCTCTACAGCCGCTTTTACGCTCCTCGGGGGTGTCCTTGGAACAGGCAGTGCTACTAAGGGCACCGGTTCAACGACACGTGGATGGTCATGCTGCAAGAACTCTTGTTCTTGGAGCGGTAAGGCCCTCGTGGATAAGCCAGTATTAACCTGCGATGCTCAAGACAATTTCCTGGACAATCCATCTCGAAGAGACGGTTGCGAGAGCGGAGGAGGATCATTTGCTTGCTCTGATCTGAGCCCCTGGGCTGTGAGTGCTGATCTTGCCTATGGGTTCGCTGGAGTCAACCTACCGGCGTCGAATGAGAGTGCTTGGTGCTGTTCTTGTTACTCGTGAGTTCCAGCATCATCAAAACCACAAATGGTGACTAAAGTTGGCCAGACTCACTTTCACTTCCGGTCCAGTGAGCGGGAAGAAAATGATTGTCCAGGTCACCAACACAGGGAGTGATCTTGGAAACGACCAATACGATCTCTTTATCCCTGGGGGTGGTGAAGGATATACTCAAGGCTGTACTAAGCAGTTTGGTCGTGATGTTTGGGGCGCAGACTTCGGCGGGGTGGCTCACCGCGACGATTGCGATGCGCTTCCCATTCCGCTTCAAGCAGGTTGCTACTGGCGCTTCGACTGGTTCCGCAATGCCGATAATCCCACCGTTGACTGGGAAAAAGTGCAATGTCCGGAAGCCTTGTCTTTCGTATCTGGGTGCCGTCGCAACGACGACCCGATTCCGGGGAAGGGCACCCCGACCCCCAGTCCGACTACATCTGCTCCCATCTCATCAGGCACTGTGCAACCCGGAGGCCAATGTGGTGGTAGGACGTACAAAGGCCCAACACGCTGCGTTGGTGGGACCGTATGCACCTATGTTGACGAAAATTCGTACTACTGCCTCGCGGATCCAGCTAGTACACGAACGACGCCAACAACGACAACGACAGCTAGTGCTGTGCCAACCATTATGCTTCCTTGGGATCAGTGTGGTGGCGCCACCTGGACTGGCCCAACGAGATGCAAGGACTCGACATGTGTAAGGATCGATCAATGTACGTTACCCCCTTCTCTTTCTGCATCTGATAAATTACTCTCCTTTGACCGCAGCTAATCTTATCAGGGTATTCACAATGCCAACCCCAACCCAATCCTTCAAACCCACCACCTCAAAACACCCCCAAGACGTCATCCACTTCCGCGCCCGGGCCGGTATGGCCGTCCACACGCACCCGTCGAACGTGGCCGGGGTCCCCCAACCCACCCGCAACGCCTGTGCCATCGAGACAGTCGACGACCACGAGATCTGCAGGACCAGCACCTACGGGACCGGTGCAATTGTATGATCAGTGTGGTGGTCTTACGTGGGCTGGATCTACTAGATGTGTCGAAGGCTTGAAATGTGTGAAGATAGACGATTTTTATTCGCAGTGCCAGAAACTGGGGTAAGAGAAAAACCCAATGCGCATCGTTTTGGCCATAAGAGGTTTTTGATATGTTGAGATCAAGGAATAAGTTGGTGTCCATGTTAAGAAACAAAGTCAGGATACTAAAAGCAAAGAATGAATTTTGACGCAATTGATAGGCAAGAGTTTGGTACATCTTCTTCTCTCTAACCTCAGATCTCGGTGTTGAACATCATCTGTACCTGCAGGGGAAATTGAGGTCTTGAGCAGTATTCAGTTTACGTGATACACGATCTCCAATGATCAGTGTGCAGGAAGATAATCTCTTAACGAGTGGTGCTAGATTGTACGACGCGAGATGAAATCGAACCCAGAGATTTCGACATGCAACGAACGCTGAAGTAGCCCTAAGTATGATAGATGCTAATATCCTGAAGCGCTATCTCACGATGTATTTAACAGGCGGGCCTGGTGCTATCAAAACAGTCGGCTTTTCCCTCCATCTATCGATTTTGGTGAAGTAGTCCTTCAAGAAAATCTAACTGCTGTCTGAGACGGTTCAAGTCCCAGTTGGCTGAGTGCCCGGTGCACGGATGGGAAGCGAGGGTTTTGGCTGACAATCGTAGCCTGCAGGGACGTTGGAAGCAATCGCATCGTAGTTGACAAGCACGTCAGGTGCGGCAGCCGGTACGGTCCCGACGTAGGCGTTGAAATTGTAAATGCCGCACGAGCATGTGTCGACAATATCGCGCAAAGAGGTATCGCTCATGACTTCGGTGGTGCCGCGCTTGAGAGTAAATCTTTGCGTGCCGATGTCCAGAGGCAGTGTGTGTAAGCTGGCACCCGCAGGGGCTTCAAATTCTTTGGTGTTTGAACCAGAGGTAGCAACAATGGTACCAGCTGTCTTCAGGAAGGCAACAACGAAGACCTCATCGGTCATAAGCTCCCAGCCAGAAGGCTTTCCAAGATTATCGCCGCTGCAGATAATATCTTTAGGCGTGGGTCGGTACCAGTAAATCAGCTTCTCCTCGGAGATTGCAGGTGCGGTCGCCCCGGCTTTATAAGCTGCAATGTACGGTTTGGCCATGTCCAGCCATCCTCCATGAGGCATATCGTTGACCCATTTGCTGTGTCCATCGTCGTCGTGCTGTGCCTTCAGCGGTCCTACATATGCTGACTCTCCGAAGTCATTCCATGTGACAATTTCGATGAAGCGAGGACCCAGGTTTAGAATTTCGTTCCAGCGTGTGAACCAGAGGTCGTTGCTCTGGAAGACCCAGTTCTTTCTATAGTCAACCCAGTCTCCGTAGTGAGTAGAGAACCAAGGTGAAACAGGAGCCATGTACCGGTCTTTAGAGCCCACCCAGTCGATCCATGCGGCATCGCCATCGCCCGGTGGAATTGTCCCCGGATTATTATTTCCATCGCTATACCATCCCATCCAGTTGAAGAACCCGTCAGTACCTGTCTTGTCGTTGCCAGGGTACCAGTTTGGTAAGAAAAAAATCTCTAACATCGTAGGTTGCGAGATCAGCATCGCACTTACGCTTCACACATAGATCGTACGTACCAGTTCCAGCAGCAGCTTCCACAGCAGCAACATCAAGGCCTGGGCCAGTGAATGTTGAGACGAAGGGCTTGTTATCGACAATGAGTTGGGCGGGCTTGTCCTTGAAAGCCCTGATACGATCACCAACAGCGGCTGGGTCGCTGGTACTGAACAGGTTGTAGTTGAAATCGAAGGAGATGAAAACCTTGATACCAACTCGTTCGGCGCTTTCGTACGCGTAGCCGAGCTTCGTGTTGTCTACATCAGGTCCAATATTGAGGGCAAAGGCATCGATTCCAGATGCTTTAGCTAGTTCAAATTCGTCGTCGAATGCATCGGCACTTTCCCGGCCTTTAACGATGCCCATCTGGGGTCGTTAGGGATTGTAGGAAATAATTACGTGTTGTCTTACCATATAATGAGCAAACACATAGCGGTCGATAGTCTGCCTCTCCTTAACCGACTGTGAAGGAGCGGCGGCGCTCATAGCGACCAAAAGGCCAACCGCCAGTGTAATGACAAAATGCATCTTCAGAATTTCCCAGAAAGAATGAATGAGTGAGTTTGGGTGGTGTTTCGTGGCCAGAAACAACCGGCAAGCCTTTCTACGTACTCAGTCATCCTTTGTATGGCAGCCTTGCTAGCGCATGTCCCTCAATAATGTTGGAGGGATTGTCGTGCATCATCAAATCCCTGTGCCTGCTTCCCGCTACTAGTGATACTTCGAGCATGTGGAGGGCCGTAATGGCTGTGCTCAAATCTTGAAGGGTGCGTTGACGAATGAAAAAGATTGCAGGTGGTCGCTGTATGAACTAGGGGTTTCAGGATGGGATGTGCGGAAATTGCCCAGCTTTAGTAGCTGTGCGAAAGGCCGTTAGCACGGTGTCAGTGACAACATGAAGCCGCAGAGCCGATACTTTGCCATATTTGCCCACGGGGTCGACTTGAATCCGAAGATAGCATATTTAGAATATGAAGGTCTCGGTACGGTTTGGTAACATGATGCATGCGTTGTCCGATGCACATGAACCCCCTACCAATAACAGCTGAAATGCGAACACTCGGATTGGAGCCCCTCCCAACATTGGAATTATGACGGGTACAAGAGTCCAGCCTCCTCAAAATTTGATCGGGAATGGTAAATGTCAGTACATGCTGATGCAAGTTGGCAAATTGGATGTACAGAAAGAGAACGAGGTCAAACAGGGAAGTAAGCGAGAAAACTGTTGTGGGGGCTAGACGAGTCGAATGTTGCATCTAGCAATTGTTCACCAAACTCCGTCGTTTTGAGCCCTCCTCAGCGCCGTCTCGTACCAGCTCATTTGAGTAGTCTATAGCTTTGCCTTGATCCCAAAGCTCTTCTCGACAGCCTGAACCCCTTGCTTCGCAACGTCCTCGTCCTGACTTGGCGTTCCTGTGCTGCATCCGACTGCGCCCACAACCACTCCGTCCTTGATAATTGGCACTCCACCTGCAATCGTCATGAACCTGCCTCCGTTGCTGTTGTTGATACCGAAGGCGGGACCGCCAGGCCAGACGTTTTCTTTGTAGATACTGGTTGGTGCGCGGTGGCCTGCGGCTGTGTATGCCTTGTCGATTGCAATGTTGATTGACGTGACCTTGGCCCCTTCCATGCGGGCAAATGCGAGGAGATGGCATGCGTTGTCCATGATGGCGATGTTCATGGGTACTTTAATTTCCTTGGCGCGTGCCTCCGCGGCGGTGAGTGCGATGCGCGCCCCATCAAGGGTAAGCACTGGGACTGTCTTTGTGGTCATGATGCTCGGTAAGAAAAGTGTAGTATGTAGGCTCGAAGAGTCAATTGTAGTTTGCGATCGTTGAGAAAGATCGGCTATCTCCATCTTCATCCTCGGATACTGCAGGAGCTTCACATAGCCGGATGACGTTGTCAGGCACGTGATCGGCTTCCTTACCGAGATTCGATCGCTCCTTCACTCGTTATCTATCGTGCCATGGTCGGTGACATGGAGATTGTGCATCGGCTCGATGCCTCATACATACTCTCACCATATTTATTTTAGCAGGGGATGTGTACCTCACGTCAGCATCATATTATTTTTCTGCTACAAGGTGGGAGAGCCGGAGGGGAAGATGGGCCGTAAAATGACCAGATAATATGCAATGGGTTAAGATGCGAAAGATTGCCTGTGGCTTCGAACACATGTTGCCACCTCTTGACCGCGAAGACAACATACTTTTTGCTTGCTGCCCTTTGCTACACCTTTTAGTGGTACTGTATTCTTCAAGATTTCTTTTCGAGTCCCCTCTGCTTCATGCGAATCATTATGATAATTTCTCAAGTCAGTGCGAGTCTTGTTGTGCAACGTGTTATGAACAGTGCAAACACAAGAACAGAAGGGCATGCTATCGTTACCCTTTACTAGTTGTGGGTGTGGAGCAACAATCACCTCCCTCGACATATTAAAAACGGTTAACGTGAGATCTGATCAGTATTAGAGACCTTGCGGTGCTCTCCTTTCACTCCAGCTACGCCCTAATCTGCTCTTCGAATATCGAGCCAGCAGAACAGGCCGCCTTCACCTCCGCAAATCATCTAAAGATGGGTGAAAGTTCATTGCAATATGCGCTTAGGAGAACCTCCATATACCTTCTCATGCCTACAGCAGTGTTTCAACTACCACAGTAGCTCCACTTCACATACTTCAACTAATAAACCATTGACCACTAGATTATCCGCCATTTAGCTCTATAGCCGCTGTGCCATGAAGGAAGAAGACATCCTCGCACGCCAATCTCGTCCTCAACAGCACTCGACATGGGTCCCCAAAACCCGCGACTGGCGCTATGCGACTGGCGTTTTCCAACACGATGACTTCGAAGACGACCCAAAAGACCGGTCGGCTTGGGACATGATGGACTACGACTATCAACTTAGCGGTAGCAGTGCCAAGTATAGGCGGGATATATTGAGCAGAAGCAGTACTGGGACTGGCGGTGAGCTGGAAGCAGGTGAAGCGACAATCATCTTGGGAAGCCTAGGTAGTAGAAGTCCAACGAGGGCAACTGGATCGCCGAAAGCGGCGGTATCAGTAAAGGCAGTCAGGAAAGCCACACCATTGCGGAATGTGTGGGCGTCCATCGCAAGGTTCAGTCCAAGCCGCCAAGTGAGCCATGGTCAAGGCCACGCAGTCTATGGTATTATCAGCTTGACTGTCCGACTACGATTCACGGGCAATAACATCGCAGAGTTGCAGAGGATCGTGGACAAAGAAGCAGACAGCCAGCAACCACCACATGCCCCGAGCCGCACAGTTTCGCCAGGCACTCCTCAATCCCTGAAATTTTTACTTTCGCCCGAAACGCCAGTGACCACTCGAACAGCGGCTACGCTAAGTGCCTCGTTCACTCCAGATTCCATCGAATCGACACAGGCACCTCCTCGCTTCCAGCGTTTATGGATCGATGAGACGCGTGATTTCAATATGGACGCGATCCGCTCAACTCTCCAGGACTCGAGTGGAAAGACCGAAGTGCTAGGGAATAAGTACCATTGGTACCCTGACGCGGTTTCAATCTATGCGATATTTCCACCTGGCGTGCCACTGTCAGCAAAAGAGATCAACGCTTACTACCCCCATCATGTCCGGTGGAAGGGAGTTATGGTACGGTTGACTAACAACAAGTACCGAGGACCGGATATCATGGGGATACAGGTGGAGTCCCTAGCCAAACCCGTCTGAAGCGACAGCTAATCTCGACGTGTAGGCATTCTTCCGCGGTCCTCCAACTCACGCGATCACACCATCTCAGATGAACATCTTCCAGCGCGACACTGTCAAGTCTACATTCCCAAATTATACGACCGTGGATTACAAAGGGACACCGGATCGTAACTTGTACACGGACAAGCTCGTTATGGGGAAATACCTGGAAAATCAGTGCAAGGGCTTTACACTGCCATCATTTGACGACCTACTGCGTGGTTTACAATATCTTCCATCCGGCTTGGACGCCCGTGGTCTTACACATTGTTTGGCTTGGTACCTCAACATCCGGAACTCGTTCACCCCGAAACTGGAATTGAACGTCCTGCACACACAGGCTTTGATCCGTGCTCTCCGTCAACCTCTGAAGCCATTCGGACCACAGAACCTAGACCGGAATGCACTGCAGGAGTGGCAAGACAGGTCATGCTTTGATGAGAGAAAAGTCCGGGAAGTACCAAAATCTGAGCTGGGGGCGATAAGAGTGCAAGAGAGAACTCAGCTACACATGAATCTCGACAACGACAGTGTGCAGCTAGACCTTACACTTCCTGTTCAACGCTTTCTCGTCTTCCCCTTTCTTGCATTACACGGCGTGGTATGTGAAGCATTTAAGATGGGCATCGAAAAGGCCGAAATGCGTCAGGCGGAGAGAAAGGGCGAGGACGCGCGGCGGGCCCTTGAGACTAAGTTGGCTGCAAGATTTGCAAAGGACAGCGACGGCAGAGTTGAGGAAAAAGTGCTAATATCAGGGGATAATGAGATGGTCGAACGTGAGAAGCATACAGGAAATGGACAACTGAAACAATACCGCATCCCTAAACGACCGCGATCAACTGAGGAATATCAGTCATCGGAGCCATCACTTAAGGATCTCAAGACTGCACCCTTAAGGTTACATATTCCTACAGAACCTCGCGGACCCACCCAACCTCGCGGTGGACACAATCCCATCACATCACATACGTGCGCCCGTCGACCGATTCATCCTTCGAGCATAACACATCCGAGCAGAGCATGGAATGCTGCCACACCTTCTTCGGCCTACTTGCAGCGGCAACAAACGTTCGATCAAGCGTATGGTAGGAGAGACTATCCGTCTCGGTCACCGGCTGAATCTGATCTAGCGGATTAACATAGGGTTTGATACAAGCAAGGTGGATACGCAAGATGAAATTTCTCTCAAGCAGGCCACTGCTTTTCAAGTAATGAGAGAGTGGACCTTGGGAGTGGTTTCGGTAGATGACTAGAGCAATGGGGATTTGAGCTCACGCTTTGTAGTGTGGTTTGGGAGTATGTACCTACCAAGCCACTTGTGCTAGATCTGCGATAGGAGAAAAGGTACTTCGACACTGAAATCCGCTAAGGGGCAATGCTTAAATGGGCGAAGAGACAACTGAGTTCGGGCGGGCACTGAGGAGCTCTTGTCATATGTTACATGGCGTTAGCTGTAGTCTCTTCACTACATCATTTAGTTCGACGCAAACGAACCCTGATAAACTGGTATGGAATCGGTCGCACCAAATCGTCATCAGCGGTGTTTGCTTTTTAAGCATGCGCAGAGAGTGTTCCAGTACAGGGAACGAATGAGAGCCTATATATATGCCTTGCTATTTCCTGCGTAGCCTTACTGATGCGAGCAGAGTTGCCTCTCATACGGAATCTTGACAAGTACTGCAATGCATAGAGTTAACGTGTAGTCATAGCTGGTAGAGTCATGCTACTTCTGCCCCGTGGTCCTGTTCATGTTAAGGCCTTGGACTAATGTCACTAACCAGTGCTAGTATGATTCGGCGACCGTCAGATTGGCAAGGTACCCTTGGAGTCTGTTGACCAAGATAATATCAATTGAGTTAGGTCAAGTGTCTGCGATCGAAAGACAGCACTTCAATGTCGGTGCGGTGAACATGTCAATCGAATCTTAGTCCTTAACATGCAACTACCGTTCAACAGTCTTGCATATCCATCCATCAGCAGGCTCTAGTTGGATATGTACAAATGCATCAATAATAAGAAGGTAGTTATTAACAAAGCTCGCATATTCTCGGGCTTTATATACCAAACGCTGTATGTATTTATGTATTGGTATCGGCAGCAACTGAACACACAGTGAGCAATCGCAGCAGGAAGCAGCAGACTACTCAATCTGAATGCCATTCACTCCCATTAGTATCACCAAAATCACTCTTCATCCGCCTGCGAATCGTCAATTAATACGCCCAAGACCATTGAGCAAAGGGACACGATCTTACTCATCCCTCCCACCCGCCTCACTGCTCTCCCCCATCCCTAAATTCCCCGCGTCCAACTTTGTTAATCCACTCTTCGCCAAGCCACTCTCACCCAGCGTATCGCCACCCCAGTTCTTTTCTGTCAAACCCTGAAGTACGGACTTGAGCTCTCTAACTTCTTTCCTCAATTGCCTGACTTCTAGCACCGTGGTATCGAACTCGACGTTCGGCCGACTTCCCTGGACCTTCTTATCCCATCCATCGGCCTCGAAATCACACTCTTGAAGGACTTGTTCCCACTCTTGCGTGATATCTTCGTCGTCTTCACCCCTCTTCCTGTTCTCCTTGACAACCCATGCTTCTTTCTGCTCGAGGAACGCTGTCACAATGAGCAACGGACTATAAATAGTCGCCATGACCCAATCATTAATCTTATCGTATCGTGTCTCGTCCATCCACCATTCAAATGGCAATATAAGAAGAAACATTTCAATAAGATTGAATGGCGCAATAAAAACATTCTCGTCGGGAGCACGGACGAATTGCATTGTTTTCTGAGAGAACAAGGCCATATATTCATCGATCGCGTTTTGGGTAATATCCTCGTAGGCCGAGTTATACAGCGCAATCAAGATATTCAGCAAAATTACCATGACCACGAACGTGAAGATGTAATAGAGTATGATGCCAAAAGGGGGCTATCGTTTCGTCAGCGACCCATGCTTGACGTAGTGATGGGATGATGGGTATTAAGAAGGAAGGGCTAGGAGGGAGAAAGGGATAATTACCGAGAAATTGTCAAATCCATCGAATTCCGGAGACTGCATGACAGCGTTGAGCATGGCCTGGACGACGAAAGCAGTGTCGTCGAGAGAATTGTCTGTGAAATCTAGACCGATAAACGCCTGGAAGAAGCCTATCATAACAACTAGCAACAACGCGAAAAAGATGAGCGATTCGCGCATCATGACTTTCAGAACCACTAGCATGGCGCCGAAGAAGCGGAATGTATCCAGATAAAGCAGCAAACGCATCCAGAACATAGGCGCGGTGAATGCTAAGAAGTCGTACGATAGCTTGTTGAGGTCATCACGCTTATGATGGTGTAGTGGGTGTCCGAGAGCAACCATGCGCAGCACAAAGGAGACGGTAAGAAGTGAGTACAGCGTGCTGTTGAACATGTTCCAAAAACTCAGGTAATATCGTCCGACTTTCCAGAACTTGTTCGCTTCGTCACATATGAATCCCAGGGTGAAGATATAGAGCAAGCCCTCGACGACATCCAAGTCTCCAGAGGGATTAATGGTGTTGATCGCACCTGTAAAGAGGCCTAGGAAGATGAGACTCATGGCGATCTGCACCCAATTCTGATATCGTGGAACGCGCATACGATCCGGATCCAGATGTGCCCAGTAATTGGTATTTGTCTTATTCTCAAAAGGCACGAATCGACTCGGGTCTTGGTCGTCTTGCACTATCCAGCCGCGCCAAAGGTAGTTGATACACTTCTGGTACCCCGAGCTCCCAATGACGGTCACAGCGTGTAAATCGACGGCCTTCTCCACGGCGTTCGCAGGCACTGTCGGCTTCCCATCGATGAGGGTAGAGTACCGCTTGAGCAGCACTTCTTCGAAGAGATAGCTCATGTCTTCTTCATCCTCGATGAGGCGCTTTGCCATCATCTCTGCGGCCACGGCGCGCACATCGTGCAGGTCGGCGTCCCACAGCTCGGCGATGGCTTGTTTTTGGAACCACTTCTTCACCACCAATAAGCAGAAGACAACGCAGGCGTGGTGCTCAGGCGCCCCCGCCTGTCTAGCCGTATCTAGTACCGCGTTGGTAATGATACTGCTGTGTGCCCTGGTGATTTGTTCTTCTTCCAGCTCGCATGGTATGACTTGTTCGATTTGGTGTTTCAAGCGTAAGGCTACCTTTGTGACTTCTTTAGGGTCGATGGCCGGTGGGGGGAGTTGTTCGCGGCGGGAGGTGGGAAGCACTGGCAAAATGGTTAGCCCTGGGTCAACGAAGAGGATGTGTGGTGTCCAGGTGAAACAGACGCGCGTTGAGTTCGTCTTGAATTCTATGTCGCCTGTCACGGCCGTCGGCGTTGAACAGCCGATTCCACTTGACCATAGTTGCGGCGGCGGACGAGCCGTGTCGAGTTGTGGGAGGGTTGTAAGATAGAGATAGCGATTGAACGGGGTAGCAAGTATAATTCTTGCGGCAAAAGTAATCGCAAGACCACACGACCAAACCGCAAAGAAAAGAGCAGAGGACTTGTCCTTTGTAGGTCAGCGAAGACAGCAAGATTAGTGTTGGCTGTTGTGCGCGCAAAAGTTGGACTGAACCGCTAGCTTGGCCCGCCATCCATCGTCATCGCGCGCGCGCGCATCTTCCACGCGAGAGGGCCCAAGCTCCTTGGCCCTGAACGATTCAACATCAATCAACACAACCCAATCTAGCTCGACGTCTCTAAGAACCACATTGAAGATTTCTAGCTGTATTTCCTTGTTACAGCGAGACTCTACCGCATTCAAAGCTAGAGAAGCCCCGTCAAAGATAAGATGCTGTACATGTCAAAGTATGTAGCTCGTGTCGAGCCTGAAACGCCATCCGTCCACTTTTGATATGCCCCGTCATGATCATTCATACGCAACAAGTCGGCAAATATCGTCGTCCCAAATCGGTCCTTAGTCGGCTTCAGCAACGCCTCCCTCATCGCTCGTGCTCTCGTCCTCGTCACCGCTGACTTCCTGGTTCTCACGCTCGCGCTTCTCCATGAGCGCGGCCAGCTCAGCATCGTCGTTCTCGGTGACTGCCTTTGGCGCCATCTTAACCTGGCAGTCGCCTCCTGCTTTTGAGATGTTTTCCTTGATGTCGATAATGGCCTGTTCGAGGCACGCTATGCCGGCATTCTTGTCGAGACACTGCGAGGTGAGGACTGTGAAACATTAGCGACGGATTGATTCTGGGTTGGTGAACTAGCATACCATAGAGAGGAGGCGACACGAGCTTAACCTTGACCTGGTTATCGGGCGTGTTCTTCGCCTCGGCGCATCGCAGGGCCGTCTTGACGGCGTCTATGCCCTCATATCCGAAGCAGGTAACTAGAGAGTGTCAGTATTCATGCCTGCATATTACTACAATTCCAGTCATACCTTCAATGTCCGACCGCACCTTGGTTGGCTGCGGCGTCAACCTCTTGCCAATGTAGCTCTGTAGCTCGTCCCTAACAACATCGTTCGGGAAGGTGACATCATTCCACACCTCGGGGTTGGTGATGCTGAGCTTGAATGCGTCGATCGAGTGACCATACTTTTTGTTCAACGGCCATCCGATGCTCTGGTAGATGTCCTCGATGGGAGTCTGCGTCTTCTCGGCGACGTGGCGCATGATGCTGTGTACCATCTTCGACTTGTTGTAACGCTCCTCGCACTTGACGATATCTTCGGGAGACACGCGGCGCTTGGACAAATCTATGTAGCCCTTGTCCTTGTCCACACGTAACACCACGACGACTTCGTTACGGCCGACTCGAATGAGTTTTTGGATGGAGCGGATACGTCTTCGCGACAGTTCGGAGAGGAGAATCATGCCATCAATGTTGTCTGCAAATCAGCACAGAGCACAAGAGAGCGACCTGCCTGAACCTACCATATTCCAGTAGCTTGACGTATGCGCCCATCTCTGCAATCTGCTTCACGTTGACCATGACGAAGCTCTCCACCTCCGGATACTTCTCCTCGTAGAACCGGCAATTTGTTAGAGACATCTTGTATGTGCTCCTTCTCTGCTCCCAGAAATGTGTCTAGTACCGTCGTCGTCGTTCGACTCCTTCGCTAAGGTGGGGTGGTCTGGACTTGTGGATGCCCGTTTGGGTTTTGTGTGGGTGTTGAGATTGGAAACGGGAGTTCTCGAGCCTAGACGATGTCGCACGAGTATTTTTGGAGTATGATTTGGCGTATTGTAGCGGAGGTCGCGCGGAATAATTCAAGCTGTTGGTGGGCCGTGACTCAAAAGATTTGTCCCACTGTGTGAGATCACCCGGCGGCGGGGCGACCTCGGGAAATGGTTTAGTCTGCCTCTGGTTTAGCGTCATTCAACGTCGACCTTTTCGCAACTTCAGACAACCAGTCCGGTGTTCATATCCTCTTCCAGCATTTTCTGATGTGCATCACGAATGATGAGCGCCGCCGTGAGAAAAATTCCCACAATAGACTCCCATGCATTGACCATCCCTCAGATGGTTGCATATTCTATTGGCACGCCAATAGTCTATATAGCCTCCTCTTGGCCATAATACAGTCATTTCACAAACCCCGTCTTCTCTCCCTTTCAACTGAATACTATTATCAACAATTGTCACGATCTGGCTTGGATGGCGTCTCATTGCGCTCTACTCCACCGCTTCCTGCTTGATCCTATCCTAAGATCACAGAACTCGGCCAATGAGCCGTGCAACTGGTCACTGAAGCATTACTAGGCTTCGTCACGAGGTGAATGGCATCCCCGAGCGTGGAACTCCTTTAACGACACACATCATACAATAGAGAAACGAAGAGAGCTGGAAAGTGGGCTGTTAACCTTTTAGTTGCGAGATGATAAGCCCTATATACACCACAAGCACATCTTTCGAAAGGTTGGCAATGGGAGAGACGACAGCTAATCTTTCTTTTGCAATATCACTAACGCGCTAGCTTATCCATAGTGGACTCCTCCCAACCAAAACTCTCGAAGAGAAGTCCAGGCATCATCCGAGCGCCGATGGGGCTGTAACGTAAAGTAGATTCGTCAGGCATCGTTCATCTTTGAGGAGTCCCTGGCACTGGCACAAGCCTATCAGCCGAGAAAGAGGAGACTGAGAGCGATAACAGCGCCTAGAAGGCAACTCCCATCCACCTTCACCGCCGCACTAACTAGCACCGGGCTCGTGCTTGCGCTCGCGGTGCTCGTTGTATCCGTTGTCTTACTCGCCGTACGCGTCACAATAATCGTGGATGGTCCTTCACTAGGTGGTTCGCTTGTAACTGTGGCTGTCGAAGTCGTGCCCGCCGAAAAGGTCTCATTGCGGATCGTGTTAGTTGAGATCTGGAGCACGAGAGTGCTGTTCGTGTTGGCCGGGGTAGTGGACGTTTGGATTGTCATGACTTCACTATGTATGCCAGGAATGGAAGTCGACACGATAGTGGGGACCATAGTCTGTGTTACGGCTGTCAGACTGCAATTCGTCCCCGAGGTCGATCGGGTAAAGGATAAGGGCGATCGTGGTAATACTTACCGCAGTTGAAGTTTGAATCGTGAGCCTATTACCAGTAGAGAGCCAGTCGGTAGGAAGGCCGGAAGCGACGCTCTGGATACTTCCAATGCCCTTGACGATAGTCGTGGACGTGATGGTGGTCATGGTGGTAATTGCATCGGTGGCGGCGCCTGACTCTACAGGGTGGGAGTGCGCGGTAGACGCCGAAACGATCTTGATGAGGAAGAGGCCAAGAAGGGCGAAGACGTTGAAGGTTACCATGACGCTTGATTTTAAGGGAACTGTGGTTAGATTTTGCTTGCTTGTTGCTGTCGGTGGTTGTGGGTATGGAACGCAAATCGAATAAGTCTTTCTGTGCGCGTGTAATCGTTTGCACGGCGATCAGGGTGTTTGATGCTGACCAGTGAGCGGCGTGCCAAGATCCCGCAGTCAGATAATCAGGAAGGAGCGATTTGTTGGTGAAGGTCGAAGTGTGAGCTCTAGCACTGCTTGTGCACACTCAAGGCGGGGTCATTGTCCTCATGGAAATTGAGCACGGCAAACAATTTCATAACGTGTTACTAAGTGCACAAGTGTTAGCTCGCATAGTTAGCGTGTAATGATATGTTTCACGTTATCTGTTGATACGACACATGAAGGGCGTAGATCAACATTTCGAGCAGAGCGTATTGGAACGAATCCTACCAAGAGGAACGTATTAACATTAATTATGTGAAGCTAAGTCATGCTCACCAGGTACACCCTTACTGTGCTAATGCCATGCAATGCGTTTGAAGACGATGCAAAAGAGGTAGGTGATGGAGGATCATACCGCGCCCGTATCGACCCAAGTCCAACTGCCGCTTCCCAGCCCGAACATCTGATCAAGCCTAATGATCGACATGGTATCAAGTCTCTTGTCCATTGCCCGCATTAGTCCCATCCTTCGCTGTCTCAACACCTTCTTCAAGCCTGAAATCGGCATTATCCCCTTGCACACGCTCAATTTCGTTCTGAATCGCTAGCACCCAGTGATCCCTCTCAGCTCTTGACCTGGCCCGAAACACGACGGACCGTCCTTTGCTGCCAAGTTTCGCAACTCTTTTCAACTTCATCCTCTTCCCCTCCTTCCTCTGCTGCTCACCCCCACCCGCTCCTTCCTCTGCACGGAACCAACTCTTCGCCTTCCCATGCCAAATTACAAACGTAGTCATGACATCCTCATCTGTACTCGTACAGCCATCTTCGAGATAGATGCGCGGTAGCGCATGATGACCCGGTGTATTAGCATCGAAGGTCTGATTCTGATACAAAAGATCGGATTCGGTGAGGAAGCCGGAGTAAATATAGCAATCCTTGAGATCAAGGTTGGCGATCCGCTCATGGTGAATGTGTGCGAGTTGCTTGCCTACTCTGCTTCTCAAGACATCGCGGAATATGAGCAAGGTGCCAGCGGTGAGGATGACGCTACAACGAGTGAAGGGCGCGTGTATGCGAGGTTTACGGTAGAGCATGCCACTCATGTGGATGCTGCGACAGGAGGCGATGCCACACATGTTGTACAGTTGCGGCGAGGCAAAAGATTGTGTGACTTCCCATTTGCGGGCGAATTGGCCGATGTGCGCTTCGGCTTCTTCGTCGATGTTGAGAGCGCTGAGGTTTCGGCTTCGTGTCGATTTGTAAAGCGCAATATCAGACGCAGTCCGGTGTTTCCAGTACTTCGCGAGTGCGCGGAGATGCTGAATCCACTCCTTCCGACGAGCCTTTTCTGCAGCCTGTTTCCGTTGTTAGTACATGCAGCAGAGCCCGAAAACGGTTATAGACGCACTTGTAGGCGGATGATGAGTCCGTTCTTCATGACCAGCTCAAATGTGCGATCTAGGTCAACATCCTTCGTAGCGCCATCGTCCCTCGTTGAATCGTCCACGTCCTCATCGAAGTCAACATCTGATCCCTCTTCAAGGTCTGCGTCCACCGGGCTGGCACCTAGCCTAGCTTTGCGAACCTTTACTACGTTGATTAAATTGATGTAGCCGTCGCAGCCGAGCAAATTCTGGTCCTTGCGTTCGGCCTCATCCGCTGCGTCCTCATCGTGTAACCGTCTCGTCTCAGCTGTGCCTGAGTGACCCTCCAGTAACCACTCGACGTGGTCATCTTTAAGAGCATACGGGTTGACAGCCCAGCTATCAGGTATGTTGTCCGCTACCGCTTGTGCTGTCGGCACAGTTGAAGCACCCGAGGCGGGAAGCTTGGGTGGAGGAGGTGGAGTCACTTTCGTGGGGCGTGAGAAGACGAGATACTGATCGTGGCTCGCAAAGTAGAGCTGCTTATGGTACATCAATCCCAGCCGTTTCGCCCGTCCACGTTGTCCAGTCAGCCTGATAAGAAAACCCTCCACGGGAACAGGTTCGGTCAAAGACTTTTGCTTTTTGCGCGTCACTGCAGTAGTGGGATAGTGCGTTTTGGGCCGCAACTCCAGGTCATGCGATTTCAGCATGGCAATTGTACCGTACATCTTGCGTTCATTGGCTCCATGGACCCACTCGAGTCGGTCGTACCGTTTCCACGCTAGGCCTATTCGCTGGTCTTTTGTCCATGAATCCAGTACGTCTGCCCATTCAGGCGCATCTTGCAGCTGATCGACACACCGACTGATGAGCTCATTAGCCACGGCCTGCTCTTCCTGCATAGTTTTCAACATGGCTTCCTCTGTGTCTTCAGACTGTTGGACGTCATTTTGCGAAGCTTCTAGCTTCTCAAATGGATTGACTATCTTCACGCTCAAGCTCATATCTGGTATGTTGATTGAAAGTTCGGAAGCCCGACGCCAGCCTAGGAGGTTTCGTAGAAATGTATACCATTCGACGGCGTTGGAAGCAGTCCTAGCCTGCATGATGAAAATCAAGGTATGACGTGAACCGGGCGCAGAAACGACTATGGACTTGTCTAGTGAGGAGTATAGATTGACTTTGCTCGTTTTGCGCCCCAGAGGGATCTCATATGCAGCTTTCTTGCCTGCACCCGAGTTCTCAATCTCTGGAATGACCTGAAAGTAGAATCAGTACATGTGTGTGCGAAGAACATAGCTGAGACTTACTCGTGTCTTATAGAATTGCAAGACGAAATCAGCGTTGTCCGAATGACTATGGCGGCAGACCACCATGTACTCGCGCCACTTGTCCTTGACGCGAGAGACGACTCTTTGATTGACGTTCTCATCAAAGTCGTCTGGCACCTCCCCAGCGGAATCGACTCGAACGAGCATGCGCTCCATCTTCACGACGATTCCATCCTTGATCCTCTGCCGTCGTATCTTGGTGCCTGCCCGCTGAACGGTCATTTGCGCTTTCTTTGCCTTTAAGTGAATGGTGGCGCGTCGCGTATCTTCCGGAATGTCGAACTTGACGAGGTTACGAAGATTGGATTTCTTGCGTGTAAGGTGCTCCACAGAGGGGTCTTGGTCGTGCTGTGGGCCTGCTTCTGGGGAACGCATCTCGGATTTCCTCCTGACCCTCGCTAGAATTCCCTTTGCGGGCATTTCAGGATCGACATCAGCGGGTGCCGGTGCCTTGTGCGTGTCAGCCTTGTGTAGTAGAGATGAAGTTGAATCGGCGTCTACCGAGGCTCCTCCTACGGTTGACGCCGGTGCACCGTGACTCTCTACAGTAGATAGCGGGCGTTTGCCCAACGATCTGTGCCCTGCTTCGTCTTGGCCGGTAGGAACTTGTAAGCCACTTGCCTGTGCTTGCCCTTGGTCTTCCTGTGCTGGGGAAGAAGTGTCTTGTGTGTCTTTAGACTCGTCGTCGTCGTTCTCGTCTTTGTCGTTTGTCGTGGCTCGCGTTGAAGATGCAGTGACGAATGTTTTGGAGCTTGACCGGCGTGTCTTGGACGGTTTGCTGGGATCGTATTCGCCCTGCTCATGCGTGTAGACGCGCAAGGCTCCATCATCTTCGGCTTCTGAAGGTGTGTCTGCAGTTTCGTCATTTTCATTGCCGACTAAGACGTCGCCTTTCTGCTCCGAGCCCCGGGGAACCTGAAGGGCAGGAGGGGTTGTTGTCGTGGCAGGTGTGGCTCCGTTTGAAGCACTAGCCTGGGCATCCTCGGCACCTTCTTCATCTCCTGCGTCGAGCTCCTCGGGCTGGGGGAAGCTGTGCTGGAAAAGGGCAGAGGAGCTGGGGCCTTCGAGGCCACTCAGGCGGCGTTGTCGAGCCTCGCGGGCATCGGATGAGAATGTCGCGGTGCGTGTCGAGTAGTTGATGCGCAGGTGGTGCTTATACCAGTCGCGGCGGTGTTTGCCTAGCCATGCCGTCTGTAGCTATAGATGAGCGCTGAGCAACAAGGGGGATGGGAGAAGCGTACGGGGATGGGGCCGATGAAGAAGCGGCGCGACGTGAGGTAGAGATGCTCGGGCGTTGCATGTTGCTGCAATTGTGAGCACAAGAGATAGTTCTATAGACGTGGTGGCAGAGCATACCAATTTCTGGGCCGTGAACGAGTCCGGCGAAAGATTGGCGATGTCAGGCTGGTGGTGGTGCCATGAGTGCGGCCGCTGCGCGGGCATTGGACCTCTCCTGTCTTGAAGTCGCCGCGGAGGAGCCTCAGTTCACGTTACAAGAGGGTATTTGGTCTGAGACATGCGAGACGACTGGCCGAAAACACATCAAGGAGCTAGGAATACAGGTAGGCTAGATATCTGCTGTAGCTGCAGCTGCATGAAAGGAGAGGCAGCCGCAAGGGCTTGGTGGTCGTGTCACTACTGGAAAGCAGGATCGTGGGCCGCCAAATAGAGCCATCTGGGCACCCGTACATCGTCATTGAGGCGCCCGACCAGCCCTACCCTACCCACCCCTGCGCTAATCATGAGTCCCACATATCTGGACGCTGAGCGAAGCCCCAGGCATACAATGCACAGCGAACAATCGCCTTTGTTCAGGCTTCAAGGCGCTGTCTTCCCGAGCGCAGCCGCTCGAGCATGATTGCCTTGCCTCAGACGCTCCCACTTCCATCACTCACGCCTACGCCACCATCCTGGCCACAAGGCGCGCTGCAGAGCTGATCCTACCCTGACTTGGGCTGTATGGATAGGTACTGCTTGAAGAGAATCAAATCGAGTTTGAAGAAACCTGTATTTGTACCAGTCGAGCCTCAAGGACTCCGCCAACACCCTACCACATAAGTACCTACCATAGTGGAGTCTCCTCAACTCTTCACTTCTCTGCTCGCGCCAGAACGGCTGAGCATCCATGAGCCCAGTCACCAAATCCACGGTACCGTACAAGTCTCACGGCCCACTTCCTCAACCAGGTTAGGTTAATTCGGAACAAACTACCCAGCTGCCAAGAGGGTACAGAGCAACCGGTCAGTCCCCTCCATCAGCCAATATGTGTACCGCGTGTTGGCAGGTACGATGAGAAATGACATGGGTAGTTAAGAAGTCGATGAACGAATCACGAGAGCCAACAACGGCCCAAAAGTTGACCTGATTCGTTCATCATTTTTGAACCACCCATGTCAATTTCCCCCATGTATGCCAACAGGCCGTACGGAGGTACATTTTGACGATAGAGCGCGTTTTAACCGAGCGAAGCCTGGGTGGCTGTACACACGGGCCTACTGGTTCAGCTCCACCGGATCACGCTCTTTCATTCAAGCCAGTGACATTCTTGTGTAAAAAGCTCGAGGCCGCAGTTTGCGACATCATCTTCGCCTTCAATACATATCTACACCGTCCAAATTCAGACATCTGAACGTTGCCCTGGAAATCGTGCCAAACCGAGCTCCACGTCGTGCAACATCTCATGCCATCCATACTACATGCTGCCAGCATCCTTGCTGAGCGGGTGGTTCTCGATCCCACGTAAGTCTCACATACACATGCTCCAAGTATTCTCGACTGACACCGCTCTCAAGTCACGACTACCTCTCCACCATCTCCTCACGAGCAACCGTCACGAGGAAAAAATCTAGAGTCAAGGGTACTCAGGTTACAAATTGGCAACTCGCTCTCATCGTGATCGGGAGCGTCATCGTCTTCCTCATCCTCATCGTTTTGGCTGTCGGCATCATTCGACGGCACCGATCAAAAGAAGCAGAGCCAGTGAAGGCTGAAGAGACCCTGAAGCAAGATGACACTCGGCAGGGGCGACATGCTGGGTGGAAACCGAAGGACCTTGACGTAAGCGAACACAATAAACGCAACGAGAAAGTATAAGCAGTGAAGAGATAAAGAGTGTTCTTGGCGTTTACAGTTGCTTGAAGGCGTTCTGGGCCTGTTTCACAGAAAGGCAGAACGGATTGGGTCTCGAACTTCGGCAAACCGATTTCCGTTTTGAACATCAGGAGTTTCGGATCAATTGACGCCTTTTGCTTGAACAGTCTTGCAGCCCGAGGGAGTCCTCAAAGTCCTGCCAACCTGATTACAAGATACACCGCGCGATTCATGATTTGGTCATGAATGATAATTCCATCGTCGACAAAACTTTGGGGTGGTATCATTGCACCCACGGCTGACTTGGGAAACAACTGCTGTAGAGGGATGCACTGGCATCGAGCTGAATTCTGACAAGCAACGATTGGGCAGAAGCCAGGATGACTGCGCCTCGTCGAGCACCAGGCTGCCTACCCGGCCGGTGAAGAAATCAACAAGCCCACTGTGACACTTAGTGCATACGTCAAGCCCAAGGCATAACGTGGAGCTTGCTCTTAAGTACAGGGCGTGGTAGCGGAGGCCTGTATCGACGTCCAACTGCTGTCAAGGATCGCTCGCAATACAGGCTCAGGTAAAGCTCTGGTTAGCGTGCTTGACACAGGATGGCCTTGGCGCTACCACACCCTGTAGCAACACTGGTGTCACAAGCAAACATGTTTGTTGATTGTCAGCTCGATCGCTGGCGAACGGGAATATAAACTAAGGTAGGTCTGGTAGATTGCGACAGATATGCCGCCTCGCCTGGCGAACATAAGCGGAGCCAATCTTACTAGAACGCGGCGAATGCAAGGCGTATTGTCTAAGATTTATTAAAGTAAAGGGACTTTTAAAACGGTGCTACTTATACTTTCACAGCCGTCTCCTAAGCAAGATGGCTTTTTGTTAAAGAGGTTAAGTTCTTCTCCATCTACGGTTTTCTTAGATATGCCAAGTGCTTATGCCTATCTTGTACATTGAAATCCTTGTTAGGTTGCTGCTTAGGATCTTGACGCTGCTTTTGTCGATTCTGAGATCATATATACAGTTTTTGCCATGTTGTGCGCCTTCTTATTTTTTTTTTGAGGATAGTTTAACATCCTAATAAGGTCACCGACAGTCAATTGCTTGTACGTCGTTGAAGTGTAAATTCGCCCTTAGAAGTGCAACCTTAGAAAATAATATATTTGTTGTCAATGCCTACCGTTGAATTCCAATTGTGAAGACCCCTTCAGTGGCTGGTCTTGATGGCTTCAGCTGCTATAAAGGCCAGCGTCACCCAAGAAGTTCATCTTAATACTTTACAAGAATCTTCGTAAGCCTCTATTATGAAGCGGATCAGCTCATTCCAATTTTTTACTAAACCTAGCGGTCGCCTGGTGAGCTCCGCCGCCTCACCAGCACGAATATTATTTCCACGATCGAAATCGTCCACTTCCACCGTCTCTTTCTGGAAGCCGGAGGCGGGAAACTATGTAAAGTCTGATGCTGAAAAGAACTCTTCTAGAGGTAAATGCGATATTGTTGTAAATATTGAACACTGACTAATGTATAGCGGTAACCCCTCCTTTGGACACAGTACCTCACCATAACGATTCCCATGCTGGTCCATACGGTGTGGAAATGCCACCTGATTGGACTTTTGTAGTAACGGTCTCTGAAGTCATTGTGGCCGTGAAAACGGACAGTGAAGGCGAGGTAAAGGATAAGAAAGAGGAAGCTGTGAAGGAGAGCTCGTGAAGAGTATAATGTGTAGACACGACCAAATATGCAGTCCTAATAGTCATACTTTATAGCTATAAATATAATGAATGAAGCATTTCGATTGATTGGGATCCTGTACATGTATTTGTTCGATCATGACCTCAACACTGCAACATACACTACATTTGCCCTTTGGTAAGACCTTTGATCCCCGATCTAACGTACATACATTTCTGATCACCTAAGGTCAGTTAGAGCAGCAAAACTCAATAACATGCGAATCAAGATAAACCAAAAGCTAAACCAGTCCTCGAGTAACCTTATTCCAAATCGATACCAAGGAACGGCGTGGTGCTGTGAAAAGATGCTCGGGAGATGGCTGTTGCGCACAAAGGGCACATTGGGGTTATGCGTATCTGGTGAGCACATAGGTCAGTTCGCGTGACTTGGAGAGAGCTAGAAGCGTGCAAGACTGCAAGTCGATTTATAAGGTCAACTGTTTTTGGTCTGCTTGAGCTATCCTCTGATTGGGTTTGGAGAGTAAATGTGTGGTTGCGTCAATTTGCGGATCGATAGGGAAGTGTTACTGGAAAATCTAGGCAGGTATTGTAACACGCATGAGAGGAGATAAAGTCGAAGCTCATGTTAAATATGAAGCTAAATGGCTGACATGTATAACTCCCACCTCTTCCAAAGAAGCTCACTTAGATCTTCTGCTTCGTGACCTTCTATAATATTGAGTTTCCTTTTCCACAAGATATTCTAACACTATGAGCTTCTCTCCATTGTCTGAGAGCACATAAGTACAAAATGGTGGACATGACGGGTGCTTCTCATCGTTTCCTTGGCTCTCTTTGGCAAAGACCCACAGTGCTTGGGTAAGATTCCCTCATTCGTACAAATAATATCTCGTCCTTTCATCTTGCAAGGGATTCTTATTTAGTGGACTGCTGTTACGGTATTGCCAGCCAAGTGTTTTTTCGCAGCGTCAACTCTCTCTAGTTCTATCTGTCGCTGCTTGTCGTCTAGGTCGTCAGGTAGTGTACCCAGCGCGCGTTCGCCGAACAGCAGATCAATCTCCTCTAGAGTAAGCTGCTTCGTCTCCTGTATTTACATCAGCATGACCAAAAAATTCAGTTTTCGCACTGATATATACCTTGAACTTGAACCATATTGTTGGCAGCGTAACGCAGAGGTTGAACGCCACAAAAATGAAGTAGAACTTGTACGTGATTTCTCCAAGTCCGATCGGTGAGACTTGTGACCATACCGTTCCAACAAGCCAATTACCAATACCTGTAGCAAATGCAGAGCCGCGTCCACGAATACTCAGCGGCATAATCTCAGATGCATACACCCATGAGATTGGACCGAAAGATACGCTGAAAATGCAAGATACTAGAAAGAGGAAGAAGACACCGGCAGCCGATAGGCTATCCTTGCTCGATCCCGTGGCTTTAGTGACTTGCGATCCGATCGCGGCCTCGCAGATCAAGGCGATAGAGATAGCAATGGTACCGAAGATGAGGGGTTTCTTTCGTCCCACTTTGTCGAGGAAGAATACGATGAAGAAGAAATTAAAGATCGGGCCGACAACATTATAGATGCTGGTTACGAGGAGATTGCGGTCGCCTGTGATACCAAGATTCTCGTAAAGGATCGTAGAGTAGTAGCCAATCACATTAATACTAGATTGACGTGTCAGAGCAAGAAATAGAATGAACGAAAGCATAAAATGAGGACCAGTGGAACATACCCCGTCATTTGTGTGAAGACTTGAACGAGCGTTGCGTGGATCAACCTCGTCCTCCAAACAGGGACAGTAAACATCACCTTCCACCCCGGGGCCGTAATCGCCTTCTCCGCCTCGATCGTCAATTTGATTTCGTTGAACTCCGCTTGGATCCAGTCATCGTTGCTTCCATCATAGTGTAACTTTCGGAGCACTCTCATAGCTTCATCTGAACGGTCGGTTTCAACAAGGTAGCGAGGTGATTCGGGGAAGAACATGATACCACAGATAATGATCAGACAAGGCAGACACTGAAATGCGAGTGGAAAGCGCCAGGAGAAAGAGCTTGTTTCGGGGACTTTGGACGAACCGTAGCCAACCCATGTAGAGACGATGAAGCCTACACCGATCATTTGTTGAGCGAGGCCGACGATGAGACCTGTGAACGTTAGATAAGAAACGACAATAAATTTTGGGCGGTAGTAATACCTCGCGTTTTCGGATGGGCGCACTCAGACTGGTAGATAGGAACCGACATGGACATCAAGCCAACCGCCCAGCCAGCCATAATGCGCCCTACGAGGACCATTGCGAGATCCTGAGCCGCACATTGTAATACCGCACCTACAAGGTTGATCGTGGCCCCTATCATAATCGTTTTCCGACGACCAAGGCTGTCCATCGTGAACCCTCCCCTGTGCCAAGTCAGTAGTTTTCTTCCGCTTGTTGAGTTGAGCAGACGTACATTAGCGACCCAAACACTGCCCCACCTGAGAATGTTGCATTGATGGCACCTATGGTCGCTGAAGTCTTCGTTGTGTTAAAGAAGTGAAGAAAATGAGGCGATTGAATGACTATGGTCATGACACCGCTGTCATACCCAAAGAGGAAGCTGCCAGTAGCAGCGAAGACTGCAAGGACAACGTTGAAGAGAAGACCCATGTTTGCTGGTACTCAACAACAGCCCACAGTGTTGAATGAATAGGACGAATTTTGTGAATGCTTGAAAGTGCTAGAGACGTGACCACCAAAATATATACACCGAGGTAGCAAAATGCACCTACGTCTTTCAGCGAGCCATGCTGGTCATGCTGGTCATGTTGCACCAGCTTAGCGCGGCATGCCTTAAGGCGGAAGCACGCTCCTAGTCTCCAGAACCACCTATAAATGAAGCATAGGTCCGAGCATGTGGTTCGAGGAATTGAGCGTGATGATCCAGAGAGTGAGGAATTCTGGAGTTGGGATGGGATCGTTGGGGTAGGTTGTGGAGCGGGGCTGATGCTTGTCCGTCACCATTCAATTTCCCGCCAATTAGCAAGTGGCGGCATCCCATATCCGCCGGCTCGCCTCGATATCATTACCCATGCTCAGCGGCATTACTCCTACTTCAAGCTTTGCATACGACGTCAGGTATTGTGTTATGCTCGTTGAACGGAGCTGTGTGTCGACTTCGGCCCGCTATCCTATCCAAGTGTCGTGACCTTCCACTCGCCACTCAAGATATTCAACCCCTTGAGCTCACCGCTAGCATCAACTTCTAGCTCACCCTCTGGAGCACCAGCCGCATTCACCAGGGCGGCCTTACTGCCTTTGCTAACTCCGTAGAGCCTCACTTCGCCCCCAGAGCCGAGCCAATCGTACCCAAATCCTCCAGAGCCGTCCCCTTGTCCAAGCACTAAGACGGTGCCTTCTTTGACGAACAGTGGACAATGAAGGAAGCCGAACTTCTCACTCGCCCATCTCCCCCCTTGGACTTCCTTGCCGTCCCAGAAGTTGAACCAGCGACCGGGTGGGAGGTAATACTCCACGCTACCATCCTCCTCGAAGACTGGAGCCGCCAGAATTTGACTTCCAACCATGAACTCGCGATCCAAGTACCAGGAGGTTGGATCATTAGGAAACTCGAGCGCAACTGCACGCATGCTAGTCGGCCAACCATTGGCGATGCTCTCTTCCGCCTGGGCGTACAGATATGGCATCAGTCTTCGCTTAAGCTGTACCCAGTGTCGAAGGACATCCGTGCAATTCTCCGGCTCTGTCGATGAGTTGTCAACTAGCCAAGGAACGCGATATGAGTTCGATCCATGAAGACGGCTGTGCGTATTGAGTAGTCCGAATGCTACCCATCGCTTGTAGATCCACGGCGGTGGGCTGCCTTCGAAGCCACCAATATCACTCGTCCAGAATGCAAATGAAGCAAGACCAAGACTAAGCCCCCCACGGACCGACTCTGCGAGTGCGGCAGGTGTAGACTCGCAGTCGCCGCCCCATTGCAGCGGAAATCTTTGTGTGCCCGCACAGGCTGTACGTGCAAACAAGACCGCTTCGTGCTTACCGAAACGCTTCTGCACAGCTTCGTAGACCAGCTTGTTATATATGAAAGCGTAGTAGTTATGCATGCGGTTGGGATCCACGCTCTTGTCATGCCACTGAACATTCTTTACCGGTATGCGCTCACCGAAGTCCGTCTTGATCGCATCAACACCCATATCGAACAGATTTTCCATGCAGCCCCGGAACCAATCGCATGCTTCAGGATTTGTAAAGTCCACGACTCCCATCCCTGTTTGCCAGAGATCCCACTGCCATACATCTCCATTTGTTTTCTTTAGCAAATACCCTCTCTCGAAGGCGTACTTGAAGACCGGACTTGCCTGTCCAATGTATGGGTTTGTCCAAACACTTACTTTATTGACGAGGCCGGCGTCCTTTAAGCGTTTGATTTGGCCTGCGGGATTGGAGAACGACTCCGGGTCCCAAATGAAGTCGCACCAGTGGAATGCGCGAAGCCAGAAACAATCAAAATGGAAGACCTCGACGGGGATTTTGAAATCGGACATCTTTTCGACAAAGTGGCGGACCGTTTGCTCATCGTAAGACGTTGTGAAGGAAGTGCTGAGCCAGAGTCCATACGACCAGGCCGGGACGCGGTTTGCTTTTCCGGTGAGAATAGAGTACTTAGTCAAAACTTCTTTTGGCGTTGGACCATAGATAAGATACCTTCAAATATCAATACAGGTTCACTGCAAACGATTTCAGTCGGTCTCATACTTACCACTTCAGTCTTTGTCCTTCAACGGTGGTTTGCAATCTCGAACACCGCTCGCTCCCAATTTCCATATCTATCTTATCAGGTGTATCAATAAACACACCATAACCCCTCGAGCTCAGCCAGAAGGAGATGTTCTTGTAGGCTTGCTCACTTGACGTGCCTCCGTCTTCATTCCAAATTTCCACGTTCTGGCCGATCTTGTTCCAGGCGCCGAAACGTTCACCGAGCCCATGAATTGACTCGCCTACACTCAACTCGGTCTGAGTGAAGATATAGTGCTTATGCGCACCCAAATCTTCCACAATTTTTGGGGTGCTCAATGCAGGTGAATATGCAAGCCCAACACTGCGGTTCATTAGCGAGGTCAGTGATTTCGAGCCATCGGTAGCATGAAATTTGATCTCAAATGTATGATCATTGCCGCTGACAGTCGCGCTCAACATGCCAGATATGATCTTGGTGTCTTTCTCGTTCTTAGTAACGTTGCCATCGGCCTTAGGTCGTCCATCTGGAAAGACTTCGAAATTGGGACCAAGCCGTCTAGCGCCAGCGAAGTGAGTGACCTCGAGAGAGATAACACCATCAAATTGCGCTTCGATTTCGATTGAGACAGTGCTTAGATTGAGCGTGTCGCCTCGAGAGAAGATCTTCTTGGTAGGACAAAGGAGGGTGATGGCCCCGTTATCTTCGCGAGGGGTCACTGTGTACACTTCTTCAGCATATTGAACGGTGAACTGGTCATTGACCAGCCACATTCCTATGTGGAGTTATTGTTTAGTGCTGTTCATGTCTATTACGTTCATACCATCGCGAAATTTCATTTTGTCGTTGTTGCCGATATTTAATGATAGGTTTAAGATCCAGTGACAGGCTGGAATTCAAGATTGATTCCTCAAACCAAGTCTCAAAACACAGTAGCGACCAAGCTATCTGCTATTCGGATGCACGGTCCGGCCCGTTGACGTGGATGGTGTATGGACGGACTGATTCGGTGCACAATACTCCGGCGCTCCCTGCGGGGTATTCCTTCCGGCACCCGGCCATCCCTCACGCACTTCGCATTCGATAGCATTTTACAAGACCGCATACACCATTTCAGAAAGAGAAGGTGTGACGTAGAGGTGTTGGTAAATATACCTGGGCGCTGATCATACGTTCGTTGCAGAGAACGGCTTTGCATTGACAGAATCGGACATATCGACACTGAGCAGTAAACAATTTTTCTCCACTTCATCGGTAATCTTAACATGAGGTTTTTACCTTGAATGTTCTACTAAGAGTATTGCATTCTATCTAATAGTTATGGGCTCTTATACTTCTATCTAAAATCTCCTAGGCTGCTTAACTGGCCTATTCCCTAAAGCGCTGTCAATCTTGTCCAGGATTTCAGGCGTTAATTTCTCCACAACGTCTAGTGCCTGAATATTCTCTGTGACTTATTCTGGTCTGCTCGCTCCAATAATGACGCTCGAGAAATCCTATTTTTAATTGTCCACGCAATCGCCAGCGCCGCAAGAGAGACCCCTAACTCCTCTGGGATTAGTTTCAATCTCTCCACCAAACCTAACTCTGTTGTCCATGTTTCATCGCCGAAGGTCTTACTATACTGCACCGAGTATGCGTCTTTCACATCCGCTAGCCTTGAATCAGCTGGCGATTTCGCCACTCCGATATACTTCCCTGTCAGAATGCCTTGTTTTAAAGGACTCCAAATATTTAATCCTGTTCCATATTTCTCATACAACCATTGCAACTCGCTCTCAACTCTCTCCCTCACCGATAAGTTGTACTGCGGTTGTTCGACAGCGGGACCGACAAGGCCGAGAGAATCAGCAACGCGCCATGCGTCAGCTATCTCAGCTGCGCTCCACTCTGAAGTCACCCAGTAGAAGGCTTTGCCTGTGGATATAACGTGATTGAAGGCTCGAACAGTTTCTTCGATGGGTGTGTCCCGGTCTGGTCGGTGTGCGAAGACGACATCGACGTAAGGTGGTTGGAGACGGGAAAATGATGCATCGAGGCCTTCAATGACGTGTTTTCTAGAGAGGCCTTTGTTGTTGATGGGACGCGAGGGGTGTGCCGAGTTGTTTTGGCCATGATAAAGTTACTCGGATATCTGATTAGCGCCTGTATATCTTGCCTATATATCCAGTGTCGATAGTGGCTGAAACAATCAAGCATGAACTCATCGCAAAGAGTCCTGCAGGATATAGGTGTAAGTACGAAGCTGGGACAGAAGCGGGTCAGTACCTTGGTCGAAATAACAAGGTCATTCTGCCTCCACCTAAAATGCTTGATCACTTTCCGAAGCACAATTTCTGCATTACCGGCGGAGTAATTCTCAGCCGTTTCAAAAAAGCTCACGCTAGCGTCGTAATCGAATTTGTTTGATTCAAATGCTTTCCTTACGATACACTTCTTCAGTATTTGCTACTGGTACATAACGTGAATCAAGAAGAATGGGTAAAGGCCCTAGACAAAAATGCTACAAATTAGTTTACGTAGCATCGGCGACGTGCCCACCATATATGATCCAACTTCCAAGAGAGATGGCGGAAACCTTTAGTCCAGGACGGCCAAGGAAACGGTATTCAAGGTCTGGTATATTGGAGGATATGAGTGTTCAGTGGTAGGGGGAAACGAATTGAGGAACTACAAACGAGGTCTATAGAATTTAATGTCACATGTATAACTTATTGCCCAAACTTCGGGCGCAGAATCTGACGGCGGCTTTCAAACTATGTCCGAATGGAGTCGGATTACTAAATACGGTGTACTATTGCGTGTTATTCTGGTGGGTCGAATATGCTATCTACGCTCTTCCTGGCCTCATCTCTGAAATCCTAGACAAACTTGATGCCAATTGAATAACTAACCCACCCAAATATACCCTATCCAGAAGAACAAGGAATAACAATGTCTTTAAGCGTGAGCTTCGTCGTAACGTGAGTGCTAGAAGTCTTCGTTGCGTTCACTATGGGAATAGGAACACAGTCCGGAGATCTTGGACGATCGGAACTGCGCTGCAGCTCCTCGTTCTCGTAAGCTGAATCCCTTCGGTTCTTCACTCTCGAGTGTTGTAGATATGCCAAAGCAGCCGCAGTAACGGCAAGGAGAAATCGAAAACCAGCTGCGGTCCAGTTTCCAGCCACAACGGCCGGCTGGTCAGTCGTTTTGAAAACAGCGAGAGGCCTTTTCATGCATTGGATAGTAGTACGGCTTAATGCACACATAAACGTGAGCGATGGGTTTACCTTGAGGATCAATCTTCGTTCCTACACAAGCAGCCAAGTTCAGTGTTACGTCGACAGTCAAAAGAATGAATTAAACTTACCTCCGGGGACTTATCCCATGTGTCCCATAGGGAGCTTCTCCATGACTGCTTTTCCGCCGGCACATCAACGCCGTTCACAACGCCCGCTGGTACGGTATGATCCAGGTCTTTTTTCCCCACGTTTTTTGTCTAGTGGCACTTCCTTAATTGCCATGTTGATGTAAACTGGTTCCAATGCTGTGCGCTTGGGGCGTCTAAGAGACCAAGTCCAGCTTTTGTCCGGTTTTACAGAAGGTCGATATCGACACGGTTATCCACAAGATCGAAGAGTTGTCGCAACGAGGCACATTCGGGAACTTGCTCAGGAATCGTAAGAAAATCCGCAGCATCGCTTTAAGATACGATACAGATGGCACAATCCTATTCCGCGGCTTCCGAATCACGAATGCGACCGACTTTCAGAAGTTCGTGCGCGCGTTCAGTTTCGGTAACCCGCACCGCGAGGTTGGTCGGCAGGAACCAGCTACTAGATAGTTCGACTAGTCTTTCGCCCCTATGCCCAAATTTGACAATCGATTTGCACGTCAGAACCGCTGCGAGCCTCCACCAGAGTTTCCTCTGGCTAGCAAGTAACAGTGAAAGGTAGGAAGGCTATCTATGGGGTAGACGGCCTGACACTAGACACATTATTTTTTATATATTTTCAAAAAACGGACAACAGTAGCAACCGATATCAAGACTGCGAATGAAGAGCCTCCAGATGTGAAGTTCTATTACCACTCGGAGTACGGTCGTAGCGCATATTTTCCTGGGATTCTTTTCTTCTACTCGCAGATTGTGCCAGACTCTGGCGGACAAACTCCACTTCTTTCTTCTCTGGAGCTATACGACAGATTGGAGGAAGGCCTACCTGAATTGATTACGGACCTTGAGGGAAAAAGGGTAATCGGCCGACAGTACTTCCCCGCGAAGGAGGACCCTGAGGCGGCGCACACTGGCTGGAATTGGAGTAATTCGTATGGCTGGGACATCAGGGATGAGGACACGTTAGAGGTCCAGAGGGCAAAAGTTGAAGCTGTTCTGAAAAACTAACTCGGAGCGGATAGTAAATGTGCAAGCAAATGGTTCTCTGCATGTCTTGCAGCGCTTGCCGGCCATCAGATACATTGGCTCTACCAGCAAACCAACCTTCTTCAACGGATTTGCCGGCGTCTATGGCCGCGCGAGGGATAACCATGCGCTCGAATTAAAGTACAAGGGAGATGACGGAAAATATCATTTACTGACGACGTACGGGGATGGATCGCCCATCCCAACGGAATATTTGGAAAGGCTACTCGAAATCTCAGACGAGATAGGGTCCTTGGTTCCGTGGCAGGATGGCGACGTGGCTTTGATTAATAACTTCACGGTGCAACATGCGAGAACCCCGTGGGTCGGAAATCGGTCACTGCTCGTGAGCCTTTGGGATGGCGATGAG
The DNA here is from genome assembly GCA_033682645.1 of Phoma sp. ATCC 74077. NCBI lineage: Eukaryota > Fungi > Ascomycota > Dothideomycetes > Pleosporales > Didymellaceae > Phoma > Phoma sp. ATCC 74077. Next base: position 915,026 of record JAWDJC010000017.1, read on the forward strand.
AAGTTTGTCCGGCGCGAGCAGATTACTACTTAGGTTCATCACATAAGCTTAATATATTCTTATAATGCTTACAAGCCTCATTTTAGGTGCTATACAAGCCACATCTAGACTAGCATTATTGCGCCCAGTTACGCAGGCTCGCTGTCGAGTATGCCGTCAAACCTAGAAGAACCGAAACTGCGATCCATCGCCAAGCTGCCTCAAACAAGATGGTCTTGGCGAGCCCCTCGACTGCTGTCGCATCGTTTGCTCTTGGAAATGGCTCTATTGGAATGGTCGTTCCTAGCATCTTACAAAGCGGATTCCAGCCTTCACTCAAATCTACAACTGTTGCATCAGTTCCTGCTTCATGTTGGAGACGCGTTTCCGATCATGAGATTTAGGGAAGTTTTATTCGGCTACTCACCCATCATCTGGAACTTCGAAGGTGGCGTTACTCGCTTGACAAACTCATTGTGCTCGTCCATTCGATCTGCTAGTGGCTTAGCACGAGAGGCAGAAACAGTTTCTACACAGCAATTACTTACTTGCTGTCATCGGGCCAAATTGTTCTTCTTGTCTACCATCGACAGTTAGTGAGTCCAGTCGACTTTGCGAGGATTTATAAGAAACCTACTGTTCAAGAAACTGCACAACAAGCTTCGGATACCATCGTTTCCCAGGAACCACCGCAAGAAACCAGCTTAAAAACCCTGCGCCAGCGGTCTTCGTTACCGACTCCCAACTCTTCCACCATCTTTCTCGATTGCGGCGCACACATATAACTTGCGCATCCGGATATAATTCAAGCAACTCTTCGACAAAACAGTTACCAGGTGCATCAGTAATCGCAACAAAGCCGGCAGTGGCTTCGCGTAGGAGTTTGAGGAGAACAGGTCTGTTGTGACGCTCGGTAAAGATGCGAGACCAGAGTTTGACATAGGCTGCCGGAGAGTGAGTTTTGGAGCTGTCCTTGACGAACAAAGTAAAGTTCACCGTCTTCGCGGCCGAGAAGCTGCGAGCCGCCATGCATAACTGGCCCGTTCAAGAGCTTCTCGAGTGCCATTGCCATGGATAATGTTCCAGTTCGCGAGTAACCTGCGCCGATGACTCGAAGGGTTCGCGTGCGGTCGTGTGGTATTGAAGCTACACCACCCATCTTAAGACTGTAGTTGCGGTAACTAGGAGTTTACTTGAAGGTTTTAGAACAAAGAAGCATGAACTCTAGCCAAAAGAGACTATTCGTGATTTATATTGTAGATCCGTGCTTTAGGCCAGCATACTAGGCGCGTCATGACACCCAATTAGGAGATATGATCGGCCAAGCCATGGCCCCCGGTTCATGCCCATTTCATTTGTCGCTGTCCTCGAGTAGTTAATAGTTGCGAAGCGCGTGCGAATTAGATGCACAAGAACATCCAGAAGGCTTTGACACGTTCACAAAGTTGAATCCAGGATCGTCACACAGAGATTTCTCTCGTGAGTCTACCACTCGAGGCTTCCCACTCGTGACACATCACTAGGCCTCTCCAGCCATCCGATAGCTTCGTTTTCCGTTTCTTCAGCCTCTCAACGCCGTTATCAATATCTAAATGTTTGAATCGCACTCTAAAAGGATATCCGGTAGAGTCCTAATGGGTTTACCAGATCTGGTCTAATCGATAGTGAGACTTTCTGAGATACCTTGCATGAAGGCACCTCAAAATCGGCTAACAAATTCTTAATAGACTTGATTTGGTGGCCGATTGACGTTCCTTCCAGGGCGTGTTTAGGGGTTACATGTTAAACCGACTTGGAGTCCGGCGTTTGAAGCTGTGCTTATGGCATCTCCTGTGCTTTCCTGAGCATAGACCCGACGGAACCGTTCTTGCTTGCAGAAAGGCGCGAAAGTGGTGCCAGCAGAGTAACCCTTGACTCACTCTCCGCCGTGCCCAGTTGATCGATTTTTCAACTCGCTTTCCCAGTTCGAGATGAAGCTACTAGTAAGATGATGCATCTCCAAAGTGTACGGTGATTGCGGGTCTTCCATTACTTTCAACTCATATCCTTTGTTAGCCCATATAGCTGCAGGTTCCCAAGCTCCCACTCTAGCGTGGCTGATGGCAGCGATTCTGTAGGCTTTGGCATAATAATCAGCAAGGCCTTCTTCTTGCACGAGCGCAGCGAGTTGAAGAGACGATTCAGCGTTCTTCCGAGCCTGCCGAGTTGCGGTTTTGGATTTCGGAGGGGTGAGGGTGAGTTGTGGTTCGAAGTCGGCGAAGGCTTTGTTTATAGTGATACGGCGCTTGTCGCTGACCTCCGTAGTAGCGCGGGCTTGAGCGCAGGCTTCACAGTGGCATCTGAATCCGTAACGATCAAGGCGTTTCTGTCGTTCTTCTTGTGTGAGAAGAAGTGGGATATAGGATACGGAAAACTCCTCGCCTTGCTTGATTTTCCTCGTCGCATACACGATTCGCTTATTCAACTTCTCGCTCCAGTAGTAGCTAGTATTCGGTCGGCAAGAGTGGTTGATTCGGGCAATCTTGGGGAACAGACCGATCTCTTCACCAGTATTGTACGCGTTTGTTCGGAAGATAAGGCCCAGTTTATCCATGGTTTCTTTTTCCAAAGGAGTGGCGTGGTAGGTCAAAGAGAGAACTTCAGCTTGATCGTTAGGCGACAGTTTGTTGAACTCCTGTTCGACGAGCTCTGATACTGCAGACATCGGATAGCCTGTTCCTTTGACGAATTCAGGAGGAATGATCTTGAGGATAGGGCTTTCGCGCATGACGATGTCGCCAATTTCGAGCTCATGGAGAGCGAAGACACCGAGGCCCTTTCCCTGACTAGGTTTAACAACGTAAACTTCGGGTGGTTCGCGACAGACATTGTCAAATAGTTGCCGCGATGAAAGCAAGCATGTCGTTGCGCTGGCAAGAATTGTAGGCAATGAAGTCAGCGAAGCAACGAAGAGTGTGCAGATGAGCATGGTGAAGTCGCGTTAAGATATGGATGGAAAAGGCTGACCAGGTGCTCTCGTGGGGCTGAGGGGACTATTTGAGCTTCTGGTGAGGGTTGAACGGGATGAAACGCGTTTCATGCTGAGAACGTCACAGAAGCAGACCCTTGTACGCAGTATGTAGGACACATAGTCCTCAGGACATGTTCAATTCTTTTGCTTCTCTAAGACTAGAGGTTAGTAGAGCGTCTCCTAGGTAGGAAGTCCCACGTCTCTCTCGAGAGATGTTGTGAATTCATTAGGAACGCTGTTCGACTGCGAGCAGCTGGGCCTTTCTCACGCCCAAGTCTAGCGTCGGATGCAACACGCTGCAACGGACTGATAGCATGATCCATGTCATGGCGCATATACAAATCGAATGGGCAATCGAGCGGTGTTGTGGATGGTGGTGGTGGTGGTGGTGGTGGTGTCCGAGTCGTGCTGAAGTCCGTTATCGCTATCAAGCACAGTTTCTTCCGCTTTGCGGAATAAGGCCGCATCTTTTAATTCACCAACATATCTAATGCAGCGACGAGTCCTGACACCCAGAGAGCCTTTGCCGACGAATCCCTTGACTGCACAGCTCACCAGTGGAGAAAAGATTGCACTGATCGAGCAGGATTGGCTCAGAATGTGGGAACGGAATGCCTGAAGCTGGACCGTGACCAGCCGCGCGAGCCGTTATTCGGATTGCCGAAGCGCGTTGCCATGCCCGCCCTCACAAGCTTGGTGGAACCCCGACCCCCATCCATTCCCTAGCACTAGCTCTTCCCCGCGCCATATGGTGGGGCAATTGTCAACTCCGCCGCGCTTTGCAGCGACGGCAGTCATGGCGAGTATACTTAATCGTTCGCCGCAGGCCGCTCGCTGCTTTTCTTCCTCACCTCGGACAAGCTCACTGTACACCGCCCACTCGTGAACCGAAAGCTCTCAACATCCATCCACCTCAGTGCGAGAGAGAGAGAGAGAGAGAGAGAGAGAGAGAGAGAGAGCGAGAGAGAGAGAGCTTGGACAACCATCATGGTGTGCGTGACGATCTACCATAGAAAGCATGATATGGACTGACGATGAGCCAGATACACGGCGTCCTTCGCCTTCTTCGAGGCCCTCTGGGAGTACGGAGTCAGCCATGTCTTTGTCAACCTAGGGAGCGATCATCCTTCCATCATCGAGGCTATTGTCAAAGGCCAGAATGAGAAGAAGGGCCAGTTTCCCAAGATTATCACTTGTCCAAACGAGGCACGCATATCACCACGCCTCTGCTCCAACACCACGCGCTGACTGATATAGATGGTCGCACTATCAATGGCCGACGGCTACGCTCGATTAACCGGAAAACCTCAATGCGTCATCGTACATGTCGATGTTGGAACACAAGGTCTCGGGGCTGCCGTACATAACGCATCTTGTGGACGCGCGCCGGTACTCATATTCGCGGGCCTGTCCCCATATACCATCGAGGGCGAGATGCGCGGGAGCAGGACCGAATACATTCACTGGATACAGGACGTGCCAGACCAGAAGCAGATCGTAGCTCAATACTGTAGGTATGCCGGCGAGATCAAGAGTGGCAAGAACGTCAAAGTAGGTACTGATGGAAACCAGTGTCTGCGTCATGCTAATTATTGCATAGCAAATGGTCAATCGCGCGTTATCGTTCGCCATGAGTGATCCCAAGGGTCCAGTATATCTATGTGGAGCACGAGAGCCCATGGAGGTAAGGATAGCCATCAACGAGCTGCATGTATGGCGGATTCTGACCTCGCCCGCCTATGTTTAGGAAGACCTCACCCCGTACAAGTTAGAGCTGGAGTACTGGCACCCAGTAGAGCCAACAGCGCTCCCGCCCAGCGGAATCAAGACCATTGCAGAAGCCTTAGTCCACGCACAGGAGCCGCTCGTGGTCGCAGGATACTCCGGACGAAATCATGCTGCTGTCAGAGAACTGGTACAACTAGCAGACAATATCAAGGGGTTGCGGGTCCTCGATACCGGTGGAAGCGATTTGTGTTTCCCAGCAAATCACCCGGCATGGCTTGGCCTCAGATATGGAAACGATCCTAGTATCAAGTCGGCCGACGTTATTCTAGTCCTCGACTGCGACGTTCCCTGGATCAACACGCAATGCCACCCGAAAGACACGGCGAAAATATTTCATATCGATGTTGATCCGCTGAAACAGCAAATGCCTGTCTTCTACCTGAACGCTATTCAACGATATCGAGCGGACGCCTACACTTCACTAAGTCAGCTGAACGGTTACCTCGAGTCGAATCTCAAAGAACAGCTATCGGCCCAGCTCTTCTCGCAGCGATGGTCAGCATTACAAGAGTCACATAAGAAGAAACTCGAAGCAATCGCCAGCGAAGCCAAGGTCGACGACAATGGTCACTTCGGCACTGCTTATCTATGCGCGCAACTCAAGAAACTCTGCCCAAACGACACTATCTGGGCCATAGAGGCAGTTACCCAGACCGGCTTCGTTGCAGATCAGATACAAGCTACATTGCCTGGCTCGTGGATCAACTGTGGAGGTGGAGGTCTTGGGTGGTCTGGAGGCGGTGCTCTTGGAGTAAAACTTGCAACCGACGCCGAAGGCAAGAAGCAGTTCGTGTGCCAAATCGTTGGCGATGGCACCTATCTCTTCTCGGTCCCGGGCTCCGTCTACTGGATATCTCAGCGTTACAAAATCCCTATTTTAACTATTGTGCTCAACAACAAAGGCTGGAACGCACCACGAAGGTCAATGTTGCTCGTACATCCAGATGGCGAGGGTTCAAAAGTCAACAACGAAGAGCTAAACATCAGTTTTGCGCCAACACCAGACTACTCCGGTATTGCAAAAGCGGCATCTGGAGGTGAGATATGGGCAGCGCACGCAAGTACCGCCGATGATTTGGGCAAGTTGTTACCAGAGGCTATTAAACATGTGCTTGATGGAAAATCCGCGGTGCTGGACGCGCATCTGGAGGGACCGGAGGGGAAGTATGGAGGTGGTAAGGCTAAGCTGGGCTGATCTATGTGTGATACATATAACACAGAAACCTTGGAGCTCATTTCAAGTCCCAAACCAATACGTTTGATCATCTCATGTGCAATTCATCTAGGGCTACGTCATCGCTTGGGCGAAGGTTGTAGCCCCCCATGTTTGACACTATTTTCAACGATCAATCTCTAATATGCCGTCATAACGTCTTGGCTATTCAGGGTGTCCCCGTGATCAATGTAACCTCGGAGAACGCCCTAAATATGATACGATAGTGACCGTCGATTTTGCTTTGCAGGCTGCGCATGCTCGTTATCCTCCACTTGCGTCACAACTTGTACATTCGACCCGCTCCACCTTCGGCCGTAGCCTTGCTGAAAGCTAAAAAGAAAACCGTTGATCTTACTAGATACAGGAACAAAATGACCTTCGAGCTAATGAAAGTGAACCGCGAGCAAGGCGTCCTCCAGCCTTAGGAATGTGCACGCTGCACCAAGTTGAGGGCTAATTCAAACCCCGGCCCTAAAGTCTGCCTCTTTGTCTTGCTGCATGCTCTTGAACATAAACAACGGGGCCTTCTCTACCTCATAATTTACAAGACCCTACCGACTTCTCATCGAGGCTGCCTCACCTAGCCTCCCCCTATCCGCAAAGTCCACTCACTGTGAATGAAGCTACGTTCACTCTACGCCGCTGCAGCGGCGGTCGCGCTGCCTTGCAATCTCGGATCTTTTCTCGTGGAGAGAAGTAATGGCGCGATGGTGCACGATGGTGTACGACTTCTCAGAAGTAAATCGTCCCACTATTAGCTTTTGCGTGAACATTCTAACGCCTCATGCAGTTGGCCTGCTAGCCCAGAGCTAATATGTACTCTATACAATGATAATTTGTATGCGCCCCTGTTCCGCAACAAGAATTGCAAAATGCTGACATCGTCAGCACTTGTGCACTCCTAGAGGTACCATTTGACTACAACAGTACCTCAGTCGGAACGGTCAATCATGCAATCATCAAAATGCCCGGCCAAAATGAAGATGCACAAGAAGTCTTGGTGAACCCCTGTGGTCCAGGTGGCTCGTCCGTTGCTATGGTGCTTTTAGATTATGCAGCTCTTCAGGACAGAATTGGAACTGAGTACTCTTTGGTTGGCATCGATCCTCGTGGAATCAAGAACAGTGGCCTGTCGAGCGATTGCTTTCCTCCCGATCGCTACCCGTACATATCACGCAACTCTTTCTTATTAGATTTATTCACACCTGCAGATATCACTTCAGACTACGCGCTCCGTCTGAATCACCAATCTATTCGAGCATATGGAGGCTGGTGCTCAAGCATGTACTCCGCGAATGGCACTGCCAAGTACGCCAGCACGGTTGCTACTGCTCAAGATATGCTTCACTGCATTAAGTTTCGAGCGAAAAGCAAAGAACCATTCCCAGAAGAGGCTAAGCTATGATATTACGGCATCAGCTACGGTTCGATCCTAGGTCTCGCATTTGCAAGTCTCCATCCTGATCGAATTGGAAAAATGAATATCGACGGTGTAATGATCTAGGAGATCATTATAACGGGGGTGGGAGGCATCCCTAGCTATTAGCGATGACGCTGCTCGATTTCCTTTCAAGAGATGCTTCGAAGCTGGACCAGGCCTTTGCACCTTCCATCAGAACGCTACCTCATGGCAAGAACTTGAGCAACGATATTGGAACCTCCTGCATTCTCTCAAGAAGCCATCACTTGGTCTTGGAAACCCTCTCTCAAATACGTCCATCGCACTTGCTGTGTCAGGTATTAGTCTCGCACCATTTGTACTCACTTGGCAGGACATTGTGAACCAGATGTTCGTTACATCATACTTGTTGGCTCCTTCTGCCTTTGTGACCATGGATTCTACACTGGTTGGCCTTCAGACTGACAACACCGACACAGTGTCTGCCGTCTCAATCAAGGCACAGGTCTCCACATTTGCACCAACGTATGCTGACCGGATGGCTCAGACTTTGTTAGCCTGTATAGATGCCAACGGGCGCTCCAATTACACGAAGTTTGAGGACTATTGATTTCATGAACCAGATGTCCAACTCGAGCATTTACGCCGGGTCAAAAGTCGCGACTTTCAGTGGGCCTATTTGTTAGCACCTTGGACATTCATGCACCGGAAAGCCAGCAGTTTGACGGTAAGTTGGCATGTACTTCACCATCGAGTTAAAATTACTAATTGCCTCTAGGTATCCTTAGAATAGCCGATACGAGTGCTCCTATCTTATTCATAAGCTCAATCGCCGATCCAGTCGCCCGGCTTTCTGCAGCAAAGAAAACGCAAGGGCCTTTGTCGGGCTCTGGTCTCCGGTCTCTTAACATTTAACAACAGTGGAGTAAGCTATAGCGTCCAAACCGTTGAGATGTAGACGAAGACTAATGATTGCTGCAGCATTGTGTCCACTTTCAGAAAGCGAAGTGCGTCTCGAAATATGAAAAGCAGTATATGCTTGACGCTACTCTTCCTCCCGCAAACACAATTTGCGAGGTCGATCAGCCTAATCCGTGGACTGCCTTGGCTGAAAACGCTAATGCCACAGATTCATCTGCTTTTTGGATTGATATGTTCATTATCATGGCCTGAATAGTTTTGATAGCTTCTACTCCGGAGATGCGAATAGTGGTCTGGAAGGTCAGCTTTGATGCATATACACCGTTTTGCATTGTTGATTCGCAATGGCTGTGGGGCCTGTACAATTATAGCATTGTGCTGCACATTTTGAACTGTCAGCCTTATGGTCATCCAAGCTTCCTCAAGGCAAAGTCTTAGCCATCATCGTATTGTAATTTGATCTAAAAGTCACATTGCTTGGACATAACATTCAGGCTCGGAGAGCTTCTCAATGATCTTAACTTGTAAGATTTACTTAGCCGCCGCGATGAACGATACCTGAGACTATGCACAACTGATCTTTGCCGGCATGCATCTATCATTTACACAATTCAAAGATGTGTCGAGCATAGACAATCTAAACTAAACCTCAGTTCCTCGCACATACGGCACATCTGCCAGATCGACGTCAACGAAACTTGACTGACTCTTTCCGTCACCTCGGGTATAGTGGGTAGACCTAGATGCACTTAAAGCTTGGTAGCTAGCACCAAGGTCGCTCTACGGGGGGCAGATCCTCGCACAGTATACCCGATGAATGGTCATCATAAACCGCTCGCTTCACACTGAGATGCTTAAATGTTGCCCCAAGATCTTTTGCGTCCGTTGCATTTGTCTACCCAGAAGTATAGGGCCAAGAGTGGAAGAACAAAGTCGTAAGCGCGATGATAATACCCAAAGCAACCCCAGACACGGCAATGGCTGTGAAGGGGTGACTGTTGTTTGCCTCTAGTGGCACCGAAGTTGAAGCGGCTTCCAAATGCTTTGCAATGTTTTGGTACGCTATGTGCATGTCAATGTCATTGCGTTGCCTAGGCCACGTGAAGCTAGACGTATCAGCTGAACTTGCTGTTGCGGATACAGGTGCAGCTAGCACGACCGTGAGGGTAGCGCAGATAGTGGTGATATGAATCATGATGCTGTTCAAGTCAGCGGGGTGTAAGACGGATTGCGAGCACCGTGCGGCGTTTTAAGGCACCACCTTTATTCGATGTTGTGAGTAGTACACTATGGTTAAGTTTCCATGGCAATGAACATCACATTTATTTCACATGATTTCTTGAAGTTTAGAGACTACAATTGAATGACTTCGGTCCTCGACAATTCTCTGCTGCTCTCAACAATGTTCGTCAGCTGTATGCACTGCGGTTATACACGTATGCCTAGTATATCCGAAGTTGGCATAGACAAACATATGGATTGGGTGTTTCGAGGTCGTATGAAACGGTTCTAGATCTCAGACCAGAAGGCCTGTACGGAGAGTAAAATTTGTCTAGACGTACTCTTGTTTGACAGCGTGCAGCGAATGCCACTGTGATGGGTTCCAGGGCCACTAACCCTAACGGATGCCAAGTCGGACCTCAATGGCTCAAGCCGCAGCCGCAAGCGTCGTGTCACTCACTAGTTCCGATATTGTACTCTGACACTGGGATCGAGACCGGCGTTACCATGTGTTAGCCATGTCGCACGTAACAAACGCATGAGCACGAAATAGGCGCCCAACTCTGGCGATAAGTTGTGTAGTCGCTTTAATATTCATGGTCTGCACTACTGAGAAGTCGTGGACGAAGGATTCTGATGGATCTGGCGGAGGATAGCTAGCGGCCGTGCGACCCGAGCGCCGGCATCTTGCCCTGACTCGTTCCGCAACCGGCCCCACAAGATAGAGACGCGCGGTCTTACGTCATGTCTGAAATCGTTACACCAAGCCGTCGCCTGCCGAACACACGCCCACTCCCCAACCAGCAGTGGGAGGTCAGCCAAGGCTCCATATAGAGGACATAGAAAATCTCGGTCAGGATATCAAAGAGTCTATTCGAAGAGTTGGGTTCAAAGAGCAAAATGTTCACAGATATGTCAGGAGTGAGGAAACTCTGCGTACGCCGAATTGTCTGCTTGCACCGCAGTAGATGGCAGATGCTTTCAGGGGAAGAGGCAAAGAAGTAGTAGAGCTGATTGGAAAGTCTTGATTACATTTTCATTGAATCCAGTTATTACAACAGTAGCGAAGTGACTGATTGATCCCGAACACCGCCATATATCCTATCCATATCCAACAATACGTGTCTCAATCGAGACGAAGCGGGTTCAGCTCGTGGCTGAACGTGGTGCAACCGATCGAAGAAGCCGTCAAAGCAAGACTTTTCCAGTTGATCATCCATGGTGATGGTCTGATGTTACTGATTCTATTTACAAGAGACCAGCAAGGGCGAAGAGACCGCCAGCAACAGCACCCATGGCAGGGAGAGCGGTGGGGACAGCAGCACCAGTGGATTCGGTGGCAGCGGCAGAGCTGGCAGCGCTAGCGAGGGAGCTGGCTTGGGAAGCAAGAGACTCAGTGAGCGAGGAAATCTCAGAGGCGCGGGAACCGGTGGCAGTGGCGGCCTCGCTTGTCAAGCTGGCGATGACAGAGGAAGCACCAGCATCGATGGACGTTGCCAGGGACTCGATGTCGGAACCGACAGAGCCGGTGACCGATGAGGCGAGAGAGCCGGCCGCAGAGGTGAGCGACGCAATGGCTGAAGAGCCGCCACCGATGATTGACGAGATATCACCTTGGATGGAAGATGCGAGGGATTCGATCTGGGCGTTGGCAACGCCAGCAGCAAGGAGAGTAGCGACGATGGAGAAACGCATCTTGATGGTTTGGATGGATTGAGGAGGTTAATTAAGAAGTGAGTGATGTACAGCGATGGAATTTCGATGGTTGTGGGATGGAATGAGATGGTGTGAGCAAGGCGGAAGTAGCTTTCTTATACTTATGGCTCAAACGTGAACCCAGCCCCCAGTTCAGCGTCACCATGAACCCATAGCTCCCAGCAACAAACAACGGGCTTGGCTCCCTTACTGCATCATGTCGCACCGCCTCGCGCCATTTTCTTTAACGTAACTCTAAACTCTTTTACTGGCTCATGACGCCACAGCCTGCACATCTGTCCTCAGACCAAACCGGTTGCGGTAACTTGATACTGCAGTTCCCAGGCATGATTGGAGGGTTCCTTGCTCATTATCCGCAGATGCAGCGAAGCTTGAATTGGGGTATTGACCCACAGACCCGCCGGGTGTCTCTAGCCATGACGAATGGTGAGCTTGTTGTGCCGGCGACGCTAGCGGGAATGTGGCCGATTATTCTAGTTGGGTCGAATAAGGCGAAGACTTACGTGGCTGGGGCGACAGTGTCGACCAACGACAAGAAGCATTCCAAGCCTTGCTACAAATGATGAGCTTTTGCTGCCGAGCCCCGTCTGACAAAGCCTGCCATGCGTCTTTCCAACTGCCATGTCACCAATTGCCCGCATTTCCCTTCATGCTATTCGACCAGAACGGCTAGTCTGGTCGCCGATATCTGCTATTTCGAGCCGATTGAGCCACCGACGATCAGCTCATCTTCCTGAAACAGTCGAGTAGGTTCTACCTTGGCCATCCAAGGGATTGATGGCTTGTGGTCCTCCGCAGGCGGGCTCCGGGCTGCCCTCATACCCGAGTGATGAAAGCGAGCGGTAGACGGTGACGGTGTGCATACTATCAGGCCTTCCTGCAAATTCAAAGGCAACCCGCCTAAGCCTATGCCTATTTTGTTGGACGCTGGTCCGCTTTTGTTGGGAAACCGAGCCACAGTCGCGTCAGAGTAGGCTTGGGTGATTCGCCAGCTCAAGAGTTCGAACAATGAGACGTGAGTGTCGTCATAGCCGCCCTGCTCGTCTCACTTGTCCTGAACAGTGCATTCACACGCTGGACGAGGAGCCGATGAGTGAGGCTCTTCACTTGGCCGAAAAGACATCAGTGGAGCCGCGTTATGCCGTAGAAGTTGCTGGCAAATTGTGAACGGCGGATTGTTGGAAGCATGGCGTTCTGGTGATGGCTGTGGCGTCCGGAGAAGTCTGGCCAGCCCTGCGAGGCCTTCCACGCGTACATCCCAGTCGCCAAGACCGTGCTTGCCGATATCCTTAAATTAGCTCGGTTGTTACAAGGTTCAAGCAAGCTCACCATAAACACGCACAGTTCTGTGCCTTGGTTTCCATCTGACCTCATTTGCGAGTTCTTAGTACTGATGTCACTTTTCATCTAAAAGGCGCAACCCCACGACTCGGTTAGTGTCTCGTTTGCACACCTGTCTCATGGTTATCCCTCTAGCGTGGAATGCCTCACTCATCCATGTTATCACCTCCCAAGGAATCTCATCTCCCCAGTGATATGGAGCTTCGAGGGCTCCTAGGCATCAGCTTCGTATCCACAGGGAGCGAATATGACGTGCGTTTCCCCTCCGCCCTTCGAATAGAGAATATCCCGTACACCCGCAGCGCAGACAAGAGATTAACAGCATAAATGTCCGCCTTCCTCGGCTTAGCTTATTTCACATCTCCATCATGTCGCCTATCCAAAGTCCAATCGCGCTGGTACGGATGATCGACTCCTGCTTCAATCCACGGAATATTATGACTTCGCATCCAGATCTCCCACAAGGCAAACTTCTGCAGATATGGAGTGAAACCCCTCATCCATATCCTGTGACGGCATGAAAAGTATCTTTTCTTCGTTGCTTGCGACAGCATAACACGAGTTTGTTATCCGATAAGCAGCACTGAAAAACTTATGTCTTGGAGCAGTGGCCTCTTGGCAGAAATTGAGGTGCTGTAAGAATTCCTTGTGTAAGTTGTCGGCGATAGCAGATCATGTCAATCGTCTTCTAAATATGCAACCACATGAAAAGACCAGATTGAGTGTGGTCATTGCTTTCCATGTAATGTGTCTTCGGCCCAGAATGCTGCTCTTGGGGCAATTCATTGAGACATGCACAAGGTTCGCCCAATCGTATATTAACCTTCTGATCAATCTTCTTTCTGAAGGCAATCTCATACTTCTCTCCATAGTTTTGTCCGGTCTACCTACTAGCGGGATGCGGTTTGTGAAATATGGACATCTGGGGGGTTGGAGGGTAGACTTGGTGGCTTTCTAACCGCCAAGGCGCTCACCATCAGCATGCACGGCACAACATGCTGGTGCCAAGTATCAAATCACAAGCACATAATCGACTTGCAGGCGCCTTTGGAACCTTTTTGATGCGGTTCCACGTTCAAGACCTAGAGCAAGGTCGTTTCCTTATACACGCTCTCTCAATTGCCAACCGTTGCTGGCAAGCCGATGACCTATTCAATCTAGTGCTCCAATATTTCCCATCCACCGTCTTGGTCTCATGAGACTCGCCACGAAGCATGCTCGCTCCATATTGCTCATCATTGTCCACTTTTGGTGCGGCATTCAAAGCCCTATGGAATAAGCGCTTAGGTGTAACAACTAAAAAAATATGGCAGTGGCAGTGGCAGTGGCAGTACTCAGTGAATTGCGCAAGGGCAGATCCGCTCTCGTGTTTGTAAGTCAATTTTTCTTTTGTTCAGTTTAAGTCTCTCGTTGAGGTCATTTCATGATATCATTGATGCATGGAGGTCGCTGCAAACAACTGGTACCGTCTCAAAACAGGCGGGGATCCCGCACAATCACTAGCCGGAATATACCCTTATGCCAGTGGAAACAAAGGTCTTGTTGTAATCACTGGCTTGAATAATAGCAGCCCTACCCAGCAATGGCAATTCTATGCGCACAACGCTTCTAGTTATCTGCTGCGAACAAAAAGCATCGGGGGCGAACGCGTACCCAGAAGTAGTGAGAATCAAACCTGCGAGGACGCAATACCCATTCTGTACAACAGCTCGAAAGTGGAACGAGTCTATATTATGGAGCATACAGCTTAACGACTATCGAAGTTATCAGCTTAGCAATCACGTCTGTGGGCATACCTGTTATCTCAAGGTCAAGAAGAAAGTCCCCAAATAAAGTCAGATGGCACGCCTGGACTCGACCAAGTCTCTGCGCTTATTACAGTTGGAAAGATCAACGACGTGGTGTTTTCAACTGCTGCGACTTTCCCAACTTCTCAATTTAGAGCCTACACTCCTTCGGCGACTGCATCCGCGTCTTCTGCATTTGTCCGCGATATTCGGCGGAAGTCGGAGTCGTATAGTCGCTCAGAATCATCTACCGTGCCATCATCGACATTCACACTATCCTCACTACCTTCTTCACTATCATTAGAGCACGCTTTAGGTCTCTCTCTCTCTTTCTCTCCGCCAACCATGGGCGTCGGCGTTGCAGTCGGTATATCAGCCCGTAGCACATTGTGGACGTACTTTGCATGTAAATGTCTAAGAGGTGCCCCGATCTTTCTGGCATAATGTTAACCGATTGGAAAGCTGAGCGAAGGATATCATGCGCTCTTATACTCAAGGACATATGTTATACCCCATCGTTGCCATTGCTCTTCACATTTACAGGAATACTGACTATACCAAATCTAGGCATAGTCGGCACCCTCATCCTCCTATCAATCGCCCTTTTAATCTACCACCGCTGTAAGCTCCAAGCTAAGCCGTCAAGCCGTCACTACCGACAAGCCAGGCTTTGGAAAGAATTCGCTTCAGCGGCACCGAGCACAGCCCGTACCACCTATATAGGGACGAAGATGGCAAACGTTTACTTCACTAAATTGCCCACCCCTGTCTCTCCGGCTTTCACGTTGAGTTCCCCGTTAGGGAGCGATGATGGGAACCAGATGAGCTGGGAGAGCATTGGGTCTGTGTCGCCTGTAGCACGGGGGTCACTGCCAAATGAACTGCCTCTATGATTTTCTGTGATACCGTTTAGGTTGATACTATGACTTGCGCGCTAAGGGGGACTTTCTAGCTAAGGAGCAGGTGATCGCAGGAAAGCTGTGCGAATCACACGCAATATTTGAATGATGGGTGAAATGGTCTGAGACAATGCATTTGGAGAACAAACGAATTCCAATCTAATCGTGACTACCGCCTGTGGGACTTGCCTAGAGCTCTCCTTCTCTCCATTTTCCTTCGTGTCTCTTGCTTTGGTGGTTAGGTCATGGGGTTTCGAAGAGTTTCAATGTTATATGTATGCTCTGGAATCATGATGTATCGGTGCTTGGTTGCAAGTCTTCGTAAAGCACCGTCCGGTTGTAAATGGATATTGCAATCATTGCAGCTCTATGTCTATATTTTTGATATGGAAGATTTTTAAATCGCGCGCATGTGACAGTCGACTTGGCACCAGCTGGAGGGCTCCGTTGCGCCGCAGGGTGCTACCTTCAAGAAAATAGATGTAGAGATGCAATTGAGAAAGGACATCGTACACAGTTCCATATCACTTCCGTGCATCATCGACTGCCGTCAGTTGAGAATTATTCCGATGACCTCAGACTAGGCGAGTGCATGCTATGACGGAGGAGGGAAGGTGTAGGCTTGGCGGAGGAAGCCGCGGCCGGGTGGAGCTTGCTTTTTCGTCTCCGAGCTTTGCGCCTGCACATCCACACCTCCGCCGTCCACCGCCAGCCTTTACATCTTGCTACTATAGCCCGAGTAGCTTCAATTGGGTAGCAGGAACACATACTCAAGGTCACAATGTTGGCTGCTCGCTCGTTCGCCGCTCCCGCGCGGCAATGCCTGCGCCAGGCCAACCGCTCCTCCAGATGGGCGCCCGCACTATCGCAGGTGAGCTGAGCCGCCAATGGCTGCGTGGGATAAGACGTATATGCTAATCAAATCATCTAGGTCTCGGCCAGGACATACGCCTCCGAGGTAGCCAAGTTCAAGGGTACCAAGGGCAATGATGGCAAGTACAGCGTTACGCTCATCGAGGGTGACGGCATTGGCCCGGAGATCGCGCAGTCGGTCAAGGACATCTACTCGGCCGCCAACGTTCCTATCAAGTGGGAATCGGTCGACGTGACCCCGCGATTAAACGAAGACGGCAAGACAGTCATCCCCGACGAGGCCATCAACAGTGTAACAAGGAACCTGGTCGCCCTCAAGGGCCCGCTTGCGACGCCCATCGGCAAGGGCCACGTCTCTCTCAACTTGACGCTTCGCCGAACCTTCAACCTCTTCGCCAACGTCCGACCCTGTAGATCCATTGCTGGTTATAAGACGCCTTACGACGATGTCGACACCGTACTGATCCGAGAGAACACCGAGGGAGAATACTCGGGCATTGAGCACATTGTCGTTGACGGCGTTGTGCAGAGCATCAAGCTCATTACCCGCGAGGCGTCGGAGCGCGTTCTGCGATACGCCTTCCAGCACGCCCGCGACATTGGCAGGAAGAAGGTCCGCGCCGTACACAAGGCCACCATCATGAAGATGTCCGACGGTCTCTTCCTGAGCACTGCCCGCGAGATCTCCAAAGAGTTCCCCGATATCGAGTTCGATGCTGAGCTGCTCGACAATACATGCTTGAAGATGGTCACGGACCCCATTCCCTACAACGACAAAGTCCTTGTTATGCCCAACTTGTACGGAGACATCCTGTCTGATATGTGCGCTGGTCTCATCGGTGGTCTTGGCTTGACTCCCTCTGGCAACATCGGTGACAAGTGCTCCATCTTCGAAGCGGTCCACGGTTCTGCACCTGATATTGCTGGCAAGCAGCTCGCCAACCCAACCGCGCTCCTTCTCAGCTCCATTATGATGCTGCGACATATGGGCTTGACCCAGGAAGCCGCCAACATTGAGCAGGCTATCTTCAAGGTTCTTGCTGAGGGCAAGGTGAGTAATCGCAATTCATGTCATCCAGTATCGTCGCTAATACACTTGTAGACTATTACCGGCGATCTCGGCGGCAAGTCTAAGACGTACGAGTACGCGGACGCGGTTATTAAGGCATTGAAGTAGGATTTGTTTATGGGTTGACGAGCATGAGCACGACGGTATGGTAGTGATTGCATATTGTGGATATGTACTAGTCTTGTACTATA
This sequence comes from Phoma sp. ATCC 74077, assembly GCA_033682645.1. NCBI lineage: Eukaryota > Fungi > Ascomycota > Dothideomycetes > Pleosporales > Didymellaceae > Phoma > Phoma sp. ATCC 74077. The sequence continues at coordinate 932,436 of JAWDJC010000017.1, forward strand.
GGCTGCCATTTAGCTTGATATAGGCTGATACCTCTTGGAAACCTTTTCGCACACTGAACGCCTTGTCTAGACTATCGATGTGTAACAAGACCAACCTAATGCGCTTCAACAACCTCTACGTTGTGAGTCAATTGGGATTGTATTTGTGTAATTGAATGCTCGAGCCACGAGGCGGGTAGGAATCTAATCTGATCATCTGGCATGGAGACAGCATTATGCACGTGACAACGCATCAAGGACCAGATATCATCCAAACCCATCGCGCGTCCAGGTCCACCACCAAAACTTACACCAGATTCACGTCAGCTCCTCGGTATGCCTTCCAAACCACCATTCCGTATATCTATGAAACCTTTCTTAGCTGCGAAATCCAATACCCTTCCCCCCGCAAAAATAAATGCCCCGCGAGCTCCGCCGAAATCATTCAAACCACAAACACCTTTGTCACAAACCCCTACGCCTCCTCGTAGACCACCACCGCGATGGTACGAGAACTCCGGTCTGCGGTCGTCTGCGCGCTTTGCAGCATGGTCCACAAACGTTGTTGTCTGCCTATGCGCCCTAATTTGGGTACGCGATCACTACATTAAACTGGACCGTGTACGAGGATCCTCGATGGCGCCGACGCTGAGTCCCCATACACATGAGACGGGAAAAGTGGATTGGGTCATTCTTCGTCCCTACACGGAGCGATCTGCGAAACGGCGCAAGGTTACAGAGGGTAAGGATGATGGGGAGCAGGGACATGTCAAGAGGGGAGACGTGGTAACGTTCTGGAAACCGCATAAACCGGAGGAGATGGGTATCAAGAGAGTGGTGGCGGTGGAAGGGGATACTGTGTATCCTACCCGTGGGTATGCCTTGAATCCTGCTTCGAGGGCAGGTAGGATGCAGGGGATGCCAGATGGACTTCCGGATAGTGACGAATATGCGATACAAGCGAGGGGTGAAGAGATTGGCAAGGTTGTCGTTCCATATGGGCACGTTTGGGTAGAGGGAGATAATTGGCGCAAGAGCTACGATAGCAATGATTTTGGGCCGCTTAGCAAGGGGTTGATTGAGGGAAAGGCTATCTGGGTGTGGAGAGATTGGTTCGAGGTTTTGAATGTGGGGGATGAGCGAATCAAGAGAGAAAAGAAGATGAGGAGCAGAGTTGTAGAGGGGAGGAGCGAGATACCGGCGATCTTCTTGGAATGATACCTGTATATCACCATGTCGCAATCCCGTTCACAAGATACCCTGCGTTTGTTTTGAAAATGAAAGAAGGTTTGAAGGATACAGGTACGTATACATGTACGTTTTGCTCTCCATACTTGCGGTGATCATATCATTCAAGTGGATTTGAAGAGACTCTCGATCTCTCGACATACCGCCTCCGTAACCCCCTTCGTATTCTCACTTCCCCCAAGGTCCTTAGTCTTGACATCTCTCGCAGTTACATTCTCGATCGCCTTCATTAATCCATCCGCAGCCTTCTCCTGGCCAACCCACCTCACCATCTCCGCCGCACTCCAGAAAGCTCCTACAGGGTTCGCGATGCCTTTGCCTGCGATATCTGGCGCAGAGCCATGGATGGGCTCGAACATGCTTGGATTGGCACGTGTAGGATCAAGATTACTGGACGGTGCAATGCCGATACTGCCAGAGAGAGCAGCGGCGAGGTCAGAGAGAATATCAGCGTGCAAGTTGGTCGCGACAATCGTATCAAGACTTTTCGGGTGTAGCACCATTCGCACCGTCATAGCATCCACTAGCATCTTATCAATCTCGACATCGGCGTAGTCCTTGGCGACTTCGTAGAACACCGTGTCCCAGAGCACCATGCCTGTTAAACGTCAAAAAGGGGGTTGGATACCATCAGGGGATTGACTTGCCATGTCGCTGCGCATTGCTTTTCGTCACCATGGTCAATTTCTTCCTTGGCCGGGACCGCGCGGTCTCGAAGGCGAAGCGCATAATTCTCTCGATACCCACACGTGTGAAGATACTAACTTCGGTTGCTACGGTGTGTGGTGAAGACTCGTGCGATGTACCACCTTGTCCAGAATACTCGCCCTCGCTGTTTTCGCGAATGATGACCCAGTCAAGGTCTTCTCTCTTACCATCAGCCAACGGACTCTTGGTTCCCTCCAAAATCCTCGTGGGCCGCACATTTACATACTGATTTAGTGCTTTTCGAATGGGTAAGATCAAGCCCCACAGGGATATGTGGTCTGGTACATCGGGCCAGCCGACGGCTCCAAAATAGATGGCGTCAAAGTTCTTCAGCTGCTCGAGTCCGTCAGGGGGCATGTACCAACCCCTTTCTAGGTAGTTCTTGCTACTCCAGTCGAAGGTTGTGAACTCGAATTCGAAACCTCCGATGGCTTTGGCTAGGACATTGAGGACCTGCACGGCTGCTTCGGTAATGTCGACCCCGATGCCGTCGCCAGGAATGCAGGCGATGCGGTGGACTTTGGAGACCTCGTGGATGTGTGAGGGCATTTTGAAAGACTGGAAGCAGCAAATCCTGATTGTAAATTTCTGAAGCACACATCAGTGACTGCCTTGAAAATGACGTAGATGGGTGTTGTGAATGTGCTATGCATTTCCCGGGGAGTCGCTGTGAACTTACTCGAAGACTCTTATTGTACACTATTGGGAAATTCTCCCTGCAAACTTGTGGGTTTCAAGATGTTCATCTCGAGCAACCTTTGAGAGGTATTATAGCTTCACGTAGTCCTGGAGGGTGCGGACATACTTTTCCCGGTCCGGACATAGGTACTGCGGGGAGAAGGCTACGCTCCGATCTCGCGCTCAGGTGCGAGATGGATGAGGGCGACGTCTTCTCTTCCGTCATAGCTCCCTTCCTCAGGGCTGGACCCTCGTTCGTCGTACCTTCCCCGCGCTAGCATTGCCCTTAGCGGCATTGCCCCACTGTGCACCACGCGTGCTGGACACCACACCGCCTGGACGACACCACCTTTCCGGTACCTAGCTAACGATTCTTTTCGCTGCTCGAGAACCTTCCACCACAGCTTCTGTGACTGCATACAGGTCTTGATCGAAGTTTGAACACAATGGCAGCCACCTATCCCCCCGGTGGAACCTTCTTCGATACGGTCAAGAGGAGCTTCGTTGATGTGCCCGTCGATGCCTCGAAGGACAGTGCCATCTCCACGTCCGAGTTCCTCGAGGCTGCAGAGAGTCTGACGACGCTGTTCGGTGCGTGTCTCTGGTTGGCTTTGGACTGAGCAAATGCTAATTGTGGTTCGATAGATGTTCTGGGTTCAGCCGCGTTCAAGCCTGTGAAGAATGACATGATCGGCAACGTTAAGGTGCGTAGATAATAGACGGGATATGATACGCTTCGAGGAATTGGTTTGTTGCTCACATGGAGTAGAAAATCCGTGATCGACAGTTGGCTGCCCCTACGCTCTCAGAAACACTTCAGGACCTCGTCCTCAATGAGCTCAAGGAGAAGAAGCACACCGCCACCGAAGGCCTAGTATGGCTCAACCGGTATGTCCTCCTACGCCCCTCTCAGTCTTCCTTAAATCACACGCTACCCATATCGTCGTCACTAACCCTTAACCCCTTTAGCGGCCTCGACTTCACCGCCCAAGCCCTTCGCCACAACATCTCCAATTCCTCCAAAGAACTCGCCGACTCATTCCGCGATGCCTACGGCAAGACGCTCAAGCCACATCACTCCTTCGTCGTTAAGCCGCTTTTTAGCGCCGCTATGAGTGCCACACCATACAGGAAGGACTTCTACAAGAAGCTGGGCGATGACGACTCAAAAGTGCAGGCTGAGCTTGAGAAGTGGCTAGCGGCATTAGAGAAAGTTGTCAGCGTGCTGAATCAGTTTTTGGCGAGAAAAGAGGCCAAGTGGTAGACGGTGGGAGGGTATATATGGATAGCATCGATGCTGGAAATGTGAAATGTGAAATGTGAAATGGGTGCTATCAGAGCCAGGCTTGTCTAGGTTATGAGTTATACCCACAAAAGCATTACGGTTGTCAAGCTGTAGGCTCTTCAACGCGAACTACTCCATAGTTTTGGGAACATGTTGAGAAATACTTTAAGAGGTGAATAAAGATTTAGTACCATTTGCATAAGGACAGCCCCTGCCTCTCTCCCACATATACCGCACCTTGTGGCTGGAGGAGCAATGCATGGATATCGCTTGGTCTTCTTGATAATCCATTGAAGAACTCGGCATGCTTCCGTAGCCAGCTGGTAAGAATAATTATCAGCACAAGAACTTGGACCATTTCAAGTTAACTAGTAAACACGCTATAGAAACTGAGACTCTATAAACCAGTCAATAGTTCCACGGGTGAGGCAGTTTGGCGTGAGGCTGGAGGGATTAAGGACGCAGCTACGCTTCAGAGGCCAGCCTTACGGAAGGTCTGTTACGCTTTCTACCTGATCTCACTATTCAGAAACTTCTCCAGAATCTCTCCCATAAGACAGCGTGCCTGCATAAATCATAGCCGTGTTGATTCTCTATTAGGATCGTCTATTGCTTGGCCACATAGCGCAAGATCGCCTGATTGTTGCCGCTTCAATTACCTGTCGTGCAGCTGTCGGCATCCTCACCATCGAATTCAAAGGTCCCAAATTCTTTACTACCGAGGGTAACCAGCTCTTTGTGAAAGGTACGTTCAGTTATTACTTGTTACGCGCTTCCCGGCTCGCATAGGTGTAACATATCCATCGGTCAGCTCTTCTTCCAACTACCTCACAAACGGCGCACAACGCCAAATAGATGCAAAGTTGATCGCCGCAACCGGCACGAATGCTGTCCGTGTGTATTCCATTGACTATACGTTGTCACTCGAAGGATGCATGCAAGAATTTGCAGATGAAGGTATCTATGTGATATACGATGTCGACACCATCTTTACAAATCAACAAAGTGCGTACCTCACCCTGGCAAATTCCATGGGACTGATGGAAATGAAATACGGTAAACTGGTTTGGAATCTCAATCTGCGCAACCAGTTCGCAAAAGTCCTCGATCGTCTACACCAATAATGACAATCTACTTGCTGACTTCGCCGGTAATGAAGTAATCATCGAACCGAACACGGCCATTGCTGCACCAACCGTCAAAGCGATTATTGCCGACATGAAAGCCTACAGAGGCTTGATGCAGTACCGGAATATACCAATAGGCTACTCCGCTATTGATACGAGGACATTGAGTTCCCTACAGGACTATCTTGATTGCTGTAACGAAAAATTCACGGCAGACTTCTTTGGTTTAAATAGCTATTTATGGTGTGGGGCAGCTCCTTGGTACAATTAGGATACGACCAGCTGTATGAACGCGCAGATGGATACGACATTCCGATCTTCTCATCAGCATAGGCTGTAATGTTGGAAGCGAAACTCGAGATTTTGACGACTAGGTTGCGCTTCTCGGGAGAGATATGAACGATCGATACTCCGCAAGCATTATCTACAAGTGGCACAATGAGTCGAACAAGTATGGTATCGCGCAGTATTCTAACACGGAGGCTACAGGTACACCAAAGTTGCTCCCCGATACACCTCATTGAAGCACGTTGGTCGACTTTGAATCCTGTAGGTGTCAAGGCTACCGCATAAGAGTTGCGACATGGTTTGGTATGCCTCGTTCAGTTCCTTCAAATGGATGGAATGGCTAGTACAAAGTGTCTAGGCTATCGAAGTCCAAGTGAAGAGCTTGCCTCACCGGCAGCACAGGCATGTAAGCATATATACGCAGTTTCAAACAGAGGCCAGCTATGGTATGCTTGTAAACTTGCTTTCATTTCTTCAGAAATACCCCTTATCGTCCCAAGGACTCCGTCTCTTGGCCCACTCCTCAATCGGAGTCAAACTCACCTTCAACTCTTCAACTACAGGCCGCATATCAATATTGAAAGGCTCATCCGGCGCCTCGTTATAATACGTATAGGCCTTGAACATCTGGCTCACAATCGTGGCTGTGTCCAACCCCCTACCCTGCATCGCCTTTCCAATCTTTTCACAGAAATCCGGCACAGTTTGATTCTCATAATCGAGGTTTCTGCCCCAAGCGCTCGACAACTTCTCAGCTAGCTGCTCGAGCCGAACAGTCTCTGGCCCGCCCACTGGAATATTGCGACCAGCCAGATCCGGCCGATGCATAGCGGCCAACATGATTTGAGCGACGTCATGATGACAGATCCATGAAACTTGGAGATCCGGCTTGTGACAGTAAACGACAGTATTCCTGTCGCGGATAGGAGGTAGAGCCCAGCCTTCGAGAAGGTTGTCGAGATATACCACTGGCTCGATGCTAATGACGGGGACTCCTGATTCTCTCAATAATCTGCGCATTTCCCTCCGGTCATCCTGCGCTTTAATGTCTTGCTTTTCTTTCGGGACGGGCATGCTCGTGTTGAATAGTATGAGGGGGATATTGGCCCTCTTCGCTGCTTCGCCGATAGCTTTCGCAGCGGCGAGGATGGGCCCTGATTGGTTGAATGATGTAGATGGAAGGTTTGCAAATATCCTGTCTGCACCTTTTAGGACGTTGTCAATAGCCTCTGTGTCGGTGAAGTCTGCTGCGAAGGTCTCGACGGGTATGTGGTCTACTTGGAGTGGCTGGGGACTGCGGCTCACGGCGACTACCGAGTGGCCTGCACCCGCGAGGACGCGCACTTGATGACGACCCTGCACGCCGGATGCACCAAAGACAATGACGCGCATATTTAATATGTGCTTTCCAATGGTAGTCGGGAAGTTGTAATGTTGATCCAAAGTACCGGTGTTGTGGTGATGGTTGTAGGTTTTATTTGAGTATCCGCGGTTACGCTTTTCCGAAAATGCTTACGGTTGATGTACTCCGCCTTTGTAGCAACTGCGACTCATTGAAGTGAGTGGATGAATATCATGTCGCGTAGATTCCTTTTCCAAGTCTAGGGATGGTGCATAATTGTATCAAGAGATCTCAATGACGCCTGCACTAACATCTTCCTATGTCAAGCAAAAAAAAAGCATTCCTCGATCATTTGAATGGATCCAAGTAGAGAAACCTTATTTGCCATACAAGCAAGCCATTTATGAAGGAGGAAGAAGTGCAGATATTTGAGTGACTCGAACTTTGCATAGATTGTTGGTATTCCATTGAGTCGATAACGTGCAGTCTCGAAGAGAGCGGCTAAGAGAATGTCGTAGTATTTACATTGCCTCACGAGCAGGGACTAGGTACCTCGCTTAATTCAGAGCTTAACATTGTCGCATTGTTGAGCTCTTGGTAGTGCGTCCTTTGTGTAAATAACATGGTCCCGTTCCCATGAGGTCATTCGATATACCCGAACGATCGTTTCCGTTTCGCGCAGGGGTTTAGTCTAGCAGCATTCAACATTGTTAGCACTTTATACGTTCAATTTAGCACTGATTTAGAGGCGCAAAGATGTCTAGAAGAGACGGTTCACTTTAATATACGCTGTCATCCTCGAGGCTATTGTACAGGTTAAGTTCCGCAGGAAGCTGACATGTTTGGGGAAGAGGCATACGATTGGCGGCTAGACTGTTGTAGTAGCAGGTAGACTAACCCCCATGGATAAGGAGACCTCTCTGAGAGGGAATGAGCCTCACGATATTCAGAGAAATGAAGAGCGCTTGAGCTGCATCGAAAACATTAGCATATCGCAATGCTGTGAACATTTCGCAAACACATTGGACGCACCTATGCACGTTCGAAGCGGTTTCTGTTCCACGGGAAGCTGTTTCCTACCTGGGTCAATTGTATTATCATTAAAAACCATTGAGCACTCAATCACGACTATAAGCGCTGGTAACTACGGTCCCAAAGGCTCATCTGGCCAGCTGATATATGTTCGCTACAGTAGCCGGCAGCAGCCGAATATGAATAAGTGCAGTTATAGGAAGGCTCGACAAGTGTCAAGGGATAGTATCAGACGGTAAAGACTACACTAAAGGTGAACAAAATCCCGTTCGCGTGCCCAGGCAAACACAGGGTGCTTAAATCCTGTACGCGAAGCTTCTTGTGTAGCGGAGGGGCTGGGGTGTGCAATCCATCGGTTAGCTTTGGTTGGCGGGAGCAGAAGCCGAAATATTGATAAGATGAAACAAACCATGGGAATGTCCGGTGTAAGGCAAGCGGGAGATTCGCAGTTGTGAGAGCACGACAGCGAACAGACTGACGACTTCCAGGTTCAGATTATTAGTGCAAGCAACGTCCCGGTGTTTCTCGATCTCAATCTGCTGAATCGCAACCCTCTGGCAATATTCTTCACAGATTTCCGGGCATTTTGCTCAGATTGGAGAGGTCGGCAGCTCCTACAATAGCGTAAATCTCGACCACTCCAACACCACCAGCCTCCAAGCTTCCAATGTCGATGGAATGCTACCAGTTCAACTTCTCGCTTAATTCACTGGAGGTACAGCATGAGCACAAAGGAGGGGCTCAACCCCACGTTTTAGCCATGGGCCTTTCTCTCATTCGTTACGGTCAACTAAGCCGACCTGGCCACCAAGATTCGACTGGGCCAGGCTCGTCGGGATCGACCACCATTCTCATTTTCCGCCATTCCCTAGTCTGCCTCACAGTCCGCGAGTGATAAACCATGTTCGGCTCTGTACACTCTCCGAATGCGCTACGTTTGCAGCACTATGCCGCAGATGTGGGCTGCCTTCGCGCAAGCTTAGAGACTGGGGCAATGTGGCGCTCCTCAGCCCTTGGGCTACGGGCACTTCGGCGTCCCATAAATGCTGTTGCACCGCGATCCTCCGCGACCAGTGACACCTTTGCCAGATGTATTCTGGACAGTACCAAAGTACCCACAGCCAGTCAAGACATCCCCGCCCTTGGTTGTAGAGGGACCTTGTATTGAGTTCGCTCTCTGTCCAAACAACGACTGTCGATACGGAATAAAGCGACAAAACAAGAGCACGACGTCGGTCAACCTTACGTGGAGCATTGGACTCGACCGCCATGTCGATGAACGCAATAGAGACGCAATATTTCGGAGGCTTCCACTGTCGTGAACCAGAAGTTGACCTCAAGATGAACCTCTCTCCTCTAGACACACAATTTGTTCCAGACGACGCGTCTCTAGCCTCCAACCGCAGCTTTCCCTTCGACGAACAATTACAGTCGATCGAGCCCAGACCACTCCTACAGTTCTCCACCGAATACCAGCAAGCACCGTACAGACATCGTTACAACAGTCTACAAATAAGCTACGCGGCGCAATCTCCCGACTCCACACCTTCAACTACTGGACGAAGACGCAAGTCAGAATACGCAGAGCCCGGCTCAGCGCGAGCCATATACCTCGCAAAGAATCGCAAGGCCGCAAGCAAATGTAGGGGCAAACAAAAAAAGCATCAAGAAGAGCTGGTTGAATTAGCTCGAGATGTGGAGCGTAGGAATAAAGCTCTCAGGGCTGAAGTTGATATGCTGAAGGGTGGACTTCGAGAGCTGATGGGCATCGTCGCTCAACATTGCGATTGCTCGGATAAGAGGCTTGCAACATACGTACAACGCGAAGCAGATCGACTAGCTGCTGGGATTATGCGTAACGACCTCCCCATTCCGCCTTTAACGAGATCTTCGTTCGGTAGCGATATTCCGGAGACAGCAGATGATCCATCAAACTGGACATGAAAGAGACAGCAGATAGACTTTGCTTTTCCAAGCCACTGTTCAGTTGATACTAGCGTGGCCAAAAATCTAGTTTGAGGGGCCGACTAGCGTTCTGCCTTGGTGTTGTCGGTGGAATCACAAATTCGGCTTCTGCTGATGAATTACACGATCCAAGTTTTGGGTACCGCAGGGGTAATGAGTAATGGTGGTAGGCAATGAACACCCATGGCAATAAAGCTGCAGATCATAACATAACGAATGGTGAATTTCATCCCATTATTGGCGTTTTATTAGTGGCATTAAGGCCATTTAGGTTATAATTCGTTGCTTGCGGCTGTATCTTCCCTATTCACATTATCATATACCAAACATGTAGGATGAATAATTTGTTCCCAAGTTTTTTAAACGCCCACTAGGCTATCCACCCAGTTTATTATGGTTTGAGTAGCTAGATTCAACGCCGCTTCGTCACACTTGAGATTGCTATCCTCCCAGGATGTCCTGACGCGACTGTCAACCATATACCACAATCAATCATGGCTTTCTTGATGTCATCCATCCACCTGTACGCACACCAATTCTAGAGTTCTTATTGCCATCTAGACGCTCCTCGTCCTGATTGAGAAGTTCGTCACGAGTATTCTGAAGTTCGATATTTGTGCTATTTGCTTGTCTTTTCTGGTACAGCTCTGTGGCTTGACTGGCATGGATCCAATTGAATGAGACCATAACAAGTAACATAAGCAGGGCGTCGAAAACGTAGAGGTAGACCTCGTGGCTTAATAGATATCCGGCGTTTCCTTGGATGTACTCGACAACTCTGAAGATACTGCGGACCATAATGAGCGTGCTGGCTAAGTACAGATTGTGTAGATGGCGCTTCCACGGCAATGCGGTGACATCAGCACGGGAGACGCTGGCTTGAACCTGGCTGGCAGACGAGGAGCTCGTGAGTTGATGACGCTTTCGAGCGCGATTGAAGGGAGACCACGGGCTCGGACGACTTTTGAGGGGTCGGTCATTTACGAGGCGGTGGTGAAAAACGCCAGCAACGACGATGAAGAACGCGAAGAAGATGAGCTGCACGAAGAGGCCACCAATAATGATCTGCTCCCCTAAGTGCATCGAATTTAGGGTTCCCATGGCCTGAATCCCTCCACCTAAAGCGTGGCATCAGCGTTTATTCTTTATCTCTTAGCTCGATCATGCCATACCTGACCCTTGCATCAGAAAGCTTAGCACATCTCCAGCAACAAAAGTCTTTGTCAGCCACTTCTGTCATACCAGCGAGTAGCGTTCTCCATCAACTAGAAGAATGACACGGCCGAGAACTATGTATATTGAAGCGGAAAAGAGAGCGGGGGCGACGAGGATAAGTAGCGACTGCATGATAAAAGGACCCAATGCCCAAATATCGTTGTGTGAGAGGTACCGTCCAATGAAACCTATTACCTCGACTGCATCAGAGTAAGCTTGTGTCAGACAGTAGGAAGACGGTGGGTTATGGTGGTACGTACAGATACCTCCAACAACAAGTGCTATGAAGTACCATGTCTTCTTCTTGACAAGTTGAAAAACGTGCGCAAGTGTCGTGAGGCCGAATGCGACTACGAAGATAATTGCGGCAACATTCGAAGGAATATATCGATACAAAACGTACGCATCTGGGTCATCGAGAGCCGGATGCGCCCTATTGCCTGACATAGTGGAAAATTGCCAAGTTCTGTGGTTAAAGAGATGCGGTCGTTGATCAATTCGAAGAACAAGTGTAGAAGCTTCGGCGAACGTATTGTGTTCCTCCAGGGTTTCGTTCTTCTCTTATACTTCTGACAGTTTTGACATGGTGCTCATCTCCTGGTTTTCTCTGCACCGCGACTTCGTGGTGTTGTGCCCGTATAGACCGTATGATGTGGGGCAGCGTTTGAGTGGCTGCAGCTCATTCGCGTCCTTTCCACTTCCAGTGAAGTTTGGCTACGTATCGATCGTACGGAGATTGCCGTGCGTTACCTTCTCCAATCCGGCTCTAGCGGAATAAAATGAAATAAATCGTGCAGTATGCCCTCCCTGACATCGTATCCGAAGGCACTGCCTCTTGGACCTGATCTCTCCAACCTCGAATTCTCAGGGCTTACATCGTCTCTCGCAACTCTAGCCACTTCTGGGGATAGGCCCTTTCTTTGCAGGGGTTTGGACGGATGGGAATCGTGGTTGGACGTGCAGCCACTACCTGGAACCCGAATTGGGAGATGGTCTATCGTTCAGTCGTCTGTAGGTTGAATGCGCACGGATAACATGGACAACAGATTTTTGTGTGTATGTGTGTGGCAGTTATACCGATATTGCTTCCTATAGTGAGCGTTCAAGAGGTAGCAGGAGTAGCTGTTTGACTCCAAGTCCGAGCGTTTATAATCTGTTGGGGCCAATCCAGCCACCGCAGCAGATCCGGTGTTGCTGTTAACAGTTGCTCAGAGGCGGCAAGGAGCCACACCGGCCACTTTGAGATCCACCAAATTGGGCGACCTTGGGCCAGAAGAGTAGCGAAATGTGTAGTGATGATACAAGTGACAGGATTGTGGGCCGCAAAGAGGTCGAGGAAGCGATTAGTCAACCTTGCCGGCCATAGAAAGAGAAGGCCATACTCATCTCGATCCGGAGTGAGATGTCGAAATCGTAGCCAAGTCGCGTGGAGTTCATCAATGGCATTTGCACAAGCCTCCTTATCTTGTGCATCGAGGAGGAGTTCAGTCAATTCTTTGAGACGTAGTATCTCCTGACTTTTATCGTCCCTCGCCAGAATGTCAAGTCTTTCCAGATTTTCAGGCGAGGCCAGTTCGGTCATATGAGCGAACACAGCGCTGTCCTTAATCTGGTCCCAGTGTGGAATTATCACGACTTTGATACCCTGAAGTAGCATGAAGCAGTGGTGCAATGAGCCAATGGGATCTTCTGGTTTCTCCTGCGCAATACCGAAATTGTACGTAAGCAAGACGGACGACAGAATGAACATTGGGATAGCTGTCTCAATATTCGGTGTCTCCAAGTTTTTCCTATACGTGTCAAGAGCCCGACTAATATGCGAATCAGCTTGGTGGAGGAGGCTTGGTCTCTCTGCAGGTAAAAGGAAAGATGCCTTGTGCGCAGCCGAGAGAGCAAGAAGGCCATGAAGCAAAAAAGAATGCTCGAAACCAAGCTCGATGAACCCGATCTGCCATGCCTCGCTCCGGGACCCAGTTGGGTGCAGAGACTTGTAACATTTGGCTGTCCAGTGATGTACCAGGCGCATGTCTGGGATAGACAGCTCGAAAGTACGCGACGCTATATCAGGGCTGCCAGATGCTGCTTGGTCCGCGAAAGGAGACGCGTGACCGCTTGGGCTAGCTTGCGGTGAGGTCGAATATCCGTTTGTTGTTGTTGGCCATGTGCATTGAATATCTAGTCGGACGCAATTTGCACAACGTGGACGGGCTTCGTTACACTACAAGAGTGAGCAAGACGAAAGACTTTGGGAAGCAGGCGAAATCAACACTGGTGGCATAACAATATCAAGACTACTATCTTTCAATTTTGCCGGGCCTTGATAGGAGATGTCTCATTGGTTGATGGGAGGTAACAAGGCTGGAGTCGGGTTGTGCGGTGAAGAATTGACGTACTTTGGTATGACGCTGTTTGCATTGGAAGCAGCCCTTTCGCGATTTAGTGTGAGTCTTGCGCTTAGCGACACGTTGTTCCGCCATTTCATTGGTGTCATCAAAGCAATACGATAATCATGGATGCGGTTGACATGCACATGCTCAACGATCAATTGGGTGGATGGGATGGACGCGAATTTGATGGCTTAGCTTTGGAAGAAGCCACTGTTATGTAAGCGGCTAAGCAGAACACCGTTAGCTTCAGGTAAGAACCCTTCCTGAGCTCTGCGTCAAGCAGCCCCACATCACAAATCCGTTGACGCAACAGGCGCTTGCGTTATTGGCGAAGAGGTTCATGATGCAGAAGAAAACATGGAAGCTCTAAGAAGACTGAATGCCCATTGTACAGATGAGAACTAGAAATTGCAAGGCTCCCACACTAGTGCCAATAACGCCATGCTTACTCATCTCTGTCTGCATTCTCCATATTAGCGTACAAGTTTCTTTCTCATCCAACTTGACGTCGATTTACACAGGAGATGTAGCCTAGGCCGAACCTAAGATGCTGTGCGAACCCTCATACGCAAATCCCCTTTCCTCTCACGCCCCTTCGTTCTAGCCTGTTTCTCCACCACGAATCTACCTCAATCCCAACGCCTGAACTCCGTCTGCGCATCCACGTTGCGCCAGCCTACATTCTCCTTACTCATTTGCTCCAATGCGGTCGGCTTCTTGGTCGGTTGAGCACTCGCAGTTGATGTCGCCGCTGGCTTCTTCATTTGACTTGCGAAACGCTTATCGAGAGCAGCTTGCTGTTTCGCGCGCATCTTCTGATTGTCAGTAAAAATATGGCCTCACGGAGAGATTCTTGTAATACTTCTGCCTGCGCTTGCGCTTGCTCCTCTGGGCTGAGCTCGGGCGTCGTGGATCGTTGGGCTTGCTGAGAGGATTGACCCTGGCCCATATTGTTGGCTACGGATAATTTTTGCGAGGGTCGATACAGGCTCGCGGTGACTTTTGAAAAGGAATAAAAGGGAACGTGAATGATTCTGAGGTTGATTGATGCTCATATCTGCGGCGCGGTCAAGGCTTGACATACGTTTAGGCCACCCATGGCACGGTCCTATGAACCAGGCAACGACGCTAAATTTATCAGCACACGTGAGAGATGCTTTCACTATTGAGGGAAGATGGGGAAAGTGCATTAAACAAGATAAGTAATACCGTGATGTGCAAGCCCTTCATAACAACCTATGCGGTCAACTTGCTCGTCAAGTTCGATATCGTCCATAGCCCATGATGTGCTCCCGATATGGAATGCAGCGGTGATGACGTTCCGCACGACTGGTCCTTGAAACGACCTAATACACCCTGCAAACCACATTATAAGCCTTTTATAATTATACGCAGAATCCTTAAGGCATTCCTTATGGAGTGGCCATATAGTGCCATGCTTGACGGGCGCTAGAACTGCCTCCCCTGAGGCATAAATTTCTTCTATTGCCATTTGGAGAAGGGCGTGCACACTGAGTATATGAAGCCTGATGTGGTTACAGCACTGGTGGCAAAGTAATGACAGGGCCCAAAAACCAATTCGCATTTTGTGACATTCGAAGTATTTGCACGTGGTGTTTCGTTTGGGGTTGCGGAACACGGTAAATTTTTCTGATTACACCGATAACACTTTTCCTGCGGCCATTAACGACTGTTTGGAAGGCACCGTATATCATTGTCAACGCGCTGAACGTGACGAGGCAGCTGCATGATTGACCTACTTTGACCTTTGATTTTCGACAGAAGACGCAGCTGAGGTAATTAAGCGTGCGAGGTTATCGTCTTCAACGTGGAGGAAGATTTATCGCCCTGTGGATGGGAAGGCAACAAATGTGATAGCAGTGCAACACGCCTAGAACAAGGACGAGAGCTTGACCGGTGCATGTGGGTTCCAACCAATGACATACTCGGCGCACTGCAGTGCGATTGCCAATGGTTTGTGATTTGGCGTCGTTCGCAGCCGTAAATGTAAAGACTCACCAAATAGACTTGTTTCGCACTCAGAGCGACAGCCACCTATAATCAAGTGCGTCAGCCACCAAAAACAGGCAGAACCTGCAAGCTGACGCCCCATTGAAAACACACAGCCCTGCGCACGCCTGAAGCTCAGGCCAGCATATTACAATCCGTTCGCACTGAGTGCGCAAGTGGACAGGCCAGGTACGTATCCCGGGGAGCCGAAAAGGTAAAACCCTCAAGGCTATGACGGGATAGTCGCACTGGAATGCCATGAGAGCGGTGCGGAAAGATGTGGTTTGAGCGAATCAGGCGCCGATCGCTCTGAACGGACTCGATACTTAAAGGGAATGATTAGTTGATCGCCTCCCAAGAGAAGCCATAAGCCCGTCCGTGGACATAAACGTAACTGCATCTGCGCCCGGCCCAAGCGACAGACTTCAAGTCTATCAGATATAAGACAGCAAGTCAGCCGGCGTAATCCAATCTCCTCAGTCAGATATTCGAAGCGTAGTCGTGCAACTGAGCAAGTATCATGCCACACGTCGGCGATACCTTAAGCGTCAAGCTCAAGTGTATAAGCTAAACGCATAGTGTCCGCAGGTATAATTCATTAGATTACGTTGATCGAGATGTATATATTTTAATCACAGTGTGTTTTTCGACAAAGTGCGCAACCAACAGCTGAGACATTTACAAGAGATGTGGATGGCAGTAAAGTGGAATGAAGTAAAGGAGGATATCGATGTAAATTGGGGAAATAAGAGTATATATCTGTCAACAATGCCCTAAATGAATATATGGTGACAGCTGCTAGAAGTAGATAGGAGAATGTGATATATGTCACCATAGCATAACTTCGAACGTGTTTCCCGCCGTAGTTCTCGTGCTACTGGAGCACGCTGCCATTGAAGTCACTGCCCTGCAGGTTATTATGGCAATATAGCTGGAGAAAGGCAAACTTGTCCAAGAGAAACGATGTGCAAGTCTCACGACAGCCATTCCTTCGTGCCGCCTCGAAGGCCTGTAGGATGTTCCATTCACCCAATGCTTCCGAGCCAAGTTGCAGGAGCAAATCCACGCACTTCGCTCGCCCTGCCGAGGCTGCAAGGAATAGCGGTGTTTGTTGCAAATTGTTCGTTATAAGAACGTTTGCTCTGCGCTTTGACCAAGTCCCCTCCTGAGGGTTGAATCTGCACATGTCCTCGTTAAGGAGAAATGCGACGGCCTCTGCGTGGCCCTCTCGTGCCGCGACTGCCAATGGCGTATATCCGTCGTTGTCCTTCCAATCGACGAACGCGCCGGCTCTTTGCAAGACTAGCATCGTGTCACAGTGCGACCTTTTTGCCGCATACCAGAACGGACTGCGTCCACTCAAATCTGAGGCATCAGGTGGGAACCCACAATTGATCAAGTAATTGATCACTTTGGAGTGACCATGCATTGCTGCCAGACTGATCGCAGAGTGACCATGCCTGTCCATCGGAGCCCCGACAGCATTTCGTGTGTTGCGAAGGTATTCCACGAGAGCGCCGTGTCCAAAAAAGGCCGCCCACATCAACGGTGATCGACTGGAGCCACCTGAATTGGGGTCATAATGAGCATTCATGCTCACCTTGTTTGCTTGTTCGTGTGCCGACCTGAGGATCTGCTCACTCTCCTGGCGTGCCCGATCGATGATTTCCTTGGCCGTGTTCTGTGACTGCGCCAGGGGTTCCTCGCTCTCAGCAATTGCCTTATCGACAATACTCTGGCTAGCTTTATTTGCCTCATCGAGAATGTCCCTTTTCTTGATATCTGCCGTGTTACATATCTCCTTACAGATCGTAGAGTCCCCGGCGATGGCTGCAACGTCCAGCGGCCGCAGGCCATTCACTGCCTCAAGATCTACTTTGGCACCAGCTCTCAAAAGCTGCCTTACGCCTCTCCGGTCACGCTTGTGACATGCGAGGTATAGTACCGTGCGTCCGAGAACGTCACGGTTATTGATATGCGTACCCGGCCACTCACCCCCCACGTAGCACTTGCCGGCGTCATACAGGACATGGGAGACAGAACGACCAAGACAATCGGGCAGGCATCTCCGAGCGAGTTGAGACACTATGGGGGGAAAGCGTGCGAATTTACATGGCAGGAACATCTGCGATTCTCTGACAATTTGCGGGGCTCCAATCTCTAGTCGTTTGAGAAGATCGGCGGCAGCTTCGAGGAAGGTCTCTCTAATTTTCAAGAAGGAACCGATGTTACTCGCCAACAAATGCGGCTGTTCGAGGAATACTTTCATTTGGAGAACGTGTGCAAGGCCAGGATAATTAGGTTGATCCCAAATTTGAATGGCCTCGAGAGCAGATTGGTTGGAGGGCCAAATCAGTCTTTTCGAATAGCACTTATTCTTCAATGCGGACTGAACACGCGAGACGATGTCTCCGACTCCCAAATGTAGCGCTCGCAATTCCAGCATGTCGCTGAACCACCGCAACTCGTCGATAGAGTGCTTCAAGTCGTAAATGCAATCCCTGGGGTTCGCAAAGCGTGAATCATCCGTGAAGGGTCTAATTAAATCGTCCACTAGTGTTAGAAGTTCCTCTAATGCCATGTCGATTACTTCTGAAATTGCTAGAAGAAGTACTCTGGTCTGAGTCAATCATGAGAACAATAACAGCAGAGAAATCGACACTGACGCTTCGCATGCCTTGGGTGTGGACGCATCTGCTTGAATATGGTGCGTAGTTGGAGTTTGGAAGTGTATCGCCAAGGGCAAATTCTTCTCTACTAATCGTGGTAGTTCAATCTGTGGTTGGTGCGTGACTTCAGTAGAGAGTGAACGAGGTCGTTCACGTTTGAGAGCGAGTTGTGGCTCCGAACAAGGTAAATTCTTCATATTACAGCGATTGCACTTCGCTGGCCATTGGCGGTCCAGAGGCAAACACTGTCATGCATTAGAAGTTTATATTAGATGTTAGAAGTGCTATGATTATTGGACTGACCAGCTTTTTGCCTTTTCGACATTCAGAGCATTTGGGAATCGTCTTCTTGTTTTTTCGAATCGGTACAGTCGCAGACGCACCAGATTGTGATGATTGTGCGCCGCTCGAGATTAGCATGCTGTTGTGAGAATCTGTTCGTCCTAGCAAGTATGGTAAAAAATGCTTGAAGCGTATTGCTACGTGTGGCATAGGAATAAGGCCCTTCAGTGGTGATCAACAGACATTTAACTTATGAGCTGTTTGGCACTCGATTTTGGTTCTCCATGTGGGTATTGCCCAATGAGGCTGCGTCGCATGTACGTTAACCAATAGCGCAAATCACGCGGATGCGGGTCCCGCTCCGACTCTGGTTCTCTCTGTGAACATGGTACAAGACGAACGAGGCGTCAATTCGTAGACATTTTCAAAATTACGTCCCCCAATAGCGCACCATAGCGCCATTGCGCGGTTCCCCGACGTGCGACGCGGGTCACGCTTCAACAACTCTGACCTAGATCTCCCTTTGAGCGCCCAAGTGCGCATCTTGGCAGAGGGCGCTCTTCCCACTTCCCCGACATGCGACGCAGACAAGGCTTCGACGAACCCACAACTGCTGCTTGATACAGGCTACCCAATGGCGCATTGAAGCCGGTCCCGCTTGAAACATTGACCCTATCTCGCAAAGAAGGTTTCCAAGGATGGTATTTGGTTCTTTTCTCAACGACGCCGGAGCCCTTCCAAGACCAGCGGACCGTTGTATGCATTTGTGGGCGGTGTCACTGTGACAGGCGAAGGCATTTGTATGATGCCGCTCCTTTAAAGCTCTGGTCGTTCTCGTCTGAACGGCTAGATTGCCTGCTTCGATCGCATATCCTGTCAGACACACTACGAGCGCTTGTCCTTTACTTTCGAGATCATGCCTCTCTCTTCACGATCCATCTCAACCTCGACCGAGCTTGGGTTCAACGTGGCTGGGACGTATTTGGCGGCTGTGACAGCGTGCCTTGGGTTTCTCGGTCTCGTGGTGGCAGTCGTACATCGACGTCAAAGACGTGGAAATGATGACCGCGTCTACGAGCTTGCTGCTACGTCGGTATAGGTATGTTGCTTCAAGAGCATGACTGCAGCCTTTGTGCAGCTTATCTAACTTGGGCAGCAAATTCCCGCAGCACCTATTCAGCTCTTTCGGTTCGGCTGAAAACGTATCTCTCGACTTGGGTTTACAGAGTAGACGTAGAAAACATGGGCTTCCCTAAGGCGAAAGAGAATGTTATTCAATCACGGAATCCATGTGTACTTAAGCCAAGGAAGCTGTCATGGCTCTGTGGCGTGCGGAAGGTCAAGGACTGAAACGACAGCTCCAGCTTGCAATGAAACATGGTGCTTTGAACATGATGTGATGAGACCTACGATGCGGCTACGTCTTTTCATGTCGCCTTGAAAGGTCATGTCAGCGCAAGGCTGGCGGTGAGACCGGATAAGTCGGCAGATGCTAAGGCATTTGGCGGAGAGTAAGGTTGGCGTGGAAGGATCATGAGGCAGGAGCTTTCTGCTTCGAGAACCGAGTTTGGTACGATGCAGAGGCTAAGAGACATAGGTCGTAGGAATGGACAGTCGGCCAGCGCCGGCTTCATCGCCGAGAGTCTAGAGGGGAGATGGAGATGATGGTGTTGTGGCGAGACAGCTGCAGGGTTCAGGCACGAGAAAGCTTGCCATTCTTAGCGAGCAGGGATGACGTATCGCCCGAGCGCGCGCCTGGCCCACTTGGTGGAACAAAGATGGCCCTCACTCGTGGGCGCATGTAGCCATGGTGTGTGCCGACCCCAGATACAAGTACGAGAGAGAATACACTCCCTTCCTAGTACTCCATGGTGCGCAAGAACCCCCGCCGCGCCGAAGTCGACTAATCCAGTGCTAGGCGTCTCTTCTGCGCCAGATAGTGGCGGGCCCGCGCGCCCGGCATCCTGAAGCTGGCCTCGACCTGTGCTATGTCACGGACAACAGTAGGCCAGCCCCTGATCTCTCCATACTTCGGAGCGCGCTCTAACAGCGTACAGTCATCGCGACCTCGGGCCCCAGCGGCACCTACCCGCAGCGCGCGTACCGCAACCCGCTCGACTCGCTCGTAAAGTTCCTCGATTCCAAACATGGCGAAGACTGGGCCATATGGGAGTTTCGCGCTGAGGGGACGGGCTACCCCGACTCAGAGGTCTACAATCGCGTATACCACTATCCGTTTCCTGACCACCACCCGCCGCCCTTTGCGCTAATACCCAACATCATGGCGAGCATGCGCAACTGGCTGCACGAGAAGGAAGGGCGCGTCGTCGTGGTACACTGCAAGGCTGGAAAGGGCCGCTCTGGCACAGCAAGTTGCAGCTACCTCATCAGCGAGGAGGGCTGGCCGGTGCACAAGGCACTGAACCGCTTCACCGAGCGGCGCATGCGGCCGAATATGGGTAAAGGGGTCAGTATCCCCAGCCAATTGCGATGGATCGGCTACGTCGACCGATGGGCCAAGCACGGCAAGCTATACGTGGAGAGACAAGTGGAGATACTAGAGGTGCACTGCTGGGGCCTAAGAGATGGCGTCAAGATACAGGTCGAGGGCTTTGTCGAGGATGGCAAGCTGATTAAGAACTTCCACACCTTCACAAAGGACGAGAGAGAAATAGTACGAGGCGAGGTCAAGACCACGGGCATGGCGCAGGCCGTGCAGGAGGTCATGTACAAGAATGGCTTCGGCCCATCCCAGAGCAAGAAAGATGTGAGCAGCGCACCAAAAGATGGCTCCAGGAATGCCAGCACAACCTCTGTGGACAAGATAGACAATCTCGATGGCGCTGCCGCCTCAAGGAAGACTTCACAGGAGAGCCTACCCCTAGGCACTGGCGATGTCGTTTTCCGACCTGCGAAGCGCGTGGTCCTGCCTACCAATGACATCAACATCGACGTTGAGCGCCGAAATAAGGCCGCCTTCGACCTCACCATGGTCACCGCTGTCGCACACGTCTGGTTTAATGCATACTTCGAGGGCAATGGTCCCGAGCAAAACAGCAACGCGGATGATTCTGGCATATTCGAAATCGATTGGGAAGCTATGGATGGCATCAAAGGCTCGTCCCGCAAGGGCACCCAGGCTTTCGAGCGAATCGCCGTGGTGTGGCGTGCACTCAGTGCTGACGAAGGGCGGCCAGGCATTGTCATTACAGAGCCAAAAGAGGGCGAGGAAGTACACCAGCCGGCTGCCGCGGATTGGAGAGGTGCAAAGGGTGTGGAGCCGGGCGAAGGCAAAGATTTGGGTGTCCGAACAGGAAGCCCCACCGATTCGCAGGCAGACATCAGCAGAGCGAGCAGCGTCAGAAGTGAAAACAAGAAGAACGATGTCATCGCCAAAGCTCCAGAACGAGACAGCGGCGACAGCAGCGACAGTGACACTCAAGGTGTCCGTTCTCATGGCCCGAACGGAGAGGAAGTTCTTAGCGCTCCGAGCCCATGGACCAACGCAGAGGCCAGCGGGAGCGGACCGGCAGCAACCGCCTCAGATCCAGTGCTGCCAAGCCATGCTGATGACACCAGCAGCACAGCCAGCGTTTCCACACCGCAAGAGCAAGACCCTAGGTCACACAAGAGTGGAGATCATGTTGAGGGGATGGCGCAAAGTTTAAAATATCACGTTTCTGGGGCCGCGTCTACAAGCGACTTGCCAGACGGAAGACCAGAGAGCGAGATGAAGAATGCGAAGGAGCATGGGTTGGGTCATCTTCACATGGGAAAAAAGAAGGCGAGTTCGTAAGCACCAATGCTTAGGTAAAACGTTGCAGCTATGATGTTGTTCAGTTCGAGTACTTGATCCATGATTTCGAGGCAAAGTGGGGCGTTATTGGGAGAACTAGCATGATGGATCGGAGGAGGGCTGGTTGGCGTCTGGTCAGCGTATCACACACACGCACGAAGCGTGTCTTCATACAGGTTGCAGGGTGCAGGATGCATTGACGAGGCGTTGGACAATGAGGTACACACACCGTTTTCTGCCACAGATATAGAGACCATGTCAATGTTCGTTGTACGGCTTTTTAGGATGGCGGCTTTTGTTCTTTTCGGCTCAGATATACCATTTGCTTTCGAATCATGAGCTTCTTGTTCATCATGACGGTTTTCGTACTATACACCAGTATGAACATCACACAAAGTAACTACCAGGGACATGCACGATCACTATTTAAATGGAAAGTGAGGCGAACACCTACTTCTCGTCGCTTAGGCGGTGAACCTATCCCGCCGATACAGCTAGCGCATTACCACATGCATCATTAGCGGACGACGTGTGACCAGTGACTGACACACACGAACGACGACACCTGCACTCTAGCAGCACTTAGGGGAACACAGAACCGGTCCTGGCAAGCAGTCATGGCGGTACACATGTACGCTGAAGGAACGGGGCGTCTACGCGAGGGGAGAAAGCACAGGGCGCTCATGCCTGCAGCGCGAACGCCACAGAACGGCTAGGACCATATAAGAGGCAGGTGTACGCAGTCATCGACCTGCATCCTTATGATCCTGATCCTCTGATCAGAACGTATCTTGGACGATAGAGTGATTGGGCTTCGGTTAGACCGTGTGCGTGGACGATACATACCAACAAGGCTGAAAGTCCATACAATCAGGCTGAGCATCGAATCTTCGTATTGGCTACCGTTCTCACCGGTCGTCGTGAAATCACTCCATTTGCATCGCAGACTTCCATGCAGTCCAGTCCAGTCGAACCAATCCCTTGCATCATATTTCCGTCGAAGGGTGGTGGACGACTAGGCAGCAGACTTGGCTGGCGAGCTGACATCAGGTATGTGCAACATCAACCCTCAAAGACGCGTATTAATACAACCATAGGTGGGGTTGCAAACATTAGTTGCGGCCTCAGCGAGCTCAGCCTCGTGTATCGAGATATCAGAGCGGCCGCCGAAGGCAGCCGCAGGGTTCACCAATTGCCAATACTGAAATAGTAGTGCGAGGTTTCGACGTACTAGTCCTTTTTTACTGCGTGAGGATACGACCTAGAGCCTTCGAGTGGTGTAAGCGAGATCTGATTAGCATAAGACTAGAGGCATAGGAATTAAAGCTGGGTGAGGCTAGGCAGCACTTGCGGCTCGCACGGATAAAAGGTTTGTGGGAGCTTATCTTCTCGTCTTCTCCCCAGCCTGATCCTTTCCAACATTTTCGTTCTCTCTTTGATACAGAACTCTCCGCTGAGCGGTTTATAGCACACGAGGCCTTCTAGATCGAGCAAGCACCCTCTTCAGGTATCTAATCCATGAACAATCAAGACAGCACAAAGTCTTCTCCTATTATATCTCCTCTACCTCCCAAGGCAATCAAGAAATTATCAGACACTTCTTCTTCTTCGCCAGTCATTGTTCCGACACCGTCAGTAACCTCCGAGCCTGACGACATCTCACTACGAGGCAGCCAGAAAATGGAGACTTTGCAAGAGAATGCAGAAACCGAAATAGTTGAGGAGACTAAGAAGACTGAGGACCAAGAAGTAGCGGTCGTTGCGCCAGTCGATGATCCAAAAGTCACCGTGTCTGTCGCGAAAAAGTCCACCAAGAAGAGCAAGCGTCCAATGAAGAAATCGAAACGCAAAGTCGATGACACTTCCGCATCGGATGCCAGTGACTCCGATAGCGAGAGTGAATCGGTGGATAGCAGCGAAGATGAGAAAGCCAAACGCAAGCGGAAGCGAAAGCTGGCTGCTAAACGAGCAGCAGCCAAGAAGAAGCTTAAGGCGAAGGCAAAGAGCAAAGCAAGAAAAAGCAAGAAATATGACTCTACAAGTGAAGACGATAGCTCAGACGACTTAGACGACTCAGATTCTGATTCTAACTCCGAACTGGAGGACAAGAAGAGCCGACGAAAGGCCCTGCGAGCCAAAGCTAAGAAGAGGAAGAGCAAGAAACATGACAGCTCTAGCAATGAGAGCGACTCTGATTCATCATTAAGCTCTTCCAGCAGTGATACAGATTCAGAAGATGAGAAGGCGAAGCGGAAGCGGGCAAAGGCAAAGCGTAAGAGTAAGAAGTCGAAGAAAGTGGACAGCTCTTCCTCGACAGACTCTTCATCCGCAGAAGACGACGCACCTAATGCGCCGGCGGACCTGCCTGCATCCCCTCCTCTCCCTGGAGATGATATTGATACTCAAGTCGCGAAGGTCAGCACGATCTTGAAAGGCCTCCAGTTGAAGCAGGCCGCTACCCTTGCTGTTGCTGGAACGACCAAGCTTGAGAAGCCGGTCAAAAAGAACGCCCTCGAATTCAAGCGCGTCGATCAGGTCTATGACATGAAAATTCGCGACTGGAAGCTTGTCGAGAGTAACACGGATCAGAAGGATGAATTCGACTGCGTGTTTACCGTGCGAAGGCGACTAGACTGGGAAGGAAAGTATAAAGAAACGCAAGTGGATGTCAAATCGAAAGTCCTCCGCAACGCTCTGCAAGAAGTGTTCAAGGAATGCAAAAGTATAAGCTTAGTTGAAGATACACCGCAGATTGATCCTCATACGCTCTTCCACTATTACGACGAGATCAAGACGTACGTAAAGAAGACGCTAAAGCCGAAGCTTAGGAAAGCGAGAAAATCGAAGCAGAAGAAGAAGCTCACCCAAGAGATTGCACAATGCAGGCTCCTGCTAAGCTACGTTGACGAGGATTACAACGCGACACGGAAAGCCTTGAAGCCAATGCTGAAGGCCGGCACGATCACATATGACCTTGTTTGGGCGCTTTTCAAGCCAAACACCATTGTCTTTACCCCTACGTACGCCAACAAAGACGATCCACGGTGCTTCAAGGTGGATTTCTCGTATGAGTATGAAAGCTGGATGACCGGAATAAAGTCATGTGTCGTTGATGGGAGATATCTGGAGTACGATGGTAAGGCTTTCGGCCTTGGAGATCACCAAGTGATGATTCAGGCGTTCAAGGGCCACAAGAAAATCACTAGCCTTGCGGCGTATCCGCTCAGGTACCACAAGGACCCCGAGGTGAGTGAAGCGTGACCGTATTCAGCTGGATCGATTTTCAACACAAGCTAACTCTCATGTAGGGTATAAAGAAACAGTTGATCGAGCGTGGCATGAAATTTGTTGCGCTTCAGGGCATGAACTACCGTCTGCAGAAAGGCATCGCTTACATGAAGCACAAGAACAGCATCATCAGGTTCAACATCAACGGTCGTGTTATGGTAGATCCTGCAATCTTCCGCCGTATCAATCCTAACTATTCCCTCTCATACATCAAACATGACGAATTAGAACATGATGAAGAGGAAGAGGAGGGCGAGGACGATGATGAAGCTTGCTGCTGTGGCTCCGAGGAAGAGAGTGATGAAGAGAAGGAAAAGGACAAGTTGCGACTTGTGATGTGGAAGGACAGGAAGGGCAAGAAACATCCAATCCGGGTACCACAGAGCGTCATCGATAAGGAGACTGGCGACACAACTGACAAGGGCGTTGAAGGTGATGAGGACGGCAAGCACCACGTCTTTACTGAAGAAGAGCTTCTCATCGCCTCGCCAGTAGTCCTCGGCTTCGCCTTCTCGGAGAAACTCTGGCTCGAATTCTCCCTCTCCGGCATCGATGAAATCAAATGGAACGATGAAGCATTTGACTCCCTCGTCCTCCCCGATCGCATCAAGCAGAACCTCAAGGGCCTCGTATCATCGCACCGTTTCAACGCCGCAAAGACCATCGACGACGTGATCCAAGGCAAAGGCAAGGGGCTCAACGTAGTCTTACACGGTCCACCAGGCGTAGGCAAAACACTCACTGGCGAGAGCATAGCCGAGTACCTCAAATGCCCATTATACGCCGTCTCCGCCGGCGAACTAGGCACAAACAGTAGAAGCCTTGAGCAAGACCTCAATCGAATAATGGATATCACGCACTCCTGGGGCGCAATCTTACTACTCGACGAAGCAGACGTTTTCCTCGAAGCACGCCAGCCTCACGATATCCACCGCAACAGCCTTGTCTCCGTGTTCCTGCGCCTAACTGAGTATTACCAGGGCATCCTTTTCCTAACGACGAACAGAGTCGAGACGTTCGACGAGGCGTTCCAGAGTAGAATCCACATGGGTATTCGCTATGAGAATCTGCCCGCGAAGGCGAGGAGGAAGATATGGAAGCACCATGTTGGAAAGGTGGAGCAGATGGCGGGGCAAGTGAAGGATGAGAAGAACAAGTTGAAGCCGTTTACTGAGGCAGATTATGATGAGTTGAGTAAGAGAGTTATGAATGGGCGACAGGTATGCGTACATTTTTTTTTTCTATTGGGCGTGTTGGTGCGACGGACAAGTCGGCATCTGTGCGCTGAGTCGGTAAAAGCTGGCGCGGTGACAATTGCCTGCGGCTTCGACTCATTCAAGCACCCACTCGGCACAAATATTGTCAGCCGCATTCAAACATTTACTAACACCATTTGCCCTTCAGATCAAGAATATGGTCAAAACCTCACAATCAATCGCGCTCGCGGAGAAAGCCACATTCAGTATGGAGCACGTCAAGCGCGTGCTAGAAGTCGCGGAGGCGTTCGAAGATGATATGCGCGGTGGCAAAGGTTATCGCGATGCAATGAGGCAGTACACTTGAGTACCCACCTCACCCACTCGACCGCTCTTAAAGCGCATAGTGTTGCAGAAGTTTGGAGCAGTGAGGTAGACCGCGAGCGGCCTTGACGCTGGCTCTCACCTGCAGCGCATGATGAAGTGCGATCTAGAACGGCAGTGGCGAAGGATCCAGACTGCCTTTCCCAAGACGGAGTTTTTCATGGACCTTTCAAGATTGTATACGATGCTTTGTGTTTTGGCCTAGGGTTTTGTTCGCAGATCAGCTAGGTTGCGGGCCGGTGTACATCGACCGGTGTGGAGTGTTGCGTGCCCTTCCTCACTTCTTTATACATAGTTTGCTTGCTTGCCTACTCCACTTAATCTATATACGTTTGCTACCATGACCTTGTGTATTTTGCGAGTATGCCCTCCTTCGGTATTTGCTGTGCGGTTGTGGGTTCGATTGCGGTACGCGTAGCAGTGGAGGTGAATCGGCGGAGGCGAGATGACACTGTGCTGTGCTGCTTGATGACGATAGTGGGAGACGGTAGGATCAGTACTTTAAGTCAATATATCTATCGATAGTCAGTACTTAACGCTCATTCTGATGTTGTTGTTGCTGCTGTTGTTGCAGCCGAGTCTGAGCAGCCTGCCGCCAGACGCCCCAACTCTTACGCTGGGCAAGTCTTACTTTCTGTCACTGTCAGTGTAGGAGGCATATAGTAGCTCCTTAAGGTCTCTTAGAGGGTATCAAATTGATGTTATCTCGAAGCTCTGCGCGCGCGCCTCTGTCGGCGAGCCAGCGTGTGGGAGCAAATATCGTCCAAGCCGCCTGCGACAACCTAACGCAAGTCTGCGCAGGCCTGTTGGCGAAGCTCCTAGGGAGGGGATCAGGTATTTTAGGCCCTGGCGAATGTCTGTAATGTTATCGTATAGATCATTAGACTTACGATGTTAATGGGAGACGGCCGCGCAGCGTCTGCTGCCTACATTTGGCTCATGCAACGAGAGCAACGCAAACCTGCAGCCGGCAGGGCTCACCTCAGTCTTTCGTTGACGGTTTCATCGATATTCACCCTGTGATTTTATGACTCTTTGACCTGCATTCGAATTGCTATGACTTGGGAGACCCTCAGTGGATGGAGAGCCCGCGGGCGAACGCTCCCTCACCTCCACGCCACGCGCTCGCAGCTCGCAGTTCCCGCATTAGAGCTACTCGGCGTCTCATAGCACCGTCCACTCTGAGCCTCTAGAAGCTCCTTTGTCTGCCTGACCCGCCAAAATCAGTCAACGTGTCTCTCTCAAGAGAGTGAACGTATCATCACGTGAGATAAACCAACTTCTCTGTCGCTGCTGCGCTCGGCCTGTAATCTTACAGCGCAGTTCTGCCGCCTTTAAGCTCTCAAAACTACCTCCAAGCATACAATTTTCGCCCATTCTGGATTCCACACCGGCCTTCACCTCGCACATCTGCCCCCTCAAAGACAGCCCGAACATCAACCGGGCTCGCCTAGATTACCCCAACAGGACTCGTGCGGCTGAGTCAGAGCCCTTAGCGTGCCCAGCTTCCTAGCGCCCTCCAGTTTCCATATAAGCCTTCCAAGACCAGCTCCCCCATCCCCCGAACCCTCCACTCCACCACATCACCCTCAACCTCCACTTTCAAACTTCAATCAGTCACCTTCCACATTTTCTTCTCAGCTCAGCTCAGCTTCTTTCATCAAGTCTCCTACCTTCATACCTCTTCGACATGCTTCGGTCATCCATATCCTTGGTCACACTTTCAATCGTCAACGTCAACATCAACATCAACATCAACATCACTTGAAGACATCACAACACAAGGTCGACATCATGTCAACATGACCTTGATCGACCTCGACTATCACTACCGTCCGCAATGACCTTCCATTCCTCCAACTTCGCATGTCACCGCATCACGGCTTCAGCTAAGCTTGAGCTTCATGCTTGGTGTTGAAGCACTTCAGGTTTGACTCCTCCCTTCCAACCTTTCTGCTAACGTGTCTCCTTGTCTGACCTTCTTAGACTTTATTCATGTAAGTTCCCTTTCCTTCTTCCAACTGTCTTTTTTTTTTTTTTGGCTGACCATCAGAAAACATCCTTTGTCAGCCACGCTCAGTCAACTTTGTTGTTAGCAACAACTCGATCAGTCCGCAAAAGCTTCTCAGCAACGACTTTACCCGATCGCATCCAACTCCACGCTCACGCTGGCTTGACTTCAACATTGCTTCAACACCAATCCTCCTCCTCGATGACAACATCACAACCTCTTCTTTGTGGACGAGTCCCATCAAGAACCAGTCCCCTGGGAGCTTTTAAGCACAGGCTGCTTCGACTCTCCTTTCGACCGCGGCGCACGACAATGACTGGTTGAGTGCAGCTCAATGGCTCTGGCCAGGTGAAGATGAGGATCGCTTTGGAGCTCTGATGAACGCATGTCGGTGTCAGGAGGATAGACGGTCAATGGCAACAACCTTTGGTGTTGCTAAACTGGGCCTACCGCACATGCTGCAATCATCTCCCTGCTTCAGCACCGCTGGCATCCTTCGGGTCGGGTCAACGTGGTGTCTGTTGCAGAGTGTTGGTGGGAGAGACTTAGTCGGGTGTCGTTCGGAATGCAAGCACTCAATCAGTCATATGGATGGATGGTAACAATCTTGTGTGGATGGTCATTGGTTCTTGGTTTGGTCTGGACAAAGTCTTGGTGGTGGGATGATGCAAGGAAAGGTTTTCAGTCTTGGTGGTTACCAGTTTGGCCATAACAAGGTCTTGGCTGTGGATGATGCAAGGAAATGTTCTCAGTCTTGGTGGTCATGAAAGGTGTCGGCGTCGTTATTGTTTTACTCTCTTCAAGGTTTCGGTTCTTCAAGGTTGTGTGGTTGTTTGTGTTCCTGTGCAGGTCATCAAGGAAATCAAAAGTGGTTGACTGCACTTCTTTGTCACCTCTTTGCACTTAGTTCGTGGCTCTTCTTTCCTGTCTAATGTCTCCCTCCTCGCCTTCGGCTTGGTAGTTGCAGCACAGTCTCTTGCCATCTCCTGCCATCTCCTGCCCTCTCCTGCCCTCTCCTGCAGCTTGTGATGAATGCTATGCTACATACAGGCTTCTTCGCAGCATGCAGCTCCCGATACTGTCAAGAGTCATTGGCAGACCAGAAGGGCGATATCTGTACGAGCTGCAACGGCCTAGCTTCCTCACTTCAGGCAGGGCTCTGTGGGCGTCATGGGCATTGTGGTTGAGATTGAGACGGGAGCTAGCGGCTGACGTAACAAAGGAATCATGGTTCCAGGTTCCAGGCATTCGAGCCCGGGCGCGCCAAGTGGTGGCGGCCAGCCTCTCCGCAATCCTCCCCACTCGTGCTCTCGGACGCCTTTGGTGCTCTGGAAACAACATCTCCTCACTTATTCCCGCCCGTCTTACTCGCACAAGGCCTTCGCGTGACAACCCTGCCACACAAGCCGTGGTCCTGTCGCGTCTGCTGGGATCAACACAAGTCACCTGAGCCGAGCACACGCGACAGCCGCCTGTGTGTGCAGCCGCACCATGGATGACGGCGGCACGCAGCCCTCGACCAGTCCTGATGCGCCCGCCAGCGCAGCGAGCACAACACAGGCACACGACCTGCAGCCCCGGAAAAAGCAAAAGCGGAACAAGCCAACGCTGAGCTGCGAAGAGTGCGTCGAGCGCAAGACCAAGGTGAGAGCAAGCCCGCGCAGGCGCTGTCGTCGGCCATGTGCACGCTGAACGACTGAAATGGCAATGTCAAAGACAGAGCGACGGCTGAACATGCGCGCAGTGCGACCGTAACCGGCCCCATTGCCTGGCTTGCATCAAGCGACAGTCAACATGCAGGTACTCTGAAATCGCGAACCTCATTGCATCGTCTGCAGATAAGTGAGTTGGGCTGGTCGTGTCTCCATCCCCAGTCCTCGGACATAGCAGCAGCTAAGCAATTTGCACAGGGTTGGCGCCGCGCGTGCTACGGGACGATCCAGGAAGCAGAGCAGCAAACCCACCCTTGGCGACGAGACACAGCCACATGTGCTCCCTGTTCAGGTAATATCTATCTCTTTCTCTCTCTCACTCTCTCTCTCTCTCTCTTATTCCCGCCGTGCCTATCACATGAGCGCCCTGCGAACAGGTGTTCGCCCTCCACCGGGTCGCTCGGCTGCGTTCGCGATGCAAGGGAATCTGCTAAGCATGATCCCGGCAACGTGCTGACCCACATCAGGGACATGCTCAGGTACCGCCCACGCCTATACGCACTCAGTACCGGAGCGTTTCCTTGTCTTCATCAGGGTCCTCGCCCTTCTTACTGTCCAACATACCCTACTCGAATCACACGTCCACAACGTTCTTTGGACTTGGATCCGAGCATCCTTTCGCCAATTACTGGACCAGTCGAGGAGGCCTTGCTGAGGTCGTAGGCGTACTTCCAGCCAAAGAACAAGCAGACATCCTCGTAGACACGTACTTCGATGCCGTTGACCCGGTGTATCCCATGGTACACCGTCGAAACTTTTACGCCGACTATCAACGTTTTTGGTCGCTGCCGCTCGAGGAGAAGCAGGTTGCAGATCCCGTGCTAGTAGCTCTCCACTTCGTTGTCTATGCCATGGGCACTCAGTTCATCCACACCCCCTCAAATCAGGAAAGAGCACAGATTGCCGAATTCTATGTATCTGCAGCCCAACAAGCGCTGCGCCTATCATCGTACCTCAGTCGAGCCTCAGTGAGGACACTACAGGCTATGGTGCTGATAGCTTACTTCCTCATGAACGATAATCATGCCTCGGATGCGTGGGCGTTTGGCGGCATCCTCGTACGGCAAGCTTATGCCATGGGCTTACACCGTGATCCAGACATAATTGCGCCTCGCTGCTCGCGGAGCGACAAGCAGCAACGACGGAAGCTGTGGCAAGCCATCTTCTTTCAAGACACCTTTCTCACCGTTCTTCTCAAGCTACCTCCAACAACAACCTTCTCCGACATCCAGCCAGAGTCCCTGAGCGATGACCTCGATGACTACCTCTCGAATGGCTCTTCCAGCAACGGCACAACAGATCCTGTGATCAACCCGATGAGTATCAGCAACATCGCTCAACATGACGTCTACCCTCCGTACGAGCTCTCTGATCGCAGGTACATCCGCTCCATGTGGCACTTGGCCAACCTCGTCTCCCGCACTGTCTGCACGCCGCGGTCCCTAGCAACACCTCTTACCAATTCGGTTGCTCACAAACAGCAGCTGATCGGCGACTTCTTTGCCCTCCACAGCAGCTTTCCAACATCGCTGACAGCTTCAGACGAAGCGACAATACGGAGCATGGCAGAGACAAATCCGCGAGGATTACGGCAGAATCTGTTCTTCCGAAGTAACTTCTGGCACTGCGTCATGGCCATACAAGCTGATGAGAATCCTCGAGAAGGTGTCCCGTGCGATGTCAAGGGTACATTGGAGGCAGCAAGAATGGCCCTACAATCCTTTTTCCATTTCTGGGAGTTGCTCAAGATCGATGCGAGCGTATGGTGGGTGTTTCAACACCGCGCTTTTGAAGAAGCGGTAAGTAGTTTCACCTCCCTTCCCTCTCTCCTGATTTGATACTGATGTCACAACAGCTCCTCATGGCTCGCATCCTTGGTCAACAAGAACAACCCCTCTCGCCCAGCCATAACGGCATGCCTCCTTCTTCCGACCCTTTACTCCATTTAGCAAAAGACGATGCGCGCAAGTGTCTTGAGATCCTGGATCTAGTTGGAATTGCGCCTGAGATGCAGAAGACAAGGACGGAAGTGCTTAGGACTGCTTTTGCGGATATACTATGGTGACCCAAACAGTGTTAAAGAAGACGGTGCGATTCGAGGAGAAAAGGGAGGTGGATGAAGTTTCCAATCCGAGAACGGCAATGCTTCGCAGGATTAGAGTCTACGAAACCTTACCAATTCTGGGATAAGTAGATGGACTCAAGATGGTGCCGCCATGCACTCCTTAGTTACTTTCGATTCTGGTCCGATAATTCGAATATACACTTGGTAATGTTTTTCGATCTCGTAGATCTTCTGCGTTCAGGTACAAGATGGGGATCGCACCTTAGACATTATACACAATCAATCCAACCTTTCTTGCATCGGCGCAAAAAAAGAATTGGAGCCATCCAGGTCGTATCACCATTTCCTTTTAACCGATCAACCACGCCACGACATGTTCCTCACCTCAGACCACAACCCCAGCTTCGCCAAGCATTAACCCATCTTCGTTAATCTCCTCCCCTGACAACGACAACGACATGAATCTCACATTTGTCCTCGGCATCGCGGGGCCTTTGGTCGCTCTCACAGCACTAGTAATTGCATTCCTGCAATTGAGAAGGGCGAGGAGGGTTCGTAGGATATAGAATTGGCTTGAGCAGAGGATTAGGTACGTGGATATTGTGCAGAATATTTGCTTGGAAGGATTTTGATGGTCAGAGTAGATGAATTGTGGTCATCCCTCTGAGATTAGTGTGCCGAGTCGTGTCTTGCGGGATTGGGTGGAGAGGGGAGGATTTCCTTACCATTGAACAGATGTAGGGTGATAACCTTTCTGAGGCCGATAACGTAGATATACTGAAATGGAGAGAAAGGTATGAGGATATGATTTTGGTCTTGCAGGTAGATAGGTAGGAAGAAGGAAGGAAAAAGCGAAGCTTCGGGGAAAGAGAACAAATTAAAACCTCCGCCCCCCTCCCCTCCCCCCAACCCAACAACCCCAAAGGAGAAAGAACATAGACGGTATTGCGCACGCATATGCTAAACTTGGGTGGGAGGAATGAAATTGCACTGATAATTATTCGTCCTTTAGCGCCTCAGTGTGATGAACTAAAGTAGAGTGCCGTACATGATGTGGTGTCGTCGCTTAATGGAGTGGTGGGCGTGTCAGACACAGTGATGTTTCTTGTGATCGAATGATGAAATAGTTTCGGGGAATCGCCACACCTTTTCAAGGGTGTGCATGTATCAAAAAGAAAGGGAGGGCGACAGAGTTTTGAGCAGGATCGCCGATGTGCTCATAACACTGATGAAAGGAAATATCTTACTGATTAAGATGGCTACCTCAGAGATCGAACAGAGCTTGAAGTGCCGCTTACAACTAATCCGATTGCATCTACCCTCTCCAGTAGCCACAATTTTCTGTCGAGTTGTACGTTGCTACCTGCGGCCTAACAACACTTTGTTTTTCGTAGGTAGTAGATGTGCACTACGGGTGACATAGAGAATATATTGAGCGCTGATGCATACCACTGTTTAACTCAAAGAGGATAATTAAGTGGTATTGAGGAGAGTGAGGGACTAGAAGCTGTAAAGACCAATGCATTTTGTGGTGTGAGACACGTGACTGGAAGTGGTCTGGCTAGGTTCAAAGCATCTCAACTAACGCGCCGTTGTCAGTTCACATCTGTGCCCATACATCCACCTCATCAGCTCGCGCACCATTGGATCTTAATCGATTCGAATCTACCCCAGGTACCAACGGCGCTTTGACCAAAAGCCGGCAACAAGCATACCACACCCGCTAGTCTCTACTTGATCTGATCAAAGCCCGTCATTTGGTCAACGAAAACCGGGTAAACGCACCGCATAAATGATAAATCTGGGGCCCCGCAATTAAACATAATCTAATCGCACAAATGAGAGGGTTTCGATCGATATGAACGAAACTTCCACACATGTTCTTCCGGGCCGCATTCGGTCGTCAAGATCCCGCGACGAGGGTTCGAAACAACGGCACCTTGAAAGTGAGGCCGAGGCATAATCTGTAGCCAATGGGACCACCAATAACCTGATTCCCTATGAAATTCCATCGCACGACTGAGGCTGTCGCATATTGCGGCTCTTCCGGTCCCGCTGCACTCCATATTGAGAAGTGCAAAGTGCTTTCAATCACGAGACGGTTGGTCGTCCTCAATTTCGGACTCTCGGTGTACATAAGTGGATGTGCAGTCCTTCCATTCGAATGCACAAGGCTCAAATCTCTTCGCTATCTTCAGTCAATCCTTCATAATGGCCCGATACACTCTCCTTACAGCGACCCTCTTGGGTCTTGCCAGCGCTCAGACGCCTGGCACCACCGCAGAAGTGCATCCCAAACTCACCACCTGGAAGTGCACTAATACCGGAGGATGCAAGTCGCAGAACACCGCCCTTGTTCTGGACTCGGCATCACACTGGATCCACCAGGCCAACGACACTACTAAAGGGTGCGGAAACTGGGGAAGCGGAGCAGACCCGATAGCATGCCCAGATGAAGCAACGTGCGCCAAGAACTGCATCATGGAGGGCATCTCGGACTACGCAGACTATGGTGTGACCACAAACGGTGGAAGCGTGCTGATGGAGATGTTCAATCCCAAGGGTGGCGTCTCTAGCCCTAGGATTTATCTGCTTGCCGAAGATGAGAAAACATACGAAATGCTCCAATTAACCGGCAAGGAGTTCACCTTCGATGTGGATGTCTCAAAGCTACCGTGCGGCATGAACGGTGCGCTGTACCTTTCCGAGATGGAGGCGGAGGGTGGACGGTCGTCACTCAACCCCGGAGGTGCTACTTATGGAACAGGATATTGCGACGCTCAATGTTTCGTCACTCCTTGGGTCAACGGCGTCGTAAGTAACCATTCAATAATCAATTTCCTGACTTTCAACTTACTCTTCTTAGGGCAATATTGCTGGCCAAGGTATATGCTGTAACGAGATGGACATTTGGGAAGCCAACAGCCGCGCCAACCAAATTGCTCCTCATACGTGTAGCAAGGACAGTCTCTTCCGCTGCACCGGCGATGAGTGCGGCAAGGACGGTCTGTGCGACAAGAACGGTTGCGGTGACAATCCTTACCGACACAGGGGGGCAAAGGACTTCTACGGCCCCGGTCTCAAGGTCGACACCTCCAAGCCCTTTACCGTTGTCACTCAATTCCCCGAAAAGGACGGAGTGCTCCAAGCCATCGTGCGCAAGTACGTCCAGAATGGCGTCGTCATTGAGAACGCCGCGACCAACATCACCATGGACCAAGACTACTGCTCGGCTCAAGGCGGCGCTGAAATGTACAACAAGCTAGGTGGCCACAAGGGCATGGGAGATGCTCTTGCCCGCGGTATGGTCCTCGCAATGTCAATTTGGTGGGATGAGGGCGGCTTCATGAAGTGGCTTGACGCTGAAGAAGCCGGCCCCTGCAATGCGACAGAGGGTGATCCAAAGATCATTACTACGATTGAAAAGGCACCTGTTGTCAAATTCAGCCAGATCAAGTGGGGTGAGATTGGGTCAACGTTTGCGGAGCAGAACCAAACCATGTATCGTTGGAGGGCGTAGATGTTGAGAAGATAAGGCTAGAGTCAGGAATAGAGAATTAACTTCCCGTATACTTAATGATGGTCTCCAAGCTATGACTATATCGGTCAACTATCTTGGAGTTGATATTCATAGTGGCCTTGATGGGGTTCTGAAACTATTGCAAACACGAAAATTTCGTTCGTGTAACGGCCAAGTCATGACTCTACCATCGATCCCAATATGCATCGGTGTACATGTAGAGTTCTGAATGCGACGTATACGTCCTCGCTGACAAGGCTCTCATCCGATGCAGGACCCGGTCGGCTATTGGGGAAGGCGCTAAACTTCATGCATAGTAGCGGAGCAATCTAGCTCTGACTCAACCTACGAAGGGCGCGACTCAGCCATCAACTACACTTCCACATGCTCTCAAACTATCCCCTCTGCGTCCACCGCAAGCGAAGCGCCCTTTGACCCTGCAGCTACTCCCGACCGCGGAGTGAGTCAATCGCATCGATGGCGTCGCGTGGAAATGCTGGTTGGGTGTTTGTTGGTAAACTAGGAGGGGCAGTGGGGAGGTTGGGAAGACAAGGCTGCAATTGATGTCGCAAACAGTGTGCATGTGCTGTCGCAACAATGGGTAAGTGCTGTGGCTTGGATCGCGATTCGAGGATGAGTCGGACGTGAAAAGTAAGTATAAGTTGGCCTCGTTGCCTTCCGTTGTTGCCGGTCATCATCCAGGCAGACAATTACGCGTCGCACTCCACCAACATCACCATATCTATCGCGTTTCACTGCAGCAGCAGCAGCATAATTATATCTTCTCCTATTAGGAATCAACACGATACTAGTACATTCTGTCTGCTCCGCAATACATAACTCATCACCAACCATGACTTCATCACATCGAGCCAGCATGAGCACACTCACAGAAAAGGATGCCATGTCAATAAAGTCAACGTCAACAATGGCTTCCACAAAAACACTCCTTCGATCAATGCTTCCATCGAAGCGGTCTAAGAAGCCTACTGAGACAAGGAGTACGGAAACACCGACTGAGAAGGCCGAAAAGAAACTTTTAAAGGCGGAGGCTCTGCATGCCTGGGCGCTGCATCGATAAATGGCGACTTGAGTGTGTGTACTCTTGCTAAGAACTTTTAACTTCGACTATCGATCGAGCTTCCGATACCTACCGCAGTTCAAGATAACGGAAATGCTGTCATACCCTAACCAACCGGGAGCCATCACACTTCGACTTTACTGGGATTTTGCACACAAGCAGAGGTATTCGACTGCCATATCAGTAATCATGACTCAACAACGAGCCTGGGAATACCCTTCTTCTTCCTTGGTTAGAAGTTCGCTGTCTCATTATGTTATCACGGGAATTTGGTTCCTTATTGGTCCTACTTTATCGCTTCGTCCTGTAGATATTCTTTCATATAAAGCACCTCCTGCTTCTCCTTGAATCATATTTATGTTCTCGTCAACTATGCTCCATTTTAATTTGCCGTCCATGCAAGTGTGGGTGCTTCGTTATTGGGACTGGGACTGGGTAAAGGCATAGCAGGGTGTAGTTCTTCGTCAATACCGCGAATTAGCTGATCCATCCGCTAGCTTTCACTATCTGACGCACGACCCTCTCACGACCGGTATGCGACAGGCGCACCGACAGCTCCCCACGTCGTATACGAGTCTCTTCGGAAACAACTTATTGTCCGATTCCTTCCCGTTGTCAACAGCAATTTGGAATTTGGAACCGTCGACTTCCTTGCTGCAGTTTCCCATGACATAATTTTCTCCACTGTGGTACGATACGCCGACTCTCTTCCACTGTCTTGCTCTCCGCAGTAAGTGCACTACGACTATCCATAAAAGGCCTCTGTTTGCATTTCCGAACGCACAGCACTCACATCAGGCTGTCCATCGCCCAAATCGTCCATTCGACGCCTTGCACCAACTCACTTCCTCTGACCTGTATCATTGCAATCACTCGCTGTTGTTGTATAAATGGGTACCAATAAGGAATTAGTCCAATTTAATAGAGGGTATGTTGAACTACCTTATAACTCCTTGAATTATGGTTGCTATCGTGGCGCACGATCGCTATCAGGTCGTCTTCCGATGTGTCTTTGTATTCTCTAAACATTTCAATCACAACTCACGATCTATTTGAGGGTCGATAGTCCTAATTCTGACTCCTTAGCTCGCACGCGATAATGTACTGACTAAATTCAGTGGTGCAGGTGCGTTTCCCGATATTCTAGGGCACGTAGAAGCTCAGTCAGCCACCATCTATAGCGACGAGGATGGGGTGCGTGCAGCAAGCGCGGGTCGAGCTAGGAACCGTAGACGTCGTATTCCTTTCGTTGATTCCGACGATGTCGACTCCGGCTGTTCTGATACTGATTATATCCCCGAAGATAAGGGTAGGGTGATCGTAGGTGGAAGTACGGTCAGGAAGGTGGCGAGCAAGAAGACTACGGTTAAGAGGGCAGATACTCAGGTTGCTCACCGCTCTCACCTATCTACCACCCCCGCCAAAAATGGTAAGTTTGTAACTCGGGGAATCAATTGTACAATCCATTACTCACCAACCCAGCTAACAGCATACGCCTGTCTAAATCGCCCATCACACCTCTTGCGAGCGAGCCTTCTTGCAATCGAAACGAATCTCCAGTTTTCAAACCGGAGGACGAATCTCACCCTCTAATCTTGAGGGACAAAACCACCATTACCGGGCCCCGCAATATTGTCCGCCAACTGCTGTCCATGGACGGTCTGAAGCGCGCTCGTGCCCTCAAGGCCGAGATCGAGAACAATCTCTCCCTCCTACAGCCTCAACAACAAAAGAGTAGCGGCAGCCATAGCGACGAAGATGATGCCGAATATCAACTTATCAAGTCTCTTCGTCAAGAACAGGATATGAACTGGAGTGACATTGCCAACCACCTCAACGAAAAGCGCCGGAACAGCGGTACAGCCGCCAATTTCACCGACGCTGCCGCCTACAGTCGCTTCGTCCTTAACGCTCCCCGAATCGCTGTCCCCATCGGCGAAATTGGCTTCGACCTCAAGGACTACGTACACCTGCGCAACCCCACCCAGTACACGAACACCGCCGGCACCGGCACAGTTAGCAAGGCTGGCAGGAAACGCGTCAAGAGCTATGACAATGCGACCGAGCTCAAGGCCAATGTGCGCAAGCAGTTGGAGCTGGATGAGCATGGGGATCTCGAGACAGCGGAGAGAACAGAGCAGCTTATGGATGCTGTGGCAAGGATTGAGCGGAACTTTTGGATCTTGGTGGCGGATGAGATGGAGCGGATGACGACAAAGATGTTTCAGCCTCAGAAGCTGGCGAGCCGGTATCATGCTATTTGAGGTGCGTGGTGTGCTGGAGGTTACACTCTCATAGTCCTGTAGGGCCGTGGCCCCCATTCATAGCGCTATGGTCTGCGAAATTGTCTTTGGGTCTACTTGATTATGATGATCAGGTCACTGCACAATTCACAATACTCGTCATCGATCCATTTAGCAAATTCCATAAGGAACAATACAATTCTGGTTTCGATTCACCATGCAACCGGTATTTGAGATCGAACCAAGCCCAAGGATGATTTAAGCTGAAGAAGCACGATGCAAACTAGTAGGCCGATGTTGTCGCAGGGTAGATAGGTGATGGGAAAGCTTGTATATACGAAGAGGTCAACGGAACGAAAGAGTTCGTATGCGTTGCGTTTGCGGGACCGGACGAGCTAAGATTGGCGGTGATCTGCTTTTTACCCGTTGCGATATCCCAGTTGTACAACGTGCGGTTGAAGTAGGCCAGTGCAGCCTCAGCTAATCAGTCTTTTGTTAGTCCAAAACTTTGCTAACTAATTGGCAGAGGATGAGGTCATGGAAGAGGCTGGGAAGAGGACTTACGTTGATAGTAAGGAATCTCATGACCTGACTCATAGATGCGAGCAAAGCTGAAGTTCCCGTACTGGCGTACCTCGCCGTATTCAGTACCATCTACAACCATGGCTTCGTATCCTGCGCCGCGGAACTCTCCACTATGGGTATATTCGACCGCAAGACTGATGGCTTCTCCACCAAACCAGTTGCCTGAGCCTGTTAGAATTATTCTGAACATGAAACACCGGCAATTTGTCTTACAGATGTAATCGGCATCGCCGTATGCCAGACTGACGCGCACATCCTGGTCTAGCAGATACTCTAGATCGAGCCTGAAATTGGGGAAGATGAAGTCTCCGGTGTTTTGGAAGGCAAAATAGACACCATTGTTACCTGAGTAATTAAGAGTAACACCAAGAGCTTCCTGCACTTCTCCAAGGTTGAGATATTTCGGATAGTTGGATGGCGGGGTCGGGTCCTCATAAGTGTGGCGGATGTCATAAACACCGCGTCCACTGTAGAAATAGTAGGGAGATTCCACGTTGTCGCGGCACATATCTGCCGCTTCGTTGCAGACCTGCATTACACCCGGAGTTAACTCGGCTGCGGTGATTGGTGCATCCACGTGATAGTAGCTGACATTGCCTTCGGCACTGGCCCGACAGAGATCGATCTGGTAAAGGCAACCGTTGAACATGTTGTTTGCAAACTTAGCGTACGAATAGACGGTGTCATTGTATGCTTTGATACCGTACGTGTTATTTACGGCAAACTCAGGATAATACCCGGCCTGAACAGATTCATCGATGATACCATTGATTATACCGAGTGAATTGAAGTCAAGCGGGTATCCAGGCATGCTCCCGTTCTGAATTTTCAGGTTTTGGTTGTAGAAGTAGTTATAGAAGGCGGGCCCGTAGTGGCCCCCATACGATTCAGTAAAGAGGTTGAATTCCCTTGCAGGTCCCAAGGTCCCAAGCTTTGCATCGAATTTTGGAATGGTAGCTAGCAGCGCTTGAAACACGTGCTGCTCATTTTGGGCGTGGTTAGCGAACATCTCACATGGAAACTGCGTTTTGAAACTTACCCACGTCGCGACTGCGGCAAGATCAGTAGTGTCAATAGTACCAGTGTTGAGTGGTTCCGAAAGTGGCCATCGGCCGGTTGCAGGCCATTCGCTTGAGTTGTAATGGAAATCTTCAGACCACGGATTGAAGCTGCCGACACCTTGCTGCTGGTAACTGAAACCTACTCCGACAGGCTGGGAGATGTATAGCATATTAGAAACATTGTTCCAGCTGTACGGATTGTATACTGCTGTTAAGTTATCATTGATCATGCAAGGCCCGTTCTCTTCGAACAAGCCTATTAGAGAGTCCGAGCCCGGTCCCCCATTCAGCCAGAGTGTGAATGGGTCTTCAGCTGGGTTGTTCCGAGATTCAAAGAACCAGAAAAAAACGTGAACCTGTGATACGTTACAACGGGATCGGATATCTAGTTTGAAGGGATGATGCGCACGTTTGGCGTGAGGTCCACATATCCAGAGTAGCTATCTACGCCTGGGGTAGTTTCGCAAATGCCAGGATTCTTGTATCGAATAGTGACATTGTTCGGAGCGGTGGCGTTCTTGTAGTCGTGGACCTCTTTTGGCAGGTACAGATGATCGCTTCGCTTACTCCATTGCTTCTTAGAAAGAGCATTTGCCGGCAGCACAAGACACAGAAGGGCCCATAACGGCGAGGCTACCGATTTAGCAAGCATAGTGATAGGTGAGGGAGCCTAGAGACGGTGGGAGGGCAGAACAAATGAAATAAAGCATCCCTTGGCATATTTAAGCAATCTTGGAAAAGCTTATTGCGGGGACGATTGAGGTCACTATCTCGGGTATTAACAAGGTTATTAGATAGAAGTTGCTTTGCGCCTGCCTTATCAGGCCTAGGCGTTTCGTATCTCTAGAGTCAACTATGCTACATGCAGTATTTAATATGACCAAACCTTACCGCATGACGTACTTGCTAGTTGATAAGAGACGGTTTTGATGCAAAGCTCCAGAAAGACGAGGCCGACTGCCTAATACGCTACGAGAGCTCGTATTTTTATGCACTTGCTCCCTTCCCTTCCCATGTTTACATTAAGATTACCACATCAACAATTTATTCAAGTACGAGGTTTCCGCCGTAACTATTGATTACTGTCGTTATTTACTTGTGTCTATACTAACTTTTTGTTTTATGTATTATGTTGTGTTATGGCGTAGAGTCGCGATTGTATTAGTAAGGGCTCTAAAACTCACTAAGTACGAGCTTATTTATAGGATAAGACCTATTTATAATACTAAAAGTAAGATAAGCTACCTAGGATAGGCTATTAAATTCTCTTATAATCTATAATATACTCTATAGGTAAGTAACTAGTATAAGTAAGTAGGTAGCTTTTACTAAGACCTAACTAAAATATACTATCTCTAATAGTATATATTAATAATAGTATAATCTACTATACTATATAGTATATTACTCTAATCTACTATAATATCTATATTATATATATATAAGTTATACCTAGCCTTATTATAGTATCTATAGTACTTTTAAAAAAGCTTACTTACCTTAATATATATTCTCTTCTTTACTTTTTTTTATTACTATAAACTCTAAACTTCTTTAGAGCTTATAGTTAAATATTATTTTTTACTATAAGAGTTTTTTCTTTCTATAATTACTTTCTTAGCTTTAGCCTTTTATATTCCTATTTGTTATTACTAAGTAAGCTAGGGGAAAATAATTATATTAATTACTACTTAGGAAAGTAAGCTAAAGAGCTTAGAATATATACTCGAATAGATTAGTTACTGAATTATCTAATCTAACCTTAATATTCTAATTATATAATCCTAATCTTTATTATTTAATTAGATTAGAACTTCTACTCTATAATACTATTTATATAACTTATTTTATATTCTTCTTTTTTAAACGTAATTACTATAATTACTAATTAGGTACTAGGTAGATAGCTAATAAAGGTAATAATAACTAATAATAATTAACTAAAATAAAATAGTAATAAGCTATAACTAATAAACTAGTACTCTCCTCTATCTCTTTATTTAGCTCTTCCTCCTACCTATTCTATCTACTCCTAGTAATATATAGGTATATTTTAGTTAAGAAGTAATTTTAATAGCTATATAATCTATACCTAGCTTAAATAACTATTAAATAGGCTATCCTTAATCCTAACCTTATTATTATCCTAGTTCTCTTTATCCTTATTCCTAAGCTTAGTAAGGGCTTCTACTTAGTAGTCTATAGTAATTATATTAGTTATATTATTATAGATAAAGAGGGTATAAGTAGATAGGTAGATATTAATAGCTTACCTATAGCTTAGGTATACCTTACTAGTATTAATTTAAATTATAAAAATATTATATTACTTAGCTATACTATAAATACTATATATATAAGTAGAGCCCCTTTCCTATAGGGTAGAAATACTTATTAATAATTATATATATTTAGTTAAAATAATAGATATTATTAGTAGGAAAGATTTTAGGGCTTATAGGAGAGAAACTAGAAGGTAGTTTATTAATATTAATAATACGCTAGATATTACTAAGAGACTTAGCTATTATATACTATAGAGCTTAAGTATAGTAGATAGTAATAAAGTTAAGCCTAAGATTTATATAGTAATAGTAATAGTAATAGTAATAGTAATAGTAATAGTAATAGTAATAGTAATAGTAATAGTAATAGTAATAGTAATAGTAATAGTAATAGTAATAGTAATAGTAATAGTAATAGAAAATAATAGTAGTAGATAGTAGGATCTATATATAATAAGAGTAAAATAGATAGTATAGCTACCTATATATTTTATATAGTATCTCTAAACTTAGAGCTAAAGTTAATAAGCTATAGTTAATAAGTCTAAATAAATAACCTTACTAAGCCTAGCTTAAGGCAGGGTTGCTGTTTTACTAGTAATAGTAATTACTATTACTAGTAAATTACTAAGTTATTACTATTTCTTAAAAAAACTATTATAATCTTTATATTTATAGTTTATATTAAATAATAACTATTATTATTTATAAATATATACTTTAATACTTAAATTTATAGTTTTTAAAGTAGTTATATAGTAATAATAATTTACTAGTAATTACTAATTATAAAAGTTCTAGTAATAGCAGGGATGTCAATTTACTAGTAAATAGTAATTACTATTACTATTAGTAATTACTAATGAAATTTTTAGTAGTAGTAATAGTAATTACTAATTAGTAATTACTAATTTTTTTTTAGTAATTACTAATAGTAAATTAGAATAGTAATAGTAAATAGTAATTACTAATTTAGTAATTACTATTTACTATTAGTAATTACTATTAGTAAATTAGAAAATACTAACTACTATATTTAGAACTTATATATCTTAGGGTTATAAAAACTAGGTTATTTAGTTATATATTAAAAGTAAAGTTAATAATAATAATTAGCTTCTAAAACTAGCTAATAAACCTTTTTTTTCTATTAAATAGAGTAGGTAAGGTAGTATTTTAGATATAAATTAATACTTAACTTAAAAACTAATAATTATATAGTAGTAGTTTTAACTAGTAAATAAGTAATACTATAG
Organism: Phoma sp. ATCC 74077; assembly: GCA_033682645.1. NCBI lineage: Eukaryota > Fungi > Ascomycota > Dothideomycetes > Pleosporales > Didymellaceae > Phoma > Phoma sp. ATCC 74077. Next base: position 977,134 of record JAWDJC010000017.1, read on the forward strand.
TTAAGAGTACTACTAAATAGTTTTCTTTATTTTTAGCTTAGTAAGCTAAATTACTAATTAGTAATTACTATTAGTAAATAGTAATTACTATTCTAGGGGTTAGTAAATAGTAATTACTAATTAGTAATTACTAAAAAAAAATTAGTAATTACTAATAGTAAATTAGAAACCTAATAGTAATAGTAATTACTATTTACTATAGTAATTACTATTTACTAGTAAATTGACATCCCTGAGTAATAGTAATTACTATTACTAAAGGCTGTAGTAATAGTAATTACTATTACTAATTACTAAAAAAATCTCTAGTAATAGTAATTACTATTACTATTAAATTACTAGTAGTAATTACTATTACTAGAAAGTGGCAACCCTGGCTTAAGGTAGGTATTATAGTATTTACTTATTTATTCTAAGTAGTATAGAAAAGGAGAGTAAGCTAGTACCTTATAGAGTTAGTAGAGTATAGCTAGGCTAATATATTACTAATAAACTAATAAGGAGTAGTTTCTATATAAATAATTTCTTTATATATTTTATATTTAACTAGTAGAGGGTCTTTACCTATTTTAGTTAGCTAATATTTTTTATAATACCCTAATCTTTATATTCTATATAAACTTTTAAAAAAAATATAATAGCTAATATTAATATAAATATATAACCTATATATATATAAGTATTACTACTTTAAGAAATAAGCTTATAGACTATTAAGAGTAGAAAATTAATACTAAACCTATAAAGTATTTAGAATAATCTATTATAGATTTAACTAAGATATATATATATAAAATAAATAAAATTAAACTATTAGTACTACTATAGTAAAATATAAATACTAATACTATTATAATAATAATTACTAAAACTTAAAGTATAACTTACTATCTATATAGTACTATATATATAACTAGTATAATATATACTACTAAGCTAAAGAAGATATAAACTATTTTCTCTAAGTAAAAGGAAAGTATAAATAGTAATAGTATAATTATATAAAGAACTTATATAAAGACTACCTATAAGATAAGAAGATAATAAATTATTTCCTAGGATATATAGAGACTTAAGATAGACTATATAGTCTTATAGTAAACTAATAGTATATAAATAATAATTAGTAGATATATATAAATATAGATTATATAAAGTATAAGGAAGCTAAAGAACTTTATAGATTTAAGAAAAAGGCTTTTTTAGAATAGAATAAGAAACTAGACCTACTAGTTTTCTAGCCTATAGAATCTAGTATAATATTATTAGAAGAAGAGGATAACCTTTTAGAATTAAACTAAAGCTTAAAGGTTATAATATATAGACTTTAATTAATTTAGAATTATAAGAAAACTATATCTTAAGAGTAGCTATATTAAGAGCTAGATTCTAACCAATTCTAAAAAAAATACTATATTAAATTACTATAGCTAATAGGTTAAATAGAGGATTTATTAGATATAAAGTATTTAAAGAATTAGAGATTATATTTAAATAAGTTAGTAAGGTTAGACTAGATATTTTTAGCTTAGCTACTTATAATATTATATTAGGACTACCTTAGCTATAGAATTAAAACCTATATATAGACTAGAAGAACTAGAAGATCCTAATAGGATATAAGAATAATATATATATACCTAAGATATTTATATAGAGGAATAATACCCTAATAGATAAAAAGATAATAATAAATATTAATACTTTAAGTAAGAATATATCTATAAGAATACTACTTAATATACTAAACTAACTACTAGTAAGAAAGATTAGAAAGTAAAGAAAAATAAAGAAGTATATTACTCTAAGGATCTCTAAGGTATATATAAAATATATAGAAATATTATTATTACTAAGTAAGCTAGGAGGAAATAATTATATTAATTACTATATAGGAAAGTAAGCTAAAGAGCTTAGAATATATACTTAAATAGATTAGTTACTAAATTATCTAATCTAACCTTAATATTCTAATTATATAATCCTAACCTTTATTATTTAATTAGATTAGAACTTCTACTCTATAATATACCCCCTAGCTTTACTATTTAAGTAATAAAATAGTAAACTACTCTTAGGCGTTATACTTCTTAGTATCTCTAGTTTAATCTTAATTAAAATAATCTTCCTATTATAATAGTATTATATTTTAATCTCTAATCTATTTACTTACTCCTATATTTATTATTATAATATATTAGCCTAATTATATACCTTCTATTATTTAGATCTATTTACTTATAGCCCTAGCTTTATTTTTAATAAGATATATAGCTTTTATTTAGCTATTTTACTCCCTTAACCTTTTAATTACCTCTATTCTTAACTTTAGATTACTAAGCTATATTTCCCTAATTATAACCTCTTACTTAAGCTTTTTATTCTTAATCTCTTAGATTACTTCTCTTATCTACTAAAATAGTTAGTTCTACCCCTTTTAAGCTTATAGGTTATATATTACTATAGGATTAGCTTAAGCTCTCTAAGTTTATATCTACTAATCTAAGTTATACTTAATAGCCTCTAAAAGGATTAAAGACTACTACTACTTATCTTACTACTACTTACCTTATAAAGAGTAAAAAGGCTACTACTACTAATCCTACTCCTACTATACTATCTCCTACTCTTATTATAGATAATTATTATCTTTATAGTACTACTACTACTACTCTAGCTACTATAACTACTTTAGCTACTTAATCTTCTTCTCCTAGTTAGTATAAGAATCTATATATTAGCTATATTAAGCGCTTTACTTATAGTATTAGTTATACTTAGTATATAAATAAGTCTAGTTATAGTACTTATTATACTACCTATAGCTCTTATATATATTAAGAGGTATAAATATATTAATCTTTTACTTTATTTCTTCTATACTAATTATTATAGTCCCTAGTCTATCTTAGTTAAGGCTAAGAAGCTAATTAAGGCCTTCTACTCTAAGACTCTAGTTATAACTATAAGTAAGTATAGTATATACTTCTTTTCTAGTTTTCTAATTATTATATAGCCTTAAGAGCTTAAGTAGTATTATACTACTCTTCTTATAATAATTAAGGGTAATATACCTACTAAGACTTTAAAGAGTAAAGGTAGTAGTAGTACTACTTTATCTCCTCTTACTACGTATACTACTCCTTTTAACTTTAATACTCTAGTTAAGTAAGCTACTCTAGGAGTAACTAGTAATATATTTATATCTAGTAGTTTAAGCGGATATCCTAGTATTACTTAGAGCTCTCTTACTCTAGTTTTACTACTATAGTAGATTAAGTATTATACTTAGGCTCCTAGTTTTAGCTCTACTACTAGCCTTCCTAGTTAGTATAACTAGTAGTAGCTACTTAATTAATAATACCTTTATTATTAATTCCTTTATAATTAAAACCTTCTCTCTACTTAGTATAGCTTTAGGCCTATTTATCTAGGCTTTAATACTCCTAGATTAGTATTTACTCCTAGTAGATTTATTCCTTAGAATCCTACTCTTTATACTTAGTACCCCCTTACTTAATATAATTTAGCTACTTAGATATATACCCCTAAGTTTTCTATTTTACCTACTTCTCTACCTACTAATTAAGATAATTAGGTTAAGTATAAGAAGCCTACTTATATATAGTTTAAGATAGATAAGATAGATAAAATTATACTTAATTAAGATAAGGAAGTTAAGTAGACTATAAAAGGTAATTAGACTAAATAGTTAGATAAAGAGGCTTTATCTAGTAAGAGTACTTATAAGCTTAATTATTAAGCTACTTACCTTATACTTAAGGGTATTACTAAGGAGTTACTTTCTTATACTTAGAATCTTTAATTCTATTATAATAATCTTACTAGAAGTAAGTATAATAAGTATTATACTTTTACTAGGGCCCTTTTTAAGGTAATTAAGGACTCCCTTAATAAACTCCTTAATTAGTTTAATTAAAGGATTTTAGTAGTTTATTTCTATTAAGTAATATAGCTAGTTAGCTTTTAGGTAGTTTTAGGGTTAGTAGATTAGTATAGCTATTCTCTTTTATAATACTTATTTTTCTATTCTTATTAAGTATACTTCTTCTTAAAGTAAGTAATTAAATTAATCTTAATTTATAATTTTAATTATCCTTAGTATTTATAATTAGACTTCTTATATTCTTTAAGTTAAGTAGTTATTTAAAATACTTAAATTATTAATAAGTAAGTACTTTAGTTAATCTATCTATAGATATTTTACTTATTTCTAAGTACTTAACTATAAATAATCCTTTTATATATTCCTAATATAGCTATATATTCTAGATATCTATATATTATAATTTTATTATAATCTACTTATTCTTCTCTACTACTAGCCTAATTATTTACTAATTATTATACTAAATATTCTATAGATTTCCTAGATTAAGTATAAGCTCTTTAAAGAAGCGCTTAAGTACTATTATTTCCTTAGCTATATACTTAAGTATAAGAAGCTTAGCCTCTATAGTTAAAGTAGTTACTATATTCTAATATACTACTTTCTAGAGGATTACTCTACTAAATAGTATTATAATATATCTATATAAAGATTAGCGTATTTCTAGATTATCTATAAATAATATATCTCTATAAATTATAAGATTAGGACTATTAAAATAGCTATACTAGATTACTTCCTAGCGTATTTAGTATAGGTATATAATTATATATTCTACTACCTTTATATACTATTTACTTAAGTTAGTTAGGAAGTAAGATAGCTTAGAAATAGTAAATATAATATCTAGGCGTAGTATAATCACTATATACAGTGCTAATCCTACTCTTTCCTAATAGTTCTTAATCTAATCTCTAGATACTTCTTTAGTATTTTTAATTAATTCTTCTAATAGGAGTAGAGTTAGTAGAAAGGTCCTATTAGCTAATCTAAACTTCTTTATAATCTTCTTAATATAGGTATTATAAATAAGTATAATTATTTAGTTATTTTAATCCCTAATTACTCTAATCCCTAGGAACTATTCTACTAGTCCTTACTCTTATACTTTATATCTTTCTTTAATCTAATCCTATAATTTATATACTTCCTACTTATATACTTTATAATATAATAATAGGATATTATTAATATAGAATAAGATTAATACTTTTTAATCCTAAGTAGTAAATAGGTATAGCTCTTCTTTTATTATAATAAATCTATATAATCTTAGTATACTTATAAACTCCTTATACTAGAGTAGTAGTAAATCTCTTAATCTATATAATACTTAATTAAGCTTAACGTATATACCTAGTTTCTTAAACCTATCTAGTAGATTATAGATTACTAGATTATCCTTTATAATTATTATATTTAGAAATACTCCTACTATATTATACTATATAATTTCTAGGTTAAAATAAGTAGTAATTACTATAGCTACTCTAAAGGATTATACTACTAATATTATAGTATATATTAAAGTAAGTAAATCCTTCTCCTAGAGATTACCTCTTATAACTATTCTAGCTTTATACTTTTAGAGTATTCCGTCTTAATTAAACTTATAGGTCTATACCTATTTTAACAGGAGTAGCCTACTTAGTATTTTACTAATTAGTTATTCTAACTAGGTTCCTTTCTTATATAACTATTTAATCTCTTTTTATAAGGCTTACTTAAACTAAACTTTATATAGGTACTAGAGTAGCTACTTCTATATAGTTAGTAGAGTAGGTAGATTACTTATATAAATCTACTTAGTTAGGATCTAGTTACTAAGTATTATAGCTATAATTACTAAATTTAATAGCTTATAGCTTTAATACTTATCCTAAGCTTTTCTTACTCCTAGTAAGAAGGTATTCTAAAAATTACTCTACTAATCTTCTAATAACTTAAGATTAGTAATTAATATATTTATACCTATACTTCTACCCCCTATTTAATTATCTTAATCTTTCCTTTTTTACTATAGTATATAAATACTTATATACTAATTAATCTTAGGTAGCTTTCCTAGCTACTTATAGCTTAATCTTTATTATCTTAGAATATCTAATCTAATAGATCCTAATAGTTCTAGGTTTATTTACTATAGCCTCTAGTATACTCTTATAAGTAGTTCCTCTACTTTATCTAGAGTATTTAAGTTAATATAACTAGGTTAAGTAGTAGAGTAGGTTAAGCTTATAGGCTCTTCCTTATATAATCTAATCTAATTACTAGAGTATAATAAGCTAGCTTATCTAGGTAGATATATCCCCTCTTAGCTATCTACTCCTAATTAATATTTATCTTAATTATTAATCCTCCTTATAATACTTAGCTTAGGTATTACCTCTAGGGTTATAAGTATATTTTAATCTTTAATTAGGCCTATATAGTATTAGAGTCCTTTCGACCTTAGTAGCGTATAGGCTGAAGCTAGAGGGCTCCTCTATAATATATAGGTCTAGGGATATAGGGTTAGTTCTTAAGAGATAAGAGAGAGGTATTAACTTATTACTTACTAGTAGGCGAAGTACTATTAATAAGTAATAATAGAATAAAGATACTTTCTAACTATTAGGATTAATATTAAAGTTAAATATAAACCTCCTAGGGATATTTATAATTATATTTATATACTTAAGGAGTAGACTACTCCTACTAAGTACTTTATATACTTACTCTAGTTAAGCGTTCCTACTAGGTACTCTTACTAAGTACTATATATAAGTACTTATACTAAGCACTCTTACTAAGCGTATATATAACTACTTATACTAAGTACTCCTACTAAGTAAGCCTTACTAGCTATATAGCTAATAGGTACCTTATACCTATACTTCTATACTTAACTATAGTAGGGTTATAATACTATCCCCCCCCTCTAATAGATTTATCCTTAGATTAGGTAATATATTAGTAGTTTATATTTATAACTAAGTTAACCCTACTTCCTTTATAAGCGCTAGCCTACTATATCCTCTACTTAGTGTAAACTTTATCTTATCTCTAAAATTCGCTGTATAAATACTCTTACTAAGACCCCCTATAACTATTACTTTTTTAGTAATATTAAGTATTTGTTATGGAGTAGAAGTTCTAATCCGATTAAATAATAAAGATCAGGATTACATAATCAGAACATTGAGGTTAGATTAGATGATTTAGTAACTGATCTGTTCGAGTATATATTCTAAGCTCTTTAGCTTACTTTCCTATATAGTAATTAATATAATCGTTTTTCCCTAGCTTACTTAGTAATAATAGTTATAAGCCTAGCGCTATAAGATTATAGAGTTAATTCTCCCTACGTATTTTATATTTACTAAAAGCTAGATTTAATTACTCCTCTTCAATCTTTATTTTAATCTCTAATATCCTCTCTATAAGTAGCTATAGAAAGCTACGATAAGAATAATCCTCTAGGCTTCGCTATGCTTAAGGCGCGTAATAACTAGCTATAATAGTTTATAACGCTTAAAGTTTATGCGCTTATAAAGTAAGTATAGGATTATATTAATCTAGATAGTCCTACTATACTAGATTTAATCCGTAATAACCTAAAATACCTAGAGCTTCTACTTAAGCCTATAGCTCTAAAGGATCTACCTATAGGAGCTAACTAAGAATAACTTAGAGAATACGTAAGCTTAAGAATAGAGTATAAGTAAGAATATAAGATCTATAAAGTAAGAGTTAAGGATTAACCTAAAGCTATTTATAAATAGAAAGTACTTATAGCTAAGTAGACTCGTAAGGCGTTAGCGATTACGAATATTTAGGACTAGATAATTAAAACTATTATACCTAATCTCCTCTAACTAGTATAGTTTAAACTTATAAATACTAGCGAAATAAGTATTTAATCCTAGCTTAGGATACTTAAGAAATAGTTAGCTCTAAGCGAGGTAATAATAAAGAACTAAATTAGAATTAAATACCGCGCTTACCTAGATAAAGCTAGGAATAGAAGGATTAGTCTAGATAGGTAGTTTAATAATTAGTAAATGTTATATAGCCATACTTAGGCGTATAATATCCTAGAAATATAGGGAATAATCGCGCTTACTAATTTTTTAGATATAATTATAATTAAATACGCGCCTAAATAGGCCCGCTAAATATAAGTAGAAGTAATTAGGAGGACCTCCTTAAACGAAACTAATCTTAAACTAGACGATGTAGCTATAGTATTTAATACTATACTTACTAAGTAAGTTAGCGTTACAGCTAAGGGGAGAAATTATTTAATCTTCTTAACCCCTTCCTTTAATAGAACTAGTATAAAACTAATTAGGAATAAACTAAAGAATAGATTAAAGAAACCCTACCTATACTAGCTAGGATTATAAGGATTATATAAGTAGGAGCTAATTAGTTATTAAAGACTTTAAACAGCGGTGGAAGGATTAGCTCCTTCCCTCCTAATTAAACTTAGTAATATTAATAAGAAAAAGATCCTTAAGCGATATAATAGAATAGAATAGTCTAATCTTTAAAATTAAGTTAAGTAATCTAGATAGAAAACCGTAAATAAGCCCTCTTTATATAATAGATTATTTCTATATATAATTAAAGCTATACTAATTAATCCTACTACTTTTAATTTTAATAATTAGGAATATTATCCTAGAGTATATAGCGCAACGTACAGCCGCTACCTACTCTATCTAAGTATAATACTTAATAATAGAGTAAGTATTTATCTTATTAATAATTAAAACCTACTTAAGCCTAGATTGTTTAAGAAAGCTAAAGATTATAAGTATATAGATGTAGGTACTTAATCTCTTCTAGTTAATAGATATAGAGTACGCGTAATAAGAAAACTACTTACTAGTCTAAATAGTCCTAAAACGATAGATTTAAAGCTTAATAATATTAGAGTAATTAAAGGTTTTTACCTTAATATTATTTCTAAAGCTAGGCTTAATAATTAAGGAAAGATTTAGTATATAGGATATAATTATATACTAAGGTATAGTATGGCTAAAGAGAATAAAGTTATATTCTAAATAATTAGTAAAGGAAACCTTAGCTTCTTAGAATATAAGATCTCTTCTTATTACTTAGTTCCTTAGATTATAAAAGCCGTATTAAGATTATATATTCCTTAATTAAGATCTAACTCTAAGCTCCTTTAGTATTAATAATTAGGTTACCTAGGTTAATAAGCTCTATAGGTACTTATATGTAACGCTTAGAACGTCTATATTAATAGAATAAAACGACTTAACTATAAAGATTACGTAGTTATATATACCTCTTAAGTAATCTTAAGATAACCTAAGGAATAATTACTAAGACTATTCTACTATATATTATAGGATCTATTTAATATACTATAAGGAAGATTAAATAAGAGATAGTCTATAGTAATTAAAGAGGATTACTCTAGAAAGATTAAGAATAATAACCTTCCTACTAAAACGCTTCTAGAGATTATATAGGTAATTAAGTACTATATAAATAGAGTCTAGAATAAATATAGACTAAGGATTATAGAGATCTATTAAGATAGCGATTCTACTATAAGACTATAGAGAGGTTAATTAAGATATAAAGAGTAGGTAGAAGAATAGGGGATTATAATTAAAGTAACTCTATCCTATATATATAAGCTAAACGGCTTAGTAGAGTATACTAGATAGGAGCTAATTATAAAAGTAATTAAAATATATATAAGCGTACGCTTACTAGAAAAACTTTAGCCTAAGATTTTAGATATAGCAGCTTAGCTATATAGAATAAGCCCTTCTGCGATTAATAGCTATTAATTACTAAATAAAGTGCTTAATTCCTAGTTTAGGTAATATTTTTGCTAGTATAAACCTAAGAAGATTAGATTAAGAATAGCTAATCTTTACCTAGATTAGAGTAGTATATATACCTATAGCTATAGAGCGTATCTGTTAGATTAGGATCGTATAGCTAGATTATTAAAGCGGGACTTTAAGATTAATCTAAGGGGATATATAGGTTATTTAGTTAGATATAGAGTATCTAACATTTACTATATTTAAATCCTAACGCTTAATTAAGTAATTACTACGCGTAATATAACCTTTAATAAATTATAATTCTATAAAGGATTACGTAAGGAAGGAATATTAGAGGAATAAGCTATTAGGATTATAGAGATCTTATATAATAGTAAGCTAGATAATCTAGGAAAGGATCTTAATAAAGATCTAATCCTTAAAGAGTAGTAAGTATATAAGACTAAAACGGCTACTAAGAGTAATCTTAGGGGTAAACCTTTTAAATAAATTAATATAGGCGGCTAGCCTATTAATTAAGGAGTTATATAGGAAGAAACTATATAAGGAGTAAGTACGGCTAGTAAGTACCTAAGAATCTGTGTGGGCCTAATTAAAGATTAAAATATGCTTATAACCCTAGATATAATACCTAAGCTAAGTGTTATAGGGAGGATTAATAATTAAGATAAATATTAATTAGGAGTAGATAGCTAAGAGGGGATATATCTACCTAGATAAGCTAGCTTATTATACTCTAGTAATTAGATTAGATTATATAGGGAAGAGCCTATAAGCTTAACCTACTCTACTACTTAACCTAGTCGTATTAACTTAAATACTCTAGATAAAGTAGAGGAACTACTTATAAGAGCACGCTAGAGGCTATAGTAAATAAACCTAGAACTATTAGGATCTATTAGATTAGATATTCTAAGATAGTAAAGATTAAGCTATAGGTAGCTAGGAAAGCTACCTAAGATTAATTAGTATATAAGTATTTATATACTATAGTAAAAAAGGAAAGATTAAGATAATTAAATAGGGGGTAGAAGTATAGGTATAAATATATTAATTACTAATCTTAAGTTACTAGAAGATTAGTAGAGTAATTTTTAGAATACCTTCTTACTAGGAGTAAGAAAAGCTTAGGATAAGCGTTAAAGCTATAAGCTATTAAATTTAGTAATTATAGCTATAACACTTAGTAACTAGATCCTAACTAAGTAGATTTATATAAGTAATCTACCTACTCTACTAACTATGTAGAAGTAGCTACTCTAGTACCTATATAAAGTTTAGTTTAAGTAAGCCTTATAAAAAGAGATTAAATAGTTACGTAAGAAAGGAACCTAGTTAGAATAACTAATTAGTAAAATACTAAGTAGGCTACTCCTGTTAAAATAGGTATAGACCTATAAGTTTAATTAAGACGGAATACTCTAAAAGTATAAAGCTAGAATAGTTATAAGAGGTAATCTCTAGGAGAAGGATTTACTTACTTTAATATATACTATAATATTAGCAGCACGATCCTTTAGAGTAGCTATAGTAATTACTACTTATTTTAACCTAGAAATTATGTAGTATAATATAGTAGGAGTATTTCTAAATATAATAATTATAAAGGATAATCTAGTAATCTATAATCTACTAGATAGGTTTAAGAAACTAGGTATATATATTAAGCTTAATTAAGTATTATATAGATTAAGAGATTTACTACTACTCTAGTATAAGGAGTTTATAAGTATACTAAGATTATATAGATTTATTATAATAAAAGAAGAGCTGTGCCTATTTACTACTTAGGATTAAAAAGTATTAATCTTATTCTACGTTAATAATATCCTATTATTATATTATAAAGTATATAAGTAGGAAGTATATAAATTATAGGATTAGATTAAAGAAAGATATAAAGTATAAGAGTAAGGACTAGTAGAATAGTTCCTAGGGATTAGAGTAATTAGGGATTAAAATAACTAAATAATTATACTTATTTATAATACCTATATTAAGAAGATTATAAAGAAGTTTAGATTAGCTAATAGGACCTTTCTACTAACTCTACTCCTATTAGAAGAATTAATTAAAAATACTAAAGAAGTATCTAGAGATTAGATTAAGAACTATTAGGAAAGAGTAGGATTAGTACTATACACAGCGATTATACTACGCCTAGATATTATATTTACTATTTCTAAGCTATCTTACTTCCTAACTAACCTAAGTAATTAGTATATAAAGGTAGTAGAATATATAATTATATACCTATACTAAACGCGCTAGGAAGTAATCTAGTATAGCTATTTTAATAGTCCTAATCTTATAATTTATAGAGATATATTATTTATAGATAATCTAGAAATATGCTAATCTTTATATAGATATATTATAATACTATTTAGTAGAGTAATCCTCTAGAAAGTAGCGTATTAGAATATAGTAACTACTTTAACTATAGAGGCTAAGCTTCTTATACTTAAGCACGTAGCTAAGGAAATAATAGTACTTAAGCGCTTCTTTAAAGAGCTTATACTTAATCTAGGAGATCTATAGAATATTTAGTATAATAATTAGTAAATAATTAGGCTAGTAGTAGGTAAGAATAAGCAGATTACGACTAAATTGCGATATATAGATATTTAGAATATATAGCTACGCTAGGAACACGTAAAAGGATTATTTATAGTTAAGTACTTAGAAATAAGTAAAATACCTACAGATAGATTAACTAAAGCTCTTACTTATTAATAATTTAAGCGTTTTAAGTAACTACTTAACTTAAAGAATATAAGAAGTCTAATTATAAATACTAGGGATAATTAAAATTATAAATTAAGATTAATTTAATTACTTACTTTAAGAAGAAGTATACTTAACAAGAGTAGAAAAATAAGCATTATAAAAGAGATTAGCTATACTAATCTACTAACCCTAAAACTACCTAAAAGCTAACTAGCTACGCCGCTTAATAGAAATAAACTACTAGAATCCTTTAATTAAACTAATTAAGGAGCTTATTAAGGGAGTCCTTAATTACCTTAAAAAGGGCCCTAGTAAAAGTATAACGCTTATTACGCTTACTTCTAGTAAGATTATTATAATAGAATTAAAGATTCTAAGTATAGGAAAGTAACTCCTTAGTAATACCCTTAAGCGTAAGGCGAGTAGCTTAATAATTAAGCTTATAAGCACTCTCGCTAGACAGAGCCTCTTTATCTAACTATTTAGCCTAATTACCCTCTATAGTCTACTTAACTTCCTTATCTTAATTAAGTATAGTTTTATCTACCTTATCTATCTTAAACTATATATAAGTAGGCTCCTTATACTTAACCTAATTATCTTAACTAGTAGGTAGAGAAGTAGGTAGAATAGAAAACTTAGGGGTATGTATCTAAGTAGCTAGATTATATTAAGTAAAGGGGTATTAAGCGTAGAGAGTAGGATTCTAAGGAACAAATCCGCTAGGAGCGAATACTAATCTAGGAGTATTAAAGCCTAGATAAATAGGCCTAAAGCTATACTAAGTAGAGAGAAGGTTTTAATTATAAAGGAATTAATAATAAAGGCGTTATTAATTAAGTAGCTACTACTAGTTATACTAACTAAGAAGGCTAGTAGTAGAGCTAAAACTAGGAGCCTAAGTATAATACTTAATCTACTATAGTAGTGAAACTAGAGTAGGAGAGCTCTAAGGAACGCTAGGATATCTACTTAAACTACTAGATATAAATATATTACTAGTTACTCCTAGAGTAGCTTACTTAACTAGAGTATTAAAGTTAAAAGGAGTAGCGTACGTAGTAAGAGGAGATAAAGTAGTACTACTACTACCTTTACTCTTTAAAGTCTTAGTAGGCGTATTACCCTTAATTATTATAAGAAGAGTAGCGTAACGCTACTTAAGCTCTTAAGGCTATATAATAATTAGAAAACTAGAAAAGAAGTATACGCTATACTTACTTATAGTTATAACTAGAGTCTTAGAGTAGAAGGCCTTAATTAGCTTCTTAGCCTTAACTAAGATAGACTAGGGACTATAATAATTAGTATAGAAGAAATAAAGTAAAAGATTAATATGCTTACGCCTCTTAATATATATAAGAGCTATAGGTAGTATAATAAGTACTATAACTAGGCTTATTTACGTACTAAGTGCGACTAATACTATAAGTAAAGCGCTTAATATAGCTAATATATAGATTCTTATACTAACTAGGAGAAGAAGATTAAGTAGCTAGAGTAGCTATAGTAGCTAGAGTAGTAGTAGTACTATAAAGATAATAATTATCTATAATAGGAGTAGGTAATAGTATAGTAGGAGTAGGATTAGTAGTAGTAGCCTTTTTACTCTTTATAAGGCGAGTAGTAGTAAGATAAGTAGTAGTAGTCTTTAATCCTTTTAGAGGCTATTAAGTATAACTTAGATTAGTAGATATAAACTTAGAGAGCTTAAGCTAATCCTATAGTAATATATAACCTATAAGCTTAGAAGGGGTAGGACTAACTATTTTAGTAGATAAGAGAAGTAATCTAAGAGATTAAGAATAAAAAGCTTAAGCGAGAGGTTATAATTAGGGAAATATAGCTTAGTAATCTAAAGTTAAGGATAGAGGCAATTAAAAGGTTAAGGGAGTAAAATAGCTAAACGAAAGCTATATATCTTATTAAAAATAAAGCTAGGGCTATAAGTAAACGGATCTGAATAATAGAAGGTGTGTGATTAGGCTAATACGTTATAATAATAAATATAGGAGTAAGCAAACAGATTAGAGATTAAAATATAACGCTATTATAATAGGAAGATTATTTTAATTAAGATTAAACTAGAGATACTAAGAAGTATAACGCCTAAGAGTAGTTTACTATTTTATTACTTAAACAGCAAAGCTAGGGGGTATATTATAGAGTAGAAGTTCTAATCTGATTAAATAATAAAGATTAGGATTATATAATTAGAATATTAAGGTTAGATTAGATAATTTAGCAACTGATCTGTTTAAGTATATATTCTAAGCTCTTTAGCTTACTTTCCTATGTAGTGATTAATACAATCGTTTTTCCCTAGCTTGCTTAGTAATAACAGTATTATATTATACTAGATACTTATCTTAAGTATATAGAGTATACCTAGTTAGGCTAGGTATATATAAATATATTATAGTCTATATTAGACTATACTTAGGAGGAATATTAGAAGAAAGTAGATAATAATAAAAAATTATTAGTAGAGGTAATTATACGCTTATTATATAATAAGAAAATACTAAAGTAGGTAGATAAGTAAGCTTATTAGAAAATATTATACCTTACTTTAGAGATAGAGGTATCTAGAGAAACTAAGCCTATAGAGGATTATCCTACTACTTTAATAGGTATAGCTTTCTTACCTACTATCTAGTCTACCTTAGGGCTTATTAATAACTTAGTTACCTATACTAGAACTTATAGTACTTCCTTACTATCTATTAGTAGTTAGTAAGATTCTCTTTAGGTTCCTAGGTATTTTCCTTACTTAGGTAGTTCTTCTATTTTACTAAATATTCCCTAGAATTTAATCTAATAGGGTTCTTAATATTTTAATATTAGATTATTTTTTTAACTTTAAATTCTATATTTTATTAATCTATTAACTATTACTAAGATAGTGTTATACTTAATACCTATAACCTTATCTTCTAATAGTAGTAGTCCTATTATAAAGTCTATAGAAATATTATCCTAAAGTTCCTATAGTAGTAGTAATAGTTATAAGTTACTATATAGTATATACGTACTATATTTATTCTATTAGTAGTCTCTATATTTCTAAATAAACCTAGTAATTTTCCCTTTTATACCTTTAAACTTATAATTTTACTTAATAAGTTCTATAGTTTATATAATCCTAGGGTATCTATATACTAGGTTATTATAGTATTATCTAATAATTACTTCCTATAATTCTTCTAGTACTTTATTAGTAATATATATTACTAGGTTATTAAGCTACTTAGGCCTTAGTGTTCTATCTAGGTTTTAGCGTAATAATACTTCCTCTATAGTATACTTATTACCTATAATATCTTTACGTTAACTTAAGGTATTAGCTTACCTATTATCTTTACTAGGGGTATAATAGATTCTAAACTTATATTATCCTAGGATTTCTAACTATTATACCTATTATCTATTTAATACTTTTATTATAGTAAACCTTATAAGATTCTTATAGTCTATAAAGATATTAAGATCTAAGTAGCTTTCTATATAAACCCTCTAGTATTTTAGGGTCTTAATAATAGTAAGTAGTTCTTTATTATATATATTATATTATTCTTTATAAATAGTAAATTTATATAAATAGTATCTAATAAGGTACTATTTCCTATCTCTTTCTATAAGGGCTATAGCTTCTAAAGCTAAGTCTAAAGTATTAGTTTTAAATTATAGCTTATCTCCTATTTTAAAGATAGCGAATACTAGTAGTATAATATATACTTCTTTTAGTGTCTAAAATACTCTCTCCTATTCTTCCTCCTATTTAAATATTTTTTCCTTTTTAGTAAGTTTAGTTAAGGGTATAGTAATTTTTAAGTAATCCTTAATAAACTATTAGTTAAAGTTAAGAAATCCTAGAAATAATTAGATTCCTTTAATATTTATTAGTTATAGCTAGTCTTTAACTACTTTTATCTTATCCTTACTTATTTATACTCTATAGGTTCTAATAGTATATCCTAAGAATTCTACTTCTATCTAGTAAAATTTATATTTCTCTAGTTCTAGTAGTAGTTTAAACTTAGCTAGGTATTATAAGACTTACTTAATATACTTTATATATTCCTCTAAGCTCCTTAAGTAGATAAGGATATTATCTAGATATACTATTATAAAGATATCTAGGTATATTCTTAATATATTATTAATAAGTACCTAGTATATAGTAGGTGCGTTAGTAAGACTAAATAGTATTACTAAGTACTTATAGTATCTATAATATATTTAGAATACTATCTTCTATTCCTTACCCTTCTTTATATATATTAAGTTATAGGCTCTATATAGATCTAAGGCTATAAAGATCCTTACGCCTATAATTTAATCCCTTAGTTCTATTATATTAGGTAGTAGGTATTAATTTTTAATTATAATATTATTAAGTTTCTAGTAGTTAATATATAATTATAGCTTACTATTCTTCTTAGGAATAAAGAGAACTAGGTAGTCTACTAGTAACTAAGAGGGTTATATAAATCCTTTCTTAAGGTTAACCTTTAAGTATTCTCTAAGTATTACTAGCTCTTTTTCTAATAATCTATATAGTAGCCTAAAAGTTAGTTACTTTCCTTCCTTAAGGATAATTTTATAGTCCTAGGGCTAATACTTAGGTAGGGTATTTACTCCTATCTCTTCCCTAAAGAGATATTCCTATTTCTAATACTCTTAGGGTATATCTAAAGGTATATTATTCCTTTCCTTAATTATAATACTTAATAGGCTATTAATATATACTAAGTTAGGCTCCTTAATAGGCTCTACTTATAAAGTAATATTATATATTATCTTCTTATCTACTATTATACTCTACTAGTATATAGGTCTTACTATAATTCTATATTTATAGTTCTTAAATAAAAGCTATTAGGCGCTCTAATTTATTATAGGGTTATACTTTTATAGCTAAGGTAGGCCTAGGATAATATTATAGGTAGCTACTCCTATAATATTAAGGTCTTCTTATACTATATATCTATTATATTTAGCCTAGACTATTACTTTATATATAATTTATATAATAGTTTATCTATATAGCGTTTACTTTCTTATAGGTTATAATCCTACTTTCTTTATAGCTATAAAGGATATAAAATTTCCTTATAAGCCTAAATCTAATAGTACTATAAAGGAATTTCTATTAATCCTTACTAGGAGCTTAATAAGAGCTCTAGATCTAATTTAGTTAAGTTAGTAGGTAACCCTATAGGTATTATTTATACTCCTAAAAAAGGCTTATTTCTAAATCTATAATTAATCTTTTCCTATCTATATATAGTATATTCTATACTTAGATAAGTATATTACTATAGTTATATATAGTATCTATCTATTAATATTCTTATAATAATAATATCCTCCTAGTCTTTACTAGGGAAGTACTAGGCTTCTCTTTTTATAAATATATAAGTTAGGTATATATCTATCTTATAGTTATATACCTAGTATCTATATCTTCTTAGAGAACTAGGCTAGTAACTTATAGCTTACTTATTACTATAGTAGGTACTATATTTATTATAGTAGTAATTAATCTATAATATTATTCTATACTTAGGGTATCTTAGGTAATTAGTAAAGCTTAATACTCTAGCTAGGATATAGGCTAAGCTACCTATAGTTCCTAGTATAAGTTTATAGTATTTTTACTAAAATTTTAAGTTTTAAAGAGCTTTATAGTTCCTATATACTATTTATTTAAAGTCCTAGTATTCTTTCTATATACCTTTTATTACTCTATAAGGGTCTTTATTTTCTTTATTACTATCCCCTTAGTACTAGTCTCTATTATTATCTAGCTAAGAATATTATTCTAGTAGAGTCTTATACTCTTCTTATTTAGCCTAATACTTAGGTTATATCTAGTATTTAATTAATTACTAGATCTCCTACTTCTATAATATAGTAGGTTCTTTCTATATTATAGGGGATTCCCCCTAGAATCTATATTTTTATTAGATTTCTAAGTTACTTTCCTTTTAGGTCTACCCTATATAGTTTTATAGTAGATATTCCTCTAGTTCTACTATATTATTATCCTCTAGGTAATATAAGGGATTCTAGTACCCCTAGGGGCGTCTTAGGCTAACTTCTAATAGGCTTTATTTTTTTAAAGTATTAGCCTAGTACCTTAGGGTATACTATTCTATATTAGGGTTCTCTTCTTTAGGTATATACCTTATATTAGGTATATATTCTAGATATAGTATAGTTTCTAGGATATAGATAGGAAATTCTTAGTTTTCTCTAGTAGCGTCTAGATACTAATAGTATATATAGTTAAGGTTATAGTAGATCTAAGTAGTATTTATACCTACCTTAATCTATTATAAGTATTTATTAAGATATATTAGTCTATCTATACTAACCTATTAGTTATAAATAAGAATATAGTAGTAGATTTTTTCTATATTAGTAAGGGTAGAAGGTCCTATTATCCCTATTAGTAGGATAGGCGTAGCCTAGTAATATCTAGCTATAAAGTTATTAATCTTCTATTACTTTATAGGTAATACGTCCTATTTATCCTCCTAATAATCTTCCCTATAAGAGCTTTCTAAGGCTAGAGAATTAGGGCCTATATAGTTATAGTGCGGCCTAATTTCTATCTATTCTATTTAGCTAATAATCTCCTATTTATTATTACCTAGTTCCTTAGGTTTAACCTAAAGTATATTAAGCTATTATATTACTTTATTCTTACTATAGTAGTTATAAGTAATATACCTAACCTTTCTATAGTTATAATACTTTCTATCCTACTCTTTTTTATACTTTTTATCCTTCTAGAGGTTATTAATCTCTATAGTATCTAGGTTATACTAATCTATACGTATTATAGTACGTATAGCAGGGATGTCAATTTACTAGTAAATAGTAATTACTATTACTATTAGTAATTACTAATGAAATTTTTAGTAGTAGTAATAGTAATTACTAATTAGTAATTACTAATTTTTTTTTAGTAATTACTAATAGTAAATTAGAATAGTAATAGTAAATAGTAATTACTATTAGTAAATTAGAAAATACTAACTACTATATTTAGAACTTATATATCTTAGGGTTATAAAAACTAGGTTATTTAGTTATATATTAAAAGTAAAGTTAATAATAATAATTAGCTTCTAAAACTAGCTAATAAACCTTTTTTTTCTATTAAATAGAGTAGGTAAGGTAGTATTTTAGATATAAATTAATACTTAACTTAAAAACTAATAATTATATAGTAGTAGTTTTAACTAGTAAATAAGTAATACTATAGTTAAGAGTACTACTAAATAGTTTTCTTTATTTTTAGCTTAGTAAGCTAAATTACTAATTAGTAATTACTATTAGTAAATAGTAATTACTATTCTAGGGGTTAGTAAATAGTAATTACTAATTAGTAATTACTAAAAAAAAATTAGTAATTACTAATAGTAAATTAGAAACCTAATAGTAATAGTAATTACTATTACTATAGTAATTACTATTAGTAATTACTATTTACTATAGTAATTACTATTTACTAGTAAATTGACATCCCTGACGTATAGTAATAGGTTTAATATACTATTTCTAGGTTTTTATAGTTTTCTTAGAGCTAGTACAGGTTATCCTATTCCTAGGCCTAGATTTATTTTAAAGTTCCTTAGATAGTTTATAGAGCTTATTATTAAGCTTAATACTAGTATTAATTAGGTTATTAAATAAGTTAACCTTACCTCTATAGTATATTAATTCTTTCTTAATACTTTTCTTTAGGCCTTATTAGTACTTACTTATTAGTACTTTATTATTCTACTCTATAAGTATAGAGTACTAGTAGAATATAGTAGTATACTTAGTAGTAGATTAGGTTTATTATAGTATCTAGACTATTTATATAGTAGTAGAGATCTCTCCTACTACGCTAAATACTTATTATATCTATTTCTTAAATTTATTAAAATTACTAAAGAGTTAATTAACTTTATCCCCTTCCTAGTTTTCCTTATTAAGATACTTAATTAGGTATAGTTTAATCTATTACTTAACTAATCCTTAAAGATAGGTAGTAGCTAGTAGTACCCTATCCTCCTTAGGCGTATCCTTCCTACTAAACCTAAAGTAGAGTATAAGCTAGAGGAGCTAATCCTTAAGCTTATTTCTATCTCTATAGTAGAAATTAGGTTTAGTAGTTTTACCTATTTAATATACGTATTCTAGTATAAGGATAGTTAAGTCTTTTATATTACTTATCTTTAGAGGTATTTAAAGTATTAGAGTCCTTTTAACCTTAGTAGTATATAGGCTAAAGCTAGAGGGCTCCTTTATAATATATAGGTCTAGGGGTATAGGGTTAGTTCTTAAGAGATAAGAGAGAGGTATTAACTTATTACTTACTAGTAGGCGAAGTACTATTAATAAGTAATAATAGAATAAAGATACTTTCTAACTATTAGGATTAATATTAAAGTTAAATATAAACCTCCTAGGGATATTTATAATTATATTTATATACTTAAGGAGTAGACTACTCCTACTAAGTACTTTATATACTTACTCTAGTTAAGTATTCCTACTAGGTACTCTTACTAAGCGCTATATATAAGTACTTATACTAAGCGCTCTTACTAAGTATATATATAACTACTTATACTAAGCGCTCCTACTAAGTAAGCCTTACTAGCTATATAGCTAATAGGTACCTTATACCTATACTTCTATACTCGACTGTAGTAGGGTTATAATATATAGATTCTTAGGTACTTACTAGCTATACTTACTTCTTATATAGTTTCTTCCTATATAACTCCTTAATTAATAGGCTAGCTACCTATATTAATTTATTTAAGAGGTTTACCCCTAAGATTACTCTTAGTAGCTATTTTAGTCTTATATACTTACTACTCTTTAAGGATTAGATCTTTATTAAGATCCTTTCCTAGATTATCTAGCTTACTATTATATAAGATATCTATAATCTTAATAGCTTATTCCTCTAATATTCCTTCCTTACGTAATCTTTTATAGAATTATAATTTATTAAAGGTTATATTATATATAGTAATTACTTAATTAAGCGTTAGGATCTAAATATAGTAAATATTAGATACTCTATATCTAACTAAATAACCTATATATCCCCTTAGATTAATCTTAAAGTCCTACTTTAATAATCTAGCTATATAATCCTAATCTAATAGATACGCTCTATAGCTATAGGTATATATACTACTCTAATCTAGGTAAAGATTAGCTATTCTTAATCTAATCTTCTTAGGTTTATACTAGTAAAAATATTACCTAAACTAGGAATTAAGTACTTTATTTAGTAATTAATAGCTATTAATTATAGAAGGGCTTATTCTATATAGCTAAGCTACTATATCTAAAATCTTAGGCTAAAGTTTTTCTAGTAAGTATATACTTATACGTATTTTAATTACTTTTATAATTAGCTCCTATCTAGTATACTCTACTAAGCTATTTAGCTTATATATATAAGATAGAGTTACTTTAATTATAATCCCCTATTCTTCTACCTACTCTTTATATCTTAATTAACCTCTCTATAGTCTTATAGTAGAATTACTATCTTAATAGATCTCTATAATTCTTAGTCTATATTTATTCTAGACTCTATTTATATAGTACTTAATTACTTATATAATCTCTAGAAGTATTTTAGTAGGAAGGTTATTATTCTTAATCTTTCTAAAGTAATCCTCTTTAATTACTATAGACTATTTCTTATTTAATCTTCCTTATAGTATATTAAATAGATCCTATAATATATAGTAGAATAGTCTTAGTAATTATTCCTTAGGTTATCTTAAGATTACTTAAGAGGTATATATAACTACGTAATCTTTATAGTTAAGTTATTTTATTCTATTAATATAAATATTTTAAGTATTATATATAAGTACCTATAGAGCTTATTAACCTAGGTAACCTAATTATTAATACTAAAGGAGCTTAGAGTTAGATCTTAATTAAGGAATATATAATCTTAATATAGCTTTTATAATCTAAGGAACTAAGTAATAAGAAGAGATCTTATATTCTAAGAAGCTAAGGTTTCCTTTACTAATTATTTAGAATATAACTTTATTCTCTTTAGTTATACTATACCTTAGTATATAATTATATCCTATATACTAAATCTTTCCTTAATTATTAAGCCTAGCTTTAAAAATAATATTAAGGTAAAAACCTTTAATTACTCTAATATTATTAAGCTTTAAATCTATTATTTTAGGACTATTTAGACTAGTAAGTAGTTTTCTTATTATATATACTCTATATCTATTAACTAGAAGAGATTAAATACCTATATCTATATACTTATAACCTTTAGCTTTCTTAAATAATCTAGGCTTAAGTAGGTTTTAATTATTAATAAAATAAATACTTACTCTATTATTAAGTATTATACTTAGATAGAGTAGGTAGTAGCTATACGTTATACTATATACTCTAGGATAATATTCCTAATTATTAAAATTAAAAGTAGTAGGATTAATTAGTATAGCTTTAATTATATATAGAAATAATCTATTATATAAAGAGGGCTTATTTATAGTTTTCTATCTAGATTACTTAACTTAATTTTAAAGATTAGACTATTCTATTCTATTATATTACTTAAGGATCTTTTTCTTATTAATATTACTAAGTTTAATTAGGAGGGAAGGAGCTAATCCTTCTACTACTATTTAAAGTCTTTAATAACTAATTAGCTCCTACTTATATAATCCTTATAATCCTAGCTAGTATAGGTAAGGTTTCTTTAATCTATTCTTTAGTTTATTCCTAATTAGTTTTATACTAGTTCTATTAAAGGAAGGGGTTAAGAAGATTAAATAATTTCTCTCCTTAGCTATAATACTAATTTACTTAGTAAGTATAGTATTAAATACTATAGCTATATTATCTAGTTTAAGATTAGCTTTATTTAAGGAGGTCCTCCTAATTACTTCTACTTATATTTAGTAGGCTTATTTAAGCACGTATTTAATTATAATTATATCTAAAAAATTAGTAAGTATAATTATTCTCTATATTTCTAGGATATTATACGCCTAAGTATAGCTATATAATATTTACTAATTATTAAACTACCTATCTAGACTAATCCTTCTATTCCTAGCTTTATCTAGGTAAGTATAGTATTTAATTCTAATCTAGTTCTTTATTATTACCTTACTTAGAGCTAACTATTTCTTAAGTATCCTAAGCTAGGATTAAATACTTATTTTACTAGTATTTATAAGCTTAAACTATACTAGTTAGAGGAGATTAGGTATAATTATTTTACTTATCTAGTCCTAAATATTTATAATTACTAATACCTTATAAGTCTACTTAGCTATAAGTACTTTTTAATTATAAATAGCTTTAGGTTAATCTTTAACTTATACTTTATAGATCCTATATTCTTACTTATACTCTATTCTAGAACTTATATATTCTCTAAGTTATTTTTAGTTAGCTCCTATAGGTAGATCCTTTAGAGCTATAAGCTTAGGTAGAAGCTCTAGGTATTTTAGGGTTTTATAGATTAAATCTAGTATAGTAGGACTATCTAGATTAATATAATTCTATACTTACTTTATAAGCGTATAAACTTTAAGTATTATATACTATTATAGCTAGTTATTATACGCCTTAAGTATAGTAAAGCCTAGAGGATTATTCTTAATATAGCTTTCTATAGCTACTTATAAAGATAATATTAGAGATTAAAATAAAAGTTAAAGAGAAGTAATTAAATCTAGCTTTTAGTAAATATAAAATATATAGGGAGAATTAACTCTATAATCTTATAGTACTAGGCTTATAACTATTATTACTAAGTAAGCTAGGGGAAAATAATTATATTAATTACTATATAAGAAAAGTAAGCTAAAGAGCTTAGAATATATACTTAAATAGATTAGTTACTAAATTATCTAATCTAACCTTAATAATCTAATTATATAATCTTAATTATATAATTCTAATCTTTATTATTTAATTAGATTAGAACTTCTACTCTATAATAAAGTTCTAATCTTTTAGTATATTAATATTAATATATAAAACTCTAATTTATTTAAATTTTAGCTTATTCTACTAAGTAATAAGAGAGTTATCTAAGGGTATATCTTAAGATAGCTACTAGTACTAAAGATACTAATAATACTAGTATATTCTAGTATATTAATATTTATAACTATTTAAAAAGTTATACTATAATATATTTATTTATTTAGAGTTTTTCTATTTAATATATTATCTCTATTATCTCTTTATTTAAGATATTAGTATAATTCTAAATTTAAACTAAGTATTTCTTATATATAAAACCTTAGTAAATATTAATTTAAAGTATCTAAATACAATTCTAATACTTATATATATAATATAAACTAGTTAATAATTAGTATTAGTTCTTATTATATAGTATTTAAGTAGATAAAGATATTCTAGCTTTACTAAAGCTCTAAGTAATATAACTCTATAATTACTAAATAGAATAAGCTATAAATTTAATAAGTTATAGATTTATATATAATAATTAATATATTAAGAGATTAGAATTATTATTAGCCCTAAGAATAATTAATTATCTAAAGAGAAATATAGACTTAAAGAAATAATTAGATAGAGTTAAAAAGGATCTTCCTAAGTAGGGTGATTAGTGGCGTTGATGAGATAATTTTTCATCGTCCTTCAGCGTCCATTGGCGTATTTACATGTTTTATGACCACACCAACCTCACCAACATGGACTATGTAAGTCTGTTCAGATGATTAGGTTCAACCGAGTCGTTTCCGCCAAATGCCGTGACATAAGATTGTTACGCCAATGACATCGGATGCAGGCGCTTACTGTGTCAGCGCCTTGCAACGCCAAGCATAGAGGCGTGAATGCGCTTGTGCCGCAAAAAGGTCTCCTGACATGAGAACTGACTATGCTGCCTCTTACTGAAGAGACAACTGCAACAGAACCGAGCGCATGTGCACACTCACTGGTCGCAGTGAAGCACACGTCAGAATGTTCTACTCCACCAACCCATTATGTTACAAACCTAATGTACTCGGGTCTCTAAGAACCTCTGTATATTTAGCTCTGGAACGTATAAATATCACCGAGAAACGTATTTGGGTAGACACAACGCACTCATTCCTATCATATCTAGCACACGTCGAACAACCTCAACACCCTCACCACCAAGATAGCAAAAAAAGTCGGCGTCCAAGATGCAGCTCACTCTTACTATTATCTCCAGCCTTGCACTCGTAGCTACCAGTGTCGCTGCTCCTGAACCGCGTGCAGCATCCTTCACCACCTGGGACTGCAGTGAATGCGGAAGAACCGGTGGTTCTACTTGCCATCAATACAACCATCAGGACGTTCCAAGCGAGACATGCCGTCGACTCGAAGCCAATCAGCAAAGCTTAATTGTCGACTACACTGTTAGGCCATCTTGCTTCGGTAACTCTACCAATCGATAACTCTGTTGCTCCGTACCTCGTGACAAGCTAACAGCATAAATAGTGCAACTATATGCTTCAACCGACTGCTCGGGTAATGGCCCAACCTACGCTTTTGAATCAGCAAGACCGTGCAAGCCTATTCCTGCCAATGAACGCTCCTCCTACCAGGTTATCTGCAACTAGAGAATATGCGAGAAGGCGTGAGGAGATCTGAACGTTTGGCGATCGGAGATTAGACGGTGCTGGCAACGGCAACTTGCAAGAGGATATATGGATCACAGTCGTTACTGCTTCCATTTAAAAACTATCTTTCTACCCAGAGCGGTGCTGCTCGCTGTTTGTTTCAACACAAAAACACGAGTCAGATTTTACAGAGTTTACTCAAGATTAAAGAATAGAAAATGTTTGGAGCTCCAACCTTCGATGTCGTGCACGTCTACATGAATCGTGAAATTGAAGTGATGAACAATACGTGAGTGGCCTGAAACTCTGTGACTGAAAGGCGAGATTCCTATCCCATCGTTCCTGGCAGCAAATGGCTTGATGATAGTTGAATATGGCCTATACATTAGAAGGCTTCCCTCTAACCTATAGTCCGAAATTTACTTCCAAATTTCCTTTTACGGAAAGTCTTCTTCTAGAAAAATACTATGTGCTAGTATGCAGGCTAGTATATCATCCTCGACCGAACATTGATATATGGCGGAGGGTCCGTATGCTCAGGATTGACGCCTTGTAGTGTCTTAAAAGCTGGTGTATCGCGTTGAATTGCCTTGATCTGCTCTTTTATCCACCTCCGCCCTAATCTCATCTCTCGATATACTTCGACACGGCTCCCAATACTATCATTCCGCCTCCTTTGCGGGATCGGGCTGCTGCTGCCAGTGACGCACAAGTCGAGATATTGGAGTCAAAATGTGCCCACCTACCCGGCCCTAGCCTTTCCAATAGTACGCCTCCCAGTCTCGACAAGGTCGAAATCGATGTTGAGCCACCGCTTGCTCGAATTTTTGGGCCTGGGAGGTGAGACGTCTCCGACCACCGTCTTCTTTTCTAGCTTTGGGAAGCAGAGCCATAGCAGGAGGAGTACAGAAAGAACGGCGAGTATGATGGGTTGCAGGACGCTCACGCCCTGAGCTTGCGCCAATGAACCAATCGCAAATGGCAATACTGCCGCTCCTCCTCCGCCAAATGCAGCTGCAAAGCCAATTGCTGAGACATGGAGGTACGCTGGTAGAACCTTGGTGGCTGCGACGACAATGGCGGGAAAGAGTGGGCTGAGGAAAAATCCTTGCAATGCGACGAAAACGGCCGAGATGTGAAATGATGGAACCAACCAGAACATCAGCCGGCAGACTATGGCGAGGATGATAGAGATCTATAACACAATGAGTACATATCCTGACAGCGGTATTTCGGATGCTTACCAGAACAGCAAACTTCTCACAAAGTTTCGGAGTTACCAAATCCAGGACAAGACGGCCAACCGTGATACCAGTCTAGAAGCCAGTGACCACCATGCCAGATTCGAACTCTCCGCCTTCTCGCTCTCGGCGCATAAACGTGACTATCCAACCTCCAAGGGCGACCTCGGCGCCAACATAACCCAGAAGGAAGATCGAAGCGACCCAGGTGACGCGACTCTTCAATACTTCTTTAAGACGGCTATCATGAGCCGAGTTGGTGCGGGGATTCCGTTCTCGGTAGAATTGTTCAGACACAGGCCAAAATGCCCAAAGGGACGTTACAAGTTCGATGGCAGCACCACCAAGCTGTCAGATCGTCAATAACATATAAAAGGGCTAGGACAAGGCGACTTACCATGAGATAATAGAACTCGTACCACTGCCAACTACTCTTCGCCATCAAACTTGTTGCAGCGAGGGGACTCAGCACTGCTCCAAGACCATAAAGGCCATGAAGAAAGCCAATCACTTCGTTTGAGTTTGCCATGTTACCAGCCCACGCATTCCACCCTGTGTCTTCGATGCCATTGCCGAAGCCCGCCATGATGAAAACTACTACGAGTACATGGTAAGGCGGATGAAGCGCTATGCCAATATAGGCAGCTAGATGGCAGGCGGGCCCTATGAAGGCCACTCCGCGTTGACCAAAATGAACATGAAGCAAATTGTTAAGGAGCGCTGCTCCGACATAGCCTTCTAGAGGCGAGAGGAACACGAGGGATACTACGACGTAGCTCAAGTGGTAATATCTTCAAGATACGGGAATGATAGCCTACAGGAGATGAGCACTTTTTCCAATTGAGGTTACTCGCATTTCAACTTACACCGTATGCGGCATCATTCGCGCCCGTAATCATAAAGGCAAAGAGCGTAGCGAACGTGCAATAGATATTGACTTTGGGATGATTCCATCGCTTGACGGCTGGGACGGTTGTCGAAGGCTGAGGGAGAAACACTACAGGGTCAACGGTTTTTAAATTTCTATTAAAGTAGCAGTCGTTCATCACGCAACGCTGCGGGCGCAATGGTTTGCAACTCAATCTTCGTCTGCGAAGCATTACCTGGTGGTGGATTAGTGCTTGCCGGCGTCTGCGTGACCATATTGGTGGGCGACATGGTAATTAATTGATGCATAAAAAGAGGCTCGAAGACTATTGGGCTCCAGAAAGCTTACTATCGTCAATTAGGAGTGATGGAATTGGTGTAGTGATGAACAGTATGAAGCTGGAAGGAGCGTGAACAGCCTGCTTGCAATGGGTAGCTCTAATACCCCAGGCCACCACGTTTCTCTACAAATTCAGCTACATCTCGTCCTTCCCCCCCTGTGGTTCAACTTCGGTCGTGACCAGCTCTGAAGCTTGGCGGGTGAGGGTCCACAGTCATTGTACACGCTAGCTGAAACGAGCGGCAGAATGCGAAAGCTTGGGTAGACTACTAGCTAATAGCGAGGAAACGTGTGGACCCGTAAGACGAGTGAACGTTCTATCTACAAGATCGCTTGTCAGTCACACTTGGCTGTGCCATTGTTGGTGACATGTCGGTCCGACCGCTACGTGCCCCTTTAAGTGGACATGAAGTTGTTTTCGAGTCACGTAAAGAAATCGAAAAGTATCCCTTCTCGCCTTTGCGTGACTTTATCGACCTTGATTTCATCCGAAGACAGTTTCTTTAGATGTAATAAGCTATTCACAATGACATTTGAGATTATCTCCGGGCAGAAGAAGAACGAAAAGACTTGGTTATACTTCTATAGTGTCTATGGCATTTAGACACGTTATCCTACGCCACCCATAATCCTTTACCCAGGGAACGGATAGACAGCAGGACTCTTGTACCCGTTTTTCCCCACAGCCCTCACCCCAAAAATCACGTTGTCCTTACTAAGCGGCAACGTCACGCTCCCAACTTTCCCAACATCCAGCATACGGGTCCACAAACTCGCAGTAGTCGACCTCCAAACCACCTCATAGCTCTCCAGACTTGTGTCATTGGACACAATCCACTTCAGCCTCGTATCATTGTCTAATACCGTCGTGTCTACTGTAACATTTCGCGGCATCCCAGGTGCCTCTGAGAGGGACCAGAGTGTAGCGAGATTCACCTTACCGACGCGGGCTGTGAACTCGAAGTCTACGAATTCAATAAGATCACCGTAAACAGTGCCGTTCTCAGTGCGTACGTCTTGGTGTTGGTGGTCGAAGTTCTCGTTGGGCTCTGTGTAGCGGATTGCTGGGTAGCCTGCTTGTAGGAAAGGCGTGTGGTCGCCGCCGCGAAGGAATCGGTCTAGACGGTAGATGATCGCTACGTTCATTCCTGTAGCCTCATTTGCAGCAACTTCTGCGCTGAATCGTGCTAGTTCACGTGCAGGGCTGTCGTTTTCGCCTCCGATTTGGAGTCTGCGCGCTGCTGTGGTGGTGGATTCGTACGGAGGAGGGCCTTGGGCGAATACGCGGATTGTGAAGGGATCTTTTTGGCCGCGATCCCCCGTTGATGAGCCGACGATGTCGCAGTTCAGCATGCCTTCAACGTTTGTACTTGAGTTTTTGAGTGTTCCGGCGAGATAGCCTGCGCCGTAGAGGCCCTGTTCTTCTCCGGCCACGGCGCCGAGGATAATTGTAGCTTTTGGCTGGCGCCTTGCTAGGATACGAGCCAATTCCATTGCAACTATGAGTTTTGATTAGTATTTGATAGCAGGAATAGGTCGAGCAAGTGGAACATACTCGCCACTCCACTGGCGTCATCGTTCGCTCCAGGGGCGTCCGCAGTATAATTCATCACATCGGTGACTCGACTATCGTAGTGTCCCGTCATAACATATACTCTGGTCGGGTCTTCACTGCCTTTGACAGTTGCCAGCACATTGGATATCGTCACAGGGAACGGAATCCTACTCGCAACACCTTGGATATAACTTTGCACTTGCACTGTCATCCTGCCCTCGCTTTCAGCAGCATACTTCTGCATCTCAGACGCGATCCAATCTCTTGCAGCATCAATACCACGGGTGGTGCTATTGAATGTACTGAGCGTGTGGCGGGTACCGAATGAAACAAGCTTGGTGATGATGGCTTCAATGTTCGCTGGGCTGATTTCGTCGACCATTGCTTTAACTTCGTCATCTGGTGCTTGCGGAATAAGCTCGACACCGACGTTCGACGGCGGCCATGCTGCGTTTGCGCAATTGGTATAACTTTCATCGTTGACGGCAATTGGTGGTGGTAGGTCGCGCTCGAACAATACCTCGTGTGCACATGCTGTAGCCAGCAGCGCACTGCGCAAGACCAGGACACGAAAATGCATTGTGAGTGGTGTCGAGATGGAATTATGAAGCCTTAAATTTCTGCTGGAAATCGCTTTATATGAATTAATTTACAACCATACTTAGGACATCAAGACGGGACGCTGTGATACCGCTGCGCATCGGCGTAGCCAAGTCATAGCGAACTTCCATTGCAAGTTAGCACGCAAACTTCGGGTTCGGTACATCTCCTCCTTATTTGCAATCGTCGTTAAAGAAGACTTCTCCCGCGGCTCGGCATCTGTACTTTACCAGGTTGAAGTAGATATCGACAAGGTAGGTGATTACCCGGATAGGCAGGTGCTTAGAGCCAGACGACGTCAGTAGCCAAGAGACAAGTACGCCTGTAAGGTTGCAACAGAAACGTCACTAACAGCGCTATGCATTTCGGTTGCTAGTCATGCGTTGTGTTGGTGCATGTGAGGAAGTGAATGCGGAAGTGCCTCAACTGAGGAGGCAATGCTATCCCTGAACAGCAGTTGATAGTGTACGAACTTAGATCCGAACACATCCTTGCATTTCGACTATGTCTCCCAATCCATCTCATCATCTG
This sequence comes from Phoma sp. ATCC 74077, assembly GCA_033682645.1. Taxonomy (NCBI): domain Eukaryota; kingdom Fungi; phylum Ascomycota; class Dothideomycetes; order Pleosporales; family Didymellaceae; genus Phoma; species Phoma sp. ATCC 74077. Next base: position 1,008,373 of record JAWDJC010000017.1, read on the forward strand.
AAGCTGCCGAGCCCAAAACTTGGGCCGAGTCTTCGATGGACTGCGTAGGCACATCCGCCGAAGCATCACTTCCATGGTCCTCAGACCAGGCCTCGTCAGAACTTTGATGCTGATGATAGGGCTCCGGGGCTCTCTCCTGCAAAGCTGCATACGCCCGTGTGCTGCGTGCTTGCAGCTCAATGCCCCCCGATGCCTGCCAATTGTGTCTTCTCAAATTTCCTCTTGTTGATGTGTCAGTGTCAACACCAGAAGCCTGAGCTATGTCTGATAGCTTGAGATGGGATGCTGATGTAGGGCCGTCTGGCTTTTCTAGCACATCAAACTTTGCGGCTGGCACTGCCTTACGGAATTCCTCCCATTCTGCGCGGAAGTCGGTCCACGTTCGCCAACCATCAGGATCTGTCATGACGTTGCCGCTATCCTCTAGACTTTTATCGTCGACATTTTCATCATTCTTCGTTTCATCCTGTTTGATTGGTGGTTCAAGTTCGAGCATTTCCCAAAGCGTTTGCTCTTCTTGTCGGCTCGCTTCCTGATCGAACTGCTCGAGGGTGTGTAAGTCAAGATCGCCGTCTCCAGTAGAGCTTGCGGGCGGTGCGCTTGTGTACCGACCAAAAAGATCCCTGGGTTGTGTCGTAGAGCGGATGAACGGTGGCCGCCTCTCGTTGAGCGGTGATTCGTCAGATCCTACCATGGATTCATTGAACTCGTCATTAGAGTTGAGATCCTCATCGGAGTCGGAGATGGCTAGTTCTTCCATTGGAAGCGGTGTTCCACTGCGTGCAGCTCTATAGTTGAACGCTTCTGTATCGTTACCCGAAGTCTCTGCGTCCGTGGTAAGAGGCTCAGTCGACGCTTCAGTAGACCTCATCATCCTCTCAACTTCGTCCCAAGACACCTCCCTTCTGTATTTGCCGTACTGATCGTAGTCTTTTCTGCCTGCATACACTCGTATGGAACATCGTCTGGCTACACCCCTCCATCTCTCTCTTCCGTTCCGTTTCATATCTAGTATGTCAATGGCGGACAGCACATCCCGTCTCTTCACTAATGGTAGGACACCATTTTTAAAACGTCGACGTTGCGATCGAAGGCGCGAAGTTGCTTGTATGAGGGCAGTCTGCGCCAGCCGTTTGGTGACGGACACAGCCAGAGTGTGGAAATCATTAAACGCGCTGCGATAGATTGCAGGTTCTTCCGCGAGCTCCGACGTATATTCGGACCAATGCGGCCAAGGTGATGGTATAGTAGGCGAGCGATTCATGAACAGGCTCTTCGACAACGTGAGCATGGTAGCTGGCTGAAGGAGGTGCGCCTCGGGGATAGCTTCGAGAAGATTTCGATTCGGTGGGTCTGTAGTGCGTGCCGGCACGCTCATTTGACCGTTGGAGTCGAGGGAAGCGGAACTCTGGACGTTTTCCTCCTTAGTTTTGGTAGGCTTCTCTTTGTACACGCAGGCCCCGGTTTTGCGCCGTACGCAATTACTACAAGGAGTTCCTCGATCGCACTTTTGCTTGAATTGCTTACATGGAGTACATGACCTACGCAAACATGTTAGCGTCCTATCACGACATCGAGTATCTCTGCGTACCCTACAACAACCTTGCCCCCTCTGCGAGGCGGTTCTGACTCGCTTGTTGGTAGGTTCGAGGTGGCTCTTGTTCGACCAGCGATTGTGTCCTCAATGGTTTCCGCTATTGCAGGAGTGATGAGCCAGTAGTCGCCAAACTTCTCCTGCTCCTGGCTGGCTTCGAAGGTCTCCTGGTACCAAGCCAATGCCTCCCCTGCGATGTCCAGCTGCTCGCTGCATTCGTTGCCAATTTCAATTGCAGCCGGGATGTCGTGAAGTGTCACATTCGCATCCCCTTGTCTGGTAGCAGCATCTTGAAGCAATAGTAGGAGCCCCTGTGTCTCAGGGATGCTCTTCGTACCGATTGCTGATGCGATGCCTGGAATATCGTCCCTACCCAACCGTTCGAGGGCGGCGAAGAGGGTACTTTGCTCTTTTGAGGACCATACTGAGGAGCCGATTTGCGTGGTGTAGGGTTGATAGCTCCCACTACCGGCATCGAAGCGCGCAGCTGCGTGGCTCACGTCTTCATTGAAGAGCACACGATAGGCATCGTTGTACTTGCCCTCAAGATAGTACTTGCGGATCCTGGAAGGGTCGACTGATTCGAGGCGGGGCCGCTTTCGGGGTGTGTTCAGCGTGCGAGACTGTCGGCGTGAGGAGGGGGATCGCGTGGGAGGTTTTGAGCTCTCTTCGCTAGATTCTTGGAGTGCTTGGTCGGTTTGGTAGTCGGACTCGGAGCTCATCGCGGTCGTGACCGGATTGGGATGCGCCTCGTATCCTTGGAATATAAAACTTGTCCCTTTGTCGTAGTGTGCTTCGGATAGGCCATAGCGAGTGGTGAATCAGTGCAAGTGTTTGGTGAAGGCTTCAGAAAAACATTGTGAGGGGGCTGGCTATCGATAAGCCGCCAGCCCTGGCAGGACGGTGCGTCATGCATCGTGACTTCGCGACACCTTCGCTCCTTATCGCGTCTCTTCATGTTCCGCTTCTTCCAACATGCGCTGATAGTCTATAAGCGGGCGGGTCCCGTGCCTACGTGTATTCGCGCAGCAGCCCGGCACGCGTCGAGGGCATCAAAAGTCCGGGATATCGCTACACGAAGCCTACCGCTGCCGCCCGCCCCGTTGAAGATCACACTGCGCGAGTACCAGGAGGAATGCATACAGGCTGTGCTCTCGTATCTAGATGCCGGCCACAAGCGCTTGGGTGTGTCGCTGGCCACCGGCGCTGGTAAGACGGTCATCTTTACCCATCTCATCGACCGCATTCCCGCCATAGGCGATGCATCGCAGACACTCATACTCGCCCATCGCCGCGAGCTCGTCGAACAAGCAGCCCGTCATTGCACTCTCGCCTACCCAGATAAGTGCGTCGACATTGAAATGGGCAACCATCAGGCTTCTGGTGCGGCCGACATCACAGTTGCGTCTATACAGAGCATCACGTCTGGTCATCGGCTGCAGAAGTTCGACCCAGCGAGGTACAAGCTTGTCCTTGTGGATGAGGCACATCACATAGTCAGCCAGACATATCTGGATGTTCTGCATCACTTTGGGCTGAGAGATGCTGCCGACTGGAGCAAGACGGGCGCTCCTGCTTTGGTTGGCGTGTCAGCCACCTTCTCACGCTTTGACGGAAGGAGGCTTGGTGCTGTCATTGATCACATTGTGTATCACCGGTAAGCTCTTTTTGCAAGTACTATGATCTTTGGCTGATCTGTATTAGTGACTACGTGGACATGATCGATGAAAATTGGCTTTCCGACGTCGTCTTCACCACCGTTGAGATCAAAGCCGACCTCACCAAAGTGGGCACAGGCGCTAATGGTGACTTCCAAACAGCTGCGCTGTCCAAAGCCATCAACACCAATGAGACCAACCAACTTGTCGTGAAGGCATGGTTGGCGAAGGCTCAGGGTCGCACCTCCACCCTCATCTTCTGTGTCGATCTCAGCCATGTCACCAATCTCACCTCAGAGTTCCGGAAGAATGGCATCAACGCCCAATTTGTGACGGGCGACACACCAACAAAGGTCCGCAGTGCAAGGATTGATGCGTTTAGAGACGGAGGATTCCCGGTACTTCTGAACTGTGGCGTCTTCACAGAGGGTACCGACATTCCAAATATCGATTGCGTACTTCTAGCTCGACCGACCAAGTCGCGCAATCTGCTCGTCCAAATGATCGGGCGAGGCATGCGCCTGCACAAGGGCAAAGAGAATTGCCACGTCATCGACATGGTCGCTGCACTTAGTAGTGGTGTCGTGTCCACACCAACACTCTTTGGTCTGGATCCTGCAGAGATTATAGAGAGAGCAGATACAAAGACCTTGGCGGAGCTTAAAGGAAGGAAAGAATCGGAAAAGCAGCGTGAGCAGGAATCAGTTGAAGTGAAGAGAAGGACTGTGGCAAGCAGACTACCAGGAACTATCAGCTTTACTGATTACGAATCTGTTCATGATTTGATTGCAGATACCTCAGGCGACCAGTATATCCGAAACTTGAGTCAGAACGCATGGGTAGGAGTTGGAGATGGCAAATACGTGTTGACCACCAATAGCGGGAATTACCTTGTCGTTGAGCCGTCTGAGAAAGAAGAGGGTGCCTTCAGAGCTAAGTATTACTGGAAGCTGCCCGCAGACAAGAAGGTCAATAGTCCTTACGGCGTGCCTCGGGTGATCGCCAAAGGGGAATCGTTCGAGCACGTTGTTCACGCTGCCGATACTTACGCAGCCGAAGCATTCGAGCACATCTGGATCTCAAAGAATCAATCATGGCGCAGGAGTCGTGCATCGCAGGCTCAACTAGACTTCCTGAATAAGTTCCGACCCAAAGAAGACCAACTGAAACCTGAGGATCTCACCAAAGGCAAAGCAGGCGACATGATTACGCGGATTAAGCATGGCGCGAAGGGCCGCTACGATAAAGCGAATATGAGACAACGATCCGAAAGGCGCTTGAAAGAGCGTGCAGAGACGATGCGCGAGCGACTTCAAGGGCAGGTTCAAGTTGGGCCTCTCGAACAGGGCCAGGCATTGAAGGAGGGACTTTTGTGATGAGCACATTAAATCTGGAAACTGTCCACTAACCACCGGCAGTCAACTGTCAAGCGTCGGCCATTGATAGGAAGTGATTGCTTGGATATCTGGTGGCAAGCTGCTGCGAGACAGTGCACTGGGCATGACCCTACTTTTTATCAACTGCTAAGATGGTACGACTCACACAGCGCTTTTGCAGCAACCCCATGGCATAGTGCGGCATTCGATGATCTTGCAGGCATAAGATTGTCGGAGCACGATGGTCGTTCGAGCGCACATTTGGTCTCTTCATTCCCCGCGGAGAAACGTTGTCTAGCACTGCTAATCTATCTTGACAACCACTTGGTTCCACATACCATTTGTCTTCTTATCTTCTCTTTTTGGCCGCGACCCGTCCGATGATAATTTTCGGGTGCGCATCCATTCGAGACTTCTCCGTGGCACTACGATACCCAGTAGAAGCAAAATTTACCCCGCGACGTGAGCGCTTCGAGTATGTTAGCTCGCGGACGCGACGCAGCGTAGCACCAATATGAGACGACAGTTGTACAAAACCTTCGCCCTATAAGCACTAGCAGTACACCCTAACAATGGGCGAACACATTCATGGCACTGCTGGCATGAGGAGCTTGTGAAGGAGTTTTTGCGACTTTTAGTATCAACAACGGCGGACTTCCGTCTGCTCAAGTATCTCCGCTTGATAATGTAGGACCCACAATATTTAGCCTCAACCCCCACTCAGTATGCAACTGACACGCTCCGGCCAGGAACAGCGCCTTAGCTGCATGTAACGCCTTGGACGCCTCCACCACATGTATTATGCGACCATTCCTAAAATGGTGCCAAAGATAAGGTCGCATATCACCACGAGATCAGCATACTGTAAGATCATCTGAGTCCTGGCGTTCGATTGCAACCGGGATGATGACGAAATGCGGGAGCTGAGGCTTTCTCCACAGATCGAAATTTGGTTTCCGCGGATGGTGAGTCTCAGCGGCTGACGTTAGGTCGTCCGTCCTGTCGGGTTCTAGTAGTCAAGAAGATGACGGGCGCTGCTGCATCCCTTTGAAGAGACTTTGCCGGGCTAGATTGGGGTCGCTCGACATCGTCGTCTTATTTCATCTGCTACATGTTCATTACGTCTTATTCCGCTCAGGTCCTGGCTCTCTACATCCCCTATCAGCTGTGCTATTGCGCTGTTGTCATTGCGCATCTCCGCCAACCAGGCGCATCATTCCGTTTCCAAGCTTCTGGCGGTTACACAGATTCTGTACTTTGTCTTGAGTATTATACCTATTTGCATCTCTTCTTCTCATCGCATTAAGTTTCAGCATAATTAGGCATCATGAGCGTTGCTCCACAACAATTCCAAAGTGCACCGCTGCCTCCACCATCTGAACATCAGCCACAACCACAAGCCGCTTCCAAAGCAATAGAGCTTCCACCAACACCACCAGAGACTGTTGACGGGGATGACAGTAAATCCACAGCATCGACGGCTCCAGAACCAGATTTTGCCTTACCACCACCCGCGAACACTCCACCGCAGGTTCTGGATGCCGACAAGGCTACACCAGACTCACATGTACCGCGAGACCCGAGACTTATCCGCCTGACGGGCGTACATCCATTCAACGTTGAAGCGCCGTTGAGTGACCTTTTTAACGAGGGTTTCCTGACAAGCCCAGAGCTTTTCTATGTACGGAATCATGGTGCGGTACCGCAAGTCCATGATGAAGATTGTATGGACTGGGAATTCGCCGTTGAAGGGTATTGCCTCTTTCTGTTCTCATCGTGATGACTCAAAAGCTGATGTGGACACAGTCTAGTAGCAAATCCACTAAAGATTACATTGAGACAAATTTTAGAAGAGTATGAGAATGTAACGTATCCCGTTACTCTAGTATGCGCGGGCAACAGACGGAAAGAACAGAACGTCGTAAGAAAGAGCAAAGGCTTCTCGTGGGGTCCGGCTGGTGTCTCAACTGCGCTTTTCACCGGTGTTGTCATGAAAGATGTCATAGAACGAGCAAAGCCTCTGCGAAAAGCGAAATATGTGTGTATGGAGGGCGCTGACAAACTCGTGAGTAGAATTCCATGCAAAAGACAGCAGGACTGACCGTAATCAAGCCGAATGGATACTATGGCACATCGGTGAAGCTGAATTGGGTGATGGATCCGAATCGTGGTATAATGCTCGCACACAAAATGAATGGCGAGATGTTGCGGCCAGATCATGGAAAGCCATTAAGAGCGGTTGTTCCTGGCCAAATTGGCGGTCGCAGCGTGAAGTGGCTGAAAAAATTAATCGTCACAGCTGAGCCAAGCGACAATTGGTATCATATCTACGACAATCGAGTACTACCGTAAGTTTATCTCCAATGTCACCTCAAACACCCGTAACAAATGATGGCAGAACGATGGTCGACCCAGATGAGTCGGCAAAGAATCCGAAGTGGTGGATGGATGATCGCTATGCAATTTATGACCTCTCTCCAAACTCTGCTATTGCTTTCCCGGCACATGAAGAGAAATTTAACCTCACAACATCCCTAGAGTCCTACAACGTCCGTGGGTACGCCTACAGCGGTGGTGGGCGCCGCGTAACCCGTTGTGAGGTCTCCCTGGACAAAGGCAAAACCTGGCGACTGGCCAACATCGAGTACGCAGAAGACAAGTATCGCGCGTACGAAGATCGTGAACTCTATGGTGCGAGACTAGACATGGACTGGCGCGAGACTTGTTTCTGCTGGTGTTTTTGGAACCTTGATATCGCCATCGCTGAGCTAAGAGAGACGAGCGACATACTAGTACGAGCAATGGACGAGGCGATGTGTATACAGCCAAGGGATATGTACTGGAGTGTGCTTGGAATGATGAATAACCCCTGGTACCGCATCGCGATCCACAAAGAGCATGAGACCTTGCGCTTCGAGCATCCAACACAACCCGCATTACTACCCGGAGGTTGGATGGAGCGAGTTAAGCAGGCTGGGGGCAATCTAACAAACGGTCACTGGGGTGAAAAGATTGAAGGCGAAGAGCCGGAGTCGGCCGCTATTGAGGAGGTCAAGGATATCAAGATGACCAAAGACAGCGTCGACAAGATTATTGAAATCGATGAACTAAGGAAGCACGATAGACCAGAGCACCCTTGGTTTGTTGTCAATGGTGAGGTATACGACGGCACTGCGTTTCTTGAAGGGCACCCAGGCGGTGCGCAAAGCATCATAAGCGCAGCAGGCTTGGATGCTACGGATGAGTTTATGGCGATTCGTAAGTTTCAAATGTGTAGCAGACGAACTTTGCCAGCCTGACTCAGGGACAGACAGCGAAACGGCGAAAGCAATGATGCCAGATTACCACATTGGCAGCCTAGACGAAGCATCCCGCAGGATTCTTGCGGAAGGCGAGCCAACTCTTGAATCCTCTGAACCGCGACCGGTCTTCCTAGATTCACGTGTTTGGAACAAATCTCTCCTCCACTCCAAAAAGAATGTTTCCTGGGATACCCGAATCTTCACTTTCAAGCTCGATCACGATGAACAGTCTCTCGGCCTGCCAACCGGACAACATCTCATGATACGCCTGCGCGATCCCGCAACCCGCGAAGCCATCATACGCTCATACACCCCCATCTCTCAAACCACACAAAAGGGGTACTGCGACGTCCTCATCAAGGTCTACGCTGACACGCCAGAAAAAGTCGGCGGCAAGATGACCAAAGCACTTGATAGCATCCCGGTCGGTCACTGGGTGGACTTCAAGGGCCCGATCGGGAAATTCGAGTACCTTGGTCGCGGTTTGTGCACTGTGAATGGAAAGCAGAGAAGGGTCAAGAGATTCTTCATGATCTGTGGTGGGAGTGGGATTACGCCGATCTTCCAGGTCTTGCGCGCGGTCATGCAGGACAAGGAAGATGAGACACACTGCACGGTGCTGAACGGCAACCGACTCTTTGAAGATATTTTATGTAGGGAGGATCTGGACATGTTTGCGCGCGACAACACAGACCGGTGCAAGTTGCTGTACACGCTCACACAGGGCCCGGAAGACTGGACAGGGTTACGCGGGCGTATTGGGGCGCCGTTACTGAAAGAGCATTGTGGGATAGCGGAAGATGGTGAAAGCATGGTTCTCCTTTGCGGGCCTGAGGCATTGGAGAAGAGCGCACATGAGATCTTGAATGAGCAAGGCTGGAAAGACGAAGATCTACTATTTTTCTAGATGGGGAGTGTCGGATACGAGGACATACAAAAGCTGGACACGGGAATCATGGAATTTGGCATGGCCGGTTTTGAGAAATTGGGGAGTGCTTGTGTTGTTTTGCAAGCAAGTGGCACGCATCGCATTTTGATGTTCGCATTGTTCAGACTATATTTGGTACGAGGATATACAACATGGCTCGCATGGGCGTTACGATGAACGGCCGTTCTTCATGCCTCATCCTACTTCGCCCGTTGCACTTCTTCCATGACTGTCACAGCCCGGCTTCTTCAAGTCTGCTTTTGCATCTCACTTCACCAGTTCATGACATAAACTGGAGACTCGATGTTGCAAACACGCATCTCCGCCCAGTCTCGCAGACGGAAATCCTTATCGCGATCCCAGACGCCTTGGCACCTCCGAGCCCCAACAAATCCTTATCAGGATCGACCGTGCACGTCTCCACACTACTTGGACGTCCGATCTCCACGGAGAACCATATGCCCAAAAAGCATGTACGGCATCTGAAATGTCATTGTTTCCATTCGCCGGGTGAATCTTTGGTTTCAGCCTCTGACGACAGACTAGACGCGGCGTCTAGTACTGTTGTGGGCGTTTGGGAGCCACGATGCGTTATGATGCATTTCCGCTGCCACCGCGGGGTACGCTCGATTGGAAGATGGGAGGTGCAGGTCGGTAGATGTGTATCTGTGCTGTGGCAAGTAGCTGGCGCGGGAGACTGTGTAGTGGGCGATTTGCCTAGCCCAGGACTTCAGACTTGTGGGAGAAGTCGTGCCACGGAGTTGTATAGTATTTGCTCCTCTTCTGCCTATCAAGGCCTTCTCGTCGCATCTATCTCTTTTCAGTCGAGCTTCTCTTCTGCTTCCTCTCACCTCCCACACTTCTACTCTATCCCCCACATCCCCTCAATCGCGATTCGTCAATTTCGCCCTGCGCTTCACGCTTCCTCTCATGCATTAACGAGTTCGTCAGCTGATTGCTTTTCACGCGCATCTGCCTCCTTGATTAACAAGATATCCACCTCCAAGCACGCGCCCACATCACGATAATGGCTGAGACAGAACCAATCATCACACAAGGCATCGAGCCCTCGTCCGGAGAATCATATTCACCACCGGATGAACACAGTGTACAGGCGACATGGGGATCGAAAGATGGAAACATCTCGAATAGCGAGTGGAACGATGCGGAAGCAAACAAGCTACCTGAGAAGGTCGCGAAGATGGAGGCGAACGGCGACATCAAAGACAATCATACCAGGAAGAGGATTGTGGTTGTAGGGTTGGGCATGGTCGGAATCGCGTTCATGTGAGTGTTCAACAAGCCAATAGAAGGAGGAAACTCGGTTCTGACGGATAAAAGCGAGAAACTGATGAAATACGACGTGAAACGGAGAGAATACGATGTTGTAGTGATTGGCGAAGAACCACATCTTGCATACAATCGGGTCGGCTTAACGAGCTTCTTCCAACATCGACAGGTTGAGAACTTGTATCTCAACCCGAAAGAATGGGTAAGCCTCGATTTCGCGATAACGAAGATGTTGGCGGACTAATCATATTACAGTATTCATCTATGCCGGAAGGTTCACTAAACTACCATCTCAATACCCTCGTTACAGAAATCAACTCCGATGACAAGTCCGTCCAAACCTCTTCAGGCGAGACAGTATCCTACGACATCCTCGTACTGGCAACAGGGTCCGATGCACTTCTCCCACGGCACACGCCCGGCCACGACGCCAAAGGCGTCTTTGTTTACCGCACCATTGAGGATCTTCAAAAACTCATCGACTTCTCTGCGACACGTAAAGGCACCATTGGCACCGTTGTCGGAGGCGGCTTGCTTGGCTTGGAAGCTGCGCACGCCATGATGGACCTTGAAGATTTTGCAAAAGTAAAGCTCATCGAGAGAAATCGATGGGTTTTGTCGAGACAGCTGGATGGCGATGCTGGCGGTATGGTTGTTGAGCAAGTGAGAGCACTGGGGCTAGACGTTATGCTCAGTAAACGGGTCGGCAAGATTTTGACGGACGACGAGAACTTTGTTAAGGGTGTTGTGTTTGAGGATGGAGAGGAAATGGAGTGTTCATGCATCTGCTTCGCTGTACGTATTAGATTTATGACATTTGGAAACGGCGGCTAACAGCCGCAGATTGGCATCAAGTCGCGAGACGAGCTAGCGCGGAAAACAGGCATCAAGTGCGCCGATCGAGGAGGCGGTATTATTGTAGGCTCAGATCTGGTCACATCTAAGCCCGACATTTACGCGATTGGCGAATGCGCGAGCTGGGAAAACCAGACATTTGGTCTCATCGCACCTGGAGTGGAGATGGCAGACGTCCTAGCCTTCAACCTAACACAAGCAAAAGCACATGCACCACGGAAATTCAAACGACCGGATCTCAGCACGAAGCTGAAGTTACTGGGTGTCGAAGTTGCTAGCTTCGGAGACTTCTTCGCAGACCGCGACGGACCTAAAGATATGCCTGGACGGCCACGAGTCGAGAAGCAAGGAGCGAAGGGTGCCAATGGTACGACGCCGCGAGATAGGGTAAAAAATCTTACTGATGGCCCAGCTCCACCGCCAGTTAAGGCGCTCACGTACAAAGACCCGTTTCAGCAGGTATACAAGAAATATCTCTTCACCATGGACGGCAAGTATCTTCTGGGCGGAATGATGATCGGCGACACCAAAGACTATGTCAAACTAGTGCCGATGGTCAAGAATCAGAAACAGCTAGAGATGCCGCCGAGTGAGCTCATTGTCGGTGCGCAGAAAGGGGACGAAGATGGCGATGACCTGTAAGTTTGTCATGACTACGTGCATGCATCCCAGCTGACAGTGCCGAAGCACCGATGACACTCAAATCTGCTCATGCCACAACGTCACCAAAGGTGATGTAGTGAGTTCAGTCAAAGACGGAACATGCAAGAGCATCGGCGACGTCAAATCCTGCACAAAAGCTGGCACTGGATGCGGTGGCTGCATGCCGCTTGTCCAGACGATCTTCAACAAGACCATGGCATCCATGGGTAACGAAGTCAAGAACCATCTATGCCCACACTTCGAATACTCACGCGCTGACCTGTTCAATATCATCTACGTTAAGAATCTCAAGGATTTTTCTGCTGTTATGAAGGAGGCTGGAAAAGACGCCGACTCACTAGGTTGCGAGGCCTGCAAGCCTACTATCGGGTCCATCATTTCATCGCTCTTTAACAAGCATTTGCTTGACCTAGACAGGAGAGGTCTCCAAGATACGAACGACAGATTCTTGGCCAACATCCAGCGCAATGGTACATTTTCAGTTATACCGCGTGTTTCTGGTGGAGAGATTACTCCTGAGAAACTCATCATCATCGGCACGGTGGCAAAGAAATACAACCTCTACACCAAGATTACAGGCGGTCAACGCATCGATATGTTCGGTGCGCGGAAGCAGGACCTCCCGGACATTTGGCAAGAACTCATTGACGGCGGAATGGAGTCTGGGCATGCATACGCCAAGTCGCTGCGAACCGTCAAGTCGTGTGTCGGCACCACATGGTGTCGATTTGGAATCGGCGACAGCGTAGGAATGGCGGTGCGCCTAGAAGAGCGTTACAAGTCCATCCGTGCGCCTCATAAAATCAAGGGCGGGGTATCAGGCTGCGTGCGCGAGTGTGCTGAGGCGCAGAACAAGGACTTCGGTTTGATTGCAACCGAGAAGGGCTTCAACATCTTCGTAGGAGGCAATGGCGGCGCAAAGCCACGACATTCAGAACTTCTGGCCAAGGACGTACCGCCGGATGATGTCGTTCCAATACTCGACCGCTACCTATCCTTTTACATTCGCACAGCCGATAAGTTGCAACGAACAGCACGATGGTTGGAGAACCTACCCGGCGGGATCAAGTACCTGCAAGAAGTCATCTTGGAAGACAAGCTCGGCATATGCGCGGACCTGGAGAAGCAAATGGAAGACCTCGTCGGCACCTTCTTCTGCGAATGGACCGAAGTTCTCAAAGACCCCAAAAAGCGCTCTTGGTTCAGTCAATTCGCAAACACATCTGAAAACGTTAACGACACCATCGAGCCGACAGAAGAGCGGGGCCAATCGCGCCCAAGCTACTGGCCAAAAGACAGCGTAACGGAAGACTTCCGCGGCCACAAGTGGGAGAGCGATCTATCCTGGCAACCGCTCGTCCAAGCCTCCGAGTTCAAAGACGCCCCAACCGGCGATTCCAAAGCAATTAAAAGAGGCGACACACAACTCGCCGTCTTCAAAGTCCGCGGAAAATACTACTGCACGCAGCAAATGTGTCCGCACAAGCGCGCCTTCGTCCTCTCCGACGGCCTAATAGGCGACGACCTAGCGAACAACAAACTCTGGGTCTCATGTCCCTACCACAAGCGCAACTACGAGCTCTCTGGCACCAACGCAGGGAAATGCGCAAATGACGAGTCTGTCAATATTGCAGTTTTTCCTATCGAGGAGAGAGGAGATGGGTACTTGTATGTTAAGTTGCCGAGCGTCGAGGAGCTGGATAGTGTGCTTGGGACGGAGAAGTTCCGAATCAAGAAGAGTGAGACGGAGGATCCGTTTGTCGCGTTGGATAAGAAGTTGACTAGGATGCAGCTGAAGGGGCGGAAGGGGATGCAGGTTTCGCATTTGGAGGGAGGGTTGGGGGAGAAGGGGAAGGCGGCTTTGATCCTTGCGGGTGGGGAGAGGGGGGCTGGGGGTTTGGACTGGTGAGAGAGTACAATTCGGAATTACCTTTGACGCTTGGTAATGGCAAACGAGGGCATTTGGTACGGCGTTCTGGAGTGGTCTCGTACGATTCCCCTTTGGTAGACGAATATGGACACATCTCTTTGCAAAGCTGAAGCCTCACCAATGTTGCTGAATGTGACACCCGCACAGCATGTCATTGCCTTAGTTTGCAGTTACTGACGTCGACACGTGCATTCGCTGTAAAGGGCACCACTTTGTCATTTAGGATTGCAGATATGGTGCTGTGCGTGTGGTCGCTGCTAGCTAGAATCGTTGACGCGGGAGCGAATCCGATAGGAAGTGGTAGAAACTGGTGCAAACAAGCACTGCGATGCCTTTATGGTTCACATTCGTCGACATGACTCGCACTCTGACCGGTCAGTATAGATGTGAGGCTCTTGAATATGTCATTGCTGGAGACGTGGCGTGTAGATTGACCTTCACTAGTACCAAACAGCGCTACCCGCACCATTGTATATTAGTAACAAGTCACGGACTACAATCATCCACTACGTGCCGTTATCTTCCTATTGGCTTATTTCGTACACTCGTTCATGCCGTGTACTCAGACTTTAGTCACGAGAGACCGGCTCAAGCATAAGTAGCTTGAAATAACTAGCTCCACGGGTACTACGTATCTAGCAGGTTCTAGCCCTCCAGTGCCAACTTCGGGAAAGGGTTCGGTGTCAGAATCTCAGCGATTGTGATACCATCACATGTCGTGTGTTGGTTGAACGTGTGGTATAATGTCGTAGTTAGCAGAGGGGGTGCCGGGCTGATTACCGATCACCTTGTGTACGTTTGCTCTTGCTCATGCGAAGCGTGGATTTGCAAATGTTGAAGGTGTACTTCTAGGCACACTACGCCTTGCGCCGAAACTGACAGCATGACAACATAGGCCGTTGTGTTGCTTGTAGCCTCACAGCTTTGCCGAAGTTTAGCAAGCTATTTAGGCATGAAAAGTGTTTCTAGGGCTTCGTGGCTTATATGAGGTTATAGCCGATACCAATAATTATCTACAGTCTCTACACTATGTCTCCAATCAGGAGGGAGAAGGTGCTCGAGAAAGCGGTATGAGTGGGAGATGAACGCCACCCCCGACGCTCCACAGATTCGCTACCCCTTCTGTTATAACGGTGCTACCTTCCTGCACTACATGGGACGAGATAAGCAGCTAGCTCATCAGCCAAGACAAGTCGATCGCAAAGCAGCCGTCCTCAACCAACCAAGTAAGAAGAAAGCGGTCGAAGAGCAGGGCTGTCATCTCTCTGAATGACGTGTCTGTGCCCTGATCTCAACAAGTGCCGTTGTGTCAAGAAAATGGTTGGATCGCTTTGGCTCGGATGCCGTCTCCGCCAGTCGTCATCTGGGAGGAAGCAAACTTCACTGTGTAACGACCGGACAGTTCCGGGCTGATTACACATGTTGAACCTGGAGCTGAGCGTAATGAGGTTGATAGGTAGTAGGAGGGTATATAGGCTGTGCTTTTGTGCCTGGGGATCTGCTCTGTGATTTTGTTCAGTCTCACAATACAAATCCTAATTCTGTTCGATACACTTACTGACAACTCTCGTATTCGCACCTTTGGCACGATCGTAATCAAGCCATGGATCATCACGGCGTGATAATCGACTTTAACATCTATTTTCCGATACGAGTGGACGCTGAAGCTTTGTCGACTTGGTTCCCTGCGTTGGCTTTGGTGCATCATTCCACCATCAGTGGCTCATTTATAGTCAACAACTTGTACAATCGTCTGCACAACCGGTACGATATCAGCAAATCTACCATTCGGCACACTCTGTATAAGCTCTTCGAACACCTCAGATTCCACGTCCTCCTGGCTCAGGGAGAAACACGAAGGAAAATCACCACAGCACTAGAGCACCAACTGCAGAAAGACTTCACCAAGTATGGCTTCAGTACAAAAGGATTCCACCTTTCTCGACATTGTTTCATCATACTTGCATATCTCGCGGACGAATATGATTCAGAATTACTTGCAGGAGCGCTGTGGGAATTCTGGCTCCGATGCAAACACGGCATAATCCATGGTGATCAGGAGTATCTTACCGACGAATGGTACCCAGCAGTGCAGAAACTTCAACGCCTAGGTACCGATGGAATGCTCCAAGGGTCAGCGCAGATGGGAGTCGGTGCGCTTGCGACGATTCCGCATGGAGGATGGAATCACGGACAGACTCCACACCGAATAATGGGAGCCCTACCCTGGACGCACAATCGAGGGTCTCCAGCACTTGTGACACGTCGTCGTAGCAGCCCGCATATGCCCATGGTGCTTCCCAATTTCCCCATTTCCTCGTGGACATCCCCGATGATGTCCCCTGTTGGGTTTCCGAGGGCCAATTACTTTGATGACATCGATGTTCTCCAATATCAACAGCATGAGGTGAACATGAAGCTGGACCATATTGATCGGAAACTCGACGATCTGTTAGACATGTATTGATTGGGTCCCCTGCTCGAATATGTCGGTATTGCGCTGCTGTTACGAGATGGTTTTCTTGAAGAGACAAAACAAGACTGGAACCGTTCTTGTAAGTGCCCTACAGCAATCCCTAGGTTTTTTTGCTAATTCAGATGGACAGTAAACTTGTGACGTCGCTTGACAAGGGTTGTCCTGCGGATCGCAGACTGTTCGTCAGAATTACTGCCATTGGTTCTATTGACGCATCAAGCATTGGCCGGTAGTGAAGTGTTATCGAGGTACATTTTAGTTTATGGCGTGTGCCTGACTTCATCGTCAAGTCGAGACTGAAGGAGAGACTGCTGGGATATAGTCGAGCTCCTTGGTTCCTGGGTTCCTTTCATTATGTGCACATCTCTATCATTTGTGTTCAGTTCACGGCTGTATGATGAGATACGAATGGACTTTGGAGTCTCTCGCACGCTGTACGGTCTGTATGATTGAATTTCGTTTCGATCTCTGTAACAAGGAATGTTATTATGAAGATTTGAAACCTCAAATAAAGCTCCATTACGTACTAAGTCTCGACACAACCATTGAGGAGATGGTGTCTCAGAAGTAACCATTATATATACTACGCCATTCGCCACGCTAATCCGGATGATGCTTGCTAAGTGAAGCGCTTCAACTTGCAATCGTTGCAAATATGCGCATGCGAAAGAATGCCCAAGAGTGCTTCCATCACTTCATCTCAAGTAATGTATGACCAGCCAACAGAATAAGAAGAATATAATGACTCCTCCCCAGAATATCCACTTGTCCTGCTTCGCTCTTCGCTCGACCATTCGAATAGTGTCACCGCTGATGCCTAACGTGTTGGCCACACTGTACAACCGCCTTTGGGTGCCCTTCAGCATGTCACGTTGCTGCCCTAGATCGCCTAGCACTGCTCTCCCTCGATCGAGGAACTCATCCAGTTGTTCCGATGTCTTGTTGAAGAAGGTGTTTTCGCGCAACACATGCCCTTCGCGATCATAGTCTCCAATCTGTGGCGCACCAGCAGAGTATGGGTTAGGTCGGTACTGGGCGGAGGGATTGTAGGGTTGAGAAGGAGCAAAGGGCGAATGCTGTGCGGCGGCGCTGAGGTTGGGCTGCGCGTAGGGATTTTCGGGTGTGGCTGCGTGATGTGGACGGCGGCCTAGTAGTTCTGTGCGTGCCTCTGTTGTTTGCTAAGTCTCGGGTCAGTCATGTCGCCCTCGCATTCTGGTGCGATAGCCTGAGGTATGGCACTTTCTGTCGGGAACGTACAATATCCTCGTTTACGCTCTTTATTCTCCTGAAGCTCTCGCGATACTCTTCCAGCTCGCTCCTAAAGTTCTTTAGTCTTTCGAATGCTTTTTCTTGCTTCGTTTGCACGGGTTCCTGCTTCGCAAGCTTGCCGTAATCGTCAACGGTGCGCGAAAAAGAGGTGAGCGAGGCATTGAGCTGGGCTTGTAGGTGCGGCGAGGGCGATGCCGAGTCGGCAAACTGATCTAGATCCTTGCGTATGGACGTTGACTGGCGTAGCGCTGAATTGAATAAAGCATTCTATTTGCAACATGAGCTCGGTCCAGTGTAAGGCAAAGGTGGTGTATAGCAAACCATATTGTTATTCGACGCGCAGCACGCGTTTTTGCCAGTGACAATTTGGCGACAGTGTATCGATGGGGAATGGAACGGTTTACTTCGATCCTGGTACACGTTATGGCAGCCTTGTAGGCAGACTTCTGTGTACTTGACACATTGCATCATCGCGAAGTTCGAAGTTCGGTGAATTTCCAAGGCGTGCTAGCCAATTAGAGATTAGACCACCTTCATAGTAGCAAACCTCCAAACGTTTATCCACTTCCACTGAGCTAATAGGAACTGTCATCTAGGCCTTAGGTTAAGGCACGCTCATGGCGCGCTGCTCAAATACACATGTAATTATGATCCCGATCCGCCGACGCCACTGTCAAAAGTGACTCGTGCTATAATTGGGACGTGACTCTCAAGACCCACGCATGCGCCATCACATAGAAGCGCCATACTCTTAAACACTCAATGGCTGCTTCATAATATGACTGAAATGTAGGTTTTCAGATATTGATTCAAAGAAACATCGGACTCCATCTCGACAAGAAGGGCCTCTTTCCAGAACGAGCTATGTAGTACTTTCCTGCTTCGAGAGCGATTCTTCCCGTATTGGCCTTCAATCATTTGCCCCTTCAATTCTCTCCTGAACGACCACATGTCACCGTTTAGTCTCCGAAAGCAAACGCCGGTCCACCATTACGTGAACAAATGGACTCACGCAAGGTTGATATTCTGACCCGACGCCAACCTTCGCGATGCGGACTTCATGACCTTTCTCAATGTGCAAACACTTGAGCGCACGTCATTGCTATGACCGCTCTTTGCCATGATTTTCCAGTGTGAAGCGGCCCCAATTGTAGAATTCAAGGACACTATAAAGCCGCAAAACCTAATGGGCTTTGCCCTCCACCACTCTTCTACCAGCATTACATCCTTTTCAAGCCCCATTCAGTACAAACTACAACTTCGACACCTGTCCACTACTACCAATACGTCCTCCACCTAACAACAAATCACAACCACGATGCTGCCCAAGCACCTCACTGTCATCCTCTTCCTCATTGTCACGCTCCTCGGCCTCGGACTCGCCAAAGACAGCAGGAAGAAGCCGAAGCACCCTAAGTACGACCCCGACTGCGGCGCTCCCTTCTGCGCCCGCGATGCGATGGCTCAGGTCAAATATGCTGCGCGAGAGGAAGGCCAAGCCGCCCATCAAGTATTGGATAATGCCCCGGATGCGGCTCAGCGTGAGGTGCGTCAGGAATGATACGCGTGGGGAGTGGGTAGTGCTTTGGTAAGTGACACATAGAGGGACTGCAAGATGCTTGGCATGAGCGCTATAAGGGCGGAATAACTACAGAATGCTGAATATTATTGGAAGTTAGCCTACGAAAGGATGATGGCATGGTTCTCTTATCAAGGTATCTGGCCTGGCGGGGGTAAAATAGCGAACACCAACTGCTTTATCCGAGTATTACTATGGACGGATCTCTGAGTACATCTCGGACATCATATGAGCTCTTCATATCAGGGATTAGGAATTATCTTTGGGTATCTTCTTCCACAAGAAATACTCCTGAAAGAACGACTTGTTCTTGAATATTGTCGATGCACACTACAGCACCACTACCTCACCACTCTCACCGCTCTTCAACATGCCCTCTAAGACTGCTAGATCCTTCAAAGCCTCCCGAACAGACTGCTTCGCATTCACCGTCCCGTTGTGCACACTCCTACCAAAAGCTTCCATCTCCTGCTTTACGGCCATATCAAATTTGTACTCGATTCTCTCGTCCTCTTCGCCATTCTTCTTCACGGTGACATCGGTCGCTGTCACTGGTACGCTCCCCTTCGTCGTGACTAGCTGTATCAAAAGCCCAGCCTTAAACTCCGTGGCCCAGGACATGCTGATGGTACCGCTTCGGCATGATTGACTCGTCACGATGGCGTGGACGGTATCCACTGGTGCGAGCTGAGGAACAACGAGATCTGTTTTTGCGGAAAGGGAAGAGATATCTTGCCCGATGGCGTTCAAGAGCAGGCGTAGACCAGCTACGAAGTGGACGCCGCCGTCAAGGAGGATGCCGCCCTAGTAGTCGGGTGTCTTGCGCCCTGAAATTTTATCAGATTCTCCTCAACTTACATATCCTTGGAAGTAGTGAGCACTTACATTCGGTGTTAAAGCAATTATTATTCTCGTCAACAAATGTAAACATCTCCACCGCAAATGTCGTAACCTCCCCGCCAATCTGTTTCATCTTCTGCTCGCCAATAACAAGACCCTCAACAAACCTCAGATTCTCACCCACCGCCCAGATCGGCTTTCCGTCCCCAACTGCGCGTAGAAAGTAGTCAGCTCTTTTGCCGTCGCGAAATCTTTAGCAATTGGCTTTTCGCTTAGCACGTGCTTTCCTGCAGCAAGTGCCTTCTTGATGATGGGAGGTTGTGCGGCAATGGGTAAAGCGATGATTATAATAGAAATGTCGGAGCACGCCAAGAGGGCATCAAGCGTCTGATCAGTGGGTAGGATGGTCGTAGTAGATTTCGATAGGTATTTTGTGCGAGGAAGCAAGTGCTTGGACTGATGATCGGGAGCGAGATTACACGGCTTTGAGGTTCAGATTGCTACAAGCTTCAATTGCTGGAAGATGTTCTGCGGCCATTAAGTGTCCGTTCTATGATATGCCACTCGAACACCAACCTTCTCGTGCAAATATGCCTGCACCGAGTAATGCGACTCCAGCCATGTTGGGGAGTGCGACGATATCAAGTTTAGTACGAAATAGAACGACTCGAGTTCAATAATCACGGTTGTGTCGAAATATTGCACAATTACTTAGGGGAGATGAGGAGAAACTTTCACAACTTGAAGGTGACTTGGACAGCCCCATATACTCCAAAGTACTGGTCAGGTGTGACGGATGACTTTGGCGACTCATCCCTGCTAACTCCGGGATCTCAGGACGAAGGCGACACCTGTGTGGGACCTGGTAGCTCTCGCTGTTCTTTGATAATAGACGTCGGTTGCAAGCAAGATGCAAGCTACCGCTCACTTCGTAGATGCTCGAGTTTGGTATCGATCCTGTGCATACAACTCCACTCATCCAGAAAAAGCTCCTGCACTAGGGTGCTCCTTCCGAACCATTTACCACCAAGACCCGCCCCAGGCAAGTCCACATCCAGGGTAAACGCCTTTGCACTTCCGCTTGCTGCTCCATATCGTTCGAAATGTCTCAAAGAATTGATCGCCCACATCATCTCCTCGTCATCACGATAATGCTCTTTCAGCCTCGCGCGCCTGATGTCTTTACGAATTTCAGCTTCGGCAGTATGCCATGGGACCGGATAATCGGTTGGCATCAATTTCTCGCCCTTCTTGAGCCGCATGTTGTTTTGTTGGATTTTCTTGGTCGTCGAAGTTTGCCATACCTCCTTCAGCATTTGGAGCCTCTCATGTTCGCGAAAGAATAGATGGAGCATCTCTCGCCACCTAAACTGTATCTCACGCTCCTCGGTATTGATACTAAGCCCGGGAAGCGCTGTATCGTTCACCAGACGGCCAATTCTAATCGTGTAGTTTGGCATCTCAGGCTTCCATCCTTTGACGTTCTCCTCCCATCTACGCATCACCCTAGTATATTGCTCTTGCGCTTTTTTGCCCTGTCCATCGCCTAACGTATCTGCCGCTCTTTGATCTCTATACCACACTCTCTCCTTCTCATCGCGCCTACCAAGGCGGTCAAAGGCGACGGGAACCTCCGGCCTCTTGCTCTTTCCTCCCAGATTGTACTTCTCAAGCTGAAAGTCTATGTGTACCTCCTCTAAGAAGTACTCTCCGAATGCGTACTCGGCACAAGCGCGGTGAGTCGAGGAGATGCGGCGGCAGGCGATCCAGAGATGCGCAAAGTCGGTATGGTACCGGAAGATGTTAATCCAGACTTCAGGTGGCAGGCTTGGACAAAGAGGCTGACGGATATGGGCAGGCGATGAAGGTTTCATCGCCATCGTGGGACTCTAGGTTAAGCGAAAGCTACATGATATCTGAGGGCGTAGTGAGAGATGTTCATCATGAATCTCTCCGGGTCGAGGGCGACACCAGGCGAGTCATGGTTGATGACATAATCATAAGACATGACACCAGACACTTTGGCATTTGCTCGCGACCACTTCATGGAAGAAATCTTCCCATTCAGCCATAGACAACGAAAGAGACAGCTAGTCAAGCGCGTCACATCACGCATGCATGCACAACGAAACTCATCACTCGCTCAAGAGTAATGCCAGAGGTATAACATGATCATTAATTGATATTAACATGGATGAGCAATGTCGCATCCAATCCATTTTCCCCAAAACGCCACCAGAAATGCCATGACTTCAAGATAGTGACCGTACCGCTTTCCCAATCCAATCCAATCCAACATGAATTGCTTACGCGCCCCAATGTGAAACTCCAAGCTAATGATTGTGCTAATAAATGGCCAGACAGATACAATCAACGTGGGGGGGTATTTCGGGACAGAGAATCAGTGCCAAAATGCACGTTGAAACAACACGGACTGCTCGCTAAATCCAGATGTGCTAGCCAAAATGCAACAAGGTCTACCCCATATGTATGCTCTAAGTTGTTGGTGAGGGCTGTCGATGTTTCAACCAAATATCTCCTCCTTCTCCCTTCACCCACTTCTTCCATGCCAGCTCGTAGGCTTCTTCTAGGTCTCGGACCCAGCGCTTCGTGTCGAATAGTGGGCTTGACCATCTTGATTGGTAGAGCATCTTGCGAAGCTCACTTAATCTCCCGCTCGCTTTATGGCGGTGGTATTCGCAATCGCTCGCCAGCTTTACAGCCATTTCTTCGTAATCGTCGTCGTTGGCAGCGATCAATTCCTTCGCAGCTTGCTCGCCCTCTGGAGTTTTGGGAAGTGCGCCCATGAGAATGGATGCTGCCATGCGGGAACACATCTTATACTTGTATCGCGGCAAGGTTAGTAATGGGGTTCCAGACCAAAGGACATCGGCGGCAGTTGTGTGTGCGTTGCACTCAGGTGTATCGAGGAAGAGATCGCAGACACGGGCTCGAGAGATATGCTGATGCTTCTGCGCGACATCGGTAAACATGACACGGTTCGCCACTTCTGACCCGGCCCACATATAGGCTGTCTGTTTCAAGTTGGTTTCTCCAAGATCGGGAAAACGAAGGAGCCACAGAATGGCATTTGGCAGACGCTGGAGGATGCGCAACCAAGTACGGAAGGTCGTGGGCTCGATCTGCGAGAGTTTAGTGAAGAATTATTGAGATCGCGAGTAACTTACCTTGTACAGCTGATTGAAGTTGCCAAGGATGATCGCATCATCCGGGAGGCTGGGAAAGATCTCCTTGCGCATTGCCCATCTTCGCTCTTGCTCCTCTTCCCAGCTCGGTTGTCGACCTTGCGAATCGGGAGCGCTCTGTCGGTGATCGCAGCAGAAGAATGTATCACGGCAGTAAACGATGTTCTCTCCATAGACCCATTTATCATCTGCACCCCCACTATTGTCGTCCACAAGAACGTCTTCCATATCGATGTTGCGGCGCCATTGGCGGAGAGTATCCGGAGGTACCGCAGTCTCGTCGGCGAGGAGGTAGTCGCACCACTCTGCTCCGAGAGTACCAGCAAATCCCATAAAAGCCATCTGGATGGGAGCTGCTCGTGCAGCGAACACTTCGTTTCTTGCACCTCGTGTATAGCCGTTCAGATTGATTAGGACGTGAATGCCGTCATTCAGGATCTGGTTCACAAGCCGCTCCGCTGACCAATTGCTGGCATCATAAAAGACGGGGGCCTCCCTTTCGATCTGCTTGCGATGCTCCGAGCCGTCACTCGCCGTTGTCGCGTAACAAAATGCCTTGACTCGTTTTGGATTGTGGAGGCCAAAGACAGACTGCATCAGGTGGGCTAACGGGTGGTTGTTGAAGTCCGACGACACATAGCCAACCTTAAGATACGGGTTTGGAGGCGCAGGTGGGTGGTAGACTGTCGATGGTAGCCAAGGAACCCTTAACGTCGAGCAAGAGATGCGCAGGCCATTGCGCTGGGAGATGAGGCGAATCTGCTTCGCTGACATTGGGCAGGTAAAGGTATGGAATGGAAGCACGGTTGGCGCGGCGGGTGCCGTCAAAGCGGCCGGTAGCTGAGGTCTCTTGTAGCTCGCAGAAGGTCGCTGCTTGCCAGTCACGTATCGGTCTTGATACCACTGCCATGTCATACGTCTAATGGCGCGCTCGACGAGACGAACCAAACGAGCACCTTCCCATTTCTGTCCCTTCCACTTGACCAAGACCGACGCCATGCTCTTCTGCTTCTCTTTGATGTCCTGTGTGTTCCCCTCCGCAAGCGCGAGGGGCCGAATAATGTCTTGGATGAAGTGGTCGTCCATGGTACCGCGACCCCAGTCTTCGCCATCGGCGAGTTGCTTCTCGACCAATTTCACCACTTTGTAAATCCAGCCAGAGGATGAAGCGCCCGGTATTCTAGCGTCCAGGAGCATACCATTTTCGTCTACGTGCCAACGGTCCCGTTTGCCACGCTCTTCAGCAATGCCACCTCTTCCATTCCACCCACACACCGAATTCAGAGCATTGGCCAGCCCGCAAACAGCTTCAGCAAAATCCGGACTAGCTTTTACAGCCCTTTTGTAGTAGAGAATGGCGTCACTGATTCGTCCTTTGTCTTTGACAGCATTGGCAAGATTGGCAAGAGCAATATCGAAGTTCTGATCACAAGCTACTGCTTGCTCGTACATCTGTATTGCAACATCCAACTGGCCAATATCCTTGAGAAGACTGCCAAGGTTTGTGTATAGGTGTGCGTGTCGTTTGTCCAATTGCAAGCCGTAATAGTAGTACCCGAGTGCAAGTGCTACGCCACTACCAGGAACCAAACCAGGAATTTGCGGGTGATGAATCAAATTCGACGCAGGAAGAGGCTTTGACGGTGCGGATTGCTGCACACTAGCGAGAAGAATGCCCACATTGTTTGCCGTCGATGGGCTTGGTTGCAGGGAGAGTGAGAGATAATAAAGCGCTAGAATTTCTCTGACCCCGTAGTTACTTTGATAGACCGTCGCCTTTGCCGAGTTGTTAGCCATACCGTCCTGGAAAATTTTCGCCAGGGATAGCAATGAGTTGCTCGTGGTCGATATGGCAGCTTTTCGAGCCATTCCGTCACTGGGAACGTGTTTGAGGCCGGGCAATTGACCATGAGGTGGGAAGCACAATTGCGCGGTCTTGGTTGCCGAATCCGGAGGAAGTAAGATAGGATCTGATGATGGCGCAACGCGACGTCCACCAGGTGAGCGTTCCGATCCATCATAGCCGACTACTGAAAGGATTCGTTTGATGAGACCGTCAATTCCGTTAGCCTGGGGTCCGGCTCCGATCAGGACAGCATTCTCGAAAGCCTTTGCAGCGCCGGCGTTATTACCAAGAGCATAAAGCATGTTACCTTTGGCATGAACCAACGCGAGTATGCGACCGTTGTCGCACCCTGGAATAGCATATCCACTCGACCCAAAACCAGGTTGATCCGAGCCAGGAAGCTCATCCAGATCCTTGAAGACGGCCTCATTTTCACCTTCGAATTCGAATACCGGTCGGTCCGAGGTCTCAGATAGACTTGGTGACTCGCTTACGGTCGAGGTCGACCGTTCGCTTTCTACCTCAAGGGACTTCAACGCGTCTGACTTTCTGACAAATCTCAGATGTCGTTCCACCTCTTCAATGACCTGAACTGCTTCCCGACCTCTGTGATCACTACAAAGCAACCCAATAAGGTGCTCTACCGCTTCAAAGTAACTAGGACGAAGTCTGACTGCTTGTCTCCAATAACTCTCGGCGTCGCGCTTTTGCTGGAGGGCGAGTAGGGTAGCCGCAAGATTAGATATGGCCTCGACGTGACTATTGACTGTTAGCGCGGCACCAGAATTTAGTTGTTCGGTGATACGTACTCTCTGTCTAAAGTAAGTATATGTTTGTACCAATCTTGAGCCTTTTGGTAGTCCCCCAGAGCATAAGCGAGACAACCACCAAGAAGAATACCATCTATCCAATTCCATTTGCTCTCTTCACAATGCTTGGTGATAGCTTCTAAGGCGGACGCAGCCGTCATGCTCGGAGGTACTTCGTGGCGCAAACTTTGATTTGCGCTGGAAATAGAGCCGGACATTCGTCGCAATGTACGCGCAGGCTCCATGCCTGAAAGTTGGGGTTGCATGGGGTGTTGCGGTGTCATCTGTTGCCAAGGCTGTCGAGGATCTGCTCCTCCCATCGACCAATTCGAAGACGAGCGCGAATGGAACATCGGAGGCCTCCTGAGAGTAGCATCTAGTCCGGGCTGAGATGAATAGGGGTTGGTGGTTGGAAATGAGACACGTCGCTCTAACGATGGCGGATCACCACTTGACGAGCTTGAGAAGTTCGCTCCAGGTTGTCGTGGCGGTTTGGGGTAGATGTGTGGCCTTGATGATGTTCGCCCATGTGCGTGGTGTGAATGCGACTTCCTAGTTGATTGGAGATACCTGAGAAGGTCGACATAGACTGAGTGGGCCCAAGAAAACACCTTCTCTCTCGATTGGCCATTGAGCGATTGTGGCCCATATTCGTCAAGTGGCGTGGTCAAGCCATGTTCCTGTACCGGAGTGGATTGACCGGAGTGGAGGAAGTCTTGAGGGCGTTGAGTGAGGGGTGCAGGTAAAGATGGGTTCTGATAATCTAATGCAAAGTTCGAAATTGGCTGTGGGTATGGCGAAAAGTCTACAGGCGTAGCCCCAGGATTATTAAAGGAACTTTGGCCCTGATTCATATGAAGAAGATTTTGTTGATAGCTGGAGACATTAGGGATAGAATTGTTGTATGGATATCCAAGGTATGGATTATGTTGTGGATGGTTCCAGTTATGACTGTGATGATGAAGAAACCGGGGATCTCGCATAGCAGCAGGCCGATACGGAATATACGTGCCATCATGCCAATATGGTCCAAACGGGCCTTGATCGTTCGAAACAGTTGGTCCTAACGGTGATTGCAGGGGAGGTCCCATGGGTCCAGAGAACGGCTGCCCATACATTTGATATGGCAGAAGGGGTTGCAGTGGAGGTATTTGATTCAGCATAGAGTCAATCTGTGGTAAGTGCTGTCCTGTTCGTCCTGAACCCGTCTCGAAGTAGAGACTCGGACTCCAATCTGCTTGTACATCTTGCTTCCCATAGCCCAATCCGCTATTGACGCCAGGTGACCGCAGAGGGAGGTCTTGCTTGAGACCGTAGGGTATCTTGGACTCGGCTGTTACGGGCAGGAGGATGTGTTTCGTGGCATGTGGTTCGCCATTCTTCTCTACAGAGGTGCCATCATACGCGGCCGCTAGTATTCCGTTCGGGGTCTTGCGACGAAGCATGTGCTCTGGCGGTTTCGACCCCCGACCAGATTCAGATGACTGCGAGCCATACGAATTGTGTCTGGATAGCGGGTGGGCATACTGCTGCGGCGTCGTGTGCTGGGCAAGGCTGCGCCCCTCGAAAGCGGCATTACGGAGACGGGAGGCATGGGAAGGAGTGTGTTGGAGGTTGCTGTAAGGTGTTGGTGCGGAAAGCAGGTGCGACTGCGGTTGTGGAGGATACTGTCGGACCATCGCCATGGTGGGGGAGCCGCCAGAAGATGTCTGGGGCATGGGTGAGGCTGTCTGCCACTATAACAGAGGTGATCCAAGTCCTGCTGGGTGAATTAGGGTGAGGGTAGTCGGTCGACGACCCCACAGGACAGCTTCACCAAGACCGGCTGGTGCCTATGCCTTCGCGGAATCGTCTCCGGTCTGCTACGACTGACATGTCTCTTTAGTCGTGGCTCAGAACACTCAGCACCGGGCGTCCCCGTACTGGCAGGTCACCAGCAGAGACCCCGGCAGATTCTTGAAGGATGCTGTGGTAGATTCGGCGCGCGCTGGTGCAGGTGCGACAGCGACCCAATAAAGAAGACGATGCGGGGGGTGGATGATGGAAGGGTATTTTGTGGGTTTCGAGGTTTGTGATTTCGATGTCTGAGGCGGGGGAGTCTGTCGTCGGCGGTGCGATGGAGGACGGTCGTTTCGGCGAGGGAGCGGTGTCCAAGCTACGCAAGGGAGGGTGCCCTTGGATGCCCTGTCGGAATGCACCCGCAAGGCTCGCACGCAGTAGCAGCAGCAGCAGCAGCGGCTGTTTTGCGTGCTGGAGCGGCCGTGTTGGCGGTTGGCGGTTGGCGGTTGGGTGATGTGTTGCGGGAGCGGGATTTGTCTGCTCAGGATGCACAACGGCGGGTTTCGAGCACACAATAAGCGTGGTACGGAGTGCAACGGGGCGCAGCAGCGGTCCGCTCACGTCGTCGCGGCGTGTCTGCAGAGTGTCTGCACGCACCCGGATCGGAGTGCCAAAGTGTCAGAGGACAGCACAGGCGGCGAGGCCTGCGTTTTCTCCAGCGGATAGGCGGGCGCGAGAGCGAAGAGATGACGAGGTGCAGTGCAGTGCAGTGCGGTGCGGCGGAGACTGGCAGCGGCGGCCTATCCACTTTCGTATGCCTCGAATGGTTCGAGTGGTGGCTTGGGGGGATCCCTGCTGCAGCCCAGCACGCCCGTCTGGGGACTTGGTGGTGCTGATCGAGGGCGCTATGGCGACAAGCTTCGGCGCTGCAGGCCGCCAGCGCGCATAGCACAAACTAGTCGGCGGGTCTGTCCAAGTCGCTCTCTGTGCCATAGTATGTCTGCGGGCGGGCGCAGAAGTGCGTTTTTCTCGAGCAGCAGCTGTCCGCACCGCCATCAGGGCCACCACCGCCAGGGCGTGGAGACGACGTCCAGCCGCGAAAGACGGCGGCGTGCATGGCGCCCCGTCCTCCAACGTTTATGATCGCCGCAACGCCAATCAGGCCCTCTGGTCCACCACAGCGCCATCAATGCGGGTGCCGCAATATCCACCACCATGCGCCCACCAGCCCGTGTTGCCCTTTCTTTGTCGCCTTTGTGGAGCGGCCTGTCCGTCTGCCATCCTTCAATGCCCGTAGTGTTCACCTCCGGCATGCGCTTTCTCTAATTATGGCCCGCCTATAGCGCCTTTGTGTAGGGACGCTGTTTAGCCTAGATTGCGACGCACACTGCTGCCTCTGCCCGCGCCGTGTGCTGACCCAGTCCGGGACAAATGCCGGGGGCTCGCACTTGATGCTGTCCAGGAATAGGCGAATCACAAACTCCATGCCCGCCCGCCAAGCGCTACATGTCATCCAGCAAATGCACTGTTTCATGTCCACCGCTATTGCTCGTGTCGATCTGTCAGAGGGACTAATATAGAGCGGGCACCGAATATGACACGCAGTAGTCGTCGGCCGACTGCGGCATGTCTTGACGTCACATGATTTCTATATATTGTTGTGGTGGTTGTAAGTAAATGTCGACCCGAAAAGATGGACCGCTGAAGCCAAACCAAAGGCAAGACTACCGCGGTGAGTAATGGGTCATTCCTCTTCTTCACACCAAAATAGGCCTATACTACGGTCCAGTCCGAAGAGCGGAAGTAAGGGCCAGAGTGTTGGTGAAGTGAAATTCACGACAATGGTTGTACATGCAAGCAGAGCACCGTGGATATGCAGTCAAATTTGCGTCTCCGAAAGGTGCCTCAGGGACACAACATACGCCCAGGCGACACAAGGCGGAGCCTCTCAAGGCGAGTCCGTAAGCCTTGCCGCACGACCTTCATCCAGACTTACGCCTCAATGACCGAGTATCTGCTGCGTGGACACAGGCGCGGGGGCTATTCCAGGAACCGAGTACAAAGAAGACAGTGACTCGCCCTCATGCCAGTGGCCAGCCTCGAGACCATAGTAGGTTATTGATGATGAGCCAACTTCATCTTCTGTCGTCCGGTCCGGTGAAAAAGTCGCAGCGATTGAACTGGCCTGATATATTTTGAAGACATTTGCTTCAACATAGCAACTGCAAAACAGCTTCAAGGTATCTAGGCCGATCAACTCGAGTCGAGCACGAGTGCGAGGTGATGTGGGTAGAGTGTTGGTACTGGGAGTTGCAGCTCCAGAAAATTTGATGTAGCAGGCCTCGCTTAGTCACCCTGCGGTCCTACTTTCTACCGCAGGCCGGGGTTGTTTGCTGTCAATGTGGCTTTACGGAAGCGCGACAATAAGTCCACGGTTCAACATCCATACGACAACCTGAACCTGAACACTGGCTTCAGTCAGACCCGTGCTCTAGAGAAGCCCCTAGCAGATTCCTGCTCGCTCCAACAACCAGTTACATATCCTTCACTGCGAGCCACATCTTTCCATCACCTTCACCATGAGCGCACAGGGTCCACCACCCCAAGGCGGGCCGCCCCAAGGAATTCCCATGCCAGTGGGACCCAACGGCGAACGACCAACACCCGAACAGATACGACAAATTCAACAACAGCTCGCCGCTGAAGCAGAGAAGCACGGCATCTCAGTCCAAGAATACGTCCAACGACTCAGACAACAGGCTATAGCGCAACAACAGGCGCAAATGCAGGCGCAACAGCAGGCGCAACAGCAGCAGGCACAGCCGATCCAGCCAGGCCCGCCGAAACCAGAAGCGCTTGCGGTTGCAAACTGGTTGAAGACACAGGAGCTGAAGCCACGGACAGTTGTCCATGATGAGAAGAGGAAGGACATGTTCAGAGGTACGCTTGATCAGAAATACAAGATGAGAGGCAGTTCTAACGAAGCTATAGTCAAACGAGCAATCCGCGCCCTCCAGTCCCCCGCCTACCAAAAAGCCCGCTCAAAGAACCCCCTCCTCCCTGAAGTTACCGACCGTGCTTCCGCCGAAAACACGTTCAAACTCCTTCCACTCTCCCTCCTTGCACTCCGAGTCTCCAAGGTCGACCAAGATGCACACGAAGGCCACAACCACGCCAAGCCCAAGCGCGTCAAGGGCCTGTGGACGGTCAAGATTGAGCAGCACCAGGAGGCTCACGACGACAACTACTACATCTGGCTGTACGAGGGATCGCAGTGGAAGCAGAAGCTGTATGCCGTGGGCGCGCTGATTGGCATCATGGCGGTCGTGCTGTTCCCCCTTTGGCCGCTTATGCTGAGGCAGGGCGTTTGGTATCTCAGTATGGGCATGCTTGGCCTGATTGGATTGTTCTTCGCCATGGCTATCGTTCGGTTGATTCTTTTCATCATCACCATCTTCGCGGCACCGCCTGGTCTTTGGCTATACCCCAATCTCTTTGAGGATGTGGGTTTCTTCGACTCCTTCCGGCCAGTATGGGCGTGGCAAGAGGTACGTTCAACATTTCTTTTGAGGTGTGAAAATAAGACGCGAGTTACGCATCACACAGTTGGGTGATTTCTGCATTGTGCTGTGCTGCTGAATTGGCTTGCTTCCTCCCTTCCTCTGACTTTACACCATACTGACGAAAGCAGACTCCCGAGGATATCAAGAACAAGAAGCGCGCTAAGAAGGAGAAGAAAGCCGCCAAGCTAGCTGCTAAGGCCAATGCCAACGGAAAAGCAATCAAGGCCAAGAAAGGTGCTTCTGAGGCCGCACCCGCAACAGCTCCTAGTGCACCAGAAGGAGCCGCTGTAGACCAAGCTCCTCATCCCACAGGCGCCGAAACATCGCCAGCAGCCGTAGGTCTCGCGCAACGACCGCCGCGAGCCACGGTAGAAGAGGCAGACGACGAGTAAAAGACAGCTTGTAGTTATAGTTAGGGTTGGGCTAGATAGGCTTCAAGGGTGTCGTGTTCCTTTCGCATGGGTTAGCAGGTGTCATGGCGTCGACCATCTTTCGCTGATGACGGGGTTTAACGTTCTTGCAGCATAATTACATGCGCCATGCATTTCATCTCGCACACATATATCGTCATATGATTGTGCTTTATCCGCTGTGCCAACCTCCACGCTCCATGAAACGATAAGATGAAATCCCCAAACCGCTACATTTTAGCACAAATCCCTTTACTCTCGACATAGCATGTGTAGAATAAGGTGGTGGACTCATTGGATTATTTGAACTTTGTATGAATTTACCTAGATGAATCGTCTCTGTGATATCGCCTTGATGCCTGCCATCCGTATGCTATCCTAAACTCCGTGGTTATGCACTCTCCTATACTCCTACGCTTCCTCGTTCGGTGTTCTTCGAGGTCTCTAATTATACGTCCTCTGAATTCAAGTGCAAGAGAAGTCTTACTGGGCCGATGTAGCAGGCTGACTGCTTGCGCTGCCTTGTTCTGCACCTTCTGCGCCTTCTCGGCTAACGGCGGGATTGAGTCCTGAGTGTATGACTGGAGACTGCGTGATGTGGCTGGTGGGATTCGCGTCGGCTAGTTGGCGTTCTGCAGTCAAGTCAGTTTTGGTCAAATCCACTCGCAAGGGCACGAAGTACCGAGTTCACGTATCCTCAGCTTTAGCATCTGATTCTCGCGCGTCAAATTCTGCGTCTCGGCTTGGTAGAAGGCGCTCTCGTCGCGGCTGGTGGCAGGACTGGGCAGCATGTCATAAGGATCTGCGTGTCCCCCAGCTTGCCCTGAGGTAGGTCTTAGAGCAGGCGAGCCCACTTGGCTGGCGTGCCGCGAGCGATCTGCAAAGGATGACTGGCGACTGATACTGCCAACAGCGAAGGGCGAGCGGGAGCGCGGCTGTGCGGCGGTAGGTATGGGCGAAATAATCGAGTGTGATGCAGGTATTGACTGCGAATGGGGGATGGACATGGACATGGAGCGCTCCGAGGTCGGGGTGCTGTCGTCGACGGCGGACGATGACGGTTGTTGCTGGTTGGATTGGAGGGTAAGGATCTGGGCTTGCTGCTGGCGGATCATGTTGAGAAGGCGGTTCACCTGGCCTTCCTGCTCGTATTCCAGCTCTTGATGCAGCTCTCCCAGGCTGGGGGTGCGCTCATGGTGCGGGCTATGCGGCCATGGGGCCCTACTACGGGCGGATGGACTCTGCTGCATCTCACCGGGTGCAGGCAGGGCTGGGTCGTTGAGGTTGAGGTTCATGCGGATGCTTGAGCGGCGGCGGGCACGCTCGACGTCTCTCCGCATGCTACCGGACGAGGGCCGGCGACTGTCTTCGTTCTGGATGCCGGCATTCATGGCGGCAGTGGCAGCTAGAGAGTGCGGTGAGGAGGCAGACATGGTGCGTGAGGCAGAGGGCGACTGGTTGCGCGAAGTGCCGTTTGAGGGCGATGTATGCGGCGACGGCGGAAGGGTGTTCAGGTCTGGTGGCATGGCGGGCGGTGGTGTGAGCCGTCGTCAACAGGGACTTTGGAAGAATATCTCGGCGGGCACAGGCAACATGAGGGCGTGACCTGCGAAGCCTGGACGTGTCCGGATGCGGTGAGGCGTCGTGTAGTGGGGTGATGGGTGGTTTAGCGGGGCAAGTGACGATGCGGCCTGTGCTGGGGGGAAGCGGGCTAATGCAAGGTACGGCAGCGGAAGCCGTCCACCGGTGCGCCCGAGACCAGCCGTGGGACACAGGACGGCACCGTGTCAATCAACTCAATCCAACGCTTGTTTACAGTCGCGCGCCGACGACGTGACTTTCGCGCGCGCTCCAATGAAGTCACGCCGCAGCTTCACCCCGCCTGATCAGAGAGCTATGCAGGCCATCCCGGCACACCAGCCTGGACGAACTGCTCCCGATCGATAGGCGTCTGCAGCTCGCCCGCTTGGTCACACTGAGACCCGTACGAGACGCCGCGCGTGATTGCGGTGTCTCTGCGTCCGGCTCCCGGTCCTGCTGCGGTACGGCTGCGTGCTCTGGCCGGGCATACAGCATGGCGGCCAAAAGAGGCCACGTTGGTTCAACGTCGCACAGATCGTGCAAGTCAAGTCGGAGCATCAGCAAATGCTTCCCAACCGTGACCTGTCGCCGATCAACCGCGTCGTGGATCGACCTGCAGCTGCCGGAATCAATCACGGCCCAATTTACGCCTAACCCAGGGAGAAAAAGGTGCCAAGTGCTGGGTTGGGTCGAGTACTGGTCTGCATGGCGTCGCCTCACTTGTTGTGTCTTGTGTGTACTGTCCTTACGCTTCAACACACCTACCAATATCCACTACTAAGAGCCCGGACAGGTATCTTCACAGCAGCCGGCGACAGTCATATAAAGTAGCAAAAATGGCAGTGCTGAGCGACAACGTTGCCCAGCCTGAGCGCCCGCAGCATTGGCGTGTTTTGAAGAGCCCAGAGCTAGGCCTAGTGTGCGCCGCCATCACATTTTCTGCGCAAAAGGGGCCGCCATGGTGCCCCTGCGACACCCGCACCACACAAGGCGAGGGCTTAGGAGGCGGTCCCCTGCAAATGAACCATGATTACAGAACCCAGCACCTGCGGCAGCTAACGCTCGCAACCTTTCTCTTCCACGACTCTGCCAGCGTCGACAAGCTGTTTCACTTTGTTCTTCCTTTCTCTTGCTGCCTCCAAATCTGCAGCGCGTCTCCTTCTCCTGGGCTCATGTCCTGTCCTCTCGTTTGATATTCGTTTCTCCCCCCGTTATACCCAACGGGTCTATACTACGCTCCTTGAACCGTTCAACTCGCAATCTCCACACTCTTTACCGACGCACTGTTCTCCTACGATACTCGACAACTGTCACTCTAGCAAACCACCCTCTCTCCGGATATACATGCTTCCTCTCTCTCGAAAAGATTTTGCCTAGCGTGGCAATAAGCTTTCCCTGTCATTATCCTATATTAGAAACTCGAATCGCTGTGCGACCAATCTGTGCGACTTGGAATACCGGCCCCAGATATACCGCTGAACCCAACCTTGCGGCCAGGAAGTCTCTCACACTCTGCTGCCTTTGAGCAGCCAAGGGCCTCATCATGTCCGCTCTCTCCGCGCAAATATACGCGGCTGCAGTCACCATGCCTCCAGACGACAAATCGAAGCAGAAGCCCACCAACAGCTCACGCAACCGCACCCATGATTCCTCCTCAACGTCTCGATGGCGCTTCAATCGATCAACCGCGACCCTTCTTGAAGTGACTTCTCGGCCAACAACAAGCAATCAGAACCCTCCTGCCAGTACGTCTGCGCCGAAGCTTGAGCGCACCCCCTCCAAGATGTCCTTGTTCAATCTCTTCAGTCGGCCAAAAGTGGAAAGAGCTCGAGGTCACACCGAGGTTGGTCTTGCTGTACCGATGCGACCACAGACTCCTCCGAAACCCGCCTCACCCGTACCCGCTCCGAAATCTTCATTCAGACAAAACCCGTCCCCGCCCGCTCAACAGACGGTCCGCGCACGATCGAGTCAAATGTTTCGACCCATGTCCATGCGACCGGCACCTCTGCATAAGGAATTTGGAAGCTGGGATCCGCCGCCGCTATTCCAAGCATTTCCACAGTCGCTTAAACACGCCACCCTACAAGCATGCGTTTTCCCTCCTGAAGTTTTGATGCGGACACAGAGCCAAAGGCAGCACGCTGAGTTCCTTCGAGATCGCATGGATAGCGCACGGGATCTATCTACTATTGCCGAGAATAGCGCGGAAACAAAGAAGCTGGAGAAGACGCATAGGCGACTGATTTCGAATGCGGTCCTGAATCAGCCTACACCTGAACTCGTCAACAAGATCTACATGCTTGTTACGGCCGGCTTTGTTCTGCAATACGCCGGCGACGGAGCGTTCGACAGATTACCTGAGAAGGTCCTCAAGCTTGGGAAAGAGTCAGCGGCGTTCGCATGCGATCTGATACCCGGCAAGCATTGGGTACTACAGATTTCTAGCCATGCTCATGATGATGGGACGGTAGAACCTGGGCCGAAGAATACTTTGCTGTCGCGACTACGATCGCAAAACGCCACCACGAAGAAATCGGCAACGAGCTTTTTACTGGTCCTAGAGAGTGCGGAAGAGATGGATGCATGGATGACTACGGTACGAAAAGAGATTGACAACTTGGGCGGTATGAAAGCCAAGGATGAATCTATCAGGGCATCATCTTCTACTGACGAGTCCTCGGAGAAAAAATCAACTGAAACAACTAGCCACCGATATCTAGTACATCGCGACCCGAATGTGATTAGCAAGGTTGCTCCTGTAGACTCACCGCTTCAGTCGCAGTACTCGGCCTCCCCAAGGATCGTAACTTCAGACTGGGAGACAGACCGCAGCGTGCGAACAGCGAGCATTGCTGATTCAACTAGCGGCCAGTCCAGTCGACGAGACAATCGCCAATCAGTTGAGATGTCCTCGGTTGCATCGACGCCTGTTTCTCAACACCAAATCCAGCTTGATCAGCTCCGTGGACGGTCACGGTTTTCATTCATGTCAAACACAACGGCGACGTCTGGTCCTGGCACACGCAATACGTCGCGAGACTCTTCTCCAGCTCCACAATCGCCTCTGAAAGAGAACTTCATGCCAACTGGGGAAGCAGAGCCTCTCCGAAGCGCCATGTCTCTCAAGTCGTTTCACATGAACCCTAGCAATAACAGCACTGCATCTCGCCGCAGATCAATGCAGCCGCTGCCTGTAACCAATGAAGATCTTCTGCCATCTATCCAAGTGCCTGTCAAACGTCAAAGACATTCCCTTTATTCCCCCACTTCGCCGACAGTACCGGAGTTGGGGAAGCCCGGTGCAGTAGGCCCAATCCTGTCCTCGAAGGTATCAGCAGCTACGATTCCCTTTAATGACAAAGAGAACACCATCGCACACATTACTAGCTGTGCTCGATCGGTTACTCCTATGAGACAAATCGACATCCCCATTGAACCTTCTTTAGTACCTCAAGTGCAGACTCGAGATGATAGTCCAGTAAGATTTAATGCGCGCAGTTATGGCGCTCCGACTCGGAGGGGGACCATTTCACCACCACCTAGCGAACCGGCTCCTTTACCTCCGCAGCCCGTCAAACGTCAGTCCATCATCGGCACTCTACCTACTATTACTACTCCATCTGCATTTTCATATTCCGATCCTTCGTCGACCGCAAGGTCCCAGCGCCGTCTTTCAGCAACGCCAAAGCCCTTTCTTCGACCCTTCCCAGTACGTCCGCAAGCTCAACACGGTGATACCTCCGTGGTTGTCCCGCGGCGGCAGTCCTCACTCACGCCAACTTCAGCTCCAGCGCCTCTACCTCTAGGTATCAATGTCAACCGGTCTGTCACTGCACCAGCGAGGCCGCCTTCGGCGGCAGCAAACATGACACCTACATCACATCCAAACACCCTACACTCAGCTTCCCAGGGTACACAACCTTTACGTCGCCCGCGCTCCGTTCAAATTCGCACTGATCCAGCGCCCTTCCTATCTTCGTCGCGACCTGTTCGCGCCATTCAGTCCACGCCGTCTTTTGTTCCAGGAAGGAGGGCTTCTAATGCACCTACATCTGCACCGCGTCAGTTACAAGCAATGCCGAGTATCGATACTTTGAGGCAACAAGCACTCGCGCAACAAATTCAGCAGCACGCTCAGCAGAAGGTTGTCCACCCTAGACGAAGCATGCCAGTGATAGGTCTGCCACCGCCAGTGCCGCCACCAAACATGCCCCTTCCTCCCCCACCGCCTAATATGCCACTTCCTACGCTTCCATCAAGCATGTCACTTCCAACCCCACCACCAAACATGCCACTACCTCCTCCGCCACCAACAGCCTCGTCAAGAGGTGTCGCTATATAGGTCCAGTGTATTGGCATTGTCTCCGTTTTCCATTTTTCATACTGGCGTTCATTCGGACTCATCACCTCTGGAATACTGGAGGAACATACGGCCGGGAGACCATTACGCAGGCACGCTATTTCCATACGTCATTTGTCCAAACTGCTCTTCGCACGATACCAGCTCGTTTTGCACTCTTATTCATTTCCTTCATGTATCATTAGCCGTTTTCCCAATTACCTTTTTATTTATCGCTGACGGAAAACTTTCCTTTCCATATCAATCACGGGGTCTGTTATGGAGAGTACCCATGCAAGGGTATGGCTCATACTAGCGGGACGGGCGGTGTGTAAGAAGAAAAGTGTTCGTTTATTGTACCGGACCCTCCGACCTTTCCTAACGGCGTATAGGAAGTGGGGAGAGAGACAAAGCTATCATGACTACAGGCTATCGTTTTGCATTGCAGTGCCTACAGTGCGGTATTATTAGTATCATGCGCTAAGTAAAAAAAATAGTAGTAATTGTATTGCATAAACGTGTAAATAGAGAAAGTGAGCGTTTAAGTATCACCTTTTAATGAAGCCTATGCTGAAACCTTTGTATGGTTATGAATCCAGCCTTGCTATCGTCTATCCTCGCTCTCTTTTCTGGACAATACTCCTCTTAAAACGTCTGCTATTCTAACTTTCCACTCTTAGATTCGCCTGCCTAAGAAAACGTTTGACACTTTTTAATGATTTGAATATTGGCAAGGTTGGCAGCGCGTTCAATCGCTTCGCCTCATCGGACGTAAGGCAAGCTTAGTGGTATCTTAACAGCAGGCTACTCAGTATGGACAGGTGCTCCTTGGTCGTAAAGAAACATTGCTGATGTTTGCAGAGTGCGTAACCGTCATCGTTCGATTGGTTCCACCATTCATCGACTAGCGCGATCGAAATCACCCCCTGCACAATTCCCAGACTCTCCCTCCACAACAAATCGCCCGGCAACATCGACAATCGCGTCAATATTATTCTTGGAGACATACAGGGCGTCATGGCACCGCGCACAAAGTCTGCAGCCACTGGCAAGGTGACGAAGTCGGCCGTTGCTAAGCCTACCAAAATTATCAAGGTCACCAAACAGACAATCATAGCGCCAACGTCTTCACTGCCTCCAGCTCTCCCACCGACGCGCGCCCATCATGCTTCGTATCACTACCCTCTGCTTTTAGACGACAAGGCATCATGCGACGCGCTTCTAGCCTGGTTTGAAGGTGTCGAGGAGACGCGAAGCATGCCCTGGCGCAAGAGATGGATTGATCCGAGGGATTTCGAGGGTAAGGAGGAAGATATGGAGATTGGTTTAGCAAGGAGGGCCTACGAGGTTTGGGTGAGCGAAGTCAGTAAGTACGCCATGCAGTAACATATCCGAAGCGGTTCGCAAGAATACCGACGCGCACACGCGCTATCACGTGCCACACCACTAACTTTTATTCTAGTGCTCCAACAGACGCGAGTGTCTACGGTGATACCATACTTCAACAAGTGGATTTCGAAATGGCCAACAGTACAGGATCTCGCTGAAGCGAATCATGATGATGTTCTCTCTGTATGGAAAGGTCTTGGGTACTACTCCCGCGCGACACGTCTCCATGAAGGTGCCAAAGCTATGATCGCTAAATCATCTGGCTCCACATGTCTCATACCAAGCAATGCGACGGATCTACAGCAGTTTCCTGGTATTGGGAGGTACACTGCAGGCGCAATATCGAGTATTGCATTCGGCGAAGCTGAGCCAGTGCTGGACGGGAATGTAGCTCGAGTTTTAAGTCGGCAACTTGGTCTCTATATGGATGTCAAGGACAAGAAAGCCTCTGACATCTTGTGGGAACAAGCTGACCAACTGATCCAACATGTCTCAAAATATGCGGAAACGAGCACAAGTGCTGTTCCTGGTCAATGGAACCAGGCTCTCATGGAGCTTGGGTCAACGATATGCACACCGCGACCTCGATGCGACGAGTGCCCTATCCAACACACATGCAGGGTCTATAGTGAGGGTCGAGTCTTATCCGATAAGCGCCAGTCACCGACAGTGGTCCCAGATATTGAGGATGCATGCTCCCTTTGCGAACCATTGGACACCGAGGACTTGGTAACAGCGCCCGAGCAAGATGACAGCGAAGAGAAGCCTAGAACTATTAAGAAGCGGAAGACCGGCACAAAGCAGGCGAACACTATCTCACAGTACTTTCTTGTAGGCACGCCTACACAAAATGCCGAAACAGAGGAGAACGAGGGGAGTGGTGACTGTTCGTCAATTAATGAGTCGAGGAAGCGCAAAACGCCCGTATCCGCTGCGAACTCGAAGTCCACATCAAGTTATTGTTCGCTCTTCCCGAAAAAGTTGGCGAAGAAGAAAATTGCTGAAGAAGAATGTGTAGTCTGCATGATCGAGTTGACCTTATCAGACGGGAGCAACAAATGGCTGATCGAACAGAGACCAGCAAAAGGTACAAGTCGCAATCGTACTCGCCCAATATTGCAGAGCTAACTGCTACTAGGCTTACTTGCATCACTGTGGTACGTAACAGGCGCGTTGTAATCGCCGGTTGACGTGCTCCGGGGTGGCTTTCGGGCACTGATCTGTTTCGTCTCGACGTGCAGCTCCGTATTCTGATAGGCCCCTTTCTCGGCACTTCTTATCTTCTTATTGGACATCTACTAATCGTGCCACCTTTAGGCAGTTCCCGCAGTGCACGCTTCCTGCTTCGCAAAGTACATCTGCGCATCGCAAGACCTCGGCCCAAGATTTCGTATCAAGCCTCGATATTAATGACTTTGACATGAGCAAAGCGCATTATGTTGCTGGTTTCCCTCCATTGGTGCATGTCTTCACGCATCTCAAGCTGACCATGCATGCGTATCGCTACAAGATTACCGCCGATAAGGCCGAAGGCGTAAATCTCGTATGCAACGGTCCGCTCGCGCGTAAGTGGGTAGACACCGAGACCATGGATGATGAAACATTGTCGACCGGTATGCGCAAATGCTGGGAATTTGTTGCAAAATCTATTTGACATCCTGCCACACCGTGCATTCGGTGATGGATGAGGGTATGTCCCACGCCCCCCGTTCCGTTATCTTTCGCCAAGAGATACACATACTTGGCTTCCGCCCTCCGCCTCCTTGGCCTGCTCCACTCCTACTCGAATCCTGGGGAAGTCTGAGTGATAAGGAAACTTGGTCATTACCTGACTATGCCAGACGTGGCGATGTAATCCTACCCTTGTCTGTGGCTTCGAGACGGTGTGGCCTTCATTGGCTGCGGGCGACATGCTGCGTATCAATGTATCCCGAGAACATGGCGACTATGCTCGTCCCGAAACGCGTGGATAAGAAGCGACTGTTTAGATATAAGCGCGATGGACCACCAAGTACCTGGTACTGCGAGTTGCTCTTTATGTAGTCTGCCTTTGGACGTGTCGCCCAGCCTTTCAGTGTTAAAACATCCAGCAAAATGGCGGAGGTACCAGCTCCTACTCCCATTGTGGAATGGCCAGACTACACTGTCGACCCTAACGGAGGCAATGTCATGACAACGGACCTCAATGCGTTATATGACAAGGGCGACCTGTGTTGGCTGTTGGTGAGCACAGTATTATGCTGGTACGTCAACCTTTCTTCAAAGGCTTTGAGTAGAATTAACATTATACAGGCAGATTACTCCGGCGATTGGCTTCCTCTACGCAGGGATGCATAGAAAAAAGGCCGCTCTGACGATGATCTTCCAATCGCTTTTTTGCGCCTGCGCTGTTGGCATTCAATTTTGGGTTTATGGATACTCGCTTTACCAATCACATACCTCGGGCCCTTTCATTGGCGACCTGTCGAAAGCAGGTCTACACAACACCCTTGGATACCCATCCCTTGCGAATAGCGATA
Organism: Phoma sp. ATCC 74077; assembly: GCA_033682645.1. NCBI lineage: Eukaryota > Fungi > Ascomycota > Dothideomycetes > Pleosporales > Didymellaceae > Phoma > Phoma sp. ATCC 74077. The sequence continues at coordinate 1,049,577 of JAWDJC010000017.1, forward strand.
TTCCTGACATTCTGTACGCCTGCTTCGGCTTCACCTTCGTTACCGCCACCGCTATGATTTTGGCAGGAGCTATGCTTGAGCGTGGGCGTCTGTTCCCTTCTATGCTCTTCCTGCTCTGCTGGACAACGTTTGTGTACTATGTTCTTGCGTATTTTGAGTGGAATCCGAGTGGGTGGCTGTACAACCTGGGTGTCTACGACTTTGCTGGCTCTGGTCCAGTGCACATCGCCTCTGGATTTTCTGCACTGGCTTGGGCAGTTATGCTGGGACCTCGAGTTGATCCACATAAGGAGTCGCATCATCCTAAGATCCCGCACTTCAAGCCTCACAATCCGTTCCTGGTTGGTCTTGGTACCATCTTGATCTGGTTTGGATGGTATGCTTTCAATGGTGAGTCATTTGCCCTGTCATTGTTTTACAGTCGGTCTATGCTAGAACCAATCGCTCACACTCCACAGGCGCCTCGACTGCCAACATTTCCATCCGTTCCATCTACGTTGTCTGCAACACCAATCTTGCTGCATGCGGCGGTGGCCTCGCCTGGGCTCTGCTAGAGTATGCCTTCATTCGCAAGTTCTCCATCATCGGCTTTTGCTCTGGCATCATCTCAGGCCTCGTCGGTATCACACCAGCTGCTGGATTCGTGCCAATCCAGACTGCAGTACTAGTCGGAGCTCTCACCTCTTCCTGTGCCTTCTTCACCGTGAAGTACAAGTATCTTCTTCGAATTGACGAGGGCCTCGATATCTTCGCTATCCATGGCGTTGGCGGTTTCGTCGGCGATATCCTGACTGGTTTCTTTGCCGCCCCGTACGTTCCTGCCATGGACGGCGTGAGCAACACATATGAGGGCGGCTGGTGGGCCAGGAACTGGAAGCAGATGGGCTACCAACTCGCTGCTGCGACCACCTGCGCGGCCTGGTCATTTGTCATTTCGATCATCTTGCTCTTTATCATTAACAAGATCCCCGGTTGCCACATCAGAGCTGATCAAGACGACGAGCTGAGGGGTCTGGACTACAAGTACTTTTACGATGTCGAGGATGATACTATGCTCCTGACCGGATATGGCGGCGCCACACCACACCTGACTACGTCCGGTGCTGTGAGCGGGTCGGGAAGCCATCAGGACGTCCCTGTGGTGACTGAGAAACGGGATTGAGGGTGACGATTTGCTGATTTTCCACATGCTCGCCGTACGACGATATGCGATGTCGCCGCATTGGAAGTTAAGGTAGGTTCCAGATGTTCGTCTTCGCCCGCATCCGCGCCATGAAGCTAGAGATTTCTTCGAAGCCATTCGCTTTGTACAATACTGCAAGTCCGCTTGTTGCTTCGATCAGATAGATTCGAGCTACCAACATTTTCATTGCTTACCATCTCTCACCATTATCCTCATTGAACTACCCAGACTGGTCAAAACCCAATTTCGATAGCAGTGATGCTAAACTGAATCTGGCTAATGACGTCCTGCCTTCAATTATTGGACCGCGGCAAACACTGACGCAGGTACCGATAAAGCCATGGCGCCGCCCCCCCTACGCCTTCGCATCACCTGCAAATTACCCTCTAAAGCATCAATCACATCGTTCGATACCGTACATCTGCACGAAAGAAAGCGTAGAAAGATGAAGCCTACTTTTGTTATTGTTGTTAGCAGCCTTGTCGCAGCGGCTGCTGCCGCACCCGATCCACTTATTACCCCACGCACTGAACTCGCATCCCGGCAGGAAAGTGACCCCGCATTGCTGGGATGGGTCGACGCGCCGAATGGGCAATGTAAGAATCTCTCTCTCTCTCCCCACACACACACCCCACTAGTTGCTTCCATCGTCCTCCACTATAATATACTAATACAATGTACACATAGTCTCCGACCAACGCTCCTGCGACTTCCCCGCCACACTCTCCTCCTCAGGCGCCCTCGCGCAATGCTGCGCTAGCACCGCCTGCACTTTTTGGCAATCATGCAGTGCAGGCACGCTCTTCGCCTCATCCACGTCGCTGTTTTGCGATCAGGGGTTTTGTAATACCGCGGTTATTGTGCCGACTGTTGGGGCGAGTACTGGGGTTAGTTATCTCGGGTGCTGGGCAACGACTTTGGGGGAGAGCGCTTTCACGATTGTGAGGGATTTGGGGAATGGTATGTATTATTTTCTATGTTGAATAGGTGGTTGCTAATACTTGATAGCGCCGGTAGCTACAGGATCGAGTAGTGGGTCGGCACGCTCGAGTACGAAGGATAGCGCTACGAGTAGTAGGGCTACTTCCGCTGGATCGTCGGCTACGGGTTCTGGAAGCGCGACGCAGTCGTCTGCCGGTGCAGCTCAGTCTTCTGGCGCGGCTGCTGTTGATACTGTCAAGCCGCTGACTAGCGTGTTTGGACTCGTCGCTGTGCTGTTTGGCATGCTCTAGGGAACGACATCGACTGCGATACAGCGAAACAATCGAGCTGACGATTTCCAAGCACCTAGGTACTCTTTGAAAGTGTGAAGACTCGAGTAACTTAATCGATCGATCTCCCGACCCTAGCAAGTCACAAGCATGGAACTCTAAGGAAAGTGCTCTCGAGTTCTAAGACTTGAGCTCTTATGCATACAAGTTTTCTCGGAGGACGCTATCAACTAGTTGAGGCACCTCTATTTACTAAGTCCCCTGTCTGTTAATTTCTTTTGAATTAAAGTTAGTATGCCTTTGCATCGCTCCCTACAAAGGTCTTCCTCCCATATTTCTCGTCTTCTCAGCTTGTACCCGTGCAACATTGTGTCAGGCTCCCAAAACTGCTCTAATTTCCAAGTCAACGCAGGATAAGTCATGTTTGCTAGTCTTGTATTGCGCTCAAGGAAACGCCTCGTGTACCATGCCTCAGTGACTTGAATCATCAATTTTTCACTCTTTTCCAACTGCTCTTGGTTCACATGTACCAATGCCAAATTAGTCATGCTAGCTAGTGTAGCCTCGTTGTCTCCACCTAGCTTACGCTGTCTTATGTCTATCACTTTGAGCAAAAGCTTGGTAGCCTCGCGGAAATGACCTTGCTCCTTGTACGTCCTGGCAAGGATTGTCATTTTGTTCGCTGTATGGATGTGCCCCTCTCCAAGCATCTCGCAAAACACTGCATACTCTGCTTCTTGTGACTTCTCGGTGGTAATGACCTTGCTTCTCCGCTGCTCAAGAAGGAATGGTAGAATCAAGTCCAGACATCTCGGGCTCCAGCTATGCACTGCAGCTTCAAATAGGGCTTCTGAGATTTTGACCTTACTTCCATTTTCCGGTTGAAGAAGATGGACTATAATTTGTTCTCCGCATGCACAGTCCCGTACCGCTTTCTCGATCGCACGGTTTGGGATTTTGGCCTTGTGTTTCTGCGCAAGAAGGAGTACAATCATCTCCTCTCTGTAGACCTTGTTGTCTATTGCAGCCTCGAAAGCGTCCGCTGGGATCTCGAATTTGCCGTTCTGTTGTTCTAAGACAAGAGCCATTATATTCGCCATACCGCGTGCCGCGGCTGTTATGACTTTCTCCCCTCGGTGTTTAAGCAAGAGCTTAATAACCTCTTTTGCAGTCTCCATATTCGTCGATGCAGCCTCAAGTATTATAACTGTGGACTCTGCGTAATCCCAGTAAGTCATAAAGAATGCCAATATTTCTAGTCCATATGTCCTGTTTCCTATTGCGGCCTCAATTATTTTCTTTGTCATCATCGTTTGTCGGCCTTCACAAAGAGATCTCGTTACTCGTAATCCACAACCTACGTTTCTAGCTGCAGCTTGAAGCATTCCTTCTTTTAACACAATATCATAGGGTCGCTTTTCATGTATCAGGAATGCTACCATTTCTCCTCCAAAACGTGTATTCCCTGCTGCGGCTTGGATTACCTGATCCGTAATTGAAACAAGATCTTTTCTTTCTTTAAGAAAGCTCGCTGTGTCGCTCATGTTGGCCGTCTCGGCTCGTTTGACTAATGATGCCGTGTTTAGAATACGAAAACTATCCAAAAAATTAGATACAATATGACAAGGAGGGCGAGAAATGCCGAAGAGGAATGATGTCGTGTCTTGAATCACTTCTGTCACGGTTTTCGTGTAGTCCGCACGTAGCTCATTAGAGTTCTGGCCGTCTGATGATATGCCAAGCAATGCGTATATCTTGTCTCGTGGATCGCTTGCTTTGCTTTCCCTGAATTTTTGGAGGAGTGTATACAGATCTCGCTTTTGGCTCCACCAGGAGCGTCTTCTCGATGGGCCGGGCATTATATCCAACACAGATTGAGTGTGTGAGGTTGGTTTCAGGCCAAATTGCGCGGGAGCAGGAGCAAAAATGCGCGCATTAACTTCTTTACTACCGCAACAGACGATGGCTTTCTTCGCGTTGGCTACCTCTTGTAGTATCCACACTCTATCGAACCAAGACCGGCCCAACAGATCCTGTAGACCATCGCGCTGTTGGTCGAGGAGCTTCTGCGAGTCTCCATGTTGCCTTTCCAGGAGCATCGAGTTTGAGTTCGAGTTTGACATAGTAGCTTGTGGCAAAAATCCACTTGTTAATTTGCGTTGGTTGGTACTATGCTGGTAGTTGTATGTCCCTTCATAGCATTCCCGCTCCAGCTGCTTCAGCGAACGCATAAGAATATCAGTTCGGTCGGTCGATCGGCCTAACCAGAAGATCACTCGATCTGCTTGAGCATATATGCTCCCCATATGTTGAACTTGGTGACCTCGCTCCTTATCGTTCTGTTGGTCAATACATACAGCATCTATCCAAAGAATTCTGTCCATGTTCGGATTGCGAAGATTCCGGAGCGCGAAGAAGAGGTTCTCCGTGATAGCGAGGTCTTTTCCGTTGACCTTTAAAGTCTCTTCAGTGTCTGGGCTGCCCCATGTATACGACAAGGCTTCAAAACAGAAAGCGTTGTCACCGTGAAGCCATGCTTCGAAGAGCTCGCACTCAACATGGAGGTCATCGCCACGAAAAAGCCGAAGCAATCGGAAGGAGCTCTGTTCAAGGTCGATCGGATCGTATGTGAACTTGTCCATAAGGATGGAATGGAAACAGGTAGGACGCAAAATGTAGGAGATGCCGACAAAATATTTTCAGCATGAGGCTGCTACTACTCATGTATATAGCGTATTTGTGGGTCGACAAGATCAGAGCAACTACCGTGAATGGATGAGTGAGGGTTCAAGACGGTTGCTTTGTGAAAAGCAAGTGGAGGTTGGACTTGGTGCGGGGCGCAGCAAAGTTGGTTTCAGCCTCACGAACGATAAATGTGTCCGTCAGCCACTTCAGCCGCACACACTTTCTATTCTGGAGATGCTTACCAAAGCGATGGTGATGGGGTTATAACTATCATATCTTTCCATTACTTGCGCTATCGTGAAGGCTATGTGGAGCGGACATCACAACGCGTGACGCCTAAAAGCTGTGTGTGAGCCAGGCTTTCAGATAGAAAGCATGGATGGACTCCAACTCTCGTCTTCTTCCATCGGGAATTGACACTCTTCTGTGTGTCGCAACTTACGCACCTTGCTAACAATAATTAGAATGCGATTGCGAAATTGCAAAGTTTGGATATGTTGAATGAAGATATACCCAGTAACAGACACTAGACTTACCTCGTGTTTGAACTCATGGAAATGTCAAGCTCGAAATTTTATTTATGGTGTGCTAACATTTAAACCATCTGCGTTGTCAGAGTTGCCTTTCCCTTTGAGAAGCCATCGACGCCTCAGAACCTGCGCTGCAGCTTTAGGTTACCTATCGCGAATGAATATGCCCTTTTTGTTTCCATCTATGTGAAACCTACGCGAAACACGAGGAGGCTGGTTTGGAAGTCTGAAAAGCTCCAGACCTGTTCACCGATTAAGCACTTGATGATACGTCTCTAAGAAGAGAGCCTGGAACTCTTCGCTCCACGGGGTGACACCTGCCGAATGCAGTCTAGCAACTGTGTCTGCGCCATATTTCGTCATTATCATCGGTTTTCCATACTTTTGTTGCCAGCTTAAGAGGTCTTGTTCGAGTTCCACCTCCGCTAGGCGCACATCGCTACAACTCTCATACCAACCGTAGTAGCGATTGAGGCAAAGAACACCAAACAGTCAGAAAATCGAGTTCTCTGCTGTTGCGACTCTGAAGTTTTCGAACAGATGGGGCGCGGGTCCAGCTTCCTGGCGACATCCACGGTGGAGCAAAATACTCTCGGGCACCTTCCTCGTGGGCTGCCGGCTCGTTGGCAATGGACCACATGACTACACATAGATGATTTTTATCACGAGCGATCAGCTCGCGTATTCCCTGCTCATGGGCGAGCCTTGTTCAGTCATTGCAAGCATTTGGTGCCCCAGTGTTCGGGGCCTTCTGCCCCCGAAGAGACCCGATGCAATCCCGGGGTTCAGGCTTACAGAGTCGGTCTCGTCTATCACTACAATGCCTTGACGGTCCGCATATTCGAGAACTTCCTCGGCATATGGGTTATGGGATGCGCGGAAGGAGCGACCAGGTACTCGATAATGCCATTTTTTCTTTCCCAATCTACACCGGCTGTGATGGTCACGTCAGAAATATACTCGGTAGGCAGAGAGTAAGGTCAAACGGATCACGCAAGGCCGGATTATTGAGGAAGTCGTACAGATATGTTTTCTTTTCCGACCGTCCGTAAGAGTTTCAATTTTGCCTGGCGGATTGTCTCGTTGGATGCGGTACTGACGTAGTCTGCAAGTAGGAGCTTCTCGCTTAGTGTGAACATTGCCTGATTCAGCACTGTCTGCTCATGGTCGTTGAAGGCCATCAGTTGGTCGAACGCAAGCGGATCGTAGCTCGATTCACTCACAAACTCCCCGCCTTCAAATTGGGTCGGCACGATTGATTCGCTTGTAAAATAGGTGTTGTAGGACCCGTAACCTTGATATGGGTCATGGTGACTCTCTATAGCATACGGAAGGCCGGTTTGCGCAATATCGGACCAAAAGAGATATGGGAAGTCAATGTCAGACCTTCTTAGGCCTCAGACCTGTCAGTGGAGTTAATCCGTGTATCTTTCAAATCGAGAGATAAGAGTGGGCTACCTTGGGAAGACAAAGAGAAGTAGAGAAGAAGAGTGGGGTCGTGTTTTCATAAGCGAAGGCTTTTGGAAATATGCTGGTAGCATGTGAGATGCTGAGTTGGCCGTAGATAGCCGATTAGGTGAAGCTCAAAACCACAATTGTCGGTCAGTGCGGCTGAGCACGTATGCGCTGGGAAGAAGCCTAACATGCACGAGCTAATGCTGCTCAATCACTTTAATAAAAACGTAGTCTTGCCTGCATCGCGGAAATAGAGTCTCGTCAGCCACTGTTGCCCCAGTTAGGTAACCCGCAGGTCTACTATTCTGTATGTTTATAGGACGTTAAATACTCCAATCAATCAACTATCCTGTATGTGTCAAACTTCAACCTTGGACGTGCAGAATATTCGCTTGCTTCTAAAATGCTATGCTATGTCACACAAGAGCCATAAGCCTCTCAGACCAACCAAACGCGAGTCCACCAACTCGCTGCTATCGGTATATATCGTCTTTCCCCAGCTTTCATGTATAATAGCACATCGTTGTAACTAGCTATGCTTCTCACACCCGTCCAGCCAAAGGCACACTATAAAACTCCAGTGCTGTACGCATCCAAACTGAGCACAGTTCAGAAGAGGACCACGAGAGACGAGAAATCGCCCAACATAGGCTGCAGCGGCGCTTCCAAAAGATCAACATGACGTGTTCAGTCGTGGAAGGGAAAACGATGAAAGGACAAATATTGCGATAATCCAGGTGATTGTGATCGTTTAAAATTTCATTATGGTTGTGAGTGTATTGTTCTGGGTGGCAAGGATGATGAATTACATCAGTATTTGCAGGTCCAGCAGTGTCCATGTTGTCGAACAATGACTCAAAAAAGCCCAATTGGTACCTGAAGGGCTTCCTAGTGTCACAAATGTCTTTCCATCTGTTCATTGAATGACTATAGTCCTATACTGTCTACGGCCAGGTATCTTTTTGAACATGTCTTGAATGGTCAAATTACCTAACAAAAAGGGAACAATGAGGTAAAGTGTGCCGACTCTTTCCCAACGCTCGGGATTAGATGTCACTCTCCGTAGCGTCAGGTACCGTGCAGAACCGTGGTCGTTGTCAAGATACTTCCCGGCAAATATCAGAACGCTGATCAAATCTCCCGATTTATGCTTAGCCGTCCACTCCCTTTCGGTTATATTCATCGACATGCCGATACAGGATAGACGACGTCCTATCCTATACCATTTTGAGTCCCAATCGCAACTTCGAGTTGTGCGCAATTCACGACCTGGTCTGCCCGCTAGTTTTGTCCATGACCACTCTCGCGTAGTGTCCTCTATTCGGTCCCAAGTGTTCAGAATGAAAGGGTCCTTGATTTCAATCAAGGTTAACGCTTCGCTTGCCAGACGGGTGGCCGAATGTGTCTCCTGCAGCCGGATTTGACGCGACCAATCGGCTTGATGAAGGGAAATATCTGCAGCCCAGAGCAGATTCCTGTTTGTTGCTTTGATAAGATCGCTCATGTAGGCACCGTGTTCCAGGTTGGGCGGAGCTCGCCAGGTAACCGTGCCGCGCCATCCTGCCCAGGTCCACGATGGGAGATGGTATTTTCGCTGGCATGATTCAGACACAAACATGAAGCGTTCTGGACCTGCACGGTGATACCACGATGAAACAGACAATGCAAAAGTCGCTTGCGCACCAGATACAGCTCCAGCAATGTCGCCAATCCATATGGGTAGCCCATAGAACAAGTGTATTTGCTTGGTTTGCTCATACAATCCGACTATGCCCTGAAAAGCAAATAAAGTGTCCGTGTCGCGTGTCAAATTTCGTTTGGAAAATTCGCGAATGTGCTCGTTTAGACCTCTACACTGCGCTCGAACGGTTACTTCTTGGTTGACCGGGAAGCCGTGGTCCATGCGATAGGACTCGTCTTCTGCGATGACTAGATTTTCTTGATGTCCACTGCTTCCACCGCTGTAGGTAGCACCCTTAAAAATCCCGGACAACATGCAATCTGCCAATACGGAGTCTGAACTCCCTTCGTACTGAGGCACGTGAAACAAGGTGACATCAGCACTTTCCTGGATAGCCATGCAACGGCACTCCCAGTAGACTTGGGTGTCCGTGAAGACTATATGACGATTAGAAAGGACGCCTTCTTGATAAGTCCAACCTCGGGTCCAGTATTGTGATTCGAGGATATCGTGGCGAGGATCTCGGAGTATTGAGAGCAGCGTATTTCCGCTGTCCAGATGGTACTTTCGCTGCGGTATCCGAGGGGTGGATCGAACTCCTGGGAGACCGTAGCTCGCTCCAGGGCCTAATCCTACAACCGTGAACTGTGCTGCTTCATAGATTGTCGTCATCCTCGATATAAGATAAGCCTTTTCCACAAGATCGGTCTGATTGATGCAGTGGCGATCGACCCACAGATACTGTAATCCCAACTCCTTGGTGACCTTAATGGCATCCAATACAGTCTCAGGCCAATCTTTCATGTCTTCCGGACTCGATCCCCAGACATAGCTGAGAGCAGCATACATAGTTCCCCAGTGCTTTTCCTCTACATTAGGTGACTCTCCAGGGGACAACTCTTTAGTGCAGTCGATGAGTCTAAAACCTCGTAGTATAGGTTCATGCGATGCTCGCTGCATACAGGCGTTGCCGTGTTCGCGTCGACATATGTCGAGCCATAGGCGTAGGCGATCAAAATCAGGGCTAGCGTCGAGTTCTCGTGCGCTAAGTAGGCTTTCCTCATCAGCACCAGGTTGTTGGCGATAGATTGCCCCAGTAGCCGAGATTTCGCGGTCCAGCCAACTTTCCTCATGCCCACATGGCGGAATGAATTCAATGTCTGGTACTACTGCCATGAAAACATTGTCCGTGTATTTCTTGAGCAATTCATTCCCCAAGTCCTGCAGGAGGTCGGCTCTGAAAATCCAGCTATCACTACTTCGGAATGCAAGGAGCTTGTGGCGTTCGTAACGTTCTGGTCCAACCCTCAAAGATCGGAAGAATTCGCATAGTGGGCAGTCTGACGGCTTTGACAGTCTAGTTCCAAATTGATGGATCAGAATTGCGTCGGGGTAGAAATATGTTCCATCGTCGGCTTCGCATATATCTTCGATGAGCGGCCGTGTGCCGTCCTTCATACATTCGTAGATCTCAAATGATTCTTCAAATTTTGCATCAAGATCTAGCTCTTGACAGGTCATACACAAGGGTACTGTTAAATCGATGATGGGCTTTTGACGCTTGTTTGTTTGTAAAGCGTCTGAGGCGTTAGACCTCTTCTCTCCCTTCCACAGCGTATGCGTTGACGAAGAGTTCATATTCGTCAATGCGTTGTGAAAATTCAATCGGAATGTACACAAAAGATCGAAGATACTCGTTGCTGTGGCTTTCATTAGTATGGCTTATTTCGAGCAGAGAAATGTGTACTGGCTGGTCACCACCTGGCGAAATCTAAGCTAAACCAAAGGACTTACAACACCAAGTAATCTTCCGCGGTGTACGCTAACTGAACGAAAATCGGGTGAGTAAGGAAGGTAGACCACTCTTACTATTTGAACGGCTGGAGGCTTGCGTGTATAGCCGCTGAGAGTACACAGCCGTATTGCTGCCTGAGAGGGCTTATTGTGGCTGAGATCCGCTAAGCCCAAATTATTTATCTAGCTGAGGCGTCTCGTATTTCCACATCGCCTCCTACCCTTGATGAGCATCACGATCTGCACGAACAAGGGCAAGCGAAGGATTTAAAGAAAGGATTTTCAGAGTTGGGCCGTTGAAATGAATGCGTCTGGTAACGAGCATACGAACGCTTCTAGCTTCGAACAGATTCACAATGCCTGGTAGCCTATCAGGCTATGACAACCTAGGGAGCCCTAATGAGTCATGGTGCGTTTTATGCTAACAGGGTGTTGCAAAGATACGCCAATCTGGGAATAATAATAATGCATTGGATAATAATACGGTGTAAACAACACCTGGCAAGACCTCAGATGCAATAATGCTCTCTGTACCAATGGGTATAGCAAATTCTAGGGACCTAGAAGCTAAGATCGTCTATAAGAAGTATTGTCACGTGCGGAAATGCTATCAAAGAAAACTGTGGCCGAGACGGCCAAATGGACTAGTGCATTTCCGCAGTCATCTCTCCGAGGTTGCTCAACCTGCGATCCACCCCCTTCCCTTGCGAAGGCATCAAAAGCGATTATACCACCGCGAACAGCACTCTATTATGTACCGCAAAGAGAGATATAGTTGATGGCACCCTGCCGTTACCGTGAGCGATATGAGTAACCGTGTGTAGTCCCGTTCGAAGCCTGAATGCATTGGATGCAGACTGCGGCGGAAGTAGTGCGATGAGATCCAGCCTCAATGTTCTGGCTGCAATAGTAACGGGCTCGTTTGCATGTGGCCTGAGGTAGGGAATTATGCCCATCACGAGCTACTGAAGCGAAAAAACGCAACTCGTCGGATACGTTCAGGAGCAGACTCTAGAAGCTACATTCAAGCCCACGCTCACAACTTCGCCAATCATTTCCACGTCGGGTATGACAGCTACGGCGATGAAAGAGATTCAAAGCCAGCAGACGCTGGTAACTAAGTGGCGCATGTGAAGGGTTTTGAAGTTGGTTAGAGGTACGAGATTGGGGTTAGTCAGGGGGTGGGAGTGAAAAAGTGGGTATGGGGAAGATTAGAGAGTATATTGGAGATGAGGAAGGCAGGGATAATGCCGAAGCTTTCGACGCTTGTCATTAACCCGGATGGCGTATTTCTCGAGGGGGCCGCCCCAGGTATAAGACACACAGTAGTATGATGGTAATTTTTCGTCTAGTTCGAGTTCCGGCTCTACGAGATCGACTTCGTCCGATAAACTGTCTACAATCGGCTCTCTGTTATGGTCGTCGCGAGGGACGAAGGGCGGCCCAAGTGTGGCATGTATTAGTTTGCATTGTGCCAAAAGATCCTTTGAGAAGCCTGTCAACACTTTGATCAAGCTTATGGACGTCTGTTTCCGGTTGAGTGATGCATGCCTGAATTCAGCATAGTCGGAATCGCCAGGAAGGCAGGGAATGTCCGTTATGGTCCGATATTCAGAAAGCAAGAAGCCGTGTCGTTGAACAGTGGAGGACTATGCATATTTACGACACGACGAGCGCATTTGGAGCGTGTCTTTCGCGTTATATGGAATCGATTGAGCTGAGCCTATACCCATGTCGAATTCTGAGCAGGTTCGTCAGCTGCACTGCTACAACTGCGATTCCGTGAGTAGTGGCTAGCATTCTGCCTACATCCGTTTCCATGAAATCTTTGCCAAACTTAGATAGGGTAGTACAATCTGCTATGCGCTGAATTTGGCGATTGCACTTCGCAAAGGCGAACAGCCAATTGGACACCACGTGTTCAAGGCAAGTGGCACCCGCCTGAGCAGAGCGCGCCTCTTCTGATATGCAAAACCAGCTGGTTAATGATATTTGATGATATCAAGTACTCCGACGAGATGATAGCGACTATTCGGATCAAAAATCTATGGAAGTGTGAGATTCCTCAGAGTGGGTTGAAGCTTTCCTTGGCTCTGGGTACCGCGATTGTGGTCAGGTTCTAGAGCGGGGCACCTGTAGACTATGTCATCTCGGAAGGGCTACAATCAACATCCGTACAGCTGCTTACATGCTTTGAAATAGATTCGCATCGATCGCCCGCCTGATGTGCGCTTTGCTAGAAGAAGGTCACCTTAGATGCGGTCAGAAAATAGGCTATTACGCCCTTCAAGTTCTGACCAATAAGAGTACAGCTTGCGCGCTCGACGAAATGCGACACAACTATATCTATTGTCCCATTTTCTGGTTTCTCCTTCTTCTCAAATATCATCTTGAAACCAGACACGTAAATATAGTAGTATATGTTGGCTTTCTTCGCTCGAAGACTGTGTACATCGTTTCGACAAATCCGGTCAATCTCACCATTCTCACAGCATTCATTAGTCGCCCGAGCTTTTATTACATTGAGACCCCCGACAATGAGTAACAAAGCAGCCTTTGTAGAGGCCGAAAAAGGCCAAATCGTGGTGCGCGATGCCGAGATCGCACAGCCAGGAGAAGGGGAAGTCCTTGTCAAAGTATTTCACCATGCCAGAAAAACCCAAGATTCTTGTTAATCCTTAAATAGGTACACGCATGCGCAATTCAACCTGCCGACGCAAAGGTTGCCAAATTTGCCATGATACCTGTTGAATATCCCGCTGTCCTCGGCAGCCCCGTAGCAGGCGTCGTTGAAGCCCTCGGGCCCGGTGTAAACAAGGTAGCTGTAGGCGAACGCGTGGTGTGCGGCACGAAGGTATTCGCGCATAAAAAAGCGAAATATGGAGGATTACAGCGGTTCACTGTCGTTGATGAGAGTGAGATCGTCGAGGTGCGACCAAAATTGATCAAAATGTCAAATTCAAGGCTAATGGTAGGTCAATTGTTTAGATCGGCGACGTGCCATTCACCAAAGCCGTGACACTAGCATCCTACACACCACCCGGCGCCCTTTTCGCCGACTCCAAGCTAAAAATGCAATACCCCTCCATCCCTCCATTCCCTCTTCCCGCTGCCGAGCAAGGCAAGAAGATCCTTATCTGGGGTGGATCCTCCGCCATGGGCTCGCTTTCGATTTCCTATGCAAAAGCAGCAGGATATACCGTCGTTAGCACGAGTTCGCCGCATAACTTCTATATTTTGAAGAGTTGTGGCGCGGATCATGTCTTCGATCATAGTGATCCCGCGACCATTGATGCGATTCGCGATCTATTCCCTATCGATTATTGGTTCGACACGATCGCGCTGAAATCTTCGCTATCGAGTATTGTTAGGGTACTCGCTCCAAAAGGTGGATCAGTTACTAAAGCTCACATTCTCACGCTGCTTCCTCTTGTGATGACAGGTATGAAAGATTCTGATTTCCCAGAAGGTATTACAACGCAGTTTCATTCGTTCTCGACGCATGCGCCAGAGAATGCGGAGTGGCATACGCATTTCCTCGCTCGTGGTGGGTTTTTGGAGAAGGGAATAAAGGAAGGGATTCTTAAAGCGGTTCCAGCGGAAGTCGTTGGTGGCTTGGAGAATGTTGCCGACGGCATTGAAAAAGTGCATAACGGGGTTAGTGGGAGGAAAATCGTTGTTGAGCCGTGGGTTTAGGTTACTAGATAGTGGCAACAACATACTTCTAGAGTGTGAGCCATCGCGTACGACGATCTCATTTGCGTTCTCCTCCACCGCGCATACATAGCTAATTCGGGAGGAATGCAAGACACCACATGAAGCTAATGATGGACTTTATAATGGATAAAAGTTATACGCAGTGCTCCATCGTGTCGAAGAAAATCTCTCACAAGCTAATCGAAGGCCCTACTCCCGCTTACATCCAACGCCTTCAACGATAACATCTCCATGCCTTCGATAGATGCCCGCTCTAGACTTTGCTGTGCACTCTCTCATGTTTCTCGTTACCCGACGTGACAGTATCCATTACCTCGTCGTCGCCATCTGCAAAAGCCTTGTCTCCGAACGCAATCGCAATTTCCTCTAAGCTATGATTCGCCGTCTCGACGTAGTAAAAATGCGCCAGCCCAGCCGAGAAGAGACAGAAGCCCGCAATTACAAGGTAAAAGTATCCACCAATGCTAGCGAATGCATCAGGAGAAACCATGCCAATAATGAAGTTGAATACCCAGTTCGACGTCGTCGCCAAGGCCATGCCCTTGCTGCGGCCTCGCAGTGGGAATATTTCGGCAGGCAAAAGCCACGGCATGGGGCCCCATGTGAAGCCGTATACGATATTGTATAGCATGATGAACGCGTACTGGCCGTTGGCGCGGGTCATGATGGGCATGTTGGCTTCTGTGAAAGCGCAGACGACACCAAGGAGGATGGCCATTGCAACGCCACCCAGGATGAGAAGAGGCTTGCGACCCCATCTATCAGCTAGCCACCATGTGACAACCGTAGCTGCAGTGTATGGGAGTGCATTCGCGGCGGTGTAAAGAAGAGATTTCTTGTCGTCGAAGCCAGCGGATGCTAGTGTGCTTGGAAGGTAAAAGGAAATAATGTTGATGCCGTTGAGTTGAGCAAACATCTGAACAGTGATGCCGACGACGGTGCGCTTACGGTAGCGGGTGAACATTTCCTTAAACATGGTTAGCAAAGCGGCGTACAATGTTTTGAAGTCGTTTCAGGCACTTACGATCCACCCGGCCTTGCCCAGTTCAGCCTCGTAGACAACCGCCTCTTGAATCTCCAGGAACACTTTCTGGACATGTTCAGCCTCTGTGTTGCCGCTTGAGTGCAGATCTGCAACCGTCTGGAGGCTCTCCTGCATGAAGCCGTTCTTGGCGAGCCACCTTGGGGTCTCGGGAAGGAAGAAGGACATGGCTACCAAGATGAGCGAAAGTAGTATCTGAATGATGAACGGGCCCTGCCAAGACATTGCATCCGGAAGCATGAAATGGAAGCCATAATCGACCCAGCAGGACAACATGTACCCAGCAATCAGACAAGTGTACTCAATGCCCACCATCAGACCTCTCGCATGCGGAGCTGCAATCTCAGTTTGAATGATAGGGACAGTCATGGACAAGAAGCCTACACCGACACCTTGGATTGTGCGACCAGCAACGAAGGTAGCGAATCCCGGAGCGAAAATTTGGATGAAAGCGCTGAAAAAGTAGATGAAACCACCTAGGCGGACAGTCCTCTTACGACCTATCATGTCGCCAAGTCGACCCGCGATGAGAGCGCCTACAGCAGCAGAGGCTTGAAGGCAAGCAACGGATATGCCCGTGATGGAGGGGTTGACAGCAGCTGTACTGCCATCGGCGCCGCCAAATTCGCTGAAGAAACGCTTTACGAAGACGGGGTTGACGAGTAGACCAGACATGATACCTAACAGCGTTAGCAAACTCATTGTGAGAAGATTGACTTGAACATACCGGAGTTGTAGCCAAAAAGAGCATCACCAAGACTGCCAAATCCACATGTTGCAAACAGCAACGCCTTTCCCTTGATGGGATACCTGGCGGTGATCTTCTTAGGCTTCAGCTTGCTCTCCAGCCAGCCCTGCTCGGCTTCAACCTGACTGGCCACTAGGTTAGCTCGCTGGCGGATGTTGGCACTCTGGCTAGCAACAGAATTGGTTCGAGTCGCCATGGTGGGATAGATTCGGGTTCTAGATGGCTGGTAAAATATATGTACTATCGTGAGGATGCTGAGTAGGTGCGTCCCTGCGATGGAGAAATCTGGGGAGATGCAGCGACCTTATCTACCCCAGGTTTTCGTGCCCCATGGAGAGTAAACAACGACATCATTTTGCGAAGTTGAAGTTGAGTGTGCTACGGATCCGGTTCGGCTTGGCAGTGAACATGACATGCGGCCAGTCACACATCATCCGATTGAAGCCAATTGCAGCGGAACACTGACTGACCAATCAGGTTGCGTTTAGAGAGGGGCCGTGGCACCGGAACCGTGCAAAAACCTTCTGAGCAGCCGGAACCGATGACGCTAGGCATGGGATGTGGGTATGCCGCCGGAACCGAAGCGTGACCCGGACTGCACCATTGACCAAAATTGATACCAAGCTCAGTTTAAGGTGTAGATGTTCGAATAATAGGGTCTTGGGCCAGCTACAGACAGGTTTACAATTCGGACACATTCGCTATGGCTGTTTCAACCCAGATCCTCGAAGTCGACGCTTCCTTTACGCCAAAGCCAACATTGCCATCGCACCCCAAATGTAGCTCTTCAGAGACAAACACCTCCTTCATCTTGAATAAATCCAGACAGTTCTCATACGAGGAACGGCCAATACCGCAACTTCATACTTCCAGACATGTTCGTGTAAGGGTTATTGCAACTGGCCTTTGTGGTTCTGACGTAAGTGGCCATTCACAGCTAGCTGCATTGTCCTAAATCGCTGACTGTTCTTCGCTCAGATTCATTACTGGCAACACGGACGCATAGGCAGATACGTAGTCGACGCTCCAATCGTACTCGGGCATGAGTCCGCTGGAATTGTGGAAGAATGCGGTTCTGACGTCAAGGGCCTGTCTGTTGGTGACAGAGTGGCACTAGAGCCTGGAGTAGGGTGCAATACATGCGAAACATGTCGCAGCGGGCGATATAATCTTTGCGATTCAATGCACTTTGCCGCAACCCCTCCCTACGACGGCACGCTGTCGACTTTCTACTGCCTCCCCGAAGAGTGTTGCTTCAAGCTACCGCCACATATATCACTCCGCGAAGGCGCTTTAGTCGAGCCGCTGAGCATTGCTGTTCATTGTTGCGGGCTTGCTGGAAGTTTGCAAGGGAAATCAATTGTAGTATTTGGTGCTGGTCCGATAGGATTGCTATGTTCTGCCGTAGCACAGGCATTCGGCGCAGCTTTGGTTGCGATCGTAGACGCAGTGGAGTCACGATTGGAGTTCGCCCAAAAGTTTGGCGCTGACCAGACCTACAAAATGGAGGTTGGGTCACCAGAGTCAAATGCCGACAAGTTGATGGCAAAAGTAAGGCTCGCGAGCGGGGCCGACGTGGTTATTGACGCGACTGGGGCAGAGCCTTGCATCAATTGCGGTGTTGCGACCCTGAAGCGTGGAGGAGTATTCGTACAGGCTGGCCTGGGTTCTCCAAGTATCGCATTTCCCATTGGTCAGATCTGTGATAAGGAAGCTACGTTGAAGGGAAGCTTTCGGTATGGCCCAGGCGACTACAAGCTCGCCATCGAGCTCTTAAGGTCTAATCGCGTTCGCTTAGCCAGTCTCATAACACATGAATATGCATTTTCACAGGCAGAGCAGGCCTTTGAAAACGTTTCACGGAAAGCTGGCATTAAGTCAGTCATATATGGGCCTAGTGTAGATAGAGCGTTGGCAGAAAGCAACGCGACACAAGGCCTCGCTCCTGCCACTCTGCGAATTTAGTTGATAATATATGGAACCGTGGTTGATTCCTGTACAACTGTCTGCGCTGCACGCATGATATGGTGTGAACAGAAGCTCAGATATACCTGGAGTGCTCAGGACTGAGGCTCGCTCCAGATAGAATCCCAGAACCAGTATAGTCCATTTCCAGTGGTATCAACACCGTCATCGTCGTTGACCCACTCCGGCTCGCCTCCGAAGTCGAAGCCTTGCAAGCCAGTATGGGGCCATCCACCGGTGCTGCCAGTGGGTAATTGGCTTATGACGTCTTGACGTTGTTCCAGTCCTTGGTTACTAACATTGTCGTCGCAGTACATTCCGTCAACTCCGGGGGGAAAGACTAAACGTAGCGCACATGTCAGCACACATGATCCAGCCAAGCGTGGGCTTTGTGATGAAGATTGTTTTACCTCTTTGTACTGATGCTAGACTCTCGTTCAACCGCAGAGCCTTGTCTGCTGTACTTTGTTGTCTATCCGCTTGACTGTTGGCTGTGTTCAGTGGTAGCTGAATCGGTAGACGAAGCGTATCTTCAACAGACATCAATGGCGCTTCTGAGCGCGTGGACGTTTTGTTGTTATCTTCAACCACCTGTGTCTCAGAAACATAGATTGGAGCTAACATAGCATCAGCTTCCCGTCGCAGAAGCATTTGGATAACATCCTTCAGCACCATGTTGCTCTGCACGGACAACTGCGTCTTCTTACCAAGAAGCTCTTGCAATCGATATATGCGTGTGATGGTTCGCTTGACCTCTTGTGCCCTATCGGAAAGTGGGTCGGATAAGGCCAATACAGCCATGACGATAGCGGAGTTGAACAAATTGATGGCCAAAAAAGCAACCAGATGACTATCAGTGGCCAGCTGAGCAAGCTGTGGCATCTCCGTCACTTTCGATGTCCTCAATGCCGCATCCCACCATTGTTCAGTGCTTGACATGTGGGACCTGGACAACGGACTACCGGCGCTGGCTGTGAATATGGACGACGATGTCGCATGAGAGAGACTTGAAGGTGATTGTGTTGCTACCGGACCGGTTTCGGGCTGATTTCTTATGAGATGGTCAACCTGCTGTGCCAATAACGGGCGATGAAATATGATGAGTAGGTTGTCAAAGGTGAGCTGAAGGGATAATGCTTGGAGTCGATGGGCTTTTGCAGTATGTGACTGGTTCGGTTGATAGTCAGAATTCAGATCGAGTAGGAGATGGGATGGCAAACGTCGGCGCCATGCCCATAGCCTATCGGTCACTTCCATGATCTGAGTCATGTACTGCGGCCCGGCAGACCGTTCGCTTGATGCTACGGCGCGCAAGCCGTAGATAGTTTCGATGATGGGTGACGCGATCAGGTAGAGTTTGTTAAGCTCTCGCTGGTAGGAGGAATAGCAGATTGAAACATCGCTGCGCGGAAGGTCGTCTGTCCTGAACCCAGGCGACTCGCATGTGTCGATCGGATGCGTGACATTGCAATCTTTATCGTTTATTCCGAGAGGCCTTCCATAGGTGACTGAGGCAAACCTGTACAAAGTTAGCCCAATCTACTACACGGTGTTTGGTGGATTTTGAGCGTGCCTGTCCCAAGTGTAGATAGTCCACCAGACCCTCTTTCTCTCTTCAATGCTATCGAGGTCTCCTCGAAGCGGCTGCCGATGAAGACCAATGGCTTGCGCCGTCCTTATAGTTGCGCCTAGTAACGCAAAAGAGAGATTAGGTTTGCCATGGTAGACATAATAAGAGCCTAGCAGAATACAGGCTTGAACAGATGCGATCGAGCTCTGGTCCATCAGATCCGTAAGCTGAGATCCGGTACCCTGAATTAGCGCCAGTGACCAGCCTCGCCAGTCTTCGTCGGGAAAGTCCGCATCAGCTCCGCTTCTGTGCGATTTGTACCATGCTCCCATTCCAAGAACCGTTGATAATAGAAGGAGAAATGCTTTCTGTGAGGGATGAGCTAACCCATCTTGAACGGACTCGAATTTGGACCGAAATCTCGGCTCGTAGATAACGAGCGAAAACCAGTGCACCGAGTTGAAGTACTCTTCAAGCAGCATGCGCATGATGTCCACAGATGGTAAGGGATGGCCTAGTACAGACAATATAGGGCGTCTTTGAGTGCGATCTAGGCGCGATGTCGGGTGTCTTTCATATATGTCACCGCCAGGTATTGCGGACGTGGTTCGCTTCAACGTGGGCTGGCTGCTTAATTGGTAGATTTTCTGTGCAATTCCCATGGCAGAGTCAACCTCGCCTTCTGCTACGCTGACTCTTCTGCTCTCTTCGCCGCCAAGGCTGTTGTGAGAGTCGCCACGGCTTGGAATGGGTCTTTGCTCGCGTGAAGTTTCGTGCGAACGATCGCGCGTACGCTTCCTTTTCAAAGGACCACGAGCAACATCGCCGCTGCTAGCTGAACACTCGACGTTTGCTCGAACGCAGAGGGAGCATGGTCTAAATGTGTCGCACTTGTTGTTTCTCAGTCGGATGGAATACTTGCTGTGGAGGACAAAACTAACTCGGCTCTTGTTGCGGCGGCACCTTTCGCATGCATTGCTGACTCTAGTTGGAAGCTGATGGGCCGCATAGCTATTTGAGATTAGGGAAGATGCCATAACATATCTGCAACGAGATGCGCGGCAAAACGATAACGCGACAACGAGGGAGGACGCACGAAAACACTGGACCGGGGTCTTGAGATGCAGCTTCCCCGCATATTTGCCGACCTGTCAAAGCGCCGAAATTATCCCGAGCTAGACCACTTAACGAAGAAGCTCGATTTTATTGACTTATAGTACGCTCATTAGAGATCGCGATCGAGATGGAGTATCTCAAACTGTGGCGTAGTGGTGTTTACCTCAATGCGAGGGATGGAGCCAATGCGACCTTCTTCCTAGACACCGATAGTTCACTACCACTTTTAGAACAATCCTGTAAGGTTCATTGACTACTATATCGTAGCTATACTACGCATTATAAACGCCTTACGAGTAATACTACTTCGAACATAATCTAAAAACCCTCGCGGCAACGCTAGAGAGAGACTAGCAAAATATCCGGCCAGAAGAGGTCGGTTACCTCAGACTTCGAGCACTTCGTTGGCTAAGGTTCGTCCAGACTACAAGTAAACGTCACTCCTCTATTTCTTGCTCGAATCTCCTTAGTCCCAACCCATCCTCTCCCTATATTCGAAATATTCCTGGTCAATTTCCGCATCGGTAAGCCGTTGTGGTGCAACAACCGCATCCAGCGCTTTCTTGACTGGCGCTTTATTCTCTGCATGCGCGGCGGTAAGGCGTTCATTAGAACCACACGGGAAAGGTTCCGAGTGCACCGACTCTTGCACCTCGGCTTGTAGTTGACTGTGCCCCACTAGCTCGCCCTTGTAGATGATTGAGAATTCCAGCGCAACGCCGATGACGCTAACTTCGAGGTCGTATGACACGTCCTTGTACCTTCGACCATCAGCGCCGGTGTATTCTTTGAGGTTAGAGATATCAATTGGTTGAGTAGTTTTGATGTTAGCATTTCGTTTGACGTCGTCGCTTTTTCGCGATGGTGGCGTTTGCAAGTCGCAAGTGTAGATGGAGACAGCAATGGCTGTGGTAATGGTGTCGTCCTTGATCTTGACGCACTTTCGCCACGGTAGGGAACGGGGCTTCGTTTCGAGTATCTTCTCTCCCTGCATGGTTGTAAGCTATATTACTAGTACTAAGGTGAATTTTCCGGAACGTACTTTGTATAGATACCATTCCATTTGATTATCCGCATGGTAAGTCCCCAAACGTTTATGCCAGAACTTATCTTCTTGAAGATGAATATCGGGGTCGAACTTCGTATGATATCTAGTTCCATAGCTACAACGGAGTATTCGAGATAATACTACCGGGCCGGGTAGAAGGGTGTTTGTCAACGCTTTCAGCACAGCGCCACGACTGATCGACGTCCAGCTACACATGATTAGATTTTATTGTTGATTTCATCCCACGAAGAGCACTTACGGTTTTGTACCGGCAGATTGATACACATCGATACCGCGGTGTTGATTTTCTAGCTTAAGAGTGTTGAATAAGTACCTGCAGCTTCCAAAGCCGCCTACGAGAACCACAGCCTATGCCCATATTAGTTGTCAGAGCTCCAAGCTCATTCTCTTAAAACTCACCTTTGGTGGTTTGCCCTCGGTCTTTTCAATGACGTTGACCTGGTCGTTGACAAGCTCTTGGATTTGCGAAATGACGTTGTCGAATATCTCCCTGATATGACCTCTGCGTTTCTGGGTCAGTTTCGCCACTACTACATTGAAGTCTACTCACTGATTTAAAGTAATGATGTGCGGAGCACCACGCTCGACGCATTCATACGGGAGTCGTATTTGCCAATTTTTGCTCTGTCCTTCGAATCCTCGCTTGATCCCATTCTCCCATTGCGCATTTATCATGTCCTTGATTGCTGCTCTTGGAACATCCCATGCTTCACCAATCAGCTGCTTCATGAGTGCCTCGAAATCTTGATCTAAGAACACAGCTCCACAGAGCTTTCCGCGGCCTTCGACACACTCTGCTAGGACCATTGGATTGGTCTCGAGGACTTTGTAGCTTATGAGATCAACGGTGCCACCTCCTGCATCGCAGACGACGAACGTGTCTCCTTGTTTGAAGTTCGGCCGAGCTTTTAGATCTTCTAATGTCGCTAGTGCTGCAGCTTCTGGTTCGGATACGAATCGCAGCGTTGTTGGGCCAGCTAGTCGATCTGAAAGTATCCCAGCCTCCTTCGCAGCTTGTCTCATTCTATCCACTGCCCGTGTTGTCCAGACAGCAGGGACAGTACATACAACTTGGAACCGCAACCCTTCGACTACGATGGCTCCGAAGTCTTTCTCGATGTTCGCGATTGCATGACGCCACAGTAATCGAAGATAATCTCCAACTGCCTGAATTGGAGACTTTCCGGCTTGCTGGAGGAGTTCCCTAGCTTTCTTGATCTGAGGAGAACTTTTCTCTTCTTCAGCCAAATCGTCCTCATCGAGAAGCAAAAGTTTGAACCATTCCGCCGCGTCAGCATTTTCGACACCGTAACCCCATGTTACGTAATTTGGCGAAGTGTCTCCCTGGCAATCTTGAATGCTTTCCAGATCTGGTTGCCCATATGCGATTTTGGTAGGGGCTTTTCCCTTGTCGGAATTCTGGGAAAGAATACAATCCCAATCTGTGATAATCTTGATGTCGTCCGGCTGCTTTGAATATGCCCACGCCACGCCAGAGTAGCTATCTGTGTCAGCAAATTCTCAATATGTCTGCAATAAGGTCTTACGTTGTCCCAAAATCGATGCCAACCAAAAGAAACTCTTGCTTTGGTTCCTCTTCATCAGTTGTTATCGTGACTCCTTCTTCGCTTTCTTTCTCGTTCAGCGATAGATTCGCGATTGTGGCTGGTGTCAACACGGGCGTGAAAGTTGCTCCACAATCTGGGAATGAAGCAGGAGGACGTCCAATCTCCTCTTCACTAGCGATGACTGGCTCCTCATCATCCGTGACTCTATATATTGACCTTCTCTTGCGGTCACTCATCCTTTTGAGTAGGCCCATGACCGCTACCAGCAGGAGTGAGACGGTACAGGATAGAATAAGAGCACAAGGGCAGCTTCACAAGCAGCCTTCAGCGATCATGCTTGGTACTCATTGCAAGCAGCCTTTGAAGGAATGGGCGGTTCAGTGCGGCTGAAGTCAGCCGTGCTGCCTTGGCCTCGGGGTCCATTTTGCGAGCGCCTCCACCACTTTCTGTCATTGGCCAGCCTCGTCATACTGTATGCAGCCACACGGCCATCAAGGAGCTAACTATGTGACGTGATTACGAACGAGCCGACTTGTTTACGAATAGCATGCGACAACGATATCTGGAGGACGAGCGGGGTACTGCAACACGCCTCTTTCTCGTTGTTCTGCACCGCAGCCTGGAGGCCGACAAGCAATTCTAGTCAGCTAAGCCTCAAGATCTCAGGACCATATTTCTGCCTCATGAGTGGCGAATACGGCACTCTACCTGAACGCTGCAGCACAGCCACCAATACATGCCTGCAGGGTGTAAGTAAACAGAAATGCGACTCTGATGCCCATAACTGTCCATGGCAGGCCTCCAGCCTCGTCGCAGTACTACATCCATTACTGCATCAACCATCTTCACAAAGCAGATCAGTAGAGTGATTTGACGATGATGGTTCCAGAACACGACCCAGACTGCGGGATGATTCTCGTCATGGGTGTGACGGGATCGGGAAAGAGCTACTTCATCAACAAGCTTGCGGAAGGCTCAGTCGCTGAAGGGGCCGGGCTCAGATCTGGTGAGTTTTGCCGGTCTTCAACAAGCATGAGACATACTAAATGACCACAATAGAGACAGAGACATGTCAAATCGTCCGGATTGGTGTGGGACGACACGAGGTGGCAGTGGTCGACACACCTGGTTTCGATGATACGACCCGCTCCGACGCTGAGATCCTCGAAGAAATCACCGAATTCCTCTGTACACAATACGAGCTAGGAATACCTTTGAAGGGCATCATATACATGCATCGTATAACCGACAACAAAATGTCGGGTTCGGCACAGCGATACTTTGAGATGTTCAATTGCCTTTGCGGGGAACGCAATTTCGATAATGTTGTTCTCCTAACAACCATGTGGAGCGAATTGAAAGACGAAGGCAAGGGACTTGAGCGGGAGCGAGAATTGCGAAAGGACTTCTGGAACGCCATGAGCGCCAAAGGATCGGCCATTCGTCGCTTTGATGGAAGTAAGTCGATGGCGGAAGCCTTCGTCTGCAGACTGATGCGCAAGGAGAATATTGTTCTCGATATACAGAACGAGCTGGTGGACCAGGGTAAACGACTTGAGGAGACAAGGGCTGGCAAGTTAATCGTACCGCAGTTGGAGAGGCAGATTGGTGAGGCAGGCGAGAAGCTTGAATCGCTTGCCAAAATCATCAACGATGCAGATGATGTGGAAAGGCCGGAAATACGGCGATTGAAGAAACAGCGCGGCTCAATCGAGGAGCAGCGCCAAGCCAAATTGAATCAACGACAAAAGCTCAAAAAGCGCACAGGTCGCGACGTTGCTGAGAAGGTTGAGAAAGAGGAAAAGGACGGTAATTGGAAAGGCAAGTTGGCGCTGTTCGGGTCGATGCTTGGTCTTGCCATATCAGCGACAATCAACATTATACTTCCATTAGCAGGAGTAGTGTGATGCTCAAGAAAGAGTCGCCTACCGGAAAGATTGATGATGTTTCGCAAATATATTTGACCATTGCAAATACTTCATTTCTCTATAATTTACCATTCAAGTGGCACATCCTTGAATTGCTTCTGCCTCATCTGTAGAGCTGTTCGTGTACATATTTCTAAGCCATTCGCTAGCCGCCAGACCATGCAAGGCAACAACGGAACAGGAGTTTCCCTAAAGCCTGGAGTGCTGAATTGGCCGTAAAGTTTGTGTCCTGGCGAGGCTGAGATGTGCTTTTGGGCGGCTAAGGCCAGCTCAATCTAGCGCTTCGTGGCTCGGCAGGCTGAGCACGCATAAGACCCGAACATGCTGCTCATCTGTTGACTCCATCAGCCTCCTCCCGCTATGGTCCATATTGGCACATCGTCATTAGCTTCGAAAGCGTATAAAGCTAAGATCGTAGTGAAGAAGGTAAAGACCGATTCCTATTTAATCATATTATATCTTTTTATCAGTAAACGGGCACTGCTAATACGCGCTAGAGTGTTAAGCCTGGTGGCAAAGGATCAAAAACCTCTGCAGATGACTTGGAGGAGCCGTCACCTGACTTTTCAATGAGAGAACAGACCAGGCCTGCAAACAGGTCATTAGATCCCGTTGATCCTTGGGGAAACAGCATATCGACGATTACTGCAGCAAAATCAGATAACTATCAAATGCGGCGTTCGACGGAAGTTGACAGCGATCATGTGCCCCAGCGAACCTCATCCTTAGGGCCGAACAATAGTGGTAGCACCCATTCAAAGAAAGCGGCAGTTGATTCAGCTAACATTTCATTTCCGTTAAACGACGAACTAGGCTCACAGGCCGATGAAGATGCCCCAGAGGACTGGGCGCAGGACCAAGAAGTCGGTGAAGGCATTCTGGAGGAAGATCAACGGCAATCAGAAGTCGAGGACCAGATTGATTATGCACAGAAGCTCGCCGAAGCGCAAGAGACTGAGAGACAACTGCGCGCTAGAGTGATGCAACTCGAAGGTCAGCTGCAGCAGCAGAGTCAACGCTGCATCGAGTTGGACCGGGCCTGGAAGAAGTCGACTACTTTATTAACCCAACTTCAAAGGCAAGATCCGCACGAAAAAGTGGATGATGCTTCCCTGCAAGGCCTTTACAATGAACTAGTCTTCGATGTTGCGAATTGGGCAGCTAGCTACTGCCGTGGCGGCGCTATGCGCATTATTGATGCAAAGAGACCACTTCTTCAGAGCCTAGGTCCGGCATATTCAGCTTATTACCACGACGAAACGCTTCGACCTTTTCTTCTCCAAAGTTTGTTGATGAGATTGCTTGTACGAGAGGTACTGAACTTCGATTGCGACGGCGGGCTGTGGTGGGCCGGATCGCTGTGCAAGGCACTACGGCGTGTTCAGACCGAGCTCAATCCCGGTAAGCAGAGTCAATCACGTTGTGCTCATCTCACTAATGAACATAGCCGATCTTCTCGCAGACCCGGAATCGATTGCACCTTCACAGCTCGCAGAGATGCGTGAATATGCCCGATGGAAGGCCAAGGGCGCGCTTCTGATAGGCAAGAAAGCAGACAGACTAGCTGTAGAAACTGGTATCAACAGAGTCGTCTCAAAATTCAAGTCAGAGCTGTACATCTACGTGCCGGCGTCGAACGCGGACGTTTGGCCAGAATTGCAAGAAATCGTAGCCAAGGCAGTCAAGCTGGACGAGGAAATGAATAAGTCAAGAGCTCTTATAACAGTCAGTCACTGGCAAGCAGAGGATTTTGAATGGATGAAGTTCACTGATATCTGCATGGAAACAGCAGTTGGGTTCGCCGCTGCCCGCCCGGGGATGTCGGTGGAGCTTGTGCTGGCGCCCGCATTGGTCAAGGTGGGTACGGCTGATGGTGAAGCGTATGATAAGATATCGTTCCTCTCTAAATGGTCTGTGATATGCAAGGAGAGCCGGAAAAGATAGGTCTTGGCTTAAGGAGTGATTTAGGGAAGGGAAGAAGACCAAAGGGCCTGCTTAGCTGAGCAAATTCATGTACCTTTTACACCTCATCCACCGCCTTTTTGGGCCCTTGTCAGCTCCGGGCGTATGTTTCGATTGGCGATCTTGTGGTCCTGTCGTCATCCGGAACGCATCAATATTTAGAAGTGGTAATTCGGTTAACAGTCTTGACAGCTGCGGCTTAAAGAACTATAGATGTATTGGTGAGACTCTCATTAGGAATCTGCGGAATAGAGGCACCAACGATAAGATGACGAGGAGCGGAGTTCGCAAACATTGGTGTTGAGGCGCAGGAAACGCAGGCACGCAAGGCAGATAACGGCCTGACCACAGTGCGCCTTCCCTAATCCAGCTAGTCGAATCAAAGCTTAGCAGGCACCCACCAATTCGCGCTCGTACATATAACTCATAAGGCATCCTTATTGATCCTTCAAATATTCCATCTCCTATTTTCGTCACCGTTCAATTGCTTCACCGGTGACAGCCTACAAACTAGTCGGACTGCGGCATAACTGAGGCTGCCGAGTGGCGACGACATGCATTGATGATGGGAAGCGACGGTCGCTCGGACGGAATGGATATTAAATGCACGATGAGCACATCAGTGCCTGGGCGGGCTGTGAGATTTTGGGTAGATGGGATGAATATAAAGGTAAAAGAGTAACTTCGAATTATCAGTCCATCCATTTCGTCAACTATCAATCGTTCGACTATTACACGATCGTTCTCCTGACTTCAAAATGTTCCTCAAAGCCCTCACCATCACCTCCCTCTTATCCACAGCCCTCGCCCTCCCAAACGTTACAATCAAGCCCCTCCCCGCAGGCTGCTCTTCCTACCCAGAATACTCCGCCAACACCAACACCGCCGGACCCTGGAGCGCCAGCCTAGTCAACAGCGATAACGCCCTCCTCGAAGGCTTCGGCGACAACACTGTATACTCCGTATCCTACACGCCAGAAACCGGACCCATCATGCGATGGGGACGCGTAAGAACCAAATCTTACCACGTGTGATAATAAGTCTACATCTGACAGACAACCAGATTACGATTAATTATCGCGGCGGTATCGCCCGCACAGCCCTCCAGTGTGCAAACGATAAACTTCACGCGTACACCGAGACGGCGTTGAACCGCGCCGGTGCACCTATCAACTGGCAATGGACGCCCCTTGCGCTCTCTCCATATCCCTACGATGCGGAGCTGTTGTACCTGATTGACGGCGACCAACCAACTGTGTATGAGCACTATGTTGGTGAGGAGAAGCAGAATGGAGTGTTTTTGGGAGGATATAATACGACGACTTGGGGGGTTAAGTGGTATGACGCTAGTCAGGGGTCGGAGGGGTTTCCGTACTTTAATTTGAGGTTGCTGCCTGAGGGTCAGGAGGTGGGGACGAATGAGACGATGACGTTTGTTAAGATTCAGACTTAGATGCTGTTACGTTTCGGAGGTTAGGAGGAGCAAGGGAGAGTGGCTGAAATGGTGATCAATTTTCTTTCAAGCATTTCGTATTGGTCATAGATGACAATCTCGTTTGAATTTTAGAAGATAGTATTATCTTGCTCTTTCGCAGTTTGTGAGGACATGGAAGATAGAAATTGTTCCAACACAACCGTACTGTCATTCTGACTATTGCCTGCTGAATCATGCAATCATGAATTCTCCTCATCCTCACACTCGCCTCCCAGCCTCAACATCCTCACTATCCTGCCTCGCAACATGCTTCCTATCCGCCGTCACAGCCGCCATATCCTCATCGGCCGCAACATCAAAATTTCTGCCCCTATATTCGGGCCCAAGCACCGTCAAGAGAATAACGTACGCATACACGCATCCCATAAAGATGCAAATGACCAACCCATACTTATACCGCTCAGTGTCGCCCTTAGGCGGCAGAGGGAACTGCTCGCCAATTGTAGCTTCGATAGTGGAAGATGCCGAGGAAACGAGGTTACCAAGCTGGTACGATGTTCCCACCACGAAGGTACGGAAACTGCCTGGTGACAGCTCCATTAGGTGAATGGGAATCACGCCCCATGCGCCCTGGACGCAGAATTGCTGGAAGAAGGCTGCGGCAATGACGGCGTTGCTGCTCACGAACGTATACGGGTAGAGAAGTGCGCCGCCGAGAATACACATGCAGATGATGCTGAAGCGTCGGCCAACGATGGAGGACGAGTATCCGACGACCGTGCCGCCTGTCATGGCGCCCAGATTGGCAACGACCTGCGTGACGGTGACGCGGTTGGCGGAGAAGTTGTACTGGTTCGATAGCATCGTGGGATATAAGTCCTGGCTGCCATGCGACATAAAATTGAAGCCTGCCATTAAGAGCACCAGGTAAATAAGCAGTAGCCAGTGGCGCTTCAGAGCGACTTTGCCCTCTTTAACAAAGACCTTGGCCGCGTTTGGTTCCTCCTCGCGGATGCGTTTGCGCTCTTGGTAGGCTTTTGTTTCGGGCAGGCAGAGGCGGAAGAGAATGATGAGGACGGGTGGTCCGGCGCCAAACCAGAAGAGGGGACGCCATGTGTGGCCGACAGTGTTGACGAATGCTCTGGCGAAGACAGTGGCAAGTAAGTACCCGAATGCGTAGCCTTGTTGGAGCATCCCGGAAATGATACCACGAGCTGCTTCGGGGCAGTCTTCGAGGGCTATAGTGGTGTTAGTAATGAATATATCGGGGAGAGGAGCGAGAACTGACCCGTCGCAGCAGCGTTCCCGTACAATCCACCCATCGCGATACCAAAAAGTGCTCGTACGCCCAGAAACTGGTTATACGTCGAACAGAAACCCGTGCCTAATTCGAGCACGATGAAGAGAATATTGTTCACGATGAACGGCCACTTTCTGCCATATCGATCGGCTGCCAAACCAAAGATGATACTTCCAACGCTCCTTAGCATCAACACCAGCGTGATGCCCCACGTGATATCAGCTTTGGTCTTGTCAAAGCTTTCAGCTAGCTCCGTGACGGTCAGCGAGACGGTGAAGAAGTCGAACGCGTCCCACGTCCACGCGAAGAAGGCGACAAGGAAGAAGAGCCATTGTTGCAAGTTCAACATGCGGAGCAAGGTGATCGGGTTTGGTACTTTGTCGTGGGCTGGCTTGAGGGTAGGCACGCGTGTCGCAAGATAGCGTCCAGCTGACATGTTCTCGGTAGCTGGGACGTACTCGCGCTGCTCAGCGTGATATTTTTCGTCCGCCATGGTGGGCTAACTTTGATGCAGTCGTTGTGAATGAGCTGTTGCAGGAGAGCAAAGAATCGTTACCTCAAGTATGAGATAACGTGTGAAGACCGAAGGCTGTCAAACCACAGCTCAAGTCCAACAAGACAGCAAAAGATCTCCTGTCAGCCCAGGAGAAAGGAAAGTAAAGTCTGGGACAAACTGCTTGCTGTTTCTCGTCCCTCCCAGCGGGGAACCTCCACCTTTTAAAACAAACGCGCCTACGCCGACTCAAAATCAAAGTGATCATCGCTCGACCTGCCGAGCATGCACATACTAACAAGGCGTCTGTGACCCACGGATGCGACGAAACGCATGGCCGACATTCTCATGACGTCCCCACAACCCCGCGTGGCGACGAGCATCCAATCGCGTGGTGTGGATGCGGGAAGGGTGGGCTTATTGAGGTTAAGACGCGGTACTAGCTGCGCGCCTTGGACCAGGCTGTTCTCCGATAAGAGTGGCTAAGTGAAAATAAGCGTTGCTTGGCGGGGAAAGGACGGCAGAGATGGTGGGGAAAAGCTTTGTCAAAGTGCGCCTAAAAGCTTGACCGACGTCAACTAGTTGTGTGTGCATCAACGACGCGGGGACGATCTGAACGTTGCACATTGCTCGATTGGATTCCATGTCTGAAATATGTTACTCGAAAGTGTATACTTCGTGAAGAAACAAGAACATCTCCACTTTGAATGCCATCTACCTGTTGCTAGTATTGTCCGAAATTTCACCGCGCAGGTCAACGAGGATCGTGCTGACACGATTCTCACTAGCGGCTCACGCTCCACTGCGGGTTCTCCCCAGCCTGAAGCAAACTCGGGCAGTAACACGAAATCTAGCCGGAGATGCCCACGGGGTACGAATAAAGTGGACCTCGAGACGATAAGCACATTCAGCGAATCAATCAGAATCCTCTCCAACATGCGCTTGGATCATGGCGCTCACGCTACGGGTCTTTCTTTACATTCGTTGAACGAAAATAAGCAGGCAAGGTGGTGTGAGCTAGAAGTTGAGGCTCCGCGTGCGAGATTCTATGCGGGATTCTAAACGTTCGATTGCGGATCTCCGCGTGCGAAGGGTGATTTTGGAGCCTCACCCGAGAGACTAGCATGCAAGTCCGACTCCACGCGACTGCAGTAGGTATTTGTAAAGTAGTCCATAGCTGATGCTAAAGAATTGTTTTCGACATCATTCGATGTGAAACTAGCGTACCGTTTCTCCATTTCATCATCGGAGGGATCCTTGAAGTTGTTACTTTGAAGATAGTCGAAAAGCCATTGCGTAGAAAGAGGCCCCTGAGTCGTAAGGATAAAAAAGACAGTTGTCATCCTAATTCCCAATCTACATACCACCGGACGGCAAGTGCACAATCTGTAAAATTGAAGCTGAAAGGATATGCTGGCCCACAGGAAAGTGTAGGTAGGCTCGGCTTCGATGCGTAGGCTCCCAAATAGGTTTAGATAGGGCCAAGCTCATCATAGTTCAGATATACTCGGTTGGGTGATATCACGGGTTGGACTGGGAGATATTGGCCGACCGTCACTGCAAGGACAAGGATCCAGAGCGCCGTTATCGAGCATAAACTAGCATAAAAAGTGCTGGTGTGGCGTAACAGAAGTCATGTGCTGGAGGTGCCTGTGTTTTGCCACGTCCTAAGCAAGAGATAGGTAGGTAGTAGTCTCATTCTGCATCAGGTCACTCTCTGCCACACCCCTACTTACATCTTCCAGTGCACGATGTAGGTGTTACAGCGTGTACGCGATGAGGAGAAGATTAGCGGTACTGCCTCGTAAAGCAAATGTGGTGAAGGGTGGATGTTGAAGGGTGGAAAGCGGAGTGCGAAAAAGGTCAGGCGATGGCATGTTGACCTGCCACGTCTCTGCCAAGGTTGAAGGCGGCAAGGACGGCCTCACGCCCCTTCCTGCTAGCATGTGAACATATGACTCGGCTGATGAAGCGTAGGAATTCGAAGGATCTTTTTTACACGCACGACGGCGGGCAAAAGCGCTAGCTATGAACGCCCATGAAACAATGCCTGACTTTTCGCTAAATGCTGGACAAGTAAGCGCTTACACCCACGAACACCGCATACAAGTTGTCCTCAAGCAAAGCCGCTACTGACAGCCCTCGAACTGCCCGCCTCACTTCCCCACTCCTCCGTTAGCCGTTCAAGTTCCGTCATCCTAAGGGCCTCCTCAACGCTGCTGACAAAATGCCTTCTTCCCCCACACATGTCCACAATGCCGCTCTTGTCAAAGAGCTGATACACTTGACTCCTCTCACCAGGCACTCTACAAAAGAAGACTCTAACGTCTCTCTTGCGATATGACTCGACAATCTCAGCAAGGACCTGTGCGCCCGCGCCATCCAAGGATGTGACGCCATGCACGTCAAAGATGATGTTCTTATTGTGCTCTGCGCGCCGGACGCGAGGAAGCGCTGGATGCGCCTTCTCCGTACCATGGTCTTCAAGCCTTTTAAGTCTCGTCTTCAAATTGCCGGTATTCGCAAACGTCAAGGGCTCTGGAATTTTGACGATCAGGCATCCCTCTATGAACTCAACGCTACCTGGGTCCATTTCTGCGTTCGCAAATTGATTCGTTGTACCTGGTACTCTGCCTAGGATCTGGATCCGCGGACGCACAGAGTGGCGGATAAGGCGTAGGATAGACAAACCAATGCCGACGCCAATGCCACGCTTCAGGTCCCAGACAATAGTGATAACGAAGATGAGGCCCATGAGTATAAGCTCAGACCAGCCGCGGATGCGCAGGAAAAATCTGATATCGTGTGGTGCTTCTTCGACAAGCGAGTACGCAACGACTGAAACCATGGCGCACAGAACGCCCTTCGGCAGATAGTAGAAGTAAGGTAGAAGGAATACTGTGCAGAGGATGGTGATAAGGGAGAGCAAGACAGAGCTCATGGGTGTCAAACCGCCAGTTGATGCGTTGACTTTGGAACGGCCGTAGCCACCAAATGCTGGAAGAGCCATGAAGAAGCCCCCCGTTATGTTTGCAGTTCCCAAAGCGATGAGTTCACGATTTGCGCTGAGGGGCATATAGACGCCGTCTTTGGTGTGATCGCCGCTACCGAGAGACTTTGCTGCTACTGAAGATTCGAAGAAGCCTAGTAAAGCGATGATGAGGGCGGTGTTGATGGCGTCTGAGGCATACTTGAGATGCCCAGTGTCAAAGGGGAAGTGAACTGAAAAGAGACTGCCGCTCGTATTGACGTTGCCGAGCACCGCGAGGCCTTGCTGGTCAAGGCGATACCTCCAGGTGAGCACCGCGGAGAGTACGACGACCAAGAAGCGGTCTGGTATGTAGGCGACCGAGGGATACCGCGGCTGTAGCCTCTTTTTGAACTCTCTATAGATGTGTTACTCAATGTAAAATGTAGAAGCACCTGCGCACATACCTGAAGAACATGATGATGCCAAAGGCGGTGAAGGACATGGCGGAGGTCAGTCCATGTGCGCGACCGATATTGCGGAAGAGGAAAACGACCTTGTCAACACAGCTTCCGTGAGAGACCTGATCAGCAGCCAATCTAGCCAGCCCCATTTCTGGGATTAGTTGGTCCACGAAAATGACGACACCAATCGCGCTGATGAATCCTCTCAAGAACGGCCGACTCAATACATTGTCCAGAAAGCCCATTCGAAAGAGTCCAGCAATAAGGATGAACGCTCCGGCCATACATGTCACGATACCTGCAATCTCAGCATTGCGTCTGCCATCATCGTCTCCAGTCGTGCCTTTCTTGATGTTCTCGCGTACAATTTCGCCAACCAGAAGAGAGCCGGGCGCCTCGGGTCCAACAATCATCTGCGGACAAGTACCCAGGATAGCGTAGATCAGAGGGTTGAGAGCGAAACTGTAGAGACCGTTTACAGGCGGGACATGCGCGAGATTGGAGGCATACGAAAGAGCCATGGGGATGTAGAATGACGCCATGGTTACTGCCGCTACGAGATCCCCTTTGAAGAAGCGCCATTTGTACTGCTTGGTCCAGTTGAGAACGGGTATGTAATATTGTAGGTACCTAGTTCTATTAGTTTGTTTGAACTTGGTAGTCTT
This sequence comes from Phoma sp. ATCC 74077, assembly GCA_033682645.1. NCBI lineage: Eukaryota > Fungi > Ascomycota > Dothideomycetes > Pleosporales > Didymellaceae > Phoma > Phoma sp. ATCC 74077. The sequence continues at coordinate 1,084,126 of JAWDJC010000017.1, forward strand.
TTTGTATTATACGTACATCATCCGCTTGTTTTTTATGCCATGGCGCTCAGCAAGCCACCTGGTAGTGCTCATCTTCTGTCCATTCCCGCTATTCATGAGGCCATCTGCTACCGCGTCGCCCAGCAGCGCATGCGTGGCGTCTGGCGCGTCTCCCTCAGCCGTCTCGGTTATGCCTGGAAATACACCGCCAAAGCTCTGCTCTGAGTGTATGCTACCGGCAAAGCTGCCGTAGCTGCGTCCCAGTTCGGGCCGCGGCGACATGGTGCCGTGGTTGCAGTTGTTGTCGCCACAGCCTGACCCTGCATCCCAGTTCTGGTGGTTCAGCAAACGCGTGCGTACTGTCGGTTCCAGATCGGCCTCGATGATGCCTCCCTGCGGACCAACATTCTCGTGCGTGGAATGAACCGAGGTCGCGTCGTTAACCGGCTGTATGCCGTCAGCAGAGAAGTCGAGATGGGCCGCAGGGTCGCTGCCAGATGGCTGCGGCTCGTCATCGTAGTAGCGCTGGTGATGCATCAATTCCTCGGGGGAGTTTGATCTATCCGAGGGCACATGAGCCTGCCGCAGCTGGCTTGGTGTTGTTGGAGCGTGGGCATGACGGGCGCTCGCATTTGACGATTCGCGAGAGTGGGAAGCTCGTCTAGGCGAACTGTCGTCTCCAGCGGCATTGCTCATTTTGGGCGGCATTCTGTTTACTCGAGTCGAAACCAGAGCAAGACCGAGTAAGTGCTAGCCGTATTTTAGTTGGTCTATTACTATCTTTCTCGGGTCCGGACGAGGCGATGAGATTTTCTTCGCGGCAGGCATAACGCTACCGTTGTGGCATTGGGGAGAGCAAAGGCGCGGACGTGGAGCGACTCCGTATCTTTGTTGGCGGAAGAAGGAGAAGATCGCTAGCTTGTAACGGCCATCCGCGGTCAGTCCAGGGCCTTCGAGGGCATTCCGCTTAAGCACGTGCGCTAATGCATCTGAGGCTGCCCCACTACCCACGTTACATCATACTGTCTGGAGAACTTGGTGCATGTGAGACATGTGTGTGCCGTAAAGCCGCAAAGGGTGTCGTGTCATCGAAAAGACGGATGGCCATCATTGGGCATGACAAGCCCCTCTGCCTTCTTTGGCTGGGTAATGGGCCCTGCCCTGGGGAGTGGTCCTGCAGTAGCGCCGTTCTCGGAGTGCTCGAATTTCGATAGCTCCTCACCGCCTAGGCAAAAAAGGCCATGGAGTCATTAAATTGTTCCGTATCACGACACTCGACATCCCGATACCCCGTTGCAGCGCGTATATAGCTGTAGGTACATTGAGCATATTTCGCTACCTGCGATTGACCCGTCACAGCTCCTTTACACCCGCAATGGCATTCCCCACACTCCACGCTCGCGCAGAGGCCAAGCCGCTGGAGCATCGCTCTGCCCTGACGCCCACGACCGCGAAGAAGCTGCTCGATGCCGGCTACCCAGTGCTTGTCGAGCGCAGCCCCAAAGACCCCAACTATGCCCGCATCTTCAAGGACGAGGAGTTCGAGCAGGCAGGAGCTACCCTAATCGAGGAAGGCGCATACAAGACGGCGCCTACCGACCGCATCATCATCGGCCTGAAGGAGCTGCCAGAGGACAAGTTCCCTCTTGAGCACACTTTTGTGCATTTTGCGCATTGCTACAAGCAGCAGGGCGGTTGGGAGAACGTTCTCGCAAGGTTTCCCCGGGGTGGAGGGACGCTCTACGATCTCGAGTTCCTTCAGGACGAGTCTGGCAGGCGTGTTGCTGCCTTTGGCTACCACGCTGGCTTCGTCGGAGCTGCTCTTGCCATTAAGGTGTGTTTGAGAGAATACCATAGGAATACAGCGCTAATTCGTGGCAGACATGGGCATGGCAGCTCACGCACCCCAACGGTGAGCCTCTTCCCGGCCTCGAGACCTTTACCGACGGGCGCGGATACTACAACAACGAGAGCGAGCTGATCGCGCAACTCAAGGAGGATGTCGCCGCTGGTGAGAAGGTAGCAGGACGCAAGCCCACCAGCTTGGTTCTCGGTGCTCTGGGTCGCTGTGGCTCGGGCGCTGTCGATCTGCTCGAGAAGATTGGTTGCCCCGAGATCAAGAAGTGGGACCTGCCAGAAACCAAGGAGCGCGACGGCCCCTACCCTGAGATCATCGAGTCAGACATCTTCGTCAACTGCATCTATCTCTCCAAGCCTATCCCGCCCTTCGTTAACAAGGAGAGCCTTGCGTCGCCGAACCGTAAGCTCAGTGTTGTGTGCGACGTCAGCTGCGACACAACGAACCCGCACAACCCGATCCCCATCTACAACATCAACACAACCTTCGATAAACCCACAGTGGAGGTGTCAGTGCAGGGCAATGGCCCAAGGCTGTCCGTCATATCTATCGACCACCTCCCATCGGCTCTTCCACGAGAGTCATCAGAGGCTTTTAGCAACGCGCTCCTGCCTAGCCTGATGGCACTGAAGGACCGAGCGACAACGCCAGTATGGCAAGGGGCAGAGAAGCTTTTCCAAGAAAAGATACAGACCCTCCCTGGTGGTGTCCCGAAGAAGGAGGTGTAGGTCTGCGTGTGACGCCTGGCGGACTGCATTACGAATGATGTCAAGACGTAAAGATACTGTTAGATAAAATGGCGTTTAATGAGCAATCGTATAACGTTGCAGTTTGGACGTGCTCTCATTAGTCTCATTTCTGCACCCTTAATTGCGGTTACGGAGGCGGTTACTGTGACTTCGACGTTGTATTTACCAGCACCAGCATTGTATTCGCAACCTATCACGTGCCTGTGCGGCTGAGCTGCACCTGCCAAACCTGTTGCATGGCTTGCCTTGTTCGCCATCCTTCATCTTCCACTCTGCATATGAGTTGCAGAAGAAGCGAATTCTGCCCCCCGCTTCTGCATTATCTTTATAAGGCCCACTCTACTTTGATCGGCATCATTCTCTTCGCCACGCCAACCAATCGCGCGTCCTTCTCTTTCCGTGATACCGTAGTCGCATGTGATTGAACAATAGCTTTATCCTTTGATAGCACCATTCGGTCGAATCAATGTCATGAGCTTGCTAGCATGATAGAATCAGACGTCTTGTCATATGTCTACGCACCACTCAAACACCCGGATTCTATCCGAATCCTCGAACTGCTCCCAGGACATAAGGCATCACCACTATCTTGCAGGCTCAACGATGTCAAGAAGGACGAAAACCCAACTTACGAGGCTCTCTCATACGCTTGGGGAGATCCAGTCTTTTCGAGATCAATTAGAGAAACTGCTTCCGGCTCGGTGATCCGTATCACGGAGAACCTTTACGAAGCGCTTCAAGTTCTGCGCAGCGAAGATTCGCCTCGCATTTTGTGGATCGATGCTTTGTGTATCAACCAGACAGATCTGTCAGAAAAGGGTCACCAGGTGGCGCTGATGGGTTCTGTCTTCCGTGACGCTTCACGGGTGATTGTTTGGCTGGGGCGCCGTGACTGCATGAAGACTATGGAAATTCTACAAGAACTCGTCTCACTTTCTGGCTACCCTGAAAAACATACGACCCTAAAATCGGGCCTCGTCACGGAAATAATGCGACTAACAACTCGGATCATCGCACTGCGATTCTTTGAACAGCCTTGGTATGTCAGTCAAAGTCACCTACAAGTCACCGCCGTTCATGATAACAAAACACTACCTGCAAACGTATTGCTAAGCTTAATTCGCTAATTATAATGTTTCAATACCAGGTTCTCACGCATCTGGGTAGTGCAAGAGTACATTCTTGCGCGTAAGATACAGCTGCTAGCTGGACACAGTGTTGTTTCTTTGGGAACCTTTCGAGACGCCATACACAACCTTAAGTCTATCTTTGACGATCACTTTATCTCGGCCGACATTTTCGAGAACGACAGCAATGGTTATACACAGCTGCAGAGGCAAATCAATCGCACAAGTTTCCTCTTCCTTTTTCGGGACGTGCGAAGAGCACAAATAGAGGGAGCAAGCGCATCTGAATCAGCAGCACTCCGTCAAACCCTTTTGCAGTGCGTGCTTGCTCTGACAAGGGGACGAGACTGCAGTGACGTCCGAGACTATATCTATGCCATTTTAGGACTCGCCGATGACAATATCGATATAACGCCCGATTACAGTCTTCCTGTAAGTGAAGTATTCAGCGATTTTGCGGCTCGATGCCTCCTCGCCGGGGAAACCGCTATTTTGCACGAGAGTGGATTCCATCCCGCCCGTGGCAAGGACGAACCGTCTTTTGCTCCCATACTTACCTTCGGCGGTAACAAGACTCTGCGATTGAATGAATCAAAATCGAACTTCAGTGCAGCGACCACTTACCCAGTAAAGGTCGAAGCCCTTCTTGGCGGCAAAATCTCGATGAAGGGAGTACGGATGGACACAATCGCTGGCGTGGCCAGCTTCATAAATACGACCATCACAGGCGACGAGATGGGTTCATTTCAGCACAATTATGGTTCGTCGAACTTTGGCCATCAGGGGCAGACTCGCAAGGCATATTTACAATTCAAGGACTGGTTTCTAGGTTGCGTGAAGGAAAGAGCTTGGGGTGATCCATACGCCCTTTTCTCCGAGGAACAGGACGACCGGAATGGACTTTGGTCGCCACCACCTTACGGCCAATTCCTCCTGTTCGATTGTTTCATCCGGATCATGACTCTGGAAACTGAAAACTATGCTACTTATCAAAAGGCCAGTTCATCCCCTGATTTCTGGGCTCGTTCAATAAGGGCTATCAAAGTTTCTTTGCGGAATCGCCTGGTCTTCAAAACCAAAACAGGCTATTTGGGCGTGGGATCTCGCTGGACACAGAAGGGTGATCAAGTCGTTCTTTTCGATGGCTGCAAAACACCGTGCACCCTGCGAAGTGAACGAGCTGACGGCGATTCAAGAGGTAAAGTGTGGAAATTGGTAGGCGATTGTTATCTGCTGGGCTGGATGCATGGCGATTACTTCGGCCATCAAGTCGTGGAAAAGATGCCGCTTGAAAAGGATGATGAGGGACAAGATCGTGAAGGAAGCCGTAACGTTTTGGTGAAGACTTCATTTGTCCTTCGTTAAGCGCTAACTACTTTAGTCGAAAGCGACCGAGATCGCTTCTGTGTCTCTGCGGGCAAGGTTACATCCCATCTACGGTTGGGCCACGAGAGAAAACTGTTTACACAATCACGGTGTTACCCAGGATCGGACAATATCCTTGCAGTCTCGAAGATTACCTGGTACAGCCGCTCGCGAGAAGTGTGAGCATGCACATGGCCCTTCCAGTGTTTCGAGTCTATACGCATTCTAGAAGGATCTTCTAAAATCCAAAATTAAACTTTTGTCATGATGCGGTTGGGTTTCGCAAGGCTAATGCCAATCTCGAAGGATCATCCTATTAGTGGGGTGCATCATATGTACCCCGGTGTCTGGAGAAGTACGGCCCAACCAAGATTCGATCCATCACGGAACACCCTAGAACACACTAGGAAATCGCAGCCATCAAAGCTCGACCCGGTGGGTTATGGGTTGACGCTACCCGAATTAATGCTAAACGACACCTTAATTAAAATGCTGAAAGCAGAGGCGAGAATGTCAATCACATGAGTCGTTTAATCTCAATCTTGAACGCGCTAGACCAGGAAACAATTTATCCACTCTGGAGCTGTGCGCCGAATTTCCAGGGTATGCGTCATAAATGGTGAATTGAAAGAGATGATAATTCAATCACACCAACTAGTCCGGAGCGGCAACGGAGTGAAAAAGCTTATTTGGTCAACTTAAGCACATAAAAACCTTCGCCTCGCCCGTCATCTGAAGCTTGTTTCCTGATCCAGCTACACACGGCAACTCAACTGCAACGATGCTTCGCCAAACCGCTGTTCTCGCTCTTGCGCTCCTTCCCTTCTCCCTCGCTCAAGTTTCGGAAAGCTTCGAGAGCGGACTAGATGCGACCGCCTGGCCCACTTATGCGCCCGACTGCAACCAAGGCGGCAAAATTACGCTTGATAGCTCTACAGCCCATACTGGCAAGAATTCTGTAAGGGTTGACGGTGCGGGTGGCTACTGCGGACACATTTTCTTCGGCACAACGACTATCCCCAGCGGTGATGTATACGTGAGGACCTACCTGTAAGTTCTCATATACATGAAATTGAACGATAATACTGGTGAAACAATCCTAGTATTGAGAACCGAAACTAACGGTAATCTTCTTACAGCAAAGCGTCCAAAGCCCTCACCGACTCTCACGTGACCTTCATCACAATGCCCGACTCCGCCCAAGGCGCCAAGAAGCACCTTCGCATTGGTGGCCAATCCAAGATCCTCATGTACAACCGTGAAACCGACGATGCCACGCTACCCGACCTCTCTCCTCAGGGTATCGCTGCCTCTAAAGCCCTTCCTGCGGGCTCCTGGCAGTGTTTCGAGTATCACTTGGGCACCGACGGCACGGTGGAGACGTGGTTGAACAACTCCACTATTGATGGTTTGACTGTGAAGGCGGGAACCACGAATGCCAATGCGGGCCAGTGGCAGAGGAGTAGCACCAAGCCCAAGATCACCGCCGTCTACTTTGGCTGGGAGTCGTATGGTGGAGATGCGAATACGTTCTGGTATGATGATATTGTTGTCAGCGGTACGCGTGTCGGATGTTAAGCGATTACTGCTTGAACTGTTCATCAACCACCAAAAGCATTATAAATAACAGCAGAAGGAGGCAAACGAAGTTCATAAACACGATGGTAGCTATGTATATATGTAAATATCGACGCAGTCTTCCGCAAGTTGTCTAGGTATATAAACCGGCAAGACTCCAAAGCATAATAAGCTTGCATCCAAAGCCTCCTCAGTTCTGTTCTTTCCAAAACTAAGACTGAGACCTCCAGAATTTACTTTTTTTACGTAATTGTCCTCAATCAGTGACGCCTTTGTACTAAACCATCACATAATCCTATTTCCTCACATCACCAACATCTGGTGTCCATGAGTCTAATTCCAAACCTAAACGCTACTCTCTAGCCGCTTCTCGTATATCTCTTTTATCAATCAAGCTCAGCCTTGCCAGACCCCGGGCTTCGGCTCAACATACGTCGAAATATCCGCCGGCACCCTACTCGTTCCTTCCTCATGAAACCAAATACTCGGATCATCCTCACTATACGCATTCGGAAACCTCACGAACGGTCCTGGCACACCCCCTCCCTCCCCTACAATCTCGACATGCGCACAATTCACAAACCATTGACTCTGCCCGTGATTCGGCGACGGCAAGAAATGCTCAATGCGCAGCAGATATCTGCCCGTAGGCGTCGTCTTCGGAATGGTAAAGTTCATCGCGAGCTGGCCGAGTAATGACCACGTCGTACTATCTTGTGGGCCTGCGTATGCGATTTTGAAGAAATCTCCCTTGCCATCATAGTCGTTTAGACTCTTGAGATTGTCTGGGAGCTTTGATAGGAAGACTTGGCCTGGACCTTCGTGGAAGATGTAGGGCTGCGTGTCGCCTTCGTAGTATGGGCCTGAGACCATGAAGCCTACGCTGGAGCCGGCGAGGATCGTGGCGGTTTCGATTGTAGCGGCGTTGTGGACGGGGAAGGCACCGCGGCCGCAGGTTACGTTTTCGTTTTCTGGGCCGTAGATTGGGAACGACTTTTGCCAAAGGTTGTCGTATTGGCCTGCGTTGCCGGTGACCTCGCGGACGTATTGGAACTCTTTAGATATGGTATTATTTGTTATCAGGCGGCTGAATAAATCTTCAGTATGGGATTAGTAAGGTACAGATTCGAGCGTACCCTGACGCAAGTTCAGAGAGACGTACAATGGGCGCTTGCTTGCTGTGAGATCACAGCAGCAAGGAATTTTAGTGTGCAATGCTTCATTATCACTAAGTTGTCGCGTCGCTTTCGATCTGCGCGGCTAAACAGTCGAGTCTCACGAACTTATACACATCTACATCCAAGGATAGCATCAGCATCCACCAACACAGTGCCTCATAAAAGCCCTACTATGGAGCGGAGAACTCCCAATGTCAAAGTCCTCATGACCCAACAGTTGCATTCCCAGGATTTCTCAATGTGATGTTGCAAGTAGCATTCGCCAATGAACGCCTGTTCGGTTGCATCTGCATATTAGGATTACCCGAATAGTACATGTTTAGATGAACCCTAAACTGGCTGATGTGCCATTGTACCCTAACCCAAGGCGGGGTAGGCGGCGCGCCATATTGCGGCAATCAAGATAATGCCTACCCTTTAATGGTAGAAGATACATTGGATATGTTTCAGATCGGGAGATTTTCCTGGAAAGTAGGTCGGAGCCGTCGATCCGGGGGATGTTAGCAAGGGCCCATCACCACTAGGCGCGAAGGTGGCTTATCCCATACTGAACGCAAAGCTTATTCGAACCTCTTCAGCGGAATGTTCAAATGCTAGTGTCCAATTATACGCCTAGCTTGTGTTGCGCGACAGCTTCTGAAGAACTGCAGAGTTGACGTACCATCTTGAAATCCGCGAAGATCTCAAGACCCTCTGTTCTCACTGTGTCGTTCCAGGTCTTCGTTAACTGTTCTTCAAGCACCTCTTCTTGTATTGCTTGAAGCTGGTACCTGGTTCCGTCCCGAAACACCAGAGTGTCTACTGTCTGCGAACCCAATAGCGAGACACAACACAAAAGAATAAAGTTAGACCAAACCACTTCAATAGCAATCTCCGTATCATTGATCTCACATTCATCTACCTGCTACAACAATACTCCCATCATCACTCCCGGTACGTCCCTCGATAAAACGTACCCTACCCCTCTATCATCCCCCTTCAACCCCCATATACCAAATCCACCCCTCACCCAGGCAACCTCAATCCCAAACACCCCTCAACCCTCCTCTCCCCCCTACTCTCGACCTCCTCCCTAGAATTCGTACTAACCCCACACTTCATCATAGGCTGATACGACCCCACATGCGGTTCCAGCACCTCAGGCCACGTACTATTACTCTGGACGCCCTCATCCGGCTCAACGCTGAGGAAGTAATCGCCCCAAAGGGGCCCAGCAGACCAATACGTCCAGCCAATGAACTCTCTATTCTGCTCGAGATGAGTAAGCGTGTTGTTGAGTGTCTCGAAACAAGTGGGGTTTGAGCCAGCGCCGAATTCGGAGAGGAAGGCTGTGTAGTTGTTTTCTGAGAGCCAGGTTGTTACTGGCAGGAGGTTGGTGGGTGCTGCGAGGGTGCATTCTTCGTGCGTGCCGGATGTGTCGTTGTCGAAGTAGAGGTGCATGTCGAAGGCGAAGTTTGACAGTGGGTCGGTGATTTGCGTCATTACGTCGGCGTTGGGGATGCATTGGAGGGCTTCATCGCTGCAAGTTCGGTTGAGCCAGCGTTGGGCGCCCGAGAAACCGTTTCCTGGAACGAGGATGAGTTGTTGGGCGCCTGCTTTGCGGATCGCGTCGATCATTGCTTGGTTGTTTTGCAGGACGAGGGCCGTGGGCATGTCGTGGGGCTCGTTCATTATGCCGAAGATTACGTTGGGGTTTGCGATGAAGCGGGTTGAGAGTGCGGACCAGAAAGTTGCGAGGTCCACGGTTGTTGCGGCTTTGGTGTCGGTGGTGTTGCCTATGATGCTGCCGGACGAGGGTTGGGATGAAGGGTCGTTGTAGCCTAGTTGTTGGAGTTTGAGAGTCTGCTAGAGTGGGTTGGAGATGGATATCTGGGAGCTTACGCATGTAGTTGTGTGCATCAAGGATCACGTAACCTCCTTGTGCGGTGATGTAGTTCACGGCACTTTGGAACTCAGAGAAATAAGTCTCGTTGAAGGTGCTCCCGAGGCCGGTTTCGAGGGGGCACATTCGCTCCTACAAAGGTCAGAATTTATGCACAACTACCTATGGAGGAAGTTCCTTACTAGTAAGAATGGTATGCGTATCGTGTTGACGCCTGCATTAAGAAAGAAGTCGATCGCAGTCTCGTTGATGAACTGATAGTCGATACCGAAGGCTCCTGGTAGGTTCTGCTGTCCGAACTCACCTCCCGCTGCCACTCGTTAGCAAGTCTCCTTTACGTCTTCATGAAGCTTGTAGTTATCCGAGACTATTTGGCATACCTGAGTTCACGCCTGCATACAAAATCTCTGTCGCCCCTTGGCTGACCAGCAGCGCCGCGGCAGCGATTGCGCCAAATACCCGCTTCGACATCATCTTCACAACGAACTAAAAAGAATGGAATTAGGAAAGGTAGACTAAAAGAAGCGAATGGAAGGTGGAGAAACAGAGGCCGGTCAACGACATGGTAGTTCCCAAGCCTCACCAGCCAGGCGGCCAGCTAGGGGATTATCTGGCTAAGTACCGATCTGTGGCTTGCATTGCCGCAGACCGGATGGCGGCAGTTTGCATGGTGTTCAAAGTTGACTTGACACGCAAGGAAGTCATGCACACAACGCTGGCTCGTTGTAGAACTCTCGTCCGGATATGGCAGCGTCTACGCAATGGATTGGGTAGTCATTGGCTGAAGAGGGCAATAGCATGACCAACATTGACTTGAGCCGAGCTATTCAGAGACACGATTCGCTAACGATGGCTGTAAATGTGATGTGAATGGTTCAGTCATCGTTTGCATGACGAGGATAAAGTCTCTGAAACGCGGGGATGCGAAGCGCCGACGAGCCCCGTGTCTGCACATCAACAAATCGTCGCAACACGCATGATCGCATAGTACAAGAAGTCGATATGTCAGATGGCTACAGAAGTCGTTGTCATCATCTCTTGTTCTTCAGAGAGAACCACATTGTATATTGAAAGAGCAGGATCTGCTTAAATATACATTACAATAAGCTATCTAAACACCGTTTTAGCTGCAGTACCACTTTCAGCACCGCGTACTACCCAAACAATGCAGATCCTCCAAATGCAGTAATTGAGGGGTAGAATCTAAATGTGTCCTGGCCATCCATATCTAAGCGCCGAACGCCGTCATCCGTTTGCGTGAACATGAGAGTCCTGATTTTTATGGCGACAATGGCCATACACGCTGTGGTACCCGAACATGTTTTCGTCGAGGTATGTATTATGATCATGTACTGGGTGAACAGGTATAAAACGCGCCTGCGTCCGTAAGAAGAGAATCAACAGTTGCTGTTGAGCTTGTGCTTTGGCCATGGGTGACCAGTCTGATCCCATTGCTGCGTACTATTAGTGTAAAGCTCGGTCCAATGAATGAGTGTGTACTCACTGTGAGATTTGGATTCGTGTAGGCGTTCTTATGATCCTTGATGTACTGCGTCGTCTCAAAGCCCGGAGGATCACAAGTTACCATTTCCTCACCCGGCTTTTGGTACCACCGTACGTAGTCGACACGCATGACTGCTGGGAAGACCAGATGCTCCCAATCGATCCAGGTCCAGCTGTTACTAATTCCTAAGTTGAGAATCAGCGACATTGGCTCCTCGGACACTTGGCGGGCTTTGACGTTGCCATTTGGTCCAATGGCGCGGCCGTCCATCATGAACATAGTCTGGTCCCCGACCTTCCAGCTGATAAAGGCGTCCTTGCCCTCACCAGGTGCGTACTCGAACGAGTACCGCTGGTATTGTTTCCCGTCATACCAGTTCCTGTTCAGATTTGTGGTTGCAGAAATAGCCTGTTGATAAGGACCACCAGTGTAACCATTGTACCAACTCAGGCTATAGTCAGGAAAAGCAGTAAAGTTGTAGTTTGGATACCAATGAATATCGAACGGGGCTACTTGGAAACTCTGTGTCGCGATGGGCATGTTATGCGGCGGATACGTGGCTCCCACCTCGATGATATCGATTTCGGGTGCGCCTCTGCCAGTCCCCGGCGTAGGATGATCCTCCCCAGCGCACGTACAAGAAGATAGTCGTTGTCCGGGCAAATTGGACAGGCCATCCGAGCTCGACTGGTTTGGTGTAATACCAACATCGCAAGCCTGGTACGTGTATGGCCACATCCCGTCTGTCGTACTCAAGTAGCCTGGGCGCCCAAGATTGCCCATCGTCCATGCGCCAGGCCAGAGTCCTGGTACACCTGCAGGTCCAGGCAGAGAGACAGAAACCTCAAAGATGCCACCCTTGAAGCAGAGGTGATTCCAGCTGTTCAACATGCCGGAACGGAAGTTGAGACCATGATTGACAAACTTGTCCAGTCGCAACTCTAGTGTCCCATCGTAGGTGGTCACTGCATCCGGATCATACCAAGCCAAGTCCTTGGTCGCACCGTACCAGAAGTCGCCCGCAAAGAAGTACGGGTCATCACCTTCGTAGAACGTGCGATTGTTTTGGTTGAACTCGTCTGAAAACACCAACTCATATTCGTCACCAAATTCTCCCGTCTTCTTCATCGCAGATTTCGGTGTATCGGGGTCAATTAATCCTGTGCGCATGTTCTGTAGGAATGGATAGGTCTTGTCGTTGACGGTGGCCCACGGCTGGGGCTTATATCGGTTCGGTAACATGCTCAGGGGCACTCCATATGAGGAGTTGTAATCGATTATACCCACAGCGGACAGAACTGGAAGCCCGATAAAAACAAACAGAAGGCCGAAAATCATTACACACAGGCCAATGGTGGAGACGATGCTGTCCCTTGAAAAGTGGTCGCGCATCTTTGGCTTGTACCTGATGTCATCATCAGGATGAGGCATGTGCATCTCATCATCTGGCTCCTCTTCGTCCCCAATCAATGGCCATGATGCCATACCCTTGTCTTCGAAAGGTGCGGATAACCGATCATCTATGAAGGATGCATTCTTTTCTGGGTCATACAAGGCGTTGAGCTTCGTTGATGATGTATTTGGTGTAAGGAAAGGGTTGCTCGGTTGTACCGCGAGTAGAGGAGTCGACGTTGCTGAAATTAACGGGTGCTGGGAAGATGGTCGCTTTTCAGAGAAAGAACTCCTCGCACTCGAATTCCTGGGGCTATCAGAGAAAGGGCTGAAGTATCGCGTGTAATCAGTCCCCAGATCTTGCAACGTCAATGGGCTGCCTGGTGCCCGCACAGCCTGACTGGGGAGATCTGGTGTGCTTTTGTTCTGCGGTCGCCGTAACGAGGGTCGAGGCGGAGGCCGTGGTGGAGGACGCTTTTCGCCTGCAGTCACGGGTCGACCTGCGATCCCCTGCGCGTTGCCGCTCGACTGCAATTGTCGTGCTTCAGGCCTTCCATCGCTATACGGCGAGCCAGAAGTGGTAGGATTCAGAGGAGATGATACAGATGGCGAAAAAGGCGAGGGATGCTGCTGCTGTGTTGAAGGAGCAATTCCGAAGTCGAACTCCAAGTCTGAAGCCGAGCTGGCGCTATCGGATACCCTGTTCTGTGGTTGATCAGGCGCCCTTGCGTCCTGACTAGATCTTTCCGTTCCTGACCCACGCAGGAACGCGGCTTCCTTCTCCGCATTTAAACTCGAGGTGGAGCGCCCGAATTGCTCGACGTCTCCCACTGCATGTGCAGCTGAGTACCTCGACGATGTGTAGGATGCAGCTCTGTTCAGTGGGGCTGCCATGGTGCCCACTTGCTTAGTGATGCAATCGCGCTCCGCCCCGACGCGCTCTCCCCACCAGCTCGCAGCAGTTGCTGTGGTATGCCTTTGCACTCTTCTCCAGCACCTCTTATGACATGCTCGGTGCAAGAGGCCCGAGACGGTACGACAAGCTCGCCGAGCGAAGGGATCGTGAGAGCGAGCTCTGCTCTTAGCGTGGGAGCGTAAGGGAGGATTGGACCTTGTACGCAATGGGTCCAGGCACTAATTATCGCAGCTAAGATTCGTGTTTGTCTCGAGACGTGGGCTGCACAAGATATCGAGAAGCAGAGGGCTGTGTGAGCGAGTGAACAGACTCCAAAGAGTCCAGCGAGAGCGAGAGCGAGTAGTGAGGTCAAGGCGAAGAGGCGCGGGTGTGTTGGGTTATTGACCAAGAGGCACACGCTGGGATAGTACCATTGGTGGTGAGCCCACGTTGACGGGCATCAGCCAATCACAGCCCCCTTCCTTTTAGGCACTACTATCTCGAGCCGCTTCGAGAAGAAGACAATATCGGCTCCCTAATCCTGTTCCATGTTTCCCTCCGAGCTTTCGCTGAATCTGTCACCGTCGCCGGGGCTGGCGTTACTACTACAGTTTGGGAGCATGCAATACTCATACCAGCACAACTGTAATATTGCGTGAGTGCTGGCTCATGATGTCTTTGATTTATCTCGGGTCCACGACTGCTCTGCTACACGCTACTGTTTTCGTGAGAGCGTGGATACGCTCCCAATTGGGCGGTGCGCAAATCGTGCAACGGACGTTCCCCCGATCAATGATCCACCTTATCTTAAGCACAGACGCAGCCGCAAATTGGCATGGCAATGACCCAACCTTGGAGACATGTCTTCGACCTCGAATGCATCAATTAGGGAGTCTATATGCCGGCTATTATTATTATTATATGATAAGCAGCAGGATGGTGAATCCCTTGCTTACTGGCTTGTTCGTCTATCTCTAACCACAGCTGGTTGTAGCCTCTAAGCGTCGTTCTACGCCCATGCCGTAGTCATGAACCGCGAAATTTGAGCAATGATTTGACGCTCCCGTCTGGGCGTACAATTTGGTATTGCATCATCATAGCGCGTCGGCAGCATAACCGTCCAGGAATCCCTGCCGGCTCCTGGTAAAACATTCTGAAGCGCAGAAGTATATCTCCAAGCTAGAGCACCGTTGAGAAGGAAACATGGAGCATGTCGCGCAGCGGGGTTTTTGGTAACTGACTTCACGTCTGTTCTGCTTGTTGCGCTTTCTTCAAAGCTGCTCTTTCTATCGTAAACAAAATCGGCGCGTTCGTCTCGACCTGGATCTCATCCGATTTAACGTGGTTACTCGTGCTCACCAGCCCACCCATCTGCGTATTCCACTCTTTAACATCCCACTCCAACCCCGCCGTCGATATCACCGCTGGTCCATAGATCGGAACAAAACCAACATTCTCCGTGAAGAATCCACTTTCTTGAAGCCCGCGAATCACATTATACGGACTTTTGAGAATAAACGAAAGGCTGGATTCGGAGAACAGCCACAGTCGTAAATTCGCATGCTTGGTCTCTTCTCTGATCATTTCGTGTAGGAGGCCCAGCCCCTGATCGACCCTTCCTCCCAGCGTACCAAGTACTAAGACATCTTGCAGGGTTGTAGATGACACTCTTGAGGAAATTTTCTGCATGCATTTGCCGAAATCTGTGCTGTACTGATCGTGATCTTGCGACACTTCGACGCCATGTGCTGCATAGTAGTCACGCACATCGTCTCGCAGTGAATCAAGATCCCCATGTACAGCATCGGGTAGCTGTAAGATATGTCAGCGCTAGGCGGGCGATTCTCTTGGGGATTAGGTTCTCTTACATATTGGTCTCGTTGTTCTGCTAATTCACCCTGGAACATGTCAAAAAGCCTATTAGCACCTCCATCCGCGCATATTTGATATTCCGTATGTTTCCAAAGACGTGAGAAGGCTGTGAAATGGGCGATTGGCTGGTTTAGGATGAGTAGGTCTGGAGGGGTTGAAGAATCCTCTGGGTGAAATTTTTCTCCAAGAAATCGTGCTGGGTAGAACTCGCTCGTTTCGTGTAGACTCATGTTTTTTAATCTAAACTAAAATGAATGGATGCAGAACAAATGTCGTTGATATACAAGAATGCAAAAGTGGTGACGCGGGAAAGAACGGCAGGCGCAATACAGGTACGCGATGATACTAGGCTGCAAGCGCGCTAGTCGATCGCGACTTCCCTTGTACCTCACTCGACATCACCTCAAACTCCCTACAGTACCAAAATGGTCGATTTCACTACCGACTTCATCGATACCGAGTGATGCAAGTCTCGAAGCCCATCGTTGTTGGTCGACTTATGTTCGAGTGGTGTTGTGTCTTCGCTATGAGTCTATGGCATCCGAATTCCACAATCCCGACGTACATCACCGAGCTCAAATTGTCGTCGAGAGCGCTGCGCATTAGATGCTATACTACTTAGTCTGCTCACCTATGCTACTCTCGGCCCTTATTTTCTTCATTTTTGGATTTATGAAAAAGAGACTAATGATCAGCACCCATGTCGGCCAAAGTCATCTGCAACTTGCACTCGTAATCCTGTATTACGGCCCCGTGTCCACATCTTAAGGTCTTGATGTAATATAAAACTATAATTGTAGTTATGGCGTTGAGCGTGTTATCTACACCATTTGCGGATATTCTCTTCTCGGATGGATGAGATTCTATTCGAGGCCTCACTGGTTTCGTCTCGAATTGATGTGGATCTCAGAAGGAATATTAGTAAATTGTATTTTACAGGTTTCACCCGAAGCAGGATTAAAGAACTAAGATTTAGGTTAGTTCTTAGTAGATCCCTTTACTCCTGTTCTTATGATGTCATTAGATGATACTGGAGGCGTACTACAGACGGCTATACGAAGTGGATCTACGTCTCACATTTAGTTTGCACATCGGAGGTTCGATTTCAGCATGGGCTTCTCGAATGATAGTACCCAATTCGAAAACGGTCAAGAAATAGAGCCTGTAACTTAGAATGGGTGAATAGGTCTCCTAACGTGCATTAGTCTAAAGAAGAGTGGCCCCATCGATGGAGGTTATTCACCCAGATGGCTTGCTTAGACACCATGGCCCCAACGTCATGACTGTTGAACTATATTTCGGGCCCACCTTAGTTTGTCAATCTCAGAAGCCATCTCTAAGGATCTGTCCGAAAGTGTAGACCTGTTTCAAGATCTTCGCAGGAGTGATCAATCAGCACCATTACTATTATTACCACATACATTTCCGACGCGAAAAGGGGAGCCGGCACAATGCGTCGAAGTTAGCTTTCATACGGCTGGAAGGAGTATTCTTCTTTGAATCTTTGGAGCTGCTTGCTGCTCCGGATCGTGCGTCCTAAGACAAGATGATGTGGGCAGAGCCGTCGGATCCGGGCCGTTGCAGAATTGGCTGTGCATATTTCGGTAGCACTAGAGTGTGTAGGAGGGATTCCAGAAGGACGGATCATGAAGTTCTTCGATCTCCATTGTATATGCTCTCGTCGATCGCATCTTGATTAAAGATATTACCCGACTATCTCTGAAGAGGTGATTTTGGTCACCGAGGCTGGCCGCACGTCCTTTCAGAATGACGTCGAGCACACGACACCAGAAACAGTCGCACTCACCGCCAGCATGGGTAAAGCTACAGAGTAGTATACAGGCAATCGCTTCTTCTTAGTCAATATGATCTATACGCTGCCGATGTCGCCCACTGAGCGCGATGAGGCTGAGGCAGCGCACTCGAACATGCCCCGGCCCCGCACCAAAACCAGCCCGAGCCAGGTTCAACCGACACCTTACCAGACCGCGCCACAACCCACTGTCTGTCCACGCCTTCAGATGGGCTTGCAGTAGCAGCGTAATTCTCAGGTACTGCGACGCCTCGCCCTGGCTCGTCGGCCCCAACCGCCTAAAACCAACAAACGCTGTGGAGACGCCTTTCAAGCCCGTCTCCGCCTAAGAGTCCTGTAGCCAGCCAACACCACCTACTTCACACATGTGACGCTAATGACTATTCGATCTCCATCACTACTCAGCGTATCATAAATCAGCTGTGCTACCACAACCTGGAGTTGTTCCTCGGTCGATGGCGGTGGAACCCTAATGGCAACCACTTGCAGGTCCGCACAAGTAAACCCACCACATGTTTGATACACGCAACCAACTGCGCATTGACTCCAGCATGGCTTAAGCCATAGCATGATACGAATACGGCCTGTCATCATGGTCAAGCTTAGATCCGACAACGCGGTTCTGTCAGCATGCAGGACACCTCCCTGTCGCCATCCGCATGCTGAAACAGAACCTACCGAACTTGCTTCTTCGAAGTACGTTCCGGTATGGCGCAACACCCTAGTCGACCTTTGGGGCGGCAGATGGCGAGAGACAGATCTAGACGCTCGGGCCCAGCTTAGAGCTCAAGAGGTCCGCAACGCCTCTTCGGCGCTAGTCCGGACTACTCATGATGCAGAGCTGTACGCACCAAAAGGATATTCCAGGTTGTGAGCTTAGTGTTGCCTAGCCTTTGAGCCGACATCTGCACAGGGCAGACGTTAGGGACACAGCTCTTAGTGGCAGCCAAGCCCGACCTTCTCTAAGAATGGTAGGATTATAACCCAGTAGTTCCCTTGTCGTAAGTAAGCCAAAGCAAGTCCACGAGTTTGACAAGGAACACCAGGACGACATAACTCTATAACTATTACTACCCCTCCATCACAACCCACTCCTGTCTATATTCTTACCCTCTGGTACACAATATCCATCGAGTCCCAGCACACACACCAGTACATGATGGATCTACCCACGCCGTTCGAGTCTACACCGCCCACTACTACACTGAGCTCACCATATCACCCACCACCGCAACCCCAACAGCACAACCCTTACGCAAGGATCGCCTCAAGGAGGGCAATTGCATGTGTCACTTGCGCTAAAGCAAAGACAAAATGCGACAAAGCTGTAAGCTGTCTCCCTCCCATCGATCAGTGCTCCAATTAACTTATAAACCTAGCTACCATCATGTTCCCGCTGCACCGCCAAAGGCATCAAGTGCGAACCAAGATCAACACGTCGCACGTCAGACAATAGCTATCGAGCAAACATAAAAAAACCTTTCGTGTCGCCAAAGAGATATCACTCTGCTAGCACTATACCATCTCTAAATCGACAAACTTCACCTCGAAGCATACCCTCTTCAAGCCGACAGAGGGCTATGCGTGCGGCCTCGCATATGGACTTTCGCACCGCTGTGAAAATGAGCCAACAATCCTCCGGCGTCTCGGGATACCCCCTGCTCACTCCTCTTCCAACATATACGTCTCAAATTGTTGATGAATGTTATTCGTATTCACGCAGCCCCGAGCAGAATATGATCGGCTACACACAAGCAATGGAGATGAACACTTTCCCTACTTCTGGTCGCTTAACTCCACAGACGCCAGAACCAATCATTTACCACGAGCCGTTAACTATGGGAGAGACCCTGGATCCGTACATGACTTCTCAGCCCTGGTCCGACGAAGCATTGGTATCAGCTGGGCTTGACTTTGACCCTGATATGACGGGGATGCTCCCAACAAACATGTGGCCTATGGCTGAGCCCGATCACATGATGCCAATGGCGCAGCTGTCCTGGCCTCAACCTACTTTCTCGGTGTCTCCTCCGCACATGTCGGCCGAACTAGTATCGCATACTAGTGGGGCACCCTCATTGACCACGAGCGAGTGTTCGATCGAGGATCTGAACACTTCGGGGACCAATGCGGAGGAATGGTCAATCTACCAACCTACCGCTACTCAGATTAACGTAGCAAACCTTGTCACTTCGGCCGCTTTCATGAACGACTTGAAGTCTATTCCGAGCCATGCGCCTATCTGGGAAGATATCTTCATACCAGGCTCATCACCGTACTAGTTACAACTGGCCGAGCTGTAGCATTGTATACCGGATCCGGAACGAATTGCACACGTTAGGTACGTCGGATCCGAACTTGTATGATTGCTGTGCTTGTGAGGTGCAGCCTCGGGGATGCTAGCTGCTCATTTATTTCCCGAGCTGACTGTTTCTAGGTTGCCGAACACCAAACGTCACTTTACTTGAGGTAAGCACATTGATCTCACCACAGAATGAAATTGACTCTAAATATCAAGGACAGGGCAGTGTTAGTCTGATTCAAACTTCCAGTGCATTGCGACCGGTCACTTCCTGGCTTGCGCACCGCGCGATGCGCGATCTCGCACAAAGGTGGGAGGCGTATAGGGTATGCAACTAGCAAAGTAAGATCCGGGTTAATTGGTCTTGGCTAATGACAAGCTGCAGGCATTTTATCGCTAGCAGATTATGAGCTGAAAAGCGTCTACTACCCTTCCAGAAGAGCCGCGCTTTTTCTGGACCAAGAGGCACGACTGCTTCAACACCATTGTGGCAAGTCCTACGCAAGATGGACGCGTACGTTGTGAGGGTAATCTGCCCTGTGCATTCAGTCAGGCGTCATTCCTCATTGCCACCGAGCCCCGTCTATATTATTGAACTCCGAAAGCTCACATGACACAAAATTGTCAGACGAATCACAAAACACCTCTTGAGCCTCAAACGAACACCATCGGGTGCCTCGATTGTTCGTAATTTTTGGTCTCTCAGGTTAGGCCCCACTCACGTGCGGTGGATTAGAGCATGGGTGAGCGAGGATTTCCGATCCTGCGACGGATTTCTTCAATGTCGAACTTCAGCACTAGGGACAAATATCATTTCATCATCATACGAGCTTCTCCAGCTGCTCTTTGTGATACTACTACGTATAGTTACCATTACTCTGGAATTCAGCATGCAAAGTCGATCACAAAGCCATCGCTTCAAATGTCCGTATCCAACTCCGAGCGCAACGCGCAATCCCTACTTCAACGTGGCCGTGACACGAGAATACAACGAAGCCACTTTCGAGCTCACCTAACGGCTTCAGGATTGGACAAACTACCTATTTTGTTTCCTTTTTCGAATTTTCGCATAACGATTAGACTTCTTTTGAGGACGTCCCGACTTTCGCCGCTCAAGAACGCAGTCGCCTACGCTTGCCCTCTGAACGGCTAAAACTTCTTCATCATTGTATTATTGGGATTGGCCAATCCTCTCAGATGGCTTGCATTCCCCACATATCGCACCGCGGGTTTTCTACCATCTACGAGTCATGCCGATCGGACCTTGCGCCATCATAACACAACTTGTTATAGCAGTTCCCATTACTATTCTGGCCTCACTTCCAGATCTTCGCTTCTCGCATTCCTCACCAATGGTTGATATATCGTGGCCTTACCAACCTGGACCCAAACTACGGGCCCATGGCCCCACACACACTGCAACAAGCCACTACCCAACTTTGTCAGTCATACCAGAGTTCTCCAAATATATCACCTCGTCTATTCGCTCCTACAACGGACTTCACCAGCCACTTGCAACCCCACATCTGTGGCTAGAAGCCCCCACTTACATACTGCTAGTCATCCAGGGCATGATGACAATGTAGTCGGATATCTACAAATGGGACCAGCCACTAATTTCCTCCATGTCCGAGAAGTAGGGCGCTGGTGTCACTGCATGTCCCTTTCCCATGGCTGCTGTGCATCGTGCCTGGGCGCGACTTCTCATATGCAAAAGCACACAGCTGAGTGCTGTGTAAGCCGAGGTAGCCCTTCAAAAAAAAAGGCTGTTGGTTTGATTGGATGATCGAGAGCAGAACTAGAATATCTTCGTACACCCGGTGGCTGGTCGCTTGCATTACTATCTACATTGCTCCTCATTCTAAAAAGAACTTGCTCTATATCGCTCTACCGGTCGCTAGATCTTTCAATCAGGAAATAAAGCACTAACTACTTTCTTTAAAATCAAGTCTATATCAAGTCTATATCAAGATGCTTCTTCATCTATCCAGGACCTGCTAGAAATGCTTAAGCACTACCAAGACCATAGCCTCCGACTTACCGACCAAGCATCTGCCGGGTCCGACTAGCCACCTGTACAACCAACCACACAGCAGCCCTACAGCCACGGCGCTTGTCGAACCGCTGTTTCTGCGTCATCTACACAGACCATCAGTGAAAGACGCATTTGGTTAGCTTAGTAGATCATCGTGAGCGACCAGGGTCAGGGGTAAAGTCTAATCTATCTTTAGCCGTTGCGATTGGCGGAGGTTTTCGGTATCATCTCTCCATCGACATCGGTGGCTGGTCTCTTATCGATACCCAGGGCCCCTCAACATCAGCTGTTTAGGTCGTCGTAAGCCTTCAGGGTAGGAAGTCATGCTTTCGATGCAAGGAACGAGGGTCCCCCTAAGGTTTGACAGGTAAGAAAGTACGAACTAGCTACAGCGTCATGCATATGTATCAAATGAGAAAACCTGACGAGGCGAGAAGTACCAGTAACCACGAAGTCGGTAGCCTTTTCTCGTATATAATATATTGCGGGCCAAATACCCGATTCTCCGACGACAAGTACCGCACAGGGTGCGGCTCAAGCACTACCGGAGCGCATAGAGCATAGTATCGAGGTGTGTTGCCCTGCTTTACGTAGACACTTGTCTTCAGGCCACCGAGGTTGTTGGTATCGGATCCATGAGTTCACGAAGCTCCACATGGGTAGCTAGCCGTCGACCGAATCCTTCGCCCAATCCTTCCCGCACTTGAACCTCAGGAACAAGATTGGCCATGTCTCTGAGATTCCGCTCCCATCCGCTCGCTCTCGCTTCGCAATCCTGTACAATTACGGCACGGACACAGTGTTCGTAGTCTAGCGACGCCTTCTCCACCACATTACAACACCATTCTTGATCTAGGACCGACCACCTAGAGGCCAAAAAGCCAAGCTATATCCTCGCCGTCTTGACGTCCAATGAGGAACTGCATGTGCTTGCGATCCAGGGACTTCGTCAAGCCCCGCGTGGGAAGCTAGGATGCATCGCACGTACGGTTATGGCACGGACACGCGTTCACAGCAGCATTCTATAGGTAGAGTTGGCGGTGCGGAAACCTTCTATTGCGCCATGTCCAAGCTCCCGGGCCGTTCCACGACAGGTTCAAGCCTGGACGCGGGCGCGGAGGCTCGTCCGCCCGTGCTTTCGGATGGCATTGTCCCATTGGGTAGGATGGTGAGCTAGTCGGTTGTGGGTGTAGTATCAGTCACGGGGAACGATACCAAGAAATTGATGAAAGGATGTAGAGGTTAGGATAGTCATGACCCTGAGATGATCGCCGTGAAGCGTGCAGTAGTAGTATTGACGACGGGAAGTTGCGGGCTGTCCCGCTGGGATCTAGACTAATCGGCACCTACGGGGATGTCACTCTATACCCACAACTATCCGCGACTAGACGAGATGAAAGGGTGCTTGAAGGGCGTCATCCGGTGAAGATAGAAGCCACCTCACGAACTCCATAGTCGAGAGGTTACGATGGTACCTGATCTCGCTAGTGCTCACCAAACTGCAAGGAACCACATCTCACTGCGTCTATCCTGGCCACAATCGCTCCGCATATCCACCACCGCTCGAAAGACGCACCTAATCGCCACCTGTCTTCATTCTCCATCACTCACATGACACGATGAACATCCCCAGTAAGCCCCCTGCGGCCGCAGATCACGAGCCCCCAAGTCCAACACGAGCCGTCCCTCACCGTCGGGACGCCCGAGGTCCCCCCGGAAGACCGAAGTCCCACCACCGCGTACGCATTCCAGACCTGCTGGACCTGCTGACGCCGCAAGCCTGGTCGAGGGAGGCTGGACACTGCACGGCTTTCTCCTCCTCGCTTCGCCACGTGCAGAACAGACACATATGACTTTAGCCGGTCTTTCGATGCGAGCCCGGTGAGATGGTTGAAGGAGTGAGTGTGCAGAGCATGTGCGTGCGTGAGAGTTCGTAGACATGCCGGTATCGCATGGTAACCTGGACGGCGAATGTGGCGACGAGGTTTGCATGAATGGCATGAGCTCGACGCGTGGATGTGAAGGGTCTAGACTAGGGGATTCGTATGACCATGTACGTTGCTTCCGAAGTGGGAGTAACAGTGTTTGTTGCGAGCTTGGGGCGGTTGTTCGAGGGCCCATCACGAAAGGCTGGGGACTAGCTGACTGGCTGTCAGCTCTCGAAAATAGGACCAGCTCTTTCCCAGCAGTTTGGGAGACCTAGAACCTATACTTTCGTGCATAGTGCGGGATTACGACGATAGTTCCTTCTCCGAACTTAGTCACTGTGTAGGTTATTGAGTCAAGGGCAATGAACGATGCCTGTGGGTTAGGAGCGGAACCGCAACCTTAACCTTGTACGGCAGTCATTGAGGAGGAGAATGTCTCGGTGCTATTGTGCCGGCCGTGTATACCTCGGATGCTTGCTCTTCTCCAGGAGCAAAAGTGGCATGGTGAGTCCGAGGAGGTAATGCAAGAGTTCTGCCAAAGCTCTTCGCATGTGTGAATGGTTCCAAGGCTGAACAGCTGTCGCCTGCTCAGTTTGGTGAGCTCATTCACTTTTTGGTGAGCCCTTCCAAGGTTGCATCAATATGCAGAGGTAGCACTAGTTACATTTCGTACAGCTACTTCATAAATGATGAATGCTGCACGAAAAAATTATTTTATTATTCAAAAAGGAAGGTAAGGAATCTCTTCAGGTCGTAAAAGTGGGTCCGATGATTCACCAGTGTTGGACATGGAGCGTATCGCGTCGATATGGGGCGCAACGAACATATTCGGTCCGTCTATGTCCCTAAACAGGAGGGCGAGAGTTAATACTTCGCGCTTTATATCAACGTCTGAAAGCTCATTGATAGGCTTCACGTGTGCGCAATGGGCACGTCGAGCTACGACAATCTCGGCGTGCTTTCCCTGTTTCTAGAATCAGCCCGAAATAATACAGGTACAATAGTCTTCTGCTGTTGCATGCTGCCCTCACGTCACAAGAGTGCGAAAAAGAGCAATTAAAACTCACCATAAGCAACTGATCTCGCACCACATCATAATTCTCAGCTTCCTGAAAACTGTACCCAACAAGAAGTGTAACCTGCCTAGAAGGCTCACCATCATGGTCTTTTCTGATGAAGTGGACCTGACCGTGGTCGAGATCGGGTAGCAGTTCCCATCTCTTTGATCGTCTCAACGGCCCAAATTCCTTCATCATGCCATTCAGCAAAGTAAGGCAAAGATACGGCTGAGCTCCATCGTGAACAGCGCAAATTCTCGTCAAATCCTCATTGCCCCTCTCCCACAGAATCTTCCATAACGCCAGCATCAGAAATTCCCGCCCCGTGACGCCAACACCGCAGTCAGTGTCGGTTGGAGGGTAACGAAAATACAGTTCCTGAAGCCTAGTCAGGCCTGCGTCTGCGAAATCGAAACTTTTGACGCGCTTTCGGCGGCCATCGCCAACGAACAGGTCTTCGAGTTGAGATGGTAAGTAAAGTTGAAGCTTCTTTATTGATGCTTTGGTTGCTGGCGATAGCCTGCTAGTTTTGGTTCGAAAGTCCTGAGCCGAAGTCCAGTGGATACTGAAAATAGTCGAGGATCGTGCGAACGCCTGAAATTCCCCATATAATTGGCGGCATGTAAAAGGGAGTGCTAATGGAGACCTCAAGAGAGATGGAGGCGCGGTGCCGGACTCTCGTCTGAAGGCATACTCGACGATGTAGTTCCGGATCTCGCCTGGTAGATTTAAAAGTGGTGAGTTCTGTGTCATTGAGACCTTCTTAAGTGGCCGAGCCCGCAAGATCTACCGTTGAGCGTCCCGGATGGAAAATGCTGGTCAAGATCAACTATCAAATTGCGGTCTAGCGTCTAAAAGCGTCAGGAAGCCGAGGATCTCAACCGGATTCCGCTAAACATCAGCAAAAGGGCAGTCGATGCCTCAAATGCTTCTGAAGTAGTAGCAAGAATGGCCTCAACGTAAATTCTCGAGATGGACGGTGGACGAAGTCGCGCGTGCTTAGTGGGGCTAACACTTGGAACTTAGTCAGCCGCGAAGCCTCGCGAGGTATCTCTTCACAATCTACTCGCATCCTGATAACTAGTAATCCCGAAGCCAGCATTCCGCTCCGGCTAGCTTAGCGGATGATACTCTCTCATCCAAGCACCTCTAGGTGCCATGACACTAGCCCCTAGTTTTCATCGCTGCTGCTCGTGGCGAGCTCCTGCGAGTTTCTTGAGCCGTGTTGAGAACTACCTTCCAATGGCGGGCTGCCATCAGCATTTAATCGCCCTCACCGCTGTCATACACAAGACATGCCTTCAAAATGGGTTAATCGCGTAACTGTGCGGAACTTTAGAGTTGTTCGGTCCGTGCCATGATCCACGCGAAGTTAGCGTGGCGCGTACCTTGCAGCCGGGAGACCATAGCAACTGACGTCATGGACAACGAAAAGTCAAAAACAGCCGTCGCGTGCACCCATCGACTAGTTTCCCACGGCAGGTCATTTGACCTGATTGATCAATTGCACAAACCTCACCATCCATTGCATTCTGTCTTGGCCAGAATGCTGACTCTCGCTTTTTTGCTTGCGGCGCCGGCTTTTGCTCTCCCAGCCTACCACGACGCGCAAATACCACTTCAGCCTCTCGATCATTCCCAAGGTTATCAGTTCGATCCTCTATTACATTTACCGGGTATATCGCCGTACTTTGATGCTCTCGGGTTTGGCCTTGAGCACAAAGCTCCTCCAGGATGTAATGTCACCGCAGCATCGTATATCGTCCGGCACGGCGCCATTTACGCCAATGATAAGGAGTACGAA
The DNA here is from genome assembly GCA_033682645.1 of Phoma sp. ATCC 74077. Lineage (NCBI taxonomy): Eukaryota > Fungi > Ascomycota > Dothideomycetes > Pleosporales > Didymellaceae > Phoma > Phoma sp. ATCC 74077. The sequence goes on from JAWDJC010000017.1 coordinate 1,110,445, forward strand.
GAGTACATCAAGCCCTTCCTGTGGAAGCTAGAAAAGCATCGCCAAGGCTGGTCTGGACCACTATCGTTCATGGAGACATGGCAGAGTCCTATCCTCGAAGACAAGCTAGAAGACCTCACACCCTCCGGCGCGGTCGACGCGAAAAGAGTAGGCAAACATTTGCTAGAACGCTATCCAGACCTTGTCCCCGAGACAAAGAGGATCCTAGCAGACAAGAAGAGCAGAACATACGACACCGCCGAAAACTTCATCAAAGCCTTCCCGCAAGTCGACGACATCGACATCGTCCGCGTGACCGAAAACACCAACGGCTCAATGGAATCTCTCATCCCGCACAAATCCTGCAAGAACTTCTCCAAATCTCCGGGAACAAAAGAACAGCAAAAAGTGATCGACCTCTACGCAGCCAGCGTCTCCCACCGCCTCTCCCCATACACACCCTTCAAACTCTCGCCCAACGACATCGTAGGCTTCCAAATGCTCTGCGGCTACGAAAGCGCCATAACAGGCTCGCGGTCCCCCATCTGCGCCCTCTTCACCGACGCAGAATGGATGGCCTACGAATACGCCTGGGACCTGAAATACGCCTACATGGTCGGACCGCTGAACCCGTTATCGCCGTACCTAGGCTTCCCGTGGCTCCAGGCGCAAGCCGAGCTCTTCGCGCACATCGCGACGCAGAATACCCCCGGTGAGGCCTGGCCGGACAAGCAGCGCTTCTTCCTGTCCTTTACGCATCGCGAAGTCCCCCCTTTCGTTGCCACGGCGCTGGGCTTGTTTAATTCCTCGTCGGATGCCCGCGAACAGTTTCCTACAGACCATATTAACTGGACGCGTGCGTGGAAAATGGCGGATTTGATCCCGTTCTTGGGACACGTGGGGATGGAGCAAATGACGTGTGAGAGGAGCGCTGTACATGGGGATGGGCCGGGGACGTTTATTCGGTTTATTGCGAATACGGCGCCTAGGCCCATTCCCGATTGTCAGGATGGGCCTGGCGCGAGTTGTTCGTTTGACGCGTTTAGGGACTTGATTGGACGCGGGGCGAAGAAGCATGAGGATTTTCATAGGGTTTGCGATAAGAAAGGGGGGAAGGAGAAGGCGTAGGGGAAGGAGGATGGTTTTGTGTATGTACATCAAGAGGTTGATGATATGACTATGAGAATTTCATGAATGGCATTACTGTTCAAACTTTCATCCTGAGAAACGACTTTTTCACCCTCAATCCATCTGAATATCACTACATCCAACTCTTTCTTTATACTCATCGTCTTCACCATTGCCTTCAATTAAATCACTACTAACCCTGTCCTTCCTTCATCATGATATCGCAATGTAACACGTTTATGAGGGTTCTTGACAGACAGGATCGATATGGCGCAAAGCATCTCACATCACGGTTGGACGAGAATGTCGTTGAATGGGGATGCGAATATGCTCACTTAGCATGGCACCGTATAGTGGAAAGGACAGTATTTCAATTTGCAGCTATCGAGTAAAGGAATGTCATGACACTGCCATTTTGAAAACTCATCTCTACCTCGTTCGTAACAGCATTACCTGTCCTACCATTACCACAAAAGCGTACGAAGAACCATGATGATGCAATCGCTCGCTCATGGGAGCTTGTTGTTGACGCGCGAACCGCCACGTACTCCGCGTTGAGCCCTCCGCTGCTGCATCAAAGCATTGATATCTCCGACATACGTATGGCATACTTACCTCGTGACGTCGTAAGAGTCGCATGACATGTTCATGGCTGAAGATGTTATCGAGGGTCGTCTACTACCCGGTGATCGATGATGGACTATGATCGCCATGCGTCCGCGATGACGCCCATTGCATTGAGGTGGCATGCTCTGCTCATGACAGCGGTGAGCACAAGGCGACATCTCGTGATGGTCGTTGTAGATGCTGGCTGTAGCATCGTGGATTAAGAGATCAAGTCCTAAAAAATCAGTCGCCCCATGCAGGGCCTTAACGTTAGCCTTTGATGATATGAGGCGCTGTGAATAATGCACTGAGAATCAAGTCGACAGATGCTGAAATTGCTTTCGAGAAGCCTGGGCTTGAGCGCTTGCTTTTGAGTCCAACACTGCTGGTGGCCATGGCCTAGCAGTGGAGATCGTCGAGCTTGTCGCGCCGAACCCAGAACGACTCTTGCGTGAGGACATATGAGATGGCCGGGCATACCAATTGACATCGCTGAGTTGCAGCTTCCTGGCACGCTGATTGCTGCGGTTATTGCCAGCCTTATCAAGGCGCGGCTGTGCGTACGGATTCGGCGTCTTGTCCAGACCTTTAGGAGTTTCAGTATGCTTTCTATTGGTGTTAGGTTGGAGGGTGTAAAGAAATGGTGATTCACCAGTGTCGTCACCGTCGTCTCGAGCTTCGTTGTAGTTCAAGACGAGGCTCTTGATGCGCTGTTGTTCTTCCTTGTCGGCTTGTTGCTTGTTACGCATGGCGACGGCAAACGTGGAATCTGAGGGTAAGTCGATGGATCGCGTCTGCGTCCTGTTTCCACGCTTGCTGAGAAGCGAGAATTTCATCGTATGCGATGGCATGACTGGCGCAGGCGCCTCGTTGCCACTATCGTCAGGGTTAATGGTGGCCTCGCGAGCGCGGCGCATAGGAAGCGGGACATCAAAAACGGGCTTGCGCTCGAATTTGCGGGACTCGGCACTCTCTGACATTAGCTTGGCGAGTTCGCGGTCAAAGTCTGCCTCAGCCTCTGGGTCACGTTCGTCTTCTTGTCGCGTCACGATGATCTGTTCCTCCTCTTCGTCTGATGAAGCTTGTTTCACGGGCTCATCATCGTCTGTGTCTTCATCCTCTTCACCAGAGGACTTGTCTCCCTCCCCTTCGGGCATCACAACATCATCGTCTTCAGGGCCCTCAAGCTCGTCATCCGAGGCAGACAGGTCATCCTCGTCGGGCTCCGCGGGCTTATCGGCTGCCGTCGTTTGATAGTTTTGCTTCACAGCTTCAGCAAAAGCATGAGAAGCCTCATCCAAGTCAGTGATCACTTTCCATTGTGGGCGTGTAAGATTGAAGGCGTCTTGAACAATGAACTCGACATCCATCGGAAGAGCTTCCTTGACGCAAACGTAGTACTGGAAGTACGTCAAGAAGAAGTCCAGTTTCTTCTTTGCGGCACCTTTATCGTAGTACATGCCGCAGGTCTCCAGAAGACTGCAGACAAGTCGAATGCGGAAGTAGTCATCTGAACTGTCCAAGGGGTTGTATAATCCTGGACGCGCATATCCACCTTCCCAACCGTAGTTGAGGAGCTTGTACAAGGTGTCGAAAACGAGAGGTGAATCGACCAATCGATAGATGTACAGTTCTCCAAGATACTTGACTTCTGCAATCCGTCGCTGGTTGAATTTGAAATCGTTCAACTCTAGCCCGAATGTAATCGACTCCAGAAGGTCATCGATGACTGATATCGCAAAATCTTGGTGATAACGATGGATCGTCCCGAGAATGACGGCGAGTAAGTGGATATTACTGTACTTGATCTTTCCAGGCTTCGCAAAAACCTTGTGCAGAAGATGGACAATATCATCTTCCTCCCAATGCATTTTGCGGATCTGCTTAACGGTCTTGTCCAAAGTCCGACGTGTGAGGTCTTGGTACATGATTTTGCGCAGAAAGAGCTCAATGGGCGTACGCTCCTTTTGCTCGATAGCTGCACGCTCCGGTGGGTTAACGTAGTACACAGCATTCTCAATCAGCATGCGTTCCTGTTGACCAAGAACCTGAGCTCCCTTCTTTCGCTGGAGCGTCTCGAGGAATGATGCCATGCGCGGAGATGTCTCCGGATTGCGCAGGAGATAGCGCCCACAGTTCTCCAACAAGTTGCAGATGATCTCAATGTTCATCCTAGAGAAATCATCCAGGCTGACCTTGAGGCAATGAAAGATGACGTGCTCGGGAACGACGCCGAACTTGGTCAACTCCGCCAGATAACGAACATTCTGTGTCCGCACTTGCCCAAGGAAGTCCTTTGATTTTCGTCGTTGCAAGCTTCTGAACTCATCATCGAGATACGAGACAAGCCCCTGCGAGACGTCCGGCATGTACTTTCCGAGAGTCGCGATGAGTCTAGAGTACAAAGGCAGCAAATCGGATCGGCCTTTCGGAATTTCCTGCACAGCCTTGATAAGGCGATTGCGGGAAGCTTTGGAATTCAGGAAGCAGAAATCCATAGCCGCCTGGTCGACTGCGTCCTTGGTGCTAAGCTCAGGCAGACGGGCCAAAACGGCATCCACTTGCGCTCCGACTGACTTGTTGGCGATGGCGGTAGACTGATCATCTGCCTCAGCGGCCTTGGCTTCGACAGTAGCATCAATCGGTTCCTCGACCTTTGCCTCGATCTTCTTGCCCACTTGCTCATCGCCATCGGCTTTCTTCTTCTTGGGTTCTTCTAGTAGGATGCCCGGCACACGTTCCTTGAGGTCCATCAGGTTTTCGTAGAAGCGACGTTCGTCCTCATCTTCCCAGATTCCAGCGCCGTCACTCTGGCCACGCAAGTATTCGCCCGCCTTGACCAGACCAATGGCACCATCTCCGGCGTTCGCAGTACTGTCCTTCTCTTTGAGATCAGGCATCTCCACGCCCAGCGCATCAGCTAATACCTGCGCATTCGCGATGAGTCGCTCCTGAGACTTCATTTGTTTCTCGTAGTTTGACTGGCGGTCCTCAAACACTTCCCCGGACTTGACATAAGCCTCAGCATTTTTGCGGCCTTGATTGAGCAAGTGCTTCTGGTCGCGTAGCAGATGCGTTTTGACGTCTTCGAAATAGCGTGTGAGAATGTTCTTGAACCGTTGCTGTAGCTCTGGAGAGATGATGGGCGTGTCTTTGCTCGCTTGCTCCTCGTTTTCTGACGCCGAAGTATCCTCGTTCTTCTCTGCGGTCGTGGTTCCATCTTCATTCACAGTCTTGCGACCCTCGGCGGAAGAAGTTTTGGCTCCGAGAATGTCCCAAGCAAATGCCTTGACAAAGATGACCACCAGCGGCAGGTTGACGTGGTCGCGATCGTGGCCAAGCATGTCCTTCAACACCTCGAGCGGGAAGGGCTCAGAGTCGGTAGTCTCTGCTCGAGCCCTGGTCTTGGCCGACCCCTCTACAAGCTTGCCATTGTCTTTGCTCTTGCTCGCCTCTTCAGGTCGAGCTACGTCATCGAGGCTGCGCAGGACATGCACAAGCCAAAGTTCGGTAGCCACCCGCAACAGTACGCGCTGGCGAGCCAATCGCTCCTTCTCTTCTCGCTCGCGCACGTCCTGTGCCAATGACTTCAGGTGAGACTTGTCAGGTGTTGCCAATCCTCTGCCAATATACCAGGCGATGTATCCGGTGAACTCTGCGGGGCCGAAGCGTTGGTGGAGGGCGCTGACGATTTCGACACCGGCTGCAATCTCACCAGGGGTTTTGAGCTTGCACAGACCTTCGTAGCAGGCGGAGATGACTTCGGAAAGGTACTTGTGGAGGGACAGGGTTCGGATCTCTTGGAGAAACTGGGACTGGGCGGCAGCGTTCACGGCGGTTCGGAGGCGCTTGATGAATGCGGTATTCTTCTTCATAGACGAGTCGAGGGAGCCTTGTACGGGAAAGACATCTGTGCACAATGTAAGTATCACGGGCGCGGGGGAAAGTTTTGTGCCGAGTACCCTGCTCGCCATCCCAGGCTCGAATGTTAAGCTCACGAAGCTCTCCTAGTCATTTTCAGCATGTGGTACTTTTCCTAGATGGCTCAACCTACGCTTCCTCTGCCTCTCCATGGTGGAGCAGGCGGTCCCGCAGCTGTGGAGGGGCGGCGGGTGATAGCAAGGGTTCGCTACGATATATGCACATGGGAAACGGGCGGTATATCAGGCGCGACTGTTGCGTGCATTTGTTCGGGCACGGTTGATCAAGCTCGCGGCAGAGCGGGACAGGTCGCGGAGTAGCAATTCGGTGGTGGAGGGGCTTTCTGGCGGTTTCCCGGTCAAGGGTTTGTGAAGTTCAGGTACGTCGAAGTTCACTTATCACCACCGTCCGTGCGTCACGGTCCCGCCTTGACGCAAAATGCTTGACTAAGCATGTGAATTGGGTGCTCAACACCTGGCGATGGCAGCCTCTGTACACTGCTCCACGGCCTTCAAGATACGAGGCTTCTGTTCCCGCTGCAGCCAGAGCTGTGAACACGCGACCCACATGTTGCTCGTCGAATGCAGGGACACCCGCGCTTTAGCATACACTCAGGACATGGCTTTTCGCTTCGGCACAATGGCATGATAGTCGCCAGCATCGTGGATCGCGGACGGGACGTTGCACACGCTTGGCCGACCTTGAAAGCCGCGTCAGTACCGCCCTGGTGGAAGGCTTGAGCATGGTGTGCATGGTCGACGGGGCACAACAGCACGAAAGCAAGTACCCGGCGTGCATCTCTTCGAGCATGGATCCGATCCGACAATCTGATCGAGCACCGCAGCGAGCGCCGATAGTCTCGCCAAGGACAAGTTCTAGGTCCTTGTAAGAATGGCAGGACTACGGTGGTACACCATGTATTGCATGACGACTAAGGCTTGACACCTTCGCGTAGGTTTGTCTAATCCTTTGTCTCGTTGGTTCCATAGGTTCTTTTAAGAAGAGACGTCAGGGCGACGAGTCCTGTTTAGTAGACAGATCGAAAAGCATGTGAGAAACTAGATCTAGAAGGCAGGCATTGCTATCTTGCTGCTATTTCTATCGTCAACCACAGCATTCTCATGTACCTTGACGGTGTGTTGTGCAGAATCAAGCTTGAGGGTGGGATTACAGCCAATAGCTAAGATTTGCATTCTCTCAATTTGCCACTTGGCGCACCTGACCTCGACAAATTGCAAACGCTGTTCAGCTCAAGCATCAGCCGTAGTGCAGCCACAGGCGCGCCGTTCAATACACTTGGACACGTGTAGCGGCAATACGCTGCCAAGAACCACGAGTTCTGCTTCAATTTCCAAGGTCAGATCTGACAGCTCCCCTGCAAAGCAATTGCTAGGGCCGGCGTCCAAGAGTCCTGAGTGGTGGAGACACGGCACCGAGTCTGGATGCCTTATAAAGTTCTGCTATTGCCCACCGGTGAATACCTAACAGTGGATGTACTTGGTAGCTCAGGGGGGAATGCCAAGGCTCAAAATGCCGGCGGCGCTATAGAACATGGGTAAGCGCGCCTCGTAAAAACAGCGATTCATGAGGCACAGGGGCAAATGAGATTTGACGTGTGAGAAAACGTGGGAACACAATTGAACCAGAGAATTAGGGTGCATACGAAATGGAAGACTAGAATGTCGTGGTCAGAATCAAGTTTATCGATTTCAGCCCTGCAGGAGGAGTCGCCGGCGATCCGCGATGCGGTTGGCGGCTTCTAGGCAGATTGCCCTCCGCGCACCGCGACGATCAGCGCCTCGTCCTCTCCTATTGATGGTGCCAAACCAGATTCCGAGTATGCGGGCTCCCGACACTATCGATTACAACCCGTGCACCGCCTCAGCGCGGCTGCGGGCTGGAACTTGTAGAGTGGGCGTCTCAACGGGTTCTGAGTGGCCGACTTGCTGTGGATGCAACATATTGCCTGGGACGCCATATGACATAAGGTGCGGCTCACGAGGCGGTGGAACAACAAAGACAGACTGCCACGCCCGCAACACACGGATAGCGGAACACGTCTCGTTCGGTCGAATCGATGTTGGGGCGGCCGTCCATGTACCGCCTGGTGTGCGGGTCCTTGGAGCAACTCCACCGCGCGCGTTCCGTTCGTATTTTTTCCTTCCAACTTTTCTTAGCGCTGTCAGCTCGCATGGACGGGCGGCGAAAAGGGGTGGGTGCCAGGCTTGCTTTCCTGGCGACATCCCACAAGACTGACGGTGACAGCAAGCCATTGCCGCGAGCTCGGGGGCCACTCTCGTAAAGCCCAAATGGCATGAGGGGCGTGTGAGCCATTACTGGCCTGTGGATGCCGTTATGTCAGCCATGTCGACCCCTGGGCGCTCTTCACGCGAGCCCAGGGGGGCGCTTGGCCATGCAAAAACGCAGCAAGCGGCATTGAAGGCGAATTTGCTCCTCACCATGATGCCATCTGCATGCAGCGGCGCGAAAAGACTGCTTGTGGTGCGTTAGGGTGCCTCTCGAGGGCCGGCGGTGGCCGTGTCGAGACACAGGACAAGTCGTGGCTGTCGCCGCTCCCAACGCACTCGACAGCGTCCCAGAGCACACGTCGCCCACGACATGTCTCTCTCAGGTGATCAGGGCCATGCGAAACAGAACAGACACGGAGCCTGCAGTCTCCAGACACCCCAACGGCAGACGGCGCATGGAGGCGTCCCAAAATAACCAACAAGGCTGCAGTCTAGTCCCGCGGCGCGCGCCTGGTGCGCTTTGGCGTCGACACCAACATGGCGTCTCCCTGCTAAGCTCTCGCTTTGGCGTCCAAAGCCCCGTCTGCCTGCCCAAAGCGGGTTGGACGCCCCCTGTGACGATCGTGCAGCGTGAATGTTGCCCAGCAGAGCCAGCACACTTTGGGCAACGCCGACTGGCCAATGCGCTCCCGCTTCTCGTGTCTGTAAACGACCTCTACCCCCTCGTGTCGTGTCGTCGAGAATTCCCTTCCTCCCTCCAGGCGCTCCTCCTACACCTCTCCGGACTGCCCCTTGCGTGCAGCACCTGTAGTTGATGACATCGAGTTGAGCATCCCGCTTCTTTCGTTTCTTCCCACCCACCACACTCGTTTACCGGCCTGCGAAAGGAAGCCATTCACGCTCGCATCTACCGTCGTTCCTCGTCCTTGCCCGCCCATTGCCGCCCTTTCAGCTTCCGTCACCTTCTGGAAATATCCTTTGCCCATCGCTCGGTACCTACGTCGATTATCTAGCGTTGTACGACAATTGAACCTGCGAGCGTGCCCTGTGTCACCCGCACCTCCCCACCGCGCTGAACCACTCCTCGGCAGCGCATACCTCACCCGCCTCTTCGACAACCGTGCATTGCTCGTAGCTTTCAAAAGCCACCGCACTCGTACCGACTGTGATTCAGCGCCTCACCGAGAGTCTTGCGTCACCAGTCCAGTCGCTTGGATATAGGCTCGACGGCTGCTCGAAACGAGACAGCATCCCTCGCTAGCTAACCCCCGCTTAACGACCTCGAACGAACTACACATATCTAATAATTCATCATGGTGTGGCACGAGATGATGGGCGTCTTCGCCCGAGCAGACAACTCCATACCTGACATTACCGATCCCTGGAAAACCAAGGATGTGAGTACCTTACTTTCTACTGATTGAATGCGACAACTGACTTTGACAGATTATATACGTATCCATCGTCGGCACCGTCATGTTGGCTGCGCTGCTCGAATGGTTCCTCTGGGTTGCCGCCTTCCTGTACTGCATTGTCAAGGTCTTCCAGAAGGCAGAGACCATCAGCGTCCGGATATTAGCTATTTTCTTTGGTATCCTCTTCTTTCTCCTCCGGTAAGTTTAGCTTCTGCTGCGCGCGCATCCATATCTAACGGCAGCAGTGCCATTTTCTTGCCCATCATGGTTGTCACCCTGCCTCTGCCCCCGCAAGTCGTCAAGTATTTCCCCCAGCAAATGGTCGATTTCCTGCAATGGTTCGCTTTCTGGTCCTTTGCTGGTCTCTTGACGATCCCCTGGTTGTTCTGCGTCTATCAGCTTGTAACCCACTCCGTCGGCCGAACCCGAAGGATCAAGTCTGTTCTCGACGAGGCTTCTGCTCCCAAGGTCGTCATTGTCATGCCCTGCTACAAGGAAATCCCCGAAATTCTCCTTCGAACCTGCGACTCGCTGGTCGACTGCGAATATCCACCTTCTTGCTTGCACATTTTCCTCTCATTCGACGGTGACCAGGAAGACGAACTTTACCTGAACACCATTGAGAAGCTCGGCGTACCGCTTACCCTCGACTCATATCCCAAGTCTATCGATGTCATCTACCGTAGCTGTCGTATCACCGTTTCTCGCTTTCCCCACGGCGGCAAGCGTCACTGCCAGAAGAGGACATTCAAGCTCGTCGACAAGATCTACACCGAATATCTCAAGCGCAACGACAACCTGTTCGTGCTCTTCATCGACTCCGACTGCATTCTCGACAAGACGTGCATTCAGAACTTCATGTACGAGATGGAGCTCAAGCCCGGCAGCAAGAAGAACATGTTGGCTCAAACTGGTGTCATTACGTCCACAACCGAGAAGAACTCGCTCATCACCCTGCTTCAGGATATGGAGTACGTTCACGGTCAGCTTTTCGAGCGTTCGGTCGAGTCTGGATGTGGTGCAGTCACTTGCTTGCCCGGTGCCCTCACTATGCTGCGTTTCTCCGCTTTCCGAAAGATGGCCAAGTACTACTTTGCCGACAAGGCCGAGCAATGTGACGACCTCTTCGATTACGGCAAGTGCCATTTGGGCGAAGATCGCTGGCTCACTCACTTGTTCATGATTGGCGCAAAGGAGCGATACCAGATCCAGATGAACACCGGAGCTTTCTGCAAGACCGAAGCCGTACAGACCTACCGATCTCTTCTGAAGCAGCGTCGCCGATGGTTCTTGGGTTTTATCACCAATGAAGTGTGCATGTTGACGGATATCCGACTCTGGAAGCGCTACCCTATCCTGTTGATTGTGCGATTCATGCAGAACACCATCCGAACGACGGCCCTGCTCTTCTTCATCTTGGTTATTTCCCTGATCACCACATCCCAGAAGGTTAACAATCTTCCGGTCGGTTTCATCGCCATCTCGCTCGGGCTTAATTGGCTTCTCATGCTGTACTTTGGCGCCAAGCTCGGTCGCTATAAGATCATGCTTTACCCTCTCATGTTCGTCATCAACCCGTTCTTCAACTGGCTCTACATGGTCTACGGTATCTTTACTGCTGGTCAACGTACTTGGGGTGGTCCTCGTGCCGACGCGGGTGCCGCTGATACCACCAAGACTCCTCAGGAAGCTATCGAGCACGCCGAGGCTACTGGCGATGATCTTAACGTTGTCCCGGAGACCTTCAAGGCTTCAGCTGAGGCTCGTAAGCACCGCCCTGCGCCCATTCCTCTCCAGCCATCGGACAACATCGAGGGACGCTTTGCCCCTGCCGAGAGGCTGGCAAATGGATGGTACCAGCAAGGAAACGACTCTGGTCTCACCCTACCCAACACTCTACCCCGCAACCCCAACGTTCCCAATGTTCCTCTGCACCCGCGCTCCTCCATGGACTCGTTCGTTTCCGGCACGTCCGCCAACAACTCCATCTATATGCCTCGTCGCGTCGAAAGTTTCATGGATCCTGAGGATGCTCGCATCTACCACAAGACCCAGCAGACTCAAAAACCCGCCGGTGGCGCTTTCTTCGAGGAGGCACGCCAAGGACCCTACGAAGTCGGCCGTGGCTCCGGCAAGTCCCCATATCAAGAGTCGGTTGACTCGCTGTCAGACGACTCAGTCTACCACTCTAAGGGCCCACAAAGGCCTCAAGCGCCGCGTATGAACAGCGACAACGGCTACAGTAGCCCGCCCGGAGCGCGCACGCCAACAAACAACTCGCCCCTCTCCGCCGAGTATGGCCACAGCGGCCTCGAGGCCCCCAAGCCATCGTACAACCGGACAACAAGCGGTGATCAGCAGCGCAGTGGACGCAGTCCCCTCGCACGCCAAAGCTACGTCCGCACAGCACCAGGCGAGGGTATCGAGCTCCAAGCACCACAACAGAGCAGCTTAATGCGCGACGTCTCACCCGCGCCGCTCGGCCAGCCATCAATGCCCGCTGCATCTTCAAATCACCAGCGAAGCGAGTCGACTGACTCGAAGAAGCGGAAGAGGCTCAGCAAAGCGCCTCCTTCGAGCCGCAAGTAAAATAAACGCTTCTTCTAATTCGCCTTCTCTTTGTCTTTAGCTCTTAAGAGATGTTGTAACTTTTGTCGGTTTTGGGATTTAACGGCTTCGGGATTTACATTTACAAATTTTCCCACCGTTTACTACTATAAAAAGTCGCGATTTACGGGCGTTCCAGCAACCTTTCCCTTTCCTCACCTTCGCTTTTCGCTTTGTTTCGCGCATTGGATATCGGCGTTTTCAAGAACGACCGCGCACACACACCGCGATCAAATCTTAAGTTTTTGTACATAACAACAGTATACTTAAATACGGCTGGGCTGGGGCTGGGGCCGGGGCTTGGAGGTTCTTTAATGGTCGACTCGACTCGACTCGACTCGATGGACGAATGACTTGGATTTGACTTAATCGACTTGACTGGGTTGGATTGGATTGGATTGTAGAAAGACCATCATGACTACTAGTTCGCTCACTCACTCACTCACTCTTTACCGCTTCCTTCCTTCCTTTCGCCTTGCCTTGCCCTTTTGACGCTTTGGGTGTTATTGTTGCGCATGGCATCGTACGTACGCCTTTGTGTACATGGAACGGAGAGGGTTTGTGGTATGGGTATATATGCGAAAGGGCAGATATCATGTGCAGAACGACAATCTTGCTCAATGTTTAGAATGGAGTGTTTATATCGAGACGAATTCAAGGGATCAATTGGACAATCCAATAAGGTGCTGTAGTCATGTGTTGTGTCTATGGTGATTTGTTTTCTGTGTATTGTGGTTTACTAAATGTAGGTCTTGTAGAGTAGTCTTACATGCAGGTAAAAGGGTCTGTGGCTGCGTGAAGCCTTGCTAAGCTTCAGCCCCAGGCCCCAGCCACGCGAATGAACCTCAGAACCCTAGAGCGTGAGAAGCCGACCGTCCACCCTGCTATATGTTCGTCTACTCTCTTGTGGTATCAGCATATGAAAGCTCATACGAAACAATGAGTTGTAACGACTTCCTCCTCACCATCGCATTGCTGTGCCAGGCTGCAACCAATCCAGAATATCTTATTACCTAATCACATCTCGAGGCAGAGGGGAAAACGGAGAAAGCTACGTTGCCTCTTAGCACGTTCATGCGGTATGAGGTGGTCAGGACAGAACGAGAGCCGTCTCACAGTTTCAATAGAAAATTCTTTGAAGTCCGTCTTGACGGGAAGAAGGTTGCAAAGTGGAAAGTGAAGGAGAGAATCGCTGAGGAGGCGGGATATTGCGTTTTGTCGGTTTTACCTGACACTGAACGCTGGATACTAATGGCGCTTGGACTGGAAGATAAGATCGAGGACCTTGAGAGAACTAAGGAAGTTAGAAGAGGGTCCTTGTACTTAGGTAGTCATACGAGCGATAACAAGTTGGCCAAAGTGACAGTAGCGTATGTTAACCTGGATGATGTATTGGTTTAGAAGCATCTCGAGTAGATAGTAGTCTGGGTTTAGGAAGATATGAGGTTAACGTTAAGCGATGACATTCGGTCCCATCTATTTTCCCATAGACGCCAACATCTCGTCAGATCGCGAGGCATGGTCTATTGCTCGTCTTTACACATACGTATTTGTTTAGTTGTTGTAGCAACTGTTGGCTTAGAGAAAGCGCAAGCAGTCTGTTAGCTGAGTTGTTGACCATGTAATTGTCTATTGGTGATATGGTGTACGTCAACCTCTAACCTGAGCCTGATCTATCAATGGGTGACGAAATATCCCATCACCGCAGTGGACAGAATAAAGTTACAATACTCATCTAGACTTCAACACCAATGGAACCATTCTACTCCCCCTTCTCCTTTCCCACCCTCGCAAACAACTCCGGATGGTCAATCGCATACCTTACACCCGCAGCCCAATGATACAACTTAGCAGCAACCACATACCCCTCCTTAGCAAACTCCTCCAACCTATCAAACAACTCACTCAGCGGAATATTCACGCGCTGAATATCCTCCCCCTCATCTAAATGCTGCTCAGGTTCCTCGTCCCCCTCACCTAGCCTCACCTCAACCATAACAAGACACAAGTTCGCGTTCGTCATCCCCGGATCAGCAGCTACAGGTGGACTCACAGAGATAACAGTACCCGAGTACCCCGTTTCCTCATGCAATTCGCGGACAGCAGCTTCCTCGGGCGTTTCATTCGCATCGATTAAACCTGCGGGCCATTCTACCGTGAAAGCGTTGAGCGGGGGGCGGAACTGGATGACGACGATGGTGGAGGGGGGTTTGGAAGGGTGGTAGATTATGTTCCCCATTGCGACGGCGTCGACGCCGGATGCGCTGGTTGTTTTGCGGCTGGCGATTTCCCAGATGCGTTGCGTGCCTTTTGCGTCGGTGTAGGTTGCTTTTTGGAGTTGGACCCATTTTGCGTCCGAGGAGGAGAGGGGGGTTAGGGAGGTTATTTTGGGTGTGCCGGTCGAGGACATGGTGGTTACTTTGTTGACGAGGTGGACTAGGGTTGATGTGGGTGTGCGGGGTGTGGAGTGGAAATGGCGCGCGAGCAAGGGGGCTGGTGTGCGTGGAATTGCGCGTTTAGTTAGGGTTGAGAGCATGGACTTGGCGGAGTGAAGTAGTTGGTCGTGGGGGGAGTCAGGCGAATGGGTTCCGGAGAGGTAGTCCAATGAGCCGAGGGGATGTTGTGCAACGGTTGAGCGAGAAAGTAGCCGCGAAGCTTTGCCCTGGTTTAAGATTTCAATGTCCTCCTTTGATGGGTTGAGAGGTCGAGTGACAAGAAGCAAAGCCGTTTAGAGCGATGCCTAGATGCGCGATCAGGCTAGCGCCGCAGCGATTTCCGCGACGTCATCCGGAAAAGCAGCAGTAGCACGCGCTGATAAGAGTCAACGAGAACAGCAATTGAGTCTACCTTTGTGCTCTTGTGCTCGACTGCTTTGTTCTATGGTCGTTACGGCGTTTTTCCTATCTTGTACCTAATCGCCGCCTCTCATCGCTCGACATGTTTCTACTGCGAACCTCACCTTGCATATCACGAGCGCTCTCTTCCAGTAGACAATTCTCAACGAGTATCAGACGAGAAGCAGACTTCACGCACGCAGTAATAGGTGGCGGTGTTGTGGGTCTGGCAATAGCAAGGAAGCTACAAGAAAGAGATGGAGTGTCTACTGTCTTAGTTGAAAAACATGGCTCTGTGGGTACGGAAACGAGTTCGCGGAATAGTGAGGTGGGCTACATTTTATTGTCTATAGATATCAAAGTCTTATTTCATGTTTTGTCTTTCATGCAGTCTAAGACGAATGCTCATGTGCAATAGGTAATTCACGCAGGCCTATACTACGGGCCGGACTCACTCAAAACGCGACTCTGCCTCAAGGGCAAGAGGATGCTATACGAGCTCTGCCAACAACACTCCATCCCGCACCGCAACACCGGAAAATGGTTAGTCGCACAAGATGCCACGCAAATGGATGCACTCAGCAAAGTCCACTCCTTCGCCTCAAGCATTGGCGTCCCCACGAAATTCATTTCCAAAAATGAAGCCCAAAACAGAGAGCCCGACGTCCGCGCCGAAGCCGGTGTACTCGAGAGCCCCACAACAGGCATCGTAGACTCCCACAGCCTAATGCAATTCCTCGAAGGCGACTTCGAAGAGAAAGGCGGAATCTGCGCCTTCCACTCCCCCGTCACACACATCCAACCCCTTGACTCCGGGCGCGCAGGCTGGGAAATCACCACCACGAGTCCCTCAGACGGCGAAACAACAACCATAACAGCAGAGACACTAGTCAACTCCGCCGGACTCTTCGCCGTCTCCATCTCAAACATGATCCTCCCACCAGAACGCCACAAAAAAGCTTTCTACGCAAAGGGCTCCTACTTCTCATACAGCGCGTCCCGCCCCCGCACAAACACACTAATCTACCCCGCCCCCGTCCCCGGCCATGCAGGCCTAGGCACACATCTAACTCTCGACATGTCAGGCCGAATCCGCTTCGGCCCAGACGTGCAATGGACAGACTCACCCACGGACTACGTACCCAACACATCCAGCCTCTCGCTCGCCATCGACGACATCCAGACGTATCTCCCCGGCGTGGACAGAGAGGCTATTGCGGCCGATTACGTGGGTATTAGACCGAAGCTGGGGAAGCTGGCTGCGACGAGTGGGAAGGATTTCCAGGATTTTTATATCGTGAGAGAGGAGGGTTTCAGCGGGTTTGTCAATTTGTTGGCGATTGAGAGTCCCGGGTTAACTAGTTGCTTGGCGATTGCGGAGGAGGTGGAGGGGTTGTTGTATGGGTAGGTAGGTATATAGATCGAGAGGGAGGTATTGGTCTTGCAGGGGCCTTTTTCTTGGTATATACAACTGGTTGATGTAGGAGGTGGTGGAATGGATATGAATGCATCATGGTTGTGTTGTAGGTTGTAGACTTCCCATACAAATCCTTGATCACCCATGATGAATAATAAATAATCCCCAAGATTTTCCACGTTATTATCTACATATCTAGGCCTCTTGCCCTTGGCATGTAAACTGATTATCTACGTATTCCTATACGCACTGTTATATCATATCACATCCGCTAACTTCCTTGCTAACACTTCGTGACTAGAACGTAGTTTTATATTTAGTACATCCACGACTATAATTAAAGTTATAAGCACATCAGTTAAAAACACCCATGTCTATCGCACTCCACTCCACTCATCTCCTTGTAGTTTTAAGTCTAAAGCAAAGGCAAAGAAACAAGAGGTATCTAAGTTTCCTACATACCTAAGTACTCCGGACTTCCAATTCCCTCACTCACCACCTTCTAACTTACGCACTTCCTCTGCCTCCCGATTCCAATTCCCATCTTGATCCCATATCTCTAATCCCTGATGTCTATGGAAATAGTACATAGAAAAACAGGGCTAGGATATCCTTTCATGACGCGTATGAGCATATCTGTCTAGAAGATAAACATGTGCTGCCTGCCTGCCAAAAAAAGGGGAATGTAAAATAATAGAGAACACTGAAAGTATGCCATATTATGCACGACAAGTCATCATGCTATTCAGCCCACCACCAAGAATTAAAACTCATTATAAAACGTTCCGTATAATTCGACCGCTCCACAGACCACTGATAGATATCTATATACACCCCTCCTCCGCCCCTTATTTCCTATCTACCTAACCTTCTCATCATCAATCTCCCTCCTCAACCCCGCAAGAACCTCCTTCCTACGCTCCAAATGCCCCTGCAATCCCTCAACCTGCTCCCTCACCGTCTCAATCTCCTCTCTGATCCCACTTAACCCCTTCACCGCACCGCCCTCATCGTTATCCAAGTCCCTCAACACGCCCCTCTTGTAATCAAGCAGCAATTCCAGCTCGCGCTTGATCAGAGCGGGTTTAGAGTCTTTACTTCTTCCATGCCGTCTATTCTCCGCTTCCTTCTCTACATCTGCGATTTTCGATTCGAGTTCGCGAAGCTGTTTTTTCAGCCGTACTTCTTCCCAATCTTCTGTTGTTCTGCCGCCGAAATCTGTGCCTTTGGCTCTTGCGCCGTAGTTGGCTGCTCGATCGCCCACGCCCAGGCGCGTGAGGTATGCGTCGCCGAATTTGGCCTTGCGGCCTGTGGTCGTTGTGTCGTCGTGGGTAGCGGCCCAGCGGCTGTTACTCGATGACTCGACGTCGTAGTCTATGTGGGCTTTTTCGAAGCTCGCGCGAAGGCTGGGCGGCACGCTGCGGGGCACGCGGTAGCCTTCGCTGCGCTGGTTGAGGATGTGCAGGAAGGCGAGGGAGGCGTCTTTGCCGACGGATTGGCGCGCTTTCGGGTTCACGAGGTTCCATGCGAAGCGGATGTCGGAGTCGGGGACGTTGTCTAGGCTGTCGAAGAGGCCGGAGAGCGAGTCGAAGGTCAGGTTGCCGTGGCCGTCGCGGTTGGCTGTGTAGATTTCTTCGTATTTGGATTTGTCAGAGGGCGACATGTACCAGTCGAAGCCGTCGCGTAGGCCGGGTGTGTCGTCGTCGTCTTCGACGGACTCGAAGGCGGGTTGTGAGCCGGAGAGGGCGCGGGTTGCTTGGACGAGGTGGGCTTTGGATTCTGGGACGAGCCAGTCTGGAAGGGCTTTTGGAACGTCGAAGGATATCTGAAGTCATGAATTAGCATATAACATCTTCCCAAGGTGTATATCCTGAGTTGTATGCTGCAACTCATACAACCGGGCGCAACATACCCCATTGATCAAATCAAAAATCAACCGCATAGCCACGCAAAACTCCTCAAAGTCTAGCTTGCCATCGTTATCCACATCCGCCAAATCCCACACCCTTTCGAGCTGATCGTCCCGTAGGTGAGAGTTCTTGAGTACGGGAGCTGCTTGTGCGCCGTCGAGATGCGTGCCGCCTTGGGATAGGGAGCTGAAGATCTCCCAGTATTTCTCGACTTCGTCTTGTTCGATGCGATTCGGCGCCATGGTGAGGGAGTGAATTCGGCGAGGAGGAGTTGGTGGGGAGTAGGGAATGGAGATGAGACTGGGCGTGTGTGCTGCTGTTGCGCGCCGCACGTCGGGCATGGCGGAGCTCTGACGGGGATGCCGTAGCTTCGGGCTGGGGTACGTACATGCCAAGCTTCCATACACCACCCGGGTCCCCTGGAGCATCCACAGCAATCCATCTTCTCGATATTCTGGAGAGAGGGCCGCGACAAGTCACCACATATCTCTTTCACATCTATGATAGAGATGTAACAAGAGTCCTTTAAACTACCTCAAATCGAACAAAGTCTGTCTTCTCTCCACTAGTAAATCTTTACTTGAAAATACTACAGAAGTGATAGCTAATGCTATACAAGGAATATATCTTCCGTGAGAATCGGTATCGGATTGAAGCCTCTTTCCAAAAGCCATAATGACTCCTGTCCACAAGGGGATTGCGGTAATGTCCAAGACGAGCTAAGTATAAAGTCATCTCCCATAAGTTGTAGGAAATGATCTCTGAAAAATTCAAAAGCCTCTCTTCTGCCCCTCTTAAAAGCAAGCCATTCTGGAGATCGACAAACATTCCTTTCTTTGGTCATTTGCTCCCCCCAGTGTAATGTCCAAAACTCGTCAATTCTGCTGCTCCCGGGATAATTACAGGGTAATGGCTTCCTGCTTGGATGCAAGCCTTCGCCATGCATTAGGCCATGGACGTAACAAATTCCTACGAAGCGATAACAGCCTTCTATAGGCCTCAATGCAACAGGACAATCAAAGCCCAGTAGCAGGTGAATCTCATCGCCAACCTGAATGCTTCTGGGGCCGAAACCTATAAATCCTTTGGAGCCACGAAATACATGAACGTTTGTATCTCTTTCGTTGAAATAATCGTTAAGCATTGCAAGTTGTTCCTCGAATGTGAACGGATTTTCTTCTGCTACTTCATCAGATGTAACCTTGGTTTCAAGACCAAAAAACGCCGCACGTGCAGCATGATCTGTGTTGAACCAATCTTCGCGCATCATCATTTGTTTGACGGCGAGATCCATAGGCTGCATAGTAGGCGGATAGATATTTGAATCGTGAGGCTGCCGAAAGAACTCCGCGACGAAGTCCTCATTGTAACAATTCATGGCGCTAATGCAATCCTGCTTTATACTGCTGACTCTCAGATTCTTCCGGTCCGGAGTTTTCATCAAAGACCCATACGGATATGAGGATCCCCTCGTAGCTTGCTGGAACCAAGCAGAAGGGCTCCCCGTTTGATATTCAGTATGCCTCCAGTCGGGTACCCAACTGGGCAGATTATTTTGGGGGCACGTAGGAATCACACCTCTAAGTAAATCTAGAGATTCGGTGCTTTGTACGAGGTACTGAGCCGTCTTTACATAGAGATCCTCGACTGGTTCTGAATAGTCAGGGCGGATGAACTCGGTGGCAGGTCGTGAGCAGCCTGGGCTTGTTAAACTTTCGTCCAAATCGTCAGCGAGCCCCAGTAAAGCCACAACTTTATCACGAGGATCGCTACATTTGGAGGTTCTCCGAAAGGACAGTAGGCCCTGGAAGGAGACGCCATCGTGAGGGCTTGTGTCGAAGGCCCTCGACAGGGTTGAGGGTCTTAGATAATTGGTCAACTCAAGACCTTCCTGGTTGGACTGATAGAGATTACGGACAACCGAGGACGACAGTATTGCTTCCAGAACTTCCCAAGCAAGGCTCTGGAGTCCACATATTAGCTCGGCATCCTGGGCTAGCTTGGCTTCCTGAAATGTCCAAGTGCGTTCGAACCAAGATCTGTGCGTTATTTTATTGAGTGCAGCATTGCACCATTCCATCACTCCATGTTCAACGCCATTATTGCCATAACGGTCAAGGTGATGTTCCATATATTTCCTAGGGACCCGTTCCACGAATTTTTCACTCAGACGACGGGCCTCTTCTCCTTCGGCAAAGGGATAGCCACCTGTTATGTCGTACACACTCTTTGCATAGTCAAACGCAAGTGCAGTATACTCATCCTCTTGGCCTAGCCATATGAGAACTCTGCGAGCCGTCTTGAAGATAATCCTCATCTTCAGAACCTGTGTACTTCGCTCTTGAAGGTCAGCCTGGTTGATGCAGATTTGATCGACCCACAGTGTCCTTGCTTCTTGACCAGGAACAGGACGAAGTCGCTCAAGCGCATCGTGAAGGTTTGGTCCAATCCTGAGCACACCTGAACTTTTGCCGTCAACCCACAAGCTACGGGGCGGGTATTGAGGGCCCCAAACATAAGACAAGGCTTCGTAATGGGGCCATTCGTAGTCCTCACTCCTAACATGAGATATGCGACATTGGTGGTCTGTGGACGACTCGGTGTCCGAAGACTCATATTCCGGGATTTCGAAGTCATCCTCGTCTCCTTCCTCGGACGAGATATGAGGTTCCTGTGGTGATAGGAGTTCGAAATGTTTGATGACGCATCGTAATTCTTCGCCCGGAGACCCTGGAAGGAGGCTCAGAAGGCGGATTTCGTTATCTTTCAAGGGCTCGTGAGCGTAATGGATAGCTTCTCCAGTCATGATCGATGTTGAATTGGAAACGAATCCTAGGAGATTGCTCTCGTAGGAAAGAATGGATATTAAGCCCTAGCAACTTTCGTATTGTCTAAGGAGAATTAGGCCTGGTAAGGAGTCCGCTGCGTCTGTTCTAGCGAACCATTCAATGACCTCAAGAGCGTCTCGTCTTTTTCTTGGTAATGTTGTCGGAATCGTGGAATAAGTTTTGCGGCAAGGCTAGAAGCTTAGCCGGTATAAGCTCGCGAGCTGGGTTGAGCTCAAGTATTAATTGTATCGAGTGATGTCAGACATCTGCTTGCACGGCTGCTGCCTTTGTGAATGTTGATCTCAGATCTGCTGGGGGCTTTGTTCAGGCGTTTCTTGAATGATAAGTTGTACTTCTTCAATGTTGCGTTCGGAGAGGATAAGGCTATCTGCTATCGATGGAGGAGAAATGAATTACATTAGCGGAGATTATCTGTTGACCGGTGAAGGTGGTTACACAGCGTCGCCACGCTGCACAGCCACGAGCTGAAAGTCTTCAAATGCGTATCACAACGGACACTTAGGAATTCTTGGGGCTATCGCACATACATGCTGAGGGCTCTGGCTTTGGAGGAGCTCGTTTTTTATTGAGCGATCGCTTAAGCCTAGTGGATCTGTTATTGTGGTCTAGACATCTCCTATATGAATGAGAAGATTAGTTCTCAAGGCTTTCATTCAAAGATAAAAATGAAATGGGAACTGAATAATCCGCACAGGAGCCGCGGGGATATGGGCCTCGATGTATCAATCACTGTCACCATCGCTCGCTGATTCCTCAATAGACTGTAAGAGTAATCTCATGACATTTCGATTTCAGCCATGTACAACACCCACGTCCCGTCCCTATTATCATTACAAAAAACTGAAAGGCCCTATAAATGTCCACTCCGAACCCAGCCAGCACCGTCCCTTTACAAAACGGGGCCCCCAAACCTCCAAATTTTGCCAACATGATGCGCCAAACGCGGGGAATGAAGGAACGACTTTACTACTTAAATCTCGAACAAGATTTTACGTTCGTGGAGACATGCTAAAAATGTACAAATAAACACCGCTGATGCAAGACCTTCTCTAGTTCAATTCTCTCGCTCACTCAACTGTTTCGTCTCTAATTCATATTCGCAAGCTCATTGTCAATCGTCTGGCTGAGGAATATCTTTCTCTCGCCCGTGAGCTGCACTTGCAATCGCTGCTCCGCAAGAGCAACCAGCTGCTTCTTCGTAATGCGATCGAGATCGGCATCTTTCAAACATGCTTGCACAGTCTCAATGATCATAGCATCATTGGGGCCGTTCATCATGCTCTGGAAGTTAACTGTGCTGCCTGGTCGCGATTGGTTGTAGCCCAGAGGACTGCGACCGCGGATCGGAGGGGTCGATGTCATGAGGTTGTCTGAGCTCTGGAAGCCGCCCATGCTTGGTCGTTGACCGTATGGCGAGACGTTGTAGTGGTCGCTCATACCTCCCATAGACATCAGGCGGCTATCGTGAGGATTGTCTTGGTAGCGAGATAGATTCGAGTACGTTGACTGGCGTGTCTGCATTCCTTGGTAAGGGCCGGGCGATTGAGGCGGCATGTGAGAGATGTGTTGCATGTTGGACATGATGGTCGAGGCTGGCTTGACCGACGAGTAGACGGATTGCATGTCGTTCATCTCGTAGGCCTCATCTTCGTACGCATTGAAACCACCCTTCTCAGATGACTGGCCAGGAAGACCGCGACGGCCGGGAAGATCGTTCCTCTCCGCGTACTCATCCCATCGCATCATAGGAATGGCTTTTGGATCGAAGCCTTCGTCATCTTGCGTCAGGACTTGCTTCGTTCCCTTCTCGCCGATGACGACACGCGTGTTACCCCACGAGAAGTCATCCTGCTTCCAGAAGGAATACAAAGGCAGAGCTAGCGAATAGATTGGGAAGGCCAGGATATAGATGATCATCCAACCAACATGCTGCCATTGTCGCTTGATGATAAAAATGAGAGCCTGGAGACCGTAGACTGCGGCAAGCATAATGATGGAGAACAGTGGGAATTGACCCTTTCCAGACGAGACAGAGTAGACCAGGTAGACCAGGTATGCGCAGATGGACGGGAGGATGAGAGTTCCGAAGAGATCGATGAAGACCACGAAGCGCATGGAGAAACAACAGAAGCCGCAAAGATCTTTCAAGAAGACGAGTTCAGCCAGATTGTGGATGGTTGAATTGATCCACCGACGCCTTTGAGAGAGCAAAATGCTCCATGTCTCAGGCGCAGCCGTGAGCGCATAAGCATCCGGGATGAACTTGTACGACATGCTTGGGAAATGCTTCGTCATCAGGGTGGTCAGGTAACGATCCTCACCAAGTGACAGAAGGTTCTTCTTGTGCAACGTGTCCACCACAGTGTCGGCGTAGTCCTTGATGACCTTATCTGAAATGATGAGAGGCTTGCCCTTGTCGGCTGTCCGCAAGCGGTACATGCAGAAACTGAGGAACTTAGTGGGAGAACGGAGAAGGTAGGTGGGGTGAACTTACCAACCAGGCAAACAGGTGACGCTGCCGAACAAACTCTCAAAGGCCTTAGACAGATGATGCGAGATGTAGTATTCATAAACCTGGATCATTGTCCACCAAGACCTGTCTTCATTTTCCAAGCTTGTTTCACCACAGATACCGGCGATCTTGGAGTCATTGGCGCAGCTTGCCACAAGCCGGTTGAGGGCATCAGGCCTGACCATGGTATCGGCGTCGA
This sequence comes from Phoma sp. ATCC 74077, assembly GCA_033682645.1. Classification (NCBI taxonomy): domain Eukaryota; kingdom Fungi; phylum Ascomycota; class Dothideomycetes; order Pleosporales; family Didymellaceae; genus Phoma; species Phoma sp. ATCC 74077. The sequence goes on from JAWDJC010000017.1 coordinate 1,134,071, forward strand.
CCATGAGGAGATATTCATACAGCTCTGGATCAACACCAATGATATTGTTGATCTGATGGAACATTTCCAATTCTAGAGGATTCATTGCTGACCGGTGATGGACGCGATTGAGGAAGCTCATGAGCAAGATCTGCGAGTCACGCTTTCCACGATTACCTGGCTTTGACTTGTGCTGTTCGGATTCCTTGCCCATTTTGACGACGACGATATAGGGGACGACATTGCCTTCAAACTCGTACAGTCCAGAATAGACTTTACCGTAGTTGAGTTGTTGGCTTCCTTCACCGACAGACCAGAAAGGTAGAGCAGGAGGATCCACTTTCGGGTCAACACCGAGGATGTCGAGCACGATCTTTGGCGTAGGACGATCATTGCCACCACCGACAATCATGCCATCGCAGATGACGCAGATGAGCTTGCGCTTGTTGTCGTAGGCAAGGGCTGTCAAAGAGTCAAGACCTTTTCGAAGCTGGTCCTCGCCTTCCGTGTACGCAGGCACTTGGCAGATGACGAATTTATCTTGGTTTGCCGGACGTTTCCTGGATCCAAGTTGGAGCGCAGCCAAAAACTTGATGACGATGACGGAGCACAGGATGATGCTGACAGCCATCAGAATGTAGTCGTTCACTTGACATCTTGGAGTCTTGCGGAAATCAGTCTTGCCCTTGTAGAACACGTTGTCTAGACATTGCAGGTTGTAGGCTTGCGCCTCGGCATTCAACTGGTTGCTGAAGTCCTCTGTGAGATCCTGTCCGGCCTTGCTCTTCACCAGGTCAACCAGTTTAGAATCGAGGAAATTGTAATCGTCCAGATTGTTCATCGTGGTCAGCGTCTTGAAGTAATCAGTCAGGTCGTATATCTTGCCGTTCATTATAAACCACATGTGATTCAGATTCTCCCCCTCATCTTTGACAGTCTTGCTATCCCAGACGAGATCACCTTTCCTAAACTCTTTAATCTTAGGCAGGAACACATTCGGGTACCAGTCTTCCGCCTTCAACGCCTTACTGTCTGGCAGATTCGTCATCGACCCGGACTTGTGTACGGCCAAAGAGAATTCGGGTTGTGTGTCGTTGGCTGTGAGTTCTAATACACGATTTCGATCGTTATCTTCGATCAGATTCGGGCACGCAAGGTAGAGCGGTGGGACAATGTAAGGATCCATGTCGGCACCAGCCAGTTCCATCATCCGATCCCGGGTAGCCTCGGTGTTGGAGTCGCTGTGCTGCTTCTTCCAGAATGACGTTAGATCGTATACAACACCGTGATGACTGACAAAGTAGTCATTTTCGCCTTGGTGCTGTGATACCTCTTTCCGACTCCAGACCTTTAGCTTATTCGGACACAGGAGATTGCCAAAGGCGACGATGTAGAAGACAATAGCAGCGTTAAGTAGAAGAATGAGCAGCACGAGGACGACCTTTTCTCGCCACGCCATGCGGACATCTGGGCGCTTCATGCGGCCAACCCATTTCAAAAGCGGTGAAGGGATCCAAAAGGTAATTGCCCAGACAAAAGCAACCCAGAGCCTTCTCGATGCAGTGATGGGTGACTCGGTGACGATTGCGTTGCCTCCAGACTCGGTGTCATAGTAGGTAATTCCCTTATGGTCATCGCCTTTCATACCAAGGCCATAGTCGCCAGGGGCTTGAGCTGGAGCCGTCATCATGGTAGGTGCAATTGACTTGGCATCTGCGCCGCTTCGTGCAGCCAAACTGACCGAGCTTTGAAAGGGGTTGCTGGGCACCGGGGTCATGGTGGGAAGAGGCGGGAAGAAGGTGCTTGCCGTAGGATTCTGGGCCGGGTACCCGCTCTCCATACCACCTGCTCCAATCATCTGTCCGAGCATGTTTGTCGAATTCTCGATCTCTAGTGTCTTCTGATCGAGCTGCGATTCGGCTTCCCACCAGGTGCCTTCTCTTACCCACACTCGCTCAGATCCAACCACGATTTCCCCATTACTCCACCCACGCTCAAGCGCGAAAGTCTGGATACCTTCCTTGCCGTCTGTGCAACCTAGGGGACGATATCGATCGTAGAACTCTTGATGCTCGAAGTCGGCGGTGAAGTCGAGAAATCGGTTGCGACGGTTCGCCCATTCTGGCAAGCGCCATTCTCGAAGCTGTCGGGAGACGACGCCCGCTTGCCATGTAGAGTTGAAATCAGGGCTCATAGATGTAGGAACTACGTCGGTAGGATGAATGGCAAGCTGGAACCAGACTCTACTGCTGGCCACGGTCATGGGTAAGTCGAAGCGGCCATGCTTCCCTAAGACAATTCCGCTGTTTGCAACGGGATAAAGCAGCTGCTTGAGGAAGTGGTCCTCGTTGGGGATTTCGAGAGCGATCTTCTCCAGTACAGTTTCGCGCTTCTCGAGATTTGCCTCCTTCTCGCTAAGCCCTGGGCCGCTGATGCCGAGCTCAGCAGCGCAGTTCTGCATGGCTTCTCTCATGCCCTCCAGAACCGAATTACCGGCCGGAGCCACTGGCACACCGTCATCTCTCATTTCAGCATTGATGCCTTCGCTATCATCGAATACGGTACGGAGAGCAATTGCCTTGCCGAGGGCGCGGCTTGGGATTTCTACAATCGTGATGTTGACGATGTCACCGGTATCATCCTCAGAATCGTTGGGAGTCATGATGCCGGCCTGGCTGCCATCACTGTCGCCGGAGGAAAAGCCAGTCTTGGCCCTCTGGATATCTGCCTTGATCGTGGCATTGGCCTGAGCAATGACAAAGTCGACGATTGCTTCGTAGATTCCGCCGATTGCAATCTCACGCTCGTTCGAGCCCAGCTTCTGGCGTAGGACCTCGAGGGGAATATCCAAAAGGTCACTGACATCCTCGCAAACTGACTGAAGTGTTTCCTCATCCACAAAATAGTCCAACGTATTCCCGAGTTTTAAAAGTCCCGTAAGGCAGCTGATGACGTCGAGATACTTTTGTCCCTTGATGCCGATAGCCTTGAGATTCGCACGGAAGTCCTCGGCCGCTGCGGCATCGTCGACGTCTGGTAGGAAAGAGGGTGGCTCGTAGGTGCCGGATCGATTAAGTAGGGCATATGTATTCAAAGGCTGAATATTGAGAAACTCCCTTTCTTGTTTGGAAGCAGAGCTCGAATTGAGGTAGTAGAATGCATCGAAAGCGCGGAAGCCTGGGTGGGCAGGAACTTGAAGCAGACCCTGCTGAACATCTAGGCCCGATGTTGACAACTTGATCTCTGCCCCTACGACGTTGCCAGCGATGTTGAGTGTGAAGACGGCCGCCAATGCCGAGTAGCGTGCAGTGAATGGGTTCTGTGGTGTCACGCAGTGTGTGAAGGCTTTCAATGCCTCGAGGGCTGTGTAGAAGTTGCCTGGAAGCGACAGAGGCAGGCCCGAGATGAAGGGCGAGAAGAGCGAGGGGTTGGATTCATGCAGCGAGCTAGAACAATCAGCATAATTGACAAGTGCAATTTCCATGCCCGAACTTACGCTAATACAATGCAGCCGTCCTCGGCTCGTCGGCGGGCATGTTCCCAAGCTTTCCGTCCCAGCTCAAGGTCGACAGTACCTCCAATCCGATCGTTGCTGATCGTCTTTGCATTGACCCAGGTATTTACCACCAAGCTGGTGCTGGCCTCGAGACTGTATGGCTGGCCATATTTGTATGCGGAATTGAGTGTGTTGAGTAGCGTCGTTGTCGAGGTCTGCGAGGGCGGATGGCCAGGACGCGGTGCTGAATTGGACGCGGTCGAGTAGACGGACATGCGTGAGTTGTTGACGAAGCTCATGGTTGCGGGCTGGGCGAGTCGCCGCTTCCGTGGATTGGTGGTTGGACGTCGATACCAGCAACAGGAGCCTGCTCAGGGCAGACGGGTGTAACGAGTGTCAATCGGGTGCGCGTGCCGTGTCCTATTCCGAGTCGACGGTCGAAGATGCGTACGGTTGACGTGGAGACAGTGCAACAACGCTGTTCACTGCCACTGCGAGAAAGGGACCTAGCGAGGGAATAGTATTAAACGACTGTAAAGTAACGAAGAAGAAAAAAAGGCAATGCACTCGACGAGAGAGGCCCGTCAGACGAAGACGAAGACAAGAGTAGCAGACAGTGATGTTTGTTGGCTCAGGGCGAGTTCCATTCCTCAGCGCCCGGGGCGTGGAGCTACCATCTCACTTGGGCCTGGCGTGGCCGTAACATTACCGGTAGGGGCGTTTAGGCGCGGATACCGGGGGCGATGCCAGCTCGTAACAACACAAGCGTCGCCAAACATGGGTGGCCCGTCTTGATTTTCGTTGCCACTACCCAGCTGCGGCACTCGTCCATTGACCAATATGCGCGCCCTAGCGGCCGAGTGGCGTCCTAACACGATCGCGACCCCCTATTTTTAGGCTGTTTATTGTTTATGTCGGTAGCCTGAGAACCTCGAAGAGCGCAGCCAATTCCCAACACTCACCACCTGGAAGCCCCTTCGCTCAAAGGCTATCGATAAGACGGCCGGAAGATCGTCTGCGAGGGTGGAGATGGGGAGATGGGACGGCTTGCGGGAAGAAGCACTACTGTACCAACCAAGGAAAATGAAGGGCGCCAATCACAATGTCCACCAACATGGTGACGCCTTGTTTTGCGCCTGATAAATTGCCTCTGCAAAGGCATGTTTCAACGCCGACAACTCACGCCCGTGTAATTTGAAAGCCTCACGACTCGCTGACGTCAAGTCTTGGGACGCCCCTCTTTTGAGCATCAGAAGCTATTCCACCCCTTCGTGTTCCCAAACGGGCAGCTATCCACCGAAGGTTCCAGTTTGCGGTCACCCCGTTTAGTCGTGAGATGATGCACTCCGCCTCTCGCACCCCGAGCCCTAGGCCCTCGACTGTCTCTCGTGCTCAACCCAACATGTTCACGCGAGGAATAGTCGGTGGCTGGTGCGAGACAGACAGACAGCAGTCATCGACTTCACATGTGCGGAGACGCGGTTGACGTTCAATACTCTTTGCGTTCGGCGCCCGAGAACGCGCAATCGATACGGCTCTAGCGTGCATTGGACGGTGCAGCGATCATCGTTCCATGCAGCTTCGGGTCCAAAATCCACTCGTACGGCGAGACAAGAGATGGAACAGGAGCAGCAGATTGCCGCACACTTCGCTGGCACGGTCAAGCGGTGCCGTGTCTCTGCTGTGCCCATGGGTGCGGTGAGAGGGAGAGGCTGAGAATCCATCGTAGCAGTCCATCTTGTTTCATCTGTCAGCAGACGAGGTGGAGCAGCAAAGCATCGTCGAGGGCCATTAGCCCCCTTTGGCGTAATAAATCTATTTTTGCGGCCCCTTTTCACTCACGCCTCTGTTTCCTGGTCGACACGGACCACTAGCAAGCGGCGGCAGGCGGAGGCTGCGAGAAGTGAGCTAGAATCCCAGCAGCCCCATCATTTTGGACAGACAGCATAACCGACCCCTTTGACGCTGTCAACGGTCCTCGACCACCTAATACCTTCGTTTGTACATTGCACGCTTTTCACCACATTCGCTGACTTGTAATTATTGCTTCTTGGGGGACCCGATAGCCTGTTTCCTGCGTGTTGTTTATCCTGAGTCTTGTGCATTCCAGCCGAATCAAGTACGCGACCCTGTCGACTACCGCCTCCTGCCAGACATCGTCTCAACCTGCAACTCACATCTCGGCGACCGACCACTCTTGTCTGACCTTTACAATCGTTTAACGCTCCCCCGGGGACGCGTCCGCTCACAATGGCCTCCAATCCTTTGCAAAATGCCTCACTGCCTTCGCTGGCACAGCATCAGCAAAGCGATACAGGCCTCACCTCTGCCCTGGCAAGCCGATACCACGCACATCTGCCCATCGCCACGCTCTCTACCCAAGGCATCGTAGCCATCAACACATGCACAGACGCCAGCCGAGGCGTGGATGGTGGCAAGGAGGGAAGCGCCCAGCAGGCCGCAGAAGGCCTCGCTCAGAGGGCTTATACGCGACTTGGGCAGCGCTCAGAAGACCAAGCGGTTGTCTTCTTGTAAGTGGTGCAAGTCTCCAGATCTTTGAGTTTTAAGATTTAACAAATTGCAGGGGCGAGTCTGGCTCTGGGAAGACCACGATTCGCGGACACATGCTGAGGGCGCTCCTCTCGTATTCCTCAACACCGCTTTCGAAGAAGATTGAGCACGCCAACTTCATTTTCGACGCCTTCACGACCACCAAGTCCCTCACCACGCCCATCGCCTCCAAGTCCGGTCTCTTATTAGAGCTCCAATATAATACCTCTACATCCAACCACGCCACACTTCTAGGCGCCCAATTCCTGGCACACCGTCTCGAACGTAGCCGAATTGCGTCAGTACCAACAGGAGAGCGCACATACCATGTTCTCTACTACCTACTTGCCGGTACGAGCCTGAACGAGAAGAAGCATTTGTACCTGGATGTAGTGGGAGGCGATGGCCCTGCGGGCAACAGAACCTCAATCGGCTCGAACAGGAGGTGGCGCTACCTGGGCCATCCTACACAGCTCAAAGTGGGCATTGACGACCCGAAAGGTTTCCAGGACTTCAAGAATGCCCTCCGCAGGCTTGAGTTTGGCAAGGAAAGCATCGCCGGTATCTGCGAAGTCATGGCTACCATCCTTCACATTGGCCAGCTCGAATTCGAAACAGGCCAATCTACCACTCCTGGTGCTGACGACAGTGGGGGCTATTCGCACGAAGGTGGCGAGTCGGTCACAATGGTGAAGAATAAGGACACCCTGATCCCAATCGCTCAGTTTTTGGGTGTGTCCATATCTGATCTGGAGCAAAGTCTGCGATACAAGTCGAAGACACTGTACCGTGAGCGAGTCACAGTTATGTTAGACCCCAAGGGTGCTCGTGCCAACGCAGACGAACTTGCTCGCTCGCTCTACTCACTGCTTGTAACTTGGGTTATGGAGCAAATGAACACAAGGATTTCAGTCTTACCGGAACAGGTCTCCAACACCATCTCTTTGGTCGACTTCCCAGGTTTCGCCAACTCTGCTGCCACCGGCTCCTGCCTTGACCAGCTGCTCAACAATGCTGCTAGCGAGTCGCTCATCACTTTCTGCCAAGAGAGCTTCTTCCAACGCCAGGTCCAAGAACTCGAGGCAGAAGAAATCAGCCTACCACCGATGGCGTTCTACGACAACACCGAGGCGAAGACTGGCCTATTGAAGTCAGGAAATGGTCTCTTGAGCATTCTTGATGACCAAATGCGTCGAGGCAAATCCGACATGCAGTTCTTGGACGCAATTCGCAAGCGTTTCGATGGCAAGAACTCCGCTATCTTGCCAGGAAGTGTAACAGTCGTGCAACCGGGCAGCAACTTCCCGACTCCTAATACCTCTACATCCTTTACAATCCGCCACTATGCTGGGGATGTTGATTACAGCGTGGAAGGACTTCTTGAAGAGAATGCAGAGCTCATCTCAGGCGACATGATGCATCTCTTGAAATCAGCTCAGGCTCCCTTCGTCCAACAACTATTCGGACAGGAGGCTCTGCACAAGATGTCGCATCCGAAGGAAAAGTCTGCTATTGTTCAGGCGTCCGTGAGCTCCAAGCCTTCCAGAATGCCGAGTATGGCGCGACGCAAGGCTGACCAGACGGGGCGATATGGCCGCCAATTGAACGTTTTCGACGAGGAGGCCACCAGTGATGCAGATAGTAATATATCTGGATCCAGGAAAGGTGGTGACTCTACGAAACAAACTGGTGCCGCCGGCCAATTTGTGAGCGCCTTGAAGACGATCGAGTCATCCCTACGAAAGGCGAATCCATACTTTGTCTTCTGCTTGAAGCCTAACGACCGACGGATTGCCAACCAGTTTGACAGCAAATGCGTTCGTCAGCAAGTCCAGGCCCTTGGTATAGCTGAGATCAGTCAGCGTCTCCGTGTCGCCGACTATAGTATCTTTATGCCATTCGCCGAGTTTTTAGGTCTGACACAGACTGATGTAGGTATCGTAGGGAGCGAGAAAGAGAAGGTTGAAATGGTCCTTGATGACAAGCCGTGGCGGGAGAACGAAGTCCGCGTTGGTGCTACAGGCGTGTTTCTCAGTGAGAAATGCTGGCTTGAGATTGCCAATATCGCTGATGTGCCTGCTTATCCCCGTGGTCCCGCTAGCTCCGAAGATAACCTTATGACGCCAGCCGCTCGATCATACAATGATCCTAGGGCCGGACTACTCTCACCATCACCTGGTGCATACTACGATGACAAGAACGGAAGCTACTTCGGCAATCGAGACATTGATGCCCGGTCAGAAGCCCCGTCCGGTATCACAAGTGGTGGCGATATGTTTCATGGGCTGGAGCAACCCAAGGTCCTTGACGAGAAAGCGGGAGACAAGAAATTGGAGGAAGTCGAGGTTCTCCCAGTTTCTGGCAGCCGAAAGAGATGGGTGTTCATCGTCTACATGCTTACTTGGTTCATTCCCGACTTCGTCATTCGATACGTCGGACGAATAAAGCGCAAGGACGTCCGGATGGCATGGCGTGAGAAAGTGGCCATCAACATGCTCATTTGGTTGAGTTGTGCCTTCGTCATCTTCCTCATGATCGGATTCCCAATGCTCATTTGCCCAAAGCAGGACGTCTATTCATCTGCCGAGTTGACATCCTACGACGGTAAAGATGGAAACGATGCCTACATCGCCATGCGCGGTATTGTCTACGATCTTGGCGACTTCATCCCCCACCACTACCCCAATAACATCATTCCTCAAAAGAATCTGGAAAAGTACGCTGGGAAAGATGCCACGAATATCTTCCCCGTTCAAGTTTCCGCTCTGTGCAATGGCGTCGACGGCTCAGTCCATCCGGGTGTTCAGCTGAACTATAAGACCTCAAACTACACTGACTCCACGGTCAACAATCTCATCAGCACAACAGACCTCAATGCACAGTATCACGACTTCCGATGGTTCACGAATGATTCACGCCCGGATTGGTGGTTCGAGCAGCAAGTTTTCCTGAAGGCCAATTATATGAAAGGTCGAGTCGGGTATAGCCCGCAGTATCTGAAGACTCTGGCCGACAAGGGTAATTCAATCGCGTACATGAACAAAAAAGTGTATGACCTGTCCGAATACGTACTTGGCGGTCGCGAGGTCAAGTATAATCCTGCCAATACGGAGCGACCCTCAGAGACGCCAAATGTCAACTTCATGGACACCAGCGTTATTGACATCTTCCGAGTTCAAGCTGGTAAAGACATTAGCAAATACTGGGATGGCCTTAACCTGGACGCGAAATTGAAAAATGATATGCAGGTCTGCCTGGACAATCTCTTCTACGTTGGCGAGGTGGACACCAGAAATTCGCCTCAATGTTTATTCGCCAAGTACTTCCTCCTTGCAATCTCCATTCTCTTGGTCAGCGTCATCGGATTCAAGTTTATTGCAGCCCTTCAATTTTCCAGGAAGACTCTTCCGGAGAATATCGACAAGTTCATCATCTGCACGGTTCCCGCTTATACCGAGGATGAAGAGTCTCTGCGTCGTGCAATTGATTCCGCCGCGAGGATGAAGTATGACGACAAGCGCAAGCTCTTGGTCATCGTCTGTGATGGTATGATCATCGGTCAGGGCAATGACAAGCCAACTCCTCGCATCGTCCTTGACATTCTTGGTGTTCCAGAAGCTACAGATCCAGATCCATTAAGTTTCGAAAGTTTAGGTGAAGGTCAACGCCAACACAACATGGGCAAATGCTACTCCGGTCTCTACGAGGTTCAAGGCCACATCGTCCCATTCTTAGTTGTGGTCAAGGTCGGCAAGCCTTCGGAGGTTTCCAAGCCTGGTAACCGTGGCAAGCGTGACTCGCAGATCATCCTCATGAGGTTCTTGAACCGCGTGCACTACAACCTTCCAATGAGTCCCCTCGAGCTCGAGATGCACCATCAAATTCGGAATATCATTGGCGTCAACCCTACATTCTACGAGTTCCTTCTGCAAATCGACGCTGATACTGTAGTCGCACCCGACGCCGCCACTCGGTTCGTTGCCGCCTTCCTGCACGATACCCGCCTCATCGCCATCTGCGGTGAGACGGCACTCACAAACGCCAAGTCCTCCTTTATCACCATGATGCAGGTCTACGAGTATTTCATCTCCCACAATCTGACCAAGGCATTCGAAAGTCTGTTCGGCTCCGTCACGTGTCTTCCCGGTTGTTTCACCATGTACCGTATCCGCGCCGCTGAGACCGGAAAGCCTCTCTTCGTCAGCAGAGAAGTCGTGGAAGCTTATCAAGAGATTCGCGTCGATACGCTGCATACCAAGAATCTGTTGCATCTCGGAGAAGATCGTTTCTTGACGACTTTGCTTCTCAAGTTCCATTCGAAGTACAAGACAAAGTACACCATGCGTGCTCACGCTTGGACTGTGGCACCTGACAGCTGGACGGTTTTCATGTCCCAACGTCGTCGCTGGATCAATTCCACGGTTCACAACTTGATCGAATTGATTCCTCTTCAACAGCTCTGTGGTTTCTGCTGCTTCAGCATGCGCTTCATTGTGTTCTTGGATCTGCTCTCAACCGTTGTGCAGCCCGTCATCATCGTCTATATCGGATACCTCATTTACCTCTTGGTCTGGAGCAAGGACGTTGTTCCCATCACGGCCTTCATTCTCCTAGGTGCGGTTTATGGTTTGCAAATGGTCATCTTCATCATTCGCCGCAAATGGGAAATGATTGGATGGATGATCATCTACATTCTTGCAACTCCAGTCTTTGCCTTTGGTCTACCCTTGTACGCTTTCTGGCACATGGACGATTTCTCCTGGGGTAACACTCGTGTTGTCACCGGTGAAAAGGGCCAGAAAGTTGTCGTGTCTGACGAAGGCAAGTTCGATCCCGCAAGCATCCCGAAGAAGAGGTGGGAAGAATACCAAGCAGAAATGTGGGAGCAGCATACGATCAGGGACGACCGCTCGGAAATTTCAGGCTACACTTACGCCACAAGGAAGCCGTTTGGAGCCGCCTCTATTGCTGGTTCCGAGTATGGCGGCATGCCACCGTCAAGACCTATGTCGCATCTCGATCTTCCGCGCTACAACAACCAGTCGCGCCTGAGCCTTGCCCAGAGCGGATATGGCATGGATAGTATGGAGATGGCGAATCTGCCTAGCGACGATGCAATTCTGGTCGAGATCAAGGACATCCTTCAGAACTCAGATCTCATGTCTGTTACGAAGAAACATGTCAAGGCCGAACTGGAAAAACGGTATGTCTCCCTAGTTATCACTGTGATCCCTTTAACTAACAAATTCATAGCTTCGGATGTGATCTTTCACTCAAGAAGCAGTTCATCGGCTCCGCCGTCGAGTCTCTCCTCGTCAGCGGTCAGCTACATTAGCGTGTTACAACCGAAACACGATCCGTCGATGCTTTAACGAATCTACGCGCAGCCAAATCTTCGCTTGTTCTTCACTTGCATGCATCGTTCTCTCTTGAGACTATAGCCTCTGTCCGGGCTATTATTACCACTTAATAACTGCATCGTCTCTCTCTATTGGGTGGAGTCAAACTGTTTAGTCACGGCGTTTTTGCGGTCATGTGTCAGGGATCAATCTCCTGCTGGAATAGCAAACTTGCATCCAATTGTCCTTGTTTACTGTCTTTTAGCATGGGAAAGGGAAAAATATGTGGATAGATGTAGCATGTAGGATTTAAGGAAGTGGGATGAATAAGATCGCATAGCAATTATGAAAATATCACCTCGCAAACCTACATACCTCCTTCACTGGTGATGTGATGCCTGCGGCAACACAGGCAGCAGTCGACGGCCCGTTGAATCCTTCCCGATTGGGCGAAGTGCCATTACCCCACCAAAAGAGCCGCCACAGAACCATCGGTAGCACAAAACAGAATTTCGACGGCCAGTGTGCGTTTGCCTCGCGCCTGCAATTTCTGTCACTCCTTCACGGTCCAGGCCTTCATTGGTTCTAGTCATAACTCACGGGACCTATCTTTGAAAGCTTATTAGACTCTGCGCCCTCGTTGCTTCGTACCCCTCCGCCTCCGCTAGCTACAATCCCGCCACTTGAAGCTGCTTCCGCCGGCGCCTTGTACACCGCGAGCCTATCATACCCTCCCCGATCTAATACGCTACGTTCACAATGCCGCCAAAGAAGAAGGGAAACAAGAAGGCGCAGAACGACGACTGGGAAGCCGACCTCGGCGAGTCCATCGTGCCTCAAGATGGTGCGGCAGCAGAAGGCAAGACTGAAGATGCTGCTCCCGAAGAGGATGCTGCAGGCGGTGGGCTTCTGGCCGCTCTCCAGAAGCGCGGAAAGAAGAAGAACAAGAAGAATGCCGACTTCGAACTAGAAGGCGAGGATCCTCCAGTCGATGACGCGAATGGAGCCCTCGAGAATAAAGCACCACAGGAGGGCTCATTCGAAGACGACGACGATGACGTCTTTGCTGGCAACTACGGCAAGAAGAAGGGCAAGGGTGGTGCTGCTGAGAAGAAAGAGGAACCCGAGGAGAAAGCGGACGACGGGCCGCGGGTGAAGACCAAGGCAGAGAAGGAGAAGGAGAAGAAAGAAAGGGAGAAACAGCGGAAAAAGGAACTGGTATGACGATGACCGACTCTTGAAAAGCGCGGAGGCTACATGACTGTATGCTAACACCTGCACAGGCTGCGAAGAAGAAAGCCACTGCTCCCGCGAAAGCCGAAGCTGCGAAGCCTGCCGAATCCAAACCAGAGCCTGTCGCTGCACCTGCTCCCGATACCTCAGCACCTGCTGCTGGCGGCAAGAAAAAGAAGCTAAATCCCGCTCTCGCTGCGCTTCAAAAACAACAGGAGGAGCGAAAGAAGAGGGAAGAAGAACTGGCGCGTCTCGAAGCCGAGGAGAAGGCCAGATTAGAAGAGCTAGAGAAGCAAGAAGCGGAAGAGCAGAAGCGCAAAGAAGAAGCCAGGGCGCTAAAGAAGCAGAAGGAGAAGGAAAAGATAGAGCAGCTGAAGAAGGAGGGCAAATATCTCACCAAGGCTCAGAAGGAGGCAAAGGCAAAGAACGAACTGCGGTTGAAACAGATGCTGGAGAGTGGAGGCACTAAAGTGGCAGCGCTTGATGAACCAGAGCAGAAGAAGAAACCCCTCTACGACGACCGCAAGAAAAGGAAGAAGCAGATCGAGAGCCAGAAGGAGAAGGAGGCTCGGGAAGCTGAAGAGGCAACAAAGAAGCTAGAAGAGCTCCGGATAGCCGAGGAGCAGGCTGCGGCAGCCGCCGCCGAAGCTGAGAAAGCTCGCCAGGATGCTGAGGCAAAGAAAGCAGAAGACGATGCCGCTGAGGATTGGGAGGCCGAAGCTGATGAGCTTGAGGGTGTCAAGGATAGCTGGGATGTCGACACAGATGAAGAAGAGGAACGGAAAGCGACAGAGAAAAAGGCCAGGGAAGAGAAGGCAGCCGCTGATAAAGCCGCAGCGGAGAAGGAGGCTCAGGCTCAGGCTCAGGACGAGGAGTCGGATTCAGAATCTGATTCTGAGGATGATAGCGAAGACGACTCGTCCGAAGATGAGCAAGGTACCGCCACACAGCGGGCCGAGGCTGCGCGAAAGGCTGCGGCTGCTGAGCGACGGAAGCAGGCTCACGAAGAGGCTCTGGCGGCGCGATCCAAGGACAACCTACGGTCCCCCATCTGCTGTATCCTTGGTCACGTCGATACCGGTAAGACCAAGTTGCTGGACAAGATCCGTCAGACCAATGTCCAAGAGGGTGAGGCTGGAGGTATCACCCAGCAGATTGGTGCCACTTACTTCCCCGTCGCGGCTCTTGAAAAGAAGGTTGCCGTGGTGAACAAGGACAACGACTTCGTCTTCAATGTTCCTGGTCTTTTGATCATCGACACACCTGGTCACGAGTCTTTCACAAATCTTCGGTCCCGCGGTTCGTCGCTCTGTAACATTGCCATTCTCGTCATCGATATCATGCACGGTCTTGAGCCTCAGACCATCGAGTCGATGAAGCTGCTCCGAGACCGAAAAACGCCTTTCATCGTTGCTCTCAACAAGATTGATCGTCTCTTTGGTTGGAAGAAGATTGACAACAACGGCTTCGAGGACAGCTTCAGACTCCAGAAACAGGCCGTCCAATCCGAGTTCGAGGAACGATGGACCTTTGTGCGCACTCAGCTGCAAGAGCAAGGTTTCAACTCGGAACTCTTCTTCAAGAACAAGAACATGTCCAAATACGTCTCCGTATGCCCGACTTCGGCACATACTGGAGAGGGTATTCCGGACATGATCAAGCTCATCGTCAAGCTTACGCAAGAACGTCTGACTAACAACCTCATGTACCTCTCTGAAGTTGAGTGTACTGTCCTAGAGGTCAAGGTCATCGAAGGTCTCGGCACGACCATTGATGTGGTTCTCTCGAATGGTGTCCTTCACGAAGGCGATCGAATAGTGCTATGCGGTAACCCAGAGCCCATTGTAACCAACATTCGAGCGCTCTTAACACCTGCCGAAATGAAGGAACTCCGCGTCAAGTCGCAATACGTCCATAACAAGGAGGTCAAGGCCGCTATGGGTATCAAGATCGCCGCCGATGGCCTCGACTCAGCTATTGCTGGTTCACGTCTTCTCGTTGTAGGCCCCAATGACGACGAAGAGGATCTCATGGACGAAGTCATGGGCGATCTAGCACATTTGCTCAGCAAAGTCTCCAAAACCGGTCGCGGTGTTTCTGTCCAGGCATCGACTCTCGGTTCCCTGGAGGCCCTCCTCGAGTTCCTCCGCGTCTCCAAGATTCCCGTATCTACCATCTCCATTGGCCCCGTCTTCAAGAAGGACGTCCTACGTGCGGGAGTTATGCTCGAAAAAGCCAAAGAATACGCCGTCATGCTTTGCTTCGATGTCAAAGTCGACAAAGACGCCAAAGCGTACGCCGACGAGATTGGGGTTAAGATTTTTGAAGCCGACATCATTTATCACTTGTTTGATAAATTCACAGCACACATGAAACAGCTCGAGGAGCAGCGGAAAGAAGAAAGCAAAATGCTGGCTGTATTCCCCTGTGTGCTCAAACCGGTTGCAGTATTCAACAAAAAGGACCCAATCGTCATCGGCGTGGATGTCACAGAAGGTAATCTCAAGATGACGACGCCCATCTGCGCCGTCAAGAAGAACCCCGTAACAGGCGTCAAAGAAATCATCCAACTAGGCAGAGTGTACGTCTCCCTTAAAGCTCTTTCCCCCAACCCCTCATTCCCAGCACGAGTTACCTGCTCATATGCTAACGCACAAAACAGCACATCGATCGAACGCGACCACAAGCAAATCCAAGTCTGCAAGCGCGGCCAGCCCTCCGTTGCCGTCAAAATCGAAGGCGCAAATCAGCCCATGTATGGCCGCCATCTCGAGGAGACAGATACGCTGTACTCTGCTATTAGCAGGAAGAGTATCGATACGCTCAAGGAGTTTTTCAGGAACGATGTTAGTCAGGATGAGTGGAAGTTGATTGTGCAGCTTAAGGGGCTTATGGATATCATGTAATGGGTGAGTGAGCTTGTGGGTGGTATGTATTGGGGATGGAGATGGGGAAGGGGATTAAGGGAGGGGGTTGTGTATGATGTGTATCTTGCTTGTTCTTTGATTTAGGCGTATTAGCATGGTTTGGCGTTTCCTTGGGGGTTTTTTTAATTCAATAGTAAGGGATTTGAGGGGGAAAAGTTGGTGTGTGTAGTGTGAGTAGGTAGTAGATGTGTGGCATGTTTAGGTATACGAAGTCACTCTTCTCCTCTTTTCCTCTTATCCAACAGACTCTACTGGACCTATCATGCCACACCACCTCAGTTTTCTTTCGACTCGATCACGCGAACACTCACTACACGAATCCTCGCTCACAATACACAAGGGTGACTCCCTGGACTCAAGCGTATATAGCTAATTATCGACTAGGATTCATGGAAACGGTAAGGATACGTCTGGGCTGGGATATGTTTGTAAATATGTTACATGCGGTAGCTCGCTAGCTAGCTGGAATGATGGGGATATGGAAGGGTATGTACTTTGATAGTTCTTGATTTCTTACTTCTGAGTTCGTGATTATGATAGGACGCGAAGGTATGAATAGAAATGTAGATGGAGATGGACGAGTGTTCTAGCTTCGTCGTAGCGCTTCGTTCAAAGGTGACTTTTTGTTATTCGTTCTTTCCTACTATCTATGTCTAGTATTCCCCCAGTATTTTCCCAATTTTATTTCACTATTGGAACGTTCCTCCTTCTCGACTTCCCTTCCCCTCAAGAGTATCGCTGAATAGCAACGCTGAGTAGTAATGCTATATGCTTTATTTATATCCATCCCCATCCCCCTCCCTACATCTCGTCTCATCTCATCTCATCTTTCCTTCATCTAACAGACAATCACCGCAAACAACTTCCATAATCCCGCGCCAAAGTAACAACGACATACGTGTCGACGCCGTAACATGTGCGTGGTTGGATTTCTTGTCCTCGTGTATTCTTTTCCTTCACAGCATCGTGTTGTATCTATTATCTAGTCGGAGTCGACGACGGGTTGAGTAAAATGGCTGCTGAGATGTGATAAGTGAGCATTGGGTTGTGAGGTATCGCGGTGTAGTGGGCGTGTGGCTTCTTGGAATGCGGTAGGTCGATGGCGATGTCGAATAGATCGAGCACTTTGGAGACCCCATTTGTAGATGTAGATATGGTTGTTTGGTTGGTTGCTTGCTTCCTTGCGTGGTGTGTTATTCATCGTCGAGATAGCATAGCCAATCCAACGTGCGGGAAGGGCGGTATGTCTGCAGCATCTAGACTTTTCCTCTGAGAAGTCGACGTCGATGTCGATGGGCTCGACATTGAAGATGAAGACGACGACGACGACGACGACGACGAAGATGAAGATGATCTTCTATGTCTGACCACAGGCTTGGTCCTCTTCGTCTTACCGAGGAAAGAGTGAAGTTCGAAGTTATTCTCGGCTGGGTCGATGGTTATGAGTGGGATTGAGCTGGAGGTTTTGTGCGAGTGCGAATGCGAAGGAGAGCGGGTTTGCGTGTTGTTGGACGAAGATGACGACGCAGATGGAGGTTGAGGCTGAGACTGAGAGCGCATCCAGGGGAAGAGGGCGTGTGCGATTTGGAGAGTGAGGACGGAAGACATGTTGGGTTGAAGAGAGATTCGGGTTCGCTTTTTGTGTTGTGGTAGGTATTCTTATTTGTATAATGATAAACTGGGAAAAGGTGCCAGGTTTAGAGGAGGTAGAGTCTTGCTGATATGGTATGGATTATTGAGATGATAAGCTATTGACAGTGATGGTGATTTAATGAAAGTGTTTCCATCGCGCCATCACGCTCATACATATACTTCCCACTCGACACCTCCAACACTATACGACGATCCGAATATACCAATCGCAGCGCGCGAAAAGCGTTGCGGCAATGTCGAGGCTCAGATGCTTCGTTGTTGCGCAATTAGGCCCCGCTGATCGTTCATGCAGTCGTTTCTGTACGAAGCGTTGCGATTGGTTGGGTCGGATAGGTTGACGTTAGGCGTGCTAGTGGGGCGCAGCAACGTGTCTCTGGTGAACTTCCCAACACAGTATACTGGCTGTGCAAACATGACAGAAGCCGTAAAGATATTTTAATGGTTATCATTATCTGGGTTGAATGTTATATGGGTACTCTTGTCTATACATGTATCTTGTGTATGAGTTGGTTGTGCATCTCCACTTTGGGACTTCTGATGGTTTCAGAATGATCAAGGTGTGGAGGGTTGATCGAAGATGTCATAGTTGAAAGTGGAGACGACTGAGTGTTGGTAAGAGGGGTGAATGTTCGCGACGCACAACGTGATACTTTGGTACAATGCGACAATAGAAGTGCCGTGAAAGTGGAATTCAGAAACGTAACGCTTCGAGATGATAGCAGCGGGCTGACTGTGATGCGACAACAAGATGTTGCTTAACGAAGCGCTTGTTGAGATTGAGAACAGCGAGCACAGGTTTGAAGTAGAAGTCGAGGTCCTCGATGAGGAATAAGGTGCTCAAGTCTAGAAGTTAAGTATTGGTCCGCTGTCCGCAATTTATATCTATCCGTTCATCGTCCATAGGATTAAAAAAGACCATAGAATTGCTTCTTAGGCGCCTTTTGATGCTCTTCATCCTCAATTGATCTCTTACCTCGTCGCTGAGCCTCTTCAAAATCCTGTTCAAATGACCTGAGCGATTGCAATCCCTGTTCAATATCCCTTGGCTCTATCCGGCGATTTGAACTTGTAGCCAGCGCAAATGACAGGCGCACAATGTTCTTGATTTGCCGGCCATTGATTTCCTCATTGGAAATTCTGTCCAAGAATTTGTCGGTGAGGAAAGTTGGACGACGTTCTGATGCACTGGTTATGAATCGCTTCCAAAGTCGCCTCCTGTACTCGAAAGAAAGTGGCGGAAAGGATAGCGCGAGGTGTACGCGGGACTTGAAGGCGGAGTCGATGGAGCCCATACGGTTTGTCGTCAAGAACATGATCCCTTGATAGTATTCCAGTGAGCGGAGAAGCACTGGTCTTTGATTAGTCAGCATGAATGAAAGCGAAATTGAGAGCCTACCAGAAACAAGTTCGTTACGGAGAATTTCATTATTTCTCCGCTCTTCCATAAAAACATCGGCTTCATCAATGAGAAGCGCAGCGTTCCATTTTGTGGCTAGATGCATGGCTTTATTTAACTTGGATTCAACCCGAGCACCAAAGCCTCCGAGATCGCCTGCACCAAGGATGTACAAAGGTCTTTGGGTGTGATCTGCGATACTTTCTGCACTACTTTCAATAGTCGCCACACAAGGGATAGCGCAAGAACCAACCTGCTGTAAGTGTTTTACCAACACCTGGTGGACCATGAAGCAAAAATATCAGGCCTCTTCCTTTTCCCTTGATTATATCGTCGAAGTGGAGATCCTTTCTCTCATACGCTGCGAGAAGAGAGGAGATCAAGTCTTTCTTCTGTTGCGGCATTGCGACATCTTCGAATGCCGTCGTGTTGTACTCGACGTGTTCGATTTTATCGATGTAGAACAGGGCCCATTTCTTGTGGTAGAGAGAATACCCGGGTATCGTGTGGTGGCAAATGGCTAGTTCGTGGTCACTCAGACCGACATGACTATCTGCGTCAGGCCGATACACCTTTTCTCCTGCCATGAACTTGGTGTACTTTGGGTTCACGTTAGTGTTGAACTCCTTGGCATCGATCATAACTCTATTGGACACCTGTATATGTTAGTCTTTGCTTTCTTACACATAACTGTACATACCGATATTGAGAGGTATTCCGAGGATTCTGCGGTTTTTGCGATACCTTGGTAGTGACAGTGATGAATTCCAAGGAAAGAAATGTATCTCTTCCCTCTGCTGACCGCTTCTTCTTTTAGCCTCTCGGCCTCGGGATGGTATCGAACAGGGAAGACACGCAGAGTAGCAATGGGCCGGTGTCCGTCGTAATAATCTATATCAGCACGACGTTCCACGAACCCTAGCTCAGTCCCATTCCATTGAAGTCTCTGTGTCTCAACACGCCAATAATGCCTCGTCATACCAGAATCCTCATTGTATTGTTTCCCTGTCACCATACGGACCATTCGGACCAAAATCTCAGTGTCGTTGACCTTCTGATAGAGAATATCTCCAGGCTTGAAGGCCATCCAGAGGCTTGCGAACTCGAGGCCAGGAGAGGTAGTGCTGTCGCTCATCATATGATCGAAAGAAGCGATCTCGCGTTTGAAAAATCTCGCCATATACTGTAGACAGAACTTTATATGCGTCTTCGCTTGTTCGTTGGCAGATGTAGACGAATAGGCTTCAAGCTCTTCGCGGTAATGGAAAAGACATCTAGGCTCGTCAAAGAGGTAGATGTGGGCGTCTGAATTGATATTGACTCCAGGGTAGGAGCGTACAACGTCTCGAAGCGCCTGCTTGAGGTAAGGCGATTGGATCTCCAGTTGTGTTGATTTTAGATTCTTCTCGTAGTTGTAGATCCGCTTCAGCACCATTGCCGCCTTATAGCTTCTACTTCTCTTTTCTTCGTGGAATTCATCGCTGCAGCCAGTCTGTAAGAACATACGGTCGCCTTTGGCATTCGTTCGGACATCGTATGTATGTAGCTGACAGTCCAAGCCCTCTCCGTCCGTCGGGTGTTTTTCTGTATCAAGGAAAGCGAATGGATCAGGTAGAACCTCTTCGGAAGGTACTGGCGAAGGGACTTTATCGACTTCTGGGTTATCTCGATTCTTTGCGTTGGCACCGCGTAATCGTAAACTACGACGTGGGCCATCTTTTATCAATGGGGGAGCGATAGGATTCATGTGTTATGAGAGGGTAAATGTCGAATGAACGAAAACATCAGAGCAGAAGGTTGGGATGAATCAAAATGCGGCATTATCGCTTTAGTTGTATTTAAGATGTAAGCGTCTCAGCCTGGTACCACAGCCTTAATCGTTATCAAGCTAGGCGCCAGCAATCATGCTGTCGTCCAAGGTTCTAGCTCGGCCAAGCCACATCGGCTCGCGTTGCCATGCATGTGCCCAAGCCCACGTCAAGTTGCACGAACTTTTGATTCCGCCTTATGAACCGGATTTGGACTTTTGCGACGACACAACTTCCCCAATAGTATGGTACGGTTGCTGGACCATACTCTCATTCAACCATCTCTGCATCATAATGGAGTCGTCTTCATGCTGTAATGGAGAACTCTTCATTTCTCGTTCTCCAGCCCAGTGGCGCTCAACCTTCGTGAACACTGCCGTAGACATCGCGGTACCATTGGAAAGGCCCAAAGTGGGAGCACTTTCTTTGGGGCTTGACTATGGGTTTGATTAATCTCAACCCCCCAAAAGATAAGAAAGTCATGGCAGATAGTACTGACCTGATTGACACCTTGGGCGTGGGTATCTCGGATTGAGTCTTTCTCGTCGGCCATGTTTACGATCTGCTGTATGAGGGAAATATAGATGCAGAGAGGATGCTTGTGATGTGCAAAGAAGAAAAGTGGGAAAAATGACTATTTGGTAGATGTTGATGTTACTGTCTGCTGGTATACTTGACTGGCTTTAAATAGTAGACTTGAACTTTTGTAGTTGCATTTGCACTTTTGTTGCGATGTTTGAAGCGTCACAAACGTATGACCTAGTAACGGCTCCATAGGACTGACCGTTGCAAGTCGGGTAGAACTCTTGTGAATTTTGGTGCACATGGGCAGCGATAGGCTCTTCCGCCCTGCCTATCGACCAGAAGCGGTATGATCTCAAACTGACTAGGATCTGTGACAGAATTGCAAGAGAACTTTTGGGACTTTCTGGTGGTATTACCAGTCTTTGCTTTCCAACGCGGTCCTTGCGTACAGCAAGGCTTCCGGTAAATACGCCCAAAACCGTACGGGACTTTTGAGAACTTCTGTCATTGCGCCACAATTTGTGTCAAAATTGCCGGGGGCTTTTGGTTTGGCGACGCTGATGGGACCTGCATGTTTGGGGAGTTGGAGGACTTTTTGCCTAAGAACTTTAGAGGAACTTTTGTTCTCTCAAGGTGGCGCAATCTTATTGGCCACCACGACCCCAACGAGGCGCTGGATCTGCATGGTGTCCCTCACTAGAAGGTCAGCCATCTCATTTAACACGCGTGACATGTGCAGAGTGCATCATAATTTTCGGAGATGTGCTCAGCCCCTAGTTGATTGTTGACGTACGCTGTTACCGGTCGCGTCACGTCCTGTAGATGCTGCACCGAACACTCTTTTAGGGGACTTTTGCGACCCTTTTCATGGCTCCATTATTAGTCTACAAGGCAGAATGCTCAGCCGCGAGTCGGCAATCCTTGCGGAGGTACGGGCTCCGCGGTCGAGGAACCTTTGCCATCTTACATAGGTCAGCTACAGCTGTGGTCAGCTCACCGCCAGTGACACGGCGATCTTGCAGCTTGCAGCGCGCCCCGATGCATGCGCGTGTAGGCTGTAGGGACTTTTGTGAACTTTTGCTGCTAGCTCGGGTGCCACACATCAGCGTCGGATACATAAGACAGTAAACCGCAGCAGCGCGACTCTCGAAATCAACGTGAATACTGAGTTGGGATGCACATAACACCCACATATTAGGTTCAGCAGCTTGATCATCGCTTGTATTCTTCTTTACTCCGATACGATCGACCATGGATCCCGTCCTTGAGTGGAACACATACGGCACGAATGACTGGGGAGAAAGCTCTTCGCAAGGTCCATCTAGGCAGCCTGAAGTAGCTTCATATCGTTCACACGATGATCGGGGAGACCAACCCGAATGTCGCCCTGAGCCTAGCAGACAACTTCGCTCCTTGTCTCAACCACACATGGCAACATATCTTCCACGAGAGATGCAGCTCATGCCCAAGCGCCGTTCGAGACGACAGCAACTGGATTGGTATCAGTATAAAGACACGATCAAAAAGCTCTACCTTGATGACGATAAGAGTCTTGCCGAAACTATGAAGATTCTAAAGGAAGATTTTTCTTTTGAGGCACCGTAAGCTCTATTACTCTTCAAACCTACCATCGCTGAAGTTTTATAGTGTGAAGGCATACAAAGAAAAGTTCAAAGAATGGAAATGGCAAAAGAACCTACCAGGCGAACATGCTCAATGGATGGTGGCGAAAGCGAACAAGCGCAAACGGGAGGAAGCTAAAGACACTGTGTTCATTTATGGAGGTTCAAAGTGGACGAAGGAACGCGCGGAGAGTAGTGCTTCTAGATCAAAGAAGAGAATGCTGGGCTCGGAATCCATGCGTAAGTCTAAGTCAGAACTCCTGGAAGCAATTCAATGCATTCGCTAATATCGGGATTTACAGAGATCGATCATCATCCAGAGATCGATTTCATCACACCCAAGGACCGTCACGATACTGAAACGCCAAATAGTCTCATGTTGCTCGATGAGGTTGACGTTGATTCCGTTGAGGTGATTAGTACCGCTGACGAGTCAACAGCCGAAGAAGATGAAGACGACCAAGAACTTTCCTTGACTTGGAACGGTTACACAAGGATCGATCTTAATTCCATGCTTGAGGTAGCCAAGCAACACAAGCTCGCTCACAAGGTTTCGGAAGCTGGAGGCTTATTGCGAAAGGTATGGCAAGGGTATACGAAGATTGTATCTGCCACCGGCGCAGATACTAACAAAGTCGCTTATCTCCTGGCCACGCTCTACGCGGAGAACGATCAGATGGAGGATGCCGATGAGGTAATTGAAGAAGTTAGCCGGAGACACATAAAGCGCTGGGGAATCCAAGATCGTCGAACTCAGCAGCATGTTCTGCATGTTGTAGAGCTACTCAATGGCTGGAACCGCGCGACTGATGCTCTGGCATTTCTTGCTCGAGCATGGGATCTGGCCTCCGAGTCGAAACGCACCCCAGCTGCCAGGAAGCGAACCGGTTACAAGCGCGGTGTCTCATCACAGCCCAATCACTTTAGTGATATCATGTCCAACACCGTTGATAACCCTACCTCGGCCCAGGTTGACGCAACACTGGGACTTTTGAGAGCCCACGTACAAGCCAGCGACGACTCGGTGGAAACTTACCTACTTGGTATCGTACAAGTATGCGACGATAGCATCGAAGATCTTGCTATACAAAGTTTGAAGGCTAGATGTGAGCTTCTAAAATTGTACACCAAAACCCATATGGTCTTTGACCGCGTGGGGGCTTTTGAAAACGTTCAACGGGCTTTGGAACGTGTCTGGGACAACTACACTTGGCACGAAGACGAATTTCAGAGTCTGGAGATGTTGGAGGCATCGATGGAGCTCATCGCAGCCCTTCTGAAAGGCGGCTATTCTGAAGAAGCGGCCAGAATGTTTCGACGAGTGGACGAGAAAGCCGAAGCTCTCTATGGAAGAGACGACGAGAGGACCATCTGGATTTATATCTCCATAGGCCTTGTGTACCAAAAACAAGGAGGAGATTGGGAATCGGCATGCCCTTGGTTTGAACAGGCGCTGTCTGCCGCCATGGTTGCATATAAGCCTAAGGATGGTATTATCAAGTCCCTTGAACAGGCGCTGGAGAAACGCCATTTCACTTATCTCTCAGATGAAGGCAGACCATTTAAGACGATTTTTGGAGTCTCGGGGATTGTCATCCGTCCAGGTAGGCTACACTTGGAATAATGCCTTCGAACTTGTAAGATACATCCAGTCTTGTACTAGGACTTTCTTGGGTGTTTGGGAGTGATGTGTGGTGGATTTTCCTTATACTCTCTTTCAAGCTGCAATTCTACATTCACATCTCACGACAGTTGTTGCTGGTCACGTTAATTGCCCAACGCCTCGATGGATTGGCTTTGTGTGTTTCGTTGGATTTTGCAAAGGCTTAATCCGTAATTTGCCTATCTGAAACTAGCGCTAGATATGAGACTTAGAAAGTGCTGAATAGTTGCAATTTTCGTATACCTAGAGAGGCACCAATGTGAATGAGAGTCATGCGGTAAGCAGTCCTGGAATCGGAGATCTCCTTGCCAAACATTTTGTCAAAGACGGGAAAAAGGCAGAATATTACCAGCAGAGTTCACATGCGTCGTTGTACATCCATTGATAGTCATCGGCCATTCCTTGCTCCGCAATCTCGGCGATTTGCCGCAGGTGCTCTCCGGGACGAAAGACGGCAGATGGCCGGGACCACAATACTTTCGTCTTCTCAGGCAATTGCAAACTACGAATGCGCTTTCCCCGCAAAACGTCCCGCAAACGATTCGTAAGATCCATGGGGTGAGATGATCCCGAATACAGGATGGGTTTGCACCACAGTATCACGGGGACTTCATAAGACTATCAATCAACACATTCTGTGCTGGTCATGCCCCAGGAAGACCCTTCCTCGTTAATATAGACTACGAGCATGGCGAACGTGATGAAGGGGTACGCTCAGCAGGCTATCACGCGTGTGATCGAGGAGGAGAAGGTAGCTAGCCGTGAGAACGTCCCGTACATCGCCTAAGCATAGTTTCGACTAAGAGGATCTGTAGAATCCCCAACTTGTGATAGCAAGAGAAAGGCAAAGGGATGCAGTAAAAAAGCACGTCCTCGTAAAAGAGCGCAATCGACATTCTTATCTGTTGCAGATTCCACAATTTGGAAAGACGTTTTTACCAGATGGGTGAAACTCGGAGCAACCTAATAAAATGCCGCGACTCCTTACACTCGAACAACTGCTAGGCATTGATGCTAAAATCGCTAGCAGCGGCAGCGGCAGCGGCATCAGCATCATGCATTGTAACCCTAAGGACATCCCCTAGCGGAAGTTCCGTGTATGACGTCTACTCTAACCTCGATTCAGGATAGCCCAGAGGCTAAGCTTATGCTGCCGCAACTCCAAGCTCAGCGAAGCTTTGCTCATTCTGCGTCTTCACCAACCACACCACACTGACACTCCGCTACTTATCTTTCATAGGTGCATTAAGTTCCCCCCACACGAAGATTTAGATGTTCGCATTACATGCTCCGAATATGCATCGCTACACAGCCAAACGTGAGCTTATCTCCGTACATGACGAATTCACTAGACAGGGATTAAGCGACCACCGGCGTGCATACAAGAAGTCTCTTATTTGCTTACTTACGCCACTGATAAATACACCGTCTCTCGTCGTTTCTCCGGATGCCTTCTGTCTTTCACATACACTACAATGGCTGCAAATGATCCCGGCCTTGCGCCTCTGAGTGCGCCGGCTGAAGACCCTACCAAGGGCGCCGTTGGTGTTCCCGTCGATGAAGACATACCGGTTGCACCTGATCAGTTTGACGAGCGATACGAAACGACGAGATGGGAGATCTGGGCATACTACTGGTAGGTAGCTGCCATTCTCCAGCAATGCTTGCGCGCAACGCTGTTAGCATTATCACGATCTAATATTCCGGTTCGCCTACAGCTACTATGTTGGCGACAATGGACTCACGCTCTTCAACTTCGGTCCTACGGCTTTCCAGAACTTGATGTACCAAGCCGCTGGCGACTCTGAGATGTTGTACTTCATGGGACGAAACAGGACCATCAACAGCATCGTCTTGTTGAGCAACGGCATTAGCTTTGCCATTCAGGTTGTTGTCTTCCTGATCCTTGGTTCGTTCGCAGATTTTGGCTCCTGGCGACCTAACATACTCATTGCACTTTCCCTGATTGCTTTCGGTATCGGCTTTGGCTGGCTCGGGTGTCCATACTGAAGAAGACTGGCACATCGGAGTTGGACTGTATATCGTTGGGCTAATTGCATACCAAACGACGATCACTTTTTGGACTGCTGCTTTTCCTGGCCTGGCGAGGAATACTAAGGATCTGCGAATCAAAGCGGAGGAATTTACCGAAGGAAGAATCACGCGTGCGGAATATGACTTTGTGGACATGATGAAGCGGAACGAACTTTCCAACACGGCTTTTTACGTCCAATCAGTCTGCGAAATCTTCATATTGGCCGTCATCGTGGGTATCATGTTCGGCCTGCGCGTCAACGACAGCGAGGAGAACAACAACTGGGGCCTCTCCGTACTCATCGCTTTTGCGACCGGCGTCTGGATACTCTGCGCTATCCCATGGTTTGTTCTCGAGAAAAGACGGCCCGGTCAGGATCCAGGACGTATGAACATCGTCATCGCCGGCATCAAGCAGCTCGGCTACGCGCTCAGCCAGATCTGGCAATTGCGCCAGAGCCTGGCCTACCTAGTCGGCTACTTCCTACTCGGCGACAGTCTTAATACTACCGTGACGGTGATCGGAACCCTCCAAAATGAGATCGTCGCGTACAACAGCTTGGAGTTGACGTACTTGCTCATTGTTGGTATCGCTGCCCAAGCCATTGGTATCGGCGCATTCTGGCGGATCCAGAAGCACTACGGACTATCCACCAAGACCATGTTTATGGTCATCGCCATATGCATCGTTCTGCTCGACGGCTGGGGTATGATAGGAATTTGGACGCAAACCTTTGGCTTCCATAAGAAATGGGAAGTCTGGGTGTATCAGGCCTTCTATGGACTATTCGTCTGCCCATGGTACAGCTATTCACAGACTATGATCAGCGAAGTGACACCCCGAGGCAAAGAGTTTTTGTTCTTCAGCTTATTCTCGATTGTCGGCAAGACGAGCGCGTTTATCGGGCCTTTGGTGAGCAGTGCTATTATCGATGACACGGGGAACAACAGTAGTCCGTTCTACTTCTTGTTTGCGTTGAGCTTGGTAAGCTGCGCGTGGCTGTTCTTCTTTGTGGATGTTGGCAAGAGCAGGATCGAGCAGGAGAAGTTTTTGGATAGGGAGAAGAGCATCAAGTCGGCGAATGAGAGCGTGGAAGACGTTCATCTCTAGGTAGTGTAGAAATTTGTATAGTTTGGTGAAATGACGGATACACCATCGTTGCAACGGTATACTTGTCGCCTATATCGACAATGTTAACTTCCATATGCCCTAGTGATCTCGTACAGGCGAGCGAGAGGAGATTGAGGCTACCTCACTGCAAATCTGGATCCTAGCGCCAATTGACCGAGCAGCTAATACGACAGTCCAGGCTACGTCGTCTAAAAAGCCTCTGAAGATCAGTGTGGAGTATCGAGTAGTTGCTTCGAAGTGAACGCCTTTTAGAGGAGAGGCATGTCTTTTATTTTTGCACGGGCAGGAGATTCGAGTCCGTAAAGCGGTGGGTATCAGCTAGTCAAAATCCCGCGAATATGCGTGTCCAGCCACGAAATTATTACCCCGC
Organism: Phoma sp. ATCC 74077; assembly: GCA_033682645.1. Classification (NCBI taxonomy): domain Eukaryota; kingdom Fungi; phylum Ascomycota; class Dothideomycetes; order Pleosporales; family Didymellaceae; genus Phoma; species Phoma sp. ATCC 74077. The sequence continues at coordinate 1,161,798 of JAWDJC010000017.1, forward strand.
ATCACACGCAAAAATCTCACCTTAGCTCCTCTTATCCAACACTACTTTCAATCAATCCCGACGCTGACATTACTCTGTCTCTGTTTAATCACGTTGACTACTGAGAATATAGTTATCCTAATTTCAAAATTACCCCAGTTTCTCCATCGACACGATGGCCGAGTGGTCTAAGGCGGTAGATTTAAGCCCCGCTTGGATCTCTACTACAGAAATGTGCGTGGGTTCGAACCCCACTCGTGTCATTTTAGCCTTTTTGAGCTTCTTTTTGGTTTCTTTTTGGTTCTGAAAGATGCGGAGAAGTGGTTGGGACGCTATGGCGGCCAGGAAGCGGTTTTGGTGGTTGGATAGTGGTGATGGTGGTTAAGCGAGGGGAACGTCGGAATTTTGATAGGCAGCAGAACTACGGTTTGCAACGGTAACAGTGAGGGTAGCTGTTTCATAACCTTGATTATCTGTGGGTATATGCTATATTATATGGAAAGTATACTGTATGTTTGATCAAGGAGATTTATAAGATATTGTTGCTTATTGCTTGTGCTTGGGAAGTACGAGCTTCTTTTTTGCTTTTGCTGTGATGTTAGACTGATGAAGAATAATATGCTTTGCGTACGCACTGCGAGCAACTGTTATAGCGTACGTTGATCTGAAGCGGATATCATGCGCGATTTTCTAGGTTACTAAAAGCGCGATAATTGCCGACGAGCGCGCTTTTACCTTTATCAACAGGTCGTCACGAGGTATTGGAAGGGATGACAGACTTGACGAAATATAGCACTGATTGACCCCACGTTGGGATTATGTGGCTGAGAATGGAACGAGTATCGCGACTCAGATTTGATTACAGATATTCGTCATTTGTATGTACATATACGCGCAGCTGTTTACAGCTATTCTACAAGTAACCGTGTTGTACAGATACTCGAGTGGCTCTAGATGCAAACCACCCGTTCAAACACCCAATCCGTCCGATGCTATTCGTAATCCCTCACTACGCATTATCGAAGTACCGCTCCTGCAGCTTATCGTTCGTTACAGGCATCGTCTCAATAGCTCTGATCGTCATCGGCGCAGACTGCTCCAGAATCTCTCTCATCCACGCACCCGCACTCACATCATACCCCACGCCATTTCGCTCATCCCGCCTAGTCTGACCATACATCTTCGCAAGTATGACCAGTGTCTTGTACCGCGGCAGCACGCTTGTTTTCTTGATGTCATAGTGCCGGATCTCCATCCACTGGTACCCTTGGCTGTTGTTGCGGACGTAGTTTGGCACGAGATTGCGCCAGCCGGGGAAGCGTGGCATGAGATATTCCTCGCAGGTTGTGAAGGCGTCGACGAGGCGGCCGCGGAGAGCGAGCTGTTGGACGAACTCGTTCCAGGTGAAGTTGTCGACAGTGAAGCCGTTGACGAGGAGGTCGCGGATGGTGCGCTGTGCTTCTTGGAGGGTGGCGGGATCGGTTTGCGCGAGGAGACTGCGAATGTAAATTCGCGAGGCTTTGAAAAGGATGTGGCGGCGATTGGTCGAGATGCGAGATTGCTCGTAACGTTCACTGACTGCAGGGTCGATGAGGGAGTCGAATTCAGGGACGGCGGGTTCAGGGTGCACAGCTTGGTGGAACGTCTTAGTAAGTTTGCTGGCGGAGGCTCGCGCGAGCGCCCAGCAGCGAGCTACTTCGGTGTGCCTTCCTGCTTCAAGGTGTGCCTCCATGATTGCGGTGGTAAGCGTAATCGAGGTAGCGTAGTTGTCCGCGTCAGGCGCGGCTTTTTCTGCCTTCTTGAACAGCTTCCTGCATAACGCGAAGGCTTGTCGGGTGGTGTAGAGCGAGATCAAAAGGCCATGGTAAGCTTGAGGCACTGCACCGTAATTATGCGCATCGAACTGTCGTAAGTGACGGGGCTCTCGATGAGCCTGATCGCTTCCTGCTCCTGCAACAAGCACTTCCTGAAGGGCGTCCTCAACCTTGCGCAGACGATACTTTGGATCCTTAGCCCCCCGCTTCTTCAATCTTGCAAGCTCAATAGTGCCCAGAGTTTGAAGTGAGGCTTGTCGCGAGCTTTCAGTTTGAGGAACATGGCGCTTGTTCATCCCTTCGTAAGCACTCATCGCGAGATCGACCTGCCCTTCTCTCAGGAAGCCGGCCATGACGATAGCGTAGTGGAACGCGTGGACCCGGAGATCTTTTTCCGGCATTGTGAATCTCAGGATTTTATACGCTGCGTTCGTCTGCTTGACCTCAACCAGGGCCCGCATCAGACTGCCATATGTCCACGAATCGAGGGGTATTTTGTTCTCTACCATCTGCTTGTAACACTGTCTGCTACTAGCGATGTCCCGGTGCAGGGCATGATGCTGAATGAGTAGATTCCACGTGTGCGTGAGCGGATGTCCGCGAAGCGTTCCAGCCTGCCAGCTCCTGAGCATCCCTTGCGCAATGGCTTCTGCACCATCCACATCGCCAGCATTCAAGAAGGCTTGCACATAGCCAGAACGTGCTCGAACATCCGCGTCTAATCGAAGACCCATTTGCTTTGCTCTTGCAAACAACGCCTCGAACGCTTCAACGTCACCTCGACTGGCACAGAAATCGAGTAATGGCCCGAAAGTCTGTTGATCTGGCATGAGCCCGCGATCTAAGCAATTGTTGAAGCATTCGAGAGCTCCATCGAGATCGTCAGCGCGGACGTAGGCGAGGAGTAAGATGTTCCAGCAAGCGGTATCTGGCACCAATCCGAACTCATCGTGGATTCGCCTAAATTGCTTTATCGTTCCGTCAATATCTGCGCGCCGGGCATACAAGAATAGCAATGACGATAGAACTTTCAGGTCTACCTGTTCCTTATAATTTCCCTGGAACTCGCTAAAATACTCATGCACTCGTGTCTCTTCGCCATGGTTGGCGAACGTTTGCATAAGAAATTTGAGCAGTCCTGGCGCCAATGGCTGGCTTGGGTAGAAAGTGCGTAGATCTTGTATGTGTTCGTGTATCTGCTGTAAACCATTGTTGGGAGCGAGGCGGAATATGAGTTGTCTGATCAACTTCTGAGATGGCCTTGCTTCGAAATTGGAGTCTGGTTGATCGATGAATTGCTGTCGATATCTCTGATAGAGCATTTGCCAAATTTGTCTCTTCCTGGTGTAGGTTTGGTATCGCGGGAGCTCTACCATTTTCTTGATAGCATGCTCATAACATGCCGATGTTGGGAGGTTTAAGGAGTGAAGGTCATCAAATAGCGTTGAGAACCACTTCCATATGAAGGGTTCGTCTGGTCTGCGGACATCAAGCACGCGATCCATTACGTGAGGTATAAAGGTCATAACGAAGCATGACAACGTTTCTTCCTGCTCCTCAGATGATCTGAGCTCATGTTGGAACTCGCGGACATGCTTGAGGAAAGACTGCAAGTGCTCTAGCAAGATCGGCAGATTTGTGACCTCCTTCCAAACTTCTGGTAATGTGTTTCCACGACGTATCTGCACGCCTGTAGAGAGCCCTTGCAGGGTAGGTGTCTGGCGTAGGAAGGCCCTGAAAACGCGGAGACTAAGATCCCATTGCTCATCAAAGACGGTACGTCGCAGAATGACATCTGTGCCGATGTGCAACATGTCGAAATATTCGTCCCCACGGACTTCTTCAAGAATTTGGATGGCTGGACCCACCATCCTAAGCGCGATGTAAGCCACAATAGCTGCTCGGTACGAAGAAGGTTGACGGTGGGAAATTGGCAGCTCGCCGAATACCTGGAGCACTCGGCCGGGGACCGCAGAACTGTCGTTGTTGACAAGATATCCGAGAAGATCGCTCCGTAGACGGTAGTTTCTGCCGGCGAGGTGTTCTTCAGGAATAGCAGAATAAAGCTGCCAGGCCAGTTCTTGTCTTCCAGGCTCCCGTTGTTGCAGCACCTTCTTTAGTTCTTCAATTGCGTTGGAGTCTTTTAATAGAGCCTCCATCTCTCTCTTTGCTTCCTCTGTGGCTGCGGCATCCACACTGGCCTCATCGTGCCGAGGTTGCCCCCGGATTGTAGAGAACTGGCGCGTGCCAGGGCCAGGTAGCTGCCGTCGCCTCGATTCTGGCACATCGCGGCCGTGTACAGACAGTCGCCTGAGCAGATCAAGCGTCTTCTCAGGATATAGAAAGTCGAGTAGCGCGCCCTCTTGGTGTCTTGGAGCTGCACAAGCTGTGGCCCTGGCGGTCCTCTCATCCATATCACCATTGGCTGGGTCGAGTACCGTAGAGGCAGCCCACCATATAGGCAGGCTGAGGTCGCTTGCACCATGGTGCCAGAAGTGGGAATGCAGCATGCGTCGACTGCGCAGACATTGCTTCGGTGCGCGAAAGAGCTGGCGTCCGCCGGATTCGAGGCATGTCGAAGCACGCTCGAGCATCACCTGAGCTGTCAAGAGCGCAGATGATGCCAGCGCAAATTACCGAGAGTCGTCGAGTGGGCTGTGGGCTGGTCTTGTCAGAGCTGTGTACATGGATGGTGGTGCCATTGGAGATCGGAGTTCACTAACAATCGTGCATGCCTCCTAATGAATTGTGCTCTGCAACGGCAATATGAAGGCAGTCACGCTGTGATGAGGCTTGAAACACCAACAATGCAGAAGATGAAAGGAAATATAGCACAGCGAGCGCGTGAAAAGGACAGGTCCAGGGCGTGGCAATGGCAGGCCGATGTCTATGATATCTCGAAAAGTTTCCTATGGCGCGCGACATCACCTGTTCGACGCACGGGCTTGGCTTTGCAGGGAGGGCCATCGCATAGCTAGCTCGCCAAACCATGCCCCTCTACCTACCCACATTCAAGGCTGGCGTCCCATACACAACCACGACAAGCCATGGACATCACCAAGTTTGTCGTCGGCTTTCGGGAGTCGGCATTCCTTGTCGGTGACTATGGCTCCTACCGCGCCCAATTGTCGCGGAGGTTGCGAATTGTGCGCCGCAAGCTTGGGCGGGCAACACCTAAGAATGCCAAATATGCTGCAAAGGCTCCAGTGACGGCCGAGGAGATTGGCAAGAACATTGAGTATGCTCACTTTGCAGCTCCTTGCAGCTATATTCTAATATACCTAGGGCTCTCCATCTCCTCCTACTTACCTCTGAACGGGCATGGGCGCACGCCATGGCTATGAAAGCCTCCCACTCTGAGGACAATGCCGACAAGAACATTACGGGCTCCACCCGCTCACACATTGTTTCTCGTCTACACAAGGCCGTCCAGAATGCCAGGCAGATTGTCGACCTGCTGTCAGACACCCCCGCGAGCGGAGCAACCGAGACGGACATACTGGAAGCGAAGGCCTACGTATACGCTTTGGCTGGTGCAGAGGAGTTCGAGAAGCAGGCTGAGGGCATCAAGGGAAACAATGCAACGCCTCAGCGCTGGAATTCGTGCTTGACCAATTTCTCCGCGGCGAGGATCATCTACAGCGCGTTGCTGAAGTCTACGAAGAAAGATCTTTTCAAGGATGTGCTGGCTGGAACAACCGATCCGAGCATACGGTATGCAGCTTACCAGAGCCGCATTCCACGAACTGTGGGTGTCCCAGCTGTCGCGAAAAAGTTCTTCCCGAAGGACGATGAGCAGCTTCTTCAGGCTGTGCAGCGACTCGACTCAGCAGCCCTGGAGGAGGAGGAAGCAGCTTCATCTCGTAGGTTGCCTCGTCGTCGTCATGTTATTCACCTCTAATATCTCGCAGACTCCCAGATCACATGGCGCGGCCGCACGGCGAACGTAGTAGACGCTGCCATTGGCCAGTCTTTAGCATCCGTCGATACAGCCTCTTCTGTCTTGGATCAATTCACGGGATCCTCCACCTCATCTAAAGATCGAGCCAACGCATACGATGACATTCTCATTGCTAGTCAGGACGCTGTCGACGCGACGCGAAGAGCAATCGAGGAATTAGAGAAAGAAGGTGTGGATGAGGGAGATGCACGCATGCAGGATCTCCGTGTGACGAATCTTGCAGTGAATTACGACCTGGTTTCATGGAGAATTGGGCGTAATAGGGTCCTCATTGGAACAGACGATGGCCTCACCTTTCCACCAAATCCCCCTCAGAAGCCGCGGCGGCCACGCAAGGATGGCAAAGAGTGGGCGGAGCGAGAGGAGCCCACTGGCCGCAAACTAGCCAGATTACGAGAACGCATTGCACTGTATGATGCGATCCTACAAAGCATCGACTCAATCAAAGAGCTTAGGGGCGCGGTGCGTGATACTGGCTTCATCTCCGAGTTGGATGGGCAACGCGCATATTTCCAGGCACTGAAGTGCTTGAATATGTCCCACTCATATGCGTTCTTGTCGAACCCAAAGCAAGCACTAGCACTGTGCAATCGCGCATTCTTGCTATCAAGCCAGGCAGTATCTGCTCCTCGCTCTGCAACCTCGTCGTCGCTTAAAGCACCAAAGTTGGGAGTGTCAGACGAGCAAGCGCAGACTCTGAAGAGCAATCTAGAGAACCTCAACTCCCATTACCGAGGTGTCGTCGCGCTGTCACAGCTTTCAGACACTGCCTCAAAGACAGGAACAACAAACGCGGCGCCTGTTGTCGAGAGACTGAACGAGTATCCATCTTCTGGCTCAGTCGACCTCAACAATCTGGTGACCTGGCCTCCGAAGTTGAAGCCCGTGCCTGTCAAGCCATTGTTCTTGGACGTTGCATGGAATTATATTGAATATCCAGGACGAGCACAGCAAGTAAAGGAAGCAGAGCCAGAGAAGGCGCAAGTAGAAGAGAAGAAGGCGGAAAAGCCGCCAGCGAAGAAGGGCTGGTTCTCGTTTGGCAGGTAGAGGGCAGATATCGGGTTAGTCGTGGGGATACACCCATGAGCGTGCAGATTTCTACCCGATACCCACTCAGATAGAGGACAAGGTGAACTGGGGTAGCCAGAGATTAGAACTACTGCTTTGTGAAGGCCAATCGCATCTTGAAACACCCCATATGTAGTTCGCGCTACGGCTGCTCTATCCAGATTGCAGTCGCTATTTTCGCGACCACGACAGATTGCAGACACAAACCTCGTGATTGGGCCGGGAATCATCTCAGTGCACAGATCGTACCGCTGTGGGGCTAGCGCAATTGAGCCTCAGGGGCAACGGATAAGCGCCGTGAACCACCGTGGACGCGCCTCATGGGTAGGGCGTTGTTTGGTTTCAAGACAGCTGTTCGTCATGGGCCCTGCATGCGAGATTATGGCGTCAAGGGAAGCCGTTGGAGAGGCTGAGTCTGTGACTTGTGTTCCAAGTTGTCTGTGTGTTCAAGTCGTTGCAACCGAATGTCAGAGGGTAGAGGCTGGTCGATCTCAAGATGAGGCTTGTACCACCAGCGTAAAACAAACCGGCTCAAAGTAGGGGCAGTGGTGGAGGGGCGCTTCTGAGGTCATGCAGGTCATTAAATTAGTTCAAATTAAGATGGGTGGATATCGATAGCACCCCTAGCATCGAAGCGGGTGGGCACTGGGCTATGGCCCCTTATCCGCGAGCGCGCAGAGAATGTATCGTGTACCTTGCTGCTCATTTCTCAGCTTGTGCTCGTTCCTCTCTCGACCTACACACTCTCTTGGACGCTCTTTTGCACCTGCTCTTTTTACGTATTGTCGTTCTTTACATCGCTCACTTTAATACCAACACACGCTCTTTTCCGGCCTACCTGCCTTCCTCGCGTCGACTTTGGAGTACAGCTCCAAAGCGTGCTCATTCCGTATACAAGGGATCTTCTAGTACCATATCAACGACCCGAGAAGCGCCACGCGTTTCTCGACCCTAATACCCACCACGGCTTCCGCGCTGGCTACCTCAATTCTCCCTAGGCCCCAGGCCAGCGAGTCCTTCCGGCGACCATCGATACTGCAGGTTTTCGACCTGCCCGCCTTCAAGACGCCGCCCACAGCATTCCCCGAAGACAAGCTGCCGTCGATCGGCCACGACATATCGCGACCATCCTCCTCGAGCTCGACGGTGGCTTCGTACACACAGCAACGGCATGGCAGCAATGCTTCGATCCAGCTTCCCGCCCTGTCGACGCTGGCTTCAGTAGCGTCCAACAGCCCCGCAGCAAACCAGACCAGTAATGATAGTAATGATAATACGAGGAACGAGACGCCTGAGAAGAAGATGCCGTCTCCGCCCAGGTACGTCCCCCATGCCTGTGTGTGCGTGTGTTTATCGGAGAGTTCCATGGCGCAAAAGCACGCTGTTGCACTTCCGGCAGCTGTACCCTGCCGTACCTCCCAGAACGGGCGTGTATAGCCTTATCGCAGCCTTGGCATGGCGCCGCACCTCAACTTTTCGTCCTCCCAACTGACACGCCCCTCCAAGCAGACTCTCCAATGGCCTCAGCATGACTTATGCAACTGCTGCGCCCGCGACTGCTGGTGGACAGGCTGGCTCGCCGGTATGTTTTGTCCCCTTTTCGCTGTTGTTGGGTTGTACACGCGCGCTATATCCTGTTCTCCAATTTTTGTCTCTTATCTAATCGATAGCATTCAACCATCGAGCTCGAGGTACTTGTGCTGACGATCAATAGCCTGTCTGCCAGAACTGCACTACAAGCACCACACCCCTCTGGCGACGCGACGAGTCGGGTGCCGTTCTCTGCAATGCCTGCGGCCTCTTCTTGAAGCTGCACGGCCGGCCTCGACCCATCTCGCTCAAGACCGATGTCATCAAGAGCCGCAATCGTGTTAAGACGGGCGGGCCAGGCGGTCGCAAGAGGGTACATAGCTCCCCTCCCAATGATTTATTCTCCTCTAACAGTCTTGTAGACCAGCGACACAGGCGGTCTTCCTGCCGCCCATCCCGATGCCGACGGCCAACTAGGCCTTGCCCAACACCGCCGTGCATCAGGCAAGATCTCCTCAGGCCTCTCTGATCGCTCGCAATCACCCGTCTCCCGTACCGGCACCCCCAACTTCAATCACCCATCCAACATCGCGCCCCAGCACCTGTTCGAGCAGGCGCTGCATAGCGACTACCATTCGCCCTCGCTCCCCGGCTTCGGTATCCGCGCCCCTTCCCCTGCGACATCCTCAATCAACGGCTCACACCTCGAACCTCCGCTACCGTATGATACGCTTGCTGCTCAGAATACTGCGCTTAAGACGAGGGTGTCCGAGATGGAACTCATCAACGATTTGTTCCGAAATCGAGTCAGCGAGCTTGAGCAAAGCGAGCAGTCGGCGCGGCAGACGGAGACGAGCCTGAGGCAAGAGCTGGAGGAGGTCAAGCAGCGAGAAGCGGATTTGAAGAGGCGACTTGATGAGCTTGAAGACGACAGCCCACGGCACAAGAAGATGAAGATGAGCGATCTTGTGGACGAGAGCCGTGCCGGCACCCCCATCAGCGCCATGATAGAGTAAATCTCCTGTCGTCCTGATTGGCCTTTCCATTCCTCTTAACGACTGTTCATGCTGGCGTATTTCCGCCTGGTTTCTTTGCTGCCTGGTTGCTGTTGTATTCACTCTTCGTCCGCTGCGGCCGGATGGAGGACACTCCCTCGCCTCTAATACCACATCCCCACGACGAGAGCTCTGCGTCGACGCCTGCTCTCCCAGGTCATGACGACCACATAATGTCTGAATACCACTTCTCCGCCCGCTTGGTGTGGCAATTGTATTGTAATATTCCTTTTTGATACCAAGGTTTGATGTGGCTGATGTGGCGGATGCGTCTGAGGGATAGAGAAGGATAGTGATTCTTACGGTTATGGTTATCAAAAGTCTTGTTATTAGGTCACCTGCAGTCAATGGGATATGATGCCTTAAATCTTGTCTCTTTTCTCTCCGTGATGTCAGGAAGCTTCAAGACTCATCGTAGCTACTTATTGCCGTAGACAAATAACCCTTAGGCTGTAGGAGATTTCTTAGCCTAGATCATTCCTGACGATAATGTTAAAAAGGATGTCATCAGCGCGCAGTCTTCACATATTCCTCTTAGGATTTTATCCTATTTCCACAATCTCTATTCACCAATCCACCCATCTCAACACCCTCAGAATCAAGACCTCGCATACCACCACCCCACAATCCCCGCACCAACCGTCCCAAACACCACCGCCCACCTCCCCAACCCCCTCAAAACCATCCTCTTCGCCAACTCATCAATCGCCTTCCCATCATTAACCCTCGGAAACGGCACATCCGGCACCTCCCTCCCCAGCGCCTCACACAACGGCCCCCACCCATCCCTCACATCAAAAAACACCAGTCTCTCCGCCGGAACCACACGCTTCAGATACGCCATATGCACCTCCCAATGCTGCATATCCACAGGCTCAGGCTTTCCATATAGTTTAATCCACTGGCTGCGCAGGGCGTCGATGTAGTCTGGGAAATAGCGCATAGTGGGCAGCAGGAAGAGGGTGAAGCGCAGGAAGGAGAGGGTAGTTGCGTTTGCGACGGCGGCCATGGATTGGATCCATGCTGCGGGGTCGCGGGTTGTGCATATTACTTTCGCATCCGGATAGCATTCTAGTAATTCTTCTACGAGGCCGTTGCAGGGGGAGTCGGTTACTGCTGCGTAGCCTGATAGGCGGTCTTGGAGGATGCGGTGGACGAGGGCTTTGTTGTCTTTGTTGGTGTTGGGGGAGGAGGCTGGATCCCAGTTGTTGAGGAGGGTTATCCAGGAGCGGATTTCATTTTCTGGGCCGAGAGTTGCTTGTGTGCCGCCGTGGTAGCACGGGGCGTTTAAGAGGATGCTGAGCGCGAGGTTGAGGGAGGATGTTCCTGTTCGCGGGAGGCCTGCGCCTATGACTTGGAGGGTGGTTCCTGGGAGGGGGGTGGATGGTTGTTGGCCCATGGTTTGGTTTGACAGAGAGAGAGAGATGTTGGAGGGGGGAGTTGGAGAAAGATAGGTTGGGTTGTTGGTTACCTATGTAGTTGTATAGCTTGGCCTTAGGGTTCCCTAAATTAGGCTAGGGCTGACATGGCCGATCATGTTAGTTAGGCGGCTCGCATCCTGTATGTATGTATAGAATAGACATAGTAGGCTTCTCCTAGTCGGTCTTGTGCGAGAGATATAGTACGTTCTCAAGACGGGTGTTTATGCGAAATGTAGCTGTCATATTGTCTCGAGTGTTAAGTCGTTATTCGCCGAATGTGAAATGGAACCACTGTCTGATACGTATGGACAGTTGAAACTAATTGAAGCATTGGGAAAGTTTCTCTGAGTAGTCTCTGAGTATGTCAACAAGACTGTCGAGCAGGTGTGAGGCCATGGAGGGGTTACAGGCTACATTGTACCGGAGCTTGTATATGATGAAGGGATTGATTGCTCAAAGTCTTTATATCAAACCTTCGTTGTCCTGCAGCTGAGAAAATGTATATAGAAAAGTATTGCACGAGCTCAGAGTGGTGCTCAATTCCAAAGGATAGTGCTCTTGCGAGCTCGGGTGCGTCGGTCGACGGGGAACACAGTCCCGAGGAGGCAGTCACAGGGCAGTCGCAGCTTCTCCAACTCCCACCAGAGGGAAGGAACGACCAAAACCCATTTGAATGCGACGGCAGAATGCTACTAGATCATCTCTAATTAAGATTCAAGTCAAATCCTAATGCTACAGTGATTAGATAGTTGGCAAGGGGATGCCGTCCTCGGGCAGAATTGGGCGCTAAACCCGATCGATAAGAAGAGCTTTGGCCTCCTTGGCAGCTAATCAACCCTTCTGCGAGTTTTTGCTCTCACCTCCTCCATCCTCCTCCCACCACCTCCCATCCATTGAACCCTCAATTCATCTCCAACTCATCTCCACTCCGGTCGTCAACACCATCACCATGGTTGCCATCGCTCGCTCCTTCGGCGCCGCCCGCGTGGCCGCCCGCGGCTTCTCCAACGCTGGTATGTCTCGCGCCTGCCGCAATTGCATCCATTGAGCTCCATCAGCTCCATCCATCTATCACGCAGCCATTGACTCTCATCTCGCAGCCCGCCAGCCCACCCAGAACAGCCTCGTCGCTGCCCGCAGCGCCTTCCGCACCAACGCCGCCCGCAACATCATCCAGAAGCGTGGCATCGTCGCTGAGTCGACCGCCGCCGCCATGGTCGCTGCCGCCAAGATCCAGGGTGCCGGTCTGGCCACCATTGGTCTCGCTGGTGCTGGTGTTGGTATCGGAACGGTTTTCGGTGGCCTCATCCAGGGTGTTGCCCGCAACCCTTCCCTCAGGGGCCAGCTCTTCCAGTACGCCGTCTTGGGTTTCGCCTTCGCTGAGGCTACTGGTCTTTTCGCGCTCATGATGTCCTTCTTGCTCCTCTACGTTGCGTAGATGTGTGCATTACTGCATCGATTCCCGGACATATGGGGTCATCGGTATGGGGTCGCAGGGTGGAAAATTCTGCAGGGGGATATGGGTGTGTGCATAGGGACGACTACTACCTCTTTTCCTACTCTAGTGGCCGGTCAGATTGTGTAAAACATGTACTTTAGACGAGCAATCTGAAGAGCAAGCTACCACTTCACTGCTCTGATTCCCTAATCCCGAGGTACATGTGCGGAGGCTCCAGCTGGAGCAGTGACATGTGCGGATTGTTGATGTTGATCTCAATGCACTCAATTGAGGCGCCAGAATCAATGCCGAAGCTTCCTAATGCAGATATGCCGTTCCGTGATGAGCTTCGGCTGCGAGAGCTCCCAAATGATGAAACTTGGTCATGCCAAGCTTTTTGCTCGACCTCAGCTCCTGGCCTGCGAAGGTTGAGGGTTGTATCATTCCACGCAACGTCTTTCGAAGTTGTTGGTCATATTAGACCTGTTCACTGTCTCCCGAATTCGTCAATGCGACGTATGACATGTGCCAATGGCGCTCTTTCGGGGTGTTGTGGGAGCTCCACCGCAGCCTGCTACAGCTCCGGTAGCGCGGAAGTTCTAGGACTTGCGACGACCAGTTCACACAAATTTATTACCTACACACGCTCATAGAATATCATCTATGTGGTACCAGAGAGCCATCCACGGCCCTCGACCTCCCTTTCCTAGTATGCCCACATGTTGTAGCTGACGACATCCTCATATTTTGCATAGCTAAGGTGAGCTCGTAACCGCTCTATTATCGCGTCGAGACTGATTTTGCCTAGAATTGAGTATGATGATTGATTGAAGCATGAGCGAAACGTATATGTGTACCGCTTGTATCGAAATGGCTACAGCCTTGCATCCCTCTCGAGTCCTGTCGCGAACCGGACGTACCCCTCCACGGAGTGCTGAGCGCGATATCGGTATAATGGGGATATGATGGGGATATTGGGGGACTGTAATACATTGCGGTGGCTTGTGTGATAAGAAGCCATGCGCTTTGCGCAAAATCCTCGCGGCTACCTCCTACACGACATGAGCATGCCCCTCTCTTCATAAGGATGATGCGTGGCGCGTGTGGCATGAGGCCGTTGGTCAAGTCATTCCGTGATCAGGGCTGTCCGAGCGGCGTGATCTCATGGCACACTGCTGCGGCATCTCATGGAGCCGTCGAAGTATCCTTGTTTCAGTCTTGTCTCGGGATGTGGCGAGGCTGCTCGCGAAAGAGACACTACAAAAGTATTTTAAACCCGAAAAATCGGAAACCAAACAGCCTCGATGTTCCATGCTAGTCACTGGGGGTACACTTCGCTGATTGCACCAAATTCTCGTATTGCCGTTCGGGTCCTTACAATACCGTGAAACTACGGTGGCAAATGAGACAAGCTTCTGTGTTCAGTGCTGCAAAGCTTAACTCTCATGTTTCATTCAAGCGTCCATCTTCGTAAGTAGTATATATTTAAGTAGTTCAGAGGTCAACTGAGGAATCTCCTTACCAGTACTATCAACTTGTAAATATTGTGCCGGTCACTTCTATTCTTGTTTATACACTTCACACTAACTTTCTCGCATATCCTCGTATAATCTAAGTAATTAAATGCGCTTCACTACCTTCATCGCTGCTACGCTCTTCTCCAGCGCCGTTTTCGCTGCATCCGGTACATCTCCCTCTACCACTCCTCACCCCATATCTGATTAACAACGAGCAGTCAAGCGTGATGCAGAAGACGACATGTCTTCCATTCTCGAAGCCCTCAGTGAAAACAACCCCGAGGACGCTGAAGCCGCAGCCGCTGCCATGAACATAAAACTTCGCCGCCGCTTTGCTGCTCCCCAGAGCGATGACATCGCTAGCATCCTCGCCGCACTTGAAGCGAATAACCCCGATGATGCTGCGGCTGCTAGGCAGGTTGGTGCTACTGGTGCGAGTAAGAGGGCTCCGCAGGACGATTTAGATGCAATTCTTGCGGCCCTGGAGGTTAATAATTCGGATGATGCGGCTGCTGCTAAGGGGCTGGGGGAGAGCGGGTTGTAGAGTTTTTGGGCGGCGGGTGAGAGGCGATTGGAGAGAGCGCTAGGAAGCGAGAGGGATAATTATTGGGAGTCTGCTGCATAATGTATATAAACATGCATTTAGTAAAAAGAAACAGCCTTCGGCACAATCCCACCGTTATACTCGCTCTGCCTGAAAATTCAATCCCTTGAGAGATATACAATTTGACCTCAGAATCTTTGCAATGCCATATTGTTCCCCGATCCTAACACCAACTGACCTGTCATATCCAGATCCACAAATTGAGACATCTCCGGGTCATCCATTGGATCGTCATCCATACCCTCGTCCAAGAACGAATCAGCCTGATCCTCAAGCTCATGCTCGGAAGAAACGTTGTTCTGCATTTCGACAAGTTTTGTGGTATCTGTAACGTTGTTTTCTTCCTTGGAAGTCGTGGGCGAACTCGATTCATCATCTTTGGTGCCGTGGGAGAAAAGAAGGTCAACGAAGTCTTGGTGGTTATAGCGTCTGGCATATCCCAATGCGGTCCGGCTATGAAAATAAGGGGACGGTGGTTCAAGGTTTATATCGATATCTCTATGCTCAAGAAGGAGCCTTCCTGCATCCAGATGGCCTTTCTCAGCAGCAATCATCAAGGGACTCTCACGATGACCATTGATGATGTTAACGTCGATATCTGAGCGGGCCAGCAGAACTCGTAGCACATCGCAATCTGATTTCTCAGTGGCTATGTGCAAAAGAGAGTTCTTTGGCCATGACGTTTCACAACGATTGACATCTTGGAAGTCGTTATGAGCCAGTAGCCTTCTGACAACGTCCGCTCTATCGGATCCCAATAGGATGGGAGACCTTATACGAGTCTTGGAGTACTCCCAGTGAAGTAACAAGTTGACTGTTTCCCAGTGTCCATGAAAAGCTGACACGACCAAAGGAGTTCGTTTCATTTTGTCCCTACACCGAGTGTCGGTAAGCCCATGATCAAGTAGTAGATTGACCATGTCTGAATTGGAACACAATGCAGACACATGTAATAGCGTTCGATCATCCGTATCCTTGGCGTTGATGTCGACACCAGTTTGACTGATCAGATACT
Source organism: Phoma sp. ATCC 74077 (assembly GCA_033682645.1). NCBI lineage: Eukaryota > Fungi > Ascomycota > Dothideomycetes > Pleosporales > Didymellaceae > Phoma > Phoma sp. ATCC 74077. Next base: position 1,177,200 of record JAWDJC010000017.1, read on the forward strand.
TTGCAATCTCCAGGTGGCCTTTTAAAGCTGCTAGATATAGTGGCGTTTGATCATGAAGATTCTTGCAGTTAATATCGACTCCACCCTGACTGATCATAAGCTGTACGATCTCTATATGACCCTGTGAGGCTGCCTTATGTAGTGGTGTCTGTTGTTGCCAGTCCTTGGTGTTGATGTCGACACCATCTTGATTGATCAAAAACTTCGCAATTTCCACATGACCTTTTTCGATTGAATCATGTAGTGGCCATCTCCTATAAATTGAAATTGAGTTGATATCGATAGTGCTCTGGCGGCACAATAGTTTGACTATTTCGAGGTGCCCCTTGTATACAGCAATACGGAGTGGTGTCAACGATTTGACCCGCGTTCCGATATTCAGGTCGATCCCTTCACAACTTAGAAGCGCTTCAAGAACCCCGACGTGCCCGTGTCGTGCCGCTAGATGTATTGGAGCATTTCCCTTGTAGAATTTCTTGTTGATATCAATATCAGGGCATCGAAGCAACGCCGCAACCATTGAGCTTTGCCCAAATCTGATAGCAGCAGCGAGAATCCTTTGATTGTCAAGCGCTGTCCCAAGGTGCCTGTGGTGCTCAGAACACACTTGCATTACTTCGACACTGCCAGATTCTCCGAGATAATATTCTAGACGATGTTCATCGATTTTCATGCCACTCAAGAGTACCTTGACAGCGTCTGGGTTCCGACCCAATATAGCCTCATCCAGCGGCATCCGATTCTTGGAATTGCTGGTGTCTGTATTGGCTCCCTTCTCCAGTAAATATTGGACGGCAGCAGTTTGACCTGCTCGTGCGGCACAGTGCAGCGCTGTAGAGCCATCGTTTGCTTGAGTATTCAACTCTGTTCCAGCGCCGAGAGAAGTCTCAAGCATAGCAACGTTACCGAGACTTGCTGCTCGCATGAATATCGAGCTATTATGGAATTCTTCGGTGATGTTAAGGTCGATCGAGAGAGGCGAGGGCTGTGACTTCGCAATGTCTTCATCATTGATCGCTGGCGACTTTTTTCCCCCGTGAGTTTGACTGGAACTGGCATGAAATCTTCGTAGATGCCGGCTCAGGTTATCCTTTCGGGTTGTTTTAAATGCACAACCATCAATAACACAGCGTATCGCTTCCTGACCTACGCGGTGTCGTGCATTGATGTGTCGGTTGAGATCATGGTGGAGGGCAAAGCGGCGTTCACATATCTTACATGGGAAGGGTTTGATGTGGGTTTTGATGTGTTGACTTTGACGAATGAGCTGGGCTTGTTAAGACTGCGAATAAACTTACTTGAACTTTCCACGTGTATTGTAAGACTTATCACAAACATCGCATTTGAAAACCTCGGAAGCCATCATTCGAGCAGATCTAAGGGTGACGCTGCTGAGGCGTATTATGGTGCAGTCATCTTCGTTCGAGCGCCGTTTACTTTTGATAGATACCTGCCTGGCAAAAATGTCCCCGACAGAGCTGTTCGAGCCGTGAGGCTGATAAAGCTTGGAGGGCGACTCGAACGTGTTTAATTGGACGCCACAACTTACCTGTCTATCTTGCTTAGCCCTTTGGTCCTTTGGTCACTACGCATCCTTTCAGCTCTAATATAGTCAATGGATCTTTGACTTCTTTTCGCTCATGATCACTCATCTTGATTCCTAGCTCTGGCTACGAGAATTTCACGTTTTTCCAAATCACACCCAGACCGACGATATAGTCTTGCTCACATATTGGCTACTACAACCTTCGACACATTTCCGAACATCTTTATTTTCCACTCACCCAGGATGACGACTCATACCTCACAGCTCTTCTGCGGGCATTTCTTATTATCCGACCACGACATTGCTGAAGATTTCCAGGAGCACGAGTAAGTATTTTTTTTTAACACCCTGCAGTTATGCCTCCCTCCCTGGAATGTACGATTTTTCATTTCAGGGGAATTCGGATAACAATTCGTTATTTTCAGCACCCGTGTTGGTGGCTGATCGTACAGGCGCCACCAATTCCATCGGACCCTGGAGCGCTCCAACCACCAATGAACACCCAGGCGTATTCTTTCAGGACTTCAGCTACCCCATCGACGATGCTCCTTTAGCTCAACATTATCAGCCTTGCGACTACCCATACCAAGACCCTTCCAACACCTGGTCCAACAACCTCCCTTTAGATGCCACCCAGTATGGACCACTATCGTTCGACACATATGTTCAACATGAATCCATGATTCCACCAAATAACGATTTTGTGCTCAATAGCATACGGATGCCTGCCATCGGGACGACCCAAGATACCGCTCAAGGCATGATCCCACACTCCTCCCTGTATCAGCCAATCATGCCTTTTCCGACCAATGTTCAGAACGACGCAGCTTCCTACCCAGTGATGACTCGGGCTGCTTCGAATGCACCCCCAGCTACAACCGGTCGCCATCATTGTCCGAAAGGCTGTCCTAACACCTTTCGCCGCCCTGGCGATTATCGGCGCCACATGAAGAAGCACGGGCCGCCCCAGTTCAAGTGCCTTGTGTTCTACTGCACCAAGACCTTCACTCGCATGGACAAGGTGCGCGACCACCTGAAGCAGGGTCACAAGATCCAGCTGTGAGCCATCTTACGGGTTGAAGGGAGAATGTCGGTGAGACGGCGGGGCGTATGTGGCAAGGCTGAGGCATACAGCCTCGTGGGTTGAGTTTCTGGTTTCCATGTCATTCCTTAACACTTGACAGTCATTACAGACCACCTCTTTCACAACACAGTCATTATCGAAGGGTAAGTTTATCACTCATTTGTAGTTAGTATTTGATATTACGGCGTTGAATGGAATGCGTTGCTTTGATAGTTGTGCACTTATCATCGTGATAGCCTCGTCCAGTGTCCTACAACTTCTCTACAGTACACCCTAAAAATCCTTCACCCTCGACATCTCTCCCAAGTCCCAACACTCACCGCCAACCCCGAAATCACAACCCTGCGAGAATGCCGAACTTCCACGAACGCACGACGTGGTGACCTATCATCCGAACGCCACGCGCCCTGCCAACACACCACTGCATGCAGGTCACGGTACGAAGCTGCAACAACGGACAACACGCCTCACTTTAGATGCATCATACCGATTGGCTAGGCGCGCCCTCCGAGTGCATGCAGAACGGGCGATTCTTCCGACATGATAGGATGAGAGTGCCCTTTACTTTCCAACAACTGATTGGACGGATGCGCCCTTTCCTGCGAAGAAGCCGAGACAAGGGTGATGGGAATGCCCCTTTGCGTCTCAACAACTGATTGGACGGGCGCGCCCTTTCCTGCAGAGACGCGGGAACAAGGCAAAGATGGCTCGGACCTAGGGTGACAGGAGAAAAAGTGCAGTGTGAATTTGAGCCGCATGAAGTTCCTTCACCGGAGCATAGTGTTTGGCTTTGAGCCCTGAGACTCATCCTATGCTCTCCTTCCTCACCTTTCCTCTCGTCTCTCAAAGGACGCCGTCGAATTCTACCTCGTCAAAGCCCGACTTCGTAAGTGATCACACGGATATAATTTTTTTTGGTCGAACTTGTATATCAACAATCTTGACTGCAAGACGCTACCTCAACACACCATCAACCACAAACGGTGAGCCATGCGAGAAAAACTCGCAACCTCCATGTCATACACCCATCGAACAAGACTAACGTGCAACACAACGTACAAACGTGAGAGACAAGAAGAAGGCAAAAGGTACTTCGTAAGTTCATAAATGTATCAATTTATCCTCCATGAGTAAAGCCAGTCATCTCAGCTCAGCTCAGCTCAGCTATGACAGCTGGTAGTTGGGTATGTAAGTAGATAGCCAAGTACCCAGTTATCTAAAGATATTAAACTCCCTTAATTCCAACAAACTAACCGCCCATCCATTTCCTACCAGACTCAATTCAATTCTTCATCTACGCATTGCCCATCATTCATAAATTGTCTTCCCAGATCTGGACATACTGTGTCTTTAAAGAACAGGCATGAGAACCTCGCCCAACCACGCCCTCACCCGCTCCATAAATCCCTCAAGATCCACTCTATCACTAGCCTTCTCACCCACGCCCCACTGAGCATCACATTGTAGCGCTAACTCAATAAACAACCCCTCAACATCCCTCTCTGTCCCACCACACACCAACTCCAGCATATCCCCGCCTTCATCCATCCACCTAAGTAGCGCATCCCCATCAACATGCTTCATCTTTGGACTCGCAAGTCCGCGTTCCATCAATCTCGGATCCACACTTCTCGCCGTGATCTTGGGCTCCTGACTTCCCTCCGCGCCATTCATCAGGACGTCGAAAATGTCGCCGCTGCGTGGTTTGATGAGGGTAGGCTGAAGTGCGGGATCGCGGGAAGCTTTTGCTTCGATGAGGTTTTGGATGAGGCGGAGGAGATGGCGCACGGGGTGGGAGAGGATTGAGAAGGAGAAGATTGTGCCGTCGGAGCAGGCGCCTAGAATGTCGCTTGCTATGATGCCGGATGTGTTGTTGTAGGTGTTGGTGTGGACTGGGCGTCGCCAGGGTGGGCGGATATCGCCCCGCTGGAGGCGTACTACGGTTCTTGGAAGACATGCTTCGAAGACGGTGTCTGATGCGTTTCGAAAGGTACGATCGGGTGGGTGGTAGAGGCCGGAGATGGAGGCATTTTTCTTGTCTGTGAGGAGTACGATAGCTTTACTCTCTTCTCCCGGTCTATTAACTTTAGGTAAGTCGAGGACTAGATGGTGCGTGCATGAGCGCTCGCGGCTGTCGGTGAAAACTTGCTCGAAGTCGAATCTGCCTTCTCGGGCCGATTCAACAACCTCGTAGCAGATATGTGAATGCTGCAGGGTAGACACGTAGACGAAAGGAGGTTTTACGGAGATGTGGATACCTGGCGACGGGAGATCCTTCGTCCCGCGCTTGAACCATCTATGAGAGTTAGCAAGTTCAGCAAATCAAAGAGAGGAGTGCATACCGGCCAGCTTCAGAGTCGAAGAAGTCCAATGACAATGTTTTGCCTACGCAACTGACAGTTGACTCGTTGCCCCACATGGCTACACAGTAGACCGGATGGTCATAGCTGGACTCCTTCTGCAACTGCAATTTTGATCCGCTCTTGCCTGCATTAAAGATCAACCTTCTTCCAGTCTCCTTACCGGGTCCCGCAGTGATGCCAGTGCCTACGATGATGAGACAGTACTTCTTGCCTTGGTGATCGACAAACGGCCATTCTACAATGGAGTACACTCTCTCAGCGTTCTTTAGGGAATATTCAGTTGCAACAAATCTGTTGGGGAGTGCTTCTCCCTCTTCTAGCTTGACTCTTGATTCGTCGAGTGGTTTGTCGTCGTGTAAGTTCAGTAGTTTTATTGTTGAATGCAGCACCCGATAGCCGTTTGGTGGTGCTCGTTCCTCTTTCGCCTCGATGGTAGACACAACCATCCGGCGTAGCGATTGCATGTAGACAACATTGGTAGGCTTTGTTCCAGTATGAAGCTTTCGTGGTACCACTCTGGCATCACTCTGAACTGGTGATGGGACGTCCTGGCTCGTCCACTTTACGTCCGAGTCAAGCTGCGAAAAAAGCAGCTGGTCCCCGGCCACCGCGAAGAGAAAGCCGCCAAGGTTTCTCCCAGGAGAGTCTACCTCTGTCAAAAAGGGTAGCTGATACATGGCAGTGACCGGGGACTGCAAGTAGCCCGGGTTGGTACGGGTGCTGAACCATATCGAATCGATTTCTAAACCACACCGGCCAATTGCTGAACAACGTACTCGACAAAAGTCTGATCCACACGAGACAAATGCAACAGATGTGTCGGTTTCACTGCGCCTGATCTGAGCTGACGTGCTACCCATCTTTACAGGCCGCCAGCATAAACGTTGGGTATCTGCTGCATCGTCAGCGGGCTATTAATCGTAGCTTGGAAGTAAGCTCATACCATTTCCAGCGGTTGCGAGATCGGCACTGAGAAGATAGCCAGTTCGCGTTGCGCACACTAGTACCTGCTGGTGGATGGACGACAGAATCACAGCACTTTCACAAAGCATGCGAAAGCCATCCACGCCAACATCTTCTAATGCCTCCTCTAGCACCAGGGAGGGCACCCCATGGTTGTCTATCCGAAGGAGCATGACTTTTGAGTCAAAGGTGCTTACAAATACATGTGGAACGCCGCTAATGTCCAGGAGCTCAATACATGTCGGATCACAAGCCAACTGATGTCGGGCATTCTTGGCTGGTACCAAGGTTCCGTCCTGGGAAATGAGTATTATGTCTAGGTATATCTTGCCCGCCTCTCGAAACGCGGCTGCAAAGAAAGGGATTCCGGGCCTGGAAGCGGCCAGTAGTAACGGGGCGCTGAATGAGACTGAATCAATTTGATGAAGACTTGGCCGACGCAGAATACGAGCTTCATTCCGATTTATTTGTATTGAAAAGTGTTCGGACCAGGGGCATGCAGAGATAGTCTCCTCGTCTCGCATAATGCTGTCTGTAAAGGCATCATCTCCAGGAGAAATCTGTGTCTTTGACCAGTGCCAATCTTCCCACGCGCCGGAGAGTTGACCACGATTCTCAGGCGGTGTACGCATGATCGTAATTAGAAGCGTCTCCATCGGCAGGGTGATGACGAATGTGGCATAGTGTTCCTTCGCCCTTTTGCCAACGCTATCAATCGTCGGACTGCCATAGTCGACCACCCAAAGGCCGGTACAGCCATTCATACCGCTGAAAGAGTCATCGACGAATGCATGCAGGCCATATCTCAATTCAGAGATCTCGCCATGTGGACTGGTCCCATTTGCGACGAATATGGCAGATCTGTCCCGTTCGTAGGGCGTTCGCAGACCGGAGAGTCGACTGACCGAGAAGTCTGTGAGCGGAGTCCAGTTGGGTATTGATTCGACGAAGCTGAACCGATTTGTTCCCGGATATTGCAAGGCATATGAGTACTCTGCTGGCCACGCTCCAACTTTACACAGAAGCCCGTCGTTACCAGATCCTCCTGCAATCAGGACGTCGGGATAAAGCTGTGCAAACTCGGAATTGTCCACACTGAGGCATGCAAATGGGGTGTCAATCCTATATGGCCAGTCACCAGCTTCATGTATATCCACAGAACTGGCCGGGCCTCGTTCCGCATACATGATACGTCCGTCTTCTCGCGCGATATAGAAGGCCTCCTTTGCGAACTCTGGATTGCGAGGTGCCCTGCTCCATCCAACCCATTTCGGGTTATGCGTGCTATGGCCCGGGTGTAGCGGAGGGAGGATGGAAGCGTTTATTGGTGCTTTGATTCGTAGTGGAACACCTGAAAGCACATTTTTGTATACCGATATGTGATTGTCGTAGATCAATAGGAAGTCAGGAGTGCGACTGAGAGGGATGAGTAAAGATGGATTGTGATCCTCTGAGAGAGTTAGCTGGCAATACAAGACCACATATATCTTCTCTCACCTACCGTAGTCGATCAAGACCCGCTCAGTACGTGCAGTGGCTGTACCAAGATCTTGTCTGGAATCCCAATCAAAGCATGTGATCTTTGTTTTCCCTTGATGTGCGATAATAAAGAGCAGTACCACATGGAAGTCGTCCTGTCCACTGCCTGATGACAGAAAGTCCATGTGTATAATACGTCCTTCGATTGAGATGATGCGCTCGTCCTCGATGGGTATTGTTTCATTACCTTCTCGAATCTCCGTGCGCCATCTCTCCATAGTCTTCATCTTGTACAAAATGAAGCGTCCTTCATGCGCAGCCACAGCCATTGCTCGGCGTTTCGGATCTATAGCGAGGAAGGTGCCCAAGCGGTCGAAGCGCGAGGATCCGGCGGGAAGCTTGATGCTTTTTTGACTGAATGAGACGTTCCCTGTTTGCGTGTTGCGAGCCCACAGAAACAACAGTGTTCTTGATGTAAGAGTGAGTACGATGACTTCTGGGGGTAGATGATGCTCCTCGTCGCCTGTCATCGACCTCCTCGCTCGATGCATGGCCTGATTCTTCGGCAGCGGACTCGCTACACTCCTTGTAATGGGAACCTCACGAGGATCTCCAAAAACCCTAGCCGCAAGAATGCGGCCTTTGAAGTTAGTCTTGGTTGCAACATGGCGAAGCTGACCATAGTCGCGAATCTCTTTTAGCTGCACCGAGTCCTCACCGATCAAAGCGATGTCAGTTAAGTCTCTATTGCGTACGTTTGCCGGCAGAATCCACTTGCACATGGGACTTGTAAAAATTGTCTTTGAGAGAATGCCGAGTTCAGGGACATGGGTGGCGGATTTGGTGGTGGATTCACCCATCTCAGTATCAGTTTGCTGAGCCCGTGCCATGATCTCGTAGACGTCGAGGGGTCTCGATACCCATTCATTGTTGACAAGCATGAGACTTTGAACTTGATGCTCCATGACGGAGACTGGACCCTGAGACGTGGATTGGATGGCGCCGGCAGGGTGAACACGGGATGTACCTCGATGGCTCTAGGCCAAAAGTGGCAGCTTGGCTGCGCCGACGCGCACGACACTGGCTTATACTAGTGGGAGGAGAGCAACAGGCGCACAAGAGAAAGAAGAGATGTTTGACATGTTGCTGCCTGGTGGAGCGGGCAGGCTTGGTAGACGGACTTGGACGCGTGAGGGAAATCGGTTATACCGACGAGGGGCTATAACTGACGCAGAGAAAACGCTTGCACAGCAGCCGGCAGAACCAGTGGATTGGATGCTGCTTCGATGACTGGGACTACCACGAGCGAATGAAGCGAACAAGGGCCGGGATGCCCTGACAATCGTCTGCAAGACGCCGCTGTAGCGTCCTCGTCTTCTGCTGTGTTCTAAGGCGCAGTATGGCGAGTGAGCGGGGGCATGTGAGGTACGCGAGGGAAGCCGTGAATGCGTGCCTTGGTTGCAACTGCAAGATGGTGCGGCGCCAAAGCACGATCTTAGTGCGACAGCCTTCTCTCTCCAGAGTTTGGGCGGGTTGCACGTCCGAGGAGAGGGGGCGTCGACGAAGCAAGATCTGACGCCCGATGTGGGATCGACTGTGCAGTGGTTGGTCTGCGGGTGTGCCGTGAGGTGGTCCAGGCTCAGGAGTGCCTGTGGACTGTGGTGCTGCAGAGATTCGCGAGCTCGCGGGATGAAGACGCCGCCGGCCACCAGCCTCGGTGGAGTGGGGGACGTATTGAATGGTGTTGGACCGATCTCACGTGCAGCGGGAGCGACAGGTGGGCGTGATCAGTGGCCGTGGTGATTGGCGACGTCCACGCTGAGGGTGCCTTGCCAAGCATATCGAGTTGAGATCTGACAGGGAAGGAAGTCGCGAGTCTCGCGTCACCGTCACCTGCACCCTGACGCTGGGGACAGCTCACCACCACTATCAATGTAACAGCGAACCCGCCTACGTCTCCTCCTACCACCATCTACCTCTTCCCACGACGTCTTCCCGCAGCCACTTCATCCTTGGATCGACTGTGCAGCGTGAGAAGCACACTCGCGATGCGGCACCAGCATGGCCTCACGCACACCGTCGCGCTCCGTCTCGCGCTCCGTGAGCTCCAACAGCCTCCCGCCGCGCCGAGCCACGCCCGTCGTTGAGCTCTCGCCCGCAGACAAGGAAAAGGAGACGCTGATTCGTGCTGCATGCGAAGACGGCGACGTCGACACCCTGGTCCATCTAGCTACGAGCAACTCCGGCCTCGTCAGCGACAGTCTGCGTCGCACCGCTTGTAGACCACCCGCACTACAGTGCAGCACCACCATTCCAGGACCGTAGTTGACAAGTACAGGGCCTCTACTGCTAGGATGCACCGACCATGTCGACGGCTCGCAGAAGGTGCCGTGGACGGAGCTGCCCGAGCACAAGGACGAGCACCAAGTCGGCTTAGACGTCAACCGCGCATTTGTCTACTACCCCAAGAATGGTAGGCCTCTTGCATTCGCTCCCGTATCGACATCCCCAATACTGACAGGTGCAGAATCAGAGAAGCAGCTCGACCGCCGGAAGGAAGAGCTCTCTAATGTCATTCTCGAGGTGCTGCGCCGGCACCCAGCCCTGTGCTATTTCCAGGGCTACCACGACATCGTCCAGGTCTTTCTCCTCGTCCTCGGGCCCCAAGAAGCTCCCGCTGTAGTCGCCCGTCTCAGCCTTCTCCGTATCCGCGACTTCATGCTCTCGCTGCTTGACCCGGCTATCGCCCAGCTGGAGCTGCTCCGTCCCATCATTCGCGCTGCCGACCCGCTACTGTACGACCATCTTCCGAAGAGCCAGCCCTCGTTCGCCCTCGCCGGGACCATCACTATGTTTGCGCACAATATACAGGATTACAAGGATATCACGAGATTGTTTGACTTCTTCCTCGCACGGCATGCCGTCATGCCAATCTATCTCTTCGCCGCTGCCGTGCTGTCGAAGAGGGAGGAGCTGCTGGAGATTGACAAGGAGGATGAAGATATACTGTATGTTATGTTGGGCAAACTGCCCCAGCCGTTCGATGTCGAATTTCACATTGCCCGGACCCTGGAGCTATACGAACGGCTTCCACCCGCGGCACTGAACAGCTGGGAATGGTGGAGGATATCATCATCGAGTGTCCTGAAGGCGTCAGCTACAAACTCGAGTCTGCGTCGCTTGACCTTGGAGGATGGAGAGATGCTCCTTGCTCAGCAAGAACAGGAAGTTCAACGGAAGCAGGCCTTGCGACGGGCAGCTAAGAACCTCAAGTATGTTAGAATACGCCTGTGGTACTACCGCCGCTTTGGAGCTGTTGGTCTTACAGTACTTGTGGGCGCATTCGCATTATGGTTGGGTCGGAATGGGGGCTACGAACCTGCGATATCTCCCTTCTTGGGACCTTTAGGCAACTTATTCAATAGGATCATGGGCGTTCCAGTATGAGAGCGGGTCCAATCTGGCGTATACGGGGAATTGGCATAGGGAAAAGTTTTTGATTAGATTGCATATCCCGAATAGCATGGCGCTAGCGGTTCGGGAATAGGTAGAAATCCCCAATACAGCGTGCGTGCATGGAGGGCAAAGTTCTCATCTTACCTACTCATGGTGATCATTTTGTCCTGCCTTGGTGAGCATACCTATGCTCTAAATCACTAGAAGACGAACCTAACCCCTCTTTGAGCAGGATTATCGCTGATACTCCTCAGATCATCCACCCGCTCGATACCTCTCAAAACCCTCCACCTCCCTTCCCATCCGGATTGACATTCACTCTTTCTCCTCATCATTCGGATCAACGATATCGAAAGTGTCAGGCGTAGGAGGAACTCCATACTTAGGCCTATACTGACACCTCTGGCAACGACCAAACTAGACAACATCAGTCTTCCCTCCCTTCGATAAACCTCGAAGACAACTTACACTCTCACCATGAGGATCAGCACACATAATCTCCTGGCAAAACGCAGGCGTCACGCCTGATTCCTGTGTTCCGTCAGCGCCCGCATCCCAATTCCCATCCCTCATCTCCAATCTCCTGCTCCCTTCCAACCCAACTGAGACAACTTTCAACCGCACAAAGACTTACTCACAGTCTTGCAGTACTGATAAACCCCAATCTCACAGCTCAAAAACTGCGCCTCCTCACATCCCTCATTAAACCTCTCCGGCAAATCCGTCGTGCAAACGACCTTAACACCCGAGGAACTACGTCGACAACCCCCTTCAAATGCACACTGTTCATATATCACCCATTGCCCCGCATCGTCGCACTCGAATATATGCCAGCGATCAGTGGAGCAAGTGCGTGTGCCGGGCGTGCAAACAGCCTGAGGGACGACACGCTTCGCGTTGAGCTTCGCTATGGGCGGGTCTTCACCCCGTCGCTCACAGTGCGCAGCGCCAGGTCCATCGATCTTGCAATCTCCTGGCGTGAGGCATTTTTTCTCCGTGTGAAACATCTGGTCAGCGCCGCATTTTAGGAGGCGGTAGGAACTCGAGTCGCATGTTCTGGTTCCTGGAGTGCATGGCTCGGGGGCGCTTGGAGTGGAGATTGGAGGCGACGGTGGAGGGAGAGTGTAGACTGGAGGAGATGGGTTGGGAAGACAGAATGCATGTTTGGTGGTCTGGGTGCATGTCGAGGATGGGCCGCAGTCGTCTTTTAGCGTCCACTGCTGGTGGGTGGTGCATTCTTCGACCATGTTGTAGACGTTGCAGCGCTGGAAGCCTATGGTGGGACAGACTTCAGGGTTGGAAGCGCTGGTTGGCTGGGTAGAACGACACTCGCCGTGATTGGGGGCGTCGGTATCGTTGATGACGCAGATTTCGTGCTCGGTGCAGTTCTGGATGGTCGCAAATTGTCCCCAGGCATTGCACTCTTCGAGGTTGTTCTTGTGGCAGCGTTGGGCGCCTTCATCGCATAGGCCGTTTGGGAGTGGAATACTGGAGGACAGGACGGTCGAGACGGTCGCTGTGAGGAGGGAGAGCGACTTGAGGATTTGCATTGTCGAAACCTATCGTGAGGTAAATGTATTTGTTCCCTGTGGGTGGCTGATGGTAGGTCGATTTGAGGGCAGGAGTGGGGTTGAGGAGGGAAGATTCCGGTAGGTTGAAGGAGTTGTATGGGGAAGAAGGAAGTGAGGTGAGAGAATGCGGCAGACGTGTGTTCGTTTGAGACCGTGTTGACGTCGGATGTGAAATTGCTATTAGGTGGGTATCGCCAACAGCGGTTTTGAGGAGCAAACGGAAGAATGCTAAGGTGCTTTACGCTGAACCCTCGACTTGATCTGTTGCTGTGCGGTAGATGAGAGATGGAGTATAGAGGGAATGTTGATGCTCAATGATTCACCTGTCATGTACAAAGCATAATGCAACATAAACTGTGGCTTGAGTTCAGAATATTAACAACCGTAAAAGCTTCGCGCCTTCCAATATCAGCACTTGCTACACGGAAGCGAGCCAAGCAGACTGCTTCTGAACCCATCCGCGCGGCGAAACCCCCGGGTATCATGTAGCTTTGATCAAGCACCCCTATTGACCTCCAACTACTTCGCCTAACTTGAGATAGCTGATGTATTCACTGTAGACAATAGTATAGACGCCGTATGCAAGTTTACTTCTCACTAAGACAGTGCTGACAGGATTGCGTCGTTGAGCTATGCTCAGAAGATTCCCTCTGCGGTTTCTCATGGCACGCTCACGAAAAGAATTGCAACGGCATCAATGATACAGCTATCCTTGATACCCACCGGGTCCCAAACTCCGGTATTGTGGTAAGCTGTATGGTCACCTCGTGAGAGTACTCAGTTTTGTAATGCGTATTTAGACTTGCGATCTGCGGAGAATGTATAACTTGTGCGCGAAGGGAGGTGTGGAGACGCATATGAGGTGTGCAGTGAGAAGGAAGCTACACGTGCTATTAGAAATGTAGAATAAGACGCGTTATGTAGATTGGGTGTGGTGCTTCGATGGATGTGTTGCAGATGGGGACTGTTGAAATTGTGCGTCTGACTCAGACAGGGTAGATTGAAGATGTTTTGTATTCACTATAGCCATCAAGTGTAAATAGCTAAGCTAATGAAGCTTTTGAAATTGGCTGAAATGATATGGATTGTTGTTGTAACCCTGCAGCCAGCAGGACTCATGTGCCGGGTCAAGGCCCATCGTGCTCCATAACGCCATATACATATCCTGATCTTGTAATACACGCCAGCAGATGTTATGTTTGACCTAATGTGCACTAGGTGCCTCCTGTAACGAGAGCATGGTAATATCAAGCGCCCGGAGGGTCGACATGACACGCACAGTAGACAGTGCCAGCACGCTCACCGGCCTTGGTTCTTGGGCGCTTCGGAATCATATCCCGCCTCATCCTTGGGCTTTTCCATCAACTCCGCATTATAGACACGTTTATAGTCCTGCTCACTCCATCCTTGCTGTTGAGCCAGACCGCTTAAGCTCAGACCCCTCGAACGTGTCTTCTTGATGGGATCTGTCGGACTGGCACCCACGCCGTAGTTCAGTGGAACCACACCTTGACCAGGCGGTGGGAACGGGGACGATGACGAAGGCGGCGAGGCTACGGTAGCGCCAGTGATGCTATCAGAGGCGGTGGTGTCGGTTGACATGTTTGAAGATATTGAGGCTTGTTGAGCCCGCTTCAGTGCTAACTCGTAGTTCGCTGAGCTCGTGCGGGCAACGCCCGGTCGACGGTATGCCTTCTGCGCCTCGGTAGTGCCATCCGCGCTTGTGCCATATTCAATGGCTCCGGGCAACAGGGTAGGATCAGGAGCTGCTGAGTCTGTCTGGGCAGTGCTGTTATGCGTGAGGGCGGCCTCTGCCTCAGTACGTGTGTTGGGTGTTAGGCCAGATGGTGTGATGGGGCCAGAGCCACCGAAAGAGCCGTCAGAGGGTGGGAGAAGATTTGATTGATCGCTCATGGTGGGATGAGTGGAACAGTTCGAGATGTAAAGCTACAATATGTTAGTCAGTCATTGCTTGCACGCTGGCTATTGGAGTCGTACTTCGAAAACCTTGAGCACGTGTGGAGTCCTCCGCGGACTTGAGGAGTAGAAAGTCTGGGCTGGAGATTGGCGGTGCCAGTAATCTTGATGTTCGTTCGAAAGGTGCAGTTTCCCTGTTATCTGAGCGATCAGAGCAAGCAGGGAATGTGCATTAGCGAACGGCCGTACCTTACGAGTTCAATGTAAACGCTTTGGTTAGGCTAGACTTTCGAGGTTCCAGATTCAAAAAACTTGGATTTTGGCGTATTGAGCATGATCTCGCGACATCTCCTGCTTTAACGAGACGGTGAGGCTATGACATAGGCCTTGGCGGGTGACGTCGTTTCAGGGTCCAGAGAGTCCAGGGCTAGTCCACATTGGGAATCTAATATGTCGCTCGAGCGGCGACACCCTCGATCTAAGATGAGCAGCAGGGGGTTTGTGCATATCGTTGCGACGGAGTGGCTTTGATCCAGTCCGGAAATACTGCCGAACGAAGGAAAGGCTCAAGCGGGGAGGGGAAACATGCGTTTGTTGCTAATTCCTCCTCTGAGAAAGATCAGGTCATGGCTCGGCACGAAAAAGTCTGGTCTCCCACTGTCTGGTTTGTTCTGTTATTCAAGAGGAATCCACGGTGCCCTATGACTTGCAAGCATAATATGAACCGTAGCATTGAGAGTCGCCGTCCAACCATCCAGATAAGCATTCTCCCCGTGGTCATCGATCCGTGTCCAGGCGTCCCAACGGCCCAAGTATGACGCGCTACGCATGCTGACCTCTTCGCTTATTTGGGATCGACAGGCCGTAACGACTATCTCACAAGTCCAAAGCGTTCTCGAAGCATTGCGAGTAGGTGGTTTGATTCCTACCGTCGCCGAGTTGCGTATCTGCTTTGTGACTGATTTAATATAATACTGAGTACTCCATAAAGGTATCAGTCAATAGCCACGTCGTATGAGCGAATAGTGCAGCTCAGCACAAAGGTCGCCTACGAGCTGTATGTCACGTTGCAGCGACCCATGTCCATTTGACATCGATCGGCTCCACAGTCTCATTACCCCACACGCAAGCAATCAGAAAGCAGGCAGTGATTTCAACACGATGATCGCTGAACCATTTGATCATTTAGCGTAACCAAAATGTCTTTATTTTAGTTCAGACGTCTCTGAGAGAGCTCAGCATCGCCACCACTGTAGTCCAGGTTGCCGATTTACAGGGAGAGTAACGGTACGCGAGATAAGAATATGCAACTTTCACGGCACATAAGAGATTAACGGCCAACGTGATACTTTACAAGCGGAAATTCCGCCCGCCGGATACAGCCGCACCAAGATAACGATCTAGCCCTCCACGAGCCCTCCTACAAGCCACATCGAGTGACTTCAGGCAGCCTTCAACCGACTCCTCGTCCTGTCAGAGCAAAGACCGGTCAAGCTGAAACGCGGGGTTTCTCAGGGCAGATAAATTAAGCGAGGACTGAAGTATGCTGTCTGGTTGATGTTCTAGTAAGCCTTCCAGCAAAACCCCAACTGTGAAGCCTACCTGAGTTACAACATTAGCTCTCAGCTATTCAGCGAACGCCCAGAGCTGATTTAGCGGAACGTCTATGTAAAACGGTATCTATATCCAATCAACACAATGTAGTCTGATCCATCTTTTTACATACTCTAATACTATGGGCTTTGAACGGGAACTTCGATATAGCATTTCAGGTCAGGGTCATCAGAAGGTGAGAGCACTAGAGGAACAGCATAAACTTTATAGATTTCGTGCCATTTATATATTGTAGGATACGTCGTTGAAATTTGGGCTCCGTTGAAAACTGGCGAGAACGGGGTCAAGCCGCATCGGAAGCTCATAATCGATGGCCAGGTTGGAACTTCGAGATCGCGATCAATAAAGAGGCTACATCAACCGAGGGGAGTATAATTCCGAAATTTTCTTCACAAATGTTCTGCCGCTTGGAGTTTATTTGGCCGATCGTTGCGTGTACATTCCTCTTGGGAAATTCCGAACTGAAATCAGAGAGGTTGGCTGAGCTGAATTGGATCGGGAGGGACGCCTGGTCATCGTTTTGCTTCCAGCTTACCTTGGCGGTTGGCGTGCGCCTATCTTCAACAAGCTGATATGGCCGCTGCAAACATGCATTGTAGTCTCCAGGGTTTCGAAATCAAACACTCTCGACTTCTTCCAGTTTGAACCCATGTCTGCTTCTTTATAGCGAGCATAACCATAATCGCACAAAACAAATTGAGACCAGTCGTGCTATTCGCCTGATTGCTTGGCTTTTGATCGTGGCTTTTATTCTATCAAACGCGGTGCGCCAACATCGTTGTGAAGTGTGAAGAGAGTATCGCTACCCCTCACTCTGATCCTGCGACCTCGCAGAGCCACCAAACTTCTAAAGAGCTGAAACCTGCGAGGTTTCGCATGTGATCGAAAAATGGCTTGCATTTAGACGTACTGCCCTGCCTTGTCTGCCCTGAGCATCTAGATCTTTTATGGCGTACGATCAGCCGGATCATCGAACAGATGGCTTCTCTGAACGTATAAATTACGCCCCTGCGAACTTTCTGGAGAGTCTGCAGCAGATCTGAATTCCCCTCAAGTACTCTTTATCTCCCACTTCATCTTGCAAAATCTTGCCTTCAAAATTACAGCATTACACAATGAGTGTGAGTCTACCACCGCGTATGTGCGCGTCTATGTTACTGAGCGTTGACAGAACCAAACGACTTTCCGACGAGGTGATAACACAACCAAAATTACACCTACTGTTTCGTTCTCGGCCCTTCGCTCAAAAGACGCAGGCGGAAGAAGTGCCCAAGAAGTTGATAACCAGGTTTTACAATACCCCACGACACTTGACTATCTATCATCGTTCCCAAAATGGGAAAAGCTCGGCAACAATAAGTGGAGAAACTGTGTAGCGGTCGCGTGGGCCAACATGCGTCGTTTCACGACGGCAAAGGTGGGCAAGCGTGAGATCTATCCTTCACAAGAGCAGGTGTTTTCTGTCTACAAAACGCAGAACCCTGGGTTCAACCCGTGGACCACCATTCCAGACTCTGAATCTGATGGTGGTATGGACTCGCAAGTTATGTTGGAGTATATGGTTAAAAATGGCGGACCAGATGGTATCAAAGCAGTCTGCTTCTCCCATGTCGACCCCAAGAATCTAGGTGACATACATGCCGCCATTTCGATCTTTGGAAGTCTGTATGTCACTGTTACAGTACCCGACGAGAATGTGGAAGAATTTAATATCAAAAAAGCCTGGACATACTATCCAAACGGTAAGAATCCCGGCGGACATGCCATTTTGGTTGGTGGCTATCTCCCGAACAAGAAATGCGTGACATGGGGTGACGTTGGAGAACTCGGGCCTGAGTTTTGGGACCATGCTGTCAAACGCGTCTGGGCGGTCTGCTGGCCAGAACATTTTGGCACAAAGTCTTTCATGCGGGGCATCGACACAAGACAGATGGCAGCTCAATACAAGAGGCTCACCAAGACTGAGATTGTGTTCCCGCCGGCACCATTTGCGAGGTTCTTCTTTGTCAAGACTAGGAACACCGCTTCTGGTACGATCGAAATCCACTCCGTCGATGAACAGTCCAGCTATGCCGGCAATGTAAAGCTCAGTTCCACAGGCTACAATGGAAGCGACGCCAACAATGGCACATGGGATCTTGATGGGGATGACCTATACCTCGTCAAGGTTAAGAACACCGGTAGCAGAAATATCGAACTTCATCGGGCTTCCGCCTCGTCCGGCTATCGTGACTTTGACCTGCGCACCGGAACTGCTTTCAGCCTAGGAGATGCGAACAATGGCTTCTGGGAAGTTGACGGCGGGAGTCTTTATCTGATCAAGACTAAAAACACTGCGTCTGGCTTTGTTGAAGTTCACCGCGTTGATGAGCCAAAATGGACCACCATTGCGTCCCGTGAAGTCACGGATCTTCCTCAACAGGAAGCTGGCACAGGCACATGGAGAATTCACCGTGGAAATCTGTGGTGGATTCAGCCCAAGTCGACGGACCAAGGTCATGTCAAAGTCAGCCGTTGGTCTGCAAACAATCAGTACAAGAAGCGAGATTCATGGGCCTCTCCGTTTACGGAATACGACAATGGCACCTGGGAGATCGGTCCTGGCAATGATTTGTACTACATTAAGCATCGCAACACCCCCAAGCAGCATGTCCAACTGCATGTCGCTAAGTGGGAGAAAGGTTTCCAAGAGATAAAATTTTACGAGACTTGGTTTAGTGAGAGTGAAGGCCAGAACGGTGTGTGGTGCGTTCGTTAAGTGTATTGGGCCTTGTAGTTACTACATAATTATTTCACGATGGGACAAGGCGTTCGGTTGATAGTTTACGAAGGCTCACATTACGAACAATTTCCTGTAGGGCTTAGCGTAGTCTCGATGTTATGATCGGAATCTAAGAAGGGTAATCGCCTCTAGAAGTACCACATCTCCTTCAAACGTCAACTCAGCATATCTAGCCTATACTGGTACACCGGGAGGCTACCTCATTGGCTGATAACTCCAGGAGAACGAGGCTAATTACAGATTTATCGCTAGCGGAGTTTCTCTCAACCGTTTGGCCTTTAATACTTGCCGAATTGCTATCATAAGGTTAGAGAAATGTCAATCATATGGTGACCTACACCCCCTTAGTCTAAGTATATGAAGTCTTCACGGCTTCGCGACGCGCGCCTGGACGTTGCATGAGCATACCTTGGTCATTGCGATCAGACAAATACGACATTACATGAACACTGGTACATGTGTTATTGTAAGTGGATCACTACTTTCCTTGACTGTCCCATAGACGCCAGGTACACGCTGGGTGGGTGCGTGATTAGCGCTTACTCGTAGTTCTGTCGCCTTTACGCTGATTCGTTACTAGCAACTTGGCACCGCAGGGCGCAACACTCCGCCATCTTAAAGGTTGCGCTTAGTTCCCTAAATCTTAACAAGTTATTAGCTTCAAATGCGGAACGCTGTGGCATGAAATCATTCGAGCGCGCATTAACAAGGACCATCGTGGTTACGGAGCGTACGAGCGCACAGTGCCTTAAATGGTGGCTTCGTCTGGTTCTTTTATTTTTCTTGAAAGTTCACCCGTTTACTTCGCTCAGGGTACGTACGAGCATCTGAGCTTGTCGCAATAATGCTCGCTTACTTGGTCGCTATGGTGGGATTGTATCTCGGGTGGAGTTTCGTTTGTCTAGAGATCAACTACAGACGTGCAGCGTCCATGGACATTCCCCTTATTCGAGTACCTGTCGACCCTTTGAACATCCCCTTCCAGGTTCTTGAGCCACATCTCTTCAAGTTGTTGGATTGCGTGCCTCGTTTTCTTTTACCGAACTTCGTACAATACATGCGGCGCGGATGGTTCTTTCTTGACAAAGCCGCGTCCCACATCCGCTATGGCCCGATCTTCGCATGCGTCACGCCTCGTGGAATCCACATTCAGGTGTGTGACTCTGAGGCAATTCATGACATTTTCTCAAGGCGGCTTGACTTCCTGCGGCCAGTCGAGAACTATAGTAAGGCTCAAAAGGCTTTCTCTGTTGTGTGTCGCTAAGAACTTGCAGAGCTGCTTGAGGTATACGGGCCTTGCATATCTACGGCAAGCCTTTCAGAATGGCCGAGACACAGGAAGGTTCTTGCTACGCCGTTTAATGAGAGCGTGATGAGTTTCGTTTGGAGCGAGTCTCTCGCACAAACTAAACAAATGCTTGCTACCTGGACTGACACAGAGGCCACCGCGACTGGAATTCTGAGCATTGCTAAGGATGCTCGAACTTTGTCTCTCAATGTGCTAGCGGCTACTGGTTTTCGCCGCTCCTTCAGCTTCCGGTCATCGAAGGAAGAAGTTAGAGACACCGACTCGGCATCCTCCTACCGCGACGCGCTATCGACGGTTTTAGACAACGCTATCCTTCTTATGTTGATACCGCGTCGCTATCTACAGCTCTCCATCTTCCCAAAGTCCTTGCAGCGCATTGGTAAGGCTGCAGATGTCTTCAAAGCTCACATGGAACGGATGCTAGCGGAGGAAACGGCCGCTTTTGAGCAGGGTGAGCAGGGTGCAGGAGGTCTTATGACATCATTTGTGAAGGCCTTGAACACTAATGAAGCCAAGTCTCAAGCTCCCAAACAACGTTGGGGGCTGTCTGTTGATGAGATATTCGGCAATATTTTCGTTATCAATTTTGCTGGGCATGACACGACAGCCAATACTCTTGCCTTCAGCATGTTCCTTCTTGCAGCGAACCCCAAAATGCAGAAGTGGGTGGCCGAGGAGGTACGCAATGTGTTATCAGACGAAGATGATTGGGAGTACGGTTCGATGTTTCCTCGCCTTATCCGGTGCCGCGCCATCCTAGTAAGTGAACAGTCACCGACCGTAACCATGGATTAGCTAAAGATTCAAATTAGCTGGAAACACTTCGACTCTTCCCGCCCATAATGGCGCTTCCGAAACACACCTCCTCCGCACCACAGCGCCTTAAAGTCGGTGACCGTTCATTGCTTATACCAGCAAACACAAGCACCAGCCCGAGTCTACTTGCAGTTCATACGCACCCTCGGTATTGGCCTGATCCCCACGAATGGAGACCAATACGATGGATAATAGTTAATGATAAAAAAGCGGAGACATTGATCACACCGCCGCGGAGCACCTATTTCCCTTGGGCTGACGGACCGCAAAATTGTCCTGGCGCGAAGTTCTCGCAGGTTGAATATGTCGCTGTGCTAGCGTCGCTTATGCGCAACTACTTTTTGACGATTGTGAAGAACACTGGCGAGATTGAGCAACAGGCTTGCGAGCGTGTTATGGCGGTGGTCAACGACTGTGATATGCAGTTGTTGTTACGGATGCGCGATGCTGACCAGGTAAGGCTAAGATGCGAACAGCAACTCTAGCTGTGCTATTGTCAGCGTCCAAAAGGTTAGTGGGGTTAGGGTAACCCTAATCCTGACCCTATAAGTCAAGTTATCAGGTAGAGCTCGGATTGTTAAGCATTCGCTCCCCACCGCGTTTTAGAAATCGACGAATCCTCCGTAGGGTGATACAGTCTCTTAGCGAAAGAAAATGGGAACAAACCCGAAGTATGACCACCGCCTATGATAGAGAACCAAAGTAGTTTCGATCTTCTTTTAAGCTCAGAAAATCCTTCCTTCCTTCACAACTCAACTCTTAACTCAACTCAATAAAACTCACAACTCTTACCAATTCAACCAACTCAATTCTCTACAATGGTCTCATACACCACTATCGTTGCCATGTTGGCATTCAACTTCCTCTTCACCACCGCAGCCCCGGCTGGGATGCGGAAAACAGCAGACGTCCACTACTGCAAGGAAACCTACTGGGACGGCGATTGCCACACCCAGAGAGTCAAGCTGGGCCAATGCAGTATGACACCGCTTCATTTTTTTGATTTCTGCCATCGATCAGATGAACATAGTGCTAACAAATGTAAAGGCAACGTCGATAAGGGCTGGAACGACGTCGTCAGCTCTATCTACAATCTTCAGGAGGACAAGGTCAAGTGCGTCTGGTACACGTGAGTAGCCGCTCGGCCCAACCCCCCGACTCATTCCAAGCTTACAACTACCTAAGTGAATCCGGTTGCAGTGGCGAGTCCTACGGCAATGGGGAGGACCTCAACCTCAGTGACGGCAATGGTGAATTCAACGACTCCATCTCCAGCTTCCTCTGTGAACCAAAATAAGCCCTTCAACTAGGCTATGGGGAGATTTACGGGAGATCTCAAGGGTTGGGGGAAGTGTTTGCTTCTTGCGTAGTTTGCGATGTATGAGTCGCTGATCCGGCTGCCTATGAAAAGTTCTGTGTGGTTGATATTTGGCTACGTGTCTATCATCAGTAGCATAGTCTACCGGTCAGCTGTCATGCGAAGTAGTTATTGATTTCGATGAATTTACCACTCTTTTGCATCTATAATAGCCTTCATTCATTTGCATCCCAATATGGAATCAAACGGTGATAGCTGACGAAAACGCAAGCATTGCCCGAATTCCCATATGGTCGCAAGGCATCAAACTTAGGACAACTTCCCAATGCCCGATTCTGTTGATTTCAGGCCGCATGGGCGCAAGTAGGCGAAGAGATGGCAAAGGGCTAAGCCAATATCGTAGTCATGCCGTAACGTGCTCTTGATGGTGAAGGGCTGACTTTAGGATGGTGCTAACCGGTTTGGCCGTGATGAGCTCGTATTATGCCTTTGAGCATGCTTACTAATATTGCGTCATTAGGGCACACAGAATCCTACACTTTTGCGAAAGGGCGAAGTTGCGCCGCCCTTCCCACACCGCCTTGCCCAATCAGGATCTAACATCGTATTCAAGCAACATCTAACAACAGCCGACACCTCTCTTCAAATACGGTCACCCCTAATCTTATTCAACTTGTACACTCCTACAGTTTCATTGAGAAAGCGTCCTGTATCCATCTCCAATCGAGCGTCACCAAAATGGCAAACAATTTAGTCGTCGTCGTTACCGGTTCAAACCGCGGTGTTGGCAAAGGCATTGTTGAACTGCTTGCCAAACAACAACTTAACCGGCCGCTGACGATATATGCAACCTCGCGGTCAGGCGAAGACACCAACATCGAGGCCTCTTCACCAAATGAAATCCGCTACCAGAAGCTCGACATAACGGATCGCGCATCCATCCAGTCATTTTTTGAGATAGCGCTGAAAGAGCAAACCGCGATTGATGTTCTCATAAACAATGCCGCAGTATCCAATGACTATCGGGAGACACCGGATTTCGCCGCTGAAACCGTTCGGACAAACTATGGCGGTACACGGGATATGTGTAAAGCCTTCCTGGCGCAGGCCAACTTGAGACCTGGTTCACGCATTGTCAACGTGACTAGCGGTTACAATCGTCTAGCTACCTATGGACAGGTCATACAAGATCGCTTCCGCAGCGTTTCAACTGTCTCTGACTTGGACTCGATGGCCGATGACTATCTGGACGTTGTTAGGCGTGGGCAAGCCGCACAGGAGGAGGCCGGATGGGGATCCGGGGCTCGTAGTTATAAGGTCAGCAAGGCGCTCAACAATGCTGTCACTATACTTCTCGCCAAGGAACATCCAGATATTCTAATCAACTCCTGCTGCCCAGGCTGGACGGACACGGCCATGGGGAACCAGGCACAGGGCAAACCGCCGAAGACACCTGAGGAAGGTGGGCGCATTCCAACTCGGCTTGCGATTGGTGATTTGGGACCGAAAGGAGACGAGAGTGGAGGACTGGGACAAGAGACAGAGAGAATTAGCGGGAGGTTCTTTGAGAATGATAACATAATGTCTACCGGGTGGGGAAAGTCAAAATTATGGTTGGACTCGTGAGATATGCTACGGAGACTATTCGTAGCAGTGGCTGCTTGCGCTCTTAGCAAGTCTTTCTAAATTAAAGAACGTTAGAATGTCTGCGACCTCCATATTAGTCAGGGTACTCTTGTGACGGGATCCTCCAATTAGAAATATCACCTTTATAAATCCTGCTCGAAATCGTATCCGTATACAATAGCATCTACTTTCTTCCCTGGAAAGCTTTTGAGATTCCCGCACTTCTTCACTCGACCAATCCTCTCAAAACCTAATGAGTCCCAGATACGGCAAGACGCAACATTGGTCTCGTAAACTAGATTAAACACAGAATACGTATAGCCCTACCATTCAATATTAGCCTCCAAGAGAAATAATGTAATTAGAGACAAAAGGTTTAAGTGTACTGACCAGTTGAGGCGCCCAGTCCAGATACGCCTTCCCTAAAAGCTTACCAACTCCCTTCCCCCGACTTGCTTCTGTCACGAGAAAACCCGCGTTGCACACATGGCTGCTTCTGCCGGGATAATTTGGCTTAACGTAGAAACTTCCGAGGCAGGTTTTGCTCCACGCGCCGTTCTCTTCTCCGACCGCGTTCTTTTCAGCCTCTACAACTTGTTCAACACCTGACCATTCACCTAGTAGCATCACGGCTGCGAATTGCCCAAACCAGTAAGGACCAAACGTTTCCAAAGGTATGGGGTCGAGCATTGGGTACGTATCGCCTTTTTCGATTTCTTGTGCCAGCTGGGCGTAAAGAAAGGTCGTGAGAGACGGTGGAGGCTGTGAAGGATATGTGAAGGGAACGATCGTGGCTTTTGTTCTGTCTTTCAGAGTAACTTGGCGGGGGGGAAAGGGTGCCGAAGGTGCCACATTACGCTGAATGGGTGGCGATTGCGGATCATCAAGCATTGCCGGCATGGTGGAATAATCGAAGGTGACGTGCTTGTGGTTCAAAATGTGAAGGAAATACTACTGTAGTAAGTGAAGCTTTTCAAGTCTTCCTATATCAAATATGCTTGTGTGGATAGGGCGTGCCAAGAACCGGAAATTCACAAACGGGTAGTCATCCTCTTAGTGTGTTCTAGTGTTGCGACATCGGCATTTATATGATTCCGTGGGGTTCTCCACATAACAACACGAAACGTAGAGTTGCGAGGGAATCCGTTAAGATTTAAGAAATATATTGTTGATGTGTACCCGACAAGTATATCTGGCTTCAGCAACTCGACCTGCCCGCTGTCCTCTAGTACTTAATTCTCCTTCGTGCGCTACTCTTAGGCGAAATCGATGATCAACTCCGGCGTTCCCTCGAAACCCGCAGGCATTTTGTGTTCAAAACGCCAGTAGTTGTGGTCATAGTAGGCGCCAGACGCACCACCATAACGGCCGTTGAACGTCAAGGAATATTTCTCATCCACATTGCCAGAAACGCTGATGTTGATCCCCTGAATATCGCCCCAGGTCTTGACATTAGGTTGACGTAGTGATGGGGAGACGAAAAAGGTGAACACGGAGTCGGCACCTCCATCCGGGTATGTGAGCTTGAGGCGATTCGGAGAGACCTCGACCTTCATGTGGGCTTGGCTAGAGCGAAGCTACATATAGGAAATTAGTGAGAATCCATTTATACGTTAACGGAGACATATGCCGCTAGTGCAAAACCTACCGAGAGCCAACCCAGCTTCTCTTCTTCATACTTCCACTGGGCAACGGCGGGATGGAATTGACCGTTGTTGTTGGACGGCCCGTTTTTGCTCTGGGTACGGTAGGACTGCGCTCCGATCATCAAGTTCTTGCCCATCCACGTGGTAATATTCCTCGCCTCTAGGTCGTAGGGCGGGTAGAACGCCTTACCCTCCCATGTCCTCTCTCCGCTAAAGGTCTTGAGGGAGTCTTTTAGCTCGTCGGATAGTAGGGAATTGTGAAATTCAGAATGTACGGCGATGAGTGGAGCCCAAGCCCAATCGCGCGCGTGGCTCATTATCTCGGGATACTGGCGGAGGCCGGCTTCCTTCCTACCGATGATAGGGGCAAGGAACAAGGAGAGATGACCGAGATGAATCGTCATATCGAAGCTGTAGGAGCGGTCCCAGGGTCCAGCGAGGTTGCGCATTTCAGCATGCCAGAGCTGGGCAGTGGTGTTCCAAACGCCGCGGAGCATGTCCGGGCCGCGTTGTGCCAGGACGGAGTCTTCGGGCATGTACTTGCTCCAGAGGGTGAGTCCGAAGATGGAGACACCGGTATAAGTGGCCGAGTTGAACTCAGAGAGGGTCTGGTGCATATCCCATAGCTCGATGATTTCCATAGCATAGTCCTCGCCAGCTTTCGTCATGTTGTCGTCACCAGTATGACGGCCAGTCCAACCTGTCCCGATCGCGCGCATGATAGTCGGGTTGCTATAAGCCGGGTAGAGATTGTCGCCATTAATACCACCCCCGCGGTATGAATCACCTACGCTGCAGTTGTAAAGACTCTCGAGCATCGAATTCTTTAGAGATTCGGACAGCAGATGCCCGAAATCTTCATACATTGTGATGAAACTAAGGCCAACAAATCCTCTCCAGTTGGGGTCGAAAGAGCCATACGGTTTAGGCGGGTAGACGGAAGATCCAACGTCGGGCTCCTCAGGCTCCCTGGTGTAGTCGCCATACCACAGGTCTGCTGGGTTGTCGAACTGATCGGCGATAATGTAGGAGATAATGGCTTCGGCCTCGGACACGTCTGTCCCGTCGTTTCCATTGCGGGCAAGAAGACCAACCGCATACCAGGCTGAGGTCAGCGTCTCGTGGTTCATAGCTGCTTTAGACTCGAGATCGTAGAGCTGATGAAGCCCCGGGTCATAGAACTTGTCCATCCATGCCATTGAATCCTCCATCATGGCCCGAGCCTCACCAGACAGGGCGGCAGACCCCGTAACTGAGACGGCCAACAGACTCGCCAGTCTGACAAAAGTGGCGAAAGTGGCCCTCATTGTTGATTGGTGTCAAATTGTCGAGCTGTATCCAGGACAGGAGAAAATGAGGCAAGAAATGTCCAATCTTCCTCGAGGGAACGAACGAAGAAAGTAGAGGTGCTCTCGAGATTAAGGCTTGAGGCGAGAGAAGGCAGACGACATGTAAAAGGTCATTTGCACTCTGGACACAGTCCATATAAATACTACACTGTTCTGTTTAGGATTTGGAGCGATGATCGGCGAATCCTCTCCCATACACGGACTCTCGTTTACCATGTTTAGTTCATTGCACAATGTCTCTCCCGTACACACACATGATACGTCAGCTCAGCAAGTCCCATTCGGCAAGTGCGCGGAGAAAAGGTCGGCGCCTCGTTGCGGGAAAAATATCGGTGGGAGGATCTTGCCAGGCGTGCGAGGCCGGTTTATGCGTAACCGAGTGGGAAATTATCATAATGGCCATCTCCCCTGGTCGATCTTCCCCGCTACTGAGAAGATATCACAAGATGATGTTGCCAATTCCGGCAGCTCGGGTTGGAGTTATGCGATTGGCTGGAGAATACGAGGAAATGGGGTTGCAGAACGCGAAGGATTTAGGGAAGTCAATTGCTGGTTGTGATTTACCCTGGATTGCCAAGCAACACGGCAGGAAAATAACGGCGGAGCCTCCCCTGATGACTCGGTGCGGGGTTTCCCCAGATCCGACGTTCCTGGAGAATTTTGGTGGCTGCAGGGATACAGTCTGCGCCATCCAAAGCATGCAATTCGGGGAAAGGCCTGATTAAGCAGGAAAGACTCGTCCCCATGTAAGGAGGTTTCAAAGTTCAGTAATGATAATGGTTGTAGGGCAAGTACAGTGTAACGTAACAGTCTTGTACTTTAACCAGCAAAGTCTTTGTAACACACGGTATTTTGCTTCTTTTATCACAATCGAGCACAAGACGGGAGATTCTGAATACACTTCATCATATAATATCCGTGATCGTCTTTATAACTAATGCGTAGAGGTAGTTTTATTTCTTACGACTGTGACTATGTCTCCTATCACATCGGAACGCGCATTACGCACTCTTGATCTCTTGGACTTGTTCCACAGCTTCCTCCACCTTCTCCTTCTTGACTAGCGACGCTAGGCGGGGATTGCGAGCCTTGAAGATATCAGTGAGCTCCTCGAGCGTGTGGCCTTTAGTCTCCACCATAATGAAGTAGTAGTATACAGCTTCGGCAGTGCAGGTTCCCAGGTAGATGAAGTAGGTCTTCCAGGTAATTTCATCCAGAGCAATAGGGAAGGCAAATTGGTTGACTAGGCTTGCAGCGTTTCCTGCCATGTTTTGGAGGGCCATGCCTTTGGCACGCTGTTCGTACGAGAGACATTCGACGGGGTACAACGCTTGCAGCGGGGTGTAGGCGGCCGAGAAGACGATACCGATCAAGAAGACGAAGACAATAGACGCTTTGGCGGCCTCGGAATTATCATGTTCGTAGTAAGCGCCAGTGCCACCGAGCATGCCTGCCCAGAGCAGGGCCATGACCACGCAACAGGAGATGAGCATCTTGCGGCGGCCGAAGCGATCCATAAGACTGGCGCCGGAAATAGCTGCCGCGCCGCTGGTGATAGTAATTCCAAGATTGATGTTAAGAATGGTGGTCGTATCGGTGGTGCCTGTCGTGGACAGCATAGCGGGCAAGAAGTAACTCACGCCACTCTGGCCGGTCCACTGGCTGAAGGCGGACACAGCGACGGCACAGAGGATGGCGCGGTAGATGGCCGGGCGAGAGTTGAAAAGAACTCGGTAATCCCACCAGCGCTTGTCAGCACCGTCTATCTCCAATTTCTCCTCGAATTCGCGCAGCTGGAGCTGTACATATAAAGATTCGGGGTTTTCGTTACCATGGTATCGGACTAGGACCTCGCGGCACTTGTCGGGCTTGCCGTGAACGAAGAGCCATCTCGGGGACTCAGGGAACAGATAGCATCCGGGAAGCAGGATAACAGGGAAGATGAGTTGAACCCACGTCGGGATTAACCAAGACTTGTTATCCTCGTAATGAACGCTGCCCCGGAGGGCTGCGGCGGCCAGAACGGCGCCGAGGTAGTAGCAGGTGTTGTACAGACCGGTGATGACACCACGGTACACTGGATGGGCGAACTCGACGACGTACGAGGGACAGGCCACGTTGGCGATGCAGCCACCGAATCCGAGGAAAAACCGTCCAGCGAGGTACTGGGGAAGGGTGTGGGAGGTTCCCTGGATGATGGTACCCATGATGATGAAGAGGCAGCCAATTGCAATACCAAAACGCCGACCCCAGGTGTCAGTCAGGGGTCCGATGAAGGGCAGTGCGCAAACGGAGCCAATGTTGTACATGCTGGAGATGAAGGCAGTCTTCGCGCCCACGATGGAAGCGCCGAATTGACTTTGGAAGGCGGGCAGGGCTAACATGTTCCCCATCAAGGAGCCGTCGAAGCCCCCCATGGTGGAACCGAGAAACATTAAGCCGCAGATGATGTATAGCTGTATCATTCGCTTGCTGGTCTTCTGAACGGGCTCCAATCGCCTGATGATTTCGAGGGCTGCGACGCCAGTCTGGTGCATCGCGACATCGACGGCCACAGCAGGCCGATTAAAGTCGACATGTTCGGCGAACGAGGCTTGCTTGTCTTCAGAGGCAGTCATGGCGACGCAGAGTCTCCAGGACGTTGGGGTAAAACAGGAGAGGATAAGCCGTATGTGACTGGAGAGCGAAGATCTGATGCTTCAATGAGGTCCATCGAAACGGTATATATAAGACACTGGGTGAACAGGGGACATAGTTCCAGGCGCGTTCCCATGCTGGTGTTCCCCCGCGATCTCCAGGTTGGGGCAGCGGTTTCCACGTGGAAAGGATGCGCGTGAAGTTTACCTGACATACATAGGCCGACGTTATTGCCGCCCAGGCGCTTCTGATTCGCTAGCGGACGCGAAAATCTGTCGATTGCTTGGCGGATGTGTCCGAGTCTGGGAAAATCTGCTTTTAGCTCGCCGTGGGCCATGGAACAAAGAACCCGACGTTTTCTCCGACCAGCCGCCTTTAACGCCCATTCGTCCACGCCATCCGAGTGAACGTTCGCCTCGCGAGGCGAACGCACAAGCAATTCTCGATCATTCGCGTCTTCATGGGATACGAACGACTAGACAGCGTCCCGCTCGCGCGTTTCGACCAGCCATCGGTGCCAGTGTCGGAATGCATAGAGTACGAGGGCACGTATGCAGTTCCAAAGGGCGCTGGCAACTTAATGGGTTAGAATTGCACTACAATGATACAGCATCACCCGAGCGCGTAGTGTGACGCGAAGGAAAGATCTCAATTAACTGCCAATCCATAGAGTCATGCAAATCATCCACATGAAGACGCAGTTTATGGGCGGTCAGCAAATATGAACTTGGTTGTCAGAGTCCGCAGGTCACGGAATGTCCAAAACACCGAGTAACCATCAATTTCCTCGATCGCCCAGGGACCCGGCCCGATCTCTTCGCGTATCTGCCGGGCTAGGTCCGGAAACCGCTCGTTTGGGTCTTCCCAGAGGTTCAAGATGGCTCGACAATTCTCGAAGCCTGTTTGATGCCAGAGCCGCAACATAATCCGCGCGGTCTGGGCTTGGATGCTAACGAGGAGGGACATTCGATCAAGTAATTTGCGTGGGCAAATGAAGGTGCTGCGTGCAAGAGTGCACATGAAGAGCAGAACGCCTGGAACAGGTCGTAGCGCTATCAAGGCACCCAACGTATTTGCATGTTCGAGGACATAGCTGTAAAATGATAGCAAAAGCAAGCTTGACAAGCAGTGAACGACCACCGACTCTGGAGTGGCCGGGAGATCGTCACGAGTGTCCAGAAGTGACGGTGGCAAACATACTTGCCAGAGCAGGCAATCGTACTCCAGTTTTGACCAAACCAGCGGAGTGTCAGGTTGAATCCCCTCCACTTCCATCGCCCTGCAGTGCTGGTCGAGTTCGGTGGCGTGACGAGACAGGCGGAGGAAATGGTGACCGAAGGTTGCTGGATCAAGCTCCCGGGCGTAGCTCTGCAGAATATCGGCTGACAGATGAAGTGGCTGATGGGGATGGCCGGCAAGGCGCCTCCAGACATTCATGACGAGAGCGCCTGATACAACCTCCCGCGGTATCGAAACTACGGCATTCATAAGTTCATGGTCTATAGTATCAAAGATCTGCCGTTTAACCATGGTCAGCAAGGGATGCCAGGACAGAGAAGGGTGTACACGTGCCTTTTCAAGGAGCCCGTCGTCAAGGTAGACGAAGGGGCACAAGAGAAGAGCGCCGGCGACTACCGACAATGAGAACCTCTCCTGATGCAGGTTCAATGCCAGTCGTTCAGTATGCAGATAAACATCTGCAAGCTGCTCTATTGAGTTCAAGGACAAGAGACACGCCATGTCGATGCATTGCCTCAAATCAGGATCTCTTCCCAACTCGCCCTCTTGCAGCATCTCTGAGGAGACAAAAGGCCAGAACGGGTGAACATCGCGCCAATACTGCTCGGTCATCGACAGAGGCCCGGCTTGGTGGTCACCAACAGAGTCTTCTGACTGAAAGAGACGCTTGTTGGCCATATCACGCCGTCCGACGAGACGCA
Organism: Phoma sp. ATCC 74077; assembly: GCA_033682645.1. Taxonomy (NCBI): domain Eukaryota; kingdom Fungi; phylum Ascomycota; class Dothideomycetes; order Pleosporales; family Didymellaceae; genus Phoma; species Phoma sp. ATCC 74077. The sequence continues at coordinate 1,208,616 of JAWDJC010000017.1, forward strand.
GTTGGCAGTCGCCTTCCTTGAGGTTTGCCTCGTCGGTACCATTGTTGCTGCTCGCGCTGACGTCCCTAGTATCGGACTTCTTCGAAACGGCTATTCCAACGCGAGCCGCGATCAATTTGGACGTCTGCCGCCGCTTAAGGCTGGGGTGGCGGAGGCTAAACTCACACGGCAGGTCGAGATGCTCGCAGTCAGAACATCGAGTCGAGGCAGGTGGAAGCACGCATTTTTTCTTGCGATGGCGGCAGTAGTCACACGACTTGAACATGACACGGGCGGCCAATAAAGCGGGATCACGACCCCGAGCTTGACTTGGTAATCTGTTTGGGAGATGGATGCCTGTGGGGAAAAGGTCGGGAAAAAGTGCGGAAGAAAGTGCGGAGAAAAGTGCGGGCAAAGGTGCGGCGCACGGTATAAATATGGGGAAAGGGAGATCCCCACACCATCATTAGCTTCGCCTGTAGGGAGTGGGGAAGCTTGGAAATAAGGAATACGAAGACTGAATTTTAGTGTTCTAAATCCTCCAATGCACAGACCACCATGTTTAGCGCAACAGTGAGTATGGCCAAATGAGATGTCGAACGAACTATCGACTGGGTAACAAAGGTAGCTAGAGGCACCTGCATACCTGCTACTTAGTGGCAAACAACGCGGTGTTTCGACGAAGACAAGACCGTTTGTCGTTGTGCCGCTTGCACTGAATCTTCGGCCCCAATGGATGACCTAGTGACTTAGTACCTAACTACCATGTTTAGAACACATATAGAACATCCAAAGGATCACACCTCGTGTCATTGGTTCCACGGGGCCACCGAGATCGTTCCTGGTCTTCAAAATCGGAGAAAATGTCGGCCTAGAAACGTTCGCGCCCGGTCACTCCGACCAAATCTAGTATAAAGCGCCAGGGCTACATTTCGCATTCGCGCACAGGAATTTGACCTTGCCTCTTTGTTGCATGGCTTTCTTCGCAAACCGGAGCCTTTCCTTCATATCTACTTAATTCATCATGCCGTCATCCACACAGACACTCGCTGGATGGAGATGGCGCAAATACGGCTGCGACGAGCAATGGCAGGCTTGCGCTCATTCGAACCCAACGACGGAAATCTTTGTAGACCTTCTAGATGCAAAGCGAATTCAAGATCCGTTTCTCGATCAGAATGAGCTCCTTGTTCAATGGGTGGGCGAAACTGACTGGGAGTATGAGTGCGAGTTCGTCTATGAGCCGAACACAAGTCACTCGCGACAGGACCTCGTCTTTGAAGGGCTCGATACCTATGCATCTGTTTTTTTGAACGATCACCCCATCCTCACGTCTTCGAACATGTTCCATCGCCACCGCATCAATGTAACAGACGCCTTGCAGAGTGGCGTCAATATTTTGCGCATCACCTTTCGAAGCGCACTCCACGAGGGGCGCGCCCTCGAGTCCAAGCATGGAAAGTTTCGTGCCTTCAATGGAGAAGGATCTCGTTTGCATGTTCGCAAGGCAGCCTATCACTACGGCTGGGACTGGGGGCCAATTCTACTCTCTTGCGGCCCGTACCGCGAGATTCACCTTGAGAGCTATGCCTCAATGGTTCACGATGTTTTCGTCAACGCAACCGTTGCGGAGGATCTGCAACAGGCGACTTTGGATGTCTCTTGGAGCGCGATCCTCAATCAAGACGTTGACGTTGATGTTGCCGTCACGTCTCCGAGCCAGAAGACGTTCCACTCGGTATCTGTCTTAGCTGCTGGCGACACGCAGGGTAATCTATCTGTCAGTATCCCCCAGCCGGAGATGTGGTATCCCACGGGCCATGGACCACAAGTCTTCTACACAGTTGAGGTGCGTGTCTGCACTAAGGATGGAAATGTTGCCCATGTCAGCTCGACAACTATCGGTATTCGTCGGATCCGCCTAGTGCAACAACCACTACTTGATGAACCTGGTACCAGCTTCTTCCTAGAGGTCAACAACCACCCGGTATACATCTCGGGCACGAACTATATCCCAAGCCATTCATTCCTGACAACGCTGACGCCGGCCGATTACGCCGCTTCAATTGAAACCTGCTTGCAAGGCAACCAGAATATGTTGCGAGTCTGGGCTGGCGGTATCTACGAACATGAGGCTTTTTATACTGAATGCGATCGTCGAGGTGTGCTCGTCTGGCAAGATTTCATGTTCGCATGTGGCCAGTTCCCTTGCTACCCAGAATTTGCCGAAAGTGTGAAGAAGGAAGCCGCTGACCAGCTCAAAAGGCTGAGGAATTACTGTTCCATCGTGCTGTACGCGGGTAATAATGAAGACTACCAGGTTATTGAGTCGCTCGATCTGGACTATGATCCTAGTGACCATTCAGGCGATTGGACTCAAACGAACTTCCCTGCTAGAACTATCTACGAAACCCATCTTCCGGCCGCTATGGCAGAATACTCTCCTGGTGTTCCGTATCACCCTGGATCCCCTTGGGGTGGCAGCAAAACAGATGATCGCACGATTGGCGACATCCACCAGTGGAATGTCTGGCACGGCACCCAAGAGCCGTACCAGATATGGGATAAGCTCACAGGGCGATTTGTCTCCGAATTTGGTATGCTGGCTTATCCGTCTATCAGATCCGTGCCTCGTTTCGTAACACAACCCAGTCAGAGGCATCCCCAAAGCGCGGTCATGGAACTCCACAACAAAGCGGAGGGAGGCGAGCGTAGGCTGGGGCTTTACGTTCTAGAAAATATCCGGTTGGACTCGATGCGCTTAGAGGGTTGGATCTATGCGACCCAGCTTATTCAGGCGGAATGCCTCGCGTTTGCGGTGCGTAGTTGTCGACGACAATGGAAAGGCCCAGGTCGAGAATACTGTGGAGGTCAACTTATTTGGCAGGTATGTATTCTCTTCTTTCGATCTATTAGTGCAGGCATCTCGAACTGACGATCACTCTTAGCTCAACGACTGTTGGCCCGTCTCTAGCTGGGCGATGATCGACTTTTATGGAGAGCGAAAGCCAGCATTCTATGCGACTAAACGGGAGTCTGCGCCGTTAGCTATCGGTATCAATCGCTCCACACCCGAGCTTAAACGCTTCAAATCACCGCCGCCTCAAGTGCCAGGTGCTCCCCACGATCTTGCCAAGAAACACTACATCTTTGATGTCTGGGCCGTGAATACCACTCTGCAGGACACAGAAATCAAAGTAGAGGTGCGCCTCTTCAATACAGAGACTGGCGAAGTTCGCGAGAAAAGAGTCATCGAAAACCAAGCTCTTCTCTCTAACAGCTCCCAGGAGCTCATTGAAGACTACAAAGTGGATGACAGGACCGCTGTGCAAGCCATCATGATGGATACCAAAGGGCATGTCATTGCTCGTGCATCGGATTGGCCACAACCGCTGAAGTACGTTCATCTTCCGCCCTCCTACAATATCAGGCTACGCGTACTGGATGGCAAGGTTGAAGTCACTTCAAATGCCCCACTCAAGGGCCTCGAGCTCTATATGGCAGATGAGGAGCGTAAGGTTTGCTGGGGCGATAACGGCATTGACGTCTTCCCCAGTGACGCCTATATCGTCTATGCCGCGGGATTGGTGAAGGGGGATGATGTTCGCATGCGTTATTATGGGATGGATTGGGTATCGAACAACCTGCATTTAAATGGCTCGTCTGAAGCGCATGTGAACGGGTTGGATGGGGCACACCACCGTGTGAATGGCTCAAAGAAAATGCATATGAACCGATCTACGGACGTGCTTACGAATGTTTTGAGCAAGTCTCATATGAATGGATCGACCAAGGTCACTGCCTGAATGATTCGGGATAATGGAGATAGACAGGTAGACTCATGGAAGGAACGAGCCGGGTGCCTCTACATTCATAAGGCTTAGGTATCGGTAATCATGGAGTTAAAACATGGCAAATTTAAAATAATTTAAATGAGTGGTACTAACTGGTTCATATTACTTGCGACTCAACACGAATTATCGAGATGCACAGCGCTATTCAGGCCACCACTCAAACGAGAGTATCCACACCAGGTATCCATTATTGAAAAGAGTTCCAGTAGAGGGGACATCAACCCTTCCTTCAAACCTGGTTCATGAATTGGCCGGCGTGAAAGACCCACGCTGATTTCACCACACCCGAACTCGGCTGAACAAGCATTGCTGCTACATTGCTTGACCCAGAATGACCAAAAATTGACCGTTCCACGCGTGGCTGGATGGGTTTTACTTAGCCTTGTGCAGTGACTGTGGATGAAGCGACCGCGGCCGTAGATTGGGAAGAAGTTCCTTTGCAAGTACCATGGGCAAATTGATAGCCTAAACACCCTCCGTATGGAGGACAATATCTATCGTCCTTACATCTTTGGTTTTCTGCCTGTGGACCGCATTGCTCCGAATCAATTTGAGCGACAGCGGTGGGAGAAACGACAGCCAGTGCTGTTGTTAAAGGGGAAGTCTCATTGTGCTAGAACCAACGGTTGCCTGACGAGATTGAAAAGAGTGACGTCTGCAGGGCGCAAGAACCCAAATGCATGTTGGCTGGAGCCTTATCGTGGAGGGCAGTCTTGAGAATTTGAATCCTACCATTGCCTTGAAAGCTCTCGTCTACCAGCACTCAATGCGTGATGGCCGTCGCAGGGCAGCATGAAGCCTATCGCGAGGCTACTTGAGCCCTTGCGACCATTCGTAGGGTCTTCCAGCCTCAATTGCACTCAGTATCTTGAGATGCTTAGCTCTATTCTCCAAGCGAGATGGTGAAATCACTAGCGCTGCCTAATGGAGCGGTAATTGTCAAGCGAGAAAAGATGGCCTATCATACGCTGCTTGTAGCGCCCTGTCATCGCGGACCACGGGCCTCGCCCTTCAGCCTTACTGAGCGATCAGCGCGCGAGTGCTGTAGGGGGGTTCGCCTCGTGGAAATTAAGGCCCCCCCCAAAAAGGAGTTCACTTCTTGATCGCTGGGTACCGCTGTTCAAATTGCTCCGCGCTCAAATCACAACAATACAACATGAGCTCAGATATATCCTTGCCTCTAATTACACCAGGCCTTTTTTACAATTGATGGCCACTCGGTCTAGGGCACAGACTGCTCTTTCCACAGTGCCGTTAGAGCGTAAACCTACAATACTGGAAACACCGCAGACTAGCTACAATGTCTTCGGCACATCGCAACTGCTATTTCCGAGAAAACGGAGTAGCTTACACAATAGATGATCTCAGGCTGAGCGCAGCTGCCAGAACGATTTTCATGTGGGTGAAGGATCGTAAAAGCCGCACGCTCGGTTTGCTCCATGGAGCTGCAGGTTCTTTCTTCATCGATAGAGTGACTCGCTAGTTTCTCTCTATCCTGTCGCTCGGCTCGCTTAGGATGCGCTAAAGCTTACCCCTGACCCAGACTTTGGAATCGTTTGAAGGCCTAGATGTCAATCCCTAGGAACAGCTAGATTCTCGTCCTCTCTGAGACGAATTCGCCTGTATGTGCTCGACTCTAATAATGCATGAGCGTTTGGGAGGTCGCAATGATTGGCTGTGTAAAGTGATTACACCGCACGCTAACCTGTCTGAAACAGATCCTAGACTATAACTTCAGCCGCACCTGAAAAATACGGCACCTCCTGGAGCGATGAATCTCTTAGCATAAGTCCAACATCGGAACGCATGTTTGAATTGCTCAAGAGATAGACCTAAAGAGACACATCCGATCGCGCCTCATGAGTGTACCAGAAATCGAACTCGAGGCCCTGCCCTTCACTTATACAGATTTCATAGAAGGAGACCATCATGTCATTCGACTCATCACAATCCTTCCGTTGGAGGAAGGCAGGCCTGACTCCGATCCGATAAAGTGTTTTGTCGACCATGTCCACATCTGTGCCTGCCACTTAGCACCAGGAGAGTCGAAGGAGTCATTAATCTCGCGCAAGACATCCATATTCTTTGACAGATATGTCGCCAAGCGACCAGAGGAAATATACCCAATTGAGATCGCGCATTCTACAACCTTGTATGAGGAATGCTTCAAAAAACCTGATCCGGATGCTACGGAGGAAGATAAAAAGGCATGGGAGGATCAACGTATTGTGAATCGCCTTACGAAACGAGTCTCGAAACTTTTCACTGGCTCTGTGTCACGAGAGAAACAGAACAGCAGTAGAAGAGTGGATCCAGTCTTCGCAAGGAACCTGCTCGTCGAAGGGATGGCAAGCATGATTGAGCATCCCGAAGAGACAGGCGGTGGCTTCTCCTTTACGACGCCTATTGGTGGCGGGTATGGGAACAAGCTTCCACCGCTCCCTAAGAGGCCAAAGGCGAAGCCACGATCGGAATTCCATCGCAAGTTCACCTGGGGCAACTATGTAGCCATGTCGTACACGTGGGGTACCGAAGTCTCCGACAATAAAGTCTTCTTGAAGAATCGGCACGGTGGTGCTAGCGACGGCGAAAGTTCCTTCGACAGCATTAGCGTTACATGCAACCTTGAAGCTGCCCTTCGAAGATTTCGAAAGATGCGGTATTTCAAGACTGGCGGGCCAATTTGGATTGATGCGCTTTGTATTAACCAGAAGAACGATAAGGAAAAGTCGGAGCAGTTACCACTCATGCCTCACATCTACGGCGCTGCTGGTAACATCTTGGTATGGCTTGGTGAGGGTTCGACTGATCTTTACACAGCCATGGACCTTATTCAAAAGTTCGGGATCAGCTATCGGACTGAATGGCAAGACGCGCTCGATGATGGCGACCCGTACACTGCCAATGTGCACCGTGAAATGGTTGCAGCACGCTTCAAGCTGGTTCTTCAAATGTGGAAGGTTATGCATGCCGGCGGAGGTCCTTCTGACCCATCCTCCGACAGGTTGTTGTACGACTTCTTTAACCTGCCGTATTGGCGACGTTTATGGATCATCCAGGAACTTGCTATGGGGACCGCGGATATGGCATTCGTCTTGGGGGATCGTGTAACGGAATGGAGATACATTCGAGATACGGCATTCCTGATTGATGCTATACGTCATTCCTTCGCGGAGTCATTGCCTACTGATTGCAATTTCCCTATGACCATCTCTCATGTGGCAAGGATTGCGCAGCTAGAAATGAGAGGTCACAGGAAGCCGCTACCCAGAATCGACAATAGTCAGCTGGCAACACATCTCAACTTCGGCCCCAGCGATGGCCCGATGAAAGGCTCACCGCTTTGGCAAGCATTTCATCTAATGGCGTATTCTCAGTGTTATAATCAACAAGATCGTGTGTTTGGAATTTTAGCATTACCTGGGCTCCCTGATCTAGGTATAGTTACTGACGTTACCAAGTCAGCAGTTACCGTTTACAAAGAGTTCACCATGGCTTGCATCACGTCATCGTACCGCAATCCATTCGATATATTTTGCCTTCTTGAAGGCATCCGAGAAGTAATCAAGCCTTACGAATCGCTACCCTCGTGGGTTCCCCACTTGGCATCGGAGAGGCGTACCGGAATCATCGAGGGGCATTTCAGAGCTGGCGATAAATGGCATCAAGCCCAAATCTTGGGTTTCGAAGATATGGATGCCGCCCCGGACTATGAGTTCGAGGATGGGAATCTACGCGTCTGCGGCTGCGTCATTGATACTGTTGACGGTTTAGGCGGCATCTCTGCATCTAGCATTGATATAGATGACCCGACGCTTATTCCAGGCCTCACGCAAGTTTCAAACCTAGCTCAGTGGCCACTTGACGATCCGCCAGAATCTTCGATCTGGCAGTGTTTCGTGGCTGGTACCGATGAAAATGGAACAATGCACCCGAGGAGATACGAAGAGCTCCTCGATGTATTCTGCGAGAAAAAGTTTGCGTTGTGGGATGAGCGTGATGTCCCTGCACAAGATTTCATCTCTGCAAACGCGGAGCTGCTCATCAACGGTCGTCCTTTGACTTCGTACCTCAAACGCTGGACTTATTCCTCAGAGCTCAGAAATGAACGCGCGACGGTCGGACATAACCAATTCTTCGCAGATTGGGAAGAGGCCCGGACTCGGACTATGGCAGCAAGACATTCTATGATCTCGCGAACCAGGAACAAACGCTTGATGTTGACTGGCAGAGGCATGTTGGGGCTGGTTCCCAACAGTGTGATCGCAAACGATGTGGTGCTCCTCATTAAAGGGCATGGGAGACCGCTTATCGCGTCAAAATTGGAGTCCAAGAATGGTGAACATTTGTTCTGCCTGAAGGGCGAGGCATTTGTGGATGGCATGATGGCTGGGGAAATGATGGAAGACGAAGTTGTCAAGGAGTGGGACTGGTTGACTTTTGTATAGTCGTAGTGTGATATTTTTGCTTTGAATAATACGCAGCGATACAAGCCAGTTGCGAAACATTCAATTAATTGAAGTCAACTTGAAGCTACTTTAATGGTGCCCGGAAGATGACGTAAACATCTAACTACTATTGTCGACCTTGTCCTTGGTGGGAAACACTTTGCTGCTAAGGTCCAGAACTGGCAACGGGCATGGAATACCGACTGCCTCGCAAGCGGTAAGAATGGCGAGATACCAACCACAAATTAATCCAATAAACCCAAAGCCACCTGCAATACGCAGCAATTTGGTGATATGTTCGAGATCCGCTTCAGTTGCAGCGGAGGCGACGGAAAAGTCCGCAGCGGCAATGAAGGCGAACAGCATAACAAGGCCGAAGAATGTTAAGGTAAAGAATAGATTGACGCGGAAGGTGCCAATCAAGAAGACAAAGCTGGCGATGACCCTATAGCATGGTTAGCATATTGAAGCGAAGCATGGCGATGACGACTATAGACATACATAGAGACATTGTGAAAGCCCTGAGACGAGTTATACGCAGCACCAGTGGCGCCTCCAAGTTCGGCAAACGGGGTTGTTGTTTGATGAATCGGATCTTGAGTATATGCCAAGCTGCCCCAGTGGCTCCCGTAGATAAGGAAGACAGCCATGGGAAATGCTGGAGACATGTCAACATCGAACGTTGATTATTAAGATTTATCAGAAGGACTTACTATTGCCCAGTATGAATTCGGCGATACCAGCAATGTTCATGGCAATAGCACCGAAGAAGTAGTAATCGCCGCTTAAGCCTACCAAACTCTGTGGAGCAACGGCGCCTTGGAAGCCACAGAGAATGAGGATAGTGGACGTGTATGGAACGAGGAAGCCAACAAGGCCAAGTAATGTTGGATTGCCTGGTACTAAAGTCAGATTGCTGCACCAGTTGCATGCGAGTGAGTGCAAATGCTGTACCAAATCGCTTCGCAAGATCACCACGGCGCGGAGCCGAAGGCTGGAAGAAAAGTCGCTCATACTGCTCGGGACTCAGAGCTACAGTAACTTGACGGCTCAGTGGACTGCCATTGCCAGCGATGGAGACACCGTTGTGCTCTAACATCTCATGGTCGACCTTGGCAGGCTCAGACATAATGTACAATGACTTCAGAAGAATTCGATAAAGTTGAGCACGGGGAAATTGATGGCTGCATTCGCGTTGATGGAACTCCGGGCTATTATATCTGCAATGATGATGCGTTAGGAGGCCTGTGAGGCGGTAGTTGACAACGGCTACCCATACTTTTGGTTTTTGGGTCTTGTTGTCGTCATCCTTGGATCAGGCCGAGGTACTTCATCTCAATATCTTGGGGTCCCCGCAAAATTCTCCTCATTTACTAGCGATCGCTCGCGGTTTGTGCAGAGTGAACCAATGATTCTCTTGTCCTAATCATAGGCGGCTGAGCAGGGTCCAAAACTAAGCTTTCTCAAGCTCGCGAAGCATCATGCTCCGCGGCAAGGCGAGGCCCAAATAGGAAGGCACTAAGTCTATGACGAGGCAGCCTCGGCTTCTCGACTTTTCATTCACGTATAGTACGCAAATTGACCGAGTCTTCTCGAGCAGCTAAAACCTTGGCTAGCTGAGAGATGCCAACAGATAGCACTACATGCGGTGGTATGATCAGGACATAGCAAACGACAGCTGCGACAGATGCTCCTGCCTGCGGAACACGATAGCCACTATATATGATCGAGCGGTCTGCCTCACCATCAATGAAAAGAATCGGTACGCTGCGATCGTATGAAGAAACAGACACACTAGATGCTAATGTTGTGTAGTATGGGCGGCTAAACCATCTGTCGAGCCTTCATCAGTACAATGCAGCCTTGTCTCACTGGGGTTGTCTCAGCATAGGATGCAGGCAACACCCAAGATCGGTCTTATCGCCGCGCGTCCAAATCCAAGCTGTGCCTCCCTATACAGATTCAGCCTCATGCAATGCCTACCAATCTTAGCATCAACTTAGTCCGGTGGGGCCCTCGGCTACTATCACCATCCTCGCACGCTGTCTGTGCGCATTCCGATCACGACACAAATTCCGAATTCCGAGCCGAGCCTGTTTATATGTCTGCACCGCAGCTTTCGAACATGATGGAGAAGGAGGACACAACAACTCTTGAATATGACCACTGTTAGCAATCTTTTCTTTCGTCGCGCTACGGAAGAAGATGCAATTCCACTGGAGCGCCTCATAAACACAGCGTTCCGCAACGACAAGACCACTCAAGTCTACCTGTCCACCGACCACGAGAGAATCGGCGTAACCAGCATCGATAGCATAAAAGCTAAGATTGCTCAACCCGACTGCGCAGTCTTTGTTGCCACCAATTTAGGTAGTGAGCTTGTGGCTCACGGCAGCGTGCGTAAACTGGATGAGAATTGTGCATGGTTTGGCATGCTTGCTGTCAACGTTACTAGCCAAAATCGCGGGTTGGGTAGCCAAATGCTTGCTTATGCCGAAAATTATGCCCGTCACGAACTGGGCAGCAAAAGAATGGAGCTCAACGCTGTCAACACGCGTGTCGACCTGATTGCATGGTATAAGCATCGAGGTTACCGGGAGACGGGAACGACATCGCCGTTCCCATATGAGTATCACGGTGACTGGAGCGGAGTCCTGAGGGGCGACCTCGAGTTCATTCATTTTGAGAAAGATTTATGAGGGCGGGAACCGCACTACTCGCGCCACAAGAGGCGGATGTCGTTGTTGTTGTTCAGGGTTAGGTGTGTGTCGCCACTTTAATTGATGCTCTTGTACACACCTTCAACCCCCTACAAAAGTTATAACTGTGTTATGTGAGGCTTCTCCAACCTGCTAGGCTTTGTGGGAGTCAGCGCCGCACTCGAGTGAATATAAGAATCACTAATTTCTATAGCACGTTCCTCATTTCGATCTCCATTTGCAGTATTTGGACTGTAGACCATCACTGAAGGGCAGCGTAGTCATAGCAGTGCTTCTAAACATTGCCCTAACAACCAACATTCAGTGTATCACAATTTTCATCGTGTGAATGCCTCGTCCTCTGCACACTTTCACACCGATGACACAAGGCCTCCTCGCTGTTCTTATCTTCTTGTAGTATAATTTGGCAATTCTTGTTGGATGGGGTTTCTCCATGGACTCAATCATGTATCGCATGAGGCTCGCATCTTTGGAATCCTTGCATTGAGCCAAGAGACTACAGGTCAGTGAAGCAGGTACATTGCAATGAAAAAAGGGGCTCAAAAGATGGGAACTCTTCATGCGCATATAAATTGGTGTCTAGCGACTATAAATTTCCGCATCAAAGTCGAAGAGCAACCCAAGGTGGCATGTGGATGCTAGACCGCATGGTAGATGACAAACGATCTGGCATGCATAAAGAGTTCATGCTGTTGAGATAGTCGCACATCCATAGCGAAGACACGACGAATATCCTGCAGTCAAGAAGCATGGCACTGTCCATGTGGTTAAGAATCTTACTGGCGCGGCCTTGCTGCGGCAAATCGACAGCTTGTACTGTGCATGTTGGGGTACTCACATCAGTTGTCCTTCGGAGCACGTCATTTGCCAACCAATCGAATGGAACAGAGTCTCTTGGCAACGGGCCTATTCATACATGCATGCAATTCCACAAGATTATTGCGTGAGGACGTGCTTAGGATAAGAAACGCGACGATACCAACACGCTTACTTCGAGATGTTGCGTAGCATTTGTTCTGTCCTTGCGCGTTTCCTCACGAGTCGCAATATCGCAATTAACTGCGTAACCGAAGCTCATCCTTAGCACTTCGCCCAACTTTCAATATGTCAACCGTGGATGCACATGTCACTCATGACGAAGCTCCTGTTGAGAGTACTGCGGGAGCAAGTACGTACAAATGCAGAATTCCCGCCATCATTTTTCAGAGCCTGACCAAACTAGTCAAATGGTATCGCACGCCATTCTATAATGCTACAATCCTGGGCTTTTGTAGCCTTGCTGCTCCTGGGCTATGGGGTGCTATGAACTCTCTTGGTGCTGGTGGTGCTCAAGAACCCTATCTTGTGAACACCGCCAATGCCCTTACCTTCTGCTTGATGATCATCTCCTGCTGGCTTACCAGCTCACTCGTGAAGTATGTCGGCATCAAAGGTGCACTTGTAGCTGGGACCATTGGCTTTGCACCTTACAGCGCCGGCTTGTACGTAAATAATAGGTACGGCGTGGAATGGTTGGTAATCCTAGGCGCTGCGCTCTGCGGCATCTCTGCTGGCATATTTTGGGCGTCAGAGGCGGCCATCGCGATTGCCTATCCTGAGCCTCGGAATCGTGGAAGGATGATCGCATACTGGATTACCTGGACTTGTGTGGGACGTATTCTTGGGGGAGCTATCAACCTTGGGCTCAATACGGATCGAAACACCGCTGGAAAGGTCTCGTACACAGTCTACCTTATATTTATTGCGCTGCAATGCCTTGGTCCTTTTGTTGCGCTCCTCCTGAACCGCCCTTCAAAAGTGCAACGCTCTGATGGCCAGCCAGTAAGGCTCGAGATTTACGACAATCCATGGCAAGAAATCAAGACCACTACAAAGACGTTCCTAAACAAAGACTTCTTGTTACTTATCTTCTGGATTGGACAAGGTGTTTACAGCGAAGCGGTATATTACACCTACATTGCCCTCTGGTTCAGCGTTCGGGCACGTTCTCTCGGATCCTTTCTATCTGGCGTTGTCGCCATCATTGCGACGAATCTTCTAGGTGCATGGCTAGATCAGCACAGTATCGCCTTGAAGAAACGAGCGCGTTGGGCTTTCCTTGTCATTATGGCGACGCAGGGTGCGTGGTGGATCTGGCTCACGATCAACGTTACTCAGTATTCGCGATCGGGGCCACTGTACGACTGGGCAGACAAAGGCTTTGGTCGCGCATTTGCTCCGTTTATATTTCTCGTTGCAGGCTTCCAGCTGAACTACAACTTTGCCTTCTTCTTGGTAGGCCAGATCTCGAAGAGCCCCCAGGAGACAATTCGCTTAGCTGCATTGCTGCGTGGCACAGAATCGGCGTGGCAGGCCTTGAGTTACGGGTTGAACGCGATTCCTGTATTCGCGACAGTAGGCGGGACATACTTCAACTTCGGTATCTGGGCTGTCGCATTGCTTCCAGCATGGCTAGTAGTAGAGACTATAGGATCAAGGAATTATCATAACGAGCGTCAAGAAAGAGGCATAGAAAGAAGTGAAGAATCATTTAAAGAGGATGTCAGGGTTTAATCTGTGTTCTCAATAGCTCATCTAGACTGCGGTTAAGCAAGTGTATCAATTTATTCATTTATTGAAGACGACAATGATTCCCCTTGATCCGGAAGAGTATCAAACTGGGGAGAGTTCACATATATATTCTGCCCACACCAGACCACCGAGACCCCAGAGAGTTTCGCGGAATGGCCAGGAAAGAGTTAGAGCGATACAGCATGGCTACCATTGAGAATGTTGAGATCGAAATGAGCAGGCGGCATGGAGACGGAATATTCGAAATAGGCTTATAGCAAGACGCTTGCACAACAGATCGGATTTGCGTATCCGAAATTCCCTCTTGACCAATTATATTGTCATGATATCATTTGTATGATTAAGCTAACGAATGCAATCATGGCAGCTTCGTCTTCGGAAACGATGACGATTAATTCGCATTCATTTTTTTCCGTATGCGAAAACCTTCTAGTATCGTTCTCCACACTGCCTCGCTCGTAAACTCAATCGTCCTTCCATTCTTGTCTCTCCCGGATCGCACTTGCTCCTCTGTCATCCATATCCATTCTTCGTGCTCTTCAGGTTGGAGCTTGATCACAGGCCCTCCATCTTGATTCATTTCACATATAGCCTCTTCAACATCAACGATGATGGTTACTATTCCCCATTTCCTGCCCGATTCCTGAAAAGACACCATCAGGGATTCATCGCCGACCTCTAGCTCAGCTCCTTCGTCTTGCGGGTCAATGCCCCAGCCTTCGAGTGATGCTTCAGGGGTTGTTAGAAGTCCTACAGGACAGTGGATGTAGGAGACATGTAAGCCTGTTTCCTCCCAGAGCTCGCGAACAGCACACGAGAGAACTGTCGAATCAATAGGTGAAAGGCATCCCGCAGGCCTTTCCCACTTGTGTGCGTATGAGTCCGACTTCGCTCGTTTGACAAGCAGCGTTTCTAGTTGAGGGTTGGGACTCTGTTGGTCTCTGCGAAAGACTAGGGCACCAGCCATTAGCTGCGTAATGTGTGGACGCGAGGCTAGGAAGTCGGAAGGTGCAAGAGACAAGCATGACGGGATAATGGGCGAGACTTTGAAGGAAGTCAGGTTTTCCGAAAGCGCCATCAGGAGGTCGTAAATACCTAGATGAGTTGACTAAGAGTAAGCAAACCTGTGATAAATTACGAGAGGTGAAGCGGCTCATAAGCGCATGAATGTAAATAACCGGTTGCCGGCACTAGCCGGGAGGCCGATTATTACGTAATATACTGCGCCCTGACGATTAGCCCTAGATAGAATAAACGTAGGGAATAAACTGCTCTCCTCTACGCTCCTCCGTGCACTTACAATACCTCTACTTATCTAATTTCTAACTACTTATACTGCGTATTACGTGTTGCAAGTCGCCCAGTGCATTCCTACAAAGCAGCATATATACTTATTAATCCTCCCTCGGCCTAAATATCGAGTTCTCTTATATGCTACTTACGGTAAACGTTCGGGAACGAAATGAAAGACCCATAAGTTACCAGTTGCACAGCCAATTCCAACGCTATCTCCTGATACGGCTGTAGATGACGGCCTGTAATCAGATGGTAACCAAAGCACGCGCTTCCCCTGATACATTAACCAGGATTTGTCCGGACTTAGTCCTGCAGCTTGATATTGAGGAAGCTCAGGAGGTTCTTTAACTGACGTGTGTTGAAGAGCGGTCGAAGAAGGAAGGACAATGACACCTATTTCTGTAGAGAGATGTAATCCAGCAGCGTCAAACGAAATCTTGTCACCACCTTCTTGGGTACAGCTAGTGTGAAGACACTTGCCAGTGCCTATGTCCCAGATCTTTACTGCACCTTCCCAGCTGACTGACGCTAGCCAGGCCGAATTTTGCGAAAATGCCATAATATTTGCCTTAGCGGCAATTGTTTGTAGACATGTCTTACTAGACATGTCCCATATCCTTATACAATCATCACCAATATTCGATGATGCTATCAAGGTCAAGTCGTGCGAGAAGGAGTATGAGGCTAGACCGTGGCTATCACCGTGGGTGTCAAGCGCGTCCAAAAGCGCTCCACTGTATACATCCCATACAAGAATCTGCCCTTCCGAGAAAGCGAAACCCAGTTTGCTCGAGTCGTGAGAGAAGGTGATGGTTTCAATGGAGTCACTGTTGTCGGTGACCAGTATCTGTACGCACGCACCGGTAACTATGTCCCAGATCGACCAGGCACCAGGCTGATCGTTGGTCGATCTTGAAGCTAGCAAAGGAAAGTCTCGTGCTACCGCGATCTTCCCGACAGATCCACTACAGGATGGGAATGTATGCAAGCACGCGCCACTGCTTGCATCCCAAACCTTGACTGTGTGATCAAATGCCTCAGAGACAAGCGATGCTGAATCGGGCAAAAAGATGACAGAGTGAACAGACTCTGTGTGACCTACAAGCGTCCTTGAACACTGTCCACTGCTTACATCCCAAATCTTGACCGTGCTGTCGTCTGATGCGGACGCGATTTTGGTCAAGTCATGGGAGAACGCAATTGAGCTGATAGTACTCCTATGGTCCGATGAATGTGAAGCCGTTGGGCTGGTCACATCCCAGATTTTAACCATGGTGTCCTCCGACCCAGACGCCAAACAGGTCGAATCGTTCGAGAAATTTATTGACTTAATAGACTTGCCATGGCCTTTCAAAATCTGTAGGCATGTCTCAGTGTTAACATCCCACAGACTTATTGCTCCATCATGCGAACCTGCTGCCAGGCGGGTGGAGTCGTGCGAAAACGCTATCGCTGGGCTGAAATAGCTCTCATTCTGCAATGCAAGAGTGTGTAGGCATGCGCCACTGTATGCATCCCAGATCTTGATAGTTCGGTCCCACGAAGCAGCGGCAAGTTGACTCGAATTGTGTGAAAAGACTACTGAGACGATTGACGATCCATGACCGTGCAGCGTTTGTAAGCATGCGCCGCTGTTGATATCCCAGACCTTAACTAATCCACGATACAAGTCCGACGAGCATGCTAGGCGGGATATATCGTGCGAGAATGTTGCAGACACCACTTGGAACGAACTTGACTGCTCGTGGTCCAGCGTGTGTAGACAAACACCGCTACTAATGTCCCAGATATTCACGGTCAACTCAATTGACACAGATGCTAGCCGGCTTAACTGACTTGAGAATGCCAAGGAGACAATGGAATCCGACCCCTTCTGGAGAATCTGAAGGCATTGCCCGTCACATGCATCCCATATTCTTATGATACCGTCATATGCTGCCGATGCTACTTGAGTTGAATCTTGTGAAAATGACAAAGACGTGAGACGACCTTGGTTCCCCGGAAGCTTTATGAGGCACACGCCACTGCTGACATCCCAGATAGATACTGTAGTGTCATCTGAGGCTGACGCCACTCTAGCCGAATCGTGTGAGAAGGCCACCGCCTGGACCACGTCTACATGCCCTTCAAGTGTCTGAAGGCAAGGACTCCAGTTGTTCTCCATTTTCGGCCGAACTATAATCCATTCAGGCTCTTCATGCTTGAAGAATTGCCGGACTAAGCTGTCGATAGGGCTGAAAACCAGAGCAGATGCATACGCTTGTAATGGACTACTCTCTAAACCTGCCTGATGATACATGATCATGCGACGCGCGTCATAGATGAGCTGCGTGAGTGGGCTGGCATTCGCTGTTTCCTATGTCTGATGAGTATACTCGAATACATGTGAAGCACATGCAAAACTTACCCGGAATAGAGCCTCAAGTTTTCTCATTGAAGTTATTCCTGCTGGGATGTTCTTGCACAAGCTCAGTGCCTCCAGCCAGTACAGATACTGTTCTTTGAGAAATGCGTACACGATCCCTACATCATCAGATTTTCGCTCGCTCCTGACTCCCTCGCGGATCATCGACCCTACGAGGTGGTCAACCCAGTATACGCACGAGTATCGTACCGTTGCCAGGGGGTCAGACACGGGTGTCTCGGCCTCCTCAATTGGGAAACCGGGGAACTTCAAGCCATAAATATCTCGTTTTAGCGTACCAGACATGAGTCTAATTGACTGGGAGAATATATTATGGTTTGTTTCATGGACAGGTGTCAAAATTGTTCCTCGTGATACGTCGCATAAGTAGTCCCTAACCGATTGGTGGACAAGGTAAACCTGGTCATGTCGAATCGTGAGGAAGGATCCACACATGGCTACAAGACTTTTCATGGCCTTCTCTAGAGCCCCGGGTTTCATGGGTAATCCACACAAACTACACAATTCCGTTAGGGAAAGGGGGCGGTAAACATCTCGGGCTATGGAGAGCAAAGTCCGGCAGATCTTGAAGTTCTTCTCGGGCAGTTGTTGAATCTTCTCCATCATACGATCGTACAGCTGATACAGACCCGCTGGAGCTTCTTCGATAGTATTCAGAGGATCCCAATTCTCCGGTTTCTCAAGCTCTTGGAGAACTAAAGCTACCCACATGAAGATGCCGTTCGCCTTGATACGCAAAACATCCCGTACTTGACTTCGTAACCCGTCGTCTTGAATTGACTCGATCGTGGATAATCTCATATCAATGAATAACTCGACGGCACGGGACACCTGCTCGGCGTTTTCTTTGAGTTCCAAGCTTAGCATCTTTTCGGCGCTAATAGTTCTTAGCTTCTGTTTGATATGCATCTCGTGTCGACTTGACAACAGCCATTTTACACGACTTGACGATGCCGATGTTTTGACGATGAAATCCAATAGCTTCGGCAAATCGCTTACGCATTCGTCCAAGGCATCCACGACTAGGTAGATTGGTTTACGATCACACTCGTTTAGTATGTTCGTGAGCATGTCTGAAACAGCATACCAAGCATTAGCATCCTCAAAAACAGACCGGCCTGCTATATCGGACTTTTCTCGCACATGCTTAGCCAGGAAAGGGTCCTGTTCGATGAGCAGATAGATGAGGCCGCGCAGCGCGGCCGTCGCGCTGTTGATCCGCAGATCGGTGCTCTGAAAGAAGAAAAAGGATACTAGACTGGATGATGAGACCTTGAGCTCGTCAATTATGGCGCACAGAAGCATCGTCTTTCCCTTGCCTGGATCGCCTTCGATCCACAGCAGCTGACTGTGCGCGTCTTTACGCCATTGTTGAACCTGAGGACTATCGATAACCCAGCGACATGGCCCAACTAGCAGGCCACCCTTGGTGTCCTCAATACGTATTTTGTCGGCGCGCGGATCTGTGAGTCGTATCTCCTGGATACACTTTCCTAGCAGCTGAATCTGATTGTGCAGCCGCCTAAAAGCGCTGCCTGCCCCTTCACCATAGAATGGGGATATTGAAACACCGAAAATTCCCATCATACAGTATGCTTTATCTTCTTCCACTTTGGTCACCCGGTGTTCGTTCCACGAGAATCGCTCGTCAACGCTGAATTTCGTCAACGGAGTATTGCGGAGCGCTGCGTTTGGTATCCGAGTTGCCTCAGTTATATATCGCTGTAACGAAATTTTATCGCCAATCTTCTTCCATTCCTTAGAGAAAAACTCCACGGAGCCAGGAGCTAATAGTTCCTGAAGTGTCCAGCCTCGGGTGAACCAAGCGCTTCTCTTGAAAGCTGTTGCCCACGGAGGCTCGTCAATCTTATTGTCTGCTTTACGTTTCCCAATAAAGACATCTGACAAGTACGCGTAGCATTTAGCCGCATTCTGATACCAGCGAAACATCAAAGAGATAGCCAATCCAAGTTCAGCCTTATCAGCCTTGTTAATACAACATGTATCAACCCAGAAATAATGTAAGCCATCAACTTCTGCTTGCTGTCCGCAGAACCGTATCTTGTTGTAGCCTGCCTTATCCTTGTTGCGACCTTCAAGAATGTCATCGAATAGTACCTCTTCGCCTTCCTGCCATGTGTGCGAAAGGATTGCGTATGGCGGAATCTCCTCTTCCGGGCTGAATCTTCGAGTGAACTTGAATGTGTCCGGGCTATCACGTTCGAGAAGCCGCATTACTTCACGTTCGTGTGTGGCTTGGATGCACGCCGTTAAGAAGCGTCGGTATTCTGATGTCTCCACGCGCAAGGGACGTGCGCTTTCCACGTTGGAAATCTGGCTATCAAGGACCGAGCACGAATGATTTGAGGAGTGGTTTTGATTGATGCCAGTTCTGTGGACCAACTACAATATCAGAGTAGTAGCTTAGCTATGAACAGCAGACGAGTTGCGAGCACAAGGAGGGGTTGTTGAGGCGCAGCCTGCGCGCGGGGAATCGAAGAAGCTGTTGCCGCGCCTCAGAGTGGTCTGAGCCATTGCCGCACCAGCCGGCCCGTACATATCTTGGGTCCGAATTTTCCGTCTAGAGAGTATAGCGTGCGCAATTCTACCTCGCAATCGCCCTCATAACATATTCCGGCTTTGCGATCCTCACTAACATCATTTAGCTCTGACTTTTAAAGAGATTGCTGCCGAGCTCACGTTGGATCGCCGCATTGCCACGTCTGCGAATTGCAGGACTGCTTGTCAGTACCAATGCAGGTCGCGTTCCCGTATTGGGGGCCACAGAAACTGTCAGTCGATATCAGTTGTTCCCGGATATCCCGAGATACATCAGATTTCATAAAATCAGTACGCAAGCTTGGAACTTACACCCTGCTATACAATAATGATTGTTTGATTCAACATTATCGCATTTGGGATTCAATGTAATGTTGAGTTGGAAGGATTTGTCGACGGAGATTCAGTAGTAGTCCGCAAACTGTGAACATATGTAGTAGTTAGCTACAGCCGGAGTCGTAGATGTGTATCTGCAAACCACATCGCCAACTGCGTCATTAGTGAATAGAAATAACCACATAAACACGAAAAAGCGCGGAATAAGTGGTAAGGAAGGCATTGTGTGGATATATTTGCCTTGTGGAAGGGCCTGAAGTTCAATTGTAGTTCGCTCCTTCACGGGCATTAGATGTTTAGATCCAGTAGAGGCATTAAATTATACATGTCACCAATCTAGTGCTAGTGTGATATATCTTTTTAAAGTACAGCCCGCACGCGAACCTTTAATAGACTGTTTCGTATTAGATCCACACTAAACTCCACAATACACCCTTAACAGAATATTCCCCGAATCTTGTCGTGCCAATAGTACTAACCCCTTTCCTGTAGCCTTTGGAATACCATCGCATTATTAAAATGCTCTTCGATTAACTCGCCGTCTTCACCCTCAGCGCAGAGTTCGACTTCAAGTGCATCCAAGCCGGGTGTGATGATGCCGAAAAACTTGTCAAAGAAAACTTAGTGTCCACTGAGACGTCTCCCGGGCTAACATTAAAAAAAGGCACCTTGGCTTCAAGAATTTCCCTTTTATGGGCAATGAAGTAAGGGGAGAGCTGTTCGACGACGTCTCCAACAGTGACGATATCGCCATCTTTTCCTCGAATAACCACTGGGTCGGGTGCTTCGTAATCTTCGCCTTCGTATTCGTCCAAGACTATGATAATAAACATATCTCTTGGAGAGGTATCTCGGATGCTGCTTTTGCTGCTAGTGAGTGACCATGGAAAGTCTAAGCCGATCATTACGTAATATACTGCGCCCTCTCACGTCTCCTCTACCCAGACCAATGTAGGATAGCCACACTTAGTGGCGCCCGTCAAAATCACTAGTGTAGCAGGCGGCGCCGGATAGTATGCAGGTTGGTGCTCTGGCGCTCTACTGGCTATGCGGATCCTGTGGGCGCGGGTCACAACACAACTTTTTTGTAAACAATCTATTTGCATCGGGCTTACGCCTTCCCAGCCCGCCAGTCAATGGGCGTGTGCACTTGTGCAGTCGAGAAGAGGATGAACGAATCTTGAACCTATTATTAAAATTCAAGTTTTGCGCATGCGCCCCGTACGGACGGACCTGCTGTAAGCGGAAGGGCGTAAGACATGTTAAGCCATCACTAAGCACGACGGTACAGTACCACCCCACCACAAAAATATGGGACAATGCAGGCTTCCGACACTCCGCCATCACCTCAGCACGACGGCACGGTAACTTTTGACACTCCGCACTCCGCAATTGGGAGGTTATATCTTTAACAGTTATAAAATAGTGTATAAAGAATATATTATGTATATCGCCTCACCTACTTATCCGCTCATACTACCTTCCAACTCGGGTTTCTGGAAAAATGGCTTTCCGCGCTTTGACCCAAAAAGTGCATCACACAGTCTATCCAGCCATCGACCCTACTAATCCCTCTAACTCCGCCCACGGAAAAACGGTTCTTGTCTCTGGTGGTGCGAGTGGAATTGGCTATGCCATTGCTCAAAGCTTTTCAATCGCTGGAGCCGCTACGGTTATTCTCACTGCACGCCGCCAAGAAGCTCTTGAGGAAGCTTCAACAAAGTTGCGGGCAGAGAATGCAGCAGCAGGATTGAAGACCAGCCTGTGGACGTACTTGGTCAACATATCTAACCCAGAGGCTGCCGCTCCGGTCTTTGAGGCCATCAGGAAGCGCTTGAACGAGGGCAGTCGCGCAGGCGAGTCCCACAGAGACATAGACATTCTAGTCACAAGCGCCGCCCACGTTGTTCAGGGCAAGCCTTCTCTAGACTTCGACCCTCAGGTGTACCGAGATGCCTTCGAAACCAACATCCTCGGCAACCTCAGCCTCGTGCGCGCATTCCTCGCCGCCGAAATCACCGCAATTCCCTTTGTCACCGTCGCTGGAAGAGCCAAGGAGACAAAGCCCTTAAGCACACCTTTGCAGCAGAAAATTATTCTCGACGTATCCTCTGTTGGAGCCCACGTGCTCATCCCGGGCCAAGCGTCGTATGGGTCTACCAAGCTAGCCTTTACGCGTACTCTGCAATACCTCCAAATGGAGGTTGATCAGTTGGAGGGCAGCCCAATTCGTATCCATAGCTTTCATCCTGGTGCCGTGTTCACACCTGCAGCGCAAGCTGAGCTCGAAGTCAAATCAGAGCATTTTCCTTGGGATGATGAGAGCCTACCTGGTGGGTTTGCTGTCTGGCTTGCTAGTCCTCCGGCTGCGTTTCTAAAAGGGAGATTTGTCCACTCAAACTGGGATGTTGACGAGTTGATTTCTCTTAAAGATAGGTTTACACAGGATCCTGAATTATCTACAAATACCCTTAAGTTTTTAGTATAATCTTAAATCTTGAAGATTATTTTAATCTAGCTCTACTACCTTATACTAGTAGAAATATTAAGGCTAATAGGAAGGATTTAGTAAGTAGTATAGTAGTACTTTATTCTCTACTATCTTAATATAAGGAAAATTATCTTCTTATATACTACTATTAATTAGGTTAGTCTTCTAACTCCTTTTGTAGTAGTGCTTCTTCCTCTTAATTATCGCTTAGTTTAGGGAGTAACTAATCTAGGGTAATAGGAAGTATAAGGATAAAGATAGCTACTACTATAAGAACTTTCTACCCTATTATTAGTTTGTACTATAGGAGCTTATAACGTCTTAACTAACCGTAATCACAACAAATAGTAGAATAAGCTATTACCCGCCTAAAGTAATAGTACGCGCCTAAGAATATTTGATTATAAGTAAGCCTATAATATAGGAAGCGGTATCTATTGCGATAGTAAGGCTATAGAGACTTATAATTTAGGTAGCTCCCTTTATATAGCCTAATATAATAGTAAGAAGAGGAGCGCGAATACTAAAACTAAACCTAAGAACAGATAGAGCTTTATATAGGAGTAGTTAGTAGGGTTAAAATATATTATAGTGTTATGGGGAAAGGTCTAGGTTTAGGCGACGAAATCGTGGGACTTGGAGAAAATCAAAATTTCGTTCCACATTTCGTTCCACATTTTTTCCACACACTATTTCTAGAAACCTAAGAGGCTATTTTATGTAGAATTACGCGCAGATTCCAAATCTTCTCTTAGATTGATGATAGCTGTCCTAGTTGTAGAGATATTGATGATGAAAGGTAGGATGCGGAATCTGGTGTTCCTAACCCCTAGGAGTAATGCAATAGACTAGTTATTTACAGACTAGTAGTCTACGTAGCGTAGTCTATACGCGTAGACTAGTAGTTTATATTTAGTTTAGGTCTAGCGCTAGGAGTTATATACAGCTCCGGGAGCTGCATAAAGGTCTAGGAACTATATATAGCTCTAGGAACTGCATACAGCTCCGGGAACTGCATAATAGTCTAGGAACTATATATAGCTCTAGGAGCTGCATATAATTCGTAGATCTATATTACTATACTTATAATCCTCTTTATCTAGTAAGATAACTATAGTTACTATTCCTATATACTCTCTTATATCCTAGGCTAAGGCCTACTTCTAGGGTAGTGTTTGTAATCGCGCACGCCTCTCTAAGGCTAGGAGTATACTCTTTAAATATAAAGAATAGATTGTACTTATATATTTTAGTAGTAAGAGCCTACTAGCTAGCGAAGTTAATATCTGCTATTTAGAGAATAGCACGGTAGATACTCGCTATTCGTTATACGTAGGATAAGGTTAACTCTATTATAATATTATTAGTATATATAATTATAGGCTAGGGATAGATCTAGTAGGGCGATAATAGAGTAGACTTACTAGCGTAGATTATACTAATTTAATAACTAAATAAGTCGCTTAGCGTAGATTGTGGTCAATCCCGTAAGTATGGTTCTCTAGTTTATTTTAGTACCTACTCTATATTACTACTTAGGTTTATAATATAAGTTTAAAGGTATTCTAGTAGCTATAAGGGGTTAATATTTAGGGAGAAGAGAGAGTAAGTTAACCGCTTTCTAACGCTGTATCCTATTCCTGTAGATCTTAGATACTTAAGGAGATATAGCCTAGAAAATATAGACCTATAGACTATATAGTGCCTATACGCGTAGTATTAAGGACTATATTTTATTATTAATTAGGACCTATAGACTATGTAGTGCCCGTGCGCGTAGTGTTAAGGACTGTATTTTATTATTAATTAGGACCTATAGACTACGTAGTGCCTATACGCGTAGTGTTAAGGACTATATTTTGTTATTAATTAGGACCTATAGACTACGTAGTGCCCGTGCGCGTAGTGTTAAGGACTATATTTCGTTATTAACTACTTTACTAGATAGCTAAGAAGATAAGGCTCTAAGTCTAAATAAAATAATCTAATATACAATCTAGTACTACTCTCTTTATAAAGCTAGACTATTAATATTATTGTATTCTTATCTATCTATAAGAAAAAGATCTCTATTATCTATACTAAGAGGTTAAGTAGTATAGTTACTTTGAAGTGGCCTAATAGGTACCTTACCCTAAGCTTCCGGCCTAAGTAGGTTATTATATTAGGGCTTTCTATACCTTCTAACTAGTGTTCGGAAAGGTACTATATATACTACGGCTAAGATCTTAGATAGTATATATAGATAGCCTATACTTTAACTATAATATAATCCTATTCCTTTGTATAATTACGCTATTAATAAAACGAACTTAGTACCTTATAAGTATAGTAGTATAAGCTACTTTTATACCTCTAGCCGCCTAACCGCGTCTATAGGGTAGACTACTACCTAATCTATAAATATATACCTAGGACCTCTATATAGTTATTAATAGTGTAGGTATACTCTTAGTCTTCGTATATATAGGCTCTATAGTTCTATTTCTAGAACTATAATATTAACTTAACGCGATCTTATAGCGTAAGTATAGTTACTCCGTCCTTACCCTAGATAGCGCGCTAAGCTATATATTCTACTATCTAATTAAGGGGTAGGAGTTAGGGAGTAAGGCTACGTAGGGCACCCTATCTCGCTATATAAGGTAGTTAGCTATAACTTACTTATATAGTACTATTAAGAAGTAGAGGGAATATAGGTAGAGTATATAGTAGCGGACTAGTTTATGTAGGAGATGCTTACAGAAGAGATAATTACTAAATAGTTAATTATAAAGAAGTTAATTATAAAGAAGTTAATTGTAAAGAGGTTAGTTATAGAGAGGTTAGTTATAGAGGGATAAGTCGTGGACGAGATACCTGCGGAACTAATAATAGCCGAGTTCCTACTACCTAGGCTTAGTGTTTAATCCCTAAAGTAGAATAACCTATACTCTTAGTATTTATAGCTAGCCTACTATTACTAGTAGCTGTATAGTCTAAAGTAGGGTTAGAGGTACACCTTTTACCTAGGATATCCTTAACGCTACTAGTTATATTAGGATAAGGCGTAGCCCTATATATATATATATCGTAGAGTAGCTCTCCGTCTTAAGGCTTACAGCCTATCTAATTAGTTACCCTATCTATATAGGCGTTAATAATAACCTAATAGTACTTCGTAACGTCTAGAGTAGAGCCTAACTAGGTATACTCTATAATAATATATTAATTCTCCTAGTCTTCTACTAATATAGACTAAGAAGAGCTTCTAAACCTAATAAGGAGGATTACTATACTTAGTCGCCCGTCTTAACTAGTATAGCTAGTACCCTAGAGGTATTTACTAAGTAAACTAGTTATATAGAGATAGATTACCTTATCTACGTCTAGGGGATTATAACCGTAATCTACCGCTGAAGTGTAGAATAGAATTACGTCCTTAGTAGCCTTAAAGGCCTTAAGAATTTCTAGTCTATCTTCTATACTATAGTAGTATATAAAGCTATTTAGAGTAATCTTTACTAGCTATTTAACACACTTCTTAGTTAGAATAAAGATTATAGTCTTTCTATTTATTCTAGTATAGGCCGCCTAGTACCTACTAAGGAAAGTAGTTACGTTATTATAGTTAGGTAGCTTATTATCTTATCTAAATTCACGAGTTAAGGGAGTTACTATATACGTAACGTTTTAGTAGACTATACTAGACTATATTATAGTAATAGAAGTAGAAGAAATTTCTAGTTTATTAAAAAAGCGTTTCTTATTATATACTAGTAGTATTACTATAAGTATAACTAAGGGAACTCCTATTATTAATAGAATATTATACTTTATTATAGTAGTGCGCTATTTTTCTTAAGTAATATAAACGTACGCTTCGTCTATAATAATATAGTCTAAGTAACTAGATACTTTTAGTACCTATAGAAATTATAGAAAGGCGTTATTTAGTAGGTACTTAGCTTATATAAGTACTAGGTTAGTGTTATAGTACTATCCTATATTAGATACTCTAGCTGGTGTCTATTTAATATAGCGTATATTCTTATTATAGTACCGCTTATAGACTCCTCTACGTAGTATAATAAATAGAAATACTACTACTATTAGGCTAGTACCCTCTACGAGAGTAGGTAGTATAAAGGTAGTGCTTTTTCTACCTCTAGTTAGTTCTACTAGTAGTAGAGAGTAGCGGCTATAGTTTATTATAGCGTCTAGTACGGTCTATTAGTTCCCCTAAAATTTAGTATCTAGCTTATTAATAAACTATTATAGAAGCTATAGCGTATCTTCTTAAGTAACTTATTAACTTCTACGTATACGTTTAGTAGATAGAGACTAGGCTCTATCTAATTTAATAACTAAAGTAGGCCTTTTATAAGCTATACCTTACTCTTACGTTACCTAGGTAGATAGAAAATATAGTACCTAATACTAGTAGTTACTAACTACGCTCTATAGTATAAGTATAAGCTTATCTAGACCTAGGATAGTATTTATACTACCTCTATACTAAGAGAGCCTAAGCTCTAGAGAATAACTAGACTACGTCTCTATCGCGCTCTAGTCCTTAATAAGGCTATAGAGATATATAAATAGATCGCGCTTAGTATATCCTAGGGCTTATATAGTAAGTAAAGAGTACTTGTTATCGCCTGCGCTAATATATATATTATTATTATTTTTATCCTTATTATCACTATTTTCTATCTCCCTATAGTTATTAGTATTTATACTATAGGGCTAGGCGCTACTATATCCCCGCCCTACGTGTTATAATTACTAGGTATCTATATAAATACTTTTCCTACTAGCTAAAATATCGCCTAGGATATACTTCCGTATAAATATAGTATATAGTTAGTAACTAGGATTAAGTATAAGACCTAGTTATATAAAACAGGAAGAAGCCTTTACTATAGTATCTAATACCTACGTTATAGCTAGACAGCCTAGGGGAACTAGAAAGAGTAAGCTATTATCTACTAGCCGCGTTACTTCTTAAAGTTTATAGTATAGGATATCCTAAAATAGTAGAATAAGCTATATATACTAACCCTATACGTTAGTGAGTTCCCTAGGTAAAACGTGTATAGGAGCCTATACCCTAGCCTAAGTAGCTTTCGTGTAGCTACTAATTAGCGTTAATTAGCTACCTTAAACTACTAGGTTATATTATTCTTCTCTATTATTATTATTATACTACTAATACTACGTTAACAAAGTACCTTAAATAGGTATACTAATTACCTATACCCCTAGCGCCGCACCCTATTCGCGCTAGCTCGCTATAGCTTACTAGAACTATAGAACTACTCTACTCTAGAAGCTTCTCTAGTTTAGATATAGGAAGCGTTTAGCTTAAAACCACGAAACCTAATTTTTTAGCTAGCCTTTACTATATTTAAGAAGTGCTTGGTTTATAGGGTCTATCTAGTAGCTTCCTCTTAGCGTATAGTCTAGTTAATCTACTATAGTCTCCTAAGGCACCTTAGGTAGTTCCTAAATTAACTTAATAAATAATAGCTCCTTATATAATATATAGCGGTGTTTATAAAGCGTATTATATATAATTACCTAAAGGTTAGATAAACTAAGTTTATACTATCCGTATAGAAAGGCGTCCTAGTTAGGCAGCTACGTTAACTTGCCCTACTATAGTATTTCCTTAGTAATTTTCCTAGCTAAGGCTTTTAATCTAGTTACCTAGTTTATAGTATAGTTTATACTGCGCGTAAGACAGCTCTCTATTATAGCTACTAGGTTATACTTTCTATTAAGGGCGTACTATAAGATAGTATACTAGCTTATCTTACTAAAGCTAGCTAATATATATAAGTACTCCTCCGGCCTCGCGAAGCGTCCTTAGCTAGGCTAGATACCTAGAACTATTAACGCCGTAATAAGTAGTAACTTATCTACTTTATTAATAATGCCTTACTACTATAGGAGGCGTATTAGAAGTACTAAGGTAAGCCTCTCTACCTCCTCTAAATCTCTTCCTATTATAGGTTATACCTCTAAGCTAGCGGATATAGTATTCGTAGATAGATAGGCTAGTAGAGTAGTCTAAGCGCTTTATACTTTATTATCTATTTAGTATATTAGGATTAAAGCCCTAGCTACCTCGTCTAACTATATCTACGTAAAGAAAACTATGTATCCCTAAAGGGTGCGAGTATAGTTAAGTATAGAGTTATTCCTTATATAGCTAATCTATAGTTTTAGCGGTAGTAAGCTTAGTTAAACGCGGTTAATTATCTATTATAGGTAGGAGCTAGCGTCCTTAGCTACGCGATAATATTTTTGTAGTAAAGTCTTTATTACTTCCTATATAGCTATAGGTATAGGCCTATTATCTATTATAGGCTTATTAGCTAGTGCCCTTACCTTATTACGATCTAGTCCCTAGAGGTGTATAGAGAAGCTAACCTTACGTGCCTAGAGATTAACTTAATACTCTACTAGCTAAGTAATATATCTTAAGCGTACCTTCTATTCCTATAGTTATATTACTATAAGGTAATTAAAAACCTAATTAAAGGCGCTTACAGCAGCGGGAACTACCTCTGTTTTGTAGTTATAACTAGCTAGGTTAATATTCTCGTTATATTTATAGCTAACCTTAGCTTCTTAGAGTAGCCGACTAGGTTCTATTAGTTATTTAACTTAATAAAACGGTCCTCTAGTAAAGAGTCGCTAAATAGGTAAGAGTAGACCCTATAGCTCCTAATACGCCTCCCCTCTACAATTCCTTACTCTTAAGATAAGGGCTAAAGAGACTAGTAGGTAGCTAATACTATTAAACTTAGAGTAACTATACTTATTCCGCTAGTGCTCGCGCTAGGTATAGTTAGTTAAATAACTAAGTATATTAGACTAGATAATAAACCCTACTATATATCCTTTATGCTAGCACTAGTAGGCGAACTAGACCTTAACGTATTTAAGTAGGGGTATTAGCTAGCTAGGCGGGCTCTACTCTTCTAGCCGTTAGATAATATAGCTAGTATATTTCTCCTAAGTATCCTTAGCTATACGTCGCTTATAAGCGGTAGTTATACGAGGGTTATTCCTATAGTTTTATAGGCGCTAGTACTAAGCTATCTTTAGCTAGGAGCTATATACCTACCTATAGTAATATAATATACAGATAAGTACTCTAGGGTAGCCTTATCTAAGCAAAGTATATATAAGGAGCTAGTACGGAGGATAGGTAGCTAGATTTACTACGTCCTTATTTATATTATCCTATAGAAAATTATTAAGGGAGGCGAGAGAAGTCTCCCTACTTAAGTCTATCTATATATTAAAGCTATAGTATACTTTTACGCTCGCTATCGCTGTATCTATATTAAAGCTATAGTATACTTCTACGCTTACTATTACTATGTCTATATTAAAGCTATAGTATACTTCTATATCTATTACTACTATATCTATATTAAGGTCGTAGCACGCTCCCGCGTTTGTTATCGCCGTATCTCTATTAAAACTATATTACCCCTCTACTACCTCTATATTATAGTTGTAGACGCCTAAGTAGCTTCCTATAGTAGTAAGAAACTACTACTTAAGCTAACTATTACTATCGCGAGTGCTAAGTAGAGTAAAGTCTTCTAGATAGTTAGCTGTATTCGTAGTAGAGAATATAGAGAGGGTATATACCTATTATACTACTAGTAAGTAGTAGATCTAAAAGGTAAGAGTAGAGATAAAATAACCTTTACCTATAAGGTAAGGCTCTAGAGGTTACGAAGGGTAGTATAGGGGCCGAAGAGAGATAAATAATAAAATCTAAATAACAGTAGGAGGGCATAGTAACTAGTCTCCTATACTTAACAACGCTTAATATAAAGAGTGCTTACTATATATTTTATTATTATTAGTTCCTTTTTTACCTTAAGAGGCGGCTTTTTAATCTTACGTACGTATCTTTTTAATAACTAGTGCGTTTACTAGATTATATAACTAGGTAACTAATTTTTTAATCTTATAACTCTTACTTACTATATATACAGATCTGTTCTTAGATTAGAAGGGTATCTTAGTGCTACTAATAAAGGTATAAGTATAGTCCTTACGTCCCTCTCCTACTAGTTAATATATACTACTCTACTATAGAATTAGATAGAAAGGGTATAATAGGTAGGTTTATACTAGGTTACCCTATCTAGGCTAATAGTATATATAGACGTAGGTAGTATAGGGGATAGGTAAAGCTTATTAATATTATACAGCTCCTAGAGCTGCGAAGTATAATAGCTTATAATATTATTATAGCTTCGTTAGTGTAGCGCGGAGGCACTCCTAATAGGGGGTTAAGATATAGCGTTATACTATAGATAAAGCGGTACCTAAAGCTAGATACAGGCGAGCGCCTAACGCTAGCGACGCTACTAACCTTTATTTTTCCCTTATAGAGATAGAGATATCGCGTACCTTATAGCTATGTTATATACATAGTGTTAAACACTACTATATTAGGTATTAAACACTATAGTATAAAGTATTAAATACTACGCGCTAGTAAAATAAAGTGTTAAGTACTACGCGCTAGTAAAATAAAGTGTTAAGTACTACGTACTAGTTTAATTAAGGGGTAAACCCTACTAAGCCTAGATTAGCTAGGTAGATAGTAAAGAGATATTAAAAAGGCGTAAGGTTAGAACTAATTATACGTACCCTCTCCGCTATACGAAGATTAAACACCTATACTATTATTAATATAGCTTTAGTTATAACGCTCTTCCTATAAGGTACAGGAAGTACCTTAGCTAATACCCCTAAGGAATAAGAAGCTGTGTAAGCTGTAGTATAATTAGGTGGCAGGCGTGTCCTTTAGCTGGAGGATCCGAATATAGATATAACCACGTTTATTACGCCTAACCCTAAAGCCGCTTTAAGGTAGATCTACTACGCTACTTCTAAAAAAGTAATTATCTAATTTCTTAAGTAGTTACGGAAGTATACGCGAGAAGAGGGGAGTAGCGTAGATAACGTAATAGACGCTAACGCTAAGGGAGTAGTAGATAATAAGCTAACCTCTACGAATAGGAAGCGTCGCGTAGAGAAGAAGAAGGAATAAGAAGCGAAGGAGGTATATCGTAATACCTAGTATAACTCCTAGGAGTTAGTGCGTAAGAGATAAGATAAGGAGGCGTTTATAGAAGAGTGAGCGTTATAGTTAGCCTATACAAGTAAGTAACCTAAATCCTAGGGCATAGGCTTATCTATAATAAGCGAAATAATATGCCGTACTACTACCGTAGGTAACTTAGAAGCTATCTAAGATCTATAGCTAGCCCTACGGCATTAGCGACAGTGACACGCTAAGCCTACGCTCGCCCTCTCTTAAGTATTATAGACTACTACCCTAGGTATAATACGTAGCCTACGCCGTTAAGTAAGGGCTAGAGGGTTACACCCTAATATTTTAGCTCGCTACTACTACCTTTAGGTTAAGGATACAGAGTAAATAGGCGTAGGACTTATAGTAGAGCAGCGGTTCTATGCTGCGCGTCTCCGTAAGGAGTATAACGCACGCCTTAAAGAGGCACTTAGGCCTAAGGCCTCTTCCTATATCTTAAAATAGGTAGTATCGTATATATAGGAGACTTTCTTCCGTGTAGTCTACCTACGTAGATAGCTAGCTAAAGGGGATCGCGACTTTAAGAAGTTCCTTTACACCCTTAAGTATGGTAAGCAGTAGCTACGTATAGAGGAGGACTTTAGCTATAGTATATTCGCCCTTTTACTAAAGTCGCGTGTCTCTAATACCTATATAGAGCGGACGCTAATAGATAAGCTATTCCTCCTCTAGGTACAGATACTATATTATTATAGCGAGCTTATCGTTCGCATAGCTAAAGTATGTAGTCCTCTAGTAGCGTTATTTATAGATAATAAATCCCCTCCCGCTTCGCGTGCTGTGCTTAAGGATATAGAGTATAACCTTATAGAGTTAGCTTATCCTACTAAGGAACTAGTAGTGCTACTTAAAGTGTCTAGGCAGTATCTACGTATTTACGAAGTGTCTAGGTCTAACAACAAGGCTAAGCTAATTACTAGGTATTGCCCTACTACTACCCACTATACTTTAGCAGATAATCCTTACTCTCTAGGAAGCTATATTAGAGACACAGAAGTAGAGGAGGGGGATAGTAACTATAATAGTATTATATTTAATAACAGATTTAGAGATAAGATCTTTAACGCCGTCTAAGGGGGTGTGCATAGCTACCCTAGCGTAAGGTCCTTATCCCTACTATCTAACGGCGTCCTCGTATATTCGCTAGACGCTACTACTAGTATAGGCCTCCTATTAGGACAAACACGGCTAGCGCTTAACCCGCCTACTATCCTAGGACGGGCTGTAGGAACGTTATATTATACGTTATGTGGTTTTATAGTATAGTAGAGGGTCGCGTTATAATAAGAGGGCGCGCGTAAGATTATACACGCTAACTAGATTAATAAAACGTAATAGGGGTATAAACTACTAGCCTCTCTACCTAGGGTTTAAGCTATACCTAGCTGTATACTCTAACTAATAACGCTAGGCTTAGTAGCTCTTCTCTCCTAGTACGCGGACACGAAAGCTAGTCGTTAAAAGAAATAATTATAACTATCTACCTTTCTACTACTAGCTGTAGAGAAGGAAACTCTACGTGTGTATTACGTTTACGGCCTTAGCTTGTATAAATAAGGCGGGAGTCTGGAAGAGGATAACTTAGACTGTACGTCTGAAAATAAGATTTCTCCTAGATCTAACTCTTTCTTATAAAGTATTCTAAACAGTATTATTAGGTAATCGTTGTAGCGAGTGCCCTACTACTCTCTAAAAACTAACACGACGCTAAATAAGAGGCTAAAGAAGTAGGAGGGGAGCTAGAATTAGTAGTTCCTAGTTAAGTTAAGCGATAGTAGGTGCCTTATAATTGGTTAACTATAAGGCGTAGTAGGAAATAGGAACGATAACGTATATATAGAGACTTAGGCGTAATTAACACCTATAGGCGAGATCTACAAAAGCTGTAGCTATAATAGGATTTACGCTCCTATTCTTCACTACCTACTAGGAGAGGGAGCTGTTAGGACTATTAGAATACCTTAAAACCGTAGGCCTAGGAATAAGTCTATTCTAGCTCTATTAACTCTAGTGCAAAGACGAAGTATATTTAACAGAAGTAAGCTTAGTTACTTTAATAAATTAAGTCTAGTTCTAGACGTTAGTAATCTATTTATCTAAGTTAGGGACTAGCTCGCACGTAGCGCCTTAGAACGCCTATAATATCCCTTTATCTAGTGTTAGTAACATTTGTGGATATATAAGAGGGAGTAGTAACGCTAGACGTGTTAAGATTATACTAAGATAGAGGGAGGGGTTAAAGAGGAAGAAAGTAGAAGACTAGATAAGGCGAAAATAAACCTTAAGGTAATAGTTACGATCGGTGTTACTCTACCCGCAGCCTATACTATCTAATATTACCTAAGTATTACCTTTACTTTAGCTTTACTATAATTAGATAAGGTAACTAGCTTATAATATTATAGGCTAGGTAAGAGAGAGAGTCGCTGCTTATGGGCTAACGCTAAGGTAATAAGAGCGTTATATATTTTATCCTCACCTTAAGCTACTTACGGCTACCCTCCTATACTCTTCTACTAACTTACTAACCTCTATAACAAGTACGCTTATAGCTATACTTTACTGTATCTATAACTAGTATACTTATAGCTATACTCTTCCTATTATATATGCGTCCTTAGCTTCTTAAGCGTGTAATCTATTTTCGTAATTACGACTATTTACGCGCTAGCTAATATTATATAGAACTTACTTATCTACGCTATCTATCCTTACTATATCTAGTACAACCCCTACGCCAGCTAGTAGTATCTAGGTTACCTACTTTATCTATCTTAATTACCTACTAGTACTATAGCTAGTAACAGCTCCGCTAGCTAGTGTGCTCTAGAACCTTAGAGTAGATAGGATACCTAGCCCTACGTTCTATATAATTAAGGGCGAGCCGCTATTTAATAAGGACCTAGAACTAGTAAGTTATTTTATACTACTAGGAAAGCTCCTATACTGCGTTAGCTAGATCTACTTTAGTAATAATAATATTAGAGATACGCCTAATCTCCTAGTAGTCCTAGATAAACACGGTAATTAGATTACGTATAGCGTCTACTTTATAGTAAGTTTTAATAAGGAGCTTAATATTAGGGTTAACGTAAGCGGCCGTATTACGTGTAAGGCTATAATAGCGTGCCTTAACTATAAGTATAGGCCCTTTAGCTATACTATATATAAGTAGGGCGGTGTGTAGTATACTAGTATTAAGGTCCTTAACTTTTCCTAAATTAAGAACTAGACGCCCTTAGGTATTTATAAGACCTAGGCTGAATTCTACTAGAACTTCTATAATAATGCGGAGGTGATAGAGTTTTTAGGAGACTTTAGTAGCTTATATTAGGCGTATAGAACTATTAATTATATTAGGCGTAGGGGAGTAAGGCTAGGGGACATATATACTACTAAAAATATAGTACTTTATATACAATCTTCTCTTTCTAACCTTTGCTATATATAAACTATTAGCGCTAGAAGAGGATATAATAATAGCTAGCTAGAGAGTAGTTTCCTAATGCGTCCTTTCTAGCTGTCCCTACCTATATAATAGATCTATAGATATTAGAGATAGTATTCTTATTATAGTACTATAAGGTAGCCCCTATATTTAGATTAGCCCTATATAGCTATTAGAATAGGCTTAAGAGGACTAAGTAGATAGTATACTTATATATTGTCTTAGCCTTAATAAAGATAAACTATATAATATATAAAAAGGATTGTATATACTACTAATAAGAAGAATAAGTATAAATTTAAAAGTAGATATACTAGAAACGTATCCCCGCTACTAACCTCTATACTAGTTAATATATAGTATCTACTATTCGCCCCCTCTTATATTACTATTAGGAGGCTATAGTAATATACTATTAATTATCGCCTATATCTACTACGCGCTCCGTGCTATATAGTCCTACTACCCACGTAGATAGTTACTAGGTAGGCCCTACTACTATATTGTCTTCCCTTTTACTACTAACCTAAAATCTATAATAAGCTTATGTACTATACTTATTCTATTAGCCTAGTCTATTTGCGGAATATTACCCTTATAGTTATTAATATAGTAGGCCGGATTATATACCTATACCTTACTACCCTAGAGCACTATTACTACTATATACTAGTTATTACTATCCTTTATCTTAATAGTATTTAATATATTAGAGGTTACTAATCCTATAGTACCTAAGGTCTTCTATCTCTTCCTTATAGTAGATAAGACTACGCCCTTTTTAAAGGCTAGGGCTTCCTTATTACTAAGCTTATTACTAAGGTAGGAATCCCTTATCTTTATATTAGGGTAAGTAGTGACTAGAGGATAGATATAGATATCGTTATTTAGGCTCTTAAGGCTCTCTATCTACTCTACTATACCTATAAAACCTATAATATTATTAAATTAGAGTAGGCTAGGAATAGGACTGCTATAGATTTAGATAATAGGTAAGGTAATAGAATTAGGTAATAGCAGTAATACAGGAGGGAGAATAGATATAGTAGCCTTAGAGACTAGTATAGACATTAGAGCGGACTTAGTAGTAAGTATTAGACTTAACGTCGCTTACGAGTCGGCGGAGGAGAGAGTATAGCTATTTATAATATATTGTTTAGATACTACTATTTGGAAGTAAGTAGGTCTAAGGTAGATTATGGAATAGATAGAGCTGCGTTAAAGAGGGAGGAGTGCTTGAGTAGGAGACGCGTCCTGAGTATAGCGGCCGAATCGGCTGTGAAGGTAAGTTCTATGCTAGCCTACTACCTATTAGTAAAGGTAAGGTTTAGGGTTAGGGTTAGGGTTAGGGTTAGGGTTAGGGTTAGGGTTAGGGTTAGGGTTAGGGTTAGGGTTAGGGTTATAATAGATACTATATAAGAAGTATCCCTCTATTAAGAGGGGAAGATACTTTATATTAGGCTAAGTACTAGGTAGGAAGACTAGTTAGCTAGACCTATAGTTAGAGTTAAATAGGGAGGTAGCCTATATATACGGGCTATAAAGTAAACTTCTTAGAAGCGCGCTCTATAATAATTAATCTAAATACCTTACTAGGCTTAAGTTCTCTAGCCTCTTAACGCTTAAGCTTATATATTAGTAGCCTTAGCTTACCTACTATATTATCTATATTTCTTACTTTTACTATCTTACTATTACCCTCCTCTCTATCCTTCTTATCTACCTTTACTACTTTTACTTTTCTTATTATACTATAGAGTAGTATTATAGTAGGTATTAAGTTTAGTAACTACCTATCTATATTTAATAATATTAATTTCTCTAATATACTTACCCTAAATAGCCTCCTCTATATACTTAAGGGCTATAGCTATATTAGGTAGAGGAAGATTATTACTTTACTTATAAGATTAGTATTATCTTATAGGTAGAGATAGGTTCCTAAGGAAAGGGGTAATATAAGGTATATAAGAAGATTAGAAGTATACCTATAGGTTAGTATTAGGAGAAGGCTTATAGATCTATAGATATTATTAATACTATACTACTTAAGCCCGCGTACTCTAGGAGGGTAATTAAACTTAATTACTACTTAGGCTTATAATATAAGTCTAAAGGTATTCTAGTAGCTATAAGGGGCTAATACGCGAGGATAAGGGAGAGTAGCCTAGCTACTTTCTAACGCTATACTCTATTTCTATAGATCTTAGATACCTAGAGAGATATAGCCTAGAAAGCTAATAAAGTAGTTAGTAGAGAAGCTAATAATATAGTTAATTTATTTAGTTAGAGTTAAGAGTACTAAATATACTATTCTTTTATATACTACCTATCTTATATAATATAAATACTCTTACATAAGGAGAATAATCTCTATCCTTAATAAGATAAAGTATATTTATCCCTCTATTAGGATAATAGTATACTAGACTTAAAAGAAGCTATAATACTATTACTATATAAATCTTTATTTTTTTAAGCCTCCTATATAAACTAGCTATAGTAACTACTCCCTTACTTTTATATATACGCTTCTAAAACTTAGCTATTTTCTTAATTATATTTAGAACTTTATATACTTAAGTTTCTAGCTAAATTAGTTAAGGGGGGTTTAAGAAAATTAAGTAGGACGTGCTAGGAGAGTAGATTCCCTTCCGAACTAGTAATAGTAACTACTCCCCTACTCTTAGATATATACTTCTAAAACTTAGCTATCCTATTTATTATACTAAGAACTTTTTATACTAAAGTTTTAAACTTATTTAGTTAAGGGAGGTTAGAGAAAATAAAGTAGAATATATAAGGAGATTAGATCCTAGGGCGTATTACCGCGTTCTCCTATCTAGCTGTTTTTCTAGCTAAAATATATATTTTTATAAATATACCTATATATATACTTACTAGCATAAAATACACGTAGTGAATAGAATACTATCTATAACTATTCTAAAACTATCTTATTTTCTATTTTTTATTATACCTTTCTTAGTATTATACTATAAATATACTATAGGTAAGAGTATAGGAATAGGCTTTAACCTATAATTAGTAGGATAGTAAAAATCTATTAAGTACTATATAGTGAAGAGGTATTAGATAATAAGGTTTTCTAACCTCTACTATCTAGATCTTACCTTATTACTAAGTTTAATATTATATACCTATTTACTATAATATACTATAAAGCGTATAGTAGCGTAAGCTTTACTTAAGTTTATTTTAAATAGTAAATATATTACTATAATTATAGTAAACTACTACTACTAATATATAATAATATAAGTAAGTAGTCTATTACTTACTAAGTAAGGCGAGTAAGTTATAATAGTAAAGATAATATAACTAGGTTCCCTTACGTTACTACGTAAAGAATAATATAGAAATTATAACTATCTTCTTATACTTACTACTAATTTATTATAGTAATAGATATAAAGGGCCGCCCTATTACCGCCTTATTACTACTACCTCTCTTACTATATTATAGGCTCTAGCTAGCTACTATATAAGCCCCTTATATAATATATATATAGTAGCCTTAACGCTAGTAGCCTAGGGTACGTACTATATATAGCCTACGCCTATACCTCTCTATCTACTTTTCCTCTACTACTATACTATTATTATTATCTACTTATCTACTACTTCTCTACTTTAATAATAATACTAATAATAATAATAGTAACTACGCCGCTAACTATATCTTCTACTACTAATACTTAAACTATTAGTAATAATAAGGTATATACTCCCTTTTACCTTTACCTTAACTTATTTTAGGAGTTTTAGGAGGGATATTAGTAGTAGGTAGGCCTAGGCTAATATAATCTCTACTAGCTTATAGTACTAAAGTTACGCTACTGCTATAATAAGTATAGCCCCTTTATTATTATAATCTTACTTAGTAAGATTAAGTAGGAGTAGTTTATACTATTAGCTAGTAATACCTAGTATAGTAACCCTCCCCTATTACGTATATAATAGATCTATAACTTCTATAATCTTAGTAACTAGGATTAGCGTAATAAGTACTAGGGCTAATTTAAGAACTATTTCCTAGCTAGGCGTAAGGAGGAGAGGAATAAGCCTCCTATAGATAATAATAATAATAATAAGCTTACTATAAGTATATAACTTTAAGTAAGTAGGTTAGGGTAAAGCTTAGAGGAGGGGGGAGGGGAAAGGAGGGCTAAGTAGTATTTATCTTGCGGCCTATAGTCACAATTATAATAATAAATAATTCCTTATTATCTTCTTACTATTTAATTTCCTCTAATACTACTAGGTATAGTAATAATTTATAGCTAATTAATAAGATAAGGTAAGCTACCCTACTAGATAGAGCTCTACTACTATAATAAATACTTTAATATAATATAAACTTAACTAAACCTTTATATCTTTTTTTAGATTTTTGTACCTATATAATACTATTCTACTCCTATATATAATATAAAATTCTAAGAGTACCTAAAACTAAGGAGCGTATCTATTATTTTCTAGTATATAGATATATATTACCCTAATAAGACTCTTAATAATATAGTATAATAATATAGTATAGGAATAGGTATAGGGTAACGTTAGAGGTAGAAGCACTCTCTTTTTAGAGATAAAAGGTATATATAAAAGAGGAAAGTAGTAGAGGAGAATTATAAGCTTAGAAGGCCCTTTAGAGTACCTATTAAATACCTCTAATCTCTCCTTTCTAATAAGAGTAACCTATTTTAAGATACTCTACTTAATATTTAAGTAGCTATTAACTAGATACCCCTTACTCCCTAGAGTCTCTAACCTAACCTTAGTAGATATAAGGAACCCTATCTATATATTACCGCGTATAGTAAGCTAATCTATAAGGATAATATTATATACTAGTATTAATATAGAGCTTAGTATAGTAAGGAGCCTCTAGATAGCTTCTAGGATTATATATACTTTATAGACGAAGCTTATTTTAATCCTATAGAGCGTTTTTAGAAACCTTAGATACTTTAAAGAAGAAAGGAATACTTAAAGCTAGGTAATATTTAGGTAAATAATAAGGTAAAGAAGAGTAAGTTAACTATATATATATTTACGTATATTAACTAGGACGTTAAGAGTAAGCTATACTTCTATAATAATAATAATAATATCCTAGTAATCCTAAAGCTACTAGCTAAGCCTTAGAGATTAAAGTATAAAACTTTAGATTAGTATAGCTTATAGTTAAGAGAATAGGAAGCTTTAAAGCCTCTACTAATAGATAGAGACGTTAGAGGCCCTCTATTATATATAAAAATTAGAGCTAGGCTTAGTACGTATTATCGCGTTCCCCCTCTACCTATTTTTCTAGCTAAAATATATAATTTTATAAATATCTATATATACTACTACCTATATATATATATTATACCTACCTCTAATATAGTAATAAAGGACTAGATTATACCTAAACGGCGTAGTACTTTTAGATATATAAAGCTTACCCTCCTCTACCTCTATTACTCCTATAACCTCCTATTAACCTCTACCTTTTAGTAGATCTATAATATATAGTTATATATCTTCTAACGTGCTCTACTCTATAGTATAGATATAAGGTACCTCTATAGTATCTTTACCTATTACCTAACTCCTACTATAGTACTACTAAGTTTAAGAAGGAAGAGTTTAGATTATATACGTAAGTTAAGAATTTCTATTACGTAGTTTAATAGTAGCTTAATTACCTACTAGAAGCCCTTCGCTAGAAGGCTACTATATATAAATTAGAAGCCCTTTATATAACTATTATTAGAGGAGGCTACTTAATTACTTAGTCCTCCTCTAGTTATTCTTTAATAAGCTACTTTATAAACACCCTTATTATATTTCGCGTATCTACCTTCCCTACTCTACTAACTAGACTTAAACTTATATTAGGATAGGCGCTTATAGCTAAAGATAAAGCTAAAGCTAAAGCTAAAACTAAAGTAATATTATAGTATATAGGAGCTTAAAGGAAGGATAATAAGTTAAGTAAAGGTTATATAGCGAGCTACCGTCCCTAGGCATATAGATAGCTATACTAGCTATTAGTTAATATTAGGAGAAGGCTTATATATCTACTACGTTATTAACGCTGCACCGCTTAAGCCCGCGTACTCTAGAATAGTAATTAAGCTTAATTACTACTTAGGCTTATAATATAAGTTTAAAGGTATTCTAGTAGCTATAAGGGGCTAATATTTAGGGAGAAGGGTAAGTAATCTAGCTACTTTCTAACGCCGTACTCTATTTCTATAGATCTTATATATCTAAAGTAATATAGCCTAGGAAGCGCCTCTGTAGAGGTATAGGTAGTATATAGTATTAGTTATATACGTAGTATAGTACTATACTATAAACATACTATAGGCTAGAGTATAGGAATAGGTTTTAGCCTATAATTAGTAGGATAATAAAAATCTATTAAGTACTATATAGCGAAGAGGTTTCAGTTACTATTATTTTCTAACTACTACTATCTAGATCTTACCTTATTACTAAGTTTACTATTATATACTATTTACTATATTATAGTAGTATAGGGTATAGTACACGTAGTCTATAGTTATACCTAAAGCTAGTAGTAATATACCTTAAGTAGTAGGGATATTAGGAATATTTAAACCTTAGGGTAAAGTATCTTATACTTTATTAATATCTAGGTTATCTACTATAGGTAAGGGCGAGATACTACGTTAAGTCTAATTAGTATTATAATAGATAATCCTAAGTATATACTTAAAATTAGTAAAGGAGCTAACCTATATATTAATACTACTAATAGAAGGTATATAGAGGGTAAATAATCCCCTTAAGGAGGCTTATAGAACTTTTCTAAGAGAGGGTAGTAGAGGGTAAATAATCCCCTTAAGGAGGCTTATAGAACTTTTCTACTAAGGAGGCTATAGAGAAAGGAAGGTAGTAGAGGGTAAATAATCCCCTCCTTAAGAAGGCCTATAGAACTTTACTAAAGACGCCTAACTATAGGGCTATAGTAAGACTCGCGAAGGGTAGGTCTAATTAGATCTTTCTAAGATTACTTATAATAACCTTTGTTTTACCTTCTTTAATAATATAAAGTATACTAGTTCTATTACAGAAGGTAAATACTAACCTCCTCTTATCTTCTAATAAGTTCTATATTAGTACCTAGGATAGATAAGATAGATCCCCCCGCTCTTAGAGGAGGCTACGGATAATAGGTAGTTAATAATACTACGCTAGGAGTAAGATAATGTATTTAAGCCCTTAGGGAGACTAGCTTATAGGGGCGCTAGGCGATGATATATCCTTGATGCTATCCTCTAGGCGAGTTAAAATACGTCACTAGCCTCTAGGCGTATAAAGCTAGCTAGGCGTTAGGTCCTCTAGTCCCTATAGGCGCGACTCCTACGCCTACTAGTACCTATAGGCCGTTAGTATAATAGTATAGTACTATAAGCCTAAAAAAAAAAATAGGCTAATATGCGTGAGGACTTATAAAAAGATATAGAAGAAACTACTAGATATATAGAATAAGGTTGAGGAGGCGGAGAGCCGTGCGGTAAGGCGAATAAAAAGCTTAATAATTAATAAATA
Source organism: Phoma sp. ATCC 74077 (assembly GCA_033682645.1). Lineage (NCBI taxonomy): Eukaryota > Fungi > Ascomycota > Dothideomycetes > Pleosporales > Didymellaceae > Phoma > Phoma sp. ATCC 74077. The sequence goes on from JAWDJC010000017.1 coordinate 1,251,469, forward strand.
AAGAAGGTTTAAGAAGTTAGTTATCCTATAAAAAATAGGTAACTTCTTACTTATATATTTAATAGATTCGCTATATAACCTTTAGTTATAGTATTATTTAACCTTATATACCTATTAATAGATAAGCGTGCTACGGCGAAACACCTATTCCCTTCTCTTATACTTAGTTATTAGTTAAAGTAGAACCTAAGGATTAATATAAGATTAACTTAGTAGCTTATACTCTAGATTAGTAAAGACATATTAGTAGACCTAAGTAACTCTCTAATATTATAGCGATAAGCTAGTTATTAGTCTCTTTTTTAAGGAAGTAGGTAGGTACCTTAGTAGTAGGCTAGTAATAGAGAGAGGCTAGGTAGGATACCTAGTTACTCTGTCCCGCGCGCTATAGCGAGCTGTCGTCTCTAGGCGTATAGATAGCTATACTAGCTATTAGCCTGCTAGCGGTATAGTCCTTAGCTTAGTAGCCTTATTATCTACTACGCGGTAGCTAGGAGCTACTAACGCTCCTATACCTACTAAGAGAATAGTTATAGTTCTAGGGGCTTCTAATAAACTTTATATTAGCGCCTAGGGTAGATAGATAGATCCCGCCGCGGCTCTTAGAGGAGGCTAAGGGATAATAGGTAGTTAATACTAGCCTAGGAGCGAGCCAAAACTATATTAGCGCCTAGCGCTAACGTACTAATCTTACTAATAATACTATATTTTACTATAAGTAGTAAGGTAGATACGTAGTTTCCTAGTCTAGACGCCTTCCTCTATATTATTCTTAGATAATCTTAGCCTACGTTATAACTGCGTAGTATAATACTCCCTAAGGATATTATTACTATAATAGCCTTAAGGTATATTATAGATAGTAAGACGTAAGTAAGTAACCCTTATATTAACGCCCTAAGGACGACTTTATAAGGTTATATATATAATTAGTCCCCTCTATTTCTAAATACCCTAGAGAAGGATGCTCTATAAAGCTTAAAGTAAGTTATAAAGGTTTTATTATATTATTCTACTAACGCTAATAAAGGCTAAGTAGAAAGAATAGTTAGGTAAAGCTCCTATCTATAATAGATATACGTTAAGGTAAAAACTTCTTATTAGACTATAAGAGAAATTCCTATATATAATTAGATAAGGGTTTATCTATAGTTCTAGAGCTAGTAAGCTAGTAAAGCTAAGGCTATATATTCTTAGTAAGTAGCCCCTATTCTTTAGCCCTTTTTCTCTTATAATATAGTATTACCTCTATTTCCCTACTAGTTAAAAAATTATCTAATCTCTACCTTTTCTCCTAAGATCTACCTACTATAGCTAACTCTATAATTTCCGTATCTGCTAAGTTAAGTTATCTCTACTCTATAGCTTATTCTTCTTTAATAAGAAGGATTCTCTTATTGTAAGTAGCCTTCCTTTCGTTAAATAAACTCTTATCTAGTACTTCCTAGTTACCTCCTCTTAAATAAACTCTTAATCTAGTACTACTTCCTAATTACCTCCTCCTAAATAAAGTCTTAATCTAGTACTACTTCCTAATTATCTCCTCCTACTTCTTTCCTAGCTACTTAGTATACCCTTTATAATCTAATATAGTCTCCTTATTAGTCTTTCTAGCTGTGAAATAGACTATAGTAAGGTTATCTTCTTCTACCCTCCTTTCTATGTCTATATCTAAAAGACGCTTCTCTAGGGTAGTAATTTTAAAGGCTATATAGGTATATAGAATAGAGGAGATAGATTACGCCTATAGCTTTTATAGGGGCCTAAGGGACGATAAGTAGTTAATACTAGGCTAGGAGTAAGCTAAATAGCTAGTCTCTAATATATAGACTAAAAGGAAGTAGAGTAAAATAATATATTACTATTAAAGAGGTACAGCGGCCTCTTAAGTAATAAGCTATACTATCTATAGGAGGCTAGGTAGTAGTAAAAGTTAGTATTAGTATTTAGGGTAAGGTATAGAGGAGGCTAGGTAGTAGTAGTAAAGGGCGTATTAGTATATATAGTAGCCTACTCTATACTAGGTGGGGTAGGGTTAGGGACTATAGGGTTAGGGTTAGGGTTAGGGTTAGGGTTAGGGTTAGGGTTAGGGTTAGGGTTAGGGTTAGGGT